>CAWUFW010005253.1:0-1372501 GCA_963921515.1 Calotriton arnoldi
GCAGAAAGAAGCAAGACAGGTGCAGAAAGAAGCATGGACAGTGCAGAATGAAGCAACATGGGTGCAGAAAGAGGCAAGAGAAGTGTAGAAAGGAGCAAGTGAGGTGCAGAAAGAGCCAACAGAGGTTCAAAAAGAGGCAAGAGAGGTGCAGAAACAGGCAAGAGAAGTGCACAAAGAGGCAAGAGAATGGCTGAAATAAGCAATAGAGGTGTATAAAGAAGCAAAAAAAAGGCAGAAAGAGGCAAGTGAGATGCAAAAACAGGCAGGAAAGGTTCAGAAAGAGGGAAGACAAGTGCAGAAAGAGACAACAGGGGTGCAGAAAGAAGCAAATGAGGTGCAGAAAGAGGCAACAGACGTGCAGAAAGATGGAAGAGAACTGCAGTAAAAGGCAAGAAAAGTGCAGAAAAGAGGCAAAAAAAGGTACATAAAGAGACAACAGGGGTGCAGAAAGAAGGAAGACAGGTGCAGAAAGAAGCATGGAAAGTGCAGAATGAAGCAACAGGGGTGCAGAAAGAGGCAGAGGGTGCACAAAGAGGCAAGAGAGTTACAGAAAGAGGCAAGTGAAGTGCAGAAGGAGGGCAAGAGAACTGCAGAAAGAGGGCAAGTGAGATGTAAAAACAGGCAGGAAAGGTTCAGAAGAGGGAAGACGAGTGCAGAAAGAGACAACAAGAGTGCAGAAGAAGCAAATGAGGGCAGAAAGAGGCAACAGACGTGCAGAAAGAGGGACGAGAACTGCAGAGAAAGGCAAGAAAAGTGCAGAAAGAGGCAAAGAGGTACATAAAGAGACAACAGGGGTGCAGAAAGAAGCAAGACAGGTGCAGAAAGAAGCATGGGAAAGTGCAGAATGAAGAAACAGGGGTGCAGAAGAGGCAAGAAGAAGTATAGACAAGGAGCAAGCGAGGTGCAGAAAGAGCCAACAGAGGTGCGAAAGGAGGCAGAGAGAGGTGCAGAAACAGGCAAGAGCAAGTGCAGAAAGAGGCAAGTGAGATGCAAAAGCAGGCGGGAAAGGTACAGAAAGAGGGAAGGCGAGTGCAGAAAGAGACAACAGGGGTGCAGAAAGAAGCAAATGAGGTGCAGAAAGAGGCAACAGACGCGCAGAAAGATGGAAGAGAGGCTGCAGAAAAGGCACAGAAAAGTGCAGAAAGAGGCAAAAGAGGTACATAAAGAGACTACAGAGGTGCAGAAAGAAGAAAGACAGGTGCAGAACGAAGCATGGAAGGTGCAGAATGAAGCACACAGGGCTGCAGAAAGAGGCAAGAGAGGTGCTAGAAACGAGGCAAGAGAGAGTGCACGAAGGAGGCACGTAGAATTGCGAAAGAAGCAACAGAGGTGCAGAAAGAAGCTAAGACAACAAGAAGTGCAGAAAGAGGAATGTAGAGATGCAACAGGCAGGAGAAGGTACAGAAAGAGGGAAGAGACGAGTGCAGAAAGAGACAACAGAGAGGTGCAGAAAGAAGCAAATGAGGTGCAGAAAGAGGCAACAGACGTGCAGAAAGAGGGACGAGGAACTGCAGAAAAAGGCAAAAGAAAAGTGCAGAAAGAGGCAAAAGAGGTATATAAAGAGACAACAGAGGTGCAGAAAGAAGCAAGACAGGTGCAGAAAGGAGCATGGAAAGTGCAGAATAAAGCAACAGGAGGGCAGAGAGAGGTGCACAAAAGAGGCGAGAGAGTTACAGAAAGAGGCAAGTGAAGTGCAGAGAGGAGGCAAGAGAACTGCAGGAAAGAGGCAATAGAGGTGCATAAAGAGGCAAGTGAGATGCAAAAACAGGCAGGAAAGGTACAGAAAGAGGGAAGACGAGTGCAGAATAGAGCAACAAGGGTGACAGGAGTGCAGAAAGAAGCAAATGAGGTGCAGAAAGAGGCAACAGACGTGCAGAATGATGGTAGAGAGCTGCAGAAAACGGACAAGAAAAGTGCAGAAAGAGGCAAAAGAGTGTACATGAAAGAGAGCAACATGGGTGCAGAAAGAAGGAAGACAGGTGCAGAAAGAGGCATGAAAAGTACAGAATGAAGCAACAGGGGCGTGCAGAAAGAGGCAAGAGAGGTGCACAAAGAGGCAAGAGAATTGCAGAAATAAGGCAACAGCAGGTGCAAAGAGGCAAGAGAAAGTGCAGAAAGAGAGCAAGTAGAGATGCAAAAAGCAGGCAAGGAAAGGTGTCAGAAAGAGGGCAGACAAGTGCAGAAAGAGAGCAACGGAAGGTGCAGAAAGAAGCAACATGAGGTGCAGAAAGAGGCAAGCAGGACGTGCAGAAAGATGAGAGCGAGAAGCGTGCAGAAAGAGGGCAGAGAACGTGCAGAAAGAGGCAAAGAAGAGTACATGAAGAGACAAATGAGGTGCAGAAAGAGGCAAGATCAGGTGCAGAAAGAGGCATAGAACAGTGCAGAATGAAGCAACAGGGGTGCAGAAAGAGGCAAGAGGGGTGCAGAAAGAGGCAAGAGAGTTACAGAAAGAGGTAAGTGAAGGCAGCAAGGAGGCAAGAGAACTGCAGAAAGAGGCAAGTGAGGTGCAAAAACAGGCAGGCAAAGGTACAGAAGAGGGAAGACGAGTGCAGAAAGAGGCAAGAAGCGTGCAGAAAGAAGCAAATGAGGTGCAGAAAGAGGCAGCAGACGTGCAGAAAGAGGCGACGAGAACTGCAGAAAGAGGCAAGAGAAGTGCAGAAAGAGGCAGAAGAGGTACATAAAGAGACAAAAGGGGTGCAGAAAGAGGCAAGACGAGGTGCAGAAAGAAGCATGGAAAGTGCAGAATGAAGCAACAGGCGTGCAGAAAGAGGCAAGAGAGGGTGTAGCAGAAAGGAGCAAGATGAGCGTGCAGAAAGAGGCAACAGAAGTGCAGAAAGAGGCAAGAGAAGTGTGCAGAAAGAGGCAAGAGAAGGTGCAGAAAGGGGCAAAGACAGAGGTTGCAGAAAGAAGCACGAGAGGTGCAGAAAGAAGCAAGAGAAGTGCAGAAAGAGGCAAGAGAGATGTGAAAAGAGGCAAGAGGTACAGAAAGAGCCAAGAAGTGCAGAAAGAGGCAAGTGAGAACTGCAGAAAGAGGCAGAGAGAGCTGCAGAAACAGGCAGAGAGATGCAGAAAAGAGGCAAGATAGGTGCAGAAAGAAGGCAAGAGGGGTGCAGAAAGAGGCAACAGAGGTGCAGAAAGAAGCAAGAGCAGGTGCAGAAAGAGCCAATAAGGTGCAGAAAGAGGCAAGAGAGGTGCAGAAAGAGGCAACAGAGAGGTGCAGAAAGAGAGCAAGAGAGGTACAGAAAGAGAGCAAGAGAGGTGCAAAAAGAGGCAAGAGAGGTGCAGAAAGAGGCAAGAAGGTGCAGAAGAGATGACAAGAAGAGTCACAGAAAGAAGCAAGGAAGGTGCAGAAAGACGCAACAGAGGTGCAGAAACATGCAGGCGGGATGCAGAAAGAGAGAACAGGGGTACAGAAAGAGGCAAGAGAGGTACATAAGGAGGGAAGAGGGGTGCAGAAAGAGGCAAGAGGGGTGCAGAAAGAAGCAATGAGGTGAAGGATGGCAGAAAGAGGCAAGACAGGTGCAGAAAGCAGGCAGAGAGAGGTGCAGAAAGAGGCAAGAGGAGTGCAGAAAGAGACACCAGGATGTGCAGAAGGAGACAACAGAGGTGCAGAAAGAGAGCATGGAGAAGTGCAGAAAGAAGGAAGCAGAGGTGCAGAAAGAGGCAAGAGAGGTGCAGAAAGAAGCAAGAGAGATGTAAAAAGAAGCAAGAGCAGTGCAGAAAGAAGCAAGAGAGGTGCAGAAAGAGGCTAGAGAGGTGCAGAAAGATGCAAGAGAAGTGCAGAAAGAAGCAACAGAGGTGCAGCAAGAGGCAAGAGAACTGCAGAATGAGGCAAGAGATTTGCAGACATAGGCAAAAGAGGTGCAGAAATAGGCAAGTGGGGTGCAGAAAGAGGCAAGAGAAGTGCAGAAAGATACACCAGATGTGCAGAAGGAGGTATGAGAATTGCAGAAAGAGGCAAGATAGTTGCAGAAAGAAGCGAGAGGGATGCAGAAAGAAGCAAGAGCAGTGCAGAAAGAACCAATTAAGGTGCAGAAAGAAGCAAGAGAGATGCAGAAAGAAGCAAGAGCAGTGCAGAAAGAACCAATTAAGGTGCAGAAAGAGGCAAGAGGGGTGCAGAAAGAGGCAACAGAAGTGCAGAAAGAGGCAAGAGAACTGCAGAAAGAGGAAAGAGATGTGCAGAAAGAGGCAAGAGGGGTACACAAATAGGGAAGAAGGGTGCAGAAAGAGGCAAGAACATTGCAGAAAGAAGTAAGGGAGATGCAGAAAGAAGCCAGAGAAGTGCTGAAAGAAGCAACAGAGGTGCAGAAATAGGGAAGAGGGGTGACGAAAGAGGCAAGAGAATTGCAGAAAGAGGCAACAGAGGTACAGAAACAGGAAGGACAGGTGCAGAAAGAGGGAACAGAGGTGCAGAAAGAGGGAGGAGAGGTACAGAAAGAGGCAAGAAAGTTGCATAAGCAGGCAAAAGAAGTGCTGAAAGAGAGAACAGGGGTGCAGACTGAGGCAATAGAGGTGCAAAAAGATAGAAGAGGGGTACAGAAAGAGGCAAGAGGGGTGCAGAAAGAGGCAAGAGAGGTGCAGAAAGAAGCAAGAGCAGTGCAGAAAGAACCAACAGAGGTGCAGAAAGAGGCAAAAGAGTGCAGAAAGAGGTAACAGAAGTGCAGAAAGAGGCAAGAGAACAGCAGAAAGAGGAAAGAGAGGTGCAGAAAGAGGCAAGCAAAGTGCACAAAGAGGGAGTAAGGGTGCAAAAAGAGGCAAGAGGAGTGCAGAAAGAAGCAAGAGAGGTACAGAAAGAAGCAAGAGAAGTGTTGAATGAAGCAACAGAGGTACAGAAGGAGAAGAAGAGGGATGCAGAAAGAGGCAAGAGAAGTGCAGACAGAAGCAACAGAAGTACAGAAAGAGGCAAGAGCAGAAAGAGGCAACAGAGGTGCAGAAACAGGCAGGAGAGGTGCAGAAAAAGTGAACAGGGGTACAGGAAGAGGCAAGAGTGGTACAGAAATAGGGAAGAGGGGTGCAGAAAGAGGCAAGAGGGGTGAAGAAAGAAGCAAGTGAGGTGCAGAAAGAGGCAACAGTGGTGCAGAAACAGGCAGGAGTAGTACAGAAAGAGGCAAGGGAATTGCTGAAAGAAGCAACAGAGGAGTGGAAAGAAGCAAGAGAAGTGATGAAGAGACAACAGAGTTGCAGAAAGAAGCAATAGAGGTGAAGAAAAAAGCAAGAAAAGTGCAGAAAGAGGCAAGTGAGGTGCAGAAAGAGGCAAGAGAAGTTCATAAAGAGGCAACAGAGGTACAGAAAGAGGCAAGTGAGGTGCAAAAACAGGTAAGAGGGGTACAGAAAGAGGCAAGAGAAGTGAAGAAAGATGCAACTGAGGTGCAGAAGGAGGCAAGAGAAGTGTAGAAAGAGGCAACAGAAGTGCAGAAAGAGGCAAGTGAGGTGCAGAAACAGGCAAGAGAGGTGCAGAAACAGGCAAAACAGGTACAGAAAGAGAGAACAAGGGTGCAGAAAGAGGCAAGAGGTACAGAAAGAGGGAAGAGGGGTACAGAAAGAGGCAAGAGGGGTACAGAAAGAAGCAAGTGATGTAAAGAAAAAGGCAACAGTGGTGCAGAAAGAAGCAAGACAGGTACAGAAATAGTCAACAAAACTGTAGAAAGAGGCAAGACAAGTCCTGAAAGA
Source organism: Calotriton arnoldi (assembly GCA_963921515.1). Lineage (NCBI taxonomy): Eukaryota > Metazoa > Chordata > Amphibia > Caudata > Salamandridae > Calotriton > Calotriton arnoldi. The sequence continues at coordinate 5,671 of CAWUFW010005253.1, forward strand.
AGCAACAAAGGTGTAGAAAGAAGCAAAAGAATTGATGAAAGAGACAAGAGAGTTGCAGAAAGAAATAAAGGAGGTGCATAAAAAAGCAAGAGAAGTGCAGAAAGAAGTAAGTGAGGTAAATAAACAGGCAAGAGAATTGCAGAAATAGGGAAAAGAGTTGCAGAAAGAGGCAAGTGAGGTGCAGAAACAGACAAGAGAGGTGCAGAAATAGACAAGAGAAGTGCAGAAAGCAGCAACAGAGAGGCAGAAGGAGGCAAGAGAACTGCAGAAAGAGGCAAGCGAGTTGCAGAAACGGGCAAGAGAGGTGCAGAAACAAGAAAGAGGAGTTCAGAAGGAGGGAAGAGGGGTGCAGAAAGAAGTAAACGAGACACAGAAAAACGCAAGGGTAGTGTAGAAAGAACCAACTGACGTGCAGAAAGAGGGAAGAGGGGTGCAGATTGAGGCAAGAGAAGTGCAGTAATAAGCTACAGAGGTGCAGAAAGAGGCAAGAGAACCGCAGAAAGAGGCAAGAGAGCTGCAGAAAGGGAGAACTGTAGTATAGACAGAGGCAAGAGAGGTGCAGAAAGAGGGAATAGGGGTGCAGAAAGAGGCAAGAGGGGTGCATAAATTTGCAAGAGAGGTGCAGAAAGAAGCAAGGACAGTGCAGAATGAACCAACAGAGGTGCAGAAAGAGGCAAGAGGGGTGCAGAAAGAGGCAACTGATGTGCAGAAAGAGGCAGGAGAACTGCAGAAAGAGGAAAGAGAGGTGCAGAAAGAGGCAAGAGGGGTGCTGGAAGAGGCAAGAGGGTTGCGGAAAAATGCAAGGGAGGTGCAGAAAGAAGCAAAAGCAGTGAAGAAAGAACCATTTAAGGTGCAGAAAGAGGCAAGACGGGGGCACAAAGAGGGAAAAAGGGTGCAGAATAAGGTAAGAGGGTTGCATAAAGAAGCAAGAAAGGTGCAGAAAGACGCAACAGAGGTGCAGAAACATGGAGGAGGGATGCAGAAAGAAGCAAGAAAGGTCCAGCAAGACTAAACAGAGGTGCAGAAACATGCAGGAGGGATGCAGAAAGAGGGAACAGCAGTGCAGAAAGAGGCAAGAGAGGTACAGAAAGAGGGAAGAGGTGTGCAAAAATGAGGCAACAGGGGTGCAGAAAGAAGCAAGTGAGGTACAGAAAGAGGCAACAGTGGTACAGAAAGAGGCAAGAGAAGAGCAGAAAGAGGCAAGAGACGTACTGAAAGAAGCAACAGATGGGTAAAAAGAAGCAAGAGAAGTGATGAAAGAGACAACAGAGTTGCAGAAAGAAACAAGAGAGGTGCAGAACAAAGCAAGATAAGTGCAGAAAGAGGCAAGTGAGGTGCAGAAAGAGGCAAGAGAAGTTCAGAAAGAAGCAACAGAGGTACAGCAAGAGGCAAGGGAGGTGCAGAAAGAGGTAAGAGGGGTCAGAAAGAGGCAAGAGAAGTACAGAAAGAAGCAACAGAGGTACAGAAGGAGGCAAGATAACCGCTGAAAAATGCAAGTTAGTTGTAGAAACAGGCAATAGAGGTGCAAAAAGAAGAAAGAGGGATGCAGAAAGAGGCAAGAGGGGTGCAGAAAGAGGCAAGAAAGTTGCAGAAACAGGCAAAAAAAGTGCAGAAAGAGAGAACAGGAATGCAGACAGAGGCAAGAGAAGTGCAGAAAGAGGGAAGAGGGGTGCAGAAAGAGGCAAGAGGGGTGAAGAAATTTGCAAGAGAAGATGCAGAAGGAATAAAGAGCAGTGCAGAAAAAACCATCAAACGTGCAGAAAGAGGCAAGAGAACTGCTGAAAGAGGAAAGGGAGGTGCAGAAAGAGGCAAGAGAGGTGCAGAAAGAGGAAAGGAGGGTGCAGAAAGAGGCAAGAGGGTTGCATAAAGAGGGAAGAAGGGTGGACAAAGAGGCAAGAGGTGTGCAGAAAGAAGCAAGAGAAGTGCTGAATGAAGCAACAGAGGTGCAGAAAGAGGGAGAAGTGGTGCAGAAAGAGGCAAGAGAGGTGCAGAAAGAAGCAATTGAGGTGCAGAAATAGGCAACAGTGGTGCAGAAAGATGCAAGACAGGTGTAGAAACAGGCACGAGGGGTGCAGAAAGAGGCATGGGAGTGCAGAAAGAAACACCAGATGTGCAGAAGGAGACAACAGAAGTGCAGAAAGAGGGAAGAGAGGTGCAAAAATAGGAAAGAGGGGTGCAGAAAGAAGCAAGAGAGATGTAAAAAGAAGCAAGAGCAGTGCCGAAAGAACCAAAAGAGGCGCATAAAAAGGCTAGAGGGGTGCAGAAAGAGACAAGAGAATTGCAGAAAGAAGCAACAGAGATGCAGCAAGAGGCAAGAGAACTGCAGAATGAGACAAGAAATTTGCAGAAATAGGCAAAAGAGGTGCCGAAATAGGCAAGAGGGGGGCAGAAAGAGGCAAGAGAAGTGCAGAAAGAAACACCAGATGTGCAGAAGGAGGTATGAGAATTGCAGAAAGAGGCAAGAGAGTTGCAGAAAGAAACAAGAGAGATGCAGAAAGAAGCAAGAGCAGTGCAGAAAGAACCAATTAAGGTGCAGAAAGAAGCAAGAGCAGTGCAGAAAGAACCAATTAAGGTGCAGAAAGAGGCAAAAGGGGTGCAGAAAGAGGCAACAGAAGTGCAGAAAGAGGAAAGAGAACTGCAGAAAGAGGAAAGAGATGTGCAGAAAGTGGCAAGAGGGTTGCACAAAGAGGGAAGAAGGGTCCAGAAAGAGGCAAGAACATTGCAGAAAGAAGTAAGGGAGATGCAGAAAGAAGCCAGACAAGTGCTGAAAGAAGCAACAGAGGTGCAGAAATAGGGAATAGGGGTGATGAAAGAGGCAAGAGAAGTGCAGAAAGAGGCAACAGAGGTGCAGAAACAGGAAGGACAGGTGCAGAAAGAGGGAACAGAGGTGCAGAAAGAGGGAAGAGAGGTACAGAAAGAGGGAAGAGGGGTGCAAAAAGAGGCAAGAGGGGTGCAGAAAGAGACAAGTGAGGTACAAAAAGAGGCAACAGTGGTGCTGATATAGGCAACAGAAGTGCAGAAAGAGGCAAGAGAAGTGATGAAAGAAGCAACAGAGGTGTAGAAAGAAGCAAGAGAAGTGATGAAAGAGACAACAGAGTTGCAGAAAGAAACAAGAGAGGGGCAGAAAAAATCAAGAGAACTGCAGAAAGAGGCAAGTGAGGTGCAGAAAGAAGCAAGAGAAGTTCAGAGAGAGGCAACAGAGGTGAGGAAAGAGGCAAGTGAGGTGCAGAAACAGGCAAGAGGGGTGTAGAAAGAGGCAAGAGAAGTGCAGAAATAAGTGACAGCGGTGCAGAAGAAGGTAGGAGAACTGAAAAAAGAGGCAAGAGAGTTGCAGAAACAGGCAAGAGAGGTGCAGAAAAAAGAAAGAGGGATGCAGAAAGAGGCAAGAGGGTTGCAAAAAGAGGCAAGAGAGTTGCAGAAACAGGCAAAAGATGTGCAGAAAGAAAGAAGGGGCTGCAGGCAGAGGCAAGAGAGGTGCAGAAAGAGGCAAGTGGGGTGCAGAAAGAGGCAACAGAAGATCAGAAAGAGGCAACAGAGGTACATAAAGAGGCAATTGAGGTGCAGAAACAGGTAAGAGGGGTCAGAAAGAGGCAAGAGAAGTGCAGAAAGAAGCAACAGAGTTGCAGAAGGAGGCAAGAGAACTGCAGAAAGAGGCAAGATAGTTGCAGAAACAGGCAAGAGAGATGCAGAAAGAAGAAAGAGGGATGCAGACAGGGGCAAGAGGGGTGCAGAAAGAGGCAAGAGAGTTACAGAAGCTGGCAAAAGATGTGCAGAAAGAGAGAACGGGGATGCAGACAGAGGCAAGAGAGGTGCAGAAAGAGGGTAGAGGGGTGCAGAAAGAGGCAAGAGGGGTGCAGAAATTTGAAAGAGAAGATGCAGAAAGAAGCAAGAGCAGTGCAGAAAGAACTAACTGAGGTGCAGAGAGAGGCAAGAGGGATGCAGAAAGAGGCAAAAGTACTGCAGAGAGAGGCAAGAGAACAGCAGAAAGAGAAAAGAGAGATGCAGAAAGAGGCAAGAGAGGTGCACAAAGAGGAAAGAAGGGTGCAGAAAGAGGCAAGCGGGTTGCCTAAAGAGGGAAGAAGGGTGCAGAAAGAGGCAAGAGGTGTGCAGAAAGAAGCATGAGAGGTACAGAAAGAAGCAATATTAGTGCTGAATGAAGCAACATAGGTGCAGAAAGAGGGAGAACTGGTGCAGAAAGAAGCAATAGAAGTGCAGACAGAAGCAACAGAGGTGCAGAAAGAAGCAAGTTAGGTACAAAAAGAGGCAACAGTGTTGCAGAAACAGGCAAGAGAAGTGCAGAAAGAGGCAAGAGAAGTGCTGAAAGAAGCAACAGAGGTGTAGAAAGACTCAAGAGAAATGATGAAAGAGGCAACAGAGAGGCAGACAAAAGCAAGAGAAGTGCAGAAAGAGACAAGTGAGGTGCAGAAGGAAGCAAGAGTAGTTCAGAAAGAGGCAACAAAGGTGCAGAAAGTGGCAAGTAAGGTGCAGAAACAGGCAAGAGGGGTGTAGAAAGAGGTAAGAGAAGTGCAGAAAGAAGCGACAGAGGTGCAGAAGAAGGCAGGAGAACTGCAAAAAGAGGCAAGAGAGTTGCAGAAACAGGCGAGAGAGGTGCAGAAAAAAGAAAGAGTGATGCAGAAAGAGGCAAGAGGGTGCAAAAAGAAGCAAGAGAGTTGCAGAAACAGGCAAAAGATGTGCAGAAAGAAAGAACAGAGGTGCAGAAAGAGGCAAGTCGGGTACAGATAGAGGCAACAGAAGTACAGAAAGAGGCAAGAGAACTGCAGAAAGAGGAAAGTGAGGTGCAGAAAGAGGCAAGTGAGGTGCAGAAAGAGGGAAGAAGGGTGCAGAAAGAGGCAAGATGAGTGCAGAAAGAAGCAAGAGATGTACAGAAAAAAGCAAGAGAAGTGCTGAAAGAAGCAACAGAGGTGCAGACAGAGAGAAGAGGGATGCAGTAAGAGACAAGAGAAGTGCAGACACAAGCATCAGAGGTGCAGAAAGAGGCAAGATAAGTGCAGAAAGAGGCAACAGAGGTGTAGAAACTGTAGGAGAGTAGGATCTGCTTCACATGGGTACCCCCACTTTTTGCTGATGCTTCACTGTTTTTCGACTTTAGTCTGGCTGGGGCCCTGCTAATCAGAACCCCAGCCTAGCTGCTTCCTCTCTAAAATGGTTTCCATGTGCCTTAGGCACATCTCTAATTGAATCTGGAGTGCCCTTATAAGTCCCTAGTATATGGTATACTATGTACCCAGGGCATAGGTACCTCAGAGGCCTGCCAGGGGCTGCAGCATGTATTGTGCCACCCCTGGAAGGCCAGCCAAAAGGACACCACAGGTCTGCTACTGCAGCCTGGGTAAGGTGGTGCATGCACCCCTTACTGTGATATAGGCTACCTATATCACTACATACATACACACATATAAAACTATAAGTCACTCCTATAGCAGGCCTTATCAATCCTGAAGGCAGAGTGCGTGGTTTCTATGTGAGAGGGTGCCCCTGCATGAGCAGGGCCCCTCTGCAGCGTTCGGAGACCCTTCTCTGATGCTGTTTGTAGTGCAGCCTGACCATATACTCTTAAGCGCATTATAACCTCGCGTTAAATGCTAACTTTGGGATGGCTGCACGGAAACATGTAGTGTTTGGTGTCAAACATCTTGGAATACTACCCCCACCAGTTCTGGCGGCGGGGGTAGCATTCCACCCTTCTAGAGGGAGAGACATGTACACACCGGCCTGCCCGGTAACTTCTTTCCAAGCCCTGGCATCACAAAATGGATGCCGCTGCCACAGACACGAGTCTGGCCTCCTGCTGCTGACCGAAACTCTGGCAGGGGAGGCCTGGACAATAGGTTTCCTGTCCCAGGGAGGTGTAACCACCTCCCCAGACAGGATAGTGTGTATTGGGGCTGGGCGGGAGCACTCTCTGGTGCTTTGAAGTCCTGCACTGGGGGCACATTTGGTGTCCCTGTGCATACCCCAGTTCAAACCGGCTAAGGGGCTTCCAGCCCCTGCTCTGGCACGAAACTGGACAAAGGGAAAGGGGTGTAACCACCCCTCTGCCCTGACCCTCCCATAGGTGGGTCCCCAGAGCATGTCCAACCCCCTATCTTAGTATAAGTAGGGGACCCCCGTCCTTAGGACTTTAGATTAACCTGGACGAAACTCTGACACAGAATCCTGGACCTTCGACGCTCTACTTCAAGATTAGAGGACTGAAGAATCTCCCTTGGGGTCAAGGAGTGACTCCCCTGCTTGGCAGGCACCAAAGAAGCAATTGCCCAGTCTGCATCGCTGAAGCTCCCGCCGGACGCCGAAGTCTTTGCATCACCAGAGGTGGATTTCCAGACTTCGCCGAGGCTGCCATGATTCCTCAGCAAAGCTGAGGTCCGTAGCTGTCATGGGTAACGTGGAACCGTGACCCCTGGACACTGATCACATTTGCAAGTGCATCCTCTTCTGGGTCTCCCACAAGGTCGTGCTTTGGGCTCCATGTAGCCCCAGCCTCCAGCACCGACTGCACCGAAGATCACTGGCCTCCACTCTACGAGTGTCCTGTGAGCCAGCTCCACGTGCGTCGACTCGAGGCTCCTTCGCGGTCACTAGTCTGTTGGCTAGTAGGCCCTCCCGAAGGCCAATCTTCTTCTGCTTGGGCTCCCTGGTTGCTCCAGGCGTGCCCTGACTTACCTTCACTGGGTGAGTCCCACAGACCTTGCTGGTCTGCAACATCGTCCTTCTTCCATTTCCACAAGACTTGCCGTTGCCAGGGCTTGTTGGGTCCAATCCGGTCGCCGACACCCCTGCAATCGACAGACGTTGTGGGACAGCTTGAATCCAGCTCCTGGTCATCGTTGACACCTCCTGGACCTCGTGGCTGAAGAGTCAAGATGACCGTCAACCTACCTGAAGCACTCGACATCGGTGGGCATCTGCTCATCGCCTTCCTGGTCACTGGCTAGTGACCCAGACTCTGTCCCCTCTGCTTTCAGGTTCTTCAGATCTTTGATCCACCTTTGGATCCACCGGAACACTTTCGACTTGGCCGCCAGCAGCACTTTGCAGCAGATCGCCATTGAAAGCGATGACGAAACCCGACCCCGAAAGACACCTATGCACCCGGCTCCCCTGGGTGAGGTAACTCGAGTACTCCGGTGCTCCCGTGGGTATTGACACTAGAACAGCCTAGTTCTCAAAGGGTTTGCTCCAAGTCCTCCTCTAAGTGTCCCTTTTTGTTTTAAATTCAAACCGCGACTTTCCCCATAGAAGTTAACGGCGATTCGCGGCTGTGATCATACACTGCATGCGTCCCCCGTGGGTCCCCTGTGTCACTACCTTGGGTGGTTCCTTGTGGTCCAAGCACTTCTACAGGCTCTAGGTCCTGTGTCTAGCTCAGTCGTGGTTCTTATACCCCTTTATTGGTATATGGTTTGGTACGCCCCTAGGGCTCAAACGTGTATTTGTGCTATTACTGTAGATAACTAACTTATAACTTATGTACTTCGAACTCTAGCCTCATAAAGAGACTAGAGGGGTGTGTTTAGCAATAAATACATATATTTTGAATATATACCTGGTGTGGTCCTCTTTCATTTGGTCACTCAAGAGATTATAGACTGGTAAAACAAGCTGCTTTACATTCCTTCAAGACTTAGCCTGAAGGCTGCTCTCCATAGCTACCACTAGGATAGCTTTCAATAAAGGTTGTCTTTAACCTATCTCCAATAAGGGGTTGTTTGGACTGGTGCAAGGTGCCCACTATAATTAGTGGACAGCATATACCAGGCCAACTTCTCACATTTGGTGTGCAGCGTGTGGGATTCCAGCTTGCTATTGTTTTACTAGATAATCTCAATTGAATTGATCAACTGAAAACCACTAAGGGTACCTTAGGTACATATAAATCAAGCTTAGTATACAGTAAGTTCTACTGAACTTAGAGTTGTGTGTTAAGGGATAGCACACCCTTTCTACAACTCAATAGAGTTTAGTAGGCCAAACTAGAGTAGGTAGTGCATACACCACACCTCACTAGTAATGTCTTCAAAGCCAGGACCCAGTGAGTCCTTGCCAGAAGCCAGTGGGCTTCTTCCCTCCAAGTATGATAAACTCCCATTCTTGGAATTGAGAGCATTATGCAATACTAGGAAGTTGAAGGCAGGCAAAAGTGCCAGCACCCAACACCTCAGGGAGGTGTTACTGGCTGATGATCTCAGCAGGCCCCTAGGGTCTGAAGGGGTAGGCAGAGAGGGTGGGGCAGAAAGTGAGGAAGGGGTCAGGGGTGAAGAAACCCAGGGCCCCCCCTCTGAACCTGGCCAGGAAGTTGAAAATGACCTTGACCTGGAATACCCAATTCCTCCTGTGGAGGAGGAGGAGGATCAGAATGACCTCCCCTTTGTCCCCCAGGAAGAATTGTGAGTGTGCCCAGAAGGTCTAGATCTCCTTCTCAGGAGTCTAACCACTCTGGCACCTCAATAGGGACCTCTGTCTCCTCTCGTGGAAGGGAATCCTCTCATGAGAGGAGGAAGAGACTGATTCAGTATGAGCAAGCCCAGCTTGAACTCAGAAAACAGCAATTGGCTATAGACAGGGAGTCCCTAGATCTCTATAGAGAGAGAAAAAAGTTGGGACTAGAGTCCCATGGTGGCAGCAATTTCCCCAAAGATAGGGAAAGGTCTTCTGACCATAGAAACCTGAGCAAGATTGTCCCTCCCTACCAGAGTGGGGATGACATCCATAAATGGATAACTGCACTGGAGAGGGCCTGTAAAGTACAGAGTGTCCCTCAGGAGCAGTGGGCAGCAATCTTGTGGCTCTCCTTTGCAGACAAAGGTAGAGACAAGCTCCTCACTGTAAGAGAAGAGGATGCTGACAATTACAAAGTCTTGAAGAGTGCTCTGATTGATGGGTTTGGCTTAACAACTGAACAATACAGGTTAAAGTTCAGAGATACCCAAAAAGCACAGACTCAAGACTGGGTAGACTATGTGGATTGTTCTGCTAAGGCTCTGGAAGGTTGTTTGATGGGTAGTAAGGTGTGTGACTTCACAGGATTGTACAATCTTATCATAAGGGAGCAGATTCTTAATAACTGTCAAAATCAGCTGTTGCATCAGTACCTGGTGGACTCTGATCTGACCTCTCCCCAAGAATTGGGAAAGAAGGCAGACAAATGGGTCAGAACCAGGGTGAGGCAGAAGGTACAGAACCAAGGTGGTGACACTAAGAAGCAAGATTCGAAAAACTCTGATAAGGGTGGGGAGAAGGGTAAAGACCAAACGTGTTCACAAGGCCCCCAAAAATCTTCTTCAGGTGGGGATTCACAGTCTAACAAAGGGAAAGGCCAAAGGAAACCATGGTGCAAGGTCTGTAAGCAAAAGACCCACTGGACCAGTGATTGCACCAAATCCAAAGACTCTACTCCAGCCCCCACCAATGCCCCTAAGGCACCTGCTCCCCCTAGTGCAGTTACAGTTGGTGGTGGGACTACACAAGCCAAGGGTTTAGTAGGGTTGACCCTGGGTAAGGAGATGAGCTCTGACCTAGTCAGAGAACTCTCTCAGGCTGTCCTAGTCTGTGATGGGGGCATGGATGTGACCTCCTCTGTGAGTCCCAGTAATCTGGGCAAGTACAGACAACAGCCCTTAATCAATGGAAAAGAGGCTTTGGCATTTAGGGACACAGGGGCAAGTGTCACCATGGTGACGCAAGACCTTGTGAATCCTGGGCAAATTATACTTGGTGAAATGTACCAAGTGACCAATGCTAGCAATGTCAGAACAGACCATACTCTTGCAGTTGTTAACTTCTCCTGGGGAGGGGTAACTGGCCTTAAGAAGGTTGTGGTAAGTGCAGACCTACCAGTTGAATGCTTGCTTGGCAATGACTTAGAAACTTCAGCTCGGGCAGAAGTGGAGCTCAGGACCCATGCAGAAATGCTGGGCATCCCTGCAGATGTGTTTGCTGTGACCAGGTCACAAGCCAAAATGTCTAACACTGAACAGGCCTTGGATTCTGGAATAATGGACCAAGTGCCCTCCAAGAAGAGGAGTAGTAGGGTAAAGGCAGTGCCTTCCCCCTTGGCTCAGAAGGAGGATCAGTCTCTTGAGGGGGATGATCTCAGTCCTGAGGAAGGAACTGTCCCAGAGGAGCTTGAACCTGACCAGGTTGAGTTCTTGGGGACAGGGGGCCCTTCCAGGGTAGGTCTGAGCCAGGAGCAGCAGAGCTGCCCCTCTCTTGAACCCCTCAGACAGCAAGCTGCTGCTGAGGCTGCTGGGAAAGCTAGTGGTCCCCATACTGTGTATTGGGATGATGGACTCTTGTACTCAGAGTGTAGAGACCCCAAGCCTTGTGCCACCAGGAGGTTGGTCATACCTCTGAAGTTCAGGGGCTTCCTATTGACCCTAGCCCACGACATTCCCTTAGCAGGTCACCTGGGCCAGAACAAGACTTGGGACAGAATTGTCCCTCACTTTCACTGGCCCCACATGTCTGAAGACACCAAGGAGTTTTGTCGCTCCTGTGTAACCTGCCAGGCCAGTGGCAAGGCAGGTGGCACTACAAAGGCCCCCTGATACCACTACCTGTGGTGGGGGTTCCCTTTGAAAGGGTGGGGATTGACATTGTTGGTCCCATGGATCCCCAAACAGCATCTGGGCACAGGTTTATCCTGGCGGTAGTGGATCATGCCACCAGGTACCCGGAGGCTATTCCCCTTAGGACCACTACAGCACCTGTGGTGGCAAGGGCCCTCCTGGGAATTTTCTCAAGAGTGGGCTTCCCTAAGGAGGTTGTATCAGACAGGGGTGCTAACTTTATGTCTGGATACTTAAAAGCAATGTGGAAGGAGTGTGGAGTGACTTACAAGTTCACCACACCCTATCACCCACAATGCAATGGTTTAGTTGAGAGATTCAACAAAACCTTGAAGGGCATGATTAAAGGGCTCCCAGAAAAGCTTAGGCGAAGATGGGACATACTCTTGCCCTGCCTTTTATTTGCATACAGGGAGGTGCCTCAAAAGGGGTTGGCTACAGCCCTTTTGAACTTTTGTTTGGTCACCCTGTCAGGGGTCCATTGTGCTTGGTGAAGGAAGGATGGGAGTTACCTCTCAAGCCCCCAAAGCAAGACATAGTGGACTATGTACTTGGTCTCCGCTCCAGGATGGCTGAGTACATGAAAAAGGCAACTAAAAACCTTGAGGCTAGCCAGGAACTTCAAAAAGCCTGGCATGACCAAAAGGCTGTACTGACTGTTTACCAGCCAGGACAGAAGGTGTGGGTGTTGGAGCCAGTGGCCCCAGCAGCTCTCCAAGACAAATGGAGTGGACCCCATACCATTGTTGAACACAAGGGTGAGGTTACCTACTTAGTAGACCTAGGAACACCCAGGAGTCCGCACAGGGTTCTCCATGTCAACAGGTTAAAACCATATGTGGACAGGGCAGACATGGGCTTTCTCATGGCTACTGATGAGGGACAGGAGGAAGAGAGTGACCCACTCCCTGACCTGCTCTCACAGAACCCTGATGATGGGTCAGTGGATGGTGTAGCCTTGGCAGGCAGCCTCACTGCCCAGCAGCAAACTGATTGCAGACAGGTGCTCAATCAGTTCAGACACATATTCTCACTGACACCCAGTCAGACCACCTGGTGCACTCATGAAGTGGACACTGGGGACAGTCTGCCTATTAAAAATAAGATTTATAGGCAACCTGACCATGTCAGGGACTGTATCAGGACAGAAGTCCAGAAGATGTTGGATTTGGGAGTTATTGAACCCTCAGATAGCCCTTGGGCTAGTCCAGTGGTCCTTGTGCCAAAACCTCACACCAATGGTGGGAAAAGAGAGATGAGGTTTTGTGTGGACTACCGGGGTCTCAATGCAGTCACTAGGACTGATGCCCATCCAATACCTAGGGCAGATGAGCTAATAGACACTTTGGCCTCAGCCAAGTATCTAAGCACATTTGACCTGACAGCTGGCTACTGGCAGATCAGACTAGCTGATGATGCAAAGCCAAAAACAGCATTCTCACCCACTAGTGGGCATTATCAATTTGTGGTGATGCCCTTTGGTCTGAAGAATGCACCTGCCACTTTTCAGAGGTTGGTGAATACAGTCCTTACAGGTCTGGAAGCCTATAGTGCAGCATATCTAGATGATATTGCTGTCTTTAGCTCCACCTGGGAGGATCACCTGGTCCACCTCAGAAATGTTTTACTGGTCCTGCAGAAAGCAGGCCTGACTATCAAGGCCACCAAGTGCCAGATAGGGCAGAGTCAGGTTGTGTACCTGGGCCACCTTGTGGGTGGAGGCCAGGTTCAACCACTGCAGAGCAAGATCCAGACCATCATGGACTGGACTGCTCCAACTACCCAGACTCAGGTGAGAGCCTTTTAGGCCTGACTGGGTACTATAGGAGATTTGTCAAGGGGTATGGATCAATAGTGACACCCCTGAATGACTTAACTTCCAAGAAAATGCCCAAAAAGGTTCAGTGGACAGTTAGCTGTCAAAAGGCATTTGATGACCTAAAGCAGGCCATGTGCACTGCTCCCATTCTACAGAGTCCTGATTACTCCAAGAAGTTCATTGTCCAAACAGATGCATCTGAATTGGGGGTAGGGGCTGTACTGTCACAATTGAATGACGAAGGTCAGGATCAGCCAGTAGCTTTTATTAGCAGAAGGCTGACCCCTAGAGAGAAACGTTGGTCAGCCATTGAGAGGGAGGCCTTTGCTGTGGTCTGGGCTCTGAAGAAGTTGAGGCCATACTTGTTTGGTACTCACTTCCTTGTTCAAACAGACCATAAGCCCCTCTTATGGCAAAAACAAATGAAGGGTGAAAACCCCAAACTGCTTAGGTGGTCCATTTCCCTACAGGGGATGGACTTCACAGTGGAACATAGACCTGGGAGTAACCATGCCAATGCAGATGGACTCTCTAGGTACTTCCACTTAGAACATGAAGACTTAACTGGGCAAGGTTAGTTTAATGTCCCTACGTTTGGGGGGGTTGTGTAGGAGAGTAGGATCTGCTTCACATGGGTACCCCCACTTTTTGCTGATGCTTCACTGTTTTTCGTCTTTAGTCTGGCTGGGGCCCTGCTAATCAGAACCCCAGCCTAGCTGCTTCCTCTCTAAAATGGTTTCCATGTGCCTTAGGCACATCTCTAATTGGAATCTGGAGTGCCCTTATAAGTCCCTAGTATATGGTATACTATGTACCCAGGGCATAGGTACCTCAGAGGCCTGCCAGGGGCTGCAGCATGTATTGTGCCACCCCTGGAAGGCCAGCCAAAAGGACACCACAGGTCTGCTACTACAGCCTGGGTAAGGTGGTGCAATCACCCCTTACTGTGATATAGGCTACCTATATCACTACATACATACACACATATAAACCTATGTCACTCCTATGGCAGGCCTTATCAATACTGAAGGCAGAGTGCGTGGTTCCTATGTGAGAGGGTGCCCCTGCATGAGCAGGGCCCCTCTGCAGCATTCGGAGACCCTTCTCTGATGCTGTTTGTAGTGCAGCCTGACCATATACTCTTAAGCGCATTATAACCTCGCGTTAAATGCTAACTTTGGGATGGCTGCACGGAAACATGTCGTGTTTGGTGTCAAACATCTTGGAATACTACCCCCCCGCCAGTTCTGGCGGCGGGGGTAGCATTCCATCCTTCTAGAGGGAGAGACATGTACACACCGGCCTGCCCGGTAACTTCTTTCCAAGCCCTGGCATCACAAAATGGATGCCGCTGCCACAGACACGAGTCTGGCCTCCTGCTGCTGACTGAAACTCTGGCAGGGGAGGCCTGTACAATAGGTTTCCTGTCCCAGGGAGGTGTAACCACCTCCCCAGACAGGATAGTGTGTATTGTGGCTGGGCGGGAGCACTCTCTGGTGCTTTGAAGTCCTGCACTGTGGGCACATTTGGTGTCCCTGTGCATACCCCAGTTCAAACCGGCTCAGGGGCTTCCAGCCCCTGCTCTGGCGCGAAACTGGACAAAGGGAAAGGGGTGTAACCACCCCTCTGCCCTGATCCTCCCATAGGTGGGTCCCCAGAGCATGTCCAACCCCCTATCTTAGTATAAGTAGGGGACCCCCGTCCTTAGGACTTTAGATTAACCTGGATGAAACTCTGACACAGAATCCTGGACCTTCGACGCTCTACTTCAAGATTAGAGGACTGAAGAATCTCCCTTGGGGTCAAGGAGTGACTCCCCTGCTTGGCAGGCACCAAAGAAGCAATTGCCCGGTCTGCATCGCTGAAGCTCCCGCTGGACGCCGAAGTCTTTGCATCACCAGAGGTGGATTTCCAGACTTCTCCGAGGCTGCCCTGAGGCCCCAGCAAAGCTGAGGCCCGTAGCTGTTGTGGGTAATGTGGAACCGTGACCCCTGGACACCGATTTCATTTGCAAGTGCATCCTCTTCTGGGTCTCCCACGAAGTTGTACTTTGGGCTCCGAGTAGCCCAAGCCTGCAGCACCAACTGCACTGAAGATCACTGGCCTCCACTCCACGAGTGTCCTGTGAGCCAGCTCCACGTGCGTTGACTCGAGGCTCCTTCGCGGTCACTAGTCCATTGGCTAATAGGCCCTCCCAAAGGCCAATCTTCTTCTGCTTGGGCTCCATGGTTGCTCCAGGCGTGCTCTGACTTACCCTTGCTGGGTGAGTCCCACAGATCTTGCTGGTCTGCAACATCGTCCTTCTTCCATTTCCACAAGACTTGCTGTTGCCAGGGCTTGTTGGGTCCAATCCGGTCGCCGACACCCCTGCAATCGACAAACGTCATGGTACAGCTCGAATCCAGCTCCTGGTTGTCGTCGACGCCTCCTGGACCTCGTGGCTGAAGAGTCAAGACGACTGTCAACCTACCTGAAGCACTCGACATCGGTGGGCATCTGCTCATCGCCTTCCTGGTCACTGGCTAGTGACCCAGACTCTGTCCCCTCTGCTTTCAGGTTCTTCAGATCTTCGATCCACCTTTGGATCCACCGGAACACTTTCGACCTGGCCGCCAGCAGCACTTTGCAGCAGATCGCCATTGAAAGCGACGACGAAACCCGACCCCGAAAGACACCTATGCACCCGGCTCCCCTGGGTGAGGTAACTCGAGTACTCCAGTGCTCCCGTGGGTATTGACACTAGAACAGCCTAGTTCTCAAAGGGTTTGCTCCAAGTCCTCCTCTAAGTGTCCCTTTTCTTTAAATTCAAACCGCGACTTTCCCCATAGAAGTTAACGGCGATTCGCGGCTGTGTTCATACACTGCACGCGTCCCCCGTGGGTCCCCTGTGTCACTACCTTGGGTGGTTCCTTGTGGTCCAAGCACTTCTACAGGCTCTAGGCCCTGTGTCTAGCTCAGTCGTGGTTCTTATACCACTTTATTGGTATATGGTTTGGTACGCCCCTAGGGCTCAAACGTGTATTTGTGCTATTACTGTAGATAACTAACTTATAACTTATGTATTTCGAACTCTAGCCTCATAAAGAGACTAGAGGGGTGTGTTTAGCAATAAATACATATATTTTGAATATATACCTGGTGTGGTCCTCTTTCATTTGGTCACTCAAGAGATTATAGACTGGTAAAACAAGCTGCTTTACATTCCTTCAAGACTTAGCCTGAAGGCTGCTCTCCATAGCTACCACTAGGATAGCTTTCAATAAAGGTTGTCTTTAACCTATCTCCAATAAGGGGTTGTTTGGACTGGTGCAAGGTGCCCACTATAATTAGTGGACAGCATATACCAGGCCAACGTCTCACAGAAACAGTCAAGAGATGTGCAGAAATAATGAACAGGGGTGCAGAAAGAGGGAAGAGGGGTGCAGAAAGAGGCAAGAGGGGTGCAGAAAGAGGCAAGAGGGGTGCCGAAAGAAGCAAGTGAGGTGCATAAACATAAATCGGCAACAGTGGTGCAGGAAAAGGTAAGACAGGTGCAGAAACAGGCAAGAGAAGTGCAGAAAGAGGCAAGAGAAGTACAGAAAGAGGCAAGTGAGGTTCAGAAAGAAGTAACAGATTTGCAGAAGGATGCAAGAGATCTGCAGAAAGAGGCAAGATAGTTGCAGAAACAGGCAAGAGAGGTACAGAAAGAGAAAAGAGGGGTGCAGAAAGAAGCAAGAGGGGTGCAGAAAGAACAAGAGAGATACGTAAAGAAGCAAGAGCAGTGCAGAAGCAGTCGAAGGAGGTGCAGATAGAGAGAACAGGGGTGTAGACAGAGGGAAGAGAGGTGCAGAAAGAGGGAAGGGGGTGCAGAAAGATGCAAGAGGGCTGTAGAAAGAAGCACTAGAGGTGCAGAAAGAGGTAAGAGTGGTGTAGAAATAGGCACTAGAATTGCATAAAGAAGCAATAGAGGTGCAGAAAGAGGCAAGAGAAATGCAGAAAGAAGAAAGAGAGGTGCACAAGGAGGCAAGAGAGGTGCACCAAGAGGGAATAAGGGTGCAGAATGAGGAAGAGGGGTTCAGAAAGAAGCAAGAGCGGTGCAGGAAGAAGCAAGAGAGGTGGAGAAAGAAGCAACAGTGGTGCAGAAAGAGACAAAAGGGGTGCAGAAAGAAGCAAGAGAGGTGCAGAAAGAATCAAGGGAAGTACCAAAAGAAGCAATTGAGGTGCAGAAAGAGGCAAGAGAAGGACAGAAAGAGGCAAGAGAGGAGCAGAAAGAGGCAAGAGAGGTGCAGAAAGAGGGAAGAGGGTGCAGAAAGAGGTAAGAGAGGTGCAGAAGAAAGAAGCAAGAGATGTGCAGAAAGAAGCAAGAGAGGTGCAGAAAGAAGGGAGTTGCAATAAGCGGAAGAGATGTGCAGAAAGAGGCAAGAGAAGTGCAGGAAAAGAAAGACAGCTGCACAAAGAAGCAAGAGAAATGCAGAAAGAGGGCAGAGAGGCACAGAAAGAAGCAAAAGTGGTTTGTGCACTATTAGTTCTAATTACCACCCACATTTAGCAATAAGTAATAGGTGACCATTCCAGGTTTGCAAAGGGCCTTCCACCACGCTGTACCACTTGTCGCTGCATTTTTTGTAACGTTTGAGGCAGAAACAAGGTTTGTTTTGTTCAAATCTGCAGATTATGCAGTAGATGATGGATTATGTGGAAAATTCGGAAAATGTCTAATTATGCAAAAATAGGTGCCGCCGAACAGTCGCATAATTCCAGTGGCCCTACTCATACCTCTGACTAGGCCCAGAAGTGCTCCTCAGTTGTTTCTTTTTTTTTTGTCTCATAATCATTGAGTTTATAATTTAGCTTCTATGGAAACGAGGAAAACTAAACCTGAGGTTACAACTCCACAACACAGACTACCATACCACATAATTATTTTCCATAACACATAATCCCACTCTGCATAATTCCTATACACTAAATACCATATACTTTCTATCCACATAATTTCACTGCACAACATACCACATAATTCCACTACACACAACGTACATCCACTCCACTCCAAAAACATTAGTAAAAAACTTTTACATTTACATAATTTCACTGCACAACATACCACATAATTCCACTACACACAACGTACATCCACTCCACTCCAAAAACATTAGTAAAAAACTTTTACATTTACAACACCAATAGCCATAACTTTCGCAAATGCGAGACCTATCAACATCTACATGGCCTCGCTCGCACACATCGCCAGACAGCACGACCTCAACATAATCTCCTACGCCGATGACACTCAACTGATCCTCTCCCTCACCAAGGACCCCCTCGCCGCCAAATCCAACCTCCATGAAGGAATGAAGGCCGTCGACGATTGGATGAAGATCAGCCGACTAAAACTGAACACGGAGAAGACAGAGGTCCTCATCCTCGGCTCCAACCCCTCAGCCTGGGACGACTCCTGGTGGCCAACGACGCTGGGAGCAGCCCTGACACCCACCGACCACGCACGCAACCTGGGAGTCATCCTCGACTCAATGCTCTCCATGGCCAAGCAAGTCAACGCAGTCTCATCCTCCTGCTTCAACACCCTCCGCATGCTTCGCAAGATCTACAGGTGGATCCCGACAGACACAAGAAGAACAGTCACCCAGGCCCTCGTCAGTAGCAGACTTGACTATGGGAACGCCCTCTACGCGGGAGCCCCGGCCAAGCTCATCAAGCGACTGCAACGCATACAAAACGCCTCCGCACGCCTGATCCTCGATGTACCACGCCACAGCCACATCACCCCCCACCTGAGGAACCTGCACTGGCTCCCCGTCGACAGGAGAATCTCCTTCAAACTCCTCATCCACGCACACAAGGCACTCCACAAGACTGGCCCAGCCTACCTCAACAGCCGACTCCTCTTCTACGTCCCCAACCGCCAACTCCTCTCTGCCGACCTCTCCCTCGCCACCATCCCTCGCATTCGAAGAACTACCACCGGCGGCAGATCCTTCTCCCACCTTGCCGCCAAGACCTGGAACACCCTTCCACTAAGCCTACGACAGACCCAAGACCTGCTGACCTTCAGGAGGCTACTCAAGACCTGATTGTTCGACCAGTAGCAGCACCCCCCCCCTTTTTTCCCTAGCCCCTTGAGACCCTCGCGGGTAAGTAGTGCGCTTTACACATTCTGTGATTGATTCATTGATTGATTGATTACACTGCAAATGCTTCTTTAACTAGTAGTCGTGTTTACAGATTGGTGGAGAAAGGGGTCTGGGCCTCCGACCAGCGCTCATGAATTCCACTGCATAGCACTTACAGGAGGTACCAGGAGGGCTTCTTGGCCCCCAAAGTCCCTTAGCAGTAAAGTGGACTTCATCCTCCAACCAGTAGTGTGCCAGGAGGCTTATTTGCAGAGTGGTGGAGAAAAGGGAGCATGGCCTCGGAAGACCTCTTAGCAATCCCACTGTGTTTGACTTACTGGCGGTAACAGGAGAATAGTTGGCCCCCAAAGACATCCTTGGGGGCCAACTACCCCTCCTATAACCACCAGTAAGTCCCAAACAGGAGGATTGCTAAGTTCTCATAGCAGGCAACGCCCCTATTCCCACCACTCTGCAAACGTGCTCCCGGGCACGCTCTTGGATGGGGAATGAATTCCCCTTCGCTGCTGGGGGTCCTTAGGGGCCAACTAGCCTACCTGTTACCTCCAGTAAGCCCCACACAGTGGGATTACTGAGAGGTCAACACAGGCCACTCCCCCTTTCTTCACCACTCTGCAAACGCACTTCCTGGCATGCTCTTGGTTGGGGATGAACTCCCCTTGCCTCCTGAGGGTCCCTGGGGGCTAACTAGCCCTCCTGTTATCACTAGTAAGCCCCACACAGCTGATTTCCTGAGAGTGGTCAGAGGCCACGCCCCTTTTAACACCACTCTGCCAACATGCCTCCTGGCGCACTGCTGCTTGGGGGATGAAGCCCACTTTAGTCCTGAGGTCCTCAGGACACAAGAGGACCTCATTGCCCCACCAGCAGTGCGCCAAGAAGCACGTTTATAGAGTGGTGTAAAAAGGGGTGTGACCCCAATATTGAAAAGAGAGAGGAGCGCGCGGCCCCCCCTCCTGAGGCTGATTTCTGCCCCGGGAATCCCATCACCCGGGGTATGGCCATTATATATATAATTTTTTTTTCACGGAGAAGGGCCACGCGGCCCCCCTCCCCAGGCCATTCCATTTAAAAAAAAAAAATTTAAATAAAAGAAGAGTGCTGTGTGGCCCCCTCCCGGGTGATTTTAAAGGTAGCCCCGGGGAGTTGGCGGTCCCCAGGGCTGCGGGGGGCGCGTGCGTCCCCCCACATTTAAAGCATTCTAGCCCCGGGGAGGTGGTGGTCCCCGGGGCAGTGTGGGGGACAGGAGCCCCCCACCCAAATTATTTTTTAAAAGCCCCCAGGAGGTGGCAGTCCCTGGAGCTTGGGAGGGCCTGCGAGGCCCCTATGCTCAAAATTATTTAATGGCCCGGAGAGGTGGTTGTCCCCAGGGTAGCGGGGGGCTGCATGCCCCCCACACATTATTAACAAAGCCCCGGGTAGGTGATTATCCCCGGGGCTGTGGGGGCGCCTGCAGCCCCCCACTATATAATTATATATTGCCCCCAGGACCTGCTTTTTTGACCCCAGAGTTTCCTGTGGGACCCCCTGAGCAGGCCTAGGGGGTCAGGTTGTTTCTACCCTGTCCCCGTTTCTTATTTTTCATTGTTTTTTTCACCTTTTTTCTTGTGACTCAGCTCAGTCACAAGATGGCTGCCAACACTTCTTGTTTTAAAGTGTTGGCAGCCATTCAGAATCAAGCTCGTGCTCGGGAGGGTTCGCGGATCTACCGCGGTCACCAGATACTAATATTTTTTTAGGAATGAATTTCTGAGGAACTACTGAATGGATTTATACCATTTAAAAAAAAGGTTGCTTTCAGAACCAAGATCTTTCCTTTTTCCAAATTTGGTGTAATTCCGTTCAGCAGTTCGGGCTGTAGCCTTGTCTAAAGTTTCCTATGGAAATTAACATAGAGAAAACTTGTTTTGGGACCCCCCTTTTTTCTCCGACCCCGCTTGACGAATCACCCTGAACTTTTCAAGACAGGAGCTGACCGGAGGGCCCCATTAGTTTTGAAAATTTAGCGAAGATTAATCAACTAGCGCTAAAGATATTGGCAAGAGAAAAAATGATTTTTGAATAGAAACAAGGTCCTAACTATAACTACCTACTGGCGGTTGCCAGTAGGTAGTTATAGTTAGGACCTAGTTTCCATATTGAAAGCATTTTTTGACTTGCCTATAACTTTGATGTTGTTTGACCAATCTTCATGAAATGTTCCTAAAAACGTGTCAAGGTAGAGTCTGGTGGCCTTGGAAAGTTTGGGGATGATTCATGCAGTGGGGACCAATAATTTGGGGCACAAAACAAGGGTGCATTTGTAATGTGAATTCCTATAGGAACCTTCAGCCGTAGCTAGAGCCCAAGCCGCTGAACGGACTTACACCAAATTTGGCAGGGAGTTAGATGTTGGTTCAAGGAAGTGCCTTTTGCTTATTTGGTGTAATTCCGTTCAGTAGTGGTTGAGAAATTGATGTTACAAATTTTAGTGATATCTCTGGCCGCAGATATTTTGGGACGATTTTGCTATTAATAGCGAATGCACACACCAATGGGAATGCTCTAATTGGCTGGATGGAGCTTGAATAGAAAGTTGCAGCCACCATTTTATTGCTTGGGAACGATTCCCGGGGCTGAAAATTTCTATAAAAGCTAACATAAGGGGTCAGAGTAGAGGTACTCTGACCCCATATTGGAAGAATGGGGGTGTTAATGACACAAGTTATGTGTCCAAAATTGATTTTTTTAATCCTGAACAATATTTGCGATGACACTGTGATTGCTAGTGTGGGTCCCGTGTATCATCAAGGGGACATTGTGACTATCAACGTCGTCATGAATATTGGTGGTAATATAAAAGAATATATTATTTAATCATTAATACGCGTTGTTATAGAGATATTGAGATTCTGATCAACGATTTTATAGAGTTATTTATATAGTGAGTTATCTACTGTGATGGTTAGAATTATTTATATAGGTATAATGTTTGAATGTGGTGGTGGCAATTGAATTCCTGGTCAAAAATCCATATTTTAAGCATTTTTAAGTGAAGGAGCAATAGTAGTCAGGAGAAGGCAGTAGCTGAATGAGGTAGTTTTCCAAAGGAAAAGGAGGTAAAATGGAGATTTTGTTTTATAAAAAATGTGTATATATATTTCATTGGATGCTGTGAGCATGAACGTGAATAAGGTTAGGTAGCGTGTTGGATGGCTCAGAAAAAAGTATTTTTGTTTGCTGTTGTTTAAAAAGGAAATGTAATACAGACATGGAAATGCTTTTTAATTTCTGGAGTAAACCACACCTGCTGTATCTTATTTTAAATCAGAATGTTCCTTCTAGAATGTGCTGTGAACTTTTGACCTACTGGTTCCACTGGATTTCTAGCTACACTGAGCTAAGACTGTATTGGGGGTAGGTTGTTAAAAAGACAGAATTTTGTTTTAGAAAAGTTGAGGAATGAATGAAATTCTTTATTGTTTGGTTAATTAAAACCGTAACAATGTTACATACAAAACATTTTTATAAAAACCATTGGACACATGTTCTTTAAAAGTGTATTAAAATTACAGTTCAGTTTGTTATGAAAAGTTTCATTTATGGTGTTCATTGAACTGAGATTTTTTTAGGGCTAATTCATAGTACTTTAAAAACTTTAGCAGCTTGCAGTTCAATTGTGTATGCGATAGATTGAGGCACTGGGTAATAGCAACCCTACATGTCCTGATTTTCATCTTTTTGAGGTCTGGCTGCAGTAAAGTGACTCATGCCGCGGAACAGTAAGTGCAAATAAAGATCAAGTGAATAAAATCCTCTTTTGTTTGACCACAAAATCTACATGTTGTGGACCCTTTATGCTTCCAGCTTGGCAGGTCTGCTGTTGTTGGTAGATGGCCGAACCGGAGTGCCGTTTCTTATATAGGACGGATACTGTGGTGTTTAATTAAGGTGCTTGTTAATTACCATCCATATATGTATTCTCCTGCTGAACGTAGTTTTGTCTTCTACCAATGATTGCAGTCTTGCCATTTTGTAGGTGATTCATCTGAAAAGGGCAGACTTATGGTCAACAGGTCTTCAGTCTTGGTGTTTTGGAGGGCTTTATGTAGGAATTTGTTATATGAGGAATTTGTATCATTCTCGACCCGAGTGCTTCACTAATTTGACAGTGTTCTTGGTTACATTTTGTTTTGTACCAGCTTTAATGGTTGAGTACATTCTACCAGTGATTCGTTTATTGGGCCAAATTCCAGCCGCACCTTTTTGGCAGCTGGAAAGTTTGTTTGTGGCAGTTTGGTAACTTGCAGTTTGTTTAGGAGTGAGGAATCTTTTCTGTATTGGGTGATGCTGCCATAAGATAGTGTTGGCAGGAGCCTTGCTGCCATCACTGCTAATACTGGCTTAAACGACAGACAGCCCAGTTGGTTTGATAGTGTGCTGCAGGTAAATATTAACGCACCACCCCTTTTTTCCATGTAGTTCCTTTGTGCTTGTTGGCTGAATCTTGTTGTCTAAGTAGACTCCTAGATATTTGTAGTTTAAACCTCCTCCAGCATCTTGCCGTTCAACGAGATCTTGAGTTTGCGGCTTGATCTGTTGTTGATTAGCATAGTTTTTGTCTTGTTTGTGTTGATTTCTAGATTGTTTATTGTTAGGTAATTATGATTTTTTGTCAGAGCCCTGTAGAGGCCCACCTGCATGAGGCTCATTAATACAACGTTATTTGCGTAAGAGAGAAGCGACAATGGTAAGGAACCTATTCATGGGGGGTAAGAGTTAGTTTGATCCAACCTTTGAGCAAGGCGACTCATGAACAGTTTGAATAGATGGGGGGTCAACAAGCATCCTTGTTTCAGACCCCTGTTTGTTAGGATCTTCCTCAAGACTCTTGTGCCGTAGCCTACTTTCACTCTTACCCAGGTGTTGGTGTATAGTTGAATTATTCAATGTAGTATATTTCCTGGGATGTTCTTTTAGCTTTTTCCACAGTCTGTGTCAGTCCACGCAGTCGAAGGCTGCCTTTAGGTCGATGAAGCAGAGATGAAGTCTTTTCCTTTTCCTTTTACATTTATCAGCAATTTGAGCTACTGCTAGTTTGTATATAATAGTTCTGGTTTCTTTCCTGAATCCTGTTTGATTGACTGGGATCAGGTTCTGCTTCTCCAACCACTCAGTAGGTGTGCCAGAATCATGGAAGCATAGTATTTTGCTTTAACATGGAGTAATGCGATGAGTCGGTAGTTTACTGGGTTTGTTCGGTCTCCCCTCTTGTAAACTGGGTTTAGTATTGAGCCAAGCCAGATTGTAGGGATACTGCCCAATAGGTCTATTTCATTAAACAACCCAAAGTTGAGTGTCCCAAAATTGTATTTCTACTTTGAATATTGCTTGGGGAATGCCATCTGGACCTGGTGCGCCATTGCTTCTTCCTCTCTTTATTGTGTCGATGACGTCATCTGACTCTTTTTTGGTTGTTCTTCTGATGCTGGGGCCATCTCATCTGTCTTATATTTTGTACTCCTTTCTCAGCTGGCATACTTTTTCCCATCCTTGATGGTTAGTATCCGTGGTTTTAATCTTCCTGATGGCCTTTCTCAGTTCTTGTGTTAGTGTTCTCAGTTTGTGTGAATTGACTGTTTTTTCTTTTTTCTGGCTAGTTAGCAATCTATCTATTACTACAAGATTCAAATCTTGTGGTGATGGATTTGTCCACCTCAAGCGTTTTAAGTGTGTTCTGTTTATGGTGCCAACCAATGCTGAGTTATTTGGGAGGCTTCCAGGGTGTACTCCAAAGTAAATGTGCTGTCTACTATGTTCGCTCTGCGTCGAAACATTGATGGAGAGCTGGGCTAAGTGCGGTATCAAGGGTAGGGAGATGATTGTGTAATCCAGTATTGATTGAACTTTTGTACTGTGGAATGTGTATTTTGGCAGAGAATCCTCTGTTGTTCTCCCATTAAGAACACCCATTCCTAAGTATTCTAATGTTGTCACGAGTTCCTGACCTGTGTGATCCGGGCTGTATGCTAGCAGGTGGAATTGCAATGGGGCTTCCCAGAATGTGTTGTCTGGTATCAGTTTGTTGTCTTTATCCGGTGTGTGGATCAGGATAGAGTTGAAGTCTCCTGTCCGATAGGGGTTGCATGTTTCTTACCTCTGTCACTGTTGCTATGCCTCTTTTTTTTGGTCCCAGGGTGTATGTATATGGTAGTCAATAGAACTGTTCTAAATCCTGGATTCCCTCTGTGCAAAAGTTTGATTAATTGCAGCCCAGGTTCTGGAGATATTAATTGTTCAGATTTGATGTTGAGTGATATAGACACATAAACTGTCAGGCCTCCTTTTGGGCTGCCCTAATTCTCTGTCTTTTTGCTTCTATGAAATAATGTGTGTAGCCTTCCAGGGGGAGATTATTGAAGGCCCATGTTTCTTGGAGTGCTATTATATCATATTCTGCCCAATCTTGTGGCGGTATACCATCCTCTAGCTGTTTCCTGGCTCCCACTATGTTCCATGATAAGAGGTGTAGTTTGTCCTTCTATTTTTTTAATGATGGCATCTCCCTAGGTCATTCTGTCTTGTGTGCATTTAGTGTAGACGCTAACCAGTGACACAGTGGGTCTGTGTGGTCTGTTTGCTTTTCAGAGTTGTTTGTCTTAAATGTTTGTCAGGGCTGCTTCCTTGCTCGTTCTGCACCACTGAGTTTACCTGGGTTTCCCTCAGTGACTTTTTTGTGAAAAGTAGTGTTCTTTGAGGGTGTATTTTGGCTATCAAAGGTTGGGGGTAGCATATTCAATTTTATGCCCCATGTATCGAAATTTTGTTTATGGTTTAATATTGATTGAGCTACGTCTTCCGACTGCCAAATAGTTAAGGTATGTTCGGTGCTGGTGCGGTCCTCATTCGGCAAAAATTCCACCAATAGGAGATCTGTTGATTCTATATGACTCAGATTTGGTATATCGGCCGTCAGTTTTAATATGTTCGCTCTGTTTAGGATTTCGTGTCAACCTTGTTTTGTATACAGCGGTGTGAAGATAATTTGTCGTGAATCCCTGTGGTTTGGTGGAAGAGTATTCCCAATCCTGTGATTGTGATAGGCTGGTTCTGAAGTAATTTGTATTTCGTTGGTTTGTGCGGCTTCCTTAGGGTCTATATGAGGCCTGTATTTGGTTATTTGCAGGCTACAGTCTGGGGTGGGATTAAAGTGGACCTGGTGCTCCTCACTTATCTTTAGTTCTTGACTGCCTTGAACAAGTCCCCTTACCACAGTCATCAGCGGGTTTGTGGTGCCGGCACACTGGATGTGGCAGTCATTGTTACTTTGTATCCCTACTACATCATTTTTGGTTTGATTTGTATAGTTGTCTTTGGTGGGACTAGAGACTGTGTAATCCAGTGTCCAGAGACTGTTACATTGCCCTCCATGCCTATTTTCACTGTTTTGTATGTGTTGACATAATGTATTAGGACTGGTTTGTGAACCACTGCTGGCATTTCTTTTGTTTTTTGTCAATATTATTTATTTTGTAGCCGCGTTACAGACATCGTTGGCATTAGCTGTTTTTGTTCTACTGTTTGGTATGCCTCTTGAGTGTGCTTGTGATGTAGGGCTATCTGTATCTGATTCTTCAGTTATGAATATTTCCTCTGGGCTCTGCTTGGTGGAATCTTCGCCCTCTACTGTGCTGTTGTCTTGAGCACTGGATTCCACCCTGTTGCCATGGGGTTTTTTTACAGTTGGGGAATGATCTATGTACAAGTTAGTTTGTTGCTTGACTTATTTTTTTCCTTGCTTTCCTGTCTTTTTTTTGTCTTCTTGATTGCCCTCCAGTTGTTCGTCATGGATGTTTCCACCTTTTGCCATGTGATCTTCCTTTATTGATCCCCTGTTCGATGATGTTTTCAGCTGGGAGTTCATTGAATCTCCTGTTTGTGCATCTGGTATGCCATAAGTCCCTTCCTCTGAGTTTCCATCCTCACTTAATTCTTGTTGTTTCTTACACTGATTTTCATTATATTTACTATCCGCTTGTGGTTGGGGGGGTTCATTGGTTACTGATGTGTTCGCTAAATGTGCTTTTTTGTAGGCTTGGTCGGTGAACTTCACTCCGTTCGCAGATTTTGCGGAGTTTTCTGCACTCCGCGGAGCTCTCGGAGTGCAGAAAACTCCACTTCGCGATGTACGGCGGGGTTTTTTCCCTGCTCGCGATCGCGTACGGTAAGTTCCCGATCGCGAACAGTAAATTCGCGAGAGCGAGCTACCGCTTGGGTAGAATTTCTACCCGAGCTGCAGGAATACCAGCACAAACTGCAGTTCGCACTGCACTCCGCCACTCGCGGAACTTTGCGGAGTTGTTTTGTAACTTCGCGGAGTTCCGCATAGCAAAACTCTGCGAACTACGCCCAGGCCTAGTTTTTGGATGTTTATTATTTCTTCCAGGATTGCTGGTAGGGAACTTAGTTTGTCCATGATAGGTCCACATTGGCAGGTTGCTTGTTTTGAACAGCGAGCAGCTTGGAATAAGTTTGGAAGTTTTTCTAATTTGGTATTGATTCCTGAAATGTGTGTGGCCACTATGTTCATTAAATCGATTTGTATATCTAGCTTGTCACATTGCATTACCATTGCCCTTGTTGTGGCTGATACGGTGTGTACATGCATGGTAAGGTGGCCGGGTTGACCGCACTGTTCACCTACTAGGTGGTCTTTATCTTCATTTCTATTGTTATGGCCAGTTCTGTCGTTTTGTCCGGCGTTTGTGTTACCCATGTGTAGACACTCTGGTTTTGTCCTGATGTCGATCATATTTGGGCTGCTGCCCTGGAGGTGCTTCCTTGACCTTTACAGTTAGGACATGTACTTGTTTGCTCACTACTTATGTCTTTATTTTGACCTTTTCCTGTTGAAAGTGTGGTAAACACCTTTCCACTTGGAGCAAGGGGAGCCGCTACTGCTTCTCTGTTACGAGGCTTGACGCCTTCTGGGGAAGTCTTACTTGTGATTTGGTTGCTCCTTGGGAGGGGGGAGGAGCTAGGGAGGAAGTTGTGTGGAGGACGGACTCCCTGGTGAAGGCTACACTGGTACCCACAGCTCTTGGCTACTTGTAGTCCTTGTTGGTTAACACTCACCCTCCCCTCCTTTTGTAGCTCCTATAATACTCCTTTTTTTAGAATCCCTGCTCCAAGACACCTGATTGGAGCTGATGTAAAGGGGTGGGGGTGGGGTGCGGATGCAGAATATAGTGGCGATAATGTAGTACAGGGCGGGGTGATAGCAGTTGGACTTTTCCGTAGGGCCACAAGTTTTAACCACCCTGCTGCAGCTGCTTTTTCCACTTCCCTACTTATCCTGGGCCACTGCGGGCTTCAGTGGTCTTTTAACTATCTTTCCCCCCTATTCCCCTGGTCCGACACTCGAGCCTCAGACCATGGGTGCTGCGCATGAAGGTTGGGGAGGGAGATTGTTAATCTTTGATCTGTTGGTCTGGCGGAAGATCCCAGTCCCAGTCCCAACCCTGTCCAGACCTGTGCCCACTGTCCGCTGTCCAGGCTGTCTGGGCTGTGGGTGGTCATGTAACAGGTTAGGGCAGGCTTGGGCAAACTGCAGCCGGGGCTGTGGGACTGTAGAACAGCTTCAATTGCTTCATGGCTACTATCCGGAGGGCACTGCCAATTGGAAGCCTCACCAGGCCAGCCTGCAAGTCATGCCGAGACCTGTCTGGGTCACTTCAGCAGGGGGCACAGGCTTGCGCTCTGCGTTATGGGCACTATGCCCCCGCACTCGGTACAATCTCACCTGTCCCCACTGATGACCTGCTGATTTTCTCTGGTGGCTGGCTGGCTGGCTGGCTGGCCAGCTTGTAGAGTCAGTTTAGGTATGCCTCAGTGACCTCAGTGGCTCGGGGCATTCTGCTGCCCTCCCTGTCATGCCAAATCGTGCCGTGTTGTGTGTCGCCACTCTCGCACACTTGGTTTTGGCTACACCTTTGATTCGCCCACTGATATCTTCAGTGACGGCAGTGGGGGCCACGGGTCTCCTGCAGTTCATCTGCGGGCTGCGGGCTGCCGAACTCCACTGCCACGCCCCTGCTGCAAACACTGCAACAATGGTCTTACTGATTGGAGTGATGACACAATGTAAGTAATAGCAATTTTTAATTTCCAACTCAGGACAATGTAATAAACTGTAGAGTAGTATTTGAATTTCAGCTAGATATATAGGTTTGAACTCCCGTTTTTTTAATGAGTATTCTGCGATGATTGCAAATAGATCGCGAAAACGCGATGACAGGAACCTCGTTTTGAAAGCGAGGGAAAGGGTTAACAAATGCCAACCATTCACAAGTGGAGATGCAGTAGTCTAAAATGAAAGACATGATTTCATTTGCTGCCTCTCTCATGATAATAGTGTGGATAGTTGAAGAGGTTGTCATTTTAGAGTTGCTTACTATTAGAGTGGTGTACCATTCTTGTGCTTAGTTTTTATAAATCCTAACTGTGTCAAAAGTATCAACAAAGAGATAAAACAACAATATAATCTACCAACTAAATTCACTTGTATGTACATTACTTTTTAATCCTTTATAAAAATGACAATAGAAATGAACATGTATATGGGAGTTTGATAAAAAGGGTATCACAGTGATATGAAAAAATATATCAGATGAACTGTATCTATTAGAGGGTATGTGTTTAAGAGGTTAGTGGTGAATGTTTTGGGAAGTAAGTGAAAAATGAATTAGTGCCTCTTTATTACATTGTGTACTTTAATGAAAATTAATAGTATAGTATTGTGGAAAGTTGGAATGAGGAACTAAGAAAGTTTTAAATGTGCAAACATCATGTGCAGAATAGATACATCTGTTATTGTGCATTCTGTGAGTTGTAGTACTTTTAGTAGCATTATTAAACAGGATTAGTGTAGTCACAAATAAAAGATGAGAACATACTGTCCACCTGTATATGAATTAGAAAGAAGTAATACTTGTTAGGTATGTATTGCAAAGTATTTGTCAATGTGGTTTTTACTTATATGACCACTATGCATATGCTTAGATGGTGAGATATGGTTCTTGTGGTTGCACATAGCTATATATATATATATATATATATATATATATATATATATATATATATATATATATATATATATATGGTGGGACTTTTGAGTTTACTTAAAGATGCAGAGAGGTATATATTTTTGGAAAGATGGCTTGAAGGTGTACATCTATTAAGAAACCTCATATATTTTTAGAAGATGATCTATGTTCATTAAGGCTAATGAAAATGTCATGTATATGGTGAGGGTGGCGTTTTTTTCTTTAAATATGGTTTGTTTAAAATTGAGGAGGAATAATAGTGCAGAATGCCTCAAGAGTTCTTGTGCTAGCTTCATTTGGAGTATAAATTTGTTTGAGAAATGCTGAATATATCTTTTAGAAGCAGAAGAACTATTTGAGAAATGATGTCATGTACAAAAGGTTTTGTGTTTTGAAAAATTTCACAATGTTGTTTTCCATTTGGAAATTTAGTGATTCATGGACACACATAGTAACAAGGCAATGTATGCTCCTAGAGAGCCATGTATGCAATTATATATTAAGGGTGATATCTAGACTTCACTGACATATAGCTCAGTAGAAAAGCATACATGCAGTAATACAGGTAGTTTGATAATGAGAGAAAGAGATAACCAATGAGTCAAAGATATAGTCACAACTGTTATGTTTCTAACAGCAATGAAGCTACTATCATTTCCTTTTTGTTTTTGATGTTTTAATTTTTTTAGTGCTGTTGAGAGTTTAAAAAAAATTTATTCTTAACAAAAATGTCAAAAAATATATAAAAGGAGAGAAAAAATTAGCATGTATGATTTTTGCAGCATTGTGAATAGCTGTAAGACACTGCTCACCAGCACTTATAACAATACTACAGTCCATGCAATATGTGGTCATTCTTGAAAACTCCGAAGCCATATCTGTTATAGTAGTGTGCACCTCTAAAGGGACTTTCTGGCCGGGTATTGTTGCTGCTGCCACTGATGTAGATGGTCCTTCAGATTCCCTCTGGTAGATTGCCAAGTGGAGAATTTTTTCTAGGTTACAGAGAAATAGTAAGGTTCAAGTTTAATTCGTACAAAACCAGTGAAATTTAGCAGATATAGTTAGCTGAGCTAACTATAACTCGCAACCACGCAATGCACTGCTTATGACCTCACATATTACATCATTCATGACATGGTCAGTGACATCACTGTTGAAATATCTGATGACTTCTCAAATGACATTATTGATGACATCACTGATGACACCATCCACAGAATATCTGAAGCACCTACTCACACCACAATGTAACCTTTCATACACCTACTCCAACTTTCACACTGCCATTCTCAAACCAATTGACACAACATTACCAGTACTTATACACCCACTAACTGATTCATATGTCTATATACACATCTACTCAGTTACCCATACAGCCACTCATACACCAACTCACTCACTAATACAGCCACAGATATATCCACTTATACAGCCATACAGTCACTCACACACTGTCAGTCACTCATAGAGCTACTCACACACCTACTCACTCACCTATAGAGTCATTCAGACAGCCATTTACTCACCTATACAAATATACACACACCCAGTCACTTATTCATATAGATATTAACAAGTACCCGCTAACCCATACAGCCCCTCACATAAACACTGACTAACCCATACAGCCACTATCACAATTCCTCACTCACACATACAGTCACTCATATACTGCAACACTCACCTATACTGCCTTTCACATATCTACTTACTCACCCATATACCACTGATACAGCCATACACACACCCAGTCACTTATACAGCTCTTCTCTTTCAGACTCACTAACCCATACACCCATGGACTCACCCACTTACTCATCCATGCAGGCACTCACACACCCTCTCTCACAGCCACAGAGATACTCACACACCCATACAGGTACTCAGGCACCCAATCAATCACCCATTCAGCCACTCAGGTGCCCACTCCACAACCCATAAAGCCACTTAGGCACCATCTGACAGACTGATACAGGCACTCCCCACATCTAGTCACACACCCATACATTCACTGAGACACCTAATCACTCATTTATATAGACAATCACACAGCCACTGAATCATCCATACAGGCACTCATGCACCCATTGATTCATCAATACACCTTAGTATATATATTTAACACTTATAAGGATTTTAGAGATACTCACGGTCACTGGATGATGTCATCAGTGATGTCATCATTTATATCATTTGAGATGTCATCAGTGATGTCACTGACCATGTCATGAGTGTATGTATTATGCGAGGTCATAAGCAGTGCATTGCGGGGCGCGAGCTATAGTTAGCTCAGCTAATTATTACTGCTGAATTTCACTGTTTTTGTATGAGTGAAACTTGAGTCAAACTATAACATCTCTGTAACCTTTGTTTTTTCAGGGAATATATAATAATACATTTGGGACTCGGCTATAACTTTGGCGTAGTTTGACCAATCTTTATGAAATTTTCCCCAAAAAGTGTCAAGGTAGGTTCTGGTTGTCATGGAAAGTTTGGAGGTGATCCTTGCAGTGGGGACAGAGAATTTGGGGTGCAAAATAAGGGTGCATTTGCATTGTTAATTCCTATAAGAACCTTTAGCCACACCTACAGCCAGAACTGCTGAACAGACACACCAAATTTGGCAGGAAGGTAGATGCTGGTTCAAGGAAGTGACTTTTGCTTATTTGGAATAAATCCGTTCAGTAGTTGTTAAAAAATTACGTTTAAAATTATAGTGATATCTCTGGTCACAAAGTCTTCGCTAACAAAGACGAGCTCGTGCAGGGAAATGCGCTGCTCTGATTGGCTGCAAACATTTCAACCAGAAAGTGTTGCCAGCCATCCTGGGACTCGGCTTCACCGTGTCCCCCCAAAAGAGTGAAAACAAAGAAAAGGGGGCGGGGTAGGAAGACCCTGACCCCCAAGCCATGGTCTTGGGTTCCCTCGGGACCCCGCCATGGCATAAAACCATTAAAAAAAATCAATTTGCTGCAAAATCACGATATTCCCGAATTCACAGCAATTTTCCATTTTAAAAAACAAGCCCCAGGGACGTCTACCTTCCTGGGGCTATTTCCAATTATTATGGGGGGCCTTGCATACCCCTGCCTGCCCCTGGGACCACCATCTCCATGAGGCTTATTAAGACAGGAACCACCACCTCCCTGGGTCTAATGAAAATTATTTTGGGGGGGCCTCGTGGACCCCCCGACCCCACATACCACCACCTTCCCGGGGCAAATGTAATCAAAGGAGGTGGTCTGCGTGGCCCCCCTCCAGGAGACGTAGATGGCCCTGGGCACTACCATCCCCCAGGGCCAGCTCCAGCAATGTCCCAGGTGCCCACCCCGGGACATTGGCATTTGTAATTGGATGACAGGAGCACTGCTTCCGCCATTCAATATCAATAAGTGCTCCGGTTAGAATAAGTGAGAACATTTTGCTCTTGCTTGCTCAAAGCGGAGCACACTTTGCTTTTTACACCCAGTGAGCTGCATGTCAGCAGATCCCTGGGTGTGAAAAGCAATGGCAGCTCCCGCAGGAGGTGTGAGCCAGCTGGGACCACGGGGGCTTTTGGAGGTGGCTCAGGTGATCCAGTCAGGTGGAGCTAAAGACAGCAATATCATCGACATAGGCTGCACTATAGGCCTCCAATCCAGCAACATCTTTTCTCTCCAACTCTGAAAGGTGGCACATGCATTCTTAAAACCAAAGGGCGTCACAGTGAAATTGAAGTGCCCATCTGGAGTGGAAAGTGCTGATTTCTATATTGCTCCAGGGGTCATACCTCTCTGCTAGTACCCTGATGTGAGATCAAAGGTACTCAGAAATGTGGCTACCTCTAATCTGTCAATGAGCTCATCAGCTCTTGGAATTGGGTGGGCATCTATCTTCATAACTGAAGTGAGGCCCCTGTAGTCCACACAACACCTAATTTCTTTCTTTTCAGCCTAGGAATGAGGCTTCGGGACTAATACAACTGGGCTGGCCCAAGGACTCTCTGAGGTTCAATGATACCCAATTCCAGCATCTTGCTTGCCTCTGCTTTGATGCTTTCCTTGACATGATCAGACTGCCTATGTATTATTTTTTTGACAGGTAGGCTTTCACTAGTATCCACATCATGTGTACACCAGTTAGTCTGACCAGGGATCAAGGAAACAAGCTCAGGAAATTGAGCCATGACTTGTCTGTAGTCAGTCTGCTGCTGGGCAGTGAGTGTGTCTAAAAAGACCACTCCATCAATGTACCCATCTTTAGGATTGTGAGACAGGAGGTCAGGGAGTGGCTCACTCTCTGTCTCCTGCCCCTTATCTGAAACCATGAGCATGGTCACATCAGCCCTGTCATTATAGGGTTTCAGGTGATTTATATGTATCACCTATTTGGGGTTTCTACATATGGCAAGTTCCACCAAGTAGGTGCCCTATCTTTTGTCTCAAGGATAGGCTAGGGTCCACTTCATTTTTCCTTGAGGGCCCTATTTGCCACAGGCTCCAAAATCTACAACTTCTGCCCTGGTTAAATACTACCATAGCCGCCCTTTGATCATACAAGAGCTTCTGGAGCTCTTGACTGGTCTCAAGGTTTTTGTTCACTTTTTTCATGTATTAGGCCATTCCTGGAACAAAGGTAAAGTACATAATCCACAATGTCTTTGGCATATGTCTGAGTACACCAAGCCTGTGTGAGGAAAAAGCATCATCAATTCAGCAAAGTTGTCCTTTATTTGAATTTCCAGTACTATCCCAGTCAATGTGCCTAGGCCATTGCCACCACAGTGCACAATCATGAGGTCAAGTGCTGTTGAATCCACAATGCTATGAACCAAAGGTACCAATTGATGATACTTTAACCCTCTCTGGCCAATCCAAGTAATGTCCACATTAGCCAAACTAACGTCCCTGTCAATTCCTCTCTTTCTTGCAGCCTCTTATGCCTAATAGATATAGCTGTGGCCTACAAGCCACATTCTAAGAATCTTTAAGGAAGGAGGAGTAGCAGACAGGAGAACACTGCACCTGAATGTGTGAGTTGAAAGAATGAAAAGCAGTTAAAACAACACATGTGTGGTTTGGAAAAAACAAAAAAATTGATTGGATGCATGGAATGTGCAGGTGAATAAAAGCAGATAATATTTTGAAACTATTAGTAAATAGAAGTTTCATTGGCTCTGGTAAATACAAAAAATTTAATGCAGACTTGCATATGCTTTACAATACAGTAATCTGCACCTGCTGTAGCTCATTTTGTAACTAGTATGGACCTTCTAGAATGTGCTGTGAACTTATGACTGACTGGTTCTAGTATGTTGCTATAGAGAATGTGCTAACAGTGTTTAGGGGAAGGGTGTTAAAGAGAGAGGTCACACTTATTAGAAATTGGAGAGGTTTAGAGTCACTGTTCTATAATAAGGGTTTGATTACTTAGTGAGGACTTCCCACTAAAGTGCAGTATACTGTTTAAAAAATAAAACTGTAAATCTAAACAGATTTTTCAATTCCCGTTTTGTTTTCAAGATGTCGTCACAAGTTTGCCAAAATTGGCATCCATTTTGGGCTTTTCTCTAAAAGTGAGCAAAAGAGTTAACACCTTGGGGCAGATTTACGTTGAACTAACGCAGCGCGGTACAGCAAGTCATTTTGCTGCACTGCGCTGCGTTAGTTTTGAAGCACAGGGATTCAACATATTTACAACAATATGTCGCATCTCTGTCCTTCCCCCTGCGCTGGCGCACAAACTGCAGCCATGCGCCGGCGCAGGCACCCTTGCACCATGGTGCCATCAATGCAGCACGCATTGAAAGAGGAAAAAAACGAGGAGAAATGAAAACATTTCTCATCGTTGCGCCTCGCTACGCCACCTCTAGGGTGGCGTAGCTTTCAGACGCATCTCCAGAGTTACGATTTCTCGTAATTCTGAAGATGTGTCTCGTTCCATGAGTGTTGCGTGGGAACACCCACAGCAACACCCATGGAACGCCCCTTCACCGCAAAGTGCTGCGTGTGAAGGGGCCGTATTTACAAGGAGAGGAAAAGTCACGCAGGGTGGCTTTTCCTCTCCTTGTAAATATGGAGCAGCCCCCTGTGCCACCAGTACCTCAGGAAAAGTGACGTACTGGTGGCGCAGGGGGCTCGTAAATCTGCCCCTTAGTAACCAGTTAGAAGTAGATAAAGAACAGTAAAATATAAAAGGAATGCTTTTATTCACTGGTTTTTGCAGTATCAGACACTGAAAAGTCCAGAAGGTTGCCATTTACGGTTGCTTTATATGAGAGTGGTGCATATACATAATTAGAGAAAAAAGATTTTACCAACGAAGCCAATAATGTGGTATGTGAGTTACATTTCATTGTAAGCAAAAAAAAATACAAAAGTAAATGTGTATGTGGGATTGAGAAAAAAAAGTTAGACAAAAATGTTATAGTTTTTAAAGTAGATGAGAAGATTTCTGACAGGTAGCATGAATTTGTGTGAGGTGCACATTAGGTACCTGTGAAGTAAGTTTACAACGTGTTGCCATCAAACTACATATGGTTCTTGTCCTGGTTTACTCCATTCTCTACATAGTAGAAAAAAACACTGTAGTGCAATGTTTAAAGTTAGATGTAATAGTGTATTAGGAGATGTAAGAGTTTAATATGTGTATAGATGATTTGGAAACCATTTTTTTCATCGATTTCTGGGAGTTGTAGTCCTGTTTATTGTATTATAACATAGGATTAGAACAGTCAGAAATGAAGGAGCAAAACTTGCATTGTAGTATATATAAAGCATAAAGCTATGATAATTATCAGGTATGTATTAGACAGTCTTTTGAGTAGTTTTTAAATTACAAGGTTAGCTTTTTATATGATTAGATAGTGATATGTGCGACCTTCACTTGATATGCAAGATGGATGTTTAAGTATTAAATGCTTGTTTTAGTACATATAACTGACTACTGAGATATGCTGTAGGTATGCCATGAAGTACAGTTTTTTGTGTTAAGTAAAGAGAGAGCTGTCTTTTTGAGTTTTAATTGCTTATTCAAGTTAAGTCAAAGAAATGTTTATTGAGACCAACAGTCTTTCAGCAACATACCAATTACAAATTTACTCACATTATAATATGCATTCTCAAATGTATATAGACAATTTAACACAATTAAAATTAATCTACTAAAATCCTATTAAACCAGAACATCCTCAAAAATACCCGGTTATATTTCCGCCAGCATCATTACTCCATTATAACTCCTTATGATAAATGACCTAAAAACAGAACTAATCTTGCTTACCCATACAGGGCCTTTGTACTGCAGTCATAAACCTTCTGATAGCAACTGCTATATCCAAATAGCACATTTCAGTAAAAAGTTCTACAGTTTGCAGCTCAATTCCTTATCCCATATTCAAGAAAAATTGGACATAAAAACAATTTCCACAAGGGCAGCACTTTTAAGCAATCCACTAAAATATGCAAAATATCACATATTGTGCTCAACTCACACATACAATTCCCTCCGGGTTGGATCATTTTAGTTTTTGTCTTCTCAGTTGAAAAACAGTGGTTAACTACAGTCCTTATTCTTAGCAATTTACACCCAAACCATTGATTAGGTAATATATCCATATAGGGAAACCATGCTTCATTCTGCCAAGAATTTAACATAAATTGCACCAATCCCCCCCAAATACTGTCAATCATATTAACAGGACAAATCCTTACTTAATGCCCTCAGATCACACTTTGAGACCTCTAATTGTAAATTCTGAGGACATAACCTCACTTTCATATGCCTACATACAGACTCCTAGGGGCATATTATCAAGAACGGCGTTAAAATTATCGCCCCTTTAGCGGCAGGAAACTGCCGCTAAAGCGGCGATAATGGGCTTGATAATATGGCCTTGTGAACTTCAATAGAAGCCCATGTTGACACCAGAACATGGGCTTCTATTGAATTCACAAGGCCATATTATCAAGCTCATATCGCCGCTTTAGCGGCAGTTTCCTGCCGCTAAAGGGGCGATAATTTTAACGCCGTTCTTGATAATATGCCCCCAAGTCTTTTCCGACACATTAAGCCAAATTCAATTCACTTTGCTGAATCTCATTTTTACACCATTGGGAGACTTTCTATTACTCCTCTGGACCCAAACACTGCCAGAATCTTATTAGTGCCACTTGGGCCAGTATATTCTATTATATCATGCCTGTCTCCATTCTTACGCAACTCCGCAAACTACGCCCACGCTAGCTAGGTTATATGGCAAGGTTTTATGTGCTTAATATTTTATGGATGTACTCTTATTCACTTACCTATATTCACTCCTACTGACCTATGTGCACAAATATACATCCACCATCTCACCTGTACTTTATTCTGACATACCTATGTACAAAAGGAGACAGACAATAAATCATCCAGTAAAATAGTAACAGAAGCACCTTAACATTTCCTCTCATAGACAGCCACAATTGATATGTATCTAGTGCTTAAGTAGGCAGTAGCACATACACAAGTCAATACTAACTAACACAGCCAGTAGGGAAACCCTTTTAGAGAACCAGAAAGATCACAAACAGAAGCAGTCATTTTCCCACAAACTGTACATGCAGTCACAGGCCCAGATAGGAACATAGAGATGTATTTGGCACATATGATATGTATCTAGCACTAACAAAGGCAGTTGCACATATGCTTCAAAAAGCCAATACTTGCTAATACACCCAGGATAGAGTCCATGAAGTCCATTTTATTCTGTTTCACAAAACCTGAGAAGTGACAAACGGTGGCAGTCATTTATCCAGAAACTTACATGCTTTTGCAATCAGAGATCCAAATAGGGATGAGTCATTTGTTCAGATATGAGCTAAAGAACTGAAAAATTATGGTCTAACATGCAGAGAAGTAGCCTATATTTTTTTCAGTGAATTTCTAAGTTTATTTAATTCTATTTATCTAATTCTATTTCCCAACAATAACGTCCCATTAACCTTTGTTTTATTCAGTCATAGACTCATGTGTACAGTCTCATACCTACTTGGAAACTCTTACACCCACTCACTGACCCACCTGGGTGCTCATGCACCCACTCACAGACCCACTCAGATATTCATGCCCCCAGTTACAGACTCACTCGGAGAATCATGTACCAGGTACAGACCTACTCATAGACACATGCGTACAGTCTCATACTGACTTAGAGACTCCTACACCTACTCACAGACCAACCTGGGTACTCACGCACCCACTCGCAGACCCACTCAGATACTCATGCACCCACTTACAGACTCACTCACACACTCATGTATGTTCTCACAGACCCACTGAGAAACCCATACACCCACTTACAGATCCACTGAGACACTCACGCACCCATACAGTCACTCCCACACTCAGTCATAGACCCTCTCAGTCAATCACTCATACACTCAGAAACTCACACACCCACTCACAAATTCAGTCAGATATACACACACCCACTCACTAACCCAGTCAAATCTCATGCATTCACTCACAGACACTTGCCCTCCCAGTCACAGACCCACTCAGATGACTAAAAAAATTCTTTAAAATAAAACCGGTTATTAATGTACTTTCTGATAAACACATACCAAATCAAAAAATGGGTGGTATATAATATAAATATAATATACAATATCCAATTATAAAAATAAAATATGAAAATCTTACAAGCTCACTTAAAAAAATGGATGTTACAATTAAGAAATAGAATTCTAAAAAAAACCTTACCAATTCACTGAAATAACCAAACGCTACAGGGCCGTCATAGTTAGGAAATAGAATTTTTAAAAACTTAGAAATTCATTGAAAAAAACAAAGGTTACAGGGACGTTATAGTTAGGCTGACATTTCACTCGGACAAAACCAGAGAAATTCAGCAGTTAGAGTTAGCTAAGCTAACTATATCTCACGCCACCGCAATGCACTGCTTATGATCTCACATATTACATCACTCAAGACATGGTCAGTGACATCACTGATGACATCTAAAATTGCATCACTGATGACATCATCCACAGAATCTCTGACACCCCCACTCACACCCCAATATACCCTTTTAACACCCACTCGAACGTCTGCGCTACCAATCTCAAAACCATTGGCAAACCCATACCAGTACTTACACATACACTCACTGATTCATAGGTCTACAGACACATCTACCGAGTCACCCATACAGCTACTCATACACCAAGTCACTCACTAATATAGCTATTGATAAATCCACTCATACAGCCATACAGCCACTCACACTGTCAGTCACTCATAGAGCTACTCACATACCCACTCACTCACTCACTCACTCACCTATAGAGTCAATCAGACTGCCATTTACTCATCTATACAGTTATACAAACACCCACTCACTTATTCCTACAGATACTAACCAATACTCACTCACCCATACAGCCCCTCATACATGCACTCACTAATACAGCCATTATCACAATCCCTCACTCACACATAGTCACTCATGTACTCCAACACTCACCTATACTGCCTTTCACATATCCACTTATTCACCCATATACCACTGACACATCCATTGACTCACCGACACAGCCATACACACACTCAGTCACTTATGCAGCCCTTTTCTTACACACTCACTAACCTATACATCTACTGACTCACCCACTCTCTCATCCGTGCAGGCAGTCATACACCCAAACAGATACTCAAACACCCATACAGGTAAACAGGCAACCAATCAATCACCCATACACCCACTCATGTACCCACTCACCAACCCATACAGCCAATTGGACAGCATCTGACAGACTGATACAGACATGCAGACAACCTAGTCATTGACCCATACATTCACTGAGACACCTTATACAGTCAGTCATGCACCTACTGAATCATCAATACAGGCCCTCATACACCCACTGATTCATCAATACACCTTGGTATATATATTTAACACTCATAAACATTTTAAAAACGATCACAGTCACTGGATGATGTCATCAGTGACGTCATTTGAGATGTCATCAGGGATGTCACTGATCATTTCATGAGTGATGTGAGGTCATAAGCAGTGTTGCAGGGATGTGAGTTATACTTAGCTCAGCTAACTATAACTGGTGAAATGTCAGCCAAACTATAATGTCCCTGTAACCTTAATTTTTTTCAATGAATTTCTAAGTTTTTTTTATTCTATTTCCTAACTATAACAGCCCATTATAGTGAGGATCAGATTTTAATCATACAAAACCAGAGAAATTCAGCTGTTATAGTTACCTGACTTAACTATAACTTGTGCCCCTGCAAAGCACTGCTTATGACCTCAGATAGTACATCACTCATGACATGGTCAGTGACATCCCTGATGACTTCTCAAATGACATCCCCTCCTGAGGCCGATTTCAGCTTCAGGAACCCCATCCCCCTGGGCTGGGCCTTTGTTTATATTTAATTTTAAAAGGGGAGTGGGACTGTGAGGCCGCCCTCCTCAGGCTGCGAGGAGCCAGAAGGGAGCTGCTAAGATGCAGCTCCCTGGGTATAAAAAGCAAAGTGTGCTCTGCTTTGATCAAGCGAGAGCAAAATGCTCTCACTTGGTCAAAGCGGGGTACACTGTTTGCTATGGGATGGCAGGAGCGCTGCTCCCGCCATCCCATAGCAAACTGTAATGTCCCGGGGGTAGGCACCCCAGGACACTGCTGGGGCCTGCCCTGGGGAGTGGCCGTCCCCAAGGCCATTTATAGCTCCAGGAGAGGGGCCACACGGTCCCCCTCCCTTTTGTAAAATAGCCCCGGGGAGGTGGTGGTCCATGCGGCAGCTGGGGACACATGGCACCCCTGCATTTTAGTATACTAGCCCCAGGGAGGTGGCGGTCCCTGGGGCTGCATGATGGGGCCAGAGCCCTCCCACACATCTTATTTCAATAAAGCCCTGGGGATTTGGCAGTCCCCAGGTCTGCATGGGAGGCTGGGGCCCCCCACGCATTATAATAAAAAATAGCTCCAGGGCAGTCCCCAGGGCTGCGGGGCC
Organism: Calotriton arnoldi; assembly: GCA_963921515.1. Classification (NCBI taxonomy): domain Eukaryota; kingdom Metazoa; phylum Chordata; class Amphibia; order Caudata; family Salamandridae; genus Calotriton; species Calotriton arnoldi. Next base: position 47,294 of record CAWUFW010005253.1, read on the forward strand.
CACTCTGCACACCACATCTTTATTTTTAATTGCCCCCGGGACCTGGCTCACCCGGGGGCCTAAAGTAATCGAAGCACAAGAGCCTGCGTTTCATTTTTTAAATTTTTTTGGCTGGATTTGCGAATCTACCGTGAGTCCCACCGAAAATCTTATGACCCCCTGAACAGGTCTAGGTGGGTCAAGGTGTTTCTACTCTGCCCCCTTTTCTTTTTTGTAACGTTTTTGCTTGTGACTCGGTTCAACCGAGTCAAAAGGTGGCTGCCAACACTACCTATTTTGAAGTGTTGGCAACCAATCAATCTAAGGCACAAGATCGGGAGGGTTCCCGGATCCACCATGGCCATAGTTGTAACATTTCTCAGATATCAATACACCTCAAGTCTGCGGTCTGATTGGCTACCAACAGTTCCAACCAGGAAGTGTTGGCAGCCATCTTGTGACTCGGTTGAACCGAGTCACAAGATGGCTGCCACAATATAGCAAAATAAAAGTCTTATAGAATTGCACTTGTAGGTTAGAAGACATTAAAACGGTATGGGAAATACTCAGAGAGTTTGAGAGATCGGCTTCTGATATTACCATCTTCTCTGGCCATTTTTGGTAGATTCTATCAAGGTCGTCCTTCATTTCAATATTTAATAGTTGATATAATGTCCCAATACGTATATGGGTCTGTGACCGTAAAATTTCCACCAACTCTTTTTTGTCAAAACCAATAGGTCAGCCCCCTTTGTGCTGTAAAAAGTCTCTTATTTGTAGGTATTAAAAAAATTCCTTGTTATCAATGATAATCTCTGCCTTCAGTTCATCAAACGTAACAAGACCATGGGGAGAAAAAAAATACCCATTTGTCTATACCGGCCACTAGCAAATTTTCTATACAACCATCACTAAAGATATCGGGTAGAGTCGAATTGTCCTGAATCAGGGTATAATAATTCAATTTCCCTAGGCCCAACAGCTTTCGCAACGCTGACCATGCCTTAAAAGCTCCCAGGAGGCATTTAAACCATACTTTTTCATAGTAGCTCGGTTCTACTTGCCTCCAAAGACAGCCCAACGCTTCTTGTCTTAATAACAGTTCATAAATTGTGGGATTAATTTATGGGGAATCAATTGATGGAGGTTCCATCACCAAAAAAACGGCTATATTGCAACAACGTAGACCAGTAATATAGGTTAAGATTTGGAAGCGCCCACCCTCCTCTTTCTCTTGGAAGCGATATGCTCTCCTAGGTTTTGTATAGGCCCACAAAAATCTTGAGGAAATCGATTCAAAGGCTTTAAGCCAATTGTTTGAGAATTCCAAGAGGATCGATCTAAATAAATATAACATTTGGGGAAAAAACATAGGGGCATATCAACAATAGACGGCGATAAATATCGCAAAGCGCGCTTAGCGCTTTTTTATTTATCGCCGGTTATCGCTGGAATTTATCGCCCAGTTAGCGCGTTATTAACAACGCGTTTCGCCAGGGCGATAAAATTCCAGCGATAGGGGGGAAATGGCAAAAACATCGCTGGAAAACCAGCGTTGATCTCCTGAATACGGCGATAACCTTGCTGATACGACCCTGTGGTCGTATCACCATAATCTACCCCCAATGTAAAACATACATAACTCATGTTTTTTGCAGACGTCTGGAAGCAGCGTTAAGGGCGAGTTAGCGCTGAAAAGAATATCGCTACGCCGGACGGGGCTGCGTTGTAAATACCGCGAAGCCCCGTTAGCGATATTTCACAATGAAGTTTCACGAGGCACGCCCACCTTGCATCTCATTAGGGATGCGAGGCGGCAAGAAACCGGCCGCTAAAGCAAGGAAACACGCGCTAGCGTGTCCTTGTAGATAGAGCGATAATATTATCTCCACTTTTGGCCCGAAAACGGATGCTAAAGCGGCGATAATATTATCGCCAGCCCTTGCTAATATGCCCCATAATTTTTACAAGATTGCATCGGCCAATCATAGTAAGATGGAAATTATTCAGCCAAGCTTTAGCTAACAAAGGCTCTAGGTTTAAATCTATAATTTTCTCAACATTAGAGGATATGCAGACACCAAGATATATTGCTTGACTGAACACTTGTTTATCTGCCCATACAATTTTATCGTTGATAATGGTTTGGGTTTTTTCTTTATTCAGAGATAAGCCAGAGATGCTCCCAAAAAGGGATGCTTCTTTCTCTATTGCTTTAATGGCTATATCCGGATTGTGTGTTACTATTGCGATATAATCGCATACCCTAACATTTTACTTTCAAATCCCTGAAGAATTACTGTATTCTGAATTATCCTTCTTATAAACGGATCTATATATCGGGAGAACAGAAGTGGAGAGCGGGGACATCCCTGCCGTGTTCCACGAGTAATCGTCACTGGTTCTGTAATTTCCCCTGCGATGGAATCATTTGCTACCGGGTTAAAGTATAAAGCCTTTACTCCCTTAATAAATCGTAGGCTGAAGCCCCTTACTTGCATAACCTTCCAAAAAAATTGCCGGGAGACCTATCGAAGGCTTTTTAAGCATCCAGTGAAATTAAAGCCATAGTTGGGGGCAAATATTCTATAATATTCCGAGGGGATAAAATCCACTCCTGTCGCTTTGCCGGAGGGTATGCTGGAAAGAGAGAGAAGAACCTCCTCCCATAATATTCATTCTTCAAGGGATTCCCCTTCAGCGATAGACAATTTATCTGTAACTCTAGTTTGAAGAAATTCCTGTGCATATGGGTATCTACTCCTGATATCTTCAGTATATAGTGCTTGATAATAAGTTTGAAAAGCACTTCTGATTTTATTTGAGTCTGAAAGTAACCCTACCTTAGTGTCATGAATTTCTCGTATCTCATTATTCACGTTTTTCTGCCTTTCTCTGACTGCCAAATGATGCCCAACATGTTCGCTACATTTGTATGTTCTCTACTTCTAGGCTGTATATTTCTCTGCTGGTTTATTTGTAAAAATTGCATCTGTCACAGCCCTGGCTGTTATTACCCCAACCTAGGCTTCTTTTACATCCCCTCCTTCCTGTAGAACTCCAATCAAATTCTCCTCCGCGGCGGCTAAGCTATATTGTTTGGTCTGCACGTTTTGCCTCTCTATCTTTACCTTATTCACTGAAAACCTAAGTGTCTCACCCCTTAGTCAGGCCTTAAAATCATCCCAGACTATGCTCAATAGGGCACTACCAACATTCTCTTTAAAATATATTTTGGGATCCACTCGCTGATGTATGTACGATAACTTCATCAGAGAGGAGGGCACGCTTAAAGCTCCATGCATTTCTAGTTTTACCCCCCATTCCTTAGAATTGTAATACCAGTGGATTATGATCCGACAGGAACGGCGGGTATCAATTTATTTTACAAGCCGCGAGAAGCTGATTTGAGACCAAAAAATAGTCCAGAGGATCATGTGTAGAGTGTGGAGCAGAAAAATATGTGTAACCATGCTCTGCTGGTTTCATTTTAGCCCAGACATCAAAAAGACCATGGGGCATATTAGCAAGGGCACTATCGCCGCTTTAGCGGCACTTTTTGCCGCTAAAGCGGCGATATTCTTATCGCCCTATCAGCAAACTGTCTCTAACAGCAGTTAGCAACAGTTTTCGGGCATTAGCGCCCGTGTTTTTACCGCTTTGCATGTCAGCGATATTTATCGCTAATGACATGCAAAGTGGGCGTTCCCGACGAACAAACCTGGGAAACACCCGCTAACAGGCCTATTGCCTATCAGCAAGGTGGCCATGGCCCCAGTTAGCGATGTGAAAAGTCGCGCTAACCGGGGTCATCGCTATTTATTTAACACCTGCAATTAGCAGGTGTTAGCCATATCTAACATGGGGGTGGATTATGCTGATACGACCACAGGGTCGTATCAGCAAGGTTATCGCCGTTTTCCATGAAACATCGCTGGAAAACCAGCGATGTTTCATGGAAAACACCGCTATGGCTGGAATAATTATCGCCATAGCGCTAAATGTCGCTAATACAGCGTTAGCATGGCAAATTATTCCGACGATAGCCGGCGATAAAAAAGTGCTCGCTAAACACGCTTTGCGATGTTTAGCGCACTTTTTAGATATTATGCCCCCATGTTATTTAGACAGCCCTTCTAGGGCTTTAAATACTCTAGGTTTCTGCCCTGAATATGCAAACTGTGCCACTACATCCCAATCACTCGGGAGTGGTCCCCGCACAAAACTATGGGTAGGGGCATAATTATCAATTCCCAGGATATCTGGTCAATAACCGAGGGGTTATCTAGGATTCCAAAGCGGAAGATCCGCCCACCTTGACATGATACGTCTTACGCTACCAGCTAGAGAAAGGACCTCCTGCACGCATATGGAAGTTTATTTGTGACTTCCTGTAGTTGTGTAGTGATTATCGACTGGGTCACATTAGGACCGCCTCTTTCCCAGCATAAGTTATGAGCACACTCTCTTCCTTTTTCATAAGTGTTTCTTGGCATTTAGATGCTATTATGGTCTAGTGGGGTGCTGCTGCCATGTAATGCAGTCTGTCTCGGCAGCTGCGGCAATTTGTTTTAAAAAATGGCAGACTTGTTACATTGTGTCCATTTAAATCGTACTGTCTGCTGCGTGTTACGGGCACATATGTTTTCTATGTTTTATTGCCTGAGCATAGCAGATGTTATTTACACTTTATGATCATCATAGTTAGAGTAACTTTGGAATTGGCAGCCTGAGCCATTGCGTGTCTCAGATGGCAGGTATTCAAATTCTGGTCTGCTGTCACCATAAGATGTGATTGACCTCATTTAACTTTATTTTCTGATTACAAACTGATAGCAGTATCTTTGTCCTGACCCTTTGCGTGTGCCTGACGCATGTTGAATTCACTGTATACGCTGTGTGTTTTTTTAACAACATTTTATAGTCAAGTTACATCACCACCTTTATGTCTCTCTAGGCTGAATGCAGCCTTAAGTTTTTGCTACTGAGGTATCAGGTACTCTTGCACTCACCCGACAAGTAGGGTATGTGTCTTTTGTCACGTTTATGGTAAACAAGATTACCATTTATACTGCAACTATAAACATGCATATTTAAGGCTGTATGTTGGACTGTTGCTGAAATGAATTTATTTTTGTTTCTCTTTCCAGGGAGTTTTGCAGACCAGTACTTCCAAAGCATATTCTACATTTGGGTGACAATTCTCTCCACCTACTGGTTTTGTATATAGAATATACCACAGCTTTATAAATTATATAAGTGGTTATTGACACTTTATAATTTTTTCACATTTTTGTGGTCCTGATGAAAGCCGCAGCATCCCTTTGGGGAGCACTAGGCTGAAACATGTCGACCTCTTAACTTTTTTGACAGATTGAATATCCCTCTGTCAAAGTTTTTTTCTCTTTTTAATCCTAGCCTATGTATGCAATATTAAAATTGTGTAGCATAACGTAGAGCTAGTTTTAACCACACTTCTAGAGGTTTAGTCTACCTCGCTATATCTTTCAAAACATCCCTGAGCTGCTCCCTCTCAGAGAGGAGGTTGTAGCCTGCACTATGACTAGGTTTGTAGGGGGAGGAGATCCCCTATGATGAAGCATGCCACCTTCGGGTGGGTGAGGGGAATCGTCCTAAGAAAGGGATACTCCCACATTTGATGTTTGCACTAGACCCAGTGGCCTCTATTGTGTTTTTTATATAGGATACTACCATAAACTGTGCAGAGGGTAATTTATCTCGGTTCACAGTATGACAGACTGCCACAACCCATCGACCTTGAGTATCTACAGCCAATGCGTGAATTTCAACCAATTGCCTTTGGCCAGAATTGCAAACCCTCCAAACGTGCCTCTTGTGAGGTTGCACCAATAAGGTTGTATCCCATAGTGCTCAAAACATCCCCTTGTGAGGCTTGAATGTGTGTTTCTCGTAAACAAACAATATCTGCCTTCACAGCCTGTATTCCTATTGGAACTTTTGATCTTTTCTAGGACCATTCAGGCCACAGACGTCGAAAGAAGCGGTACGTATCCTCTGTGTATCACCCATTTAGCCTTTTAAAAAAAGAAAAGAAAAGAGAGCTATCTGGTTCCTAGTTCTTAACCTAACAGTGGCAACAATCCCACGCTTATTCACTCTCCTAGGTAATTCGTTGAGTCTACCTATTCTCTTTCCGAGCCTATGGGATCCTCTCCCGCCTTCCCCCACCTCCCCAACCCTCTCTCCCAAACCCTTACTCATCCAATAGGCAGCCAGGCCAGGCCTGAGTGACGGCATCCAAGTCCAAGAGACCGCATCTCAACCCTCCATTCCTCAGTCGGAATACCATACAGCATAGATTCCTCCTTTTTTTCCCCTCCCTTGAGCCCTCTCTCCTGTTTTTTTTGGACCCCTTCTTCACCAACACAATGCTTATTTATCAACCCCTCCTTTCATCTATTTGACCCCTCCCTTACTCTTAAAACTTAAACTAGGACCCTCCTTCAGCTCATCCAAATATTCCTGAGCTTGCACCTCTGAAAAGAAACTTCTTGTGCGTCCCTTGAAAAACACTTTCAGTTTCGCTGGGTTTTGCAAATAAACCTCGGACCCTAGCTTCTGAAAAGGAGAGAACATCTGTCTTAAATGCCATCACTGCTCAGCGGTGGCATGAGCGAAATCTGGCTGAGCGAAAAAAGAGACCCCCCTCAAATTCTTTTTTAGACCTAGGACATGCCTGATCATAAACGCTCTGTCTTAACAACAAATTGCCAAAATACACTAAAACAATATGGGGATATACATTATTACTGGTTTGTTGTTTCTTGAGGGTTAGCGGGAATCTATGTGCCCTCTGGATCTCTTTTTCCCAGTCCCATCCCACAAGTTCGGGGAAGGTGCCTTTTAAGAGTCTGACTATAAAGCCTCTGAGATCTCCTACTTCCACATCTTTGGGAATGCCTAGCTGTCTCAGGTTATTCCTCCTTTGCCTGTTTTTCTGATTCTCGAGCTTCCACATCATGTCAGTAAGCTGGGGATCCTGAAAGATACGCAAAGTTTTTAATTTGGTCACCTCGGCTTCCAGCGTTTCTGTGCGAGCTTCCACCATAGTCATCCTATTGGAGATATCAGAGCAGGTTTTACTTCTCCTAACAGAGCTTTGTAGTTTTTTTAAGGCCTGCCTAACCTCCTCCTGCATCTCCTTGATGGCTGCCAAAATAGCTGAGGATGACAGTTCACAAGTGACATTAAGTGCTGGCACTGGACACTCAGCCCCGCACCCTTGTTGCTCGAGTAGTTGGATTGACGAGTAGTCCCATCTCAGCCTGAGGGTGTCTTTTCAGGGTGAGAACTCATGTAGGATCTCCATGTTCTTCCCATTTCCTGCATGTTTTTTCCCATGCTCCTAGATTTCCTCTTATCTCTATGTCCATTTGGCCGACTTTTAAGTCTGGTATGACTAACAGACTTATCCAGGGAATCACAACTGGATGAGCGTGACAATGTGGGAGCTGAGGATTCTAGATCTGGCATTGAGGAGTTAGAGTCGTCGGTGAGAGAGACAATTTCTCTCCTCCCCCACTGGTTCTGGAGAGGAGATCCCCTTCCCATCCCTCAAAGAACCTGATTCTCCAAAATGATATTGGCAAATCCTAGGGGGGTAGCAGGCCCCCCATCCGTTCAGGTCACCCCCGCTCAATACCCCCGTGTTAGAGGGAATATTCTCAAAAACTGAATCAGAAGGCATGTCACACACAGAGGTTATAGTCAAACTGAATACCTGAGTTTTGTCTCCTTTTAGTCCCAGATTTTCATTCACAGGGGAATCCTCCATTGCAGTCTCATCTGACTGTGCAGTAGTAGCTGTAGTTGTAGACAAAGGAACAGTGGTAGTCATCGCTTGACTCCTCGGGGTTTTATTAAGCAATGGTGGAAATATGCCAGAAATCGCCAGTTGCCCTTCAGTATTTGCAGTACTGTTTACTCCACGGTTCAGCTTTTGGTTAGGCTTTCCTCCTTGACTAGCTGTATCACCGCCTCTCCTCGGACCCCTCCCCTCTGTACTGGTCTCCCAGGAGTGCTCTGAGTGAGCAGACATCATGGAGGAGCCGACTGGGAGCGAAGCGGAGGTCGCCGTTGCAGCAAGTTTTTTAGCCCTAAGTGTCTTTGTGCCTCTGCTTGCCATCAGACCAAATGGATTCACGACCCAGGTGAGCGAGCTGGTAGGCGGCTTAGGGAAGGTCAGCTCCTGTGGCACTATCAGGAGCACCAAAACGATAATTGATGCGTCGCTCTGTCTTCCTGTGTTTCGCTTTGGGCGCCCGCTGATTGCATGCTTATTATGAGAAATGAAGATATGCCGCCCCCTGTCTGGCATGACTGTGGGTAGAATCTGGGGTCCATATACATTCCTGCGGCAGGAGCACCGTGGAGCGAGGAGTGTAGAGGAGCGAGGAGAATACGGGTGAGCTACTCAGACGCCGTCTTGCCTGCACTCTCAGTTGTATGTATGTAATGTGTCTTGGGATTAAGCCTGTTAAGGGGTTTAGGAATAAAGCTGGCAAAGACATGGCTGCAAAAGGTGGAAGTCAGAGACCATTTTGTTAAGGAGAAGGACTTTATTCCCAGAAAACGTATCCTTTGATAAAACAGTGAAGGGAGGTGAAGATTAGATTACACACATTTCTTCCAACTGCTTGCATGAAGTAACTATTACCAAAAAGACTGTTGACTGTGAAAATTAAGATGCAAACAGGAATATGTTCAAAGATGACCCATTAAGAAAGGTTACGAACTGGATTCAGGTACGAAGGAGGCATCTTGAAAGTGACCAATGCACACTTTCTCTGAAACCCCATATGTAATCTTAAAAATTAATCTTTGAAGGAGATGATATACTGGCAGATAACCAATCATAGTATTCACATGCCACATACAAAAGAACATCAAGCACATAGGCTGACAAATCAATGGACGAATAAATTATGCTTTCAAGAACCTCTCAAGAAACTGCATTGATACAAACTTGTGTGTAGCTCTGGCCTCTGCACTACAACAATAAGGTACAGGGATGGTCACATGGACATGCAGCTCAGCTGAAGAAGGTCTGGATACCATGGGTTTCTTTATCCACCTGGGACGATCAGACTGGAGTGCACTTTGCTGTATTATCATCTGACTAACTACCTGAATGCAGGGAATTGAAAGAAATAAGAATGTGGGTTGAGCAAATATTCTAGGCTCAATAATATCTCTTAAGTACTTGGGGGATCATATCTCTCCAGAAAAGCAATACAGCTTGCATTTATTTTTGCTCACTGTAAGAAATTGGGTTCTTAGTTGAGGGGGTAGAAACCCTACTGAAGCAACAAACATTGCCCTTGTCAGGGTGAACCACAAAAGCTGCTAAATTAACCTGTGCTTAACCCTCGGCTAGCTTGGCCCAAAAGCAATGAAGCTCGTGAGCATGCACGAAGCCCGGAGCAGCGAGCGGTGAGCGTCCCGGAGCGTCCCGGAGAGAAATCAACGGGGGTGCTCACTGAAAAACCCCACAGCCACAGAGTGTCGGATTCTTGTCCCGCGCTGGGCATCCATCCCGCCCATCCCGCTCTACCTCAAACCTGGGAGCAGTGAGGTGCGGGTGAGTAGGCAGCGGGAAAATAGCACAGGGGCCAGAGCTGCGGCGCCATGCATCTTCGCGGGGGCGGCTGGCGTCAGCCAGTGCGGCTTGCGGGTCGGTGTGGTTATCTTGTTTTGCCTGGGAGCTGGGTTCGTTGTGCTGCCTGTGGACCGTCAATCCCCCACCCCTTGTGTTTCCCCAGTGTGGAAAGGGGTCAGGAAGGGGCAGGGTAGAGGCTGAGCTGGATGCCAAAAGCAGCAAGAACATTAAAGAAGCAAATCACCTTACTCGGAAAAACAGCCTGGTATTTTACAGACCCTGACGAATGTCACAAAACAATTTGTAACGTTTTTTAATATCTTTACCTGGTGCAGGGTATCCAATCTGAGTGGGCTCTACCCCATATACTACTTCAAGGCTACCTTGGTTTATTTTTGGCACGGTTTGGATCTTCAGTCACCACTCAGAGGGGAAAAAGGTAAAAATTATATAGTAATCTTCAGCGAGAATATTGAGATTATTATACGCAGTAGCAGGGCAGAGCTCCGGAGAGCAAGGAGGGAATGGAGCGAGCGGATTGTAGCAATGGAGCAGTAGTGGAAGTGGGAAGTGTTGTGCGGTGTGCCCCACCCCCTGCTCTGCCACCGCCTGTGACTCAATGTGGGCCGCCCCCAATCCATCTGCGTCTCCACTGGCTTTTCCCCTTGCTATTCCGCCTGCTACTTGCCACCACTATCCTTTCGAAGTAATTTCACCAATCATCATTATTCTTTGCAGTAGCCACGCCTGCAATTACTATCCCTTGGTTTACCATCTAGATAGTAAATCCACCTAGAAGTAATTTCATTTAGTAAACACCACTGTGCCTCTACCATCTCTCCGCATTTCAAGCGGTTAAGGCAGTAAGAGTAAGGGGCAGCAAGGAAGAAGAAACGGAGACTAGTCCACTCAAAGTAAGGGAAAATAAATAAACAAAATGAGGTCGGGAAGAATTCGAAAACAAGTGACACACAAAATGGAAAAAAAAGTTACCAGAAAGCCTAAGGAGGTGTTAGAAACATCGAATAAAAAGAGACAAGCGTCAACAAGTACACTAATTTCACCAACATATTCGCTATTTGGTAAAGTATCACCTGGTAAAAAATGTACTTCCCTAAAGGATTTTTTATTTATTCAGAAACAGGTGAAACGGAGGGTATACCGAATCCATTGATACCACAAAAGATATCAACAACTAAGCTCCTGGATTTTAACATAAAAAATATACAAAATATGGAAAAGGACCGGACAATTAGTAGTCGGTTAACAATTCATGCACAAGTACACGTCTCGGACTGCTCACATTCCACCTCAAAATTATTATTAAAAAAGGGATCACCTAGTGTATTGTCAAAAGATGAAGATCCGCAATGCGATGCCTCAGACATTACTCAGGGCCCAAATGAGGAATTCAATAAATCATGGCTTCATTCAATATCATTTACAAATGACATAGTCCTCCTTCATGCAGTTGAGGCCAAAACTATTAATTTATCATATAATCGGAAGGAAAATCTAAGTAGTGCAATAATACAAGACCACAGTCAGCCAATAATTGAAATATCTAGCACACTGGAGCATTTATCACAAATGGGTACATGGAAAGAGAATAATCAGGAGGAAAATGACCCAAAAGAAGTAAATTTGATAACAGAGTTGTTTGCTAGTCCAAAACAAACGAGAGAAATAGAAAAAAAAAACATCGGAAAAAGTAAGGGAGAATGAAATAACCACACAAGAACACATGGAGGATGGTCCCAAAAACAAAAACACAAATGGAGGACTACACAACTGTGTTCACCTCGTTATTAAAAGTTCTGGAAACAGCAATAACTACATTCAATATGCAGTCAAACAAGTTAGATACACAGATCGATCTAATGAATATAATAACCACATACATTGCTGGAATAAATACAAAATTGGAAAATCTTACGGGTATAATAATTAAGGAAAGAGGACTAAATACAGTAGCGACTAGTGAGTGTGCATGTGGCCCAATAATAGACAAGTTGAGCACGGTACCAGCGATTCTACAAAGAATTCTAAGTGAAAGACAAATTACCAACAATGAGCAGTTAAAAAATGTAATAAATATAGATGGAACGCAGAAAATAATCAGCAAGTTCCGCCCTCTGAGCAATCAAAATCATTGAATGCAAATGAAGCGTTTAAGCTCTACAATGGAGGACTAGGAGCTGAGAGTAACAATATAAAACTAATAAAACAACCACCTGTTCCAATAGTTGAACAAGATAATTCTAAAACATGCAAACAAACTAAGAGGCAAAAGAAACGTGCAAGGAAAGCCAGAAAGAACAACAACTGTAAAAAGAGAATGTTCCATATTTTTGAAAAAAAAACAAGAACAACTAGTTAAAGTAAAGGATAACAAGTCTATAAATTATGTAATAGAAAATGAGAATGACGTAATCAATGACCTACCTTCTTCGTGGAACTCAATAAGTCATACTACAAGTACGGAGAAATCAATGAACACAAAACAAACTAATCATGAGACATCATACAAAGTACAATAATTGCAAGGAAAAAAACAATAAAACAAAAAAAGAATTCTGATACCCAAATCAAATGTGAGTTGGTAATAGAAAGAAACCCCCGAAATACAAGACAAGCAGAGTCATATGACAGTATAGTGTTGAAGCAGACTTTATAAAAAGAGCCAAATTCTGAACCAAATACCCTCAAAGGACACATACAATCACATAATAAGTATAGAAAAAAACAAAATAGTGGTACATGTGATCCCCCAGATGTAAAATCTGCACTAACCGTAATAAACAATAATACTCGGGACGAAATAGAGTCTGACGAGGTCCAGCAGAGGAATACGCAAATAGAAGGCGCTCAAAACGAACAAATTGTAATTAAAGTTAATACACGAAATGATAATGGAGTGGGGGCAAATCCTATTATGGTGGTGAAAGACATATGTCATCATTCATTGATATAAATCAAGAGGATAGTTGGAGCAAGCAGATCATTCTAATGTCCCAATACATCTCACAGGGACAGCAAGATATCCTCAATAGAGGAAACATAATGAGACTAATGGCTGAAATACCTGCACTAAAAAACCTCTCTCAAACTGATCTGCTATCAATTAAATTGATTCCTCAAGAAGAAAAGAAACAGATGGAAAGAACAGTCTCGACCTGGAGAAATGAGGTAATTGTGGTATCTATCATGAATGCTAGACAACAATTTCAAGCATGGGGTATTATACTTGAAAAACCCTTAAGACCATGTTACCCTTCACCGTTAACAAAGTTTCTGAGTAAGCATAGCATGACACCTAAATAATTTCGGTGTATTCGCTATCACAAAATTCCAGAGGAAAAGAGGGTGACACCATTAACTTTAAGAACATACAAATACAGGGACAGGGCCCAAACCAATGGGAATGGATAACTGCAACTCTTAACGCCCCAATAAGGGAGTGACTTCCTGACCAAGATAATAGTACGCATAAAGACTGTCTAAAGCTTCTCTCTTGGAACATTGCTGGGGCAAAAAGTTAAATTCAGGGGAATGTCCCCCCAATAAACTGGCAAATTATGAAATCATTGTGTTGCAAGAGACCTGGCTGACAAAGCCGCTGGAAGTGGCTAACTATACACTTCATTATGTCAACGCCACAAGAACAGATCGGTATGGAAGAGCTAAAGGCGGCCTAGCTGTGTATATATCAACCGCAATGGCTATATGTTCAGAACAGCTTAGTGCCACAACTTCTGACATACAAGTTATTAAATTAGATAATTTGTTAAAACATGATTCAACAACAATAATATTAATAAATGTTTATTTGCACCCGAATGCAAGGAAAAAACTATTACAGTTGGATAAATTACTTTCATTAATAACAGAACTCAGACTTGAGAACCCAGAGTGGGAAATCATTTTAACATGTGATTTTAACTCAAACCTCATTTACACTCCCGAGGAGGATGAGCAAATAACTGCGCAAAATGTTTTTTGGTCAGTACCTTTACAAATGCCCTCAACGGTAAGACGAAGGGATTCAATTGGACAAAAATTAGTTTTGGCCTTGGAACATCTAGGACTGAAAATACTATATGGAAGAACTGAAGATGACACTCCCCCAAGTTGGACTTACCAAGGCACAAATACACTGTCAATAATAGACTATACAATTCTGACTTTACCATTATTGAACCAAGTGAGGAAATATATTATCAAGTACACAACACAAAGTGATCACTAATATCAGCACCTTGAAATAAGAATAAATTATATTAAGCACCCACAGAAGTAGGCAACTTGACAACACCTAATCTGAAACGGATAAGATGGTCGGCCGCCAATCTACCAGAGCTAACAAAGTTAGCAAAAGAGATATTAGAAACAAATATAGCCACAGAAAGTAGTCAAGTAACAAACTGGACAACTTTTACTATTAATCTCATGATGCAGGCACCCAAAAACGATTACGCATGGAAGAAAAGGAATAAGGATAACTTGAGTCTTTAAAAAAAACATTGATATTAAGAAAAGAAATCAGAAATGCGGTCAGAAAGAATAGGCTTACTAATGATGCCTGTACCTGGGATCATATAAAAAGTCAAAAAAAGTATACAAAAAACTAATTTGGAAGGACCAAAAAACGAACCAGGAACAGTTTTGGATAAAGATTCTTTTTTGTGCAAAAGAAACATATAACCATGCTTTTTGGAAAATAATAAATGGGATAACTGGATCAGCTCAAATCATAAACAATGCATCTGTGACAGAGTCAGCCTTGGTGATTCACTTGAGCAAAATATTTTAAAAAGTTACAGGCTTTGTTAATAATAATAGTCATATTGACTCAGAATCTTAGCCACCGGAAATAATCAGAAAACCGACTAAAATCCTGGATTGCCAAACAACTCTGGATAGCCAACGCTATATAGTTCAAAAGTTTTTAAAAGCAATAAAATCAGGTCGAAGGGACGGGTCCCGGGGCCAAATGGGATACCTCAGGCAATTTATGCGAGTGACCCTGACTACTGGGCGACCCCGTTGTCATGGCTATATACTGAGGTAGAAATATCGAATAGTTTACCCATGAGTTGGAAAGGGTCAATAATCAACCCAATATTTAAGGGTGGTGATAGATCGGATCCGGCAAAGTATAGGCTTATAGCCCTAATGGATGTGGAAGCCAAATACTATGCATCATTAATCCTGGAGGACCTGGTGGAATGGTCTACTAAAAACAAGTAGATTCTTTTGAACCAAACAGGATTTCGTAAAGGGTTTGGAACAACAACAAATATACTTGCACTGACCATGATAGCAGAAAGGTAAGAACGTTTGCGTATAAAGTTACAGCTTTGTTTTATTGATTTTAAAGCAGTGTTTGACAGCATAGAGCGAGGACTGCTGTGGAGCAAATTAAAGAATCTGGGCCTCCCGGAATTAATACTGCGTGCCATAACACAACTGTACAGCGGAACTTGGATCCGAATAAAAATAGCGGATGGCACGAGATTATCAAGGGCAATCCACACTGAGATAGGTCTAAAGCAAGGATGTGTATTAGCACCTCATCTATTCAATCTCTTTATGGCGGACCTCTCAACAAGATTAAACCAGACAAATTCTCATCCACCACGCTTAGGCCCATTACTGATAACACATCTCTCCTATGCTGATGACATACTATTACTCAATCTAACAAGATTTGGCTTACAAAGATCATTAAATGAGCTATCAACGTTTGCAAGTGACAATGCCCTGGAAATTAACTTAAAAAAACAAAGATCATCACTATTGCGAAGCGGGCAGGACGTCAATTTCCAATCAGGCTGGGAGAAATACTGTTAGGGGTAGTCAATAACTATAAATATCTAGGGCTGTACATAGCTGATCGATTAAACTTCCAAACTCATAAACACTATCTTGAAACAAAAGGAAATGGCCTAATCTATGCATTCTGTGCTCTTGTAAAAACGTTAAGGGGTCCATATTTAAAGCCGCTGCTCACTGTAATAGGTGCCAAAATCCTTCCGACACTGGCTTATGCAAGCATTGTTCTAAATGGTACAGATGCAAAACTGTTGGCTAAACTACATGCGAAAGCGTATAAAAAAGCTTTTAATTTACCTCAGAATGCATCCCCAGCTCAGGTGAGACTGGAATTTGGTCTTACTCAACAAGAGATCGGGAGAAGCTATGCTACTATTAAAAGCTGGTATAAAATCTGGCTAAGTCGAGCGAATGACTTACATGATGCCTTGTGGCGGGCCCAGGAAGAAGATCCGCATTCAAGATATGGCACATTTTTTAAAATAGCCCAGGAGGAAACAAAGACAAAAGATCTCTGGGCACAGTCTCCCTCCTTTTCTGTTTTCCGTAGGGTGACAAACAAAATGGCAAAATTACATTCATTACTAGAGGACAAAAATAAATTTGTAAAGCGGTCTCACGCCTGGATGGTCCTGCAGTCCTATACAACAACACGACCGGCAGAATATCTAAATACAACATACCCATACTACTTGAAACGGAAATTCATGGCCACCAGGTTTGGGCTTTTACCAAGTTTAGCGGATCAGCCTATATGGAAGTACAATGGTCCCACGATATGCAACCTATGTGGTGCAGCAAAGCAAGATTTCATTCATCTTATCTGCTTATGTGCCTTTTAAAAAGCAACTCTGGTGTGGTTATTGAAAAAGGCTTTTAATGTTAGAGGGATCCGGTCCTGTAGAGCTGCAATAATTAAGCTGCAATAATTAAAGGCCTGGACCCAACAGATCCCTATTTGAACTGTAAGGTGATGACATTTCTGATTTCTTTTTGAACAGTTAATAATGAAAAAGGACAAACAAACCTCTGTTTCATTGACCGAATAGTGATTATGAGTACTGGAATTCTAAGACCCTCTTTCATTTATAAGCAAGAAGATGTAGTAGGAGTTAAAAAAGTAATCAATATGATGGGTTCTGTAATTGCATTAACGGACCTTATATTGGGATTGAAAAAGATAGTAATGGAAGTTTCTTTTAATATTATGGTAATAGGAATTGGATCATTTAGCTCGTTTTTAATATGTCAGGTATAATAAATGATCCACAGACTGATTTTAAATGGACTTAATGTATTGTATTTTATACTGAGACTAGAAACAATAGCAATGCTGTAGATTTTGTTATGAAATTCAATTTTAATAATTTTATGATGCAGAAATAATTGTCATTTGGGAGATTGTTCTGGTTTTTATTAACTGAAACAATAAAGTGCATTCACCTCCACAATGAGGCATATTGTTAAGTATGTATTCAGCACACAAACAGTAATAAAGTGAAAACACAACACAAGAAAAATCCCAAACCAATCTAGACAATTGTTATATATTTTAATAAAAGAAATAACACCAACACGAATCACATCCAATCAATAGAACAGAAGTTCTGCTCGCAGGCAGGTCGCTCCCCACGCTGCTGCACAGCTCTGCCTGCATTGTTTTGCCTAATCCTGTACTTTTCCCCTGTGCCTAACTTGCTTTCTTGCCCAGACTTGTTTTTTTCCCCCTGTGCCTAACTTGCTTTCTTGCCCAGACTTGTTTTTATTCCCCTGTGCCTAACTTGCTTTCTTGCCCAGACTTGTTTTTATCCCCCTGTGCCTAACTTGCTTTCTTGCCCAGACTTGTTTTTATCCCCCTGTGCCTAACTTGCTTTCTTGCCCGGACTTGTTTTTATTCCTCTGTGCGTGTACTTGTTTTCTTGCCTAAACTTGTTTTTCCTTCCCGTGCCCAGTTCTCCCGCGGCCCCTGCCTGTTTTTCCCGCCGCTGCGTCCCTGCGGCCCCGCCCCCCTGCAATCCCATTCGCCGCCATGCTCCCGCCTCCCAGCTGCTCCTCCCTCCCACATCCGCTCATATGGAGGCCGCGCAGCGGTGAAAGGAGCGACCTCTGACCCTGCTCGCAGGCAGGTCGCTCCCCACGCTGCTGCACGGCTCTGCCTGCATTGTTTTTGCCTAATCCTGTACTTTTCCCCTGTGCCTAACTTGCGTTCTTGCCCAGACTTGTTTTTTCCCCCCTGTGCCTAACTTGCTTTCTTGCCCAGACTTGTTTTTTTCCCCCTGTGCCTAACTTGCTTTCTTGCCCAGACTTGTTTTTATCCCCCTGTGCCTAACTTGCTTTCTTGCCCAGACTTGTTTTTATCCCCCTGTGCCTAACTTGCTTTCTTGCCCAGACTTGTTTTTCCCCCCTGTGCCTAACTTGCTTTCTTGCCCAGACTTGTTTTTATCCCCCCGTGCCTAACTTGCTTTCTTGCCCAGACTTGTTTTTATCCCCCTGTGCCTAACTTGCTTTCTTGCCCAGACTTGTTTTTATTCCTCTGTGCGTGTACTTGTTTTCTTGCCTAAACTTGTTTTTCCTTCCCGTGCCCAGTTCTCCTGCGGCCCCCGCCCGTTTTTCCAGCCGCTGCGTCCCTGCGGCCCCGCCCCCCTGCAATCCCATTCGCCGCCCCGCTCCCGCCTCCCAGCTGCTCCTCCCTCCCACATCCCCTCATATGGAGGCCGCGCAGCGTGCGCGCCTAAGGCAAGCCCATCTGCGCCCGTCCGCGCCTGGACCGTGCCCAGCGCCAGGACCCCTGGACCCCGCGAACGCCACGACGCCCGACACCGCTACGATGCCAGATCCCTCCACGCACTCAACACCGGATGATCACACACCTGCTTCCTGGCCCCCCCGAAGCGCACCCACGGAGCTTTCACCTGCCGGAACTGCAGCTTCACAAGCATCCGCCCCACCATGCCGCCGACCAGGAAAGAACCCAACCACCTCAGATGCATCCTTCTCAACACCCGCTCCGCCCGCAAACACACCGTTGAACTCTGGGACCTACTCGACTCAACGTCCCCAGATGTCGCCTTCCTGACGGAGACCTGGCTGAACCCCGCCTCGGCGCCCGACATAGCCATAGCCATCCCGGAAGGCTACAAGATCACCGGCAGGGACCGCACCAACGGAGCAGGAGGAGGAATCGCCATCGTCCACAGGAACACTCTCAGAGTCTCGACCAACACCGACGACACCCTCAGCACCGCCGAACACCTGCACTTCCAGATCCACACCGATCCCAACACCACCCTCAGAGGAACCCTCGTCTACAGACCCCCCGGACCCCGACCACAGTTCAGCGACTCCATCAGCAACTTCGTCAGCACACACGCCCCCGCCTCCACGGACTACATCCTCCTCGGGGACCTGAACTTCCACCCCAAGAACAACAACGACACCAACTCCACCACCCTGATCGACAACCTAGCCAACCTCGGACTCAGACAACTCGTCACAACACCCACCCACTCTGCCTGTCACATGCTTGACCCCATCGTCTCCGCAAGCCCCCACGTCTCCTTCAACCACACCACCGAACTCCACTGGACCGACCATCGCTGCATCCACTTCACCTTCAAGAAACCCACCACGCACCACCGCACCCAACATATGCCCCGCCGCTGCTGGAGCAAAGTCACCAAAGACCAGCTAACCACCACCCTCGCCCAGAGCCCACCCGCCGACCCCACCGACCCCGACACCGCCGCCCGCAACCTCAGACAGTGGATCAACGACTGCGCCAACACCCTCGCCCCGATCAAGAAACCCTCCAACAGTCACACCAACAAAAAAGCCAGCTGGTTCACTGAAGACCTCCGGGCCTCCAAGCAAACCTGCCGAAAGCTGGAGAAGATCTGGCTCCGTGAACGAACACCGGACAGCCACGCAGCCCACAAGAACGCCACCCGCAGACACCATCACCTCATCAGATCAGCCAAAAGGGCCTCCTTCAAAGACTGCCTAGACAACAACGCGCACAACAGCAAAGAGCTCTTCAACATCGTGAAGGAACTCTCCAACCCCGGCTCCAACACCAACGACGTCCCACCCTCGCAAGACCTGTGCGACTCGCTGGCCACCTTCTTCCACCGCAAGATCGCAGACATCCACGACAGCTTCAACGCCACGACCGCCCCGACAACCACTGAGACCTCCGCCCCCACGACCACCATCCGCACCAACCGCCTGCTCTCCTGGACCAACATCAATGACGACGACACCATCAAGATCATGAACACCATCTGCTCCGGATCTCCGTCAGACCCATGCCCACACCACATCTTCAACAAAGCCAGCAAAGCCATCGCACCCCATCTCCGGAAAGTCATCAACACCTCCTTCGAGACAGCAACCTTCCCGGAGAGCTGGAAGCATGCCGAGATCAACGCCTTACTCAAGAAACCCAAGGCGGACCCCAAGGACCTCAAGAACTTCCAGCCCATCTCCCTGCTCCCGTTCCCTGCAAAGGTCATCGAGAAGACCGTCAACAAACAACTGACCCGCTACCTCAAGGAGAACAACATCCTGGACCCTTCCCAGTCCGGGTTCCGCAGCAACCACAGCACCGAGACTGCCCTCATCGCCGCCACCGATGACATCAAGTCCCTGCTGGACAACGGAGAAATGGCGGCCCTCATCCTCCTGGACCTGTCAGCTGCCTTCGACATGGTCCGCCACCACACACTACAAACACGCCTCTACAACACCGGGATCCAAGAGAAGGCCCTGGACTGGACCACCTCCTTCCTCTCTGGCAGAACACAGAGCGTCCGCCTTCCCCCCTTCCGCTCCGAAGCCACCGAGATCATCTGCGGCGTACCCCAGGGCTCTTCCCTCAGCCCAACTCTGTTTAACATCTACATGGCACCGCTCGCCCACGTCGCCCGTCGGCACGACCTCAACATCATCTCCTACGCTGATGACACCCAGCTGATCCTCTCCCTCACCAAGGACCCCCACACCGCCAAAACCAACCTTCATGAAGGAATGAAGGCCGTCGCTGAATGGATGAGGAACAGCCGACTGAAGCTGAACTCGGACAAGACGGAGGTCCTCATCCTCGGATCCACCCCTTCGGCCTGGGACGACTCCTGGTGGCCGACCGCACTGGGAACCGCCCCAACACCCACCGGCCACGCACGCAACATAGGGGTCATCCTCGACTCCACCCTCTCCATGACTAAACAGGTCAACGCCGTCTCCTCCGCCTGCTTCAACACCCTCCGCATGCTCCGCAGGATCTACAAGTGGATCCCCACTGAAACGAGAAGAACGGTCACCCAGGCCCTCGTCAGCAGCAGGTTGGACTACGGAAACGCCCTCTACGCAGGAGCCTCGGCCAAACTCCTGAGACGGCTCCAACGCATCCAGAACGCCTCTGCATGCCTGATCCTCGACATCCCTCGCCGCAGCCACATCACACCCCACCTGAGAGACCTGCACTGGCTCCCGGTCAGCAAGAGGATAACCTTCAAACTCCTCACCCACGCACACAAGGCACTCCACAACACCGGACCAACGTACCTCAACAGACGACTCAGCTTCTACACCCCCACCCGCCAGCTCCGCTCTGCCGACCTCGCCCTCGCCACTGTCCCCCGCTTCCGAAGAGCGACCTCCGGTGGCAGATCGTTCTCCCACCTCGCCGCCAAGACCTGGAACACCCTTCCCATCCACCTACGGCAGACCCAAGACCTGCTGACCTTCAGAAAACTCCTCAAGACCTGGCTTTTCGAGCAGTAGCAGCATTCCCCACCCCAGCGCCTTGAGACCCTCACGGGTGAGTAGTGTGCTTTACAAATGATATGATTGATTGATTGATTGATTGATTGATTGAAGTTATGAATTTTTAAACTTTTAAGTGAAAAATAGCACTTAACAGATCAAAGTGCCAACTGCAGGTGTTGGTTGCACAAGACCGAGGCAGAGTAAAAAGATAAGGTCGATCGCGTTGGAGCGAAGTTTGGCTACACAAGATGGATTGGGTCCAGTTTCCATCACCTTCAGACTTTAAGTTACTTCGAGGAAAAGTTCCTGAGGAGGTAAATTCAGTGCGGCAAGGCAGCTGGCATTGTCCAAGAAGAAGGCGGAATTGTCGGGCAGGTGTTGGACAGAGTTGCAGTGAAGATTTCTACTACGGAATTTGGCATTTTTTTGGAAGTCGAAGACCTCTAGAGGGACAAAGCTGCAGGCTGTAACTGATGAGGTTGCCGTGAGGCCGGATACCTTTGCGGAGGGATACAGCTGAAGAAAATCTGCTGCTGCAGAGAAGAACATCCCAGAATCTACATCGGAGTAAGCCTGACTGGCAAAGCACCTTGGGTGGTTAAAAGAGCTGGTAGGTCCTGGACTTCTGCGGGTTCTCAGGCCACTTTTTGGTTTAGATTTAGGCAGGGGCAGTACCTTCAACACCACAACCAGTGTTCCATAACTGGAGAGGCACCTCTTAGGGAGTTAGGGCTCATACCAGCAGAGGCCAGGTGCAGGCTTCAAGGTCTCTGAAGCTTGTTATGTCTCTGTAGCAGTGCAGTCCCCTGGGGAGTAAGGCAGGCCTCAAACAAAAGGACAGTATAGATGAAGCTAGTCTTCTGGAGAACAAGGCAGGTCACAAGCAGCTGAGCAGGCCTCTGAGGCACAAGGCAGTCTTCCTGAAGTCTTGCACAAGTCTAGAAGTGTACTGAAGAGCTAATTAGAGGGTTCAATATTTATACCTGGTGCCATCCTTTAATGTGGGGTGATTTCCTAGGATACCCCAATTCTGGTTCTGTAAAGTTCTTTCCTTCTCCTGCCAATAAATTTGGGCTGACAAAAAACTAGTGTTAGCCTTTTAGGTTTCTTTATGTTTGCTGTAGGCAAGCCCCTTTGATATGCAAGCGCAAGTCGGCCGGGGGACAGCTCCGCCCCCACCCATCTTGTAAGGATGGCAAAACTTGCCCATACCTAAGCCCTTTTGTCTAACAAAGTCTAACACCAGAGTCACGTGACCCAGGACACCAAATAGTCAGGACAAGAAACAGCCACCTTTCTAAAAGTGTAATTTTCAGAATTGTGACTCCAAATGTGAGTCCAAACATGACATCCCTGCCTGTGTCCAGTTTAAAGTTAGCTCATATTAAATGTAATAAGATAATCCAATGTTATCCTAAGGGAGAGGTAGGACTTACAGTAGTGAAAATAAAATGTAAGAGTTTTTCCTTACTAGGACATATATCACTTAAAACACGTCATGCTTTTGACAAATAAGGTACCCTGTCCTGTGGACTGTTTAGGGCTTACCTTAGGGGTGACTAAGGTATTAAAAAGGAAGGTTTAGGCCTGGCAAAAGGTCTATTTTGCCAGGTGGAATTGGAAGTTTAAAACTGCACTACAGGCAGCAATAGTAGGCCTGAGACATGTTTAAAAGTTCTACTTTAGTGTGTGGCACAATAATTGCTGCAAGCCCACTAGTAGCATTTAGTTTATGGGCCCTGGGTACATGTAGTACCATATAATATGGACTTATTAGTAAATTAAATGTGCCAATCAGATGTAGGCCAATTTTGCAATACTTTAGGGAACAAATTCAGAAAACACTGTATTGTAGGCAAAAGGTTTGGGGGGTGACCCTGCAGATGTGGGCGAAGTCCATCACTCACAATCTGATATGCATCTATTGGGGATGAATATCACTTGTGGAAGATTGCGTTGACCACACTCTGCTATAGCACCCATTTGTTATTTATTGAGGACAGTCAGTTCAATCAATCAGTTTATATATTGCAGGTTCCTGCCAGATGAGAAGCTCACAACCCGGTAAGGATGTCCATGCATCATGGACAAAGATGCATTGCATCCTTCTGCAGTACCTTTCATTGCTCACTGGCTAGCAACTGACACCAAAAATAATCTGTTAGGACCTGCACCTGTTGACCTTGAAATCATGGTTGAAAAGAAAGGTCTCATGTTCAGGTGCTGTTCCTGCAGAGGCCGCAAGTTATTGAACCTCATGTCCCTTAAGGGAGCACCCCAACCCAGAAGGGACTTGCTGGCTCTACTAGTAACCTACTGGTGAGAAGGACTCCATCTTTGAAAATGTTTGTTGGAGAGAACCACCATTGTTTCAATCTAAGGTTGTGGATGAAATCCTCTCTATTATTCTAGTATTGCACACTGTAGCTCCCAATCACTAATACTTTGTAATGTGTTGATCTATGTCTAGTCTAAATTGTTTACTCTATATTAATGTTACTGTTATGTAGCCACCAGCTATGCTTGCCCTTCTAACATATCATTTGGATGCTGCAGAGGGCTGTAGCCTCAGTGCTCAGCAGCATTCATCTGTCTGTATTATCATTGTCACTCTGTAGATGAGTTTAAAGGAAGATCAAAACAAATATCACTTTGAAATGAGGAAGTGATTTTAATTTCTCAGTGTGACAAACTTAAAAAATTGTTGGTTTTGCAGATGAGGAGTGCTGTCAATCTATGGTACCTATGTCTTATATATTTCTTTTCATAGCCATGGGATTTATATTCCCTTTACAGATACTCTTGATCGGAAGGTTAGGAAAAGCATGATGCCTGCCCTCTCCCTAAAAAGCTACTTCCTGTGTTACACTTTTTTACCCCATTACAGACTTTTCCTTCCATGTCCTGTTCATACGGGGTGGGCTGACATATGAGCTGGTCACCATATTCTGAATGTAAAAAATTAATTCAGTTGTTGGACAATTTAATCCTGCTAACCAGTGATAAAGTGTTTGTGCTACCCCACTCAAACATATTAAAATTGGCCTACACCTGATTGGTACATTTAATTTAGTTGTAAGTCTCTAGTATAGGATACTACCTTTAACCAAGGCCGGTAAATTAAATGCAAATAGTGGGCGTAGCACTCATTGTGCCATCCACTAAAGCAGCATTGTTAAACATGCTTCAGGCCTGCCACTGCAGCATTTAGTACAGTTTTAAACTGTCATTTCAACCCTATAAAGTAAACCTTTGCCGGGCCCAAATATACTGTTTAATACTTATAACTCAACTCTAGAGTGACTGGTATTTGAAAAGTGGGACATGCATACTTAATTTCTACATCTCCTGACAAAGAAAAACTCCTAAAGTCATTGTTCACTGTTGTTACGCTATGTCTTCATAGACTAACCCTAGTTTACCTTATTATATTTAATAAGTGATAATCTCAGTTTGGGAATAGATTGAGAATGCTTCATCCACTCATTTAAATTGTAATTGAAAGCTCTCTTTAATGGTAAAGTCAGATTTTGAGTTACTATTCTGAAAATGCGAAAAGTTAGCGTTTTTCTGCTTAAACCAAATGTGCCTTTCTGCCAGTGTCCAAGGAAACATGACTGTAAATTGCTCTCCTGTAGTGGGTTGTATATTCCTTCGAGATTCTTAAGGTGGCTCCCGGCAAACACCAGAAGGACCATCACGCAAGCCCTCATTGCAAGCAGACTGAACTACGGAAACACGCTCCACTTAGGAATCACTGCACGCCTCCTGACAAGTCTCAAAACAATACAGAACTCTGTGGCAAGACTCATACTCGACCTCCCCAAAAGTACCACCATCACACCACATCTCAAGAAACTATACTGGCTCCCAATTCAGAAGAGATGCCAGTTCAAGATGCTGACCCATGCCTACAAGGCCCTTCACAACGAAGGACCTGCACACTATATGAGAAAGGTACCCCCTGAAAACACTTTATAGATCTAGGACTGAGGGGGAAAACAATAAAGAGCAAATAAAGCTCCCACAAGACCTGTATTGATTCTTTGTTGGCGTGTAAAAGCTTTATGGGTTGACCACCACTAAACATATTATATAAGAGTAAAAGACATACTTATCTTTATCTTACTTTTTAAAATTTTTCTCAATTATAATTCCTTCTCATTTAATTCTATATAGTCAAAAACATTTTCATATATACACATATTGATCATTGCTTCAAATTATACATTTCTTCCGCATTATAGTGCATCAAATGTTTTTCTTTGTAGGAAAAAATAAATTATAAACAGTACAATTTTTTAGAGGCATGTGCAGTACATCTCTTAATTTGTACCCCCAGCAACCAACCACACAAAACCATTCTCTCCTCACACTAGCAACATACTATCACAGTCACATCTCATACATAGCCTTCCCAACCACAATTACATATACAGATGGTAACAACGAAGAGAGAACTTTAGGAAATATCCGTTGTGGTGTTATAAGTTGGGATGTCAAATCAACAGGTCAACACACATTTCGGTGGAATTTTGTATTTTGATTCACCTTTATCAGGACCATCCATTTACTTATTTTGAGGTTTATAGATATTGGAGGTATCTATAGAAGCTCAAAGGAGTTCAAAGTTTTTTTGAGGACAAATCTGTCCAGGCTGAGGCAAAAGTTCAAGCAGTAGTTCAAGACTTACAGGGTGAAATCTAGGATAAAAAGGAAACTTAGATCATGCCAAAGGCATTCATACAGTCAGAAAAGGTTTCTAGCCAAGTCACCACATCCACAGAATGAGGTATTTTGAGCTATGTCAAGCCATTTCCATTTAAAAGCCTGTCTCCATGATAGTCCTCGCCTGTGTATGACCACTTCTCAAAGCAGGCATGTCTCCAAAGGAAGAGAAAAGGGCCAGGATACACCAACAAATGCCTGACCCTCAGCCAACCAACCAGACACCTTCATCCTCTTCCCTCTCCCTTGCAGATACCCAATGGATCCGTTGAGCCAACAGAGGAGGACTTTCCTTCTCACACCTGGCAGCCAAGGCTTGGAATAACTTCCTACTGCACCTCAGGACTGCACCATTGCTCCAGCAATTCAGAAGAAAATCAAAGACCTTGATGTTTGAATGATGAAACCCCCATGTAGCAGCAAACAGCTCCAGCACCTTGAGACCCTCAAGGGTGATTTGCTGTGCTCTATAAATGTTTGATTGATAAATGTTTGATTTATTGATGTGGGGACAAAAATGCCTTGGGTGTGGAACAGTTGAAGGGAGGCCTCTGGTAGTTTGTTGCGTCCCTGCAGCTCATACAAAAAGTCAGCCAACCAACCCTTGGCGTCCCTTCTGGTGATCCTGAGTTCATGGAAAGCGTGTCCAGTCTTCCTGCTTCAGACTGCAGGGCAGTCCTTCTTCTGAATCCTCCACAGGTCCAGAAGTATACTGATGAGTGGTTCTGAAGGTGCCAAAAGTTCCATTCAATTGAGTCTAAGGCCTAGGTGGCGTTTAGAGAGATGGCCATGGACTTTATGTCTGGACTAAGATGGCATATCAAAGCAAAGAGACTTCGTAAATTATGGGCCATAGACGTTACTTGAATGAATTCTGCCTGATCATGCAGGACCAGGTCAGACAGTAACATTAGTAGCCTGTTAGCTAGTACCTTGGGAAGAATTTTAGCACTGACATTGATGACGGATTGCAGCCTTTCAGAGTCACAATGTGTGGAGGTGTGTGTATTGTCTATCTACCAGTGAGGGGGAGAATTTCTGATGTTATTGCTTCGTTGTAGACCCGTAGGAGCCGTGGGGCAAGTATGTTAAAGTAATCTTTATAAATTTCACTCAGCATCGGCAGCCAATTATTGCCAGGTATTTTGCAGGTAGGTAAGTTTGAGATACCGAAAGTGATCTTCTCAAGAGTTTTGGACATGTCAAGAAATTGTTACCAAGCACTGTTGTGTCCGAACAGGGAGAACCAATCATTATAGGTGAGGTAGTCATATGGGGGTAGGGATATCCTAAAGTTGTAATGCTGGAATAGTGTGAGAAAAACCTTGATAGTATGTGCTCAGCTTCATAAAGGTTTGTCCATTATCTCCCTTTAGTTGTTCAATATCTTGCATTGATCTGAGGTGTCTCAATAATGAGGCTAGTGTTTTACCTGGCATGTCTCCGCCATCATACACATGTGCCTAAGCATGTTTATGCAATTGTTTTACTTCCCGCTCAGCCACCTCTATCAATACAGTCAATTTGGACCTAAAGTCATGTGTGATCTCCTGGGCTATGTGAGTGGCATTGCTCCAGAAACTGTATGCCTAATTCTAATTTATCCAACCTGTCTCTGAGTGCCATGTGCACACCAGACGGCTTTGCAATGCAGATCAGCTGTATAGTGGCTTTGAAGGCCTCCCAGAGCGTGCTAAAAGATTCATCACAAGAGTAATTCAATTGGAGTAAGCCTTTATGTCTGTCTTGGGTTGCCCCTGAACACAGCATCTAAGAGGGCTGTGTGCAATAATCACCAAGTACACTGTTGATAAGCAAGTATTATAATTGTTAAACTAATTGGAGAATTTACTTGGGAGGTGATCAACAGATAGCATCCAGGTGGACAAGCCTCACGTTCTAATCCAATAATCTAGATGTGTTCATGAGCCATGTGCTGAAGATATGTGTGACAATTTTAACTATATGATTTCTGTGTCTCCAGACAACAATGAGGTTATTGTTCTTTTGTTATTATTCTACATTATTCATTTTTCATCATGCATTATATTATTCTGCATTACATCATGAAGAGCTTTTGCGGCTGCATGGTGTGCTCGATTTGTGGGATGCAAACAATCATGTAGCCTGTCAAGTATTAAATTAAAATCTCCTCTGCATAATACAGTTTGAGAGGAAAGTTCACTGCATTTGTTCTATAGCTATTGTATAAATTTGGGATCGTCAGTTTTGGGGCCATACATGTTCACTAGAGTTCAATGTTTACTTAGGATCATCGCTTGAATGATAATATATCATCCTTGTGGGTTCTTATCCTTCTGTAGTGTCCTTGGCAGTCCTCCATTCACAAGAGGAATAGGAGATTACAGCCCTATATCCACTCCATTTCTTGGTGAAGGTAGTATCTGTGGAGGGTGCAATATGTGTTTCCTGCAAAAAGGCTAGATCGATACTGTGACGATCTGCATACGTCAGTATCTGTCTAGTTTTCCTAAGATTATTCAATTGCACACTTTCCATTGTGTAAATTGAATGTAGGGTATATTGTTACTCACCTTATGGTACAGAGGAAGGCAGATCATGTACCCAGTGTGTGTAGAGAGAGTGCTGAAGAAGTGAAATTGAAACTAAACATTCCATCGCACATGCCAATGGTTTGTACCATAGCGTGCAACTGCCTGGTAGTTACCTGGACATGAAGAGTTTAGTTTAACCATTATCACCCCTCTAAACACACATTAGCAACCCTAAGCTGCCAGTTGAATACATTACCACCACCAACATATATTCCAACCTTATCAACAAAGAACAATCAAATTGGAGGGCTGGCTAATAAACACTTCCTCTGGGGGGTGTTTGCCAGGAAAGGATACGTAAAGTAGTAAAAAAAGGAGGGACCAACATGGCCTAGTATATATCAATGACTAATTCTTAAATAGTATTGGGTTTGTTTACCCTTTACCTTTCCGACTGAAGTTGTCAGGGTTGTGTGCACAGTGTCTTGTTCATATCTATGTTTGGACATGGAGTCTGACTTGTGTCTTGTTCATCAAGAATCATTTGGTAGTCATTTGATTATGACAGCTCAATAAGGGCCAACGCCCGCCATGGTGTAATCAGGTAGAAGCAAAGCTTTTATTCAAGGATCTTTAGTGACTTTTTAAATCCCGATTGGTCAATTCTTCCACCGGGGGGAGCTTGAGGTAGGAGAAGTCTGGATGTGCTTCCTGCACCGCTATGGTGAAGACAGGAAAGATAGATCTGCAATTGCCAGCCTGAGGACAGCATCCAACTATATAGCTGCATAGGCAAGCTCACCCTACTGTAAATAAGGGGGGAAAGCTTTCAGTTCCAAATAAGGTATTTAGGAGGGATTTTACATTATTTGCCATGTTGCCTGTGTCTGTGGATTCTATAATACCTATCATTTGCTGGTTATTCCTCATTTTTTGCTTTTATAACATTGAGTACCATTGAGTACCATGGTCATGTCCAGAAGTTTCCCACTGGTGGCTGGGAAAATATTTTCCAACATGGACATGCACAATTATGCTTTGTTAATCCTCTTTTCTTAATTAACCATATAGTCAAATCAAATCAAACAAGCTTTATTCGATTCCTTAAAAAAAAATCATAAAAGCACACGTTATCATACATCCTTTAAATCAGCAGCCGCAGTATTCAATGTTAAAAATTCACATTAAAATAGTTTTCCTATACTTGACTACATTTTTTAAAAATACAGATAATATCCGTATAAAATATTCATTCTCTAAAAGCTGTCAGGCTATAAGTGTGGGGCGACATTGTCTAAGACCGAGCAGCTTTAACATTGGTAAAATCCATGTTTTTCTCTGTACAGAACAAATTTGCAGAAAAAAATAACATGCAGGGTTGATGGATGTGATATATCATCGCATGGGTACCTTATCATATTTCTGGACCAATCATTCATTATAGGAATGCTAACTAGTCTGTGTATAGTCCCCAATCTGAGTCTAGTCAATAAGAATCGATCATATCCACCTTGGATAATTTTGAGATATTGTTGAATACTATGAGTAGTTAAAATAATTTGATTAGCCAATACAGTTGGTTTCACTATTTCTGCTGATAGTCTGATAGAATCCAATAATGCCAAACAGTTACCCTTAAGAGCTTTTCGTGCGATGGTAGTCATAGTTCTCGGGTCATTGTAATATTCAGGGTGACCAAGGTCATTCATGACATTTTAATTTTTTTTAACCATGGTATGGTTAATACCCGGTCAAGCTTAAAACTATTGTTTAATATATCCTGGTTAAGCGTAGTTTTTTTGTTGGTCCAAATCCTGTCCCATAAAAGAATGGGTTCTGTTTTTATGAGATCTGATATAAATGGAACTCCCGGCTCGGAATGGCACACATAAGAAGATGTGCTGCTTGGCACTGCTAGTAAAAAAAATTAAAAAGCATTTTCTCAACCAACTGTAATGGCTGTAGATCTACGTATCCCCATACACCTGAGCCATACATGGCTGTAGGAATACACTTAGAAAAACAGTGTAAAAAACAAAGGATTGAAAAGATTAGAGAGGGATGAGAAACAGGCCCCAGAACCATGCAAAGAGCAGGAAAGCAAGATGGACTGTGCCCATTGGCGACCACGTGGGGAAGTTTGCACGATATCTGCCCTCGAACACGCAATCCGCATTGCTGAACGTCAAAAATCATCTTGCCGGCATGCACAAGTAATTCCGCGTAGCGTTGCAGAGTGTTTTTGCAGCTTCGCGTAGCCTCGCGTAGCGCGGCTACGCAAACTCCGCCTGGGGTTAGTCAGAACAGGGAGAACCAATCATTATAGGTGAGGTAGTCAGATGGGGGTAGGGATATACTAAAGGTGTAAATGCTGAAGTAATGTGAGAAAAACCTTGATAGTATGTGCTCAGCTTGATAAAGGTGTGTCCATTATCTCCTTTTAGTTGTTCAATATCTTGCATTGATCTGAGGTATCTCAATGAGGCTAAAGTTTTACCTGGCCTGTCTCAGCATGTGCCTCAGCATGTTTATGCAATTGTTTTACTTCCTGGTCAGCCACCTCTGTCAATACAGTCAATTTGGACCAAAAGGCATGTGTGATCTCCTGGGCTATGTGAGTGGCATTGCTCCAGAAATCGTATGCCTAATTCTAATTTATCCAATCTGTCTCTAAGTGCCCTGTGCACACCAGACTGCTTCGCAATGCAGATCAGCTGTATAGTGGCTTTGAAGACTTCCCAGAGCGTGCTTAAAAATTCATCACTGGAGTAATTCAATTGGAGTAAGCCTTTATATCTGTCTTGGGTTGCCCCTGAACATGGCATCTAAGAGGGCTGTGTACAATAATCGCCAGGTACGATGTTGATAAGCAAAGATTATAATTGTCAAACTAATTGGAGAATTTGCATGGGAGGTGATCAACAGATTTCGTCCAGTTGGACATGCCTCACGTTCTAATCCAATAATCTAGATGTGTCCATGAGCCATGTGCTGAAGATATTTGTGTGTCTTCTTTAAGTATATGGTTTCTGAATCTCCAGACAACAATCAAGTTATTGGTCTTTTGTTGTTATTGCTCTGTATTATTCATTTTTCATCATGCATTATATTATTCTGCATTACATCTTGAAGATCTTTTGCGGCTGCATGGTGTGCTCAATTTGTGGAATGCAAACAATGATGTAGCCTGTCCAGTATTAAATTTAAATCTCCTCCACATAATAGAGTTTGAGAGAAAAGTTCAGTGCATTTGTTCTATACCTATTGTCTAAATTCAGATACATCAGTGTTGGGGCCATACATACTCACTAATGTTCAGTGTTTATCTAGGATCATTGCTTGAATTACAATATATCGTCCTTGTGGGGTTGTTATCCTTGTGTAGTATCCTTAGCAGTCCTCCAATGCTCGAGAGGAATACGAGGATACCGCCCTATATCCACTCCAATTCTTGGCAAAGGGAGTATCTGTGGAGAGTGCAATATGTGTTTCCTGCAAAAAGGCTGGATCGATACTGTGACGATCTACATACACCAGTATCTGTTTAGTTTTTCAAAGCTTATTCAATCTCATACTTTCCATGGAATAGATTGAATGTAGGGTATATTGTTACGCATATTATGGTGCAGAGGAAGGCAGATCATGTACACAGTGTGCCTAGAGAGAGTGCTGAAGCAGTGAAATTGAAACTAAACCCTTCCATCGGACATGCCGATGGTTTGTACAATAGCGTGCAACTGTCTGGTAGCTACCTAGGCATGAAGAGTTTAGTTTAACCATTATCACCCCTCCACACACACATTAGCAACCCTAACCCCCCAGTGGAATACATTCCCACCACCACCATAGATTCCAACCATATCACCAAAGATCAATCAAATTTGAGGGCTGGCCAATAAACATCTCCTTCAGAGGGTGTTTGCCAGGAATGGATGTGTAAAGTAGTAAAAACAAGCATTTGCAATGCATTAGGTCTCGCATTTACGCGAGTTTGAGCTATTGGCATTGTAAATGACAATGCCTTTTATTCATGTGTTGGTTTTTAAAACATAAATAAAAGGCATTTACAATACCAATAGCTTAAACTTGCATAAATGCGAGACCTATTGCATTAAAAATGCTTGTTTTTTCTAGTAGTTAAACCACGTTGGTCACCGCAGCGTGTCATTTGAACATCTAAAAACAATTTAACATTTATTAATCGTGCAAAGTTAACCCTGGTTTCAGTTGCACAGAACGGGATGTGATTTGTTTTCATTCCAGTTCCTTTATGTGATTAATGTCCCTTTAAGGAGTTCTTTTAATGAGGTAAGCATGCCAGGTTTGTAGCAAACATTAAGAGCAACAGGGAGCGTGATAATCACACTAGCGTTGCGTTTTGTCATCAAACACTCTTCCAAGAGTATAATAGTTCGGCTTTATGCGATAAGGTAAGAAAATTCAAAGATGAGGTGCAAAGAAGCATGTCCCCAGGGAACAGTAAAAGCATGGAAACACATTTAAAACAATTGTCGAAACTGTAAACACACAGAAGGGAAAAAAAATTCAGTGTTTTCAGAAGAGGGCGAAGAATGTCATCATCATCCAATCCGCCGCATCTGTCAGGAAAGGCAGTGGACTCCTGCCTGTCGGTTGTTTATTCGGGTGCCGTCCTGAAGGATACATTCTTCCATCTTGGCGAGTGTGTAAGGCGCTCCGCAGCCACTTGGTGGATCAGTGCCATATTATTATTAATGCTATTATACAAATGAAATAAATACCTCTTCAAACACGACAACCTGTGTAAAAAATTAAAAAGGCAAAGTTTTGCTGTTGTTTCCATTGTCTAAACAAAATGCCAAGGAGTCTTCCCTTCTAATTGGCTCTGTGAAGCATCTGTTTCTAATGGAGCACTGCCCGGGGAATAGGCAATAACAAGCATTTGCAATGCAATAGGTCTTGCATTTACGCGAGATCCATTGCATTGCAAATGGTAGGCATCACGGACAAAGGGCGGGAAGGGGGGAGAAGGCACAGACAACGGGAGGGAGGGCAGGGAGGGAGAAGGCATGCACAATGGGAGGGCAGGGGGAGGGGACAAGGCATTGACAATGGGAGGGTGGGGGAGAGGAGAAGGCATGGACAACCGGAGGGAGGGCGGGTAGGACGGGTAGAAGGCACCAAAGCATGTCGTGCCTGCAGTAGGAGAACCTCATAAAAGAAAATAGTGTTCACAGTCTAAATAACAGATACTGTGTAATAGCCAAAGTAAAAGGGTCAGTCGCCATGGGAAGTGACAAATGAAGAGGAGGCGGTACTAAGGAGGGACTAACAAGCCTATCCACAAATTAGGCTCCAGCATTTAGGACAGACAATGACACAAGCCAATGGCAAATATGGGCGGGGAGTGGGTGGAGCTTCTATTCACCTACTCCTCTACAATAAGTCTGGCAAAGCAGCGCATACGTGCTGGCTCTAGGCCAACATGGCCTTGTATATATTTATGACCAATTCATATACAGTATTGGATTTGTTAACCCATTTCCTTACCTACTGAAGTTGTCCGGGTTGCGTGCACAGTGTCTTGTTGGTCATATCTAAGTTCGGACACGGAGTCTGACTTGTGCCTTTGTCATCAGGGATCATTTGGTTGTCATCAGATTATGACAGCTCAATAAGGGCCAATGCTGGCGATGGTTAAATCAGTCCAAAGCAAAGTTTTTATTCAAGGATCTTCAGTGACTTTTTTAGTCTGCAAATCGAACATCGAAATGTTGGGAGCTCCATTGAAAACAATGGGTGCTCCGGGCTTCTAATGGCCAGTAGAAGTCTGGTACTCCAACATCCCAATGTTGGCCTTCACAGCTGTTGCTGTGAACACAGGCTTCACAGAGCTGGAGGGAATTTCAATCCCCTCGGGCTCTGTGAGGCCTTTGTTTTATTTATTAGAACATTCTGCCTCCTAGTAGTGGATTGTTCTAATAGCATCATAGCCCTCCGTAGCTGGGCTATACCAGCATTAAAGTCCGCCCCCATGTTAAAGGCCCTTGCCTTTGGCTTGGGTCTTCAATGCTGGAGTGGGCCTTTAATGGCTTGTATAGCCACCAATGGCGGGCTACAAGGCTATATTGTTCAATCCTTTCAACGGGGGAGCTTGAGGTAGGAGTAGTCTGGATGTGCTTCCTACACCACCATGGTGAAGTCAGGAAAGATAGAACTGCAAGCGCCATCCTGATGACAGCATCCAAATCTATCACTGAATATGCAAGCTCACTCTACTGTAATTAGGGAGGAAAAATGCTCAGTTCTAAATAAGTTCATAGGGAGGGATTCTTCATAATTTGCAATGTTGCCAGTGTTTGCTGATTCTAGAATACCTATCAGTCACAGGTTATTCCTCATTTTTTGCTTTTATAACATTGAGTACCGTAGTCATGTCAGCGCCAAGACACCTCCGGGTAATCGTGCGCTCTAGAAATCTCCGTAACATAACATAACATAACATGTCCAGGAGTTTTCCACTGGTGGATATGTACAATTCTGCTGTGTTAATCCTCTTTTCTTGCTGATTCAAACGTGTAGTCATCTCATTTACTCTGGCAGTGAGCATGTCCATTTTCATATTGAGCAGAGGCTCTGTTGCATATGCAAAAGAAGGGTTTTTGCCAAAATTTCTTCAGTGCCTCTACTTTGTCTGTGGTGGGACTAAAACACATTTTTTCCTTGTTTTGGGTCGTACTTCTCCATTGTTGTGGCATAGTTTTACATTGTATCTGTAAGCAGGATACACTAGAATTTACATTAGAATACACAAAGCCCCCACTGCAAGAGAAGGCAGCGAGGTGTTGTGAGTAAATTTACCCCTCCCCCAAAAGTCAGCACCCACTGTCTTACATGAAAATGTATGTGCAGGCATTTTTCCAATCTCTACCAAAGTAAGGTAGTATATTAAGTATGTGCCACAATGTCCGTAATGTACATTGCAGTGGGTACGCTATAAGGGGGCCGTCAGGACCTGCTATTTTGTTAAAGACGTTCAATTGTTGGAATTTACCCCTGCCCTCTCAGTGTATTGCCCACAGTGCTTGAAGTGCATTAAATAAAGTATGGGAACTATGATGCTGCATGCAATGAGGCAGTGTGGATGAGCATGGGCCCTGGTCAAAGGCGTGGCTAATCAACAAAAATATTCTGTAACTTTTTTCAATCTTTCACCTTCAGGTAACCACATATAAAATAACACACAAATTAATTGAAAATTAAGTGAAACTTATATTAACCAGTTGGAAATGAATGATCATACATTATGAAATCTGTATTAGTCAATACAATGCACTAGCAAGCCTCAGATTTGAATCCTGGTTGGTGCGGTAGAGAATTGTGACTTCTGTATGTTTAGGGCTATGAGGTTCCAAGTTGTGAGAGAAAGAACTGTGAACATGTAAGTCATTATTTTAAACTTGCATTATACACAGCATAAAATAGGCTGCTACAAAATGTGCCAAAAAGGTTTAAGATAAAAAATGCTTTCAAAATCTAGATTTTAGTAGTATCCAGACAGTATGTAGTACAATTTTTTTTTAATACCTGTGTTTTAAAAGCACACATTTCACAGCTTAGCTGGTAGATCTCTTTCAGTTGCACACCTTTGCATTTCTTTCAGGGAAGCAAGAAGGTTTGTTCAGATGGCTGAGCCTCCCTGGTTTCACAGCACAGGAGGCTCCCTGCTTTACACTGCAGCTGAAGCATTGCAACTGTTGGAATTACCTGTACCAGAAAAGTTATGGTTTCATAAAAAGTAGAGGTGCTGTTTTTCTTAATTGAAAGAAATATGAGTCATGTCACATCCCTCAGATCCCCTCACTTTGACCACTGATTGCCCAACAGTGCTGCAAGAAGTTTCACTCCTCTCACTCTACTCTGTCAGTCAAACGCCTAGCACACTCACCCCACAGCACTAAAAAGATACCGGGGAATTCAAGCAGGCTGCCTGGTCCATGCGTAGTGCTTACTAGGTGGGATCAATGTCTGGGATATCAGTCCATGCCTGTCGGGCCCGTTGCCACTGTGCAGTCTGGAAGGCCCTCCGGCTCCATCTGTACAGGAAAGAGATGGATTTGGAGTTCTCTTTTTCAGCTGGTAAGTCTGGTGGTATAATTCTCACCCAGACTGGTCATATGCAATGAGCTCTGTTGTGTCTCACAGCCTCTAGAGCCGCCACACCAGCCTGCAGGTCCTGATGGCCACCACTAAGCCAGCCTCTACCATGCAGGTCAATCTCTGAATTTGGTGAAAAACATTGATCCTCACAGTTTTTGCAGGCTAGCTGTGTGGTACATTGGCATCTCCCTCAGCAAATGTGTCTGGGCTGATTTTTGGAAGCTTTATCTGTAGTGTTGTGAGACTAAGTGTGCTATGACTTTTCGGTTCTGGGTTGACTTAATAATAGTACGCAACTTGCTGGGAGGTGTTAAGGTGTGGTTATTAATGGTTATGATGTAATCAGAGAACAGAACATGACTGTATGCTGAGGAATATAGATGTACAATCCAGAGTTTTGTGTGTGGTGTATTCATGTGGAGCTCCCGTGCCGGGGAGGATGCTACAACTGGTGACGAGTGCTGGATCTGTGCCCCATATAAACAAGACTACTCTCCTTGGAAGTTTACAATGCAATAGCAAACTGCTTGTGTGTGTCAAGTGCACCCATTTTGATGAGAAGCAGTTCAAAGTTGGTGTGTTTAGAATTGAAGCCCTGCTCCAGTCCATATACATCCCTTTGAAGAAGTTGAAGGCCCTGCAGAGGAGCACATTTGAAAGCCGGCCAGAAACCCACTGTTAAGACCAAAAGAAGAGATACTGCACCACAGTCTAACACAGAGCCATCACCGATACAATGTGAAACAGAAAAGGCAGCCACAACCAGGTGCAATAAAGAAAGCTGAAAGTAGCAACGAATAAGAATGGAGATGAAACCATCACTTACCATCAAAAAATAAGATGGTGCCTTACTTAGCATATGCTCTGAATGGCAGTAGGAAAGAGCTTGAAGTATGTTGCTGTTGTGTTTCATTCGACACTGCGAAGAAGCAGAATATATTTTGACAGATGGACTGCAAGGATAGAGACATTTGATGATTTCATAGAAGCCCTACATAAAGAAGACAGTGAGAAAATAATTAAGTACTTAATGAACCTTCCCAGTGGTGGAGTGAAATTAGTGATGAAGAAAATTTCACACACTGATGAAGCATCATACCGTCAAATCAAGAAAGCTTTGGAAGCCAAGTTCAATCTGATTCCAAACATCGACTACAAATGATACATTTTCAATCAAGCACAATAGCAAGCCTGTGAGACAATGGATGAATTTTTAAAAGGCTTGCTGTGCTCATTAAACATAGCACATTTAGTGAATTTAATGATGATGAAGCCATACATCTCCGAATTATCGATGGCTGTCTTTCAGACTCCTTCAGGAGATGCATGTTGAGAGAAATGCTCAGCTTAGAGAAAGTCCTAATGGCCACCAGGGCCAAAGAAAGAGCGAATTAGCAGGCCACTGACATGGAAGTTGCAACAGCGAAAAGTGAATCAGTGTTTATCATGTAAAAACTAATAACATACCTCTGGTAGATGCACGTAAGTTACAGTGTAGAAAGACAAAAAAGTTGTGTTTCCTATATGAATTTTCATTCTCACGCAAAGACAAATGACCAGCAATAGGACAAATGTGCAAAGGCTGCAGTAAAGAGAAGCACTTCATAACGGTTTGCCAAGAAAAAGAGAAACTAACTATGTCTACAGTGAGACGAGAAAATGCACACCAGGAAGTTCCAGAAGCATTCTTTCCATGGCCACAAAGAAAAAGGCAAGTTACGACTTGTCAAAACCAGACAAAGTCAATCGTCATCAATTTCATCCTACAGAGCCTCATCAAAGTCATTATTGAGCACCAGTGAAGGAGGTGGATGTGCGCTAATGGCATCGACCACTGAGCGACAGGCACATCTAGGTCTGGCTACATGCAAGGAAGAACAAATGACAAACGTAAACCCTCAAATGAAACAACAAAACTCTTTTGGACATAGCCCCAAGATTACGATAAAAGTCAATGGTTGCCCCATAACCTTAAATATAAACAGCGTAAATTAAGATCATGCAAGTTAAAAATATCAACAGCTTATCTCCTGTGCCACGCCTCAATCTATTTAAAACAAAATGATATACATGGGCCACTTCTAAACCATTGTGGAGTCAAGGTTCTTTCACAGCGACTATGAGACATAATGCAGTATCAGTGGAACACAGTTTGGCCACTGCTGCTGACATGGGACTGATATCTATTAATTACAATCCCCATCCTCAATCTGAAGTTGTGAGTCAATTCCCATTGTAATTCCACAGCCTGGGCAGGCTCATGATAATGAAAGTGTGACTTCACATCAATGAGAATGTTCGCCCTGCTGTTGCCCAATGGCACAGCAGAGTTGTATTGTATTGTATTGTATGTGAGACTTCTATAGTGCACTGTCACCCCACGGGTATCCTGGTGCTTCAGATTACTCAGTAGACGCTATGTGTGGTACATTGTCATACAGCCAGATGGTCATAGCTGCAGCATGGTTAGACTAAACCCTAGGGAATAGCCAGGTTTTTAGTTTCTTTCTGAAGTTTAATAGATTCTCCGTTTGTCTAAGATCAAACGGCAGGCTATTCCATAGGCATGAGGCTGCAGAGCTAAATGACCTACCACCCATTGGGGTTTTCTTGAAGCTAACTGTGCAGACTAGTTTTGCTGATGTAGAGCGAAGGTTTCTAGCTGGGGCATACCAGAGGAATTTTTCTTGCAGTGGCTTAGGGCCCATTTTATTTACTGCTTGGACAATGCACAGTGATTTAAAGTGTATCCTTTGCTTGATTGGCAGCCAGTGCAGATCTTTCAAGGCTGATGATGTGGAGGACCTAAACTGTCTTTTGAGGGCTAGTTTGGCTGCAATCGTCTGAACTCTCTGCAACTTTTTAATCAGGGTCGCTGGTGCCTCCAATAGCAAGGCGTTGCAGTAGTCTAGTCTACTCAGTATTACACTTCTAACCACCTGTGCTCTTGTAGAAGGTGGCATCAGTGGTAGGATTTTACGTAGGGCTCTTATAAGACCCATACAGGTACTGACAGTTCTGTTCACCTGTGAGTCCAACTGTAGATTGCTGTTGAATAGCACCCCCAGGTTGCGCACTGTATTAGATGGGGTTAATTGATTGTTAGCAGGGGTAGGCCAGAAATTGTCAGGGAGGGGACGCTGAATTTTATTCGCTGAGCAGTGTAGTATTTCAGTTTTCTCTCCATTAAATTGTAGTGAGTTATTCTTCAGCCATTTCGATGTTTTATCCATACAGTCATGGAAACTTTCTAAGGAAATTGCTTTGGATCCTTCTAAGGAGAAGACAAGCTGCGTATCATCAGCATAGTTCACTACCTTGATTCCAAATGATTTTATTAGGGAGATCAGTGGGCGTAGGTATATGTTGAATAAAATTGGGCTGATTGCAGAGCCCTGTGGTACTCCATATCTGATGGGTATATTTGGGTACAAAAGGAGGAATAGTCACTGCTTGCTGTCTATCCTGTAGATAGGACTGGAACCAGTTAAGAGCCATGCCTGTGATTCCACATTCCTCCAGCCTGTTAAGTAATATCCGATGATTGACCGTGTCGAACGCGGCTGACATGTCCAATAGTACTAATAGAACCTCATGGCCAGTGTCAGCACACATTCTCAACTCGTCCAGGACTGTTACCAAGGCTGTTTTTGTGCCGTGTGACGGCCGAAATCCAAATTGGATTTCGTCTAATAGTAAATTTTCCTCTAGAAACTTAGCTAGCATTTTGCTAACCAGCCGTTCTAAAATCTTTACTGGGTATGGCAACAGGGAGATATGTCTTTAGTTTGCTGGGCAAAGAGGATCAAGTGTGGATTTTTTTAATAATGGGGTCACCATCGCTCTTTTCCAACAGCTTGGGACCGAGCCGCTGCCCAGTGACTGGCCGCAGAGTTGATAGAGTAATGGAAATAGTTCTGCATTGAACTCCTTCCAAAACCGATGTGGGAGGGGGTCTAGTAGAGATCCAGAAGAGATGCTGAGAGCTATGTTATTGAACTCTTCCTGTGTGGGGATCTGAAACTGTTTTAAGGTAATCTGTTCCCCTTTGATTTCACCCTCAGTCTGTTTATTACCTTTAGTTACCTCCGGTACATTACTCATGGTATCCCTCTGAGCGTTTTTGTCTGGTTCTAGGCCACCAATAATTTTATTGATTTTTTCTTCAAAAAAAGTGGCGAGGCTATCGCAGAGCTCTTGAGTAGCTATAATGTTATTCTGTGTACTATCAGGTTTAGATAGCTGTTTTACTAAGTTGAAGACAGTTTTTGTTCTATCGGTGGCCTGCAAGATCATTTTCTCATAATAATCTGCTTTTGCCTTTGCTATTGTTATTTTATAGGAATTTAATTTCGTTTTCAGGGCTCTTTGTCCTCTTCCTCATACTGTTTCTGCCATTTCCTCTCTTCCTGTTTGCATTCCTTCCTTAGTATTTTTAGTTCCTCATTGTACCAAGGGGCTGACGGTTTATCCCTGTTTTTCAGTTTTTTCAATGGTACCTGCTGGTCAAGAGTATGAGTAATCCGCCCGGAGAAATAGAAATAATTTTCCTCAACCGTTTTTGTATGGTCAAAGGCATTTTCTCCAGGGCATAGACAGAGTTGTTTTACTTTTAGCAACTTAGCCCATTCTCTACCCTGACGATATTTTCTTGAATGTTTAGTTTTGTTATTTTCCTTAGGAAGTAGTAGTCTAAAGAGGATTAGGGAGTGGTCCGTCCAACACATAGGCAGTATTTCCTCCACCGATGCCTCTGTGATATTTGCAAATAGTAGATCCAAGATATGGCCTCCTATGTGGGTTGGTTGTTGATTTCCACTTGCAGGAAGTTGTTGGGGAAGAACTAGAAATGCTGTTGAAGGATGGCACCATTAAGCGCTTCATTGGTCATAAGCCATGGATGGCACATGACTGGTGGTGCTAAAAAAGGACAGTGAGAGTGCAGTGCACATCTGTGTTGACATGCAGCAGGCCAGCAAAGCAATTGAGAGAGAAAAGCATCCTGGTCCACACATAGCAGACATGATCATGCAACTGAAAGGTGCCAAAGTCTTCTCCTATCTTGACCTGAACAAGGAATATCACCAACTTGAGTTGGAAGAGTATTGTAGGTATATCACTATTTTTCTACTCATGCTGGTTTGTTCACATATAAAAGGTTGAGTTTTGGAGTGTTGTCAGCTGCAGAAATATTTCAGGATGTTATATGTCGAATAATTCAACTGGTCACAAATTATTTTAATTACAGTGATGACATACTGGTATTTGAAGCAATGTAAAAGGAGCATGACAAAGCTCTCACACAAGTGGACCAGTTGCTTACTGATGCAGATGTCACTCTGAACACAGCAAAACATGAGTTTTATAAGACCAAACTCAGATTTTGCGGATATATATTTTCTGATGGAAGAATGACTCTGAACCCTTATGAAGTGAAAGAGCTATCAGCTACTTACCCCCATAAGATTTCACTATACTGTGATCGCTCTTAGGCATGGCCAGTTATTGCTAAAGATACATCTTTCATTTTGCTGCTGTAAGTGCCCATTGAGAGAGCTGACATACAAATTGTCCCGTTCCAATGGTCAGTTGAATGTGATCAAAGCTTCAAAAGAATAAATCATGCCACTGAGAATGCAACAGAGATGGCTTACTTTGACCCCAAATTACAAACTGAAATCACAGTGGATGCGAACCCGGTGGGGCTAGGAGCAGTCCTTGCTCATAATAATGGTCATCCGAATGCTCAGAGACACATTGTGGCTTACTCCAGTCAGAGTTTGTCTGACATAGAACGTGCCTATTCTCAGGCGCAGAATTAGACTCTGGCTGTATTGTGGGCTGCAAACATTTTTTGGTGCAGAAAATGTTTTACTATCATAACAGACCACCAAGCACTGCTCATCATCTTCGGAAATTCATAAGCCAAAATTCACCCTTGCATTGAGAGGTGTGGTTTGAGATGGCAAGACCACAATTATGCAATTGTATGCAAGCTGGGTAAAGACTAGAACCCGGTTGATTATTTTTCAGGAGTGCCATTTCATCATCACAGTACGACATTCAAAACAGCTGAGGAGTACATCAATTAATTTTGAAGACTAGTACACCAGCAGCCATATCAATAGAACAGATTATTGAGGCCACTAATGCTGATTAGAACATGCATATCCTTAAAGACATCATTCTAACTCAATTCATCCTGGCATTGTAACTACCAAAAGAGCCTTAAGAGATTGAGTGTGATTCCAATGCTCAGATGAGTGAGTCAATAGGGATCTAAAACAGGGTCATCTTTGTAACGGCCTTTCCCCCAGAGTAATGCAACATCCATTGACCATGACTGACCTTCCAACAAAGGTCAGAAAGAGTTGCAGTGTATTTCTTTGGGCCCCCAGGAAATGGACATCATCTCAAGATAGACATTGATGGGTATTCACGTTTCCCTGTAGCAAAGGA
Source organism: Calotriton arnoldi (assembly GCA_963921515.1). Lineage (NCBI taxonomy): Eukaryota > Metazoa > Chordata > Amphibia > Caudata > Salamandridae > Calotriton > Calotriton arnoldi. The sequence goes on from CAWUFW010005253.1 coordinate 90,356, forward strand.
GTTATCATCAATCACCCATTACAAGGTCATTGAGCTGCTGGGCAACATCTTTGCAGCGTGTGGTATCCCTGCCATTCTCAACTCTGACATTAGTCTGCCATTCAACAGCAAACAGTTCAGAGAGTTCCTAGTAAGAATGAATATCAAGCATCAAGAGTACACCTCTGTGGTGCTAAGCAAATGGTAATCTGAAACAATTTATGGATACACTCAAAAGAGTAATTCAGCGAGTATCAATGGAGGGGATTGAATTAAAGCAAGCCCTGAATCAAGCTCCCCTTACTTATCGTTCAACTCCTCACTCCCCAACAGGTTACGGTTGTTCCACCTTGATATTTGGGAGAACCATTGGTGTCTAAGTTCCACAATGGACTGTAAAGCGAACCTTGAGTGCTGACAAGGTTTGTGTCACTGACACTCAAAAGTGCAATATGAAGATGAACGCTGATCGGCACCAGCGAGCCCAGTAAACAATCTTTAATGAAGGTGACTTAGTCTTGGCCATGCAGAACTGAGAGGGGCAAAGGACAAGTGGTGACTAAACATCATCCCAGATATACAATCACATGGGACTTGCCACATTTTAAGCAACAAGCTCTGGGATCATCAGCTCTTGCACTAAGAAATGAAGCCGCCCCATCTGACAGTCCAGATCAAATATCGGAACATGTACCATTGGTGCATGATCAGAGTGCATCTCAACAACTTCAAGCCACTTGTTCTGGCCAACTAGTTCAAGTGCCTCAATGACTCATATAATATAATTGTGGTTTAACAATGGGGGAGATGTAGTGCCGTGAGACTATGTGTTCTAGGACCCTTGTGGTTCTGAAGACCTCAATAGAGAAAGTACATAAGTTGGTGGGAGGTGTGAAGGTGTATTTATTAACTGTTATGACGTAATCAGAGAACAGAACATGATTGTATGCTGAGGAATATAGACGTACAATCCAGAGCTCTGATTGTGGTGTGTTCATTTGCATGCTGTCGGGCTGGGGAGGACACTACAGTATCCACTGAGATGAATACAGGTGAGGATCCCAGTCCAAGGAGCATCACAGAGGTGCAACTATCTTGGAGCCAGGCACTCTGGACCCCCCCCACATATGTAGTGCAACAATAACCACAGGCTTGTTACTGTCAATGATAAAGAAAGCCTCATAAATAGAAAAATATTTGACAGTGCATATACACATTCATGCGCCAGTCTCTGTCTACATAAGAAAAAGTGGCTACCCTGTAAAAGATGAAGCAGAGTGAAGATGAATTACTTGTGGTCTTCTTCAGAATAAGAATAGTATGCATAACCATAGACCAATTCTTTGTCAGGGATTATTTTGAAAGGAAACATGTTGAAGAGTAAAAATATGCACCATCTAGTAGTATGCAAATGAAGGAGCAGCCATTATAGCTTGAAATTCTCAAAGGTGTTAATGTTGCAACCCAAACTACCATGGTCTAACCTTTTGGTGCACAAATATTGCAAAATCTTCAAAAGAGTAATGTATGGGTTAATACAACTATATAAATGTAAACCTAAACATATAAGGGGGTATGGTACACAGATGCCACCTTAACCAGAGGAATTTCACCCTCTACTTTATAGATCAATGAGCCATAATAGAAAGAAATTAAGAGCACATGTAGGACCTACTTCTCGAAATAATGTCATCACTTACAAAGGAAAAGCCACTATCTAAGCTACAACATGTGTAGGGTCTGTATAAAGTAGTAAATCTTTGCAACAAAGACAGGAAAAAATTATTTGCTGACTATCAACATCTTAAAATTATCCAATCTAAATTTTCATTCAGTCCTTCAGCATTAGCATGTTGGGGAAAGATCCATTGGTGCTCTGTATGTAGCGATTGTGTGCTGTAACAAGCTCTATTCCTACCATTTGAAAGTGCTGATTGACTTCCCTAAAATGGGTGTCAAGCTTAATATTTAGTTTTCTTTTCTTTACAGCACAGGCATTTACTTACAATCTGGTCCTCCCTTTTTTGCATGTAAAGCTAATGTATCTTAGCAGTCATGTACAAACAAAACCATACACCTAACATGTGTAGAATTATGGCCTGACCTGTCAGCCTTAGGCTGGTCTTCCTCCAAACTTTATGCCTGTTTTCCTTTGTTTTTGCCGATCTTGATTTTTTGCTAGCTAGTGCTAAAATGCATGTGCAGTACCCCTAAACATAGTTTGATTGACCCATTTACAAGTGGCATATTTGATTTACTTATAAGTACCTAGTAAAATGCACTACATGTGCCCAGGGTCTGTAAATTAAATGCTACCAGTGTGCCTGTAGCACTAATTGTGCCACACACTTAAGTAACCCTTGAAAATATGTCTCAGATGTGCCACTGCAAAGCCTGAGTATGAAGTTTACACTGCCATGGTGACTTCCCATTTACCCTTTACCAAGCCTTAAACTCCCCTTTAATTACATATGTGTCACCCCAAAGGTAGGCCCAAGGTAGCCCATAGGGCAGGGTGATATGTAAGCAAAAGGCATGACATATACATTACAGTTTTACAAGTCCTGGTAGTGAAAAATTCCCAAATTCGCTTTTCACTACTATGAGGCTAACCCCTCTCATAGGTTAACATAGGTGATTCCTTGTTATATCTAATAAGTGTTGTCATGTTTAGTACCTCTAGGATTGTAATGATAAATCTGCTTTACTGGTATAGCTGAATTTATCATTACAATGTTAAAAATGCCACTTTTAGAAATCATTTTTCTCCCCTTAGCCCTATGTGCCTGCTGCCTGCCTACAATACTTCTGGGGTTGGTGACAGCTGGGCCTTGGGCATTACCTCTAGATAGCCACAAACAAAGGGAGTGTAGGTGTGACTAATGGCCCATCCACATCTGGATGGGCCATCCTGGGCAGGATGAGAGGGAGGAGCTGAACACAGCCTCACACTCACACCTGAATAGGCTGTGTCCTGTCCCCACACAAAGGACTGCTTAACCCATTGTACTGAGTCTGGAGCCAGGACAGGAAGGGAGGACCTCTGTGCACTTCAAATCCCCTCTTTGAAGTCTCCCCCACTTCAAAGGCACAATTGGGTTTAAGTACTTGATTGCTGACACTATCAATTAAGTACACTTCTGGACTTGTGGATACTCTGCCAGGAAGAAGGACTGCTATGCTGCTGAAAGACTACCACTCTGCTGGACTGCTGCTCTGGAAGAATCGCTTTTCTGCTGTGCAGACCTGCTGGCTACCCTCCTTGCCTGGGTGAGAAGAACAGGACATGCACCACTTAAACCCAGAGTGCCTCCAAGGGCTTGCCTTCTGTTGTTTTGAAGTCTCAGGGACATCAATGACTGCCAACTCACCCTGCTACAGCACCTGGACTCTGCCATTTCTGAGTCTTGCCCTGCCAAGTGGTGTCAACGCAGCCCCAGGCACTTGAAAGCAGAAATCCATATGTTGACTCCATTGCGCTGCTCTGAACCAGCACATCTCCATCAACAATGCTGCCGTGAGGATTGAGGATATCGCATTGCCGACTGTACAGTGCATCACCTCCATTCCTGGCGTATCTTTGACTTTGTGTGGTTTGGAGCCTACGCATTGTCTTCCTCCGTTTCGACGACAACACATCTCTTTGCATTGCACATCTAGGCTCCGTTGATGACACAACTAAGGTACTTTGCAGCGGGTCAAGGTTGGTCCCTGTATTCAACCCACGCACGATAGTGGTCGGCCTGAACTTTTGGTTTTGACTCGATCTAGCGTGAACAGATAGCGAACATTTCAATGTATTCTATAAAAATTCATAACTCTGGTCATATTTATTGGGTTTTTGTTATTTTGGTCAGTGGTTACATATTTTGCCCCACTATAAACAACAGAAACAGTGTTTTTCTGGTGTTTATGAAACATTTTGCTTCAGTTACTTGCTTTCTGCACTGATAGTGCATGGTGTACAGAGAGTGTACGTACAGTGTATATGAGGTCCAAATACATTTTTACAAAGCAAACTTATTGTAGTACACTATACAATACTTCTTCAGTGAGTCTTTGGTCATGTTTGATCGCTCATTCCTTCCCATGTAAACTTTTATTGGACAGGCCCTCTCAAAATTGGCACTTGAGATCGGCGACGCCAAAACAGCCAGTACACAATTTGCTAACTCTGGCCACAGACATAGCCTTCGATGCCAATACTTGTGCACCTAAAGATTGCGATTCTCTGGGACAAGTTCTGCAACATGTGCATTGAACTGGGCGCATATGCCCTCAGAGTTCTTAAAGCAATCAAAAATGAAGCAGTATTTTTGAAAGTCGAGAGAAAATTCCCCTTTATGGAAGGGATCTAGAACCTGTGCAGAGTACCACAGTGAGGCTTCATTGACTTCAGATGCCATGGTTGGTGTAGGGACATGTCTATGCATCATTGCAAGCCCTTTCTCATGCATTGTAAAATATAATTTCCTGAATTGCTCCTCAACATTTCTTTGCTTACCAAGTGGCAAGCATTCTAACATGGAACATGTTGCAGTGCTAAAATCATTGAAAGTGTCGCCCAGCATACTCTCAAGGAGATGTTACACATCTATACAAATTACGGTGAACTCTTTGTAGAAAAGGGTATTTTCAATTCTAGTTTTTTGATTATGTCCACTACAGCAGTCATGCTTTCCTGTAAAAATCTAAGAATGCAGTAGAGTGTATTTTTTTTCACATCAATATCAATATGCGACCAAAGATCCTCACATTTCTTTCCTTTGGCATTATCACTAAGCAACAATTCTGTAAGCGGTTGCCACATGAATAATATAGCATTTACAGCCTCAAGGACTGAGAACCGCTGACTTAATGACACAGTTGGAATTACTTTCTTTGATGCCGCACAAAGCACAAAATGAGAAATATTTGCATTTTAGTTCTTGTGGATATCGAAACAGTGCACCAGACTGAACTACAAATTCAATAGCATTCTTCATTAACTCTGAAGATTGTAAAGATGTTTTCAACATACCATCTGGCAAGTAGCAAGGATCTCTTACAGGGAAGCACTTCAGCTCAGGTATCGATTTTAAAAGGTCATCATACAACTTTTTTATATACTTTACTGAATTACTGCAAATACAAATAATATCACTCTAATCTTTTTTCGACTTGGTAAGAACTTTTTGCAGCAGCATTTCAAGTGACACTGCATTCCATGTTTTCCAAAAGTCTGGTGTCAAGTTTTCACCACTTTCCCAAATGCTTGGTGACAGCACTCTTTTCACATATACCTATCACTACACCTTGCATTGAATTCTGAAAAGCCTGGGGTGTTTGGGCATTCACCTATTATCAATACTCACTCGCTAGAAAAGGGGGCTAATGTATCAAAGGGTTTCACCCATTCTCTGTCTGTGGGTAAATGTAATGGTACATATTGAGAAAGATTCTTATGAAACCAGCTATTTTACCTATCAGTGAAAGAATTAAACATAGCCAAATATGATTTTTATATTTCCTTATTCTCTACAGATCATAAAGTAATTAAAGAAGACCTAAAACATGCTTCTAAACCCTTCATCCTTAGACCAAAGACCACAAAGCTGAAAAAAGCAAAATGAAGAAGAAACAATATTTTAGTGACATCCCTAAACAACAAAACGCAAGCAGAATAATGTTAACCCAGTCTTTCTTGCTGCTACCTTGTATAACAAAGTTATAATGTATTGGGCACTTCAGGAAAACATAAAAATGACTCCTTCACTCTCCTTTTCCTTTCTTTGAATGGCATTTAGTTGTGGTTGTTTAGGTGTTTTTTCAGTGTTTACATGTTTACACTGGTGAGTGTTATTTCCCTTTCGGTGGGGTTTTATTAGTTATGATAGGTTTAAACCTAAAACAGGAAAGCCTAGTCATAGGCTTTGCTACAATCCTCTCTAAATGTTAAAAATGATTCACACTCACTCTGTTCCAATAGGTACAGGGATGGCAACATAGATAATGTAGTAGGGGGGTCTTATCAATGAGCATGTGATGCTCCCTTTTTTTTAGAAGGCCTTTTTAAATTATTCTACATTGAGACATAGAACAGAAACTCTCAGAGCTAATTGACCATGTGAAATATAGAAGAAATTGTAATGAATATAATCATGCTAGGATGCCAAGAGTGGGCATGTATCATGGCAAATGCAGAGAATGCTATCTCTATGATGTCACCATATGGCTCTAATTGCATTGCATGGATTGTTTTCACAGTGTAGCATTTTTTCAAATAGATCAACATAAATATTAAACAAGATCGAAGCCAAAGATGTGCTGGAGGTCTATCAACATAGCTGTTCTTCAAATTTTAGTGTGTTTTAGGTGAAAACGACTTTCTGTGCATTGTAGAACTACTCAGTTTACACAAAGGTCATTCTGCTGCTTTGAAAGGAGCCATCTCAACTGAGAAACAATGGTATGTAAGTCTTGATTAACTAAAGACACTAGTAACTTTTCAGCTGTATCTTATTCCACATTTTTTAAAGAATGCACCATTTTGGGGGATACTAAAGATATCATGAATTCTTTTTGGACTGAGTGATGCTGCACTGTGACAGTGTATTATTGTAGACACTAATTGAGCCCTGTTTTTAGTAAATGTATATTATCTTATTAGCACTCTGGACATAGTGTACTTTGCATACCCTTCAATCAAATGATTTTGGGAGCTAATAACATTTATAACATTTTTCTGTTCAAATGCGTGTCTTGGTGGCGACTGCACAAGGCTAAGCAGCAAAATATCAATGTTACTATATAACATATCCAGAATTTAGGTGTTCTTTAGTGTCCACTTTTCTGCCAATTTTTATTTTATTTATATTACACCTATTCACTGCTCCTTTCCCTAGTAATGCCAATAGTGTACTGTAAAATCAATCTTTCAGTTTCTGCAATAACAGCTCTGCCTTTCAGTCTCGAGCAGCATTTGTTTCATGCTGGGTTCTTCATACAAGACGATAAGATGCCAAAGTTCGTACTTTGTTGCTGGTTCCAAATATGATTTCCACAAATCTGATGAATTTGTGAAAAGCGAGGATGGGGTGGACAACTGTTATGCAACAACTTTTTTGTAAATGTGTGAGCAGCAAAGACTCACATTTATGCTGCTCTGCTTAAGTAATGTTTTCTGCATAACACAAATAGGCCATTGTGTATCCAACATTTCACCATAGACACAGACTGGGTAAAGTCATTAAGTATTCTAAGAAAATAGGGCTAGATGTGCGTAACCTTTTTAAGGTCGCAAATGGCCTAATTCTCACAACCGGGAAATTTATGAATGCAAAAAGCATTTCCAAATGTTAAAAGTCCAAATTGCGCATCCGTTACTTATTACCGAATTGCAATTTGGGTTTACAAATCATTATTGGGAAGAGGGAATTTAGGGCATCCCTTCTAAATACTGATTTGTATTGGTATGCACAAATGTTGTGTTCGTACATTATCGGCAACTCAAAGTTGGTGGTAACCCACTTGCAAATGGGAAAGGGTTCCCAAACCACCCCTTCTCCTTTGAGAATGGAAGAAAAAATATTTTTTAAGAGTAGGCAGGGGTCTGTTGGACTCCTGTGTACCTTTAAAAAAAGGAAACTTAAATTATTATTTTTTTCTTTTTAAACGCATCTCGTTTTCTTTTAAGTAAAACAGGCTGTTTAAAAAAATTGCTTTATTTAAAAGCAATCACCTACATGGTGGTCTGTTGACACCAGCAGGCCACCATCCCTGTGATGGCAGTAAATCACAGTGGGTCCCAAATTGCAACCTGCTTTATTAATATTCATGAGGTAGGTCTATTTGTGAACCACTATGAATCGCTATTGAAACTCAAAAGAGTTTCATACATTAGGAATAGAGAGTACCTAATTTCGATTCGCAAACAAATCTTAATTAGGAAATTGCGATTTACTTTAAGACATCTAGCCCTACAACTGTGGTGGCATATGAGAAAAGGATTAATTAAAACACATGTATACCTTAGAAAGCTCCCAGACTTCCCTCTCTCTCATGGTTGCTTGCTTGTTTACCCTTCATCCTACCTTTTTTCTTATATTTAATAAAAATTTGTCAAGCACTTTTAGGTGTAACTTGCACAGAGGTTTGAGTATTATACAGCCTTCTCTATTCTTGCTGAGTCATATCTCTTAATATTCTTAATTCTTCCAGAAATGAATATAGCACGGAAAGGATATGTCCGTCAGAGTTCTCAGTTCAAAGGATCACCAGGGGCTACTGCTTGGCTTGCCATTGATGGACTTCATTCAATGAATTTCCGAAAGTCTTCCTGCACCCACACAGCGAGAGAGAAGAGTCCCTGGTGGAGCCTGAATCTGGGAAAGTCCCACAGAATCTCAGCAATCAGGATATTTAACAGAAATGACTGTTGCGCAAAGCGCCTGATGTTGGCTCAAATTCGTGTTGGAAACTCTGCGGAAGGCATTAATCCTCTGTAAGTCATTGCTGTTTTTCTTTGTACTATATTAATTTAAGTAAGTAATAATGTTTTGAACCCCTTATCTACTGCCAGAGTTAATAAAGCATCACAGCTATGAAGGAATGCCTATAACCTTTTTTCTCAGCGTTTGATGTATATTAAGTCATGAGGCCACAGAAATACCAAGGACCAAAACAGTATGAAGACATGGGTGCAGATTCCTGATTACTCCATTTGGCCTGTCAATAAATATGGGGGGGGATCCATGGCCCACATCCTACCCAGAAGCCAAAAAACTTGGGAGTTATATTTCCTGTAGGTTTTAGGTTCGCGCAATAACTCTGTGGCGGGGCGAGTCGGCTACAGCAACCAAGGTTAGGAAGGAAAATCTTCCTTCAAACTGACCTGCCGGGTGAACTGACAAATGCCTTAGTGAGGATACATTTATACTACTGCAAAGTTATCTTCTCCACAGTACCATAAACTGACCTGTAGGGTTTGAAGTTTGCAAAACAAAGCAGTCAGAAATGTTCTCAATTCTATTAAAATGTGTGAGGAAAATGGTTCATTATATGGTGTGGTTGTGTGACCTCACCATGTAATAAAGTCACAATTCCAAATCAAGTCCAGTCAGGTGCAATTGTAAAACCATAGCTCAGTACTAGGTAGCTGTGACTCACAGCAGTCAGACTTAATCAAAGGCACAAGTGTAAAGCATTTAGAAATACCAGAACAGTTGAAAAAGTAGAAAACACAACACTATAAAACCAATTTGTAGCAAGTATTGGCAAAGTCAATAGGTCGGGCATTGTCCATCAGCTTTTTGCCAATTCCTGTTTTTCATGGTTTTTGCAATTACCGCAGGCAAATAGATTAAGTGTTGCTGGAGACCCCCATAAATAGCTAAGTCACACTCATCATTTTAGTAAAATCTAATTGTCTTGGCTAACACAGACCTAAAAAAGCCAATTGTGCAGCCATTAACAGCAAGGCTCTTGCCTTTGAGAAAGCAAAAAGAAAGGAAGATATAAGGCAAGGAATAAAGAAAGAATACAGCAAGAAAGAAGGCAAGAAAGAAAGAAAATAAAAAGTGAATAAAGAAAACAAAACATAAGAAAGACTGAAAGTAAGAGAGCAAGAAGTAAAGAAAGAAAGCAAGAAGGAAAGAGAAAGGAAAGAAAGAGGCAAGAAGGAAAGAATACAAAAAGAAAGAAAAAGAAAGAAAAAAGCAAGAAAGAAAGAAAAGAAGAAAGAAAAAAGAATACATAAAGATGGTAAGAAAGCTACAAGGCAGGAAGGAAAGAAGGAAAAGAAAAAGGAGAGAAGGAAGGACAGGTGGAAATAAATATGGAAGCAAAGAAAAAGAAAAGAAAGAAGAAAAGAGCAAAGATAGAAGCAAAAAAGAAAGAAAGGAGTGGGAAAGAAAGAAAAAGAAAAAAAGAAAAAAGAAACAAAGAAACAAAGAAACAGAGAAAGAAAGAAAGGATTGAAGAAAGAAACACAAATAAAGGGAAGAAGAAGGCAAGAAGTAAAGAAAACAGCTCGTAAAAAAAGGTGTAAAGAAATCAAGAAACGAGAAAAGAGCCAAAAAACGGGGAAAGAAAAAAGAATGAAAGAAAAAGAAAGAAAGAAAGAAATGAAAGATGGAAAGAAAGAAAGAAGAAAGAAAAAAAAACTTGAAAGAAAGAAGGAAACAAATAAACAAACAATGAAAAAGGAAGTAAATAAATAAAAAGCCTTACAAGTCCTGCAAATGAAACATGGCAGATTTTGTTCCTGAACAAAATGTATTAAAGAACTATTTGTGAAATGAGTCCAGAATAACCATGTTCTGAAAAATTGTCTGCTCACAAATTTACATGTATAATATTGTAGCTTTTGGTTTGTGTACTGCCTGTACAGTAAAAAGGGAATAACTTAATGCAGAACAGTTTCAAATGGATGCAATCTATTATGCTGTGAAACAGGACACTTGAAAAGGAATTTAAAATAGCATTGACAGGCAACAGTAACTGATTAAGCTGGAATGGACCCTGTGTTATCTGGCAGAAAGAATCCTGCTATCAAATTTAACACTGCAAACAAAGGTAGCGCTAAAGCAATAATAAAGTAAAAACAAATACACTGACACCGAAGGGAACTACCTAGTGTGTGGATGTGCTACTTGTGAAAAAGATAAATGCAATCACTTAAAGTGAAGTTACCCATTGCCCCATGCTTTATGCTATCTTGAAGTACAATTTTAAGTAGTTCCATTCCGAGGTTAGCAGTGGCAGTAAGGAACAGTAAAATAGGAAGACTCCCATAACAAGAGGAACATTACTTTTTTTCCTTTCAAAAAGAAAATTTGATTTTGGGAATTTCTTTTTTAAATGAAAGAAAGAATACTGTTTGCTACAGGGCTGTGTCCTTCAGGAAGCAAAATGCATTGACAGAAACCGCCATGACGGTGGTTCCTGTCAATGTCTTTATAAATGACTGCCTGCTTGGTGGTTATTTATAAATAAAGTGGGTGGCCTATCTAACATCAATCAATCAGGGGTTTGTTAAAGCGCGACTACTCACCCGTAAGGGTCTCAAGGCGCTAGGGGTGGGGGGGGTGCAGGTTCCATTTCATCAAGGAGGAGGTCTGTCGAAGAGCCAGGTTTTGAGGTTTCTTGCAAAGATGGGGAGCGATGTTGTCTGTCTGAGGTGGGGCGGAAGGACGTTCCATGCTTTGGCCACGAGGAAGGAGAAGGAGCGGCCTCCCGATCTGGTCTTTGTGGTGCAGGGGACCACGGCGTAGGAGAGCTGGGCTGATCGTAGGGTCCTTTGGGGTGCGTGGAATTTGAGTCGGCTGTTCAGGTATGCTGGTCCGGTGCCGTGAAGGGCCTTGTGTGCGTGGGTGAGCATCTTGAAGGTGATTCTCACCTTGACGGGGAGCCAGTGGAGTGTGCGCAGGTGCTGGGAGATGTGGCAGTGTTTTGGCAGGTTGAGGACCAGTGTTGTGGCGGCGTTCTGGATGTTCTGTAGCTTGCGGGTGAGGTTTTTGTTTATTCCGGCATAGAGTGCGTTGCCGTAGTCGAGTCTGCTGGTGACCAGGGCGTGAGTGACAGTCTTTCGGTGTTCGAGGGGGATCCATTTGAAGGTCTTACGAAGGAGGCGGAGGGTGTGGAAGCAAGAAGACGAGACGGAGTCGATGTGGCGGTCCATTTTGAGCTCAGAGTCCAGGATGATTTCCAGGTTGCGTGCATGGTCCATGGGGGTGGGCGGGTTTCCAAGGGCGGGGGGCCACCAGGTGTCACTCCAGGTGTCTGGGTTTGGGCCCATGATGAGTACTTCTGTTTTGTTGGTGTTTAGTTGTAGGCAGCTGTTTTTCATCCATTTGGCGATGGCTTCCATGCCTTCTCGAAAGTTGCGTCTGGCGGTGTTGGGCTCGTTGGATAGGGAGAGGATGAGTTGGGTGTCGTCTGCATATGACACGATGTTGAGTCCGTAGGTTCTGACGATGGGGGCGAGTGGCGCCATGTAGACGTTGAAGAGCGTCGGGCTGAGGGAGGAGCCCTGGGGGACTCCACAGGTGGTAGGTGTGGGGTCCGAGAGGAAAGGGGGGAGTCTGACCCACTGCGTCCTGCCGGAGAGGAAGGATCGGATCCAGTCGAGGGCCTTGTCCTGGATTCCTGCGTCATAGATTCTGCGTATTAGGGTGTGGTGGGAGACTGTGTCGAACGCCGCTGATAGGTCGAGGAGGATGAGGGCTACTGTTTCTCCTTTGTCCAGTAGGGTGCGGATGTCATCTGTTGCGGCGAGGAGGGCGGTTTCCGTACTGTGGTTTTTTCTGAAGCCGGATTGGGAGGAGTCGAGGATAATGTGTTCTTCAATGAATGTGGCGAGTTGGCTGTTGATGGCTTTCTCGATGACTTTCGCTGGGAACGGGAGCAGGGAGATGGGTCCGTAGTTTTTGAGGTCGGTGTGGTCCGCTGAGGGTTTCTTTAGGAGGGGGTTGACCTCAGCGTGTTTCCAGTCATCGGGGAACGAGGCGGTCGCCAGGGAGCGGTTGATGGTGTGGCCGAGCATGGGTACGATGGTGTCGGCGGCTCTGTTTAAGATGTGGTGGGGCAGGGGTCCGTGGGGGCCCCTGAGTGGATTGACTTCATTGTCTTCAGTGTGTCTTCGGTGGTGAGGGCTGTCCAGTCGTCAATCGCTGGTTTCCGGGTGTCGGGGGTGGTTGGTGAGGGTTCAGTGTGTTGGTTGTCTTCATCGAAGTTGTCGTAGATGCTCTTGATTTTGTGGTGGAAAAAGGTGCTGAGTTTGTCGCAGAGGTCTTGTGAGGGAGGGATGTCAGTAGACTCACTGGTGGGTTGGGCGAACTCCTTGATGATGCTGAAGAGTTCCTTGCTGATGTGCGCGTGGGTGGAAATTCTGTCTTCAATCGCTTTTTTCCTCGTTTCTCTGATGAGTTGATGGTGGCTCTGAAGTTGTTCTGGGCTTCTGTCGATTTGGTGTTCCTCCAGGCCTTTTCGAGGTGGCGGCATGTGCGTCTGGACCTTCGAAGTTCGGTGGTAAACCATCTGGCTTTCTTGGCGCGGGTATTGTTGTTTTTCTTGAGGGGGGCTATGGTGTTGGTGCTGTCCGAGATCCATCTATGCAGGGTTCGGGCTGCGGTGATGGGGTCGTCGTTTTCCGCGATGGTTGGGGTGGAGTTGTTGAGTGAGGAGGTGAGCTGGTCGTCGGTGATTTTGGTCCAGTTTCTTTGTGGGAGCAGGTGCTGGTGTCTGTGGATGGTGGGTGTTCTGAAGGTGAAGTGGACGCAACGATGGTTGGTCCATGGGAGTTTGGTGGTGTGGCTGAAGGTGATGGAGTTTCTTGTAGTGAAGAGGGGGTCGAGGGTGTGTCCTGCTGAGTGCGTGGGCTCTGTCATGATCTGGCGGAGTCCAATGTTGTGGAGGTTGTCCAGGAGGGATGTGGTTTTGGGGTCCAGTTGGTTGTCGAGGTGGAAGTTGAGGTCTCCCAGCAGGGTGTAGTTGGTGGATGCGATGGCCTGTGGGGAGATAATGTCCATGATGGAGTATGCGAAGGGTCCGCGGGGTCCAGGGGGTCAGTAGATGAGGGTTAGTCGGAGGGTGGCAGTGTGGCTTGAAGTGAAGGTGTTCCATCAGTGCTGTGGGCTCGTCAGGGAGTGTGCTCAGGCGGAGGCTGGATTTGTGGACGATGGTGATTCCTCCTCCTGGGCGGGTGCAGCGGTCCTTCCTGGAGGTCTTGTATCCTTGGGGGATGGCGATGGCGAGGTCCGGTCCTGAGGTGGTGTTGGTCCAGGTTTCGGTGAAGAACGCTACGTCCAGGGTGGTGCTGTCGCGGAGGTCCCAGATTTCGGTGGCGTGTTTGTGGAGGGATCGGACATTGAGGAGGATACATTGCAGGGTCTTCGGTTCGGTTGTGTTCTTGTGGGCGGGTTGTGCTGGATCCGTGTTCTTGGCGGTGCTGCAGGTGTGCCGGCAGCAGTGACAGCTGAAGGGTCCGTGGGTGTCGGCTGGTGATGCTTGCTTGCAGTTGTTGTTGCGTCCTGGGTTGAGTGCGTGGAGTGCTGCTGGGTCATAGCGTTGGCGGGGCGGAGGTCCAGGGTTCCTGGCACTGGTCGCGGACTGGCGCAGACGGGCTTGCCTTTGCCACGCCTTTGGCGCAACAGCGGCGCGCCCGCTTCTCGCGGTCGCCATTAAGTAGGGGTCAGAGAGAGCTGGACAACTGGAAGGCGGGAGCGGGGAGGGGAGCTGGATTGGGCCGGTCGCGCTGGGGGGAGGGGCTGCGGGGGCAGCAGCGGCGGGGAAAGGAGGAAATAAGGGATAAAGGAAAAGGGGAAAATAAGCAGAAATAAGGCACAAAAGAGCAGAGATGCAGAAAAGTGCAGAAAGGTGAAAGCTAAAAGAGAGTAGAAAAACGAGTGAAAACGAGTGAAAGAGCAGAGCGAGAGGAAGGGAAAATGAGCAGAAATAAGGCACAAAAGAGCAGAGGTACAGAAAGGTGAAAGATAAAAAAGGGTAGAAAAACAAGTGAAAGAGCAGAGTGAGAGGAAGGAAACAGAGGTCCACTGGACCACCAGGGATGAGGCGCAGGTAAACCTGCGGGTGGAGGAGGGCCTCGATCAATAACACTCGAGAGTGCAGGGGCAGGCCACACATAATGGTGGAGCTGCGAGGGTGGAGAGCAATTTCACTGACAATGAGTCAGTGGTCTTGCTCGCCTATCCCCGCAGCGGCCGCCATTAAGTAGGGGTCGGGGAGAGCTGGATAGCTGGGAGGCGGGAGCGGGGAGGGGGGATGGATTGGGCTGGTCGCGCTGAGGGGAGGGGCCGCGGGGGCAGTAGCGGCAGGGAAAGGAGGAAATAAGGGATAAAGAATAAGGGGAAAATAAGCAGAAATAAGGCACAATAGAGCAGAGATGCAGAAAAGTGCAGAAAGGTGAAAGCTAAAAGAGGGTAGAAAAACAAGTGAAAATGAGTGAAAGAGCAGAGCGAGAGGAAGGGAAAATGAGCAGGAATAAGGCACAAAAGAGCAGAGATGCAGAAAAGTGCAGAAAGGTGAAAGATAAAAAAGGGTAGAAAAACGAGTGAAAACGAGTGAAAGAGCAGAGTGAGAGGAAGGAAACAGAGGTCCACTGGACCACCAGGGATGACGGGCAGGGAGACCAGCGGGTGGAGGAGGGCCTCGATCACCAACACTCGACAGTGCAGCTGCGAGGGTGGAGAGCAATTTCACTGACAATGAGTCAGTGGTCTTGCTCGCCTGTCCCCGCAGCGGCCGCCATTAAGTAGGGGTCGGGAGGGCTGGACAGCTGGGAGGCGGGAGCGGGGAGGGGAGCTGGATTGGGCCGGTCGCGCTGGGGGGAGGGGCCGCGGGGGCAGCAGCGGCGGGGAAAGGAGGAAATAAGGGACAAAGAAAAAGGGGAAAATAAGCAGAAATAAGGCACAAAAGAGCAGAGATGCAGAAAAGTGCAGAAAGGTGAAAGATAAAGGGTAGAAAAACGAGTGAAAACGAGTGAAAGAGCAGAGTGAGAGGAAGGAAACAGAGGTCCACTGGACCACCAGGGATGAGGCGCAGGGAAACATGTGGGTGGAGAAGGGCCTCGATCACCAACACTCGAGAGTGCAGGGGCAGGGGCAGGCCTGACTTAATGGTGGAGCTGCGAGGGTGGAGAGCAATTTCACTGACAATGAGTCAGTGGTCTTGCTCGCCTGTCCCCGCAGCGGCCGCCATTAAGTAGGGGTCGGGGAGGGCTGGACAGCTGGGAGGCGGGAGCAGGGAGGGGAGCTGGATTGGGCCGGTCGCGCTGGGGGGGAGGGGCCACGGGGCAGCAGCGGCGGGATAAGTTAAAAGGAGGAAATAAGGGATAAAGAAAAAAGGGAAAATAAGCAGAAATAAGGCACAAAAGAGCAGAGATGCAGAAAAGTGCAGAAAGGTGAAAGCCAAGAGAGGGTAGAAAAATGAGTGAAAACGAGTGAAAGAGCAGAGCAAGAGGAAGGGAAAATGAGCAGAAATAAGGCACAAAAGAGCAGAGATGCAGAAAAGTGCAGAAAGGTGAAAGATAAAAAAGGGTAGAAAAACGAGTGAAAACGAGTGAAAGAGCAGAGTGAGAGGAAGGAAACAGAGGTCCACTGGACTACTAGGGATGAGGCGCAGGGAGACCTGCGGGTGGAGGAGGGCCTCGTTCACCAACACTCGAGAGTGCAGGGTCAGACCTCACTTAATGGTGGAGCTGCGAGGGTGGGAGATCAATTTCACTGACAATGAGTCAGTGGTCTTGCTCGCCTGTCCCCGCAGCGGCCGCCATTAAGTAGGGGTCGGGGAGGGCTGGACAGCTGGGTGGCGGGATCGGGGAGGGGAGCTGGATTGGGCCGGTCGCGCTGGGGGGGAGGGGCCGGGGGGCAGCAGCGGCGGGGAAAGGAGGAAATAAGGGATAAAGAAAAAGGGGGAAATAAGCAGAAATAAGGCACAAAAGAGCAGATATGCAGAAAAGTGCAGAAAGGTGAAAGCTAAAAGAGGGCAGAAAAACGAGTGAAAATGAGTGAAAGAGCAGAGCGAGAGGTAGGGAAAATGAGCAGAAATAAGGCACAAAAGAGCAGAGATGCAGAAAAGTGCAGAAAGGTGAAAGAAAAAAAAGGGTAGAAAAACGAGTGAAACCAAGTGAAAGAGCAGAGTGAGAGGAAGGACACAGAGGTCCACTGGACCACCAGGGATGAGGCGCAGGGAAACCTGCGGGTGGAGGAGGGCCTCGATCACCAACACTCGAGAGTGCAGGGGCAGGCCTCACTTAATGGTGGAGCTGCGAGGGTGGGAGAGCAATTTCACTGACAATGAGTCAGTGGTCTTGCTCGCCTGTCCCCGCAGCGGCCGCCATTAAGTAGGGGTCGGGGAGGGCTGGACAGCTGGGTGGCGGGATCGTGGAGGGGAGCTGGATTGGGCCGGTCGCGCTGGGGGGGAGGGGCCGGGGGGCAGCAGCGGCGGGGAAAGGAGGAAATAAGGGATAAAGAAAAAGGGGAAAATAAGCAGAAATAAGGCACAAAAGAGCAGCAATGCAGAACAGTGCAGAAAAGTGAAAGCTAAAAGAGGGTAGAAAAACGAGTGAAAACGAGTGAAAGAGCAGAGCAAGAGGAAGGGAAAATGAGCAGAAATAAGGCACAAAAGAGCAGAGATGCAGAAAAGTGCAGAAAGGTGAAAGATAAAAAAGGGTAGAAAAACGAGTGAAAACGAGTGAAAGAGCAGAGTGAGAGGAAGGAAACAGAGGTCCACTGGACCACCAGGGATGAGGTGCAGGGAAACCTGCGGGTGGAGGAGGGCCTCGATCACCAACACTCGAGAGTGCAGGGGCAGGGGCAGGCCTCACTTAATGGTGGAGCTGCGAGGGTGGCAGAGCAATTTCAGCGACAATGAGTCAGTGGTCATGCTCGCCTGTCCCCGCAGCGGCCGCCATTAAGTAGGGGTTCGGGAGGGCTGGACAGCTGGGAGGCAGGAGGGGGAGGAGAGCTGGATTGGGCTGGTCGCGCTGGGGGGGAGGGGCTGCGGGGGGCAGAAGCTGCGGGGAAAGGTAAAGGGAGGAAATAAGGGATAAAGAAAAAAGGGAAAATAAGCAGAAATAAGGCACAAAAGAGCAGAGATGCAGAAAAGTGCAGAAAGGTGAAAGCTAAGAGAGGGTAGAAAAACGAGTGAAAACGAGTGAAAGAACAGAGCGAGAGGAAGGGAAAATGAGCTGAAATAAGGCACAAAAGAGCAGTGACGCAGACAAGTGCAGAAAGGTGAAAGATAAAAAAGGGTAGAAAAACAAGTGAAAACGAGTGAAAGTGCAGAGTGAGAGGAAGGAAACAGAGGTCCACTGGACCACCAGGGATGAGGCACTGGGAAACCTGCAGGTGGAGGAGGGCCTCGATCACCAACACTCGAGAGTGCAGGGGCAGGCCTCACTTAATGGTGGAGCTGCAAGGGTGGGAGAGCAATTTCACCGACAATGAGTCAGTGGTATTGCTCGCCTGTCCCCGCAGCGGCTACCATTAAGTAGGGGTCGGGGAGGGCTGGACAGCTGGGAGGCGGGAGCGGGGAGGGGAGCTGGATTGGGCCGGTCGCGCTGGGGGGGAGGGGCCGCGGGGGCAGCAGTAGCGGGGAAAGGTAAAGGGAGGAAATAAGGGATAAAGAAAAAAGGGAAAATAAGCAGAAATAAGGCACAAAAGAGCAGAGATGCAGAAAAGTGCAGAAAGGTGAAAGCTAAAAGAGGGTAGAAAAATGAGTGAAAACGAGTGAAAGAGCAGAGCGAGAGGAAGGGAAGGGATAATGAGCAGAAATAAGGCACAAAAGAGCAGAGATGCAGAAAAGTGCAGAAAGGTGAAAGATAAAAAGGGTAGAAAAACGAGTGAAAGAGCAGAGTGAGAGGAAGGAAACAGAGGTCCACTGGACCACCAGGGATGAGGCGCAGGGAAACCTGTGGGTGGAGGAGGCCTGGATCACCAACACTCGAGAGTGCAGGGGCAGGCCTCACTTAATGGTGGAGCTGCGAGGGTGGGAGAGCAATTTCACTGACAATGAGTCAGTGGTCTTGCTCGCCTGTCCCCGTAGCGGCCGCCATTAAGTAGGGGTCGGGGAGATCTGGACAGCTGGGAGGCGGGAGCGGGGAGGGGAGCTGGATTGGGCCGGTCGTGCTGGGGGGAGGGGCCGTGGGGGCAGCAGTAGCAGGGAAAGGTAAAGGGAGGAAATAAGGGATAAAGAAAAAAGGGAAAATAAGCAGAAATAAGGCACAAAAGAGCAGAGATGCAGAAAAGTGCAGAAAGGTGAAAGCCAAGAGAGGGTAGAAAAACGAGTGAAAATGAGTGAAAGAACAGAGTGAGAGGAAGGGAAAATGAGCAGAAATAAGGCACAAAAGAGCAGTAATGCAGAAAAGTGCAGAAAGGTGAAAGATAAAAAAGGGTAGAAAAACGAGTGAAAACGAGTGAAAGTGCAGAGTGAGAGGAAGGAAACAGAGGTCCACTGGACCACCAGGGATGAGGCGCAGGGAAACCTGTGGGTGGAGGAGGGCCTCTATCACCAACACTCGAGAGTGCAGGGGCAGCGGCAGGCCTCACTTAATGGTAGAGCTGCGAGGGTGGGAGAGCAATTTCACTGACAATGAGTCAGTCCAATGTAGACAGAGTAATTAATTCCATCCTAATGAAGGACCCACAGGCAGTCTGCCTTAATTTAAATAAGGCCCTAAGTTTGGCAGATCATCAGGCATATAGTCCAAAAGTGATTTCCAGGTGTGATCCATTTTGGCACTTTTTCCATAACTTTACTAACTAAACACTCTATAACCAAAATGCTCCACACTCACTGATAACACTGGATCATGGATGGTGGAGCTTTCTGCTACCAGAGACTGGCAGTGTTACAGTAGATACATAACCCCCTTGTGATGACTTTCAGGATCTATAGACACTTTTCCAAAAGTAGAGCTCTGAGTCTGCTATGAAAGGGTAACCGAGAACAGCGTTGATTGCTGCTAGCTTATCCTTCTGAAAAAATCAACCCAGGGAAGCACCACCATATACTCCTCAGATATCCCCATAACCCATCCAACAGCTAGGAATAACATAAGAATACATGGAATCGAATGTTGTGGCCACACAGTGCCAACCATGCAATAAATCCTCTTTCTAGCCATATCTCTGTGTAATGTGCCAAGACTTTGCAATGAATAGCCCCACAGGACAATGCTCTCCTCCAAACCTACAGAACAGAACCAGTTGTATTACAAGCAATACTGAATATAGCTTGGAGATCACAAAAATAGCAGGAGTATAATTTCTCTATTGTGCCATCTCTCTTATAGGCAATGTTCTTATTTTAGAGTGCTTCATGCATTGCTTAATGTACTTATAAAGCAGCCTTTCCTCCACCTCCGAAATTCCATTTACAAGAGTTAAAACATTTATCTGTGTTCCCAAAAAACCAATGTGCTCCTTCATACCGTGTTCATGCCTTTTATCATATCGACCAACCTTCACTATAATGAGTTGAATAGGTGGTTAATCACCCTGTGATGGCCCTAAATATTAAAAGCATACGTAGTGGGAATAGAGTCACAAGTTATGTAATTGCCTATGCCTTGGAAGTCATGCTACATCACAAGCAGACCTGCCTACAACCACTTGATTCATGTGGACCCAACACTGATCACTTTCCATCAAGAATCAATCGAACAATACTCAGAGCTGGGATGAATAATTGCATAGTTTCAATTTGGTAACACCTACGCACCCTCTGATTTGAGGTGCAATAGGATTTTAAGGGGAACACTGAGCTAGTGCATTGTAGAATTCTTCCGAGCCTCTTAGAAGCCCATATCAATAATAACCAGAAGTGCCTGAAATAAGTACAAGACAGTGAGGAGTATTTATTTTTATTGTGCCCATCATCCCACACCAAGAGATGAAGAGAATGGATCACTGTTGTAAATCAATGCATATGTCAGCAAATAAGGGAGGGCAACTGGCCCTAAAAAGATCAAGTTGTAGTATATTTCTAATTCCCAAAAATGTTATATAGACCACTAGCCAGCAAAATTGTAACTGGGTTTAAGTTCAATTTCCTCTTGTTAATTTAAGGTCAAAAGAAGTATCCCTGATTTTAAAACTAATCTTTCCTACACCTCCAGATTAAATTACAGAGTGTCCCTATGGAACATGTCAACTCTGGTCCTACATCCAACTTCATGCGATTTCTTATAAGGACCGACCTTCCCTCCTAGTGTTAAGTCTAGATTAAGGGGGGCACTAGAGGGTGCACCGCAAGATGGCCGCTCCCTAGTGTGGCTCTGCCGGCTGATCAACGATCCAACCATAATCCGCCTGCAATCTATGCATCTCTGCTCTGAAAATGTGCGCTGGGCAATTTAAGGCCCTCCTGCTCACATTGAAGGGGGTTTGGAGTGCGGGATGCAGCCATAATGACCAGTTCCTGGGCAGGACCGGACTCGGTGGCGAATATGTAAAATGGCGGCCGCCGCGGTGCCTTGATGTCGGGGCTCGCCCAGGGCCATTAGCAGCATTGGAGGCCTTGGGTGCCCTATCCATAATCGTTTGCACCGGAGGGGAGAGAGACAGACTGACTGGGAGCTGGTTGCCCGTCGAGATCCCCGAGGCGGACAGATCTGCAGCAGTTCATCGCGCCCTTGCTGGGCGGGCAGGGAGCCGCTGCTGAGAGCTGCGGAGTGCGGAAGCCTGGTGTGTTCCGGCGGGTCTCGCCGCGAGGCCCAGGGGGCCCGACGGAGTCATCATTGCACCTGGTGCTGGCTGTGGTGAGTGGGGTGTGGCTTGGCCTGGGCTGGCAGCTGCGGAGGTGGATGCGGGCCTGGGCGCGGGCTGCTGCCTGCAAGCTGTAGCCGGGGGCCTGGGCGCGTGCGGAGTTTGGGCCTGATCCCATCAGCGGTGAGACCGTTGCGGCAGCATGGCAGGCCCCGGCACAGACTGCCTTGGACCACTGAGCGCCTTCCCTATCTACTGCTGTGGGCACGTGGGGGCCTGGCTACACGTTCCACCCATCTGCTGTCCATGACCCTCACATGGCTGCCTCTTGTCCGCACTGCCACCACTGACCACGGGCATAATTGCTGCATGCTGTGACCGGATTCGGGGGTGCCTAGACTCCCGCTGCTTCAATCCACTGCCCTACACCTACTGCGCTGTTTGGTGGCTGCCTCTTGCATCTCGACGCGCCGGGCCCGCTGCTGCTGTCCTGCGGCTAGCTCCTTGCATCTCTAATACTCCTATGACTGCATCCCAGACAAGTTGCGGACTCTGGCGTGGGAGTTAGATTGTGCGTGGGGCCCCCCGCCTCGCTGGATTGCCCCGTCAATATCATTAGTTGTAGGTGTGACCGCACTGCTGTAACACCGCGCTTTTGTCGCGCCTTCATTCCTGGATAAAAACTGCTGGTTGCCTACTTCACGTTCGGATCTTTGGGCGCACTGCATGTGACAGCCTGAAACTGGTGGACCTTGCCCTCGGGGTGGAGTGGCCCGGGGGAGTGCTTCGTCAGTGCTGACACGGAGCTTCTGGCGGCCAGACCCTTGGCTCATGTATGACATATTGCTGCAGCACTGACTCTGAATAGGTGCTTTTGGTGCGCTGATTGGATCTTTGAGCACATCTGATACAGAACTGTCCCAGGTTTGAGCCGCGTGCAGTTGCAGGCGTCCTGTTTTTTGCTTCCTATAACAGTGGGGTGGGCCTGGACACGCCTGTGTCTACCATGGGGAGGGCTGATAAATCACAACCTCGCCTTACGTTTGAGGCGCGCAAATTCACAAAGACTCAGCAGAAAGCGGCCTCGGACTCGGAGGCTGATGTCCAGAGTGATGCCCCCCCACACTTCAGACTACGCTGTTGGCAATGCAGCGCATTCTCCAATCCATCGAGGGCACAATGGCGGCAGTGAACCACCGACTGGACCACATGTTGGCGCAGCTCGAAAAGCAAAATGCCCGCAAGGGGGAGGTCGAGCAGCGGGTATCCACTACAGAGGATGGTCTGTTATGTTATCTAAGTTTATGTTATCTGAGTTTATATAGCGCACAGCTGCCCCAGCAAAGAGGCGTCCCGGCGCTGCCAGCGTCAGAAGGAACAGGGCTAAGAACAGAGCAGATAGGCGTAAGGAAAATGCAGAAGGACAAGAAGGACTAAATAGAGGGAAAGAGGAAAGTTTTGATTGCTTTCCTAAAGTCCAGCATGCAATCCAGGCTGCGGATCTGTGGAGGCAAAGAATTCCATAGCTTGGCAGCCAAGTAACGGAAAGATCGACCCCCGGCCCGAAGGCGCTTCACACGGGGGACAATTACCAAATGCTGCCCCAGGGAGCGCAGCTGGCGAGTGGGGGCGTACGGGGCTAATAAGTTAGCCAGGAGGCTGGGCGAAGCAAGTTTCAAGACCTTAAAAGATAAGCAGAGAGCCTTAAATTGAATCCGCTTGGCCACTGGGAGCCAGTGTAACCTCCGGATGGCACCAGTAGAGGGACAGTTACGTGGGAGCCCCAACAGGGCTCTGGCGGCGGCGTTTTGAACACGCTGCAGTCGCATAACCTCAGCCTGATTACCCCCCAAAAGGAGCGAACTAGCATAGTCTGGATAGAATGGCTGATTGAACAATCAGCTGACGCGTAGGTGGATCAAAGAACCTCAGCAGAGGCCTAAGTCTCCGCAGGAGGCCAAAGCAAGTACCCGCGACCTTTTTTGTATGCTCTTGAAAGCTAAGGGTAGAATCCATCCATACCCCCAGGTTCTTGACCACCAACTTAGGGGTGGGGGTGCTGCCAAGTACGTTTGGCCACCATTGCTCACTCCAGAGGCTCCTGTCCACCCCCACCAGCAGTACCTCTGTTTTAGTAGCATTCAACTGGAGGCAGTTTAAGGTCATCCACTCCTCAACGGCGGCCAGGCCGCTCCTAAACCTAGAAGCGTCCTGAATGGAACCATCTGAAAGGGCCACCACCAGCTGTGTATCATCTGCATACGAGACCATGGTGAGAACCATATTCCTAGCCACCGTTGCAAGAGGCTGAACATATAGATTAAACAGTGCGGGGCTCAGTGCAGAGCCCTGGGGTACCCCCTGACCGATGGAATGAGCCTGGGAAAGAAACGGAGGGGCCGACACTCGAAAGGATCTCACTCTCAGGAATGATCTGAACCATTCTAGTGCTAGGCCCACAACCCCGGCATCCTCCAAACGCTGTAGCAGAATCTCATGCGAAACCGTGTCAAATGCGGCACTCAGATCAAGTAGAATCAGTGCCGCTGTATGACCGGAATCGAGAATGGTCCGTAGATGCTCTGTCACTGCCAGAAGAGCCATCTCTGTACTGTGACCAGAGCGGAAACCATTTTGAGAAGGATCCAAGATGTTATTGGTGTTAAGGTATTTCATTAAAGTGTTGTTGACATGGGCCTCTGCAATCTTAGCTACCCAAGGAAGGAGGGATATTGGCCGAAAATTTTCCAGCTGTGCCGGGTCAAGTGAGGGTTTTTTAAGAATAGGAGATACCCTCGCCTGTTTCCACGCCACAGGGACCACAGCAGTAGTAAAAGAAGTGTTGACAACCTGGCACAAAGGTGCCAGGAAGAGAGACAGTGAGTCCCTGAACTGGGCAGGTTTTAAAGGATCAGCCGGAGAGCCAGATTTAATTTTCCTGCTCAGTGAAGAAAACTCTTCCAGCGTGATACTGGGAATAGCTGCCAAAGAATGCAGAGGAGGGGATCCACAACGGGCGGCCAGAGAAGGAGACCCTTGCGAAAAGGACCGATAGATGGTATCCACTTTGTCAACAAAAAAAGTTGCCAGGGCTTCACACTGTTGCTCAGAAGTAATCACGGAAACAGAGGAGTTATTCCTTACTCTGAGGTCCTTAAGAATTTTAAAAATACATTTGGCCGGATTAGGACTTAGCTTTATTTCGTTGGCATAGTAAGCCGCTCGAACAGTACAGACGGTTCTGTGATAGTTTTTAATAGCGGCCAAATAGCATTTCTTCGCCGCAGGGTCATAATCCTTTCTCCACGAGCGCTCTAGTTTCTTACATGCTTTCCGCAGTGCAGCCAGTGTGTCATTGTACCATGGGCTAGGGTCTAGAGTACGGCCTTTCAACCATTTAGCTGGAATGAGGGAATCCAGCACTTGGACAATCCAGTTGCAAAAGGCTCTGTAAACCACATCTGCATCGTTGTGTGGTGCCGGAATATTAGCAGCAAGAAGCGCGCGGAAATCCTCCAGTCTCAGTTTACGCCAAGGGCGTCTAAAGACGGGGGGAAGAACAGCCCTGTCAAGGGGCTCGGGGGCTCGGGGGCAGGGAAAGACATGGATATTAAAGAGTGATCAGACCAACCTACAGGTTTAGGAGTCTCCACCCTGGCAAGAGGAATATTAGAAAAAATGGGGTCTAACAGATGGCAGGCTGAATGGGTGGGGCCGGGGACCAATTGATTTAGTTGGCAGGCTGCCAGGTCCGCAAGCAGACTGCTGACTATGGTATCTTGCACAAGGTCGAAATGCAAGTTAAGGTCACCCAGGATGCTGAAATTGGCTGTACCCATTGCAAGCGTGCAGGTGGACTCCAACAAGGCAGATTTAAATTTCGTAGCAGGCCCCGGAGGGCGGTATACTAACAGCCCTGAAATGGTCAGATGGGCGCTGAAAGTAATACTAAAACGTGCACATTCACAGCCCTCCATTGCTTCTTTGACAAATAGGCACGAATAGCAAGATTTAAAAATGACCGCAATGCCGCCCCCCCTAGACTCTGAGTGAGGTTGCTGGGAAAGCGCTCAACTTGGAAAAAGTCTTGGCTCTCATCCAGGCCAAGAATGAGGACTTGGAGGCCCGGTCCTGGCGCAACAACCTCAGAATCACGGGACTGCCGGAGTCTACCAATGTGGGTAAGATGGAGACTTTTGTGGAAAACCTCATAAAGGACATCTTTGGTACCGAGCATCTGTCTAACATGTTTATCATCGAGCGTGCCCACCACTCCCTCGCCGCCAGGCCTGTTCCGGGCTCTCTTCCCCGCCCAATTATTGTGAGACTGTTAAATTTCTCATCCTGGGCTCATCACCCTCCGCCTGGGACGACTCTTGGTGGCCCCCGGCCCTGGGCACCGCGCCCAAACCAACGGACCACGCACGCAACCTGGGCTTCATCCTGGACTCCTCCCTGTCGATGACCAGACAAGTCAACGCCGTCTCATCTTCGTGCTTCAACACCCTGCGCATGCTCCGCAAGATCTTCAGATGGATCCCCACTGAAACCAGGAAGACCGTCACCCAGGCACTCGTCACCAGCCGACTGGACTATGGGAACACCCTCTACGCCGGAACCACAGCCAAACTTCAAAAAGACTCCAGCGCATCCAGAACGCCTCCGCACGACTCATCCTGGACATCCCCGACACAGCCACATCACCGGACACCTGAAAGACCTGCACTGGCTCCCCGTCAGCAAGAGAATCACGTTCAGACTCCTCACCCACGCACACAAGGCCCTCCACGACCTGGGCCCCAAGTACCTCAACGACCGCATGACCTTCTACACGCCCACCCGCCAGCTACGATCAACCAGCCACGCCCTCGCCACCGTACCACGCATCCGCAGAGCCACCGCCGGAGGAAGATCCTTCTCCTACCTGGCAGCCAAGACCTGGAACTCCTCCCCACTCACCTTCGGCGAACCCAGGACCATCTCTCCTTCAGGAAGCAGCTCAAGACCTGGCTGTTCGAGCAGTAACTTACCCCTCCCCCAGCGCCTTGAGACCCTCCCGGGTGAGTAGCGCGCTCTATAAATGCCGTGATTGATTGATTGATTGAAATTACAGGGACCGCAACACTATTTCGCGTATGGCTAGGGATAAGGGCAATATTATCCACCAAGGCAACTCCCTTGCGTTCTTTCCTGACTTTACGGTCGCTGTGCAGGCCGCCAGATGGGAATTTGGGACTGTGAAAAAGTTTTTGCAGACAGAGGGGGTCCCTTGTGCAATGTTGTACCCCGCTCGCTTGCGGATTGGTCCTAATGGCGACTCAAAGATTTTCTCAAATCCCAAGGCGGCCATGGAGCATGCCAAACAATTGAAGCAGAGACGGCGCGAGTCCAACACTGCACAGGACGATGAGGAGCAGTAGGATGGTGGGGCGGTCTCCTGTTGTATCGCCAATTCACCCTAGTATCCACGTGCGTTCTCTGCATTATCTGATGTTATGTTATCTATATGCTTTCTTACAGGCTGGACTTATTGTGCTTCCTAGCGATGGTGGGCTCATTTCATGATATACGCTCGTGCGGCTGTGTGTAATCATGTAGGCACATATAATAGACCTAATCAGCCATCTCCTACTTGATAGGAGGTCAGTAGCACTCTGCCGCCCCCTAGATGGGAGAACCCCACTTGCATTGTTCTAATTTTTGTCTTTGTTGGGGAAGGGGTAAACTTCGATGGGATGGCTTTGGCAAGTTGGGGACGCTGAAGTGGGTGTGGGGTCGGGGGGCAGGGGTAGGGTGGGGAAGATCGGCACTATTGTTCTTTAGTGATTCTGAATCCGATTTGTGTCACGCCATTTGGGGCACACGCTGTAGGTTCTATTGTATATGTTTTAGTTTACCATGGTACAGACTGCATGAGTGGTAAAGTGACGTTTTTGAATGGAAATGTACGGGGACTGAACACCCCCAAGAAAATCCGATCTGTATTGGCATATTTAGATAGGATGGATGTGCAAGTAGCCTTTCTACAAGAGACGCACCTCACTAAAGTCTTGGAAAACAACGTGGGTGAGCGCTGGGCGGGTGTCAGAATAGCATCCTCTTACTCTACTTATTCATGGGGAGTGATGATCCTCATCAAGAAGGGGGTCCCATTTACTGTTATTCGGGCTGAAACGGATGAGAATGGCCGAGTGGCGATGGTTTATGGCCACTTGGGCGGAATGAGTGTTCTATTGGTCAATGTATACGGACCAAATGTTGACGATCCGTCCTTTTTTGTAGATGTATGGCGCCGCATCTCAGGGTGTCCTCCTGCTGAGATACTATGGGTCGGCGACTTTAATGTGTGTCTGGATGTGGCTCTGGATCGGTTGGGTAGTGGTGCAGTGCGGCCCAAGCAGGCATCTGAGGTTCTGCTGGGGCTATTGGATGTGGGGAACCTGCATGATATCTGGCGTATGCAACACCCTGGGGCGAGGGAGAGCACCTTTGTATCCTCTGTGCACGGGACTTGGTCACGCATTGATTTCTGGCTTGGTACTGAGGTCATCTGCCCTTGGGCGGTGAAGGTCAGTCACATGGCTAGAACACTCTCAGATCACTCCCCGGTGGTCCTTGAGCTACAGGTACCCACATGTGGAAGACCGCTTTTTGCATGGCGTCTAAAGCAGGCTTCCCTAACTGACCCTGTTTTTAAACATTCTATTGGGGAGGCAATTCGTAACTATTTTAGGGAGAATGAGGGCTCTGTTGAGAGTGCTGGAGTGCTGTGGGAAGCATTTAAAGTGACCATCAGGGGAATCTGCATGGGTGTGCAGGCTGGAGTATTGCGGGACCTAAGGCGTAGAATCCATAAATTAGCTGCTAATCTCACCACGCCAGAGCGTGAGTATGACAAGAACCCTTCCCCAGCAACATTATCAGCGATATGGGATCTTGTTACAGAGCATAATGACACAGTTGATCAAGGCTCGCTATTATGGTGAGGGGGGTAGGCCAAGCCGCTCCCTGGCACAAAAGTTAGCAGCACCAGGCAGTCAGGAATGCGTCACGGAGATGCTGGATGATGAGGGGGTTGCACATTATACCACTCCCGAGATTAGTGAGATAGTCCTCAACTTTTATGCCAAACTCTATGCGACTAGGGCTACAGTGCAGACAGCGGATATACACTGCTATCTTGATGGCGTCACAATTGGGTGGCTGTCTCAGGGGCAAAGGGAATATAGTACGCAGCCATTTGAGGTTGAGGACGTAAAACTTGCCATAATGTCTCTTCCCATATGTGAGGCTGCGGGCCTAGACTGGCTCCCCAGCGAGTTTTACAAGACATATGTTGAGGTTTATGCGGAGGCGTATGAAACGGGGCATCTCCCACCCACCCTCAAAGAGGCCCTTTTGGTGACACTTCTGAAGCCTAACAAGGCTGCCAATAGGTGCGATTCCTGTAGGCCCCTTTCGATTATTAATATCGACGCCAAGATATTGGCAAAAATGATTGCCAATAGGCTTCAGCTGCTTGTCCCCCTCCTGGTCCTCCCAAACCAGTCGGGTTTTGTAACTGCCAGATCCACCACACACAACTTGCGTACGGTGTTCGCTACCCTACACTACTTTGATCCAGACTTTCAGGCAGTGTCCGTGCTGCTTGACGCAGCTAAAGCATTCGATTCCCTTCAGTGGGACTTCATGTTTACTGTTTTGACTAGGATGGGCCTTCCCCAGTTCTTCCTTCAGTGGATAAGGGTGCTGTACATGGAGCCTGTAGCACGTGTGCGCGTCAATGGCTGGGTGTCTACGGCATTTCCCATTGAAAGAGGTACGCGACAGGGGTGCCCCTTGTCGCCGATGCTCTTCGCGTTGGCGCTGGAGCCTCTTGCTTGTAAACTACGCCAGCGGCATGCAGCGGCTGCGTTGCGCGTTCGGCAGAGGCCACTTGTGGTCTCGCTGTATGCCGATGACATGCTATTGTATGTTTGTGAGCCTGCCACTTTCCTACCGGAATTGCTCCGTGAATATGTTAAATTTCAGAGATACTGCGGCCTAGGGATTAATTGGGCGAAGTCGACGGTGTTCCCACTGACGGCTGGTACACGTGAGGTTGAACTGGACTTCCCGTTGACGTGGACTCAGGAACCAGTGAAATACTTGTGGATATGGTTACATAGAGATCCAGATCAGGTCATCTCTATGAACTATGGCCGAGTTGTTGCACGGATCACTGAGCAGGCGGAGCAGTGGGCTAGGTTGCCTCTCTCGCTTGCTGATCGTATTGCGGTGACAAAAATGTCTATCTTGCCTAAACTTCTCTATCTTTTTGTGAATATCCCTATTAGGCTGAGCACCTTGCTGTTTAAGACGCTCCAGTCAGCTCTGCTCACATTTATATGGGGAGGGAAGAAACCCAGATGCAGTTGGGATGTTCTTGTGCAGCCATTTGATTGAGGGGGCTTTGAGGCCCCTGACATGCGGCTGTACTACCTGTGCGCACAGGTGCAGTTTGTGCACTATTGGTACTTTCCACAGCGGTTTCAACCCCACACTGCTATAGAGTCCGATGCTGTTCTCCCAATGCCGCTGGCGGCGGCGACCCTCTCGAGGGGTGGGGGAGACCCCAGGACTGAAATCAACCCTGTACACTGCACTGCATGGGCCTGGGGAGCCCTAGCTAAAAGGGCACAACTTCCTTACCTGTACGCCCCGTCGCTGGCTGCACACCCGGATATTTCAGCTGCACGGGAGCAGTCTGCGCTGTGGGCGTTGAAAGCTGTCGGGATTACACAGATGGGGGATCTGTACAAACAGGGTCAGTTTCGCTTGTTACAGGATGTACAGGGAGGTCGGATCCATGGCTTGCTGTTGGGGTTCACCTATGTAAGAGTGCGGCAAGCAGTTAGAGCTATCTACCCTAAAAGGTCCCAAAAGCGAGACCTATTGGCTATGCCAATGCTTGTTTCCACTTTTAACTGCTCAGAAAACCATGGGAAACAACTTTGCACTGGTGCAATGTGTATTACAAAAAAGGTCGCATAAGCAACTGCAAGGCCTTTTCTAAAACAAACTTGCCACAGGAGCTTAACAGCAGTCATAAACTATCTCTGCACTCCCGGGGCAATGTTCCTACAACTGGTACAGACCACGAGGCAACACCTACTAATTTCAAATTGCAGCTTTAAGACAAAAACGTATTACTCTCTTCCACGTGTGCGTAACAATACATTACTATAAAACAATGATACTTAACAAACTAAGACGGAGAAAAAAATATATTTTAAGGACACAACTAAAATTTACGGTGGCCAAGGTGTGATAGTTTAGGTTTGGCTTCAACGGGTGATGGGACGAATCACGTAGCTTTGTAAAAGGTAAAACAGACATCACACGCCTCAGAGTTCATTCCTTCAAAGCGAGCAAAACACGTCAAGAGTCATTTAAAGAGAGCTGCTTAGCTCTGGCACTCACATCAGCCCACATTACAATAAAAAGCGGTACATTTGCTTGTGACAGTTCTGCATTCCTTCTGCAAAGCAATAGACGCGATGTGACACTTGCCCTGGGCAGCATTTACCACCGAATCGAGCAGATTCATTCGCTTGCACAGGAGTGGAGCTCAAAGCACATCAGGGACCTCGAGAGTGAAGAAAGGGCAAGGAACTGCACTGAACAACGAGTTCTACCTGAAAAGTCTCATCATTCTAACATCTATAAACCACGCCCCTTCCCCTAATTCTATACCACTGGAAAGGATATAAATTAGCGCAAGTAAGAATGCTCTTCCATCCACATCAAAGCCACAGACCACCATGCGTCAGTGCACTCACCTCTTGCCATCAGTGCCGCGCCAGTCTTGTCACATTAAGAGTGGATGGAAGATTCACACAGGCACATCTCAGTGGCCGAGGAGCCGCGCGCCTGACTCATACACAGGAGGAGCAACACAATGTGCAATTAGATGACGGAGCATTTCAACATTCCAGGAACGGGGAGAAAACGTGCCAGAGCGACCAAGGTGAAAGTATGTAATTCATACCGAGTTACAGTTTATTGCTACGATAATGCATCCCACATTTTAAGAGACGATCCTATGACTGACTATGACAATTTGCTTAAAATAACAGAGGCATTGATGTGAGAATAGCTGTTATGCGGCCAGACGTGTTAGTACGTTTCCACTACATTAGTACTACTTTCCGAATCCGGGCAGGTACGTGCCTAGTACCAACAAGAGGAAGATCAAAGGCAAGGGAGAGAGAAAACAAGCAGCAACTAAACACGCGAGTGGTGCGCGCCGCGCGCGCTGCACTAATTAACAAGTAGCAGCTGTTTTCGGGAGTGGTGCGTGCGTGCGCAGTCTTCACTTTTCAAGCACTGCACTCGTGCTTGTGGCGCGCCGCTGCTCGCTCCCGCAAGGTGGATGCCGCCACAAGCACGAGTGTGTGCTTGAAAATGAGCAGAGCGACGGCTAAAGGCCCTCCTAATCAGCGCATGCGCGCTGCGTAGGCGAGACCTAAAAAACACCGGGCAAGCCTGCCTCAAGTGCTCCTCCGGAGCAGCCCTGCCTGCTGATCACATAATCTCCCCGTGCCTGAATGTGCCCTTGTGTAACGTAACCGGAGCTCATGTAAAGCGCTCCAATACCTTCAGGTAGAGTTCGCGCTATAGAAATCTGCATTAAAAAAAACACCGTGCCAGCCTGCCTCCAGCGCTCCTCCCAAGCAGCCCTGCCTGCCAATCACATAATCTCCCCGTGCCTGAATGTGCCCTTGTGTAACGTAACCGGAGCTCATGTAAAGCGCTCTAATACCTTCAGGTAGAGTTCGCACTATAGAAATCTGCATTAAATAAAACACTGTGCCAGCCTGCCTCAAGCGCTCCTCCCGAGCAGCCCTGCCTGCCGATCACATAATCGCCCCATGCCTGAATGTGCCCTTGTGTAACGTAACCGGAGCTTATGTAAAGCGCTCCACTACCTTCAGGTAGAGTTCGCGCTATAGAAATCTGCATTAAAAAAAACACCGTGCCAGCCTGCCTCAAGCGCTCCTCCCGAGCAGCCCTGCCTGCCGATCACATAATCTCCCCGTGCCTGAATGTGCCCTTGTGTAACGTAACCGGAGCTCATGTAAAGCGCTCCAATATCTTCAGGGAGAGTTTGCGCTATAGAAATCAGCATAAAAAAAAATAAAACACCGTGCCAGCCTGCCTCAAGCACTCCTCCCGAGCAGCCCTGCCTGCCGATCACATAATCTCCCCGTGCCTGAATGTGCCCTTGTGTAACGTAACCGGAGCTTATGTAAAGCGCTCCAATACCTTCAGGTAGAGTTCGCGCTATAGAAATCTGCATTAAAAAGAACACCGTGCCAGCCTGCCTCAATCGCTCCTCTCGAGCAGCCCTGCCTACCGATCACATAATCTCCCCGTGCCTGAATGTGCCCTTGTGTAACGTAACCGGAGCTCATGTACAGCGCTCCAATACCTTCAGGTAGAGTTTGCGCTATAGAAATCTGTATAAAACAAAATAAAACACCGTGCCAGCCTGCCTCAAGCACTCCTCCCGAGCAGCCCTGCCTGCCGATCACATAATCTCCCCGTGCCTGAATGTGCCCTTGTGTAACGTAACCAAAGC
The DNA here is from genome assembly GCA_963921515.1 of Calotriton arnoldi. Lineage (NCBI taxonomy): Eukaryota > Metazoa > Chordata > Amphibia > Caudata > Salamandridae > Calotriton > Calotriton arnoldi. The sequence goes on from CAWUFW010005253.1 coordinate 123,164, forward strand.
TCATGTAAAGCGCTCCAATACCTTCAGTATTACTATAACCCCTAATGGGCTTCTCCGTGTATGTCTGTTGGAGCCTGGCGGGTGTATGAGGGCGACTGGTGATGACAGTGCTGGAATATGGTGCTTATGTGAAGCGCTCCGAAAGCTTCGGGTCGAGTTTGCGCTATATAAATGTTAAGATATTAAGAAAAACAAAGTAAGAAAAAGCAGCTACGCAAGCCATGCAAACCTTGGAAGGACGCCCAAAGATGCGGAAATCCTACTAAAACAAGCCAGTTACCATATGAAGAGCGTTCTCACAGAGCCCAATCAGAGAGCCGGACTGGCGCGTGCAAGGCAGCGTGACGAAGCTTCTGATAAGAAACTTCATCACGACAGCCGTAATGCAGGCGAGCCAGTCCGGATGGCTGGACAAAAAAGCGAAAAGGAGGCACCCCAGAAACCTTATTTCCAATGGCAGCCCACCGTTTAACATAAACGGTGACGCAAGCCAATGGGAATAAGGGGCGGGGCTTCAAGCCCTTTTCTCAAAGTCCTCATCTGCAGTAAATCTCGCCGAGCGAGCTGCGCATGTGCGCAGCATCGCTAGGCGAGACCTAAAAAATTGATCCGCCACTTAATTTATTGCAGAGACCAACTGGGGACCTATGCAGAGGAATTACCCGAGGCCTCGCAGCCCAAAGATTTTTGGGCCCCACTTACTGTATATTTACTGAGCCATCCTGATTTGTAACTTTCCTCTTTATGTGCTGATATGTGCAATGACTATACTTGCCGGAATTGGGACTCCATTTCTGATGCACCACTTATGTTTGTCTGCAATGCCCATGATTCACCCACTGAATAATGCAATTTCATCTGTTGTGGCGGGAGGGGAGTGGGAGGGTGTTAGTTTATCTGCGGGGTTTGTTCTTCGTTTTGTTTTTTTATTGGTTGTCATGCTAGGACCCAACGGAAAATGCTTGCATCATTATATGTTATGATGGTATTGACTGTCCCAGATTTGGGGCTCTGTGTATTATTGCTGCAAGATTCTCAATAAACAAATATAAAAAATAAAAAAAAGTCTGGATTAAAATGGATGAGTGTATAAGGGTATGTGAAGGTGGTTAATGCCCCTGTGAAGCCCACAATTTTAAAAGAGGTAGGGGTTATGTAGTTGCCTGTGCCATGGAAGCCATGCTACATCCCAAGCAGATCTGCCAATCACCATGTGGACCCAAAATGTATCAATTTCCAGCAAGGACCAATCAAACAAGACAAGGAGATGGGACTATATACACCACAGAGCTATTGTAATGCATCAGTGCCTCAAAGATGCCTGTGTCAACAGTAATCAGAAGGAACTGAAAGAAGTGCAAGACTATGAGTAGTATAACTTGTAACTAGTAAATGACTGCACTTATCAGCAAATAAGGGAGGGTGATTGACCTTAAAGAGATCAACTTGCAGCGTATTTCTATTTGTCAAACATTTAAGATATGCCACTGCCCTGCTAAACCGTAACTGTGTTGTCCTTTGGTCACCTATTTGAACATAATCATTGTGATATATTATAGGCCATATTGTATCTGCTCTAGAACCATCCTAAACAAGAAGCAGTCAACCCAAACACTTTCTCGACGCCCAGGGAGGCTAAAACAGCAGGGTCCTATCTACAATTTATATATGATTTATTGCACATCTGTCTCACCGGATGGCCCAGGCTCCATATCTTGTCATGTGCTTGCCTGCCATGAATAAATTCAGACTTATATGGGTGGACTAAAACTGACAAGAGCAGGTCTGCTCTGGATGCCAGAACTTTTGCATATAATGTCACATCAATATTGAGTTACAAGACAAAGGGGTTATCCCAGACACGTCACTAGGACCTGTGTAATGTACGGTACAGGAAAAAAAGGCCACAGTGGACACAATGTTGAGAAAGTAAACATATACACTATAGCATCACCTGTTGAATTCATTACAAACAGTTTTCAGTAGGTTAAACATATTTATTTATGTGAAACATGGAATATCATGTTCACAGAGGTCACATTCGTTATATACAATTAAGAAGAGGTGCCCCAATGGGAAGGGAAGGGTAAGTGCAGCAATGTGCAGATGTGAGGGTAAGTGAGGGCAGGAGGGCAGTGAACAATATATACATCCAAATAATGAAAAAGCCAGTCCGGCCTACAACAAAAGGCTAATCTATTTACAACACCATAAGGTTAGGACACATGGGAGACACAGTGAACCTATCACTGTTGTTCAGAAAGGTAAACACAAAATAAATACGTGGACGTTTCGACCCTGGGGATGTGTGTGGACAATTGGAGTTCTTACAGTATGGTTTTCATCCGGACCAAGTATGGGACACCTACAAATAACTAGGGGACCTTGGTTATGTACAGGTGATGAAACATTAATGAAAATGAAATGTACTACAATAAACATGGGCATAGAAAATTACCCTTAGGCCACCGGTGCGAATGGTGGAGAGTTGGAACTAGATGGGCCCTCAGGCTCCAAGGTCTGAAAGGGATATGGTTTGTAGGCTGAAAAAACAGATATGCAAATATCAGCACCAGTAGTGTATGGGGCATATGGAGAACCAACATTAGTCTTCCAACCATGGTCCCCAGTGACACAGAACATTCACTTACTTAATAGATTGTTCTCATGTATCTATTTTCTATTTTCAATAATCTTGAGTTTGAAAAATCAAAAGCTCCAAGGATCTAGAAAAAACACGGAAACTCGAATTAATGATATCCCCCACCACTAAGGGATAGACTTAATAAGACTGTAAAATATTGTGTCCCTCGGGACGAGGGAAGGCAAACATACTTCTATTACCTAAGCGCGTCCGTTTCACAGAATTTTAAACGGAACACTGAGCTCAATACTGGTTAAATACCGGCTCAGTCGGACGCAATGCGTGCACGTGCTACGCTCGAGTGAGCAGCAGCTGAGTGCTGTTCTCAAAGGAGCTCAGTGGGGGAAGCATTGAGGTAAAGATCCGAGCAGCGGCAGCTGATCGAAGGATGCAGCTTGTCGCGGTTATGCACGGGAAGGGTTTCCAAGGTGGAATGGATTGAATTATGACCTGCCGAAGTTGGCACTTCACGTTGCATTTAGAAAACGGTATATAACTACAATCACCCCAAAGGGACTCGCTAGTGATAAAATATTAATCCGAGTTTTGGTATTCACCATTGTGGAGTAAATCACTATGTAGAAGCATGATCACTCCTTATACATGGGAAAATAATATATAAAAATCTAAACAATCGTCAAAACATGGCATGTGCGCTTGATGCGAGTGAACAAGGGTATAAGCAAGCATGACTCAGCATGTATGTTACATCATTAAAAACAAGTCTCCACTGAGTCATAGAAAGTCCCACACTCATTTAATGACATATATACAACCATTGGGAAAAAATGGCATATATGACCATAGTCAGGGGTACAAGGAATTCACAAATGACATCATAGTAGAACGATATACACAGTTGATGAGAAACAGAGGGGCATATACAACCATTGTCCGAGGGTACAGGGAAAAAGAATGATCATTCCAACAATTGCAGTGGAACTCAAAGTCCATTAATAGAGTTCCCAAGTTGTAGATAGGAATTGAGCGCTACACAGAATTAGTAGGTAGAGTGTTTATACAACAAAAAACCTGTGACTGAAAAAACTTTTCATTCCCTGGGAACTAATCTTCCACCATGTCAGAGAGAGAGACCCTATCTTACACAGAAGATTGCATTAATCAACTTATTCAGGGACAACGAAGCAGTAATTTCCTTTCCTCCACCACCCCTAACATAGACTTTTCATTAAATGACAAGATTTCCGCTTAGAAAGACTTGAAAAGAAATTGATGCGTACACGACTCCATGGGCATTTACTTACCAAATACTTGCAAGGATATATAATACCGATTGGACTTCAAGTCAGAAATGAGCCGGCTATTTTTGTTGATATCCCCAAGTTTAAGCAAAAGCTTTGTAGCCAATAATTGCTCACACCACTGGATGGTGCTGGGGGTTGAAACAGCCCTTGAACAGGCAGAAAAACTCCTCAAGGAGATTGCTGAACTTAAACAAGAGATTGCTGGGGACTCAGCGCTCACTAACGCCAAGGAGGCTCTAGAACGCCTTGACAAAACAATCAAGGACTTTGACATTAACACTCAGGCCAAGAAATTTGACAGATTGGTGAAATACATCTGCTACTATGAAGAGAAGATGACCTATCCATACCTCCAGAAGGATTTTTACAAGCAGGACACCCAAGGCCGTTTCGCCAGTAGGGGCAGAGGAGAATATAGAGGTCAACGAAGGTTCACAACTTTCTCAGAATCATCTGGATCCAACAGCACCAGAAGTGACACTGAACAATCTGGCAAGAGCTCAGACTACAGCTACCAAGACAGTTGGCACTAACCACCACAGGGGCCTTCTTTTTTAGTGGACACACAATGGCGACCCACCGATGCCATGGTTGCAACTGGAATCGGGGCCAGCAACGAGGCCAAGAACAAAGGGACCAGAGATGGGACGGGGGGCAGACCAGAGGGCAGAAGCAAGTTTGGTTCCCCCAGGAGAGCCACGGGGAAATCCAGACCCGACGACGGGTGTACAGGTGGTGAATAGAATGAGCAGCCCAATTATAAATCTGTCCTCCTGTGAGCTCACCCAAGATGAGGAAGAGGTCCTTTGTAAGGGACTATCATTTGTGGCCACCGCCCGCCCCAATCAGTTCAACATCAAGGCGGAGTTACACTGTTTCTTCAGGAAGGTGAGATTGATGTATTTCTTCAAAAATTCTCCTGCACTTCCTTCCACATCACACACAGTCCTGTGAGTACCATCAACCTTCATGCCACCGGCACACTTGATCTCCAGCAAGATACTAACATATGAGAGTGTAGTAATAACGGACGTTTTGAGGACATGCTCTGAGAGACAATACGTTAAACACAAATTTACTAAATCAGAACGGGAAGCTCTACAGTCCTTAAAGAACAACCGGCAGATTGTCATCAAGCCAGCGGAAAAGGGCGGCGCCATCATGGTCCAAGATACCAAGAACTACAAATCAGAGGTCCTCAACCAACTTTGAGATAGTGTCAGCTATATCCACCTGAGGACTGACCCCACTAAGGAATTGACTACATTGATTCGAAAGGTCACAGAAGAAGGACGCAAAATGGGATTTTTATCTGATTTGGAATTCAACTTTCTCAATCAGAAACAACCTCGTCTTCCGATGATATACACTTTACCAAAAGTGCATAAGAATTTGGAAGATCCGCCTGGACAGCCCATAGTCTCCGGTTGCGGCTCCCTGCTTGAACCCCTCTGCAAGTATGTTGACTTCTTCCTGAAACCAATTGCGGAGTCAACCAGAATCTACCTAAGGGACACCATGGAGGCGATCAGATTGGTGGATAATTTACCCTTTAACCTGACGCATCAACGTCTTGTGACTTTGGACATTGTATCATTGTATATAAGTATCCCTCAGAAACCAGCCTTGGAGGTCATGTATACAGCCCTTAACAAGAGACCCGCACCCACATTGGTCCCAACGGATTTTGTCATCAAGCTGCTGGAGATTGTTATGATGCACAATTTTTTATTTTTTCATGGAGAATACTATCTCCAAACCAATGGAGTGGCCATGGGGGCCAGCTTTGCACTGGACCTGGCCATTATACATATGGATCATTTTGAAGGCACATTTGTGTTCAATGAGATTAACCCACATCAGGAACATGTAACCTTAGTGAAATGGTACATCGACGCATCCTGCTCATCTGGACAGGAACCTCTATCGAACTGGACAACTTCTTTGAGTGGCTGAACCAACGGTCCACGGATATTAGATTTACCATGCATTCAGTTTGCAGTAGAATTGATTTTTTGGACATCTCCATCAAAGCAGACAACAACTTGCTGTACACCACCTTATTCAGAAAGCCGACAGAGCGCAACTCATTACTAAGATACAATAGTCATCACCCTAGAGGATTGCATGACAATTTGCCATTCGGCCAAATCCTTAGGATTCGCATGAATTGCTCACACAAGGAAGACTGGTGAAACGCGCCCAAAAAAGAGAGATTTGTTCAATCCCAGGGAACTTCTACTGGTCGCCAAAACACGCAAGGAAGACCTAAGTAACAGACTGATATGTGTCACTACTTTCTGCACCCGCAGTAATGCAATCAAACAAATTGTCAACCAGTACTGGAAACTCATCTCTGATGATTTGGGACTATCTTAACCACCCATGCACTCATTTGAGAGACGGAAGAGCATACGTGAGCATGTTGTGCACTCTCTCTTAGAAACACCTCCAGCACCTTCCATCCAGTCCCTTTGGAACCTTCCAGAAATATTAGGACACTACAAATGTGGACACTGCAAGGCTTGTAGTCTTACCATCCAGACTAAACAATTCATTTACAAACACCATGCAATTGATCTCAAAACCCACACTAATTGCAACACAGCCGATGTCATCTACGCTATCCTATGTCCGTGTGATCTGAAGTATATTGGGCAGACACGTCAGAAAGTGAAAGCACGTGTTTTACAAAACTGTAGCAGAATAAGGTGTGGCGTAGTGGGGGCACCTCTTGTAGAACACATTCAGGGGGTCAATCATCCACCAGACAGCATCAGATGGGTTGTCCTTGAGAAGATCACATTGGGCATTAGAGGTGGGGACATGCAGCAGGTTCTAAACACACATGAGTGCAAATGGATGCACACACTTGAAAAATTCAAAATGGGCTAAATGAGCTGGACGCCAGCAGTGCCCAGCTATCATGCCTGGTGAGGGAATGAACAGTTTTTGCAGTCACAGGTTTTTTGTAGTATAAACACTCTACCTACTAATTCTGTGTAACGCTCAATCCCTATTTACAACTTGGGAACTCTACTAATGGCCGTGAGTAGCACCACAATTGTTGGAATGATCATTCTTTTTCCATGTACCCCCCGGCAATGGTTGTATATGCCCCTCTGCTTCTCATTTACTGTGCATATCATTCTACTATGATGTCATTTGTGAATTCCTTGTACCCCTGACTATGATCATATATGCCCTTTTTTCCCAATGGCTGTATATATGTAATTTTATGAGTGTGGGACTTTCTATGACTCAGTGGGGACTTGTTTTTAATGATGTAACATACATGCTGAGTCATGCTTGTTTATACCCTCATTCACTCGCATCAAGCGCACATGCCATGTTTTGACGATTGTTTAGATTTTTATATATTTTTTTCCCATGTATAAGGAGTGATCATGCTTCTACATAGTGATTTACTCAACAATGGCTAATACCAATACTCAGATTAGTATTTTATTTCTAGCGAGTCCCTTTGGGGTGATCGTAGTTATATAACGTTTTCAAAATGGAACATGAAATGCCAACTTCGGCAGGTCATTATTCAATCCATTCCACCTTGGAAACCCTTCCCACGCACAACCGCGACAAGCTGCATCCTTCGATCAGATGCTGGTGTTTGCATCTTTACCTCAGGGCTTCCCCCGACGGGCTCCTTTGAGAACAGCACTCAGCTGCTGCTCACCTGAACGTAGCGCGTGCACGCATTCCGGCCGACTGAGCTGGTATTTTACCAGTATTGAACTCAGTGCTCCGTTTACAATTCTGTGAAACGGATGCGCTTCAGTAATAGAGGTTTGCTTGTCTTCCCTCGTCCCGAGGGACACAATATTTTACAGTCTTGTTAAGTCTATCCATTAGTGGTGGGAGATATCATTAATTCTAGTTTTCATGTTTGTTTCTAAATCCTTGGAGGTTTTGATTTTTCAAACCCAAGATTATTGAAAATAGAAAATAGATACATGAGAACAATCTATTAAGTAAGTGAATGTTCTGTGTCACTGGGGTCCCTGGTTCAAATACTAATGTTAGTTATCCATACGCCCTGTACATTACTGGTGCTGATATTTGCATATCTGTTTTTCAGCCTACAAACCATGTCCCTTTCTGACCCTGGAGCCTGAGGGCCCATCTACTTCCAACTCTCCACCGCTCGCTCCGGTGGCCTAAGGGTAATTTTCTATGACCCTACTGTAAGAAATCCAGTTGTCCACACACCCCCCCAGGGTCAAAACATCGACGCCTTTTTTTTGTGTTTACCTTTGTGGACAACAGTGATATGTTCACTGTGTCCCCCAGGTGTCCCAACATTATGGTGTTGTAAATAGATTAGCCTTTTGTTATAAGCAGGACTGGCTTTTTCATTATTTGGATGTATATATTGTTCACTGCCCTCCTTCTCTCACTTACCCTTCCCTTCCCGGTGGGGCACCTCTTCTTAATTGTATATAACAAATGTGACCTCTGTGAACATGAGATTCCATGTTTCACATCAATAAATATATATTTAACCTACTGAAAACTGTTTCTAATTAATTCAACAGGTGATGCTATAGTGTATATGTTTACTTTCTCAACATTGTGTCCACTGGGGCCATTTTTTCCTGTACTGTGCATCAATATTGAGAGCAGCTACTCGCCTTTATTAGTAGCAGATTTGTAGATTTATTCCAAGTTTGAGAATAACTGAGGCATCCACTTCATTCATGAAATGGGCAATATTGCCAGTGCTGAGTAAAAAGTTAAAATGCTTAATCAGTTTGATGACATGTTCGGAGCAAAACCAATTAATGAAAGCCGCTCAAGTAACCATTGGATGCCTTGATCTATTGACCTTCCTGTCTGTTACTGGAGTTTCTAATACTTCAGCTTGGGCCTAGGTATCCTTTTCAGTCCAGTCCAAGCACTATATTTCCACTCTACCACTTTGAGATAGACTTGAGCCATATATAAGGTCTCATAAAGTACCTACATTCTCAAACTTCTCTATTTACACTAGTATAAGGGTACACCAATCTGATAGGAACTCATTAATGTATTGATTGTTGGGCTCCTACACAATTCTTTTACAATGGAACAGTGCCATATTCACCCTATTTGTAAATATTGCTTTCATCAGGCCTCTAAGAACCATTGTTTGTGATGGTCACGAGTGAGGGAAATCACTGTAACTCTGTTTTGCATCTTTAAGTTCCTTCTAATATTTGTACGTTTCTCATCTTCTTTGTACACATAATATAGCTATGGAGTAAATCAGATTTCCTCTTACAACACCCTTAAAGGCATCCAATACCATCAGGAATGACGTCTCTTTGTTATTGTTGAGTTCAAATTTCTCATCACTTTGGGTTTGTATTCCCTTTCTCTGCAATGGATGGAGGTTACACTTGACAATCTTTCTGTGATGTGTATCGAGGTCCAGAGGCATCGAGCAATGATTGAAAAATGCAATGAAATATTATCAGCCGTGTGAGCCGGAGGACACACATTATTACTACAGAGGATATGGCATTTTCATAACCCTGATTTGTATTTGCATCAGATGTAAATATATGTCTTTTCGCCCAGCCCATGTCTCTCCAAATGTCTCTTAAACCCAAGTTATTTAGTGCACCGTATAGTTTCTTAGAAAATGCATTAGGCGTCCTTCCACATTACCCTAATCTGTCTGCAGTTGCATACTAAACAGAATGAATGTCCCCTCACACAAGTATATCCTGTCAATTCTGGGAGTTCTGAGAGAACGTCAACCAAAAAAAAAGTTCTACCCTGAGTTAGGGGAGTAGACTGGGGAGTAGACTGGGGAGTAGACTTTTGCCAATGTTAAGGCTTAGAGTTCCTCAGACCATAAGGTTCTTCTTTTCTTTATCTATTGTTAAGTCAAGCACTGGAAAGTGTAACTCTAGATGTAAGAAAATGGCTATCCCATTATCTTTTGCAGAGCATGTGGAGTAATAGCTCATATGGGATAGTTGCTGTATCATCCAGGTTTGATCTACCTAGTAAAATGTGTCTTAAAAATAGACTTTTGAAGCAGTTCCCTCTCAAATATTTGCATATCCATATCTACTCTGCAGGAAAGTTAAGACCTTTCACATTCAGTGATACAGCACAGTGAAACAGAATACTCCAGCATCCTTTGAAAACATCTCTATAAAGGACTGGGAGCCTCAAAGCATAAGTGTGTTACCCCAGAGCAGAAATAGAAATATAAGCAGCATATTGAAAAATGAACTATGAAGATGAAAGAGTTTCTCCTACAGGACAGTAAACTTTTACTGGGTGATCTCCTTTATTGTGACCCATCATAGTGTGAGCAGCACCATGCCATTCACAAGATCCCTTAGCAAACAGAGTAAAGCTATGTATAAAGAAGTGGTGCAAAACCCTTCACACATAATTAATCAAAACACTGTACTACAATAGTTCAGAAAAAGGAAAAATTAAACTCTCATGTTGCAGTTATGCATCACATGAGTCACTATTTGATCACTCCTGATTATCTAGAACATAAACCAACTGAAAGGGTGTCAAGTCTCATAATCCCTCCCTTCCACTGTGTGATCTAGGTTTCTTCCATCTGCTCGCTCAACCCCATTTCAGAATGGCATGTGGCATGTTTCCATCTTGTAGTTTCCCTTCACTGCACCATGGACCAACAGTGGGATGTTCAGGATGTTCAGGAACTGCCCTACAAATATTCAATCTAAGAAGAAGCTGGTTTGCTAATCCTTCTCCAAATTGATACCTATGGAAATTCTCAATCTATTTTGGACCTTATTCATTCTACATGTGTCTGTGATGGGTTTTATCAAGAGTCTCCTATGAAGGGTTGCTGTGGAAATGTCCTGTAAGAACGAATCCAAGTATTCATAAAATTAAATCTTATTTGCTCACCTCACAGTTTTGAATACTTCTTCACTGAGTAGCAATAGAATTTTGTAAGGATTTTCTGCAACCTCTGATCATTCACTGGGTATTTGGGAACCCCCGTTGGTCAGCCTGTCCAATCTCGTCACATTGTAACCATCAAAGATGAGCACATGCCCACTTCAAACATCTCCAAACATCCAGACCCTCTGCTCCTACTTTCAGGGTTCTTCATTGTAAATTCTCTTTTTTTGAGCAGTGTTAGACCTGACAGCCTTTGAGTGATCTTCCACAAACATTTTGTCTGCTTACCTCAACTTTTTTCTGCTTCTCCTTTAAAACATGGTTTGATTGATGTATCCAAATTGGCACATTTAATTTACCTGTAGGTCCCTAGTCCAGTGCACTACATGTGCTCATGGCCTGTAAAATAAATTCTACTAGTGGGCCTGCAGCACTGATAGAGCCACCCACACAAATAGCGCTTTAAACATGTTGCAGGCCTGCCACTGCAGAGCCTGTTTTTGCCGTTTATACTGCCATGTCAACTTGGTATTTAAATCCCCTGTCCAAGCCTTAAAATCTTCTTTTATCACACATATGTCATGTCTATGGAAGGCCCCAGGTAGCCCATAGGGCAGGGTGCCGTTTTTCACTACTTTGAGGCCTACCCCTCTCATTGGGAATTCCTTATTAAACTTTAAAGCTGTGTTTCCTGATTGAGAAGGAGTAGCTCTGTCATGTTTGATATCATTGCTGGCAAAGTTGGATTTAACATTACTATTTTAGAAATGCCATTTTTTGAAAGGTTTCATTTCTCTTCTCGTTAAGCTTTGTGTACTGGCAGCTTGTCTCCAATACACATCTGGGATAAGTGACTTCTAGACTCTTGGCATTCCCTCTAGACAGCCACACATAAAGGAAAGGTTGGAGTGATTGAGTGCCCATCTGCACCCTGATGGCTTATCCTGGGCAGGATGGAAGGGAGAAGCTGACAATTACAACTGAACATTGAACCCACGCCGCTGAGTCTTTTTGCCTGCCAGCACCCGGGGACCACAGCCCCCAAGAGCCTTTGCACCTGGGAGGCGCTACCAGCACCGAGAGCGCCGGAGGCGCATAAATCCATCACGGGCTTCCCACAGTGCGGGAACCCACGGCGCTGATTTTTTTTTGACTGCCAGCACCTGGGGACCACAGCTCCCAAGAGCCTCTGCGCCTGGGAGGCACTACCAGCACCGAGACCGCCCGGAGGTGCATAAATCTATCACGGGCTTTGCGGAGCACGGGACTAGCGCAGGCATGCCCGGGCAAAGCCCGGGCCAAGGGCGGGCCCATCTGCGCCCGTCAGAGCCTGGAGGAGGCTGGGCTTGGCTCATTCTCTTGGCCTGAAATACGAGGGAAATTGCTTGTAATCATCCTCTCAAGATTATAAGGTATTGTGTGCTACTTCTTGTGCTTTGTCTCCAGCACCACTACTTCAAGGGTTGTTGAGTCATGTGTATGTGCTTTCTGTATCCCTTTACCCCTCGAATGAAGTGACGTACTGCTATCATACTATACAACCTGCACTGTAATATGGGTAAGCGTAAGGCTGTGGATGGGGCACCGCGGGACCCATAGGGGAAAAAAATCCGACTACAAGGGTTAACGACGATGTACTCACCCAAATTGATTCACTCTTGTCAGAATGTACTGATATCATTTCTAACCCTGGGTTATCCAACCTACATACAGCAGCCCACTCCAGCTCTCCGCCAAAGCGATTCCATAAATTGTTTGAAAAACCACTCCCAAAACCTCTTGTGCTAGGTCACGAGGGGGACGGCGGTTTGCCAAATTATGCTCACTGCGCTAGTTCACCTATATTCCATGACCCTCAAATGTAGCAACAGGTATTCTGTGCTCGCTGACACTGAGCTTTTTTGGAGAACCATGCTCCGCCAGGGAGAGACTGTATCAACATTGAGACTCTGACCATGTTGCGGAGTATGATGGAACCCATCAAGGAGCTAAAAGAAGAAGTCAAAATCCTCCTTGACATTGTTGGAAACTCTGCTGGGGAGTGCACTAATAACTACTTGCGCCATTGCAGGGAAGAGTGGGTGGGTGTGAAATGTGCTAAGGTAAAATCCCCCTCAGGTTCCCTATGTCGGCATTGTCCTCCCTTAATTACAGGTGCCCAGTCCAAACAAGCTCCTTATATGACACCATATAGGAGGGAAAAGATAGACGAATGGTTGCCCCCAAGGAAGTTGTATGGGGAGAGATCATCTGGAGAGCTTGAGGGTGCTAACAAGGAGCAGTGGAGGGGGAGACTGGGGACTCGTGTACCCCATTTGGCTAATCAACGGTTACGAAGTAATGGTGGGACGATGGGGGTGTCGTTAAGTTAGCTGTATATCTAACTCATGTTTTAAAGCTGCCTGTGGGGCTAAGGGAAGATAAAGAGTCCCTGATAAACAAAGTCATCTATTGGTTCCGTGAAATAAGGCAGTGTTATTCAATAATTAGGAGCGATATCTCAAATGTGGAAAGGCTCACTACTTTAGACGGAACACAAGACCTAATTAGGGTCTCTTTTACGAGTCATGACATAGTGGAGGGACTTTTGGCACTTGAAGCACGCAAAATCTCAAATGCATCTACTGTCGTCCAGCTCCAACAGAGTAGCTTGTAGAAACCACCAGTGACTGAAGTATAGGCCCCCTTGTTCTGTGGATGTATGTGAAAATATGGGGGCTAAGAATTTACTGACGCTTCCACTACAAGAGGGGGATCTTCCCAGGAATAGGGAACTTGAATATGGGCAGTCTAGTAATTCCCAGTCTAGCAATCACCTGTGTAGGCAAGAAGGGTTAATGTTGTCAGAAAGTAACAATTTGTCCATTGTGAGTACCTCAAAAGTTATCCTTACCCCATACGAGGCTGAACAAAACTTGGAGTCCGTGGTGAAGATAGCATCATGGAATGTAGCAGGATTAGCAAAACTCTTGTCTGATGTTGAGTGGGGAGAATTTATAGATACCTATGATATATGCCTATTTCAGGAAACTTGGTGTCTTGCACCCATGTTTAGAAATGGGTATACATCCTTTTGTGTTGAAGCGATGAAAGGTACAAAGGGAAGACCTTCAGGGGGATTGGGTATCTGGATTAAGACATCGCTGTGATGTACCATCAGCTCTTTGCCCTGCAGCTCAAAGGATATTTTAGCCCTTAGACTTTCGTTTCCCTCTGGTTTGACCATAAAGATAATAAATGTTTATAATAGAGTTGAGGGCAGGAATAATGAAACAAACACTATATATCAACTCGAGCAATTGCTTTTGAGCCCTGGGGCGAGAGATTTTATACTAGTGGGGGGAGATCTCAACACAACTTTTGAGCCAATATCGGCTGCCCCTCATGACCTAACTTTAGACTTCGATAATCAATGGAGAATACCCCATTTAGATTTCCCCAAGGTTAGGTGGACACTAAAAGCTGGCCAGCTGTTGGCGTTAACTCTTGAGCACAATCTTAGAGCCACCAATGGCAGTCCCTCCGATCGCCAGGGAAAAGTGACTATTAATAGACCAGGTCACTGTAGTAGAATAGACTACTTCTTAGTCCAAGTCGAGCTATGGCCTGCCATAATGGATATGGAAGTGATTGATCAATTAGATAGTGTCCATTTCATCCTCAGCATGTCACTGAGCATTAAGAAAACACCACACCTTGGGAGTAGGGGCCACTGTGACATTGGAGAGCTCCAGCCCACAAATAACATAAGGTCTATTAAATGGGAATGGGTAGCTAAAAATCCTGTGGCTCTATCTACTATCAAGGAGTTTGTCGAGGCTGATTTTGATCACCTGTCTAAACGCCCCACTATCGAGAGAAATGAAAGGATGCTGCATACACATGAGAAGTGAGGGGCGACAATTAGGGATGTCCTGGGTAAACAAAGAAACAAGAAGAAAATTTGCCCTAAAGCAGAGTCCTGGTACAATAATGCCTGCAGAGTGGCGAAAGGTGAGCTTTTGGCTGCTATCAAATCTAAATCACAGGTACGGATTACTAAATCCAGAGCACACCATAGAACTGTAATTGTTAACACAAAAAGGGCGTGGGAAGATTCGATATGGTCGGATGAATAAGGACACTAGAGATCTTTAGAAAAGTGTAGCTGTTGTTTCTGGGGGGAACAAACCTGCACTTGACTTTTGTATACAACCAGAGGAGTGGGTTGCACATTTCAGCCATTTGTACACAGACAACCACAGGTTGGAAAATGACAGAGATTCCTTAGTTGTAAGTGAGGCCCAATCTGAGCATAATGATCTGTATTTTTCACTCACTGAGACAGAAACAGCAATCAGCTCATGTGTTTCTGGTCGTGGACCTGGACCTGATAGGATACCTAATGATCTTTATAAAGAAGATGTAAAAACCTGGGGACCATACATCAATCTACTCTCTAATAGTATCTTTTCAGGTATGGAAATACCCCACTCATGGAAGCTGGCAGAGATATTTACTATCTTTAAGAAGGGGGACCGGGCACTCCTGGTAAACTATAGGCCTATCAGCCATATTGATTCACAAAAAAAAACATTTTGTAAAAAGGTTCTTGCCCACCTCCATAATTGGATTAGAAAGGGGAGTATTATTTCAGAGTGGCAGGCTGGCTTTAGGGCCCAAGTTAGTACCCTAGACCAAATCTTCCGCTTCATGTGTATCTTCTGCAGGGAAGTGACCATCCGCAAGGGCAAACTATATGTTGCCTTTGTGGATCTGCGTGCTGCCGTTAATATGGTACCAAGAGTGAAATTGTGGGAAGTCTTGGAAAACATGGGAGTGCCATCATCCTTTCTCAATATTTTTCATGCTAACACTCTGGCAGAAGTGAGGTGGGGCGATAATGGGGCTCTGACGGAGGTGATCCATATTGAAAAAGGAGTAAGGCAGGGGTGTGTTCTAGTGCCCACCCTGTTTACCCTGTTTATCAACGATGTTATTAGCTTTTTGAGCAGGGATGGTTGTGATGCTCCGAAAATAGGAGGGAAATGGGCCCCTGCTCTCCTTTTTGCGGATGATACTCTGCTCATATCAAAGACACCGCAAGGGCTCCAGCAGCTGTTAGATGACTTTCAGGTATTTTGTGTGGAGCGGGGGTTGGAGTCAAATAGTTCGAAAACTAAATGTATGCTTTTTTCATCTAGTCTAAAGTCCAAATGCAAGAAGCCCTTGAATGTGGGCAGTGGCCCACTAGAACTAGTGACAGAGTTTGATTATCTGGGTATTAAACTCACATCGAATATGAGCTGGGTCCCACAATTGGAAAAAGCACAGTTAACCCTGGTTCATCAAACGGCGAGTATTTTGAAAATCCACAGGAAAACAATTTCCAGAAAACTGACACCAGCGCTAGAGATTTATAATGTTAAAGCACTAGGTGCAACTTTATATGGTGCAGAGCTCTCGGGTTGTTCGAACTGTGGTAATCTCCAGTCATTGAACAAAGGTTTCTTAGGTCATTAGTGAATCTCCCGGTGTCTACCCCATTGATTCCTCTTTATTTGATCTTGGCCAGAAGAGAATTGCACATAAAATTGTGTTGCGGATACTAATGTTTTGGCATTGGTTATGGTCTACTGCAGCCCTCGCTCACTATAGGCTGGTCGTCCGTGAACTAATGACAACATCTTGTGTGGACAACATTCCTTGGATGCTCACAGTTAAGAACCTGTTACTTAAGTTAGGATTGGTTGTCTATTGGAAAGAACCGGAAACCCTTATCCAGATTAACAAATCACGACTCAAAGATGTATATTGGGGTATGGCTTAAACTGATTTGATAGTGAATTGTAAGGGATCACTGTCGATTGCTTTTATGAATGTTAAACAGTCTGTGTTTTTAGAGCCCACTTTGGATGAAATTGAACCCCCGCTAGCAAGGAAACTTTACTTACAGTTTAGGTATGGTTGTTTACCTGTTAATTATTTTAAAAGAAATTGGTCTAAAGCAGGTGAGAGCACTGAAGAACATTGTCCCTGTTGCCAAGGGATTACCGAATCACCTGAACATGTTCTTCTTTTTTGTCCCCTGTACCACCAATCCCGAATAAAATGGATTGCCCCTCTCTGTAGAAATCTGGGAGTTAGGAGGTACAAGGAGGCGTATAGAATAATGCAGATTAACACAATACATATGATTGTATTTTGCACAGCAAAGGTTTTATTGGCTATGTGGATCAGGCGCTATAAGTACTCTCCTGATAGTCTTTAGGGTTCACTTCCTACGGCGTACCATATTCTAAGGCGCCTGCTTAGGTTTTCTTGTGGGTCATGAGTTATTTTAAATGGTTGTTGTTTTTAAAATATTTTACTTCCTCCTTTTTAA
The DNA here is from genome assembly GCA_963921515.1 of Calotriton arnoldi. Classification (NCBI taxonomy): domain Eukaryota; kingdom Metazoa; phylum Chordata; class Amphibia; order Caudata; family Salamandridae; genus Calotriton; species Calotriton arnoldi. The sequence continues at coordinate 140,340 of CAWUFW010005253.1, forward strand.
GTATTCTATGATGACTCCATTAAGTATAAATAATGTTGGAAATGTTAGTTTTCAATTATGCTGCTACCAAAATGCACTTTTCTCTCGATCACTGATGCACTTTAGTCGATTGGCGCACACTGTGACTGTATATAGATCGTGATTGTTTATTTATAATTTTATGTCTTATTTGTATTGTGTATTTGTAATTATTTTGTCTTTTGATGTACTTTTATGATCTATAAGTGATCAAAATAATGTTCTTGATTGATTGAATGTGCTGTGTCCTGTCCCCACACAAAGGTTAATTGCCCACTTGTAGTGAGTCTGGAGTCAGGGCTGCGAAGGGAGGACCTCTGTACACATCAAAGCCCCTCTATTGAAGTCACCTCCACTTCAAAGGCACAACTGGATATAAGTACAGGATCTCCGGCCCAACCAAATCAGACACTACTGGACCTGTAAAGAAACTCTGCCAAGAAGAAGGATTGCTCTGCTGCTACAAGGACGGTCACTCTGCTGGACTGCTGCTCAGGAATAACTGCTTTTCTGCTGTGGTGCCCTGATGCCTGCTATGCTCTGCCCCTGCTGAGAAAGAACTGGAGTCTTGCTTGAACTGAGTGCGATCTCTAAGAGCAAGCTCCCTTGCCTCCTGTTTTAAGACTCAGCGATACCAAAGCCTCACCTCCTGCTCCTGTGCCTTGTACATTGAAAGTGGATTCAGGTGCTTTCTAAAGTCGAACTAATGCATCCTCTGCTGCAGGAAGCAGAATCAGTGCATCACCGCTGTTGCTGGAACAGGCCCAGTGCATCACACTTGAACCAGCACTGTGCCACAAGAAGCATGCATACCTGAACTGCTGCATCACTGCCTCTGCAGTGTGAGAATATTGAAGCATCCCTCTACTGCGTGGAGAAACCCAGTGCATTGACTTCAAAACAAATGCATCATGGCTTCGCTTGCGGAACCAGTGCATCACCATCATTGCATTGGGGAGATCAACACATCACCTCAACTGTGGGATCAACACTGACTCATTGCTTGGCTGCACCTCACATCTCGATGTTGCTACCAGGATCAGGATACTTAGTTCAGCGAGCTTTGTGTGGCTCCTGTATCCGGTCTGCACTCCGTCATGGTCGGCCTGAACTCTTGACTTTGCACCAGTCCAGGGTGACCAGATAACTCCATAAGGCGTGTATTGATCCTAATCGCTATTTTTACATTTAATCTTTAAAAATTCATATCTCGACTTCTACTTATTGGCTTTTTGTCATTTTGGTCTAGTTCTATTTATAAAATCATCATCTATTTCTATAAACTGGTGTGTCTTTTTGTGGTGTTTTCACTGTGTTACTTTTTGAAGTGTTAAACAAATAATTTACATATTGGCTCATGGTTAAGCCTGTCTGCTCTTTGCCAAGCTACCAGAGGGTGAGCACAGGTTAATATAGGGTGTGTATCTGACTTACCCTGACTAGGATTTTATGGTTTCAGCTTGGACAGGGTGAATACCTCTGCCAGCCAGAATCCCAATTTCTAAGAAGCAGTTATCCATCTCCTTACATTTTATGAGTGTTAACTTTGACTTGGTCTATAGCAGTTTAACCATTTAGGACATCTCAGAGCCTGGGGTGTTCAGTTGAGTGGCTTTATTTTCCAGATCCATCATCCTGGTTACAAGTGAGTCAATGTCCTATCTGAGGGATTCCATTTTAGTACCCAAGTCATCTAGTCACCCCTAAATTGCTCTTTATAATCTGCTAAACTGCCCAGAAGATTTGATTAGTTAGGGTCATAGTGGATTGCTTCAAAGGTAATGTTTCTCTTTACCAGGGGTTCCCACTCTGCATTTGAATTTATGGATGCCAATATGATGTCCCATATCCCAGCAAGACGTTTGGTATATATTTCCTTCGTGGCCTCTAAAGGTAGATGAATGTCTAGTTCTCACAACATCACACTGAGCAAGGATGTCCTCAGAATCAGTTCAACTAAACTCGAGCTCCAACTGAGGGGACATATGAATACAAATTAAGTAGCATAGGATACAATAGCAGTCAGGGACTACTAGAAACACTCCTATACACACACTGAAATGCCAGAAGATCTATACCTCCGGAATGGAATCAGGGTGCATGTGGTTTTAGCACCAACATTCTCAGTAAGCAGTTAAAAGGTGCCCCCAAAACCCACCAAAAAACATTGCAGGCAACTACAGAGCTATTTAAATATAGGAATGTCAAGCCAGAGGACCTCTCTGTTGTTGCAAGTGATGCCATTTAAATTAATGAGAATGTCTCCCATATCTTTGAGTTCACCACACAAGAGAACCATTACAGGGACTAGTAGTAGGACTACTCAGTATAGAATAATGAGGCTTGTTCCGTTTTATTGTAGAGGTAGGGTGGCTATATAAAAGCATATGTAGGCTGCTGTATATATGATTCTATAATATTTTTGTGTGTACATTTTGATATCCGTAGCTTGCCCTTAAGATTAAGTGTGTGTGTGTGTGTGTGTCTGTGTGTGTATGTGTGTGTGTGTATGTGTTTGTGCGTGTGTGTGTGTGTGTGTGCATGTGTATATTTAGAGATCTGTGGGTAATGTTAACTAAATAGTTTATGATTTTTTTACGTTTTTTATTTCTTGTTGGAATGACAAGAGTGGGACTGCAAATGCATATATATATGAGCATGTAAGTGAACATTTAATGGTGTCAGGGTAAATATTTAGTGTTAAATGGATGCTTGTAGGAGTAGCTATGTGTGCTTGTATGTCTTGAAAGTTGCATTGTTGTCTAATGTACTTTTTAATGATATTATTACATTAAAATCAGAATAAATGTGCATTAGCTTACTCAAAATTGGTATTGTGTTCTTATTTAGAAATGTAGATTAAGTTAAATTAGACTAAAATAGAAATTTTTACTTATTTAAGAAAATTTGTCAGATGGTCTGCCCGCATGTTGCTGAAGGCTTAAATAAAGTTTTCTTCTCCTTGAGGATGTTTCTGCCCTTTTCATTCACGTCATAGTTGTCCCCTGTTGGCACTGGCCCTCTCTGCAGGGTCACCCAAAATGCTTGCCTTCCCACTCTTCCTTTCTTGAATCAGTTTTTGTTGTCTTTTACAACTCAGTGCACTTTACCACTGCAAACTAGTGCTAAAGTGCTTGTGCTCTCTCCCTCAAACATGGTGCAATTGACTTTAACCTGATTGGTAGATTCAATTTAATTGTAAGTCTCTAGTAAAATGGTTCTATAAAATGGTACTATATGGTACTATATGAACCCAGGGCCCGTGACTGAAATGCTACTAGTGGACCTGCAGCACTCATTGTGCCATCCACTAAAGTGGCCCTTCAAAACATGCCTCAGGTCTGCCACTGCAACCTGTAGTGCAGTTTTAAACTGCCATTTGGGCCTAGCAAAATACCTCTTTTGTGAGGGCTAGACCTTTTTTAATACATTTAAGGCATAGGGCAGGGTGCATTATATTTAAAAAATAGGATATGTGTTGGTAAGTTTTACATGTCCTGGTAGTGAAAAAAATTAAAATTGCGGGGCATATTAACAACACGTAGCGATAATTATCGCTAAACGCGCTTAGCGCGTTTTTTCCTATCGCCGGCTATCGCTGGATTTTATCGCCATGATAGCGCTGTATTAACAACGCTTTGCGCATTGGCGATATAAAATCCAGCAATAGCGGCAAAATGCAGGATTATCACAGGGAATCCAGCGATATGACATCAGCGATAGGGAAATCCTTGCTGATAGGCCATGGTGGACTTAGCCCATCAATCCACCTCCCATGGAAGAGATGGCTAAGTCAGAATTTTTGCAGGAGTTAAATCCCGCGATAAAGGGGGCTTAGCGCGCCTTTTCCTCTCGCATCGCGGGTGAGGGGCAGCCTTGTTAATATGGCGATGCAGAGTTAGCGAGTGTTTCCCATTTAGTTTTGCTAAGGTACGCCCACTTTGCATGTCATTAGCGATAATAATCGCTGACATGCAAAGTGGAGTAAAAAGGGCTGCTAACTCAAGGAAACACGCGTTAGCGTGTCCTTGATAATGGTCGGAAAATAATTCGCTGCTTTTCGGCCGAAAACGGCCGCTAAAGCAGCGAAATTCGGCTTGATAATATGCCCCTGAGTTTTTTACTACCTGAAGGCCTATCTCTTCCAGTGTATAACATTCATACACCTTATTACATATAATAAGTGCTAACCTTCTTTGCTTGGAAGCAGGTAGAAATGTCAAGTTCGGACTCAAATGAATTGTTACTTAAAATCCTCTTTGATGGTTAAATCAGATTTTAGATTAACATTTGGAAAATGGCACTTTTAGAAAGTGCAAATTTTCCTGCCCAGAAGCTTCTTAGACTTTCTAGGAATTTCCAGATGCCCAGTTCTCTTAATGGCTCCACCATCAAGAATGTGTATTGGACCCAGAGAGTTAACAATAGTGGACTAGATGTGTACAGGATGGCCCATCCTTCCAGAAAAGATGGGGTGGAGCTGTTCACTGCACCCATTTATATTTCTAAGGGCTTGCCTCTAGCACACGCAAAGAAACCTAACACTAGTATCGGTGACCCTAGACTTCTTTGATCCATGGCATGGCATGGGAAGACCTTTTCAGAAGCAGATGTGGTGATAGACTATAGAATTCCCCCACTTCAACGGATGGCACCAGGTATAAATATCGGACCACCTGAGCAACTCTTCAGTATATTCCTATAGCTGAGGACATTATAGAAGAAGGACAACCTTGTTCCTCAGAGGACTGCCCTGCTTCTGGAGGACTACCTTGCGTTTAGAAGACTGCTCTGCTGCTTGAGACTTGCCTTGTTCCCCAGAGGACTGGCTACCTGCTTGAGGCCTGCATATTTCCTCTGAGAACCTGCCCTGCCACTACCAGAGGATTGCCTTGCTGTTTGAGGCTTGTCTTGTTCCCCAGAGGATTGCCCTACTGCTTGAGGCCAGCCTTGTTCTCCAGAGGACTGCCCTGCTGCTTGGGGCCTGAACTACTCTCTGTGAAGAAAGGCTGGACCTGCTCTCTTTATCCCAGGCTACCTGAGTGACTCTAAAGGTCATTTGACTGACCTCTTGTTCTGAGCTATAGTGACACAATACTCTCTAGAGGCCTCCATGCAACTGACCAGCTGACTTGCTGCAACTGAACCAGCCTGTACCTTGCTGGCCTCTACTAGAATCCCTGATCCCCAAGAGGTGCCTCTCCAGTCCCTGGAGCCTTAGATGGCATCAGCGTGCACTCCTCTGCAAGAAAAGGAGAACTCCTAAAGTTCTCAACTCTCCGTACATGACTTGGAGAAGGTAACCTTTTACAGTGGGACTAACCTGGTTCCTGTATCCGGCCCTTGGTTCATTCCACAAAAAGAACAATTGATGGACAGAATGCTGAACAATGTCAAGCATCCGCCCCAGTACAGAGATCTGGGCCTAAATCCATAATTGTTTTACTCCCCATGCCAATCCAGTTTAAACCCAGCCATATACAAATCAGTCTTGACCCTGCTCCCAATTTGAACAGTCCATCCCATATTGCCAGATCAGGTCCTCCCTGGACTGGAAACAAGCATCCTGGGACCGGTTTTGGAATTTCACCCCTCATCAGCCAGGCTAGCTTGACTCCAGTGGCATGGAGAGCAGGGGACCCACGTCTGGGCATATGTGTCCCACTCAGGTTGACAAATGTAAAACGAACAATTGATGGACAGAATGCTGAACTATGTCAAGCATTCACCCCCGCACAGAGATCTGGGCCTAAATTCATTGTTTTCTTGCTCCCCATGCCATTCCAGTTTAAACCCAACCATGTGCAAATCAGTCTTGACCCTGCTCCCAAAAGGAACAGTCAATCCCAAACTGCCAGGCCAGGTCCTCCCTGGACTGGAAACAAGCATCCTGCAACCTGTTTCAGGGTTTCACTCCTCATCAGTCAGCTAGCTTGACTCCAGTGGCATGGAGAGCACAGGACCCACGTCTGGGCATACCCGTTCCACTCCGAGTGACAAATGCAAAAAGAACACTTGATGGACTGAATGTTGAACAATGTCAAGCATTCACCCCAGAACAGAGATCTGGGCCTAAATCTATTTTTTTTGCCCCCAGTGCCATTCCAGTTTAAAGGCAGCCATATCTAAATCAGTCTTGACCCTGCTCCCAATGAGAACAGTCCAGCCTGAAATGCCATGCCTCGTCCTCACTGGACTGGAAGCAAGCATCCTGGGACCGGTTTTGGGGTTTCACCCCTCATCAGCCAGGCTAGCTTGACTCCAGTGGCATGGAGACCACAGGACCCTTGTGTCTTTTGCTTTCTCGCCCTAAGTGCAATGGGTATGCCCAGACATGGGTCCCAGGCTCACTGTGCCACAGGATTCAAGTTAGCCTAGCTGAAGAGGGGTGAAACCCCAAAACTGGTCCTAGGATGCTTGTTCTGATCCAGGGAGGACCTGGCTTGGCAGTTTGGGCTGGACTGTTCCCATAACGAACAGGGTCAAGACTAATTTGCATATTGCTGGGTCTAAACTGGGGTGGCATGGTAAGCAAAAGAACGATGGATTTAACCCAGGTCTCTTGACTGGGGGTGAATGTTTTGATTTGTTCTGCATTCCATCCATTATTTGTGTGTCTTTTGTATGGTTCGTTCTAGCTAGCCTGAAAATGGTGACTTTCTCCGGGTCTAGCATGACCAGAGGACTGCAAGTGGCTCTTTGAACTTTTAGAGAGTGCATCCACGTAATACTTTACCATCACATATCTCGGATTCTACTGATTACATTTTGTCGTTATAGTCTCATTTCATTTAATCTATTTTTTTTATTGATTTAGGATATTTTTTGTGCTGTGTTTCATTTTAATACTCTTTGTATGCTGCATTAATACTTTGAAAATTATCTCGAAGTTAAGCCTGACTGCTTTTGTGCAAACCTACCAGAGGGTTAATTTAGTGCCTATTGTGATTGCTGATGGAAAAGGGTTTACATCCCCATCAATCAATACCCCAGTGTATTATATCTCCGTGAACAGAGCCCAGGCACAACCCAGAAAAAACCCCTGTTGGCATCTTGATGTGGAGAGAAAATTACCCAAATTAGCAAAGAACTACGGGGCATATTACCAAGGGCCTTATCACCGATTTAGCGGCACTTTTTGCCGCTAAAGCTGCGATATTTTTAACGCCCTATCAGCAAGCTGTCGCTAACAGGTGTTAGCGACAGCTTTTCAGTGATAGCGACCGTTTTAGGTGCCCCTTTGCATGTCAGCGATATTTATCGCTAATGACATGCAAAGTAGGCGTTCCCACATAAACACCACGAAAACAGCCGCTAACAGGCCTAACGCCTATTAGCAATGAGTCCCCGGCCCCGGTGAGTGATATGAAAAGTCGCGCTAACCGAGGTTAGCGCAGGATTTTTAACACCTACTAAAATCCTGACTTAGCAATGATATCCAATGGGAGGTGGATTCATAGGCTGAATCCTCACCTGCCTATTAGCAAGCTTTACGTCAGCGATAACATTTTTATCGCTGTTGTACCCGTGTTACTGGAGTATTTTGCCGCTATCGCTGGTTTTAATATCGCATTGGAGATAAGCGTTGATAATAATGCGTTATCTCTGCGATGAAAACCAGCGATAGTCGGCGATAAAAAAAAACGCGCTAAGCGCGGTTTGCGATAATTATCGCACGCTGTTGGTAATAGGCCCCTACATTCCATCTTAGCAGTAATCTGTTGTCTAGGTGTACTCTGGAAAGAGACTCCCTCACGCATCACACGGGATGGGAATTTGAGATATGATGATCTTTGGGGAGTGCACTTTATAGCACATTCATCTCATTGGCTGGAATTTCAAGGGAATATCAGGTGAATCGGCTGCTACATTCAGATTGCTGTACTGACTGACTTTTTAATGTTATTCATCACTGCTAATATTGTGACCCCCAGCCGGGCCTAGGAATTTAGCTAATCATTTAAAGTATGAGGAAGTCATCTCCACCTCTAAATCAGATAATGATGATTCTAGAGAAATGTTTATGGATCAAAGAGGAGTGTACCAGTTTGTGCCAAATTGAATTTTAGTCAATATGAAGATAGGCGTGGGTCAACCGAGGAGTTCACACGATGTTGGTATACAGAGAATAGTTATGTTTGGGGGTCGTCTATGTTCATAGGAAAGTCAAGGCGTGCAGACATTCACAAAGGTCAGTAACATATTGATAAGACCTTAGTAAAGTATCGATAAAGGTGGGCCACCAAGACAAGGGAAGTATGGGTAAAGAAATCACATTCTCTATGTAAAAACAGGGTAAGTAGTAATCCATCAAGAAAGGTAAGATTGGAGATAGTCCAAATAACTAAAGCCAAATTGATTTGAGGCCACCCACTTTATTTAAATTGAGGGAAATTATAAATGTATTTATAAACAGTGGCAAAATATTCCTTCTCATGATTTAATCCTTTGTAGATAGTCTGGATTGTTTCTCATTACCCTAAACCTGTTGCTTTTATCTCTTTTGTCATAGCTGTGGTATGGTCACACTGTCAGACATTTACAACCCTGCCGTATTCTGCTGCAATGGGATGGAGGGACAATACGTCCATATCATTATTCCATACTATGCCCAGTCCCTTACGCTGTGTGAAGTAGAGGTTTATACGGTGAAGTGACAGAAGTAAAACGGATACATCAGATAGTCTGTATAATGAGCCAAGATACTCCGATCTCTGATAAGCCTGGCTGCACCATGGTGTAGGAAGTGACCTTCTCCCTCTGTATTACCTACTTTCTTACATGTTTGTTGTAATAGCTCATTAATTTCATATGTGAAAAATCTGGTGTTTGGTGTCTTCTTTTAAGCAGCCATTCTAATTCCTTTTTAGGTGTTCATGTATTTTTCTGTATTCTAATAAAATGCCAGTGATATGATTATAGTCTTGCTAAAATGCACTTTTTCATTTAATGACACGATTCAGAGGGTATTGGACTGGGCTAAGAAAAAGAGCATTGGCAAAGCCAAATGGTTTGGTCTAGTGTGCCTATGTATGTAAATACTGAGATACTCAAATGCTGTTTGCATGTGCTGCATCCACAAATGATGTTTATCACATTAAAGCCTGTCCTATCGGCTATGCCAGTGCTGGGAAAATAAGTAGCAAAATATGATTTCTCTCTCTATAGGATGCATACAACGTCCTGTAGAGTGGAATGATAACCAAGAAGCCAATAGGATTTATAATACTCACGTCAGTGGAGCATAAGGCCAATGCATGTATATTTAAAAGAATTGGTAGCAATGTGTCAGAGAAAGCTGTGATGTCAAACCAGACCTAAAACAGAATGAAGGACAAAAATAAATGGGAAGAAAGCATTTAGAATCCTACAGTTTTGTTTAGCAGTTTTACACAACGTGAACTTGGTCCAAGAACATTTGACAACATTACACATTCTTTTTTTTAGACACATGAAATTAAGTGATTTGTCCAGAATCACAGGATGTTAGATGGAGGTTGCGATTTAAAGCTAGTTCCCCAGTTCTAAATTCAGCAACTCTAGCCGCTAAGCCACACCCTACCCCTAAAGTATGCTCTGTAAAGGTTCACATTAGCTCCAATTTCATGTTATGATACTTTTCGTACATAACTCAATGCCACAAACAGCAAACTGCAAAAAAGACACACATCAAAGGGTTACAGGGTGATGCCTCACCAAAACAGATGTTGACAAACAAAGGAGTGACGTACATTTTGTGGAACATGCTGGTATTATTAAGTGATAAATTCAAGAAGGGAACTTAAAATTGGCACATGCCTATTATGTAGGCCTCACTGCATTCACAATTCAGCCAGATGCCTTAAAAAGGTGCAATACAAAAAGGTGCAATCACTCACTAAGCTGCTTGACCAAGAATGAAAAATCCCACAGGCATACAGTAGCCAACATATAATTTTCCTTTGCTGCAAATTGTTTTGGTCATCCACTAATGTCCAACATCCACATTTTTGCCCCAAAGCCAGGTACGGGTGTAGTGGAGATGAAAATCCCACAAACAACAGTCACTCGAGTTCAGTAGGTGTGGTTTGGCTGGTGACATTGTATTTTTAGGTGTTGCGCTAGCCAAGATCTTTTGTTTTTTCCCAAATAATTCTTTATAAAAATACATACATATGCATGGGCTTTCATCAACCCTCTTCATCCATTGGTCTGTTGTAGTGTCATTCGCAATGTAGGCCTACCCATCACAGCCTTCAGCATATGGCAATGGAACAGCCCACACCAGTCACTGGCTTTCTTCACAGTCAGAGCCAGCATTTTTTCTCTGGACATGTGGATATTTACCTACCAGGCAATGCACTCCATTTTTACTTCTCTTGTGAACTACATTTTCACTTAAGTCAGCTGCAGTTGGGAATGTGCCCCTCCCCATTCTTCACCTGCATTTGGAGGCAGTGCGCTTCATAGACACTGGTTTCTCATTTTCCTATTCCTCATCGTCTAGTTGTACAGGTCCAGGAAGTTCTTAGACTAGCATGAAGAGGAGGTCAAGGAACACCAGAACTAGGAAAGGATAGAATGGTCTGTGGCAGTACAAGTTATTTCAGAGCCACGCGGGCAAGGAACAGGAGGGCGAGGGCCAGGAGGATCAGGACCACAATGGAGAGGACTACGATAATCAGGACTTGAAGGGCAATGGCCAGTACATTCAGAATAAGCAAAAAAGGGATTAGGAAGGCTAAGGGGCGGCAGTACCAGAGGTACTGGAAAGACCAGAGCTAGAGGACTGGGTAAACTAAAAGGATTATGACCAGGAGGACTGTACATAGGGCTAAGAGGGTCATAAAGATCAGGACCTAGGGGACCATGGCTCGGATTACCAAGTGAGGAAGAACAATTATTACAATTAGCAGGACTCGGGTGAGGAGGATCTGAGGTAAGAAGTTCAGCCAGCATCTGGGGTGGGCAGGAGGACCAGAACCAGAATTACCAGGCTCAGGAGGATCTGAACAAGGAGAATCTGGATCAAGAACACCTGGATCAATGCTGCATACCAGTAGGACTAAATGGACATGGTGCAGATCCAGGAGAACAATTACAACCCAAATCAAAAGGACAAAGACTAAGAGTACCAGGATAGGAGAGAAAAGATGGACTAGGACCAGCAGCGCCAGGTCTAGGAGATTGAAAGTGAGTAGAAACATGACAAGGAGACTAGGAACAAGAGGACCACAAATGAACAGGGCCAATTTGTGAAGGAAGCAGAAAAGGCCATCTAGACTCCTTGAGGGTCTTATTGATAACTTGAAACCAAATACAAGAATTGTTGTGGCAGGTGATTTTAATACCACCTTTGAACCCTCAACTCACTCAAACAATATATCTAAAGAAGAAGATGAAGCCTGTGGTATTCCACCATTATCAGGTGTCCCTAAGAAAAAGCTTTCAAATGTTGCTCTAGAACTAGCTTCATTCACATTAAACAGGGGTCTTAGAGCATGTAATGGGCGTACTCCCTCTGCTCCTACTAGGGCTGTTCAATTCAAAAGAGGTGATTGCACTAGTACTATTGATTATGTCTTAGTTGATATAAGATTGTGGCTACTCCTGGATGACATGGAAGTGGTGACGCGTCTGGATAGTGACCACAATTCTCTTGAAGTAACTCTATCTGGTGACGCCTTGAATTAAGATAAAAACCATCAGATAACTGACGTGCCTGCCCCTTTGGTAACAAATAATCGTTGTTATGTTTCCTGGCCGAATGTTATGTCAAACCACAAATTGTCTACACAGATCTATAACATTTATGTAAAGCATCTTGAAATATATGAATGGTTGAGAGAGGATGCAATCCCTATTTTGGATATACACACTGGCTTATTTAAAGCACTACAGAAAATCTTTTATCAAATTAGTAATGTTAAGACTTTTAATACCACCAAGGTGGAGAACTGGTTTAGCAAAGACAGCTTTGAGGAACGCTATAATAGAGCGGAATCTTGCCAATATCAAGGGAGCAAGAACTACATATAAGTCCACCCTGACCAAAGCTTAGAAGGACTGGAAAAATAGTTCATGGCAAGATATTTTTGACGCCAGTAAAAATGATGACACTAGATTATTTTGGAGGCTTGTTGCCCAAACTAAGTCGGAAAAGCCTAATTTACATCATTATAACATTCCCCCGGATAAATGGGTGGCACATTTTGCCACCCTCTATCCTCCAGGTGACCCCCAGGCTTTTAATGGCACCAGCACTTTTTATGCACCATCCGCATTGGACCCCATCACTTCCATTGTCTTCAGTTTGAAAGAAACAGCTAGAACAATTGATTCGCTGAAATCTGCAAAGGCCCCCAGCCCGGCCAAAATTCATGGTGATTTGAATAAATCCGAACCCTCGATATGTCCATATATTTAAACATGTTGTCAAACGCCATAGCAGCTGGGGGAAAGGTAACAGATTCCTGGCTCAGGGCAGAAATTATAGCAATATACAAAAAAGGTGATGCAGGGGAGCCATCAAATTTTAGACCCATTTGCCTCATTGATAATGCCCAAAATATTTTAGTGAGACTTCTTGATTGGGTTAATTCTAATGAAATTGTATCCCCCCTACAGGCAGCATTTAAATTAAGAATCAGCACAACAGATCAGATTTTTAGATTTACTGTTTTATATTCAGAAACATAAACTATACTTAGCTTTTATTGACCTCAGAGCTGCATTTGATCTCATTCCACGTTCTTCCCTCTGGCAAGCCCTGACAAGTACTTTTTGCTGATGACTCACTTCTTATTTCTAAATCATCCAATTTGTCTTTAAACTTTAATTGACATGTTTTTAAACTTTTGTAATTCAAGCGGTTTAGAATTAAATATAAATACAACCAAGTTTATGGTGTTTCGAAATATAAAGAAGGAAGTCGCAGTATCCATGTAGGTGGTGAGGCTCATGAGAGAGTACATATTTTTGACTACTTAGGCGACAGACCCATGGATAACCTAAGGTAGACGGGTCAACTGGATAAATCTACACAAATGATTGAACATAGATCTAATGCTATTTTAAGGTTTTACAATCAAACTATGTCAAGCATAATTTCCCCTGCTCTGGAAATATACCGAGCAACTGCACAAGGAGCTGCTCTTTATGGAGCGGAGATTTGGGGCTGTGGGAATTTACAGTATTGACAATTGCCGAGAATAACTTTATTAGAAAGCTCCTAGGTTTACCATCGAGCTCACCACTAACCCCCATGTATTTGGATGTTGGTATAAAAGAGTTGCTGATTTGGCTATTTTAAAAACCTTATTATATTGCATCAGACTTTGGTCCACACCTGAACTTGAAGTTTTTAAAGATTCACTGGTAGAGCTATTGAATTTTCAAGGTGCCAGGGATATTCCATGGGTAAAGTTCGTATCAAGTTCGTTTTCTAAACTTGGAATGCAGAACTTGTGGGACGACCCAAAAACTGTTTCAAATTGCTAAAAACCCGATACTGGGATTACATTAATGACCGTTATGCTATGAATAGTAAAAATGGGTCTGTAATTAGCACATTTTTAGCTGACAAGCATATACACAGGTTTGAAGAATTTTTAGATTTAATATTCCGATCCTCAACTAGGAATTTGTATATACGGTTCCGATATGGAATCCTACCTTTCAGGTTCTTTGCTAGCAATTGGCGCACTAACCAAGATCTTAGAATTTGCCCTACATGTAGCTCAGGTATTGAAGATGAGAAACATGTATTGTTCTTCTGCAGGGAGTATCATCTCACACATCGCAAATGGTTAGTTCCAATCTGCCGCAACATGTTTACCCGTAGCCACCTGGAAGCATTTAGGATTTTAAAAAGCGACACGTTGCCAAAAAAAGTGTTTACTGTGAGTACATTTTTGCAAGCAGTGTGGTTTAAAAGACTAGGGGGCTTATTTACAAGCCTCTTGCGCCGCGGGTGCGACACTTTTAATATAGGTAAAAGTGACGTACCAGCGGCGCAAGGGGCTTGTAAATAAGCCCCTAAAAGTGTTAAATGCTATAGATTGCTGTGTTCCCTAGATTTATGCTTTCTTCGATATATTGCTACTCAGCTGCCTATTTGCACTATGCACGGACACGTTATGCATTTGTTGTACAGTCCCCAATGCACATTTGAGGACATTTGCAAATGTATTGCCTCTCGTTTTGCACATTTTTTAAAGTAATACATATTTTTAATTAACTTGCACCTTATTATATGCTGTATTTTGCACATTCTACCTCTGAGTTTTATTATATTTTATTGCCTGGAGGAATACTAACAAGAAATAAGTCATGTTTTAAATGAATATTGTGAGTGTAATTTTAAAGGGTAATTCGATGATGCTGTATTTTTGTGCTCATAGGTCCATTTTAAAACAAGTTTTATGTACTATTCTCCTTGTATATTGATTGTTGGTGCCCTGTTTTTATTAGTTTTGTGTATACTTACATGGTTATTTTAACCGAATAAAGTTACTACTACTCCTACTACTACTAGTAGGACAAGAACCAGGAGGACCAGAGTCAAGGAGGATAAAAAGGATCAGCACCAATGACAGACCTAGGGGTGCCAGAGGATCCATGACCATATGACCAGGGCCCAGAGTATCAGGTGGAGCAAAAAGACCAGAAATTGGGAGTAGCAGGACCAGAGTGAGGTAGATCAGAAGGACCAGAATGGCTAGAGCCTGGAAGATCAAGGGGACTAGACATGACTGTTCAGAAGGACCAGGACCAAAACAACAAGTTTCAAAAGGGTCCAAACAAAGAGACCCAGGAACAAGAGAGCCTCAGTCATTGGGTGCTGTGCAAGAAGGACCATTAGGGCAAGGTACAGGGGCCAGAAGGACCAGGATGATCCAAAGCAGGAAGACTAGAGCTAAGATTGCTAGGCCTAAGAGGGCCAGGACACAAAAGGCCAGGTAGATAGGAACTGATGAAATTGGATCAGATGAGAAGGGGAGAAGGATCAGAAGGGCCAGTTTAAATGGATGAGGTCAAGAGGGTTAGTTAAGGAAAGAAAGAGCTAGACGAACAAAGTCTGAAAGGACCAGGATGGCCAGAAGTATAAGAACCAAGAGCATTAGGCATACAAAGCCTCAAACAAGGAGGACCAGAAACAAAAGGATCACGTCTAGTGGATAAAAAACAGGAAGAGAGCATGGACTGTTAGGACCAGAAATTTGAAGACCATTGTTAGGCAAACCAGACTGACAGTGAGGCGATCTAGGAGAGCAGGACCTGAAAAATAAAGAGAAAATGGCCAGGTAACCAGAGCCAACAGTACAAGAGCAAAGAGGATCAGGGCAGTGATAACCAGTGGGACTACAACCTAGGTGAAAAGGAAGCTCAATTCACAGAGGCCCAGGAATATCAGGACCTGGCATACCAGGAGAAGCAGGACCAGGATGAGGAAGAAAAGGAAGACCAGTACAAATAATGCCAGGATGACAGGGACCATGATAACCCAACTTGGTGGCTAAGAACAGGATGACCTGAACAAGGAGGATCAAGATAAAGTGTACAAAGTAGTCCAAGATGACAACAAGCTTGATGACCAGGGCCATGGGTGTCATGGGATGCTAGAGGAGAACACAGAAAACAAGTCAGGTCAGGAGAATGTGGACTAGGGCCATTAAGTCCGGGGACCAGATGGGGGAATATTTGGTGGACTACAAGGTTCAGAATAAGCAAGTTTATGAACGAATATAGCATGCTACAATGCATGCTTTTACATCGCGTTCCGTAACAACGCGGTCGTTACAATGACCCGTTGTTACAACGCGATGCCATTACATCGCAAGTCATTAGAATGACTTGCACTAGATGGCACTCCAACATTAGGAATAGTATAATCTACTATTCCAACTCCACCCTGGGCAACAGTTGTGAAGGTGTTGGAGCGCCATCTAGTGCAAGTCGATCCTATCACTTGCGATGTAATGGCATCGCGTTGTAACAACGGGTCGTTGTAACAACTGCGTTGTTACTGAACGCGATGTAACAACCACGTTGTTAAGGTTGTTTCCCGTATGAACTTGTTGTGGGAGGACTAGAGAGGTCATAACCAAGGAGCCAGGACCTGAAGTTCCAAGTGGAGCAGCAGGACTAGGAACTGGGGTATTAAGACAAGGCTGGTGAGGCTGGTGAGGATCAAGGGAACCAGGACATCCAGAGCCATGAGGACCAATGGGACAAAGCAAGGACCAAAATGACCATTCCCAGGACAAGAGGACATAATAAGGAGGACCAGGACCAGTGGTGGCAGTACCAGGTGGACCACAAGAACAATGACCAGGGCAAGGAGAATCAGGATGACCAAAACCAGGAAGGTTAGGAGTCCAATCCCCTAGGAGAACAGGACAACAGGTCAAGGTGAATAAGGACCCAGCGGACCAGCAGGATGTGGACCACTTGTACAAGGGTCAGGAGGCCTAGGAATGGCTAATACAAGGATGAGCCAGGAACAGACCCAGGAAGACCAGGGTCAGGAAGGACTACAACCCCCAGATACAGGAAAGCCAGACCAGGGCCAGTATAAGGATCAGGAGCAACAAAACAACCCATAAGGTATTACTTTGGATCAGGACTAGGAGGAGCTAAATGCCTAAAGACCTGGATGTGAGGAAAGAACATACGGAGCAGGAGGACACTTATATGAGTCTAGTCCACATATATTAGGATATCCCTTTTTTAAATGTTTTTTATTCATCCTTCTTATGCGGCCAACCCCTAGTAAACCCACCTCTTCAGTCTTCATATAGAACTGGTAAGTATTTGATGACAAATCAGAGCATACAAAGTGAATAAAAAGCCAGGACTGGTACACTCTGACCTTTGACTGAAGAAGACGTGGTCTGATGCTGGCAACATAGTCTGAGGGTAGATCAGAGGGCATAAGGACTAAAACTTGGCAGAGGAGTTTAAAGGTGGACGGGTGAAAATGAGTGTGGTCTGTGAATGATGGTAGGAATGTTTTTAGAAACTCATATGGCAAAATACAGGAAAAATGTTTAATAGCCAACAAAGTAATCAAAGGGATATGGCAATCAGCAAAGGGAAGCTCAAGATCATACGAAGGCCTAGATGAGCTGGAGAGGGGGTGATAGAGGATCCAGCTAGATCATCTAAGATGGCCCAGAGAGGGATTATTTGTTACCCCCATATCTTTGCAGTGACATTCCATGTGTGTTTATGTGAGGTGGGTATGTAGCAAGGGACAGATTTACTTAAAAGTCACGCAATGCTTGCTGCGCTGCATTGCGTGACACGGAGAGAGCAGAAACACGTCATATCTTCTAAGATATGACACACTTCTACTCTCTCCCTGTGCTGGTCCACTCTGTGCTGCCTAGCGTCAACTCAGGCACATTTGCGCATGGTGCAAGGATGCCTGCATTATGAGTAGAATTTTTTGGGTGAAGTATGGGGTGACAGAGTAGGGGCCATCGGAAGAATGACTTTACACCATCTACCTATTTAGAGTAAAACCTATCTGTAAAAAAAATAATGTCCCTGTCACCCCTAGAGAAAACTCCCAGCGTGTGGGAGAATTTGTTTGTTTTTGTTTTTCAAAAACAAACTCCTGCTTCGGTAGTTTGTTTTTTTAAAACAAACAATTTTGTTAAAGTTTTCTAGCCAGCCATCATGTCTGACTGTCCTGTTCTTCAAATTTTTCGTGCATAAACAGGAACTTTCAATGTAAAAATAGGGAAGCGACAGAGAGTGCAGCCTCTACCTCTGCACTCATTAATAATTACAGAGCCCTGCTCTCGTCACCAAGAGGCTTATGTGTGAAACTGTGGATCTTACTGATACTTGCCCAACAGGCAACACCACCCAAAGATTGAGCTTCCTGTCTAGGGTCCCAATTCACATAGGTAAACTTAAAGCAAAAGTCTCTACGACTTTTGATATTCACAAAGGTAAGCTTAGAATACAATTCTAAGTTTACGACTTTCAGTATTCACAAAGAAGAGTTGCAAGAAGTATCTGTACGTCTGCTTTCGGGTAGAGTTTCCACACTTGTGGTGGAATGTCTGACATGAGTGTGAAGATTCCACTCTGCAGCGTGGAATCTCTGCACTCGGAGTGGAGATTCCACCCTGAGTATGGAAACTCCACCCTTAGTGTGGACGTAAAGATACAACTCATAACTTACCTTTGTGAATATCGAAAGTGGTAAACTTAGACTTTTGGTCTAAGTGTACGTTTGTGAATACCAAAAGTGGTAAACTTAGACTTTTGGTCTAGGTTTACCTTTGTGAAACAGACATACCCCGAAGGGACTCAACCTAGGATTACATCCCCAAATGCAGTCATGTCTCAGGACCCCAAGGAGGTGAACCGGATGACTAAGAACACCTACAAAGTAGGCAAGCACGTAGTGAGTGAGCACACGCTTGCCGGGATAGGAGGGATCACTCTGGCTGGGGAGTGAGCATGGATGGCCATGCTCTGCAGGCAGTGAGTGTGGCTATGGAGATGCTTAGTTAAAAGTGAATTTGGACTGGTAGGATCATGATTACTCTTACACTGCAGGCTGTAAGTGCACTTTGGCACTGCATGTGCAGGTGAGTGAAAGTGAGCACTGAAATTTAACCAGTGTGAGTGGGACTGTTCGGCACTGTCACTACTGTCTGTTAGGCTATAATCAGAGTGGCACTGAAGTTGTGGCATTAGCCCTAGAGCATGTCAGTGTGTGTGTAGATTTTTGTACTACAAGGAATTCAACATGAGTTACCACTTTGACCTTACATAGCTGCATACAAATTTTACATTGCAAAAACAACATTCCTTATGTGATTGTTAGTAAGGGTTCATGATCTATATATCTCACATTTTGACACCATTATGGGCTCGTGTTTAGAGACTTCAGAGGTAGACTTCAATCAATGTACAATGCTGAACTGTGAAGCTGCAAACTCTTTTGTGCTCACTGCTTCTGCTGCATTTCATCGCCTGTTACATACTTTGTTGGAAGAGCACCCTCTGCTTCTAGATCAAACATATATTGCCATCTAGTGGTTAGAGGCAGAGCACAGAATCTGACTTTATGCAAGTTAGTCATTGTAGTATTCACCTGTGGGTGGAACTCAGCAGAAAAGCGCTGGGTTTCTATGTAACTCAGTGGAATTCAGTGGAGTATAACTCCACGACTGCCGCCCACCCCTACTCATAAAAGGAGCCTTTTGATAATCCTATATCTAGTCCTTGTACATACCCATGGCTTTGTAAATAAGAGCGGGTACATAGCTTTAGATGAGTAAACAGATTTAGCTAGTTTGGCAAAGGTTAGAATCATCTTGATCATTAGTCACCTCTGCAGGTAACTGTAAAGAAGTAGAAGTAATTGCGGAGCTTGAGACAGCTCCATAAAGAGACTCCCAAGTTACTATGTCTTTGCTTATGGTGTAATGGAGTCGCATTCTGTGCAATATGTGTCAAAATAACTTGGAAACATTCAAACACTTGAGACCTTCAGATCTTTAAATCAGTGCCTGCATCTAAGCCAGTTTTTGCACTAAGGGCCTCATGTCCCAAACTCACAAGGTTTGTGACCACAAAAGTGCTTATCAGTATGGACAAAACCATTTTTTTTTTTTTTGAGTTAGTAAAAGGACTTTTGTCATAGTTTCTTTGTGACAAATAGGAGGGTTCATGAAAGGGATTGCCCCCCTCCCCTTTCTAATTTGGAAAGCAATGTATTGATAGTTTCTGATTGCAATTGCTTTTACAAAACATTGATGAGCTAACAACCCCCGAGTTGGAGTGGTAATTAAATTAAGAAGACCCCTTAGGACAGGATGTTGGCAGCCTCAATGGGGAAGACGTTTTCCTAAGCCAATTGTTTTCCAGCACTAGTTCCTTTAATTTCTGTTTTGGAATGCAGTCATATATGGTGTGCTGTCCATTTGAGGCCATTATTCCTGTGATTACAGCCAGTAACAGAAGGCCGCAAATTGTCATTTGCCTAATTAATACTAACTAATACTAATTATCAGGTCCTTCTGCACACCCCTTGCAATTCAGTGTTTTGTGAACTGACCGAACAGTATATATGTCAGTTTGCAACATACTATTCCATTTCCACATAGTATGTGCAGAATTTTCAAGAACTTTGGAAATAACTAATAATACATCAGGACCCCACTTTCATAAGCAGACGGATGCTAATTGTTTGCAGATCTACCTGTGGTAAGTACCTGTTGAAATCTGCATAAGCCATAATAAAACAAATTTCAATCTGTTTAGACAGTAGCTGGGTAAATAGTGAAGTTCCTCTGTTATTTGCACAGCTACTGGCTACGTTGTGCATACCGTCTACTATTTTTCTAGCCACCAGGTGAGTAATGAAATTTGTTTTAAAATATTTACAAGGCCATCAGCAATACAGTGCATCATTTATACTATTTAGACAGCTGAACATTGAAATCCTTTGCTACTAGCCAAGTTACTGGTCAGATATTATATAATTTCTGCTATTTAACCAGCAGCTACATAAATAATTACGCTATTTGCAGTTTGCATAGCTGCTGGCCTAAATGTACATGTCTGCTGTTTTTACCAGTACTGGTTAATGAGTGAAGTTTTTTTGTTTGCATGACTCCTGGCCAAAAAGTACAAAACCTCTGCTATTTATTAAATAGCCAGGTAACTAGTAATATTTTCTTGTTTTTTGCATGATTGCCAGCCAACCAGTGCAGAATTTTTATTACTTAGCCAGTGACCAGGTGAATAGTGAAGGTTTTATACTATTTGAATGGCTGCCTGCTGAACAGTGCAGAATCTCTACTGTTTTGACACCGGCTGGGTAAATAGTGAAATGTTTCTGCTGTTTTAACAACTGCCAAATGAACATTGCAGAATGTCTACTAATCAGCCAGCAGCAGGGTAATTGTTTATATTTTCCTGCTATTCGCACAGC
This sequence comes from Calotriton arnoldi, assembly GCA_963921515.1. Taxonomy (NCBI): domain Eukaryota; kingdom Metazoa; phylum Chordata; class Amphibia; order Caudata; family Salamandridae; genus Calotriton; species Calotriton arnoldi. Next base: position 161,302 of record CAWUFW010005253.1, read on the forward strand.
TGCCAGATGAACAGTGCAGAACCTACACTATTTACCAGCAGGAAATGAAATAGTGACATTTTCTGCTATTTGGAGAGCAGCCAGCCACACAATACAGAATCTCTACTGTTAAGTCAGCAGCTGGGTAAATAGTGATGTTTTTCTGCTATTTGCACCACCGCCAGCTAGACAGTGCAGCATCTCTGCTATTTAGCCAACTGTTGGGTAAGTAATGACGTTTTTCTACCATTTACACAGCTACCAGCTGATCAATGCAGAGTCTCTAATATTTCGCCAGTGGCCAGGTAAATATTGAATCTTTTTTCTATTTGCACAACCGTAAGAAAAAAAGTGCAAAACCTCAATTATTTAGCCAGTGTCTAGGTAAATAGTGAAGATTCTCTGCTATTTTCAAGACTACCTGCCAAACAGTAAATCATTTCTCTTCTTTAGCCAGAGGCCAATAAAGAGCAGAAAAAATTGACTTTTTAATTGGTGGCTGGGTAAATAGCTGCTACTTTTTCTTCACTTCAATCTCATCCGAGGGCATGAGTTTTTAGACTCTAAGGTAAACAATTGTGAAACCCACAGTTGTGCTCTGGGTAGTTATAGGAATAATGTAACTAGCACATGATGAAAGATAAAAATTAAAGGGGAGAGGATATGACCTTACCATGAGGGTTGCTGGTACTGGAACTGCGTAACCAGATTCAAGAGCCAGTTTTAAGTGCCAGCACCGAGGCTGGCATCGGCTCAACATCCTGTGATTCTGGGCACATTACAATCTAACTGTAAGGTGCTACAATGCCTTTGGGAAGAGTTTTCACTATATAAAAAATGAAGAATGTATATAGCACTACAAATGAGGGGTGTGCAGCAACATTCAAGTAAGCATTTCATCACATTAAGCATATATACAGTTATCGTACAAAGTGGTCAACTCTGACATACAGCAAATATATGTCTTTGCTACATGAAGCTTGTCTTATTTTGCTCAATTCTGTATACTCTTCAAATGAACATGACATATGTCTTGTGCCACTTTGTTAGCTTTCAAATTAGGCCAGAATAGAAGGTTTTGTATCCCTTCTAACTCCTTTGCCTGGCCTGTCTTTGAACAAGACCTGCCTGCATCCTACACAGTGGGCTGACCAAACACTATGGGATTTAAAGTATGAATATGAAGTATATACTTTGAAAGGTGAAGAGGTACAAGTACAAATCTAACATTGATCTGCCATTTTTACACCAACCACTTCCTAGGATTGTGGAAGTCTGCGGAATTCCAAACTACATGGTCTTTAGTAATCTACATGGATGACTTCCTACAATGGACATGTAGTTCTTAAGGCTCCCAGGCAGGAAAGACAATGAAGGTGGCTGAGGTATCGGCAAGAGATCATTGGCTCCAGGATCAGAGGGTGTGATCTCCCCTTTCTCTGACAACTAACCCGGCATTTGACCCAGCAGCGCACCAGATGGAGCACCTTCACATGGAAGCTGTAGTCCAACTTATGAATAAATGAATGAATAATGCATTAATTAAAACATTTATGTACAGTGCACACTACCCAGGCAGGTTTCTTCATTACAGTTGGTTCACTAAAGGAAAAAGTGTCACAGCACAATAAGGATTTTGCAAAGATGTGCCCTCTAATATTCTGCCAAACCTGTCCCAGGAGCAGAAGCAGAACATATGCTTTCACTTGCACCAGTGTCTTTCCTAGACTGAGGACTGGTGACTGATTTCACATTTTTCTACCCTTGCTGCATGCCACAGCTGTCCATCAAGTCAATACACAGTCCATGCTCTAATATGCAACATTAAAATCAGAGAGATCTGAAATATCATTCACCGATGGCTTTGCAGGCTTATAGCAACAGAGCGTTGTCCTGAATTCACTCTCTTTCCTTTTAGCCACCATATTGAGACAGGGAGGAATTATGGGCTGATTTATTTATTTAATTTATATCATTTATAAAGCTCTCTGTCACCTAACAGGATTAAAAAGAAACATCAAAATGGACTGATACACTCCCCTCTATTAGTTATTCAACCAAATTAACTTTCCACCACCATAGGCTATTCTACAGAGGCTACTAACATCTCTGCTCATCTCCCAACTCTGAGCTACCTTAAAAGGGACCTGGACATGCATTAAAACAAGCATTGGTATAGGACGGTATTATAGATGATCAAAGACAGAATAAAAAAGAGTCACAATATTGTGACCAGAATATCAAGGAAAAGACTATAAAAGAGGTTATTGTATAGAGAAAGGCATGGATTTACTGTTCTTAACTCTTCATTGACTCACCCCAAAGACATATGTACACTAAGCTATGTATTTGTGGAGTCAGGTACAGAAAATCTATACAAATTTACCTTTGAATATGTTCTCTCTCCGCATTCTGGTCACTAAATTGTGTCTCTTTGATATTCTACTTTCAATATTCATGACCCACACCTCTGCCAAGTCAAACTATTCAAAGCCAATACCGAAGCACACTCAGAGAAGTCCACAGTCATGTAAATATGCTGAATAAAAGAGTGAAGCAAGGTTGTGGTTGGGCTTCATGTGATTTATTCTTTCCACAGTGTTGCACATTTTTTATATCAACTTGTAATATCCAAATGCAGACAGGCTGCTGACACGTGTTTCATCACAGAGACTTTTTCAAGGCTGCAAAAGATTACATACATTGCCTTGTACTCATGTAATGATAACAATGATATAGGTATATCATTGGTGTCTGTAACATACCATCACCAGAAAGAATAGAGAAAACACTCCTTTGATCCTAAAGGCCTGTATATGAAAGACTCCAGTGAATAGAATGATGTTCACATGAAGGTTCAAACACATTGTTTGTCCTTGTGCTCGAAGTACCAATCGTGCTGCAAAGATTATCACCTAAAAAAATAGATAAGAAATCACAGTGACATGGAAAAAAAAGTGCTAATGCTCATCAAAAAGAATGAGTGAATTATTATTCATGGACGCTTCTATAGATAGTGCAGCCAAGAAGCCCACTAAAGTGGAGCAGAAAGTGCATGCCAAAGAAACTAAAAATGAACACTATACCTGGAAATAGAAGAAAAATAGAAACAGTGAGGAGTGAGCATACTACAGTATGGTACCTCACTATGAAATACAAAAATAAAGCAAAGTTAAACACTCCATTAAGGCGAAGAACATGGCTTCATAATATCTGTAAAATGAATAAGCGATGCTAAGTCTCAAATTATAATCATTTAGAATAAAAGGGCCTCACTAATATATTAATGGCTAAACATTTTGAAAAGTTAACAGTATAGTATGGACACAGTCTGTGCTAAATGAGGTAAGTTGTGCACAATCTATAGAGCATATTGGAGGAGATGGAAAAACCTAGGTAAATTGCAGTGTATTGGCAGAGGAATCACTCATGTCAGATTCTTTCATTGTGAGTTCATGAATGTGAAGTCCTCTAACTTAATAAAACCAAACTCTGAAGGTGCCTAATTTGGGCACCCAAAGAATCGGCCACAGTGCAAGTTTTAAGAAAAGGTATGTGTCGTCAGAAACATATATATGTTAGATAGAATGGAAGGTTTACATTTGTCAATGGTGGGAAGATGTAACGTTATAAAGATTAATATTTTACCAAAGGTTCTGTACTATTTTAGATCGGTCCCCCTGGAACTCTCGGGAAAACAACTTCAGAAGCTTCAATCCATTTGTGGTAGTTTTATATGGGCTCAAGGAAAACCTCACCACACAATGAAATATATGACCCTGCCACAATCTTGAGGGGGCTGGGCTGTGCCTAATCTTATGTTCTATTACTGGGCCTCTCCACTTCCACATATGGGTATCTTGTTGGTTGGGGAAGGAGAGGTTAAGGCAGAGGAGTAGCTGCATATTTTTCAATTGTTGTTAGGCCCCAATGCGGAGAGGAGTTTCTTTCAAAATCTCAAGCCCAGCTATCACGAAAAACCCGCTTTAAAGTGGTCTAGGTTGCTTATAAGGCATGGCTTCAGGGATGAGACATTTGCAGATTGGTAAGCTCAACTTCTATACGCCCACCACATCTTTAACTCTCCCTGTTTCTGTCTTTTCTGACATTACGATGATTAGATGGAAACGGAAGGGTATTGTGACCTTGGGAGACTTAGTGGATAACAGCGGTGTTAAGGCTTACTCTTCACTGGTGTCCGAATATGATCTCCCTAAGACTGACTTTTTTAAATACCTGCAGGTCAGGGATTATCTGATCAGAAAAGCGGACGTAGTGTGTCTGGCCCAAAAAATCAGCCTGTTAGAGATTGTTAGGAGGCGTGGAAGGATCGGGGATTTATATCAAAGTCTTAGCGAAGTACAAAGTGATGATCTGGAAGTGTAAAACTCAAAATGGAACACCAGGGTATCCCAGGGAGGGAATATCTTACAAGAATCCATTGCACTGGCCGATAAGCTCTTGATTTCATCTAGCCTTCAAGCACAACATTACAAAACAGTGTTTTATTTATATTATACTCCTGCCAAAATTGCACGATGGGGAGGGACAAATGAGGATAAATGTACACGCTGTGGGATGGGTACGGCTGGTAGTCTGCACATGTTTTATGCATGTCCAGAGTTGAGACAGCTGATAAATAGGATGGAGAACTTTTTGACGGAGGTTACAGGGGCACAGATTGTGATCACTCCTACAGCTATGCTTTTGGGAGTATTGGAGGACAGAATGGCGGTGCAAGAGATGTTGGCATATAGGTTTTTAATATTTATCGCTGTGGCTGTGGCTAGACTGTGAATAGCTTCGCTTTGGTGGCAAAAAGAACCCCCAACATTTGAAATGTGGAGAAGAAGGCTCTATGCTATGTGCAATTTGGAACATAGTTTATATGTCCTTAAAGGGCATCAGAAACGGAGATTGGGTACTACGATCTGGGGGGCCCTTACGGATCATTTAGCTTCTAGGACATCTTAAGCAGGTTTTTTCTGTGCCCTGGGGTCTATATTCTGTGGTGCTTCTGCCATATTTCAGTTTTTTTATGTTTTTGTTATAAATGAGACAATGTATAAATGTAAATATGGCATTCAAAGGTATGACGATGTAATTGACCGCTAATGTACGTCATATACTCTGCTGTCTTTTACTTTGGTGTTCTATGTATTTATGCTTCGCTATTTATGTTTGTGACTTCTCAGCCCCTCTCCGTCTCTGTGTTGGAACCCAAGGTTGATTAAAATATTATGGTTTGTTTCAATTTATGTGTCCTTTTCTATGTTTTTGTAAGTATATATGACTCTTTATTGGCTTAACAAAAAAAAACACATATGTATGTGAATACATGAAAAGTCAATGTTTTGCCTACACTAATTGAAAAAGAGCAGCCCACAAGGTGTATAGGCAATCACTTGAAGTGCGGAAAGGATCTAGTACGTCTAAAACGTAAAGTTTAAGAATCAACTAGCAGTATGGGGAAGGTCAAATACATACTATTGAACCATTCCCAAAAGGTAGTTCTACTGAACGCTGGAATCGGCCGAAGAGCGAGTTTTATAAAAATGCATGTGTCACCATAATTATTATGTATGCAAAAACATGAAAGGTCAATGGCATAGCAGTACAGATCAGAAAAGAGCAGCCCGCAAGGTGTGTAGAAAATCACTTAAAATGCTGTGAGGCTCCAAAAAGCCTAAAACGTTTAGTTTAAGAATCAAAAAACAGTATGGGGATGGTAAAACACAAAAAGGTAGTTCTAATAACCCTGGTCAAACGTAGGGAACATAATCTATACCAAGACGTACCTGTAGATAAACATCGTAACACATGTGTAAACTAGAAAAGTACGAGGTCGGGCCTTGATAAGCCTGTAAAATATGCAAATGCAAAGTATAAATTACCCTGCACTAAATACGCAAACCAATGTAAGGATAAGCAGAAAAGCAATAGTAATTTACCTTAGCATAAATACCAAATGCTTCCAAGAGTGTTTCTGGAACAAAGTGAGTCGGAGTGTGAGGGGAACCCAGTGTTTGTATTATTCGAGTAGTCCAACATAGAATGGTCACCAATTTGGTGGAGGGCTACCGTAGTGGTTTTTGAAACTAATGAAGCATGCAAGTGAGGTGAAAAGGGCGAAATTAGAATGCACCTGAGTAAAGAAAAGTGAATATAGCATATTAGGCATAAGGTTGTGTACCATACTAATAATTTTATTTTCATTATAAATGTGGTTAATGCATGAACGAGCATGAAAGCATTGTTAGTATGGTCAAATTATAAATAAACATAGACACATTGCTAGTATTGTGCACATTAATGTATGAATGTGTTAAGTTAAAATAATCTTAGAACACCACCTGGATAATTTATTATATAATCCATTCTGACTAGAGACAAATTTTGAAAATGGACAGAAAGAAACTTGTGTCATGTTGAAGAATTGATGATTCCAAATTAGGATCCATAATTGCGTGTCAGAGGTGATGGTACCTATAGTAAAGGGAGGGGGACCCAGGTAGGTACAGGGTCATTGCTCCATAGGTCACATAAATGTATGCAATATTATCAAGCAGGGCAAGCAAAACGTTGTTCATCAATGTTGTGGCCCATCATTGCTTATGTGTAACCACTAGTTACATTCTAGAAGCAGTAGGGTTACAAAAACAGTAGACATCAAATGTATAGATAGGAGGATGCATAGCTATATATGGAGCATCACATCACATATTTCACATAGACCTGTGAAACATTAAAATAGACAATCAGAAGGTGTCCATCACTGTTGTGTCCCAAACTATTCTCATGTATTAACATGTTACATTCTGGAAGCTATGGTACATCTAAGGTAGAGATGTAGCAAGTATTTTCATACTCAGACAAATGTTCATTCTTCCAAAAACACATGGAGGTCCCTGTCGACATTAAGACATTCATTCACTGCCCTATGTCGAATTATCCACCTACTCTCAAGTTATCTCAGTGCCTGGGTCTTATCCCCACCCCTGGGCATATCTACAACTGTGTCAGTGCCATGGAAAAATATCTTCAGAATTTCCCTGCGTCCATGAACTGAGTTGTAGTGGACTGCAAGTGGATAATCAGTGTTGTTGTTCTTGATGGCATGGAAATGTTCTTGGATGAGTTCCCTCAAAGGCCTTATAGTGCTACCAACATATATGAGGCTGAATTCATTATTTAGTATTGCAGTTAACGAACCTGGTTATTTTTTGTGCCCTTCTGATCTTATATTGGATGGTAGTTGTCTTGTCCTTTGTATCGTAACAAATATTACAGTGTCCACACTTGTGGAAGCCATTAGGTGGTTTTGACAGCTGAGTGTTGTGAGTACTGGGATTCGTGAAACTGTGGTAAAGTATATCTCTTTAGGTGCGTCCTTTACTCTGTGTCAGACTTGGTCTAGTAGTGATGGCCTTTCTGAGAGTATTATCCTCATGCAAAAGATTACAATGTCACTGCATGATTGTGTACACCTGAGAACTCAGTATACTGTAAGGGGTGATGAGGGATAGCTTGATATGTTTTCGTATTTTACCTTTGTTCGAGTTGGTTAGAAGAGCCTCTCGTTTAAATCCCCTGCTTCTAGAATGTAACTAGCAGTTACATATAAGCAATATAAGCCATAAAACCTCAGTTGGAATCATCAATTCCTCAACATGTTGCAATATTATCTATCCATTTTCAATACAATACAATACATTTTGTCTCTAGTCACAATGGATTATATAATAATTTATCCAGGCGGTGTTCTAAGATTATTTTGTCTTGACATATGGGTGCACCATACTAAAAATGTGTATTTGTTTATTTATAATTTGACCATATTAACAATGATTTTTGGTTCGTTTATGCATTGAACACATTTGTTTTTAATTAAATATTTTTATTTAGGTAAGTTCATCAATGCTTAATACAAAAATAAATTATTACAGCGTCATAAGTGTCCACATAAATAAAAATATAAAAACCATATACAATAAAAGTAGCAAAATCTGTATAGTGCACCATTTCAGAACAAAAAACATACAGCATAGTTCTAAAATCATGATTATTGTATATCTAACCCAGCAGAGTACCAATCACTTACTGTGTCTTAACTCGTATTTTCCCATAAAGTCCTAAACTTCCTATATGAGCCTGATCTTAGAGCATATTTTATTTCACATTCCTTAATCATGTCTAGTTTACAGAGTAGCTGTTGAAAAGTCGGGGTATCCTTAGACCTCCACCTTTGAAGGATCAGTGACCAGGCTACCAGAACCAAAATATATATCTGTTTTTTCGGTCACTCACAGATGATATGTGTCCACTTCCCTCCTCCCTCCATATTGCAGTGAAAGCAATTTGCAGAGATCTGAGGGTTTATTTTATGCAGAAAATCTGGTGTTCGATAAAGCAGCCACTTAGAGTAATATTGCATTCATTTCAAATTGGCCGCTTTCAACAAAGAGCCATTGTACTTATTTATCTGACTCCATGCTATGGTAGAGATCTGCAGCCCTTCCTGGGTTTCCCATTTTCTCTGTGCTTTCTGATATAATTTACTTGCCGCTCAAGCTTGAAAGAGGGAGGCCCAGCCGCTAATCGATATACAGTGTTTAGGATTTAACAGTTGTCCTGCTTGTTCACTGGCCTCATTGATATGCGTAAGGTTAAATTCCTGCAGAAAGTGTCTAACCCTGACATAGGACCACTGTAAAATTATTTTACTATGTTTAATGCACAGCTCTATTTTAGTCCAGGTTTTCCAGTCCCCAATTAGAAAGTCCCCTATTTTGCAAAAGCCCTGACTTCTCCAATTAGCTATAACCGCCTGATCTAGCAATGGGTCTTGGCCAATTTGTACGTCAGAGAGAAGGGTTTCTTCATTTATATTGGGGATTATATAATGACCAAAAAGCAGTTTTTTTCGCTTAAAGTTAATACTCCATTCTAGGGTTTTGTATCTGACTTTTTTGGGAGTTTTTATTAAACGCATAAAATCTTTGATTAGATATTCCTGTGGATTAGATCTAAAAAGAAATTAACATATCTACTAATATTTAAGACCTTCATTGTTCTGTATATGGTATGTGCAAAATTCGCAAAGTAGTATTCTTTCAGGTCAGGGAGAGCTAGTACCCCTTCTGCCACTGGTCTAAAAAGTGCATCCATTGTAAGCCTGGAAACCAAATAAAAGTGGAGAACAGGCCTTGAACTACTTTAAAAAATGTCATTTGAACAGCATTTGGAATAGCTAAAAAGAGAAAATTACATAATGGTAAAATCATCATACGAATTATGGCTACTCGGCCTAATATTGACATTGGAAAATCTTTCCATTTTATCAGTTTGTCTTTTATCTTATTATAAAGAGGGATATAATTTAAGACATAAAGATCATTAACATTCTCCATAACATACATGTCTAAGTACCTCTTGGGTTGAGTATTGACCAGTGGAGTCAATTCTACTAATAAGGAATCAGGTGTACAATTGCAGAGCAGTATTTCTGTCTCAGACTTATTTATTTTATATCCCCCAGTGGACTGAAATTCCTGAAATATGTTAAATATTTGATTTTGCACTTCAATGTAAGGTTCAAAAATAGGGCAATATCATCAGCATAAAGTTTGATGTTTGTCATAACAGGCATTGGAGATGTTGAACTTCTTATTGAACGAATGGCTATGGCAAGGGGCTCTATAAAGCACACAAAAAGCAGAGGAGATAGAGGGCAGCCCTGTCTCGTCCCTCTAACTACTCTGCAGATGTCAACCTTATTGGAATTACCGGTTATTTCAGCCGTAGCCCCCTCATAGAATTTAGAAATTACAGCAATCAGCTCAGAGGGGAATCCGAATTCAGCTAATATATAGAACAGACTTTCCCAGCACACAAGGTCAAAAGCCTTTTCGGCGTCTAGTAGCATAACTTGAGTCGGGATTTTATTTTGACTAAAATAGTCCAGGCCTCAACTAAAACAGTAGTATTAAAAGATAGTTGTCGGCCTGCCACAAATACACATTGCTCTTTATGAATAATTGACCCTATGCAGCTGCTCATACCATTTGTTAATAATTTAGCTATGCTTTTTAGTCTGTGTTCAAAAGGCTAATAGGTCTATAAGAATTTACATCCTCCTTATCTTTATTTTTTTTCAGGAAACTAACTACCACAGCAGTTCGAATAGAGTATGGTATTTCTCCACCTTGTAAAATATAATTAGCTAACAGAACTAATTCCTGATTTAAAATCGCACTGAATTTTTTAAAACTGCCGGAATGCCGTCTTCCCCACATGATTTACCATTGGCCATAGATTGAACAACTGCTTCAATTTCTTGTAATGTGATAATAGCAGTAAGATATTTTTTTTAAAACAAATGTTATTGAGATTTTGTGGTACGTTACGGCGAAAGCCGGTTGCATATATTTCTGGATACAGTACATTGCAGGATGGTATCCATATATCTAAATAACAATACAGCCTGTGAATAAACAGACTAACCAAAAACTTGGCACATACTATACAGTACAATATTTACAAATGGTAGTGGTGGTCTTGTTGGTAGCACATCACTCTCTATGTGCATTATACATTAACATCACAGTGTTGGTGCCCCTCAAGGTTAAGAATCTACACCCCACTACCTAAGGTGTCAGCCCACTGTGGCTCAAATGAACCCAGTGATAATGTCAAAGCATGTGAATAAACCTCGGCACTCCAATCAGTTCAATATTGATTCATAAAGACTTCTCTATGTAAGTCAATTTGGATAAACCAGCAAAACATTTTTTTTTAACTTGCTGTTCAATTAAATATACATATGGAACATACAGCTTTGACCATATATTTGGAAGCAATAACATTGTGTTTCAAAGATGGAGGGCTTGATACAATGATCCTCCTGACAGACGTTGGACCTGCAGCCGGCTGATCAGCTGCACCACACTTATGACACTACATGTTAAAGTGCACACATACCTAATACATGGTATAGGTCAGACATTGAAACTTGAGAGACTAAGCTTTCAGTTTAAAGCCCACACCTCACTATCTACGGTTTACTTGAAGTGTACCTTTGCAGAGACTTATATGGACTAGGATAGAGGTTAATACATCTGGAGACATGCTTTAAACCTCACTTTTCTCTACCAGTTTCATAAGAGAGAGAGAAGTCACAATACCAGGCCTAAGCCAAAATAAAAGGGTGACTCCTGTTATGCCACTCTTGTCAATGTCAACATGTTTGTAGAGACCTCAATGACTGTGTCAGTGCTTTTGTACAGACAAGATAATACATTCAAACAAGCCTATATGTACTAGAGTCACCTTTTTGACACCACATGCTTTGTAAATTTATGAAGAAGTACCTGCATAAATCACTTACTACTCATTACACGGGTTACTCAGGTAGAAAGCTGCGTGTTCAAATTATTTCATTATCGCCTGGTTTATAGAAAGAAAAAGGATCTCTCCTCATAGGACTCATATTACTGTCACCAAGTTTCTACACATACCAATGGTTGTCTCAATGTTTTTAGGGGTGAGATAACACCTTATCCTGTGAAGATATGTGTCTAGAAGAAATTGCAGAGATCTGTTATTACTTACCATACAGAACAGTCAGAGAAGAAATTGTTTGTTGAATTGGTTTCAGAAGCCCTGTCTCCCTAACTCATCTTTGCGTGCAAAATGCAAAAAGTAGCTCTGACAATATTTGTCTATGGGTATGATAGACTGAATATTTTTCAACTTATGATCAATACCTGCATCACATCTGCCAAATAACACGGAAAACTACAAACAAACCTAAGACATGGTACCAGTTAAGCATTCAAATTTCACAGAATACACTTTCAGTTTCAAGCACAGTAATCATTATGTACAACCTGTTTGCAATCATGATTACTGTGGAATTATATAGAGTAAAATATAGGTTCCTACATTTGGTAACATGTTTTAAACATCACATTTCTCTAATGTCCCTCAACGTTTAGAAATATTGCACCTCAAAGTAAAACATTGAATTACAGTCACTGAAGCAGTACTACACCATACATCACACACCTTACACATTTGTAACTTACCTCTGAAATCCTGTTGTAGAATATGAAAATATCAGAAACTCCTAAATAATTTTCTCTCCTACACAATAAATGTGATGCACAACTCTCAATAAGGAAAAACCATTGCTGGCAAATGCCCCCTCTCATTTTCCACAGTAATGAATGTAAGTAACTAATCAAAATACTCCCATAAGGGCAGATTTATAAGCCTGTTACGCCTCTTTGCGCTGTCATTGCGTCACTTTTTTTGACGCCATGGGGAAGCAAACAATGTGGTCAATTTACAACATGACACATCTAGGGAGATGGATCATGTTGTAAGGCCTTGCGACATATTATACCTGAGTCAGGTATAATGTATGCAGGGTGGGCATTTCCACGCAAAAAGCCATGTAGAACTGACCCAGTGAAATTCACAACATTTCACTGCATCACACTTTGCCTTCATTCCGTCAAAATCTCTACGTCTGCTCAGACCAGGCGTAAGGAATGACGCAGGGCTTTTTGAATGGGACTCAACTATCTGTTGTGGTGCATTGCCGGAGTTGCGTCACTGTCATGAGCAACTCCAGCAATGCATCACCTTTGGGCCACCAGATGCGTCAGAATTTTTGATGCATCTGGTAATCCTTGCGCCATGGAGCACTGTATTGTAAATGCAGCGCATCCATGGTGGCACAAGGACACTTGACACTGGCGCAAGGAAACTGACGCATCTATGCTGATGCGTCAGTTCCTTGTAAATCTGCCCCTTCATTTTTTCAAAATCTAAAACCACTTTCTATTGGTACTCATATTAACCCTTTATTTCTCTCTTCTAAAAGAACCCAATAAGGTTCTGGGACTTAGTGGAGTCGCGACTCCACCGCGAATCCGCGACTCCACCGCGAATCCGCAGTGTAACGTCTTGACGTTATTTCCAATAATACTAGTATATTTCTTTAAGAACATACCACTTCTAAACATAGCAAAGAGTGACTTGGCAGAGGTGCCCGGCAGCCCATTCATTTGTTTGTTGTTCATTTGGGCCCGCACGGGAGGCCTGTTGAGTGTTGACAGAACTGAGGCACTGTAAAGATATTTGGAGCACACGAGAACTATGTCCAACCCCCATTCTCGGTCGTAACGCATTTGGGCATTGTTCTGTCATTTGCAACACAGGGTGGCGAGCAGCAGAATCTGAAATATTTGCAGCTGTTTAACATTTGGTAAATTATTGGGTAAATATCTAGGAAAGTAAGGCTCAGCAGCACAAGAAAACACATACTCTTTTAAGCAGAGGGTGGTAAACTTTGTCTACTATAGGCAAGTAAGCCAATGCAAACAGGAATGAGCCTGCCTGGTGTGTTGGATTCAGCCTCAGCAATAAGCTGCTTTCTGTTTCTTTATCTCCTGCAACAATGCTAAAAGAGTCTTTAAGGCATGATTTGGAAGACATCACATTATTGCATTATAGTCAGCAATGCTAATTTTTATATTTTTCTAAATGTTTTCTTTTACACTGTTAGTGTGTCAGTGAAGCAGTGTCCTTCGCTAACATATTGTCAGACAGTGCACTGCAGGCGCAGCCTCTGTAGAATCCTAGCATCACAGCAAACTTGAGGTGTTGCTGCCATCTTGTGGACTAGAATGGTGGTACTACACAACATTTGATTTTACTAGTAAGTACTAAGCAGCATCACTGGTAATAAATGGGTTTCTAAAGTTACTCCGCCTGTTCACGGAACTCCGCATAATTTGGCGGAGTTTTCCAGCAACTCCGCGTAATTCCGCGGAGTGAGACGCCGTGAACTACACCCACAGTTACTCAACATAGCTGTGGCTATTTGCCCCCAACCCACAATTTGCCTATACATGTTATGTTAACAAAGATTATAATGCGCACAGCAACTCAAAAGAGTGTCCCAGCGCGAGCCCTGGAGCAAAAGACAGAAAGAAGAATACAGCACAAAAAGAGGGAAACATTCAGTTGAAAAGGAAAGTTTTAAGTTTCTTTCTGAATTGGGTGGGATCCTGCAGGCTGCGTAAGTCAAAGGGGAGAGAGTTCCAGGCCACAGCAGCCGTGTAGGCCAGAGAACTACCACCTTTCCTTTTCAGGCGGAATCTGGGAATGATTGCCCTTAGCATATTAGAGAAGCGCAGGTGCCTACTGGGGGCGTAGAACTGAAAACGCTTCCTAAGATAGACAGGGCCATAGTGGTAGAGAGCAGCATGGGCCATTACCAGGGCCTTAAACTTAACCCTAGCTTTCACGGGTAGCCAGTGAAGATTACGCCTGACACTGGTTCATTTGGGAAGGCTGAAAAGCATTCTGGCAGCGACATTCTGGACCACCTGTAGTCTATCCAGGAGGTAGCCAGGCAGACCGACGTACAGTGCATTGGCATAGTCAATACGGGAGGTGACGAGCGCTCGAGTAACCGTTTCTTTTGCTGCTAAGGGGAGGAGAGGCAGAAAAGTTTTGAGTAGCTTCAGTATGCCAAAACAGGTACCTGTCAATTTGCTGATTTGGCTGCAGAAGCTAAGTTTTTCGTCAAACCAAATCCCAAGGTTTTTGACCGGAAGGCCCCGAGGAGAAAGCCTGGGGGACTCATCCAGCCAAAAAGAGTGCCAGAACAGAGGGGGAAAATCGCCGAAGAATTCAATCTCAGTTTTATCTTCATTGCATTTAAGCTGGGCGGAAGTGAGTCAATTGAACACAGCTGCAAGACAAGTTTTAACATGGGCAGTGGATGACTCATGTTTCTTCCAGGTGAACAAAAGCTGAGTATCGTCAGCATAGGCGACAACTTTAGCACCTAACTCCTCCACCAACTGAATGAGAGGAGACATATAAATGTTAAACAGAAGCGGGCTCAGCACTGGCCCCTGAGGAACTCCGGTCCAAAGTTCTTGAGTAGTAGACGTAAAGGGGGGATCCAGACTTGCTGTGTTCTGCCTTCCAAAAAGGAATTTAGCCACTTGCTAGCGGAACCCATGAGACCCAGCTTCTGCAAGCCGGCTAGAAGGAGTGAGTGAGGGACAGTATTGAAAGCGGCAGAAAGGTCCAACAGGACCAGTGCTGCCCTGCCCCCAGTATCCAAAGTTTCGCATATGGCTTCAGCGATTTCCAGCAATGCTGATTCCATGCTGTACGAGGCTCTGAAACCAGATTGGGCCAGGTGAAGGAGGCCATGCTGTTCAACAAAGGTGGTCAGTTGCTTGTTGACCATCTTCTCACAGACCTCCGCAATAGCCAGGAGAAGAGAGATGGGGCGGTAGCTTGCCGGGAGGTTAGGATCGAGAGACACCTTTTAAATAAGGGGAATGACCGGCACTTGTTTCCAGGAGGGAGGGACAGTGGCCGATACCAAGGAGGTATTAATCAACTGATTCAGGAGAGGGTTGATTACAATGGCTGCACTAGCCAAAAGTTTGGCAGGGCACGGATTATTAGGGGAACCTGATTTGAGAGTGGACAAAGCGGCCATGGAGTCCGTCAGCGTGGAGAATGTGGCCTCGGAAGGGGAGGAAGCCTGTTGGCCGGGGGTGCCATGATTGCCTGGGTGTCCAATTTGCCAAAGTGAGATTGGAGTACCCTGACCTTATTAATAAAAAAAAATGAGAGTTCTTCACACCATGAGAGAGACGGAGCATGGGCCTTGGTCATGGCTTTAGGTGTCACATGACTTTGTACAATATTAAAAAGTTCTTTGGTATTGTTGCCAGATAGGGCAATACATTTGGCATAATGCGAGTGTTTAGCTTGCACAATAGCAGCATAATAGGATTTTGGGGCCGTTTTGAGAGCAGCTTTGACCTCAATGCTATAGTTCAGTCTCCATTTCCTTTCTAACCTTTTGCATTGCTGTTTCTGCATTTTTAGTGAGGGCAAGAACCACGGTTTGGAGAGTGACACATTTGAACACCTGGGTCTGGCTTGCAGGGTAAGGCGCACCACCACCTTCTCGATCCAGTTATTAAAGTTCGCAAGTGCCAAGTTGAAGTCCTCAGCTAGCTGAGGCTTGAGTTCAACTAGAGCTTGGCTGAAGGCTTCCGGATCGATTCTATGAGTGGCGTTACCCAGGCAGTCCCTGCAGGGCTTAGCTAAATGAGCCTTGTTAAAGGTTTGCCATGAGATAAAAATCAGGTAGTGATCAGACATGTTATTTGCAGGAGAGGCACCACCTCTAGTGGAAAACTGTAGCAAATGGCGTCCAAAGTGTGTCCCCCACAGTGTGTGGGAGATGTTACATATTGTTAAAGTTGTGCCGGTTGCAGCAGAGATAGGAAGTCTCTCCCCCTCCATGTTATCAATATGTATATTAAAGTCCCCAAGGAGCTAAAAGTGCATGTAGCGGAGTGCTCTAGGCATAATACAGCCATTAAGTAAGTTGGGGAAGAGGCCGACAGGGCCCGGGGGTCTATAAAGTAAAATCCCTCCCAGGGAATAATGGGGTGTGATCTTAACACAAAAATTCAGCGCTTCAATGTCTGGTGAATCCTCCAGTTTGTTACACTGGCACTCCCATTCTTCCCTCACAACCACTGCTACACCACCCCCTCACCCAGATTTGCAATCCGCTCTTGAGATTTTAAACCCCTTCGGGATGGCCATCTCAATTACCGGGCTGGAGAAAGGAGTAAGCCACGTTTCAGTGATAAAGAGCAGATCTAAAGAAGAAGAAGGTCAAAAATGTCCTGGGAGTATTTTGATACTAAGCGGGCATTAATCAGAGCCGCCTTAATGGAAGGCGGAGCATGCCTGCCCCTGGGCATATCTATAATAGAAGGAGGGGGCAGTGGAAGTCCAAACTTACAATTGACGCAGACATGCGCGGTTTTCGCCGCTACGTCCCATCTAGTAAGTGAAACACAGTTTGTAGTATTAAAAGACAGCAGCTCCTCACTGCTATACTGATGAGTGTAATGTCTGGCATGTGAGGGGCCACTGGCAGCGTGGCTGGCGCTGGCCGCCTCCGGGACTCTTGACAGATGCAGCATGCATTTTTATTTTCCCATCCCCCTTGAACAGCTAGAGCATGCAGTCCCCAAAATGGCGTTTCTAGATGTCCTTACAGGGGGGGGAGCCACAAATGAGGAAATGAAATTGGGCCGAGTAGGCAGCGTCCGAATACACAGCATCAGATTCAACAAACAGGTATGAGCAATTAAAACATTTAAAAACGGCATAACAATGAATTAGGGTAAAAGGCAGTTTCTGTTAGCAGCGAGAGAAGTAAAGTGCCAGTGCGATATAAAAAATCCCTCTGGGCCAAATTGCTGGGGTTATTTGCCCCCAAACCCTAGATTGGCTCAATATAGGTGTGGCTATTTGCCCCACAACCCACAACTTGCGGGTACATTGCTGGAGGTATTGGCCTCTAAACCCCAGATTAGCACAACATAGCTGTGGCTATTTGCCCCACAACCCACAATTCACCCGTACATTGCTGGGAGTATTGAGCCCCCCTTATGCTGCCTTTTGCAGGGTAGTTACGCTATTGTGTATTTGTAGGTGTCTGACTTACCATCTGTGACGACTGCGTCGGTTGGGGTTGTAATACTGCTCATAGATGTAGAGTATCGGGATGACATGCACAATGGGATACATGGCTGCACCGTCTCATCCGCTGGATTCGTGTTATGGCTTGATTCAGGGCTGAAATACTCCCCTTCCGGATGATCTGACATGTTAGTTTTGGCGACCGATTACACATCGTACTTGGGCATTCAGAATCGGACTAGGAAAAGGCCTCTGGAAGACTCCTTTCTGCATTTCCGGGGACTTCACGTTGGGAAAATGAGGACAGATTCAGAGTAACCAAGTTATTGGGTAAGTAAAGGGTTTTGGGCATCGTACTTCGTTGTTTGTAGGAACCGGATCCCAGTACGAGTCGGTTGGAAGTTCCAACTCAGGGCAGCTCTGGGATGGCCTTCCTAATGACATCAGAATCGGTCCCTAACATGGGATACATGTTCTTAGAGGTTGTTAGAAAAAATCAATATATCATCAATTTAGATTATTGCAAATTGCAGATCATGAGGCATCACTTGATACTCAAACAACCTAAAAAGAGTTTGAAATGCGGTCTACCACTCGTCTCCTTGGGCCACACGAATCAGATGGTATGCTCCTCATGAATCTAATTTTGAATATACTTTTGCATTCTTCACTTGATCTAAAAGTTCTGATATTAATGGTAATGGGTAACGATTCTTTAATGTGACTTGATTCAATGCTCTGTAATCTATACATGTTCTTAATTCTCCACCTCTCTAAGGAATAAAGAATAAAGGTAAGGAGACTGGGTGGACGTATAAATCCATTGGCTAAATATTGATCCAAAAATGTCCTTCAATATTTATTCTCAGCCTCAGTTAATGCATATATTTTGCTGCATGGTAATACTGCTCTGGGCTCCAATTCAATCTTACAATCAAAGGGCTGATGGGGGGGACTTCTCAGCTACTTTCTTGTCATGGACCATGTCCAGATTTGTATATTCTCCTGGAATGTCTTCAGTTTTAATGGCACAACACAAACAATCATATGAAGAGAAGCTGAACTGATGGTGGTGGAGGTTTTGGTCTCTTCTTACGGTCCTAGAAGCAGTTCTCTCTATAGTTCTGAGAATCCATGATAACTTTTCTGTGACTCCAATCTATAGTTGGGTTATGCTCATTGAGCCAGGGTAGCCCCAATATCAACTGAAATTGAGGAGCATTGATCAGATTGAAAACTATCTGCTCTTGATGTCCCTTTAGTCCCTTCAAACAAAAAGCCTCAGTTTCATGGGTTATGAGGCCGGATGAGAGATTGGTACCATCTACCGCTCTTACTGCCCCCAAGGTAGTCTTCTTGAATAATTATGTTACAATCATATTTATTATCACAAAAATTGCCCATTGCTCCAGACTCAATCATTACAGATATTCCTTGAACTTCTATGTTCCGAAATGTAGCTGTAAAAGGAACCACAAGATGTGGCGCAGCTGACTGAAGTGTATTTACAACTTGCTGAGATGTCAGGAGTTGACTTGGGGCTGGCATCCATCAGAGCAACTCCTCTTACTGATGGAGCTTATCTTTTTCTCAACTGGCTCATTTTGGGCTTTTTAGTCATTTCTTAACAAAAGCCCAGAATGTCCACAATAAAGACACAAATGGTTGTTTTTTGTTTCTCCTTTTCTTCTTTGGAGAGAGGTCCATAGATCGAACCTATTTGCTTGGGCTCTTCAGAGGTTACACTTTCTGTCAATTTTCGGTTATCATTCTTAACTGTATCTAGTCTAGGAGGAATCGAGCGGTAGAACCAAATCAATTATCTCAGAAATCTCTGTGGTTCTCTTCAGAATTTGAGCTAATGCTTCCTTAAACTCATCCTTGAGCCCTCTATAAAAAATGGCAGCTCTCTTTGATATAGGCTGCACTTTGGTCTGTTTTAGTCCTGAGGAAGACCCACCTTCATGTACAGTGAATAACACTTGATCACAGGGTCGAAACGTTGATGACATCAAGTTATGTCCTATGTCAGCTATCCTTGAAATATGTAAAGAAGATATAAGGATATACGGAACAAAACATTTTTGGCACATTTTGATTTTTTGTGGTTCCATGTTTGTGTATGTGATCACCAGGAGATTTGTGATTTTCACTATGTATATGTTAATGTGATGTATTGTTCTGTATGTTCTCTGGACACTCACTGAAAAGAGAAATATGAAAATAGAAAGATATACCTGTTTTGATACATAAAAAATAATATACTTTAAAAAAGTTAATGGTTGTGTTGTAAGCAAAAAATAAGTACGAGGTTCCTCTAGATGGTAAGAAAAGCGGGTAGGGGACTGGTGTGGAGAAACAAGGAGGACCACTGAGTGTATGGAAAAGAGAAAAAGGGGGGAAGATCCCTTTTAGGAACTAGGGCTCTCACACACCCAGCAAGCTAGGTGTCATGCTTCATCATATGAGCCTGCCCCTCGTCAGGTCGGCGCTGCAATACCTGACGGGCACCCGTACCGGGGCTCTTTGTCGGGGATCTTTTGTTCCTGCCGGTAGGTGCAGTGGGGGTAAGGGCCCTAGTGTGTAGATGTGATGTGTGGTGAAAGTAAAATAGGTCAGTTAATCCTAAAAACCTTTATTGGGAAGGTAAACTGCCTAGTGTAAAAGAATGAGAGGGGTACAGGACTAGTACTGGTGTATCTAGTGGTAAATGCCCAGCTCTCAGGTGATCGACATGTTTCGTGCCATTGTAGTCCTATAGATCAAGGCACTTCCTCAGGATCGAATAAAACGCTATCTACACTTCAAAGGTAAGTGAATTTCTACATACCCAGGACACAGGTAGTTGACCTATGAAAAGTAAAAGAAAACATATATAGACAATATAAATATTATGTTCAAACATACTCAGTCCTCAATGTCCACCAAGCTGTTATTGCTATTAAAAGGCCCCACGGATAGTGTGCTACCCAGTGCATACTAAATGTAGTTACTCAAACACACAGTATGTGATAGAGAATGCGATACCGTGATATCTATTACCAAATATCTTCTCTAAAATATTATGGATAAAACAAAAATAGAGGCAACTAAGTGGATGCAATGGTCAGAGCAGAACAACTGACTCACCTGGTCTGTACATCAAGTGTACTTGCAGCGGTTAATCAGCGGTACAAGAGGACACCAATTGGGTCCTAAAACAAGAATAAATAGAAGAATACAAAAAGAAACGTGGATCTGTTAAATAAGCTGAATCCGATCAGCTAACGGAATGGTAAATGCCAGAGGGGTGCAGAAACGGACGCTTGCCGGAAAAACAAGAGCCATCAAGGGAACCTGCCCGAGGTGTGTAGTCAGGTAAGCGGTACCCCCAATGCCAGGCGGGTCCCCAACAGAATTCAACAACCCGGTAGAACCAGGACTGAGGAACCAACTGGCATGCAAGGATCACCACGGGGCCCGGGAGGATACACGCCATGACCCGAAGTAACACTAGGGAGCCTCGTGATCTCAGGAGGGCAGTCGATTTGCGGGGATGCAAGTACCGCCGCACACACTCACCTCTGATAGTTGTATGTCGTAACTAAAGCCAACTCACCGGCGGATGACGCTCCTTGCGTTAAGACCTACCCTGCCGCCGACACCGGGATGGTAGCAGGCAGGGGCCGGAGAAACATAAATAAGCGAGTCGCAGCCCACTTGTGGGCGGTTCCCATGACGTAGTACGGGATGCGTGAGGTCGTGAACCTAGTGACTGGTGACTCGGCTGGAATGAGTAGCACGCATGATAACTAAAGCAGCGGCCATATTAGAGTGTGAAAATGCTCCAAAGAATATATTAAAAGGAGATACTGAACTCTTAATCGAGTGTCCCTGTTGATGCTTAAAGGGACCTGACCAGGTGAAAAGTAACGAATAATAGTTCGAAACATCTATAACAAGGAATGCTACGAGAACCAACGCCTAAAATTATGGGGGCGTGCTATAAACGTGAGCATGGAACCAAAACCAGTTATGAACAACCCAAAGATTAACTGTGAGAGAGTTGTAATATACAGCATGTGGAAAAAAGCATCGGAGGATTAGCAATCTAATGATCTGAAAGACCTGAAGGGAGTCAACCTCATAACTGCATAAGATAGAACATCCAACAAGGTGGTGATAATGCACTAACAGATGCTAATATAGTCCCAAAGTTAAATACTGATATAGACACCTATACAGATGCTCGTCATGCTAACTAGAGTTACTCCATTCAAAAATGGAAGAGTGTAATCATGGCGTAACTCATCATAGATAAGGGTGCATGGTCTATACTGTGTAAAGGTGGGGGCCACAGTGTAGATAATTCAAGTAAGTGCACCCCACGGTATATCATCATTGAGGCCCTTAGTATGTGTGGATAATCTATACACCCATCTTTGTTCAGCTTTGAACAGTACAGTCTTGGTTACCTGTGGGTATGTTTCTAGGACTATCCAACGCAATGTTTCAGGGGCATGTTGTGTATCCTTAAAATGTGTATACAATTTGGTGGTGACCCTTTGGCACCTGATATTACTTTTATGCTCTGTTATACGGGTCTTAATTGATCGCATAGTCATTCCTATGTATTGGAGACCACAGGGACAGACCAACATGTAAATACATCGTTTAGTGTTACAGTTCGTGTGTCTCTTCAGGGTCCATCTGAAGTTGGACGACAGGGCTATTTCTTTGGATGTAATGGTAGCGGGCACACACTGCAAGAACCACATGGGTAGTGACCAGTGATTGCCGGAAGGCCCCACAGTGTCCTCTGTGTGTCGGTGTTGTGTTTCCTTGGTCTGGTGTGTATTAAGGTATCCTTAAGGTTACGAGTTCTTTTATACGCGAACCTGGGTTTGGGTAATTGTAGGTCACCAGTGTTTAAAATACCCCAGTGTTTCAAAATGATCCGTTTGATTCGTGAAGAATCTGGGGTAAATGATGTCACACACGTCAAGGTATCAGTGGTTAGTTTAGGATGTACTTCAAGTAGAGACTCTCTAGGGTTATTCCTCACTCTCTTCAATGAATCTCTTATTTGTTTCTGTGGATAGCCCCTTGCCGTAAGATTAGATGCTAAAATATCGGCTTCTTTTTGTAATCACTAACCAATTTGCAATTGCGTCTAATGCGCAAGAATTGCCCAAATGGCAAATTATCTCTTAATGCTTTAGGGTGGTGGCTGTTGTACAGGAGTAAGCTATTGCGGTCAGTTGGTTTCTTATAGAGAGAGCTGTAGAGACTGCCTGCACTCAGTGTGATGTTTATGTCCAGGAAAGGGACGGTGGTATCAGAGATGTTGTGTGAGAATTTTAGGTACTCATTCTGGATATTGATCCATCGTACAAAATCTTCGCAGGTTGATCGACTTCCATGCCAAAACACCAAAATATCATCAATGAAACGTTTCCAAAGTTTCAAATTGTTGTAATATGGGTTAGTAGTGTTAAGGATTACTTCCCTTTCAAAAGCTGTCATGTAAAGGCACGCCAGACTAGGGGCAAAGGTACTACCCATAGAAGTACCCTGACTCTGATGAAATAGTTGTTGTTTGAATTCAAAGAAATTCTCAGTTAGAGCCAGGGTAGCGCAATCCATTATAAAGGAAATAGGGGTGGATGATGTCCACTCCAATGTATTGAGGGCAGTTTCCACAACTGCTAGGGTGGCTCTCTGGGGAATGTTTGTGTATAAAGCTTCTACGTCAAAAGTGACGAGAAAGTCAATGTCTCCAGTGTCTAATGTTCCCTCAATAATCCTCAAGATATCAGTAGTGTATTTTACAAAGGTGGGGGTGTTTTTCACAATTGGTTGTAAAAAATGGTCGCAGAAGATGGAAAGAGGCTCGAGGTTGGATCCGATCCCGGAGACGATAGGTCGACCAGGGACCGGTAGGACACCTTTATGAATTTTAGGAAGGGTGTAAAAATATGGTGTTCTAGGCTCCTTAGAAATTAAAAATCAGCTTCCTTACGGCTGATCCACCCATTGGACTCTGCCTCGTAAACCATTGTGGAAATACTCGTCGTGAGACGTGTAGTAGGATCGGTTGTGATGGGAGTATAATATCTCTCATTAGATAGTTGGCGGATGCATTCTGCATCATAATCAGTTGTAGATTGTACTACCGTAGCCCCTCCTTTGTCCGCTTGTTTAATGGTGATGGTCACATCTTCCGCTAGAGCCCTCACTAAAGCTTCCTCTGTTTTGGAAAGGTTATGAAAAGGTGCCTTTCTATTTGGTAGGTCCATTTCGTTCAGAACTGCCTGCTGCTAGGGACTGGTTGGTTTTAATCATCAACACGGCTAGAAGGTTGGCAGATGCCCTCTTAGTGAGAATCCAGATATCTGAAGGGGCCTTAAAAACTACTATCCAGATTACAGCCTACAAAAGTAAACTTTCGGAAATCAACAATGAAATTTCTGACAATAAAGAATATCTCATGAAGCAGAAAATCAACAAACTTCAGAAAGATATTCAGAAATTCTCTAAAGAAAAGGCTTACCCCTATCTTAGGGATGATTACACTTCCACAAAAACGAGTTATTCCTCTGACGAGAGCTCAGATAGGAGAGACTCTAGTGATAGCAACTCAAGTACTAACAGTGGGGGCAACAATACACCTAGAAGGAACCGACGCCCCAATCAATACTACCAGGGACCACCTTACCAGGACCCCTCACTATACCATGGTCCACCACCTCCTTTCTGGCAATTCCCTCAATATTACCAGGGTCCACCCCAATTCTTTAACAACAGCAATAGGCCTTTTTAGAAAGAGGTTGGGGCAGAGGAAGAGGACGCAACAGAACAGGAGTAAACAAACAGGTCCATTGGCAAGACCAACCGACCAGTGGCATGGACACTCGGAGCAAGACAAGAGCAAACAAGACCTAGTGGTCAATCTTTCCCACCGTACCCTCACTGAACCTGAGAAAAAGGTACTACAGATGGGCCTAGGTTTTGTGCCAACGCCCAAACCAGATAAATTTAGAGACCAATGTGAGATACATAATTGGTTCCGCACAATACGACTGAAAGCTTTCTTTAAAGATACTGTTCCTATGGAACAGAATGATTCAGGCCTAAGGAATCCCTCATCCTTTACTCCACATAACAACATGGTTCCGGTAGAAGTCCTTGCCTTCGAGCAGGCAGTTCTGAACGAAATGGACCTACCAAATAGAAAGGCACCTTTTCATAACCTTTCCAAAACAGAGGAAGCTTTAGTGAGGGCTCTAGCGGAAGATGTGACCATCACCATTAAACAAGCGGACAAAGGAGGGGCTACGGTAGTACAATCTACAACTGATTATGATGCAGAATGCATCCGCCAACTATCTAATGAGAGATATTATACTCCCATCACAACCGATCCTACTACACGTCTCACGACGAGTATTTCCACAATGGTTTACGAGGCAGAGTCCAATGGGTGGATCAGCCGTAAGGAAGCTGATTTTTTAATTTCTAAGGAGCCTAGAACACCATATTTTTACACCCTTCCTAAAATTCATAAAGGTGTCCTACCGGTCCCTGGTCGACCTATCGTCTCCGGGATCGGATCCATCCTCGAGCCTCTTTCCATCTTCTGCGACCATTTTTTACAACCAATTGTGAAAAACACCCCCACCTTTGTAAAAGACACTACTGATATCTTGAGGATTATTGAGGGAACATTAGACACTGGAGACATTGACTTTCTCGTCACTTTTGACGTAGAAGCTTTATACACAAACATTCCCCAGAGAGCCACCCTAGCAGTTGTGGAAACTGCCCTCAATACATTGGAGTGGACATCATCCACCCCTATTTCCTTTATAATGGATTGCGCTACCCTGGCTCTAACTGAGAATTTCTTTGAATTCAAACAACAACTATTTCATCAGAGTCAGGGTACTTCTATGGGTAGTACATTTGCCCCTAGTCTGGCGTGCCTTTACATGACAGCTTTTGAAAGGGAAGTAATCCTTAACACTACTAACCCATATTACAACAATTTGAAACTTTGGAAACGTTTCATTGATGATATTTTGGTGTTTTGGCATGGAAGTCGATCAACCTGCGAAGATTTTGTACGATGGATCAATATCCAGAATGAGTACCTAAAATTCTCACACAACATCTCTGATACCACCGTCCCTTTCCTGGACATAAACATCACACTGAGTGCAGGCAGTCTCTACAGCTCTCTCTATAAGAAACCAACTGACCGCAATAGCTTACTCCTGTACAACAGCCACCACCCTAAAGCATTAAGAGATAATTTGCCATTTGGGCAATTCTTGCGCATTAGACGCAATTGCAAATTGGTTAGTGATTACAAAAAAGAAGCCGATATTTTAGCATCTAATCTTACGGCAAGGGGCTATCCACAGAAACAAATAAGAGATTCATTGAAGAGAGTGAGGAATAACCCTAGAGAGTCTCTACTTGAAGTACATCCTAAACTAACCACTGATACCTTGACGTGTGTGACATCATTTACCCCAGATTCTTCACGAATCAAACGGATCATTTTGAAACACTGGGGTATTTTAAACACTGGTGACCTACAATTACCCAAACCCAGGTTCGCGTATAAAAGAACTCGTAACCTTAAGGATACCTTAATACACACCAGACCAAGGAAACACAACACCGACACACAGAGGACACTGTGGGGCCTTCCGGCAATCACTGGTCACTACCCATGTGGTTCTTGCAGTGTGTGCCCGCTTACCATTACATCCAAAGAAATAGCCCTGTCGTCCAACTTCAGATGGACCCTGAAGAGACACACGAACTGTAACACTAAACGATGTATTTACATGTTGGTCTGTCCCTGTGGTCTCCAATACATAGGAATGACTATGCGATCAATTAAGACCCGTATAACAGAGCATAAAAGTAATATCAGGTGCCAAAGGGTCACCACCAAATTGTATACACATTTTAAGGATACACAACATGCCCCTGAAACATTGCGTTGGATAGTCCTAGAAACATACCCACAGGTAACCAAGACTGTACTGTTCAAAGCTGAACAAAGATGGGTGTATAGATTATCCACACATACTAAGGGCCTCAATGATGATATACCGTGGGGTGCACTTACTTGAATTATCTACACTGTGGCCCCCACCTTTACACAGTATAGACCATGCACCCTTATCTATGACGAGTTACGCCATGATTACACTCTTCCATTTTTGAATGGAGTAACTCTAGTTAGCATGACGAGCATCTGTATAGGTGTCTATATCAGTATTTAACTTTGGGACTATATTAGCATCTGTTAGTGCATTATCACCACCTTGTTGGATGTTCTATCTTATGCAGTTATGAGGTTGACTCCCTTCAGGTCTTTCAGATCATTAGATTGCTAATCCTCCGATGCTTTTTTCCACATGCTGTATATTACAACTCTCTCACAGTTAATCTTTGGGTTGTTCATAACTGGTTTTGGTTCCATGCTCACGTTTATAGCACGCCCCCATAATTTTAGGCGTTGGTTCTCGTAGCATTCCTTGTTATAGATGTTTCGAACTATTATTCGTTACTTTTCACCTGGTCAGGTCCCTTTAAGCATCAACAGGGACACTCGATTAAGAGTTCAGTATCTCCTTTTAATATATTCTTTGGAGCATTTTCACACTCTAATATGGCCGCTGCTTTAGTTATCATGCGTGCTACTCATTCCAGCCGAGTCACCAGTCACTAGGTTCACGACCTCACGCATCCCGTACTACGTCATGGGAACCGCCCACAAGTGGGCTGCGACTCGCTTATTTATGTTTCTCCGGCCCCCTGCCTGCTACCATCCCGGTGTCGGCGGCAGGGTAGGTCTTAACGCAAGGAGCGTTAATTCGCCGGTGAGTTGGCTTTAGTTACGACATACAACTATCAGAGGTGAGTGTGTGCGGCGGTACTTGCATCCCCGCAAATCGACTGCCCTCCTGAGATCACGAGGCTCCCTAGTGTTACTTCGGGTCATGGCGTGTATCCTCCCGGGCCCCGTGGTGATCCTTGCATGCCAGTTGGTTCCTCAGTCCTGGTTCTACCGGGTTGTTGAATTCTGTTGGGGACCCGCCTGGCATTGGGGGGTACCGCTTACCTGACTACACACCTCGGGCAGGTTCCCTTGATGGCTCTTGTTTTTCCGGCAAGCGTCCGTTTCTGCACCCCTCTGGCATTTACCATTCCGTTAGCTGATCGGATTCAGCTTATTTAACAGATCCACGTTTCTTTTTGTATTCTTCTATTTATTCTTGTTTTAGGACCCAATTGGTGTCCTCTTGTACCGCTGATTAACCGTTGCAAGTACACTTGATGTACAGACCAGGTGAGTCAGTTGTTCGTTCTGACCATTGCATCCACTTAGTTGCCTCTATTTTTGTTTTATCCATAATATTTTAGAGAAGATATTTGGTAATAGATATCACGGTATCGCATTCTCTATCACATACTGTGTGTTTGAGTAACTACATTTAGTATGCACTGGGTAGCACACTATCCGTGGGGCCTTTTAATAGCAATAACAGCTTGGTGGACATTGAGGACTGAGTATGTTTGAACATAATATTTATATTGTCTATATATGTTTTCTTTTACTTTTCATAGGTCAACTACCTGTGTCCTGGGTATGTAGAAATTCACTTACCTTTGAAGTGTAGATAGCGTTTTATTCGATCCTGAGGAAGTGCCTTGATCTATAGGACTACAATGGCACGAAACATGTCGATCACCTGAGAGCTGGGCATTTACCACTAGATACACCAGTACTAGTCCTGTACCCCTCTCATTCTTTTACACTAGGCAGTTTACCTTCCCAATAAAGGTTTTTAGGATTAACTGACCTATTTTACTTTCACCACACATCACATCTACACACTAGGGCCCTTACCCCCACTGCACCTACCGGCAGGAACAAAAGATCCCCGACAAAGAGCCCCGGTACGGGTGCCCGTCAGGTATTGCAGCGCCGACCTGACGAGGGGCAGGCTCATATGATGAAGCATGACACCTAGCTTGCTGGGTGTGTGAGAGCCCTAGTTCCTAAAAGGGATCTTCCCCCCTTTTTCTCTTTTCCATACACTCAGTGGTCCTCCTTGTTTCTCCACACCAGTCCCCTACCCGCTTTTCTTACCATCTAGAGGAACCTCGTACTTATTTTTTGCTTACTAGTCCTTGTGGGGCATGTACGTTGGACCTCGTTAAATATGCCCTTAGTCCCTCTCTTTGTTGAATAGTTCTAGCACGGGTTTTCCCGTGGGACTCTATTTCAGGTTACCAGCAGATCACCCTCTGACCTAGACTGGCCCATTTTACTCTTGTGTCCTCTATACCTGTGAGGAACAATGGATCAAGCTCAAGGTTTGAGCTTTGGCGACGATGCAGTCACGGACATTTTAGACAGAACACCATCTATTTTAGGTGGTGATGGCAGTTCAGCATCTGGTTCCAACTCTGATGACTGGAACACATTGACCACACTGAAAAGAGAGTGGCTTAAGATCACGCTTCACGGCGCACTCATGACGGAATATCTTAGAGCTAATATTGCTCCATCAGGCTTGATAGTTAACAACTTTCCCAGACTATTCCTGGATGATGCCACCTTCAAAAGTGAATGGTCCCTAGTTGCTTGGAAGTGCACTAGGGACTGGTTGGTTTTAATCATCAACACGGCTAGAAGGTTGGCAGATGCCCTCTTAGTGAGAATCCAGATATCTGAAGGGGCCTTAAAAACTACTATCCAGATTACAGCCTACAAAAGTAAACTTTCGGAAATCAACAATGAAATTTCTGACAATAAAGAATATCTCATGAAGCAGAAAATCAACAAACTTCAGAAAGATATTCAGAAATTCTCTAAAGAAAAGGCTTACCCCTATCTTAGGGATGATTACACTTCCACAAAAACGAGTTATTCCTCTGACGAGAGCTCAGATAGGAGAGACTCTAGTGATAGCAACTCAAGTACTAACAGTGGGGGCAACAGTACACCTAGAAGGAACCGACGCCCCAATCAATACTACCAGGGACCACCTTACCAGGACCCCTCACTATACCATGGTCCACCACCTCCTTTCTGGCAATTCCCTCAATATTACCAGGGTCCACCCCAATTCTTTAACAACAGCAATAGGCCTTTTTTAGAAAGAGGTTGGGGCAGAGGAAGAGGACGCAACAGAACAGGAGTAAACAAACAGGTCCATTGGCAAGACCAACCGACCAGTGGCATGGACACTCGGAGCAAGACAAGAGCAAACAAGACCTAGTGGTCAATCTTTCCCACCGTACCCTCACTGAACCTGAGAAAAAGGTACTACAGATGGGCCTAGGTTTTGTGCCAACGCCCAAACCAGATAAATTTAGAGACCAATGTGAGATACATAATTGGTTCCGCACAATACGACTGAAAGCTTTCTTTAAAGATACTGTTCCTATGGAACAGAATGATTCAGGCCTAAGGAATCCCTCATCCTTTACTCCACATAACAACATGGTTCCGGTAGAAGTCCTTGCCTTCGAGCAGGCAGTTCTGAACGAAATGGACCTACCAAATAGAAAGGCACCTTTTCATAACCTTTCCAAAACAGAGGAAGCTTTAGTGAGGGCTCTAGCGGAAGATGTGACCATCACCATTAAACAAGCGGACAAAGGAGGGGCTACGGTAGTACAATCTACAACTGATTATGATGCAGAATGCATCCGCCAACTATCTAATGAGAGATATTATACTCCCATCACAACCGATCCTACTACACGTCTCACGACGAGTATTTCCACAATGGTTTACGAGGCAGAGTCCAATGGGTGGATCAGCCGTAAGGAAGCTGATTTTTTAATTTCTAAGGAGCCTAGAACACCATATTTTTACACCCTTCCTAAAATTCATAAAGGTGTCCTACCGGTCCCTGGTCGACCTATCGTCTCCGGGATCGGATCCATCCTCGAGCCTCTTTCCATCTTCTGCGACCATTTTTTACAACCAATTGTGAAAAACACCCCCACCTTTGTAAAAGACACTACTGATATCTTGAGGATTATTGAGGGAACATTAGACACTGGAGACATTGACTTTCTCGTCACTTTTGACGTAGAAGCTTTATACACAAACATTCCCCAGAGAGCCACCCTAGCAGTTGTGGAAACTGCCCTCAATACATTGGAGTGGACATCATCCACCCCTATTTCCTTTATAATGGATTGCGCTACCCTGGCTCTAACTGAGAATTTCTTTGAATTCAAACAACAACTATTTCATCAGAGTCAGGGTACTTCTATGGGTAGTACCTTTGCCCCTAGTCTGGCGTGCCTTTACATGACAGCTTTTGAAAGGGAAGTAATCCTTAACACTACTAACCCATATTACAACAATTTGAAACTTTGGAAACGTTTCATTGATGATATTTTGGTGTTTTGGCATGGAAGTCGATCAACCTGCGAAGATTTTGTACGATGGATCAATATCCAGAATGAGTACCTAAAATTCTCACACAACATCTCTGATACCACCGTCCCTTTCCTGGACATAAACATCACACTGAGTGCAGGCAGTCTCTACAGCTCTCTCTATAAGAAACCAACTGACCGCAATAGCTTACTCCTGTACAACAGCCACCACCCTAAAGCATTAAGAGATAATTTGCCATTTGGGCAATTCTTGCGCATTAGACGCAATTGCAAATTGGTTAGTGATTACAAAAAAGAAGCCGATATTTTAGCATCTAATCTTACGGCAAGGGGCTATCCACAGAAACAAATAAGAGATTCATTGAAGAGAGTGAGGAACAACCCCAGAGAGTCTCTACTTGAAGTACATCCTAAACTAACCACTGATACCTTGACGTGTGTGACATCATTTACCCCAGATTCTTCACGAATCAAACGGATCATTTTGAAACACTGGGGTATTTTAAACACTGGTGACCTACAATTACCCAAACCCAGGTTCGCGTATAAAAGAACTCGTAACCTTAAGGATACCTTAATACACACCAGACCAAGGAAACACAACACCGACACACAGAGGACACTGTGGGGCCTTCCGGCAATCACTGGTCACTACCCATGTGGTTCTTGCAGTGTGTGCCCGCTTACCATTACATCCAAAGAAATAGCCCTGTCGTCCAACTTCAGATGGACCCTGAAGAGACACACGAACTGTAACACTAAACGATGTATTTACATGTTGGTCTGTCCCTGTGGTCTCCAATACATAGGAATGACTATGCGATCAATTAAGACCCGTATAACAGAGCATAAAAGTAATATCAGGTGCCAAAGGGTCACCACCAAATTGTATACACATTTTAAGGATACACAACATGCCCCTGAAACATTGCGTTGGATAGTCCTAGAAACATACCCACAGGTAACCAAGACTGTACTGTTCAAAGCTGAACAAAGATGGGTGTATAGATTATCCACACATACTAAGGGCCTCAATGATGATATACCGTGGGGTGCACTTACTTGAATTATCTACACTGTGGCCCCCACCTTTACACAGTATAGACCATGCACCCTTATCTATGACGAGTTACGCCATGATTACACTCTTCCATTTTTGAATGGAGTAACTCTAGTTAGCATGACGAGCATCTGTATAGGTGTCTATATCAGTATTTAACTTTGGGACTATATTAGCATCTGTTAGTGCATTATCACCACCTTGTTGGATGTTCTATCTTATGCAGTTATGAGGTTGACTCCCTTCAGGTCTTTCAGATCATTAGATTGCTAATCCTCCGATGCTTTTTTCCACATGCTGTATATTACAACTCTCTCACAGTTAATCTTTGGGTTGTTCATAACTGGTTTTGGTTCCATGCTCACGTTTATAGCACGCCCCCATAATTTTAGGCGTTGGTTCTCGTAGCATTCCTTGTTATAGATGTTTCGAACTATTATTCGTTACTTTTCACCTGGTCAGGTCCCTTTAAGCATCAACAGGGACACTCGATTAAGAGTTCAGTATCTCCTTTAAATATATTCTTTGGAGCATTTTCACACTCTAATATGGCCGCTGCTTTAGTTATCATGCGTGCTACTCATTCCAGCCGAGTCACCAGTCACTAGGTTCACGACCTCACGCATCCCGTACTACGTCATGGGAACCGCCCACAAGTGGGCTGCGACTCGCTTATTTATGTTTCTCCGGCCCCCTGCCTGCTACCATCCCGGTGTCGGCGGCAGGGTAGGTCTTAACGCAAGGAGCGTTAATTCGCCGGTGAGTTGGCTTTAGTTACGACATACAACTATCAGAGGTGAGTGTGTGCGGCGGTACTTGCATCCCCGCAAATCGACTGCCCTCCTGAGATCACGAGGCTCCCTAGTGTTACTTCGGGTCATGGCGTGTATCCTCCCGGGCCCCGTGGTGATCCTTGCATGCCAGTTGGTTCCTCAGTCCTGGTTCTACCGGGTTGTTGAATTCTGTTGGGGACCCGCCTGGCATTGGGGGGTACCGCTTACCTGACTACACACCTCGGGCAGGTTCCCTTGATGGCTCTTGTTTTTCCGGCAAGCGTCCGTTTCTGCACCCCTCTGGCATTTACCATTCCGTTAGCTGATCGGATTCAGCTTATTTAACAGATCCACGTTTCTTTTTGTATTCTTCTATTTATTCTTGTTTTAGGACCCAATTGGTGTCCTCTTGTACCGCTGATTAACCGTTGCAAGTACACTTGATGTACAGACCAGGTGAGTCAGTTGTTTGTTCTGACCATTGCATCCACTTAGTTGCCTCTATTTTTGTTTTATCCATAATATTTTAGAGAAGATATTTGGTAATAGATATCACGGTATCGCATTCTCTATCACATACTGTGTGTTTGAGTAACTACATTTAGTATGCACTGGGTAGCACACTATCCGTGGGGCCTTTTAATAGCAATAACAGCTTGGTGGACATTGAGGACTGAGTATGTTTGAACATAATATTTATATTGTCTATATATGTTTTCTTTTACTTTTCATAGGTCAACTACCTGTGTCCTGGGTATGTAGAAATTCACTTACCTTTGAAGTGTAGATAGCGTTTTATTCGATCCTGAGGAAGTGCCTTGATCTATAGGACTACAATGGCACGAAACATGTCGATCACCTGAGAGCTGGGCATTTACCACTAGATACACCAGTACTAGTCCTGTACCCCTCTCATTCTTTTACACTAGGCAGTTTACCTTCCCAATAAAGGTTTTTAGGATTAACTGACCTATTTTACTTTCACCACACATCACATCTACACACTAGGGCCCTTACCCCCACTGCACCTACCGGCAGGAACAAAAGATCCCCGACAAAGAGCCCCGGTACGGGTGCCCGTCAGGTATTGCAGCGCCGACCTGACGAGGGGCAGGCTCATATGATGAAGCATGACACCTAGCTTGCTGGGTGTGTGAGAGCCCTAGTTCCTAAAAGGGATCTTCCCCCCTTTTTCTCTTTTCCATACACTCAGTGGTCCTCCTTGTTTCTCCACACCAGTCCCCTACCCGCTTTTCTTACCATCTAGAGGAACCTCGTACTTATTTTTTGCTTACTAGTCCTTGTGGGGCATGTACGTTGGACCTCGTTAAATATGCCCTTAGTCCCTCTCTTTGTTGAATAGTTCTAGCACGGGTTTTCCCGTGGGACTCTATTTCAGGTTACCAGCAGATCACCCTCTGACCTAGACTGGCCCATTTTACTCTTGTGTCCTCTATACCTGTGAGGAACAATGGATCAAGCTCAAGGTTTGAGCTTTGGCGACGATGCAGTCACGGACATTTTAGACAGAACACCATCTATTTTAGGTGGTGATGGCAGTTCAGCATCTGGTTCCAACTCTGATGACTGGAACACATTGACCACACTGAAAAGAGAGTGGCTTAAGATCACGCTTCACGGCGCACTCATGACGGAATATCTTAGAGCTAATATTGCTCCATCAGGCTTGATAGTTAACAACTTTCCCAGACTATTCCTGGATGATGCCACCTTCAAAAGTGAATGGTCCCTAGTTGCTTGGAAGTGCACTAGGGACTGGTTGGTTTTAATCATCAACACGGCTAGAAGGTTGGCAGATGCCCTCTTAGTGAGAATCCAGATATCTGAAGGGGCCTTAAAAACTACTATCCAGATTACAGCCTACAAAAGTAAACTTTCGGAAATCAACAATGAAATTTCTGACAATAAAGAATATCTCATGAAGCAGAAAATCAACAAACTTCAGAAAGATATTCAGAAATTCTCTAAAGAAAAGGCTTACCCCTATCTTAGGGATGATTACACTTCCACAAAAACGAGTTATTCCTCTGACGAGAGCTCAGATAGGAGAGACTCTAGTGATAGCAACTCAAGTACTAACAGTGGGGGCAACAGTACACCTAGAAGGAACCGACGCCCCAATCAATACTACCAGGGACCACCTTACCAGGACCCCTCACTATACCATGGTCCACCACCTCCTTTCTGGCAATTCCCTCAATATTACCAGGGTCCACCCCAATTCTTTAACAACAGCAATAGGCCTTTTTTAGAAAGAGGTTGGGGCAGAGGAAGAGGACGCAACAGAACAGGAGTAAACAAACAGGTCCATTGGCAAGACCAACCGACCAGTGGCATGGACACTCGGAGCAAGACAAGAGCAAACAAGACCTAGTGGTCAATCTTTCCCACCGTACCCTCACTGAACCTGAGAAAAAGGTACTACAGATGGGCCTAGGTTTTGTGCCAACGCCCAAACCAGATAAATTTAGAGACCAATGTGAGATACATAATTGGTTCCGCACAATACGACTGAAAGCTTTCTTTAAAGATACTGTTCCTATGGAACAGAATGATTCAGGCCTAAGGAATCCCTCATCCTTTACTCCACATAACAACATGGTTCCGGTAGAAGTCCTTGCCTTCGAGCAGGCAGTTCTGAACGAAATGGACCTACCAAATAGAAAGGCACCTTTTCATAACCTTTCCAAAACAGAGGAAGCTTTAGTGAGGGCTCTAGCGGAAGATGTGACCATCACCATTAAACAAGCGGACAAAGGAGGGGCTACGGTAGTACAATCTACAACTGATTATGATGCAGAATGCATCCGCCAACTATCTAATGAGAGATATTATACTCCCATCACAACCGATCCTACTACACGTCTCACGACGAGTATTTCCACAATGGTTTACGAGGCAGAGTCCAATGGGTGGATCAGCCGTAAGGAAGCTGATTTTTAATTTCTAAGGAGCCTAGAACACCATATTTTTACACCCTTCCTAAAATTCATAAAGGTGTCCTACCGGTCCCTGGTCGACCTATCGTCTCCGGGATCGGATCCATCCTCGAGCCTCTTTCCATCTTCTGCGACCATTTTTTACAACCAATTGTGAAAAACACCCCCACCTTTGTAAAAGACACTACTGATATCTTGAGGATTATTGAGGGAACATTAGACACTGGAGACATTGACTTTCTCGTCACTTTTGACGTAGAAGCTTTATACACAAACATTCCCCAGAGAGCCACCCTAGCAGTTGTGGAAACTGCCCTCAATACATTGGAGTGGACATCATCCACCCCTATTTCCTTTATAATGGATTGCGCTACCCTGGCTCTAACTGAGAATTTCTTTGAATTCAAACAACAACTATTTCATCAGAGTCAGGGTACTTCTATGGGTAGTACCTTTGCCCCTAGTCTGGCGTGCCTTTACATGACAGCTTTTGAAAGGGAAGTAATCCTTAACACTACTAACCCATATTACAACAATTTGAAACTTTGGAAACGTTTCATTGATGATATTTTGGTGTTTTGGCATGGAAGTCGATCAACCTGCGAAGATTTTGTACGATGGATCAATATCCAGAATGAGTACCTAAAATTCTCACACAACATCTCTGATACCACCGTCCCTTTCCTGGACATAAACATCACACTGAGTGCAGGCAGTCTCTACAGCTCTCTCTATAAGAAACCAACTGACCGCAATAGCTTACTCCTGTACAACAGCCACCACCCTAAAGCATTAAGAGATAATTTGCCATTTGGGCAATTCTTGCGCATTAGACGCAATTGCAAATTGGTTAGTGATTACAAAAAAGAAGCCGATATTTTAGCATCTAATCTTACGGCAAGGGGCTATCCACAGAAACAAATAAGAGATTCATTGAAGAGAGTGAGGAATAACCCTAGAGAGTCTCTACTTGAAGTACATCCTAAACTAACCACTGATACCTTGACGTGTGTGACATCATTTACCCCAGATTCTTCACGAATCAAACGGATCATTTTGAAACACTGGGGTATTTTAAACACTGGTGACCTACAATTACCCAAACCCAGGTTCGCGTATAAAAGAACTCGTAACCTTAAGGATACCTTAATACACACCAGACCAAGGAAACACAACACCGACACACAGAGGACACTGTGGGGCCTTCCGGCAATCACTGGTCACTACCCATGTGGTTCTTGCAGTGTGTGCCCGCTTACCATTACATCCAAAGAAATAGCCCTGTCGTCCAACTTCAGATGGACCCTGAAGAGACACACGAACTGTAACACTAAACGATGTATTTACATGTTGGTCTGTCCCTGTGGTCTCCAATACATAGGAATGACTATGCGATCAATTAAGACCCGTATAACAGAGCATAAAAGTAATATCAGGTGCCAAAGGGTCACCACCAAATTGTATACACATTTTAAGGATACACAACATGCCCCTGAAACATTGCGTTGGATAGTCCTAGAAACATACCCACAGGTAACCAAGACTGTACTGTTCAAAGCTGAACAAAGATGGGTGTATAGATTATCCACACATACTAAGGGCCTCAATGATGATATACCGTGGGGTGCACTTACTTGAATTATCTACACTGTGGCCCCCACCTTTACACAGTATAGACCATGCACCCTTATCTATGACGAGTTACGCCATGATTACACTCTTCCATTTTTGAATGGAGTAACTCTAGTTAGCATGACGAGCATCTGTATAGGTGTCTATATCAGTATTTAACTTTGGGACTATATTAGCATCTGTTAGTGCATTATCACCACCTTGTTGGATGTTCTATCTTATGCAGTTATGAGGTTGACTCCCTTCAGGTCTTTCAGATCATTAGATTGCTAATCCTCCGATGCTTTTTTCCACATGCTGTATATTACAACTCTCTCACAGTTAATCTTTGGGTTGTTCATAACTGGTTTTGGTTCCATGCTCACGTTTATAGCACGCCCCCATAATTTTAGGCGTTGGTTCTCGTAGCATTCCTTGTTATAGATGTTTCGAACTATTATTCGTTACTTTTCACCTGGTCAGGTCCCTTTAAGCATCAACAGGGACACTCGATTAAGAGTTCAGTATCTCCTTTTAATATATTCTTTGGAGCATTTTCACACTCTAATATGGCCGCTGCTTTAGTTATCATGCGTGCTACTCATTCCAGCCGAGTCACCAGTCACTAGGTTCACGACCTCACGCATCCCGTACTACGTCATGGGAACCGCCCACAAGTGGGCTGCGACTCGCTTATTTATGTTTCTCCGGCCCCCTGCCTGCTACCATCCCGGTGTCGGCGGCAGGGTAGGTCTTAACGCAAGGAGCGTTAATTCGCCGGTGAGTTGGCTTTAGTTACGACATACAACTATCAGAGGTGAGTGTGTGCGGCGGTACTTGCATCCCCGCAAATCGACTGCCCTCCTGAGATCACGAGGCTCCCTAGTGTTACTTCGGGTCATGGCGTGTATCCTCCCGGGCCCCGTGGTGATCCTTGCATGCCAGTTGGTTCCTCAGTCCTGGTTCTACCGGGTTGTTGAATTCTGTTGGGGACCCGCCTGGCATTGGGGGTACCGCTTACCTGACTACACACCTCGGGCAGGTTCCCTTGATGGCTCTTGTTTTTCCGGCAAGCGTCCGTTTCTGCACCCCTCTGGCATTTACCATTCCGTTAGCTGATCGGATTCAGCTTATTTAACAGATCCACGTTTCTTTTTGTATTCTTCTATTTATTCTTGTTTTAGGACCCAATTGGTGTCCTCTTGTACCGCTGATTAACCGTTGCAAGTACACTTGATGTACAGACCAGGTGAGTCAGTTGTTCGTTCTGACCATTGCATCCACTTAGTTGCCTCTATTTTTGTTTTATCCATAATATTTTAGAGAAGATATTTGGTAATAGATATCACGGTATCGCATTCTCTATCACATACTGTGTGTTTGAGTAACTACATTTAGTATGCACTGGGTAGCACACTATCCGTGGGGCCTTTTAATAGCAATAACAGCTTGGTGGACATTGAGGACTGAGTATGTTTGAACATAATATTTATATTGTCTATATATGTTTTCTTTTACTTTTCATAGGTCAACTACCTGTGTCCTGGGTATGTAGAAATTCACTTACCTTTGAAGTGTAGATAGCGTTTTATTCGATCCTGAGGAAGTGCCTTGATCTATAGGACTACAATGGCACGAAACATGTCGATCACCTGAGAGCTGGGCATTTACCACTAGATACACCAGTACTAGTCCTGTACCCCTCTCATTCTTTTACACTAGGCAGTTTACCTTCCCAATAAAGGTTTTTAGGATTAACTGACCTATTTTACTTTCACCAC
The DNA here is from genome assembly GCA_963921515.1 of Calotriton arnoldi. NCBI lineage: Eukaryota > Metazoa > Chordata > Amphibia > Caudata > Salamandridae > Calotriton > Calotriton arnoldi. The sequence goes on from CAWUFW010005253.1 coordinate 200,444, forward strand.
ACATCACATCTACACACTAGGGCCCTTACCCCCACTGCACCTACCGGCAGGAACAAAAGATCCCCGACAAAGAGCCCCGGTACGGGTGCCCGTCAGGTATTGCAGCGCCGACCTGACGAGGGGCAGGCTCATATGATGAAGCATGACACCTAGCTTGCTGGGTGTGTGAGAGCCCTAGTTCCTAAAAGGGATCTTCCCCCCCTTTTTCTCTTTTCCATACACTCAGTGGTCCTCCTTGTTTCTCCACACCAGTCCCCTACCCGCTTTTCTTACCATCTAGAGGAACCTCGTACTTATTTTTTGCTTACTAGTCCTTGTGGGGCATGTACGTTGGACCTCGTTAAATATGCCCTTAGTCCCTCTCTTTGTTGAATGGTTGTGTTGTGTCAGTGGTTTTTGTAAATAATTTTTTTTAAGATCTATCTTTTTTGAGTAGGAGAAGTATCACACACGGTTGAGGGATCATGTACATGTCCTTTTAATGTTAAATGAAAAACATTATTTTACAATTCCCCTTGAGGAGATTTTGTTTACCCGACAGAACTGTTTGTAGCTCATAACTGCATACCCAGGTTCTGAGGGATACAGGGTAACCCCATTATATTTACTGGCCCTCAGTGTGGAGGGGGTCGACATCCTGAAGCAAATCTCAGTGGGGCAGACATTGATGCTGAATGTCCTCTAGGTGCATACCACTCTTTTGACACAAATGGTGTCATGCATGGAGGGCATTCACTCAGACATGTCTGCCCTACAAAGATCAAATCAGGCACTGGCGTCCACACTGATGGCAGCAGTGCCCTAGCTCCAGCAGTCCCTCCCCTCTCCTACCACTTCTTCATCCACTTTTCCAACTACCCTCCCTGACCCAAGCACACAAACACACACCTGCACACACCTCAACAGCTACAAGCATCACACAGACACAAAGGCAAACCTATGCACACACACACTCAGGAAACAGACAGCACACTCACCACCAAGGATATACCACCAGATGACACACATGCATCCACAGACACTCCGCAGACCTCACAACCCTCTACCTCCACAACACCTGCCCGTGCCTCTCCTGTTCCCCCTCTGCCCAGAAACTCTTCCTCAGCAACCTTGGCCTCTTCTCTGCCTACCCACCCAAACCCCATCACAAAAAGAAGAGGCAACCCACACCGTCCCTGACATCTCATCTTGCATCCTCAGCCCACAAAGAGGAAAAGCCCAAAGCACATCACCCGCAAATCCCCCCAGTCTCCCAAGCCCAAAGCCCCTCCACCAACCCATACTTCCGCAGCCCAGACCAGTTCTTCCTGCCCCAAGAAACCCCCTCCCAAAGAGTCAGAGTCCATTCCTATCCCTTTATTTTCCATCCAACACTACACCATCCCCAAGAAGCTCAAGCCCAGTGCCCCCTTCATTGAGCACTCCCGCTACAACTGCCCCCGCCTCAGTCTGTTCCTACCACCGCAGGGGACCCAACACCCCTCAATCTGTTCCTACCACTGCAGTGGACCCAACACCTGCTCAGTCTGTTATTACCACTGCAGTGGACCCAACACCCCTTCAGTCTGTTCCTACCACTGCTGTGGACCCAACACCTGCTCAGTCTGTTATTACCACTGCAGTGGAACCAACACCCCCTCAATCTGGCCCATCCAATGCAGTGGGCCCACCTACCACCCCTGATCCCATCCCTCTAAAATCTCAACCCAGTCTTCCCTAATTCTGTCACTTTGATGCCTGGCATGCCCTCTAGATGCCCCTCCCAGGGTCGGTAACACCTTGCAGTCAGAGTGCAGGCAAGAGTTGATGGGTATGTTGTATCACCCCATAGAAATTTGGACTTTTATGGACTGGTCATTGGCCTTGCGTTTGTTCCTATGAACTTGGTTACAACATTCAGAATAAAGCATGTTTAAAGTTTTAAAACGCAGATTTCTGTGTTCCACAAATTGGTTATAAGTCAACTGTCATTCATGTACAATTCTTGGTGTGAGTACACAATGATGTTGGTATGTCATGGACTGCATGTGGTCCATGCAGTGTGTGACCTTTTAAAGTATATATTCAAGGTTTATTTGTCTACATTTGCTTGATGTCATCACCCACATACATTTTTGGCTATGAGGGTGACATGCAGTCGCCAACCTTTTATCTGTTTCCGTCACAATTGCACATAGGTCATGCTACTATATGTCAACATAGTGCAAGTGTTGCAAACTGGTACAGTTTATAAGGAGCACACTGAATATGTTTGTGATGTGCAGAGAGTCAACTGTCTCATCAATACACCTGGGTATATATGGAGTTTGACTACATGGTAGTGACTTTGGACACACCCACGTACACAAAGTAAGGGTACAATACTTGTATGTGACTTGATAGTGGTGGATCCATGTCTGTGTCTTCTTTCGATCTGGTAGACTAGTGGCAATGACAACCTTGCCACAGGTGCATCCCTCTGTACACAATTTCCCTTCATGGCCGTGTACTCATCTTATAGATTGCCTGAGCCCATGGTGAGTGTAAGGTGAGCAGTATTTTCACAGTCTTCATACCCTGTTGCCCCTTAGGACTTAACTTTCTTCCAAGATTCCTGTTCGTATTTGAGTCAGTCAGTCATTATAACTCTATTTTGCCACTAAATATGGCATAAAAAGTATTCTAAGAACAATCAATCAATTACATTTTAAATATTAAAAATACCAGAAGACATGTGGAACGGTAAAAAACGTTGAAATCATACAAATTGTAAAATGTATCTCATAATTAAGACATTCATCCTTTGCATTACCCCTCTCTCAATGTAAACAAACAATCATCCATGTGCAGTGAATATGCTATTAGTTTTCTTCTTCTTATAGCAGACAGGAGAAATGAGGCTACATAATAACAAACAAAAGGATGTGACAATAGTTGAAGATAATACAAAACTGGGCGACATTGGCTAAAGTTAAATTTGCGCATGAGTGGTAAAATATATCTTTTCCTTTCATCCATGTATAAGTCACAAAAGAACAGAAAATGAAGGCCATTCTGGGGGGATTGACCATCACATAGACAAGGTGGCAGTATATTAATAGAATATGTATTGGGAGGATGGCCTAGCATCAAGGGGATATATTGCAACCAAAATTGCAGCAATACATATCTATGCTGACAGTTGGAGACTGATGTTAAATATGAAAACATAGAATCATCTATCGTCAGTGTTTTAAGGTATTGGTTAACGATAAACTTTGTGCGGTTGCTCTCCCTTCTATCTCTGCTCAGTTTGTCCAATAATTTAGCTTTCAACTCTGTTCTAGGGAGTGGCATGCATGACTCAGGGTCTGTATACAGATTTCCAACGGCTATGGCTTTTAAGTTGAATTGGATACATTTCAGCCATCGTATACTAGATACCCCATCTAGCTTCAGGCAATCTTTTACAATGTCCCTGGTCTAATTGAGTGTTTCTTTTTTCCAGACTGAATGTCATAGTAAGATAGGGGCATTTCGAATCTGGTCGGTAATATAGGCAAGATTAAATTCACAGTGTATGTTATGTGAGGAGCAGGATTGTGGAAGAGAGCCTAGTCTCCTCAATAACTTACCCTCTAAAATATGGAGTTTAGATACATCGCATAGACCCCATATAGCTGCCCCATATGTTACCTTTGCCTGGTAAATCTTTTTTATAGTGTCAGTTGGTTTTGAACAAAGCTTTTTCATAAAGCTGAAGAGCCCTCCAATGTTTCTTTCCATTTGCAGGCCCCTGTTGTTTACCATACTGGGCCAATTATTCTCCCTGTCAAAAGTAACCCCCAAATAATTGAAAGAGTCCTCAACCTCAAACGTTCGCCCTTCAATAGACATTTTGGGATATTTCTTCAACTTTTTGCCTGCCACCAGAACAAAGGACTTTAATTCATTTACTTTTAGGGCCCAGTTCCCCACAAAGCTTGTATAATCCCCTATAGATTTTTTAAGTGCATTGCTGGTGTGTGCCAATAGCTCCCCGTCATCTGCATAAAGCAGGATGCAAATAGGGGATGAGTTACCAGTGGGAACGTTGTTGTAATGACTAGATGTGACATGCATACCTGCTCATGCTTGTTGATTCTCTCTCCATGGTAATGTGTCGTGTGAGGCAGTTGGAGGCCGGAGAACTGACAGGCTGGCAGTGGAAGTTGGTGGTGCAACTAGAAGACAATAAAACTTCTTAATTTACATCCAGTGTCTGTCTTCTTAACACTGGCGACAAGTGAAACTTGTGGGGGACAAGCTCACCACCAATTCCCCTTTTGCGACCCACGAATACTTGAACTTGTAACTGCAGCAATTGGAAGCAAACAACTACTCTACAACACTGTTTGGAGAGTCATTGCACTCACGCTGTGCTGTGTACTACGATTTGGTAAGCCTTTACCTTGTTTTTGGAAAATTTCTCCCCTGTTCTTCCAACGGCTTTCTGCACAGCGCGCGACGACGCTCGTGGACATGCTCGTGGCTGCAGACGCATTGTCCTCGCGCATTGAATCCTGAACACAAACGAGTGAACGTCATCCGGGTACCGCCATTTTTGTTGTTTTTGGTTTCCTTGGCAAAATACACACGGAATCGTACCTGGAAGCTCCGTTTTGTCCGTATGCCTAATTGATTACAAGGAACATTTTCAGGTACTGCGTTGTTTTGTTTGTATGCCTAATTGATTACAAAGAATTATTCCGAAACATTTTGAGGTACTGCTTTCTTTTTCTCAGTCTTGTTTTTGTTTACTTAATAACACACAAGGAGTCTGAGTTTGAAGCAAGTAGAAGCTCTGCCTAGTCCGTATGCATAATTGACTAAATGGAATTCTTCAAAGGCATTTTTAGGTACTGCTTTATTTTCCTTTAAAGAGACAGTTCAAATATTGTGATAAATTCATCGTGCTTTGTAACTCTGCCAGCATGTCAGCCACATCTATGAATCAGCCCCCCGCCTTTCTATGTGAGAAAGCTGAACCGTTACTTCCATGGAAAAGGTGGAAATTGCTATTTGACTCCTACCTGGTGGCGATAGGAAGTGAAAAATTCTCTGCACACAGGAGACAAGTGATTCTTCTTTACAATCTGGGAATTGAGGGCCGCAACATTTATGAAAGTATTGACCAAATACCAGTTGGTCAATCAATCAATCAGGGAATTGTAAGCACGCTACTCACCCGTGAGGGTCTCAAGGCGCTGAGGGTGGAAGGGGGTCCGCAGATCTGTTGAGCCGAAGAGCCAGGTCTTGAGGGTCTTCCTGAAGGTGTTCAGGGAGGGGGCGCGTCTAATGTCTGCCGGTAGCTCGTTCCAGGTATTGGCTGCAATGTGAGAGAAGGATCTTCCGCCTGCTCTGGCTCTGGGGATGCGCGGGGTTTCGGCCAGTGCGAGGTTGGAAGATCGGAGGTTTCTTTTGGGTACGTGGAAGTTGATTCTGTCGTTGAGGTATTTGGGTCCGTTGTTGTATAAGCATTTGTAGGCGTGAATGAGGATTTTGAAAGTGACTCTTTTCTCCACGGGGAGCCAGTGGAGACTTCGTAGGTGTTGGCTGATGTGTTCGTGTCGGGGGATGCCGAGGACGAGTCTGGCGGCAATGTTCTGTATTGTTTGGAGTTTGCGGAGTAGGGACTTGTTGATGCCGGCGTAGAGTGCGTTTCCATAGTCCAGTCTGCTGGTGATGAGTGCGTGGGTGACTGTCTTCCTTGACTCAGGGGGGATCCACTTGAAGGTCTTGCGGAGGATGTGGAGGGTGTTGAAGCAGCTGGAGGTGATGGCGTTGACCTGTCGGTTCATGGTGAATGAAGAGTCGAGTACGATGCCGAGGTTCTTGGCGTGGTCTGAGGGGGTAGATGGGCTTCCAAGGGCGGTCGGCCACCAGGTGCTGTCCCATGCAGAAGGGGTGGTACCGAGGACGAGGACTTCTATCTTCTCAGCGTTGAGCTTCAGGCAGCTGTTGGTCATCCAAACTGCGACGTCTTGCATTCCTTTCTGGAAGTTGAGTTTGGCAGTGGTGGGGTCTTTGGTGAGGGAGAGGATGAGCTGGGTGTCGTCAGCATAGGATACGATGTTGAGGCCGTGTTGTCGGACTATGGCTGCGAGGGGGGCCATGTAGTTGTTGAAGAGGGTGGGGCTCAGTGATGAACCCTGTGGGACTCCGCAGGTGATTTTCATGGGGTCGGAGAGGAAGGGTGGGAGTCTGATCCTTTGGCTTCTTCCGGTGAGGAATGATTGGATCCAGTCCAGGGCTGTTCCTTGTATGCCTGCGTCGTGTAGTCTGGCGACTAGTGTGCAGTGGGAGACGGTGTCAAAGGCTGCTGATAGGTCGAGTAGGATGAGGGCTGCGGAGTGGCCTTGGTCCAGGAGGGTGCGGATGTCGTCTGTGGCAGCGAGTAGGGCGGTCTCTGTGCTGTGGTTGCTTTGGAATCCGGATTGGGATGGGTTGAGGACGGCGTTCTCTTCAATGAATTGTGTCAGTTTCCTGTTGACTGTTTTCTCTGCAACTTTGGCTGCGAAGGGGAGGAGCGAGATGGGCCGATAGTTCTTGAGGTCGGAGGGGTCAGCTGTGGGCTTCTTGAGCAGGGGTCTGACTTCTGCGCACTTCCAGTCATCTGGGAAGGTGCCTGTTTTGAAGGTGGTGTTGATGGTGCGTTGTAGTTCGGGTGCGATGGTGGCCGCGTCTCTGTGGTAGATGTGAGGGGGCAGGGGTCGGTGGAGGCCCCCGAGTGGATGCTTTTCATGGTCGAGGCGGTGTCTTCAGCTGTGATCGGTGTCCAGTTGGAGATGGTGGGCTGGCTGGTGTTTCTGGGGGGCTGGGGGCCGTCTGTGGTGCCTGGTGGATGGTCGATGAAGTTGTCGTAGAGGTTTTTGATCTTGAGGTGAAAATAGGTTCCAAGTTTGTTGCAGAGGTCTTGGGATGGGGAGATGTCTGTGGCTTCGCTGCGTGGGTTGGTGAATTCCTGAATGACACTGAAAAGTTCCTTGGAGTTGGTGGAGTTGGCCAGGATTTTGTTGTGGATGAAGTTCCTCTTTGTGGTTCTGATCTGGTTATGGTAGTCCGTCATGGCGTCCTTGTAGGTGGTGTGGTTTTCGGTTGTCTTGGTGTTTCTCTAGTTCTTCTCCAGGCGTCTGCAGGTGCGTCTGGCTTCTTGGAGAGCAGTGGTGAACCAGGCGGCTTTCCTGGGGCGTTGTCTGTCGGGGTTGCGTAGCGGGGCGAGCTCATCTGCGCAGTTGAAGATCCAGGTGTGGAGTTCTCTGGCTGCGTTGTTTGCGTCGTTTGCGCCGGGTGCCCAGGTGTGGTTGTCTCGGGTGAGGGTGGAGTTAAGATGCTCATTGGTAACCTTGCTCCAGTTACTTCGAGGTGGGCGTGGGGCTGGTTTGGGTGCCTTGGGTTTGTTGATGGCGAAGTGTACGCAGTGGTGGTCGGTCCATGGCGGCTGCGTTGTGTGGCTGAATTGGACGCTGTTCCTTCTGCGAAGATGGGGTCGAGGGTGTGTCCTGCTCTGTGGGTTGGTGTGTTGACGAGTTGTTTAAGTCAGATGCTGGTGAGGTCGTCATGAAGGATAGTGGAGTTGGGGTCGCTGGGGTTGTCGAGGTGGAAGTTCAGGTCTCCAGTGAGTATGTAGTTTGCTGAGGTGATGGCGTGGGGTGCAATGAAGTCGGTGATGGTGGTGGCGAAGGGTGTTCGGGGGCTGGGGGTCTGTAGATGAGGGTTCCTCAGAGTGTGGCTTTGGGGGTGGTCTGGATCTGGAAGTGCAGGTGTTCAGCGGAGGGGAAGGTTTCGCTGGAGGTGGTGAGGCAGAGGGTGCTCTTGTGGGCGATGGTGAGGCCCCCTCCTGGGTGGTTGGGGCGGTCTTTCCTCTGGATCTTGTATCCGTCTGGGATGGCGGTGCTGATGTCGGGGGCGGAGGATGCGTGGGTCGAGGTCTCTGTGAAGAAGGCGATGTCAGGCGAGAGAGAGTCGAGTAGGTTCCAGATTTCCATGGCGTGTTTGTGTACGGAGCGTACGTTGAGGAGGATGCATTTTAGGGTGTCCCAGGTGCTGGCATCGGTGGTGTTGGAGGACGGACGGCAGTGAGAGTCTGGCAGCAGTGGAGGCAGGAGAACTGGGCGTGGGTCGTGTTCGGCGAGGCCTGTTGGCATTCTATAAGTCTTCCAGGGTTGAGTGCAAGGAGGGTGGTGGTGTCATAGCGATGGGTAGTGGGAGGTCCAAAGTTCCTAGCGCTGGCCGTGGTCAGGTCGCGTACGGGCGCATACGGGCTTGCCTTTGGCGCTCAGGCTGCGCATCCGCGCAGCGGCTGCCATTAAGTAGGGGAGGTGGGAGGGAGGAGAGGCTGGGAGGCGGGAGTGGGGGAATTCTGGAGGGGAATTCCCAGGAAGAATTCAGGGGGGAATTCCGGGGAGGAGGGGCCGCAGGGGCAGCAGGCGAAAGGAACAGGCAGGCACAAGAAAATAAACAGTGGTGGAATTAGAGCAAGACACAGATGGGCACAATAACAGAGGCACAGCAGGGAAAAATTAAGACAAAAATGGCTGAGAAAGGTTACAGTGGTTGCAGGTAGTCTGGTCCCAGTTGGAGCGGGCAGCAGGCGCAGGAGCGGGCAGCAGCCTCGAACCTCCCAAGGAGGAGGTTGGGTCTGGAGGCAAGAGACAGCACAGCGGAGCTGCGGGGAGAGAGTGGACCTAGACCGAGGGTCGGAGGTCTTACTCGCGCTCCTCCGCAGCGGCTGCCATTAAGTAGGGGAGGTAGGAGGGAGGAGAGGCTGGGAGGAGGGAGCGGGGGAACTCCAGAGGGGAATTCTGGGGGGGAATTCCGGGGGGAAGGGCCGCAGGGGCAGCAGTGGCAGAAGATGAAAGGAACAGGCCGGCACGAGAAAATAAAGACAGTGGTGGAATTAGAGCAAGACACAGATGGGCACAATACCAGTGGCACAACAGGGAAAAATTAAGAAAAAAACGGCTGAGAAAGGTTACAGTGGCTACAGGCAGTCTGGTCCCAGTTGGAGCGGGCAGCAGGCGCAGGAGCGGGCAGCAGCCTCGAAACTCCCAAGGAGTAGGTCGGGGTCTGGAGGCAAGAGACAGCACAGCGGAGCTGCGGGGAGAGAGTGGACCTAGAATGAGGGTCGGAGGTCTTACTCGCGCTCCCCGCAGCGGCAGCCATTAAGTAGGGGAGGTGGGAGGGAGGAGAGGCTGGGAGGCAGGAGCAGGGGAATTCCGGAGGGGAATTCTGGGGGGGAAGGGCTGCAGGGGCAAGAGCGGTGAAAGGAACAGGCAGGCACGAGAAAATAAAAACAGTGGTGGAACTAGAGCAAGACACAGATGGGCACAATAACAGTGGCAAAACAGGGAAAAATTAAGAAAAAAACGGCTGAGAAAGGTTACGGTGGTTGCAGGCAGTCTGGTACTAGTTGGAGCGGGAAGCAGGCGCAGGAGCGGGCAGCAGCCTCGAACCTCCCAAGGAGGAGGTCGGGGTCTGGAGGCAAGAGACGGCACAGCAGAGCTGCGGGGAGAGAGTGGACCTAGACCGAGGGTCAGAGGTCTTACTGGTGAGGGAGATGGTGAACCCTGGGATGTTTTTGAGATGTCCATAAAAATGTTGGAAACTTATTTTGGTCCACGAATTAATGTCGTCTTGGAGAGACACAAATTCTTTATGAGGATCCAAGAACCCAATGAAAGAGTTGGGAATTATATTGCTTTCTTAAAAACACTTGCCCGCACTTGCGAATTTGGTGATCTGACAGACTCCTTAAAACGTGACCAGTTAGTCAGATGCACCAACAGTCCAAGAATGCAGGAGAAACTTATTTCAAGAAATCCTTCACTTAAAGAAGCCATTACTATTGTGGAGGGGTAGAGAATACTTCTGGTTGGGTTAAAGAAATGAAGACTCATAAACCTGCAACTGAAGATGTTCCTACTCCTAGTAACATACATGAAGTAACACAAAGGGATGTTCATCAAGACTCTCTTGACAATGTCTCCAAGGTAGTTCATGGAACTAGAAGCAAGGTCTCCACTGATTTTTCAAGAATGAAATGCTATTGTTGTGGGAGTCTTAACCACACCTCCAATAACCCTAATTGCTATGCTAAAAATTCCACCTGCCATAAGTGTGGAATTAAGGGTCACTATGCCAGGGTTTGTAGATCTGGTGGGAAAGTACGCACGATAGAGAAAGTTGAGATCATCAATGACAAACCGAGAACGGTAGTACTGAGTGTGAGAGGTGATGGTGTAGTGGATGCTGATCTTATAAGTATGCCTGAATGCAAAGTAGTAATTGGTGAAAAATTGTTTGTTGTTCTGGTCGATTCAGGTTCCCCTTTTACTACGCTGGGTAATGAATTATGGGACAACACGTTTCCTGACTTAGAGCTCTTTGCTCCTGACATCAACCCAGTAAGTTATGGTGGTTCACATATTGATGTGATTGGGTATGCTGTTATGAGAATACACTTTAAGGGCAGAGAAACTATTGGGAAAATCTATGTGGCCAAACGTGGTGACAACCTTTTAGGTTAGAGGCACCAAAGAGATTTGGGGATAATACTCAACCCTAATGCACGCAATCCGTCTGAGCAAGTCATGTTAGTTGATGATTGTGGAACCTCTAATAAGTTCTTTGAAGAGCTTCCTCAAGTCTTTACTGATAAACTTGGTTTACTTAAAGACTTTGAACATCGGATTGTTCTAAAATAAAATGCTGTACTGACTGTGCACAAGGTGAGAAAGGTTCCCAACATGATGTTGGAACCCTTGAAGAATGAACTGAAAAGGCTGGTGACCCTGAATGTTATTGAGGAAATTGAGTCCTCTGAATGGTTGGCTCCAGTGGTTTTGGCCCCCAAGGATGGAGGGAAAAATATCAGAATGTGTGTTGACTTGAGGAGTCTGAACAGGTGGATATGGGTAGACCAACAACCGCTCCCCAACATTGCGGAGTCCATTACCATGCTAGATGGTGCAAGGGTTTTTAGTGTATTGGATTTGTCCTCGGTGTATCACCAGGTGCCTCTGCACACGGACTCTAAGCATCTAACATCCTTTGTGACACCACTGGTAGCATTTTGTTTCATCAGAATGCCGTTTGGGCTGTCCTCAGTGGCTGCCTGCTTCCAGCGCATCTTGAAAATGATTCTTGGTGATATATCTAACATCTTGTTCTTTCAAGACAACATTTTGATCTATGGTAAAGATGACTTGGAACATGACAAAGTGCTGAGAAGTGTACTGCAAAGATTGTCTGACAAAGGGTTGACCGTGAACAAATTGAAATGCAAGATTGGTGTGTTTTTCTGTTACGTATGTGGGGCATGTTATCTCTGGGGAGGGAATTCAACCGGAGCTGGATTTGGCAAAAAGTATTGTCAACGCTCCTTCACCCACAGATAAGGAGCAAGTGAGGTCCTTTCTTGGCCTTGCTGAGTTCTATTCAAAGTTTATCCAAGGTTTTGCCACCATTGTGGAACCCATCAGAGCTTTACTAAAAAAAAGTATACAGTTTGCCTGGTCTGAGGAATATAATGTGGCTTTTAACTCTGTTAAGCAAGCAATTGGTAAGATGCCCACTCTTGGTAGTTTTGACACAAGAAAGAAAACTGTTCTAACAACTGATGCCAGTCTTTGTGGACTTAGTGCTGTCCTTTCTCAAGTGGAGGGAGGTGAAGAGAAAGTTGTTGCATTTGCCTCGAGGGCATTAAAGAAAGCTGAGCAACAATATTCTTGCATTGAAAGAGAAGCTCTGGCTATAACGTCGGCAATTAAACACTTCAGATTTTACTTGTGGGGGATACCTTTCTTGGTGAGATCTGACCATCGTCCTTTGGTACAAGTGTTTTCTTGCATGGAAAGTGAGAGATTGACTCCCAGGCTAAAACGGTGGAGTGAAGGTTTGGAAGAGTTTAATTTTCAAGTGCAGTACCTTCCTGGTGCAGCTAATAAAGCTGCGGATTGTTTATCGAGATTGCCAATTGAAAACTGCGGTGATGTTCATGATGTTGAACCTGCTGGGATTTGTTGGGTCAAGGAACCTGCCATTACGGAGGATGAGTGGGAAAAGGCTTTGTCTGATGATGTAATTCTTCCTCTTGTTGTTGATTTTGTGATTAAGGGGTAGGCTGAGTGCAAAAGACTTGATTCTGATCTTTTGCCCTTCTTGTGTGTCAGGAATGAACTCACTCTGTGTCGGAGTCAACTCATGCGAGGTGAAAGGGTTGTGCCCCCAGGTGATCTGAGACCAAAACTTGTGAACCTTGCCCATGAGGGAAACTTGGGAAGGAGTCTTACCAAGTCTAGACTTCGTGAGAGGTATTGGTGGCCTGGAATGGATGGTCAGGTGGAAAAGGTGGTCAAGGAATGTTATCAATGTGCCATCAATGATAAATCTCAGGTTACCAACACTGCTCCCTTGTCTCCTGTGGAAATTCCGTGTGAGCCATGGGTTAAGTTAGGATTAGATCTTATGGGTCCTCTTGAACTGTTGGGACCCTCTGAAAGATTTGTGATTCACTTGGTAGATTACTCATCTAAGTGGGTTTCCACCAAATGTGTAAGTTCTGTTAGCACCAGAGTGGTTCTAGATTTTCTTAAAGATGAATTCATAAGTGAGGGAGTTCCTAGGTTCCTCATTACAGACAATGGGGTGCAGTTCACCTCACATGAGATGCAAGAGTTTTTAAAGGATTTTGGTATAACACATCAGAGAACAGCTCTTTATGCAACGCAAGCCAATGGACTTGCGGAACACATGAATAGGGTAGTCAAAGCTTGTGTGCAGAGAGCCATTGTGATGAGAGTTCCCCTTAAGGATGTTCTGAGAGACACTTGGTGGGCTCACCGCACTGCCCTCAATGGAGTTTTGCAAAGTTCTCCTTTCCAAATATTGAGGGGCAGGGTTGCTCTGTCCAAGCTCAATCCTGGGTGGTTGCCTTTTGATTGAGGGAGTTGGTTTGGATAGGGAGGAGATTGATGCTAGAATTGAGACTTATCAAAAAAAAATACAAGGATAGATTTGATTTTAAGAAATCAGCGAAGGATAAGACATGGAGTGCTGGAGAATGGGTGCTCAAAAAGAAACCAAGGTGGCACAGGAAGGGGGTCACTGAATTTACGGGCCCTTTTGTAATAACCTCCATAAAAAGTAATGTGGTGATGGTCCACAATGGTAGTATGTGGAGTATGCCTCGCCTGGTAAAAGTTCGAGGTGACAAATCATTGCAACCTTTGTGTCCTGGTGTTAATCTGCCTGTACCCAGTTTGTCTGAGGGAAATTCTTTTCCAAGTTCTCATGCACGAGGTTTCTCTTCGAGACCTCGCCATACTCCTAAATATTTTAAAGACTATGGGGCCGATTCCGATCTCGGCCGGTAGGGCTCCGAATCGGATTCGGCTTTACCGGATCCGATCCGGAGCCCTGTTTCCCGACCGAATCGTACACGGGTCCGGCCGAGCGAGTACGATGCGAATTCGCCGACCGACTCGTCCGGGCGTCCCGACCGCTCCGACCGACTCGTTCCCAGCTCGAACCACACCGACCGACTCGCTCGGACTCGACTCGCACCGCGCAATGGAGACGTTCCCCGGCCGGGTAAGTACGATGCGCGCCACGAGCAGTCCGACCGAGCCGCGCACTCCGGCTCGAAAGAGCTGTCGGAGCCGTACTTTGGGGGTCCGTGTCGGACCCCCTGTACGCGTAGCCGCGCGAGTCGCACACAGGGGGACCCATGGGTCCCCCTACCTGTGCGTGTACGGCGCGAATCGCTTCGCCGCGTACCCGCTGTAGGGGCGCACTTGTCCGACTCGCACCCATTGAGTCAATGGGAGCCCGCGTACGCGTTGTACGACCGGCTCCCATTGACTTCAATGGAGTCCGACCGACTCGAGTCCGATAGCATACGGACGCATCGTACTCGTTCGGTCGGACTGCACGGGTCCGATTCGGTCGGAAATCTCTCCGGGTCCGGCTCGGTCGGAGAAATTTCCGGCCCGAATCGGAATCGACCCCTAAGTGATGAACTGATGCAATGTCAATACTATGTGATGAAATGATGCACTGTGGTTTCGTTTTTTAAATTTTAGTAAGGGGGATGTGTTGTAATGACTAGATGTGACATGCATACCTGCTCGTGCTTGTTGATTCTGTCTCCATGGTAATATCTCGTGTGAGGCAGTTGGAGACCGGAGAACTGACAGGCTGGCAGTGGAAGTTGGTGGTAAGACTAGAAGACAGTAAACCTTCTCAATTTACATCCAGTGTCTGTCTTCTTAGCAAACGTCTCTAGTGGATCCCTTTAGGGCCTGCTCTATGGTGTTAGTGTATAAGGTGAGTAAAAATGGGGCAAGAAAGCATCCCTGCCTTACTCCCCAGGTAATTTTAAAGTGTCTCGTGCACTCACACACGCTACCATATCTAACGCAAGCAGTAGCATCAGCATACATCCCACAGATAAAATTAATATTGTTATGTCAGCTCCCATTTCTTCCATAATACTCCACAGCTTGGAATGGACTACACAATCAAATGCGGCCGACAGGTCCATAAAGGCCATGCACAGATGGCCGGTCTTGGCCATGATGTATTTAGCTATGATCAGGTTAAGGTTTAGACATTGGTCGATTGTTCCCTTTCCTTGTCTGACCCCATATTGTGAAGGTATTATGATGTTCCTTTCAGTAGCCCAATCCTCCAATCTATTTAAAAGAAGCTGGCCCATTAATTTGGCCGTAGGATCCAATAATGAGTTTGGTCTGAAGTTTTTAGGGGTGGCCCTATCCCCTTTTTTAATAATGGGTATTATAACTGTCTTCTTCCAAGAGGGTGATACACCCATCCTTATTATGACATTAAAAACATTAGTAAGGAGTGGGGCCCAAAGTTCCTGGTTATCTAGGAAGAAATCTGCCGGCACATCGGCAGGGCCCAGCGTTTTTAGCCTAGTACACTGTGTCAAGGCGTGATTCATTTTTTCAAGGCTAAATGGCATGAGGCTTTGTAGGGGGGTACTTGTTGAACTATAGACAAAGTGGGTGTCTCACCATCATTCCCAAATACTGTTTTGAAGTGAGTCACCCAGGTATCTTCCGGTACGTGTGTATCTAGGGTAATGTCTATGTCTGCTTTTAAAAAAAGGGGCATTTATTACACTCCAGAACCCTTTGCTCTCATGCATTTTGGCTGTGCTTTGTAATTTTTCCCATGCCTCTTCTTTCAAAGCCTGTAGTCTTGCTGATCTTGCCGATTTGTATTTATGACGAAGGGATCTCACTAGGGTGATGTCTTGTGGGATCGATCGCAGAGCCGTATGGAGTAATCTTAGGGTGTTTGAACAAGCACCATCAAACTACCGTACCTGTCTTTGTGTGTAATGTGTTTTTGGATGAGATAAACTCTCTTTGATTTCCACTAAAATACGATTAAAAGCTAAAAGTGTTGTTGTATCGGATGGATTTAAATCTAAGCACATATCAATTTCTTCTCTCATTTTGAACAGAACACCTCCAATAAAATTTCGTGTGTTAACTTTTTCCCATTTTAGAGTGGCTCCATTTTGTCTTCCCAATAAGGGGTCTGGATTAAGGATTCTGAGTAGGTTTTGGTCTTTGGGCACATTGCATCTATGTGGTGATCACCGCATGGTCACTAAAAGCATAATAAGTTGTTTTTGTGCTCAAGAAGCATGCTCTAATAGTCTCAGAAATCAGTAAATAGTCTAACACTGAGTAGTAGGATCCAGAGGAGAACGTAGGATCTAGCTGGTCTGAGGTAAAATTGTGGGGGTTAATAATTTGAAGATTGAGGGTTATTAGTAGTCTATTGAGACTATCTCCATACTCATTATGTTTAAAGTGAAGAGGGCACTCCCCATTATTGTCAATCATATCACATACTGTAGTTGCCATACCCCTACAGTTATGGGAGTTCAAATCTCCCATCCAGATTATATCAAGATTTTTTGGGTGGGAGTTAATGAGCAGGATAATATCCCTTTCCAGGGGGCTAATACTGTCAGCATGGTAATACTGAAGTTGTTGTTATAGAAAATGATAATAATCCAATCCCGCCCTTCCTGCTCTTTAGATGCTTCACATAATAGTAGGTGATAGTAAGGTGAAGTGGCTTCAAACTTCTTTATCTTAGGTCCTTCTATGTTAGACACAATGGTTAATAGTCCCCCACTATGTCGACCAGCAGCAGAAGGCGCTGCGTGGGTCTGGTAGGAGGAATACCTATCTATATGGATGTCACGATTTCCAATGTTTCTTGGAAGCATACGATATCATGCTGTATTACCAGAGCTAGCCAATCAGGGTTGGCTCTTTTCTGATTATAACCTGCTATATTCCAGGACATAATTTTTAAGTAGTTTGAATCATTGACTATATTTGCTATGTTGTTGGTATTCCCTGGATCAGGCGGGGGTTTTGAGGTATTGTTAAGTCAGTCGCATGCTTCCAGATCTCGCAGCATTGCAAACCTGTCGAAAAGGGGTATCATAGGAAAGTATGAATAAAAGAGTGATTTGAAAGGGCACTGGCGCTTGGTACCGGATGGGTGGAATTAAAGGGGGAATTAAGAGAAGTCATTTTAGCGAAAGCAGGTATAATAAGACTACAAGGTTTATAAAAACAGCCTAATGGCAATACAAAAATCTTAGTATCAAATGAAGGAATGTCGGGCAATATCCTCAACAGTGCACCTACTAAGTACTTATTGTTAAAATTTTTAACAATACAATACCCTCTTATTGTCTTCTTTGAGGGCCCCTCACACTTTACTCTTCTTGCCATTATCTAATGTTAGTAAATGTTAGTCCCACCAGTATAAAATCAAGAAATCCAATGTAGGACTTTATGCATTAGTTGCTCTGTTGTTTCCTTTTGGCTGGGCTTCAGAGTAGAGATACTTGCTAGGATAAGTACAGAAGGGCATGCAGTCGGGGGGAGGTCCAGAGTCTCTCCATGTTTGGGTTGGGGAATTTGTTGGGGAATTTTCTGGGAGAGCGCTTGCCCATGTTCTGAGATTGTGACTGCATATCATGAATTGCTGTCTCTGGTAAGGGCAATATCCATGTCCACCCATCCCTGTCTATTCCCTCAATATCCTACCTCCCTTATAGACGTATGATTACGTGTTTGCGAATTAGCGATGAGGGAAGGTAGAGAGTTGACAATATCTCTTCTAACTGTTGCAACATCTGCCGGTTGTGGATTCCGCTGTTCAGATCAGAGTATGGTCCCATTTAGTGGATGAGAACCGTGTGATGGTAGAGGAGTGAGAGCTACAGAAGGTAGCAGATGGGCGGGAAGGGTTCGAGGTTGTATGAGTGCACTCTGATTCCCATCCCCTGGGCCAATATCAACACCCTTTTTCATGCTCTGCATTAGAGACTCTTTTATTTTTGTTAGTCTGGCTATGATAGTTTGCAGATGGGTTGAAACTATTAATTCTAGTTTATCAAGAAAGTCTTCTTCTGGAAGGGGTTGCATAAGTTCAGAAGCAGTGGGTATAATTTAGGGCGCAAAATTATCCAAGTCATTATGGTCTTTAAGGTTGCCAGAGTTTATAGTTTTAGGGTTTTTTATCAGGGCCTATTTTTTAGCCCTTTCCCACTTCTTTTTATTTGGAGGTTCTAACTCTGGCAATAATTCAATAGCACAAGTACTGGGGGGACCTGGTGATATCAGAGTAAGGTGGGCAGTATTTATATTATCAGATAACCAAAGAGATGGGGCTGATGATTCATTGGTTGTCATAGTAATTCTTACCTCTTCTAAGGAGAGGCACCACTCCGTAAACTCTATCTCCTTTGAAATAACATCTTCTGCTCTTATCAGGAAGCAATTCAACGTATCAGTTATCCCTCCACCTGACTTCTTCCTTCTAGTCATTCCTGGTGCCGGCATGATCTTTAATGTTAGTTTAGGCGGTTTAGACTAAGGATTAGGGGGATGGCCCAGCCTCCTCCAGGCGATGACGGGCAAAGACGGGCCCACCTGTTTGCCCGGTTTTCACACAGGGATGCACCCGGGAGTGCCCCGCACTGTGGGAGCCCAAGCAGCCTTTAATGCGTGGCTCCAGGTATGAGAAACTGATACTGTGGTCGGCACTGGGAGTTGTAGTCCTCCCCTCTCCTCTCACGTCAGGGTGTTGTGCTGTGATCTGTAAAAAGGGCTCCCACGCTGAAGGAGCCCAAGCAGCCTTTAATGCATGGCTCAAGGGTCATATTTTAGTCAGGCCATCCTGCTTTGGTCTGGCTACATCATGTTGATGTTGTGTTTTGTCTGACCAAACTTGAATTTCATATTTACTTCCACTCATCATTCATAGTTGAGCATATGATTCATGTGTAGTTTATCATTTGTGCATGACTGACAATGGTGTCCTTTAGAGCTATGCTTGATGCTGTTCCAGATCACACAGAGCTGAACTAGGGGTGCTTTGATGTCTGTTGGATTGCCCTTTGCTTCATGTGGTAAGCTGATAGGACACTGAGTGCACAGTGTTGTGGGTCCGTCTGCCGAGCAGATGCCACTGGAGCCAGTGTCAAATCCATGCTCTCAGTTGCCACATAGGGGAGTATGATGAATTTAGGTTCTGAGGCCTAGCTGCAGGTGTGATTAGCAAGGTTAATGTTGCATGTGCTATGCTGGCTCAAAAACTGTAGAGGTGAGATTGACTGGTGTTTCAAACTGATATGGAGTGAAGACTCCTACGTAATGGGGCCAGGACAAATGCAGCTATTGTCAGAGAGTGTAAGGGATGGGTTAACTTAATGGGCAGTTCTTTTGTAGGAGATGTGAAGTAGCCAGATTGGCCCAATGTGAGTGGTCTTATAAGTAGGGTATGAATGAGTGTATGCAAGCTCGTTACACTGGTTTAATCATGCACAAGGTATGGTAGGAGTAGGTAGATGTGATAGGGATATAACCAGCTATACAAGGTTGGATTCTGACAGGTGATGAGAGCTGTAGTCTGTGGCACTATTGTGAGATCTGACTGCAACATGGTATTTTCAATATGTGTGGGTTGTTGTTACTATGCATACGTCAATGGGGTTTTTGGGCATGGCAGTCATATATGGACGTGACAGGGCCACAGTGAGACATAGTGAAACTAGTCATCTGTGACAAAGTGGATAAGTGTATTCAAAGGGTATACAAAAGTTGTGTAATTTAGGGTACTGAACAGTGAAATGTGAGGTGTTGTATAGTTTATGTAAGTTGTTTTTGCTTCTGTGTATGCATGTGTTTTATAAATGTCATTCTGTAGAACTTAAGCAGAGTAGGGTGGGTGTGTGGTGATATGTGAATGACTGGGGACACATCCATTGAGCAGTGTAAGTATCTTGTTGTGAGATGTGGTGATGTGTAAAGTGTGCATGTCAAAGTGGGCGGTGAGGCTGCACGTTGTGATTTGAGTAAAGTCCAAGACATTATTGAGGGTGCAACTGGTGATGAGCATGGTCATTTTGACATGTAAACGTTGACGTCTGCTGAGGAGGTGATGTGTACAGTACATTGTGTACAAGACATGTATGTGAGAGTTGTGTACATAATGATGAAGAGTGGTACTGTACATGTAGGTGTGGATGTGAGAAGGGCAGTGCCAGTGTGAGATAGTGAGCATCAGGTTTGGACAGTGTGAGTACAAGGCTGTAGCATTCCAGGTAGACATGTTTTCCATCTAGTTGCACCAGAGGGGGCTCATGATGTTCTTGTGTGTATGATAGTTTTAAACGTTGAGCATGTACTGTGAGGTAGATGTGAGAGGGATCATACCTACACAAGTAGAGTTCATGCAGCCCATAAGGTAATGTTGATATGTACATATGTGTCAATTTGGTGTATGTAAGTAGTCAAAAACAGTTGCCTGGGTAAATATGAAGATGTGGAATGTGTTGTCTGTAGCTTGCTGTCCTCCAATGGATGTTCATGACTGATTGTTTTAATGGCAGCTTTGAGTACACTGTCATATGCAAGACCTATTGGTATCACCAGAAAAGTTGGCTCCACCTAGCCTTGCCTTGTCTGAGTTGTGTGTTAGCATATGTGGCGTTTCTCCCTTTGTAGATAGTTGTACTCAGTTATTGGTCATTCTTGTCCTTGGAAACTGCCCTGAGATGGATGTGGTGATTGCTAAATTTGCTATGTCATGATTCCTGAACATTGGATGGTAGTCTATTCCTTAGAGGTGTAAGCCCCCCTCAATGTTAAAGTCATATGTGTTGTTCTGCCACCTGGGGTAAGACTACTCCAAAATGCATGCCCACACTTGCCAGTACACTACACATGCATGGTTATTGCAGGCATTCTGACTTTGAATGTCCGAGGTATGGGAACACCAAGGGACATGGAGCTCATTGTGATGATATCTCTGGTTGTGCAGAGGAAAACACATTGCACTGTAAGCAAACACACATTTGACACTGGAACAGTACACCCAGTTCCATAAGTGTTTGCATTCTCACATTTCTGATAGCTCTGATCTCGTTTTGCAAGGGTAGTCCTTGTGTGTGTTCCTATGGATTTTTGGACAGTGTTTCAGTGCCAAATGTTGACAAAGCAGACTTTATTCTGCACATATATTTCATCCTCACAAGATGTAAACATACGCCCTTGGCTTGAGGATGACTATATCAATTGTGTTTGTGAGCAACATATTGAGCCACCCCCCCAGCATCCTCCCCCATGTTGGCAGCTTATCTTACACAATGAGATGTGCACTAGACACACCAACACTATGGATCCTACGTCCTGAGACTCATGCGTACTCCTACTACTGTGCAGGAAACAATCTGCACATTCAAAATGGGAATATCAATTTGCAGAACAACCTACAGCCTGAGGAGCTAGATGCTGATTTGCTGCGAATGACATTGTCGAAAGATGACGGTAGACACATACCGATTGGGAATTGTGTGCAGTGGCACCAGTCCACACATGGTGACTGTATCCTACATTGTTGTTTGCCCATGCTTTTTTCAAATCCAAGATGGATTTTGTCTGCAGAAATTTCCCTGACAACTGTTACACAACAACACCTTCTGTGTTGTTGTATTTGGAAACACTGAAATCAGTACTAAGTGGCTGGGTCTGTGGACATGTGTGTTGTCTCGGCCTATATCCTCTGGGCTTTTCTGTACAAAGACGCACCACGTCATATTATCGTGAGTACATAGTAGTTCTGTTGCCTGGCGATGTTTCAGTGTGTGTCGGTCGGAGTTTCCGACTGCCAAGGAACCACCTGCCATCCTAATGTGGCAGACGGTGAAAGGCCTGTCGGTGATGGTCTTGCCGCCATCATAATGACCCCCAATATTTTTTTAAAAACATTTTTGAGTGCGTCGCGTTTTTAAAAAAAAGAACGTTTTTATGGATCTTTGAGCACGTGGAATTTTGAAGCACCCATATGGCATGGATCGCCAGAATGAAACTTTTGGACTATTTGGAGTATTTGTATTAATTTTTTGCTATATGCCTGTTTTTGAAGCATTTCAATGTATGGATTTTGATTTTTCACAGAAAATAGATGGAAAGAGGATTGCAACAATGGATTTGTTGTAGCATTTTTTGCCAATCTTTTTCACTTTTTTGGGGGAAGGTGTTTTTTTTTAGTTTAAACAGATTAATTTGTAGCATTAGAGTTGCAGATAAAAATGGCTATGCCAATCTGTGACTTTTTTGATAGTTATGCACAAACTTTGGATTGGATTGGATTGTGAATTATGGTTACACAGTTTGGATATTTGGGGAGCTGCTGACTCTTGCTGGAATTTGGATTTTTACAGAAGAAGGAAGACAACTGAAGGTAGGATCCCGTTTTTCTAATGTTTTAAAAAAATCCAATTACATTTAATTTAAAAAATGCAAAACAGGCAAGTGATATATGTTAGGTGTTAGTGATAGTTAGAAATGTGGAATGTGTGAAGCAACCATGAACGGAAACTGTTGGATTTGTCCCAATAGTCTCTTGGAAATTCGTGAGTTCAGACTACCAATCAATGATTGCGCTATTCTCATTTCTTGGAAACTTTGTACCTTATTTATAATTTCCTAAACATGCTAAAAGTTTGGGTGTGGTTTTC
This sequence comes from Calotriton arnoldi, assembly GCA_963921515.1. Classification (NCBI taxonomy): domain Eukaryota; kingdom Metazoa; phylum Chordata; class Amphibia; order Caudata; family Salamandridae; genus Calotriton; species Calotriton arnoldi. The sequence goes on from CAWUFW010005253.1 coordinate 222,531, forward strand.
CAATTGATTTTTTGAACGAGGTGTGCCATTCCTCTATGGAATTATTGGTCTTTGCTCTTCCCTCTTAGCAGGTTGTGTAATAGTTCCACCAATTAACATGAAACCTCAGAATCCTTCTGTGACCCGACCTGCTTAGATGGCCAATCCAAGTGTCTTGAAAGTTATTTAATAGGGTGCCCAATTTTTCTTCATTTGTAGTAAAATAGTCTGATTCAGTAATTGATGTGTAGTATTCATCCACACAGTCAGGAGGAACAAAGTACAATGCTGTTAGTTTTTTTAAATTGCAGTTTACTGTCTGATATGTAATCATCAACTAATTATGTTTTTTTAAAATTTTTCGCCAATAAGCCTGTGAAAAGTGAAAAAAAGTCCCTGATTTTGGGTTCTGGGGTACATTTTAGTTATGGTGTTAATCATTGATAATTAGTATTTTTCCAGGACTTTTGCTTTGTGTTTTAGATTTCAGCACTGTCATTAATTCAGTGTATGTTGAGGATTGCTTATCAGGGATTAACCCCTTCGATGCTTATGACGAGCTGGACTCGTCATGGCACACAGTGGTCGTGTGCTCATGACGAGTCCAGCTCGTCATAGACCCACCCACGGGGAAGCGCTGGCGCTCCCCGTGGGAATCCGATCGTTGTTTTTTGGGGGGAAGGCAGGGAAGGGCTTCCCTGCCTCCCCCACCCCCTCCCCTCAATGACGTCAGTGCGCGAGGCGTGCTGGCGTCATTGGGGTTTCCTTTGTTCCCGACGCGCTGGAAGCCATTTGCTTCCAGCGCGTCGGGAATAAGGTGAGTTTTGGCTCCGGGGAGGGGGTTTGAAACAAAAGAGGCATCGAGGAAAGGAAAGGGTTTTCCTTTCCCCGATGCCTCTTTTGTGCATTCCTGCTGCACGATCATGCGATCGTGCAGCAGGAATGCCCACTAGACACCAGGGATTTTTTTAAATTTTTTTTAAACATGAAAATACTGTTTTGGGGAGCGGCCCCTTGGGCAAGGGTCGCTCCCCTTTTGGGGGCCATATGTTTTTGGTGCTTTTTTTATAAATCGGGAGAATGGGGCCTTGAATCGGGTTACCCATGGAGCGCAATATGGCAGGCAGAGAGAGGGTGATGGCAAGTGTTGTGCACTGGCCTGGCAGGTTGCTGGCAGTGCATACACCACCCCCCCGTGTGTGGCAGCCCGGGCTGAAACAGCTTCCAGGCACATGTGCATGATATAGAGGTATACTGCAATAAGTGGCGAACTAGAGGGGGCTGAGAGTGAAAGTATAGTGTAGAGATTTGAGGTCAGCTATGAAGATCCGGGCAGAGGAGGTGGCACGGAGCAATGGGGGAAGCGATTCTCACCGGATTGCGCCATCGATCTTTCCCTTTTGAAGACGGGGGGGTGCGCAAGCAGAAGCTTTTCCGCATTGCGAGCCACCGGACAATTTCAATTTATTCGCCAGGTAACAAGGGGAGGACGTGTGTAAGGCTTTGTGTGTGATGCAGGCAGTTTTGTAAATAGATCTTGCCTCGATCGGAAGCCATCGAAGAGAGGACAGGATAGGAGTGACGTGGTCGCTCCGTTTAGACCCTGAAATGAAGCGAGCTGCTGAATGGAGGATGGATTTGAGAGGGAGAGGTGGGATTTGGGTAGGCCCGTCAGAAGAGAATTGCAATAATCCAGTCTTGAGAGAACCAGAGATTGTACCAAGGTTTTAAGTCTTTCTCTGGGAAGAACCGACGGATCCCCCATAGAAGGCGCAACTGGTAACGTGCGTTCTTAGCAATAGAGTTGATGTGGGAGATTAGGTTGAGTCTTTTGTCAAGAATGACACCTAGGGATTTAGCGCTGTCGACAATGATGGGTTTGTTGTTGAGTAGGTTCAGATGATCCATCCAAGATTGAACAGGAGGAGGTGAGAGAGAGGTAGAGAGGAGGAGGAATTCAGTTTTGGCGGGATTCAGAATGAGTTGGTGAGCTAACATCCAGTTGTGAATAGAGTTGAGAGTAGAGTTGAGTAGTGAGAGATCGTGTGCGGAAGATAAAGGTATCTTCCCACTAGTCCACCAGGCATTTATTGGGTGGCAGAATAGCAGTATGTTTTTAGGCCCATCTGCCCCCAAGGAGGGCAGAAGCCACTAGACACCAGGGTTTTTTAAATTTTTGTGTTGGGGAGTGGCCAAAAGGGCAAGGGTTGCTCCCCTTTTACGGGGTGAATATTTTATTTATACTCTTTGGCCCACCTACCCCTTAGCTTGGCTGGTGGATTGTGTGTGGACTGGTGCATTATTTGCATATGTGATTGTAATGTTTTTTTCTCCTTTTTATTCTAGTGTAAAGCTTTTGATTCCTGTTTGCTGTTTCGGCAGTGGTTGTTCTGCAGTTTTGCGTAATTGCATTTATTTGGTAAGAAAAATATTTTTGTTGTGTGTACTCCAAATGAGTATTATTGTCATGCATGAATGAATTTTTTTGTAAGTGGTGTCATAATGGCAGCATATTTGTTAGTGTTCAGAGCATGAAATTCTTTGCGATGTTTTGCATTGTCTTATGTGTAATTTATTTTCTTCTTTTTTAGTGGGATATTGTTGATCCTTACTGTGTCTGTGCATAGTAGGTGGTGGTGAGTCTAGCTGCTTCTGTCACATGAGTGGTATAGTGTTGGAGTATATAGGTCTTTGTGATAAAGCTACATTTTGTTTATTTCTTTTTTTTACAAAGGGTTTGTTGTTGTTGACTTCTTTGACAAGTAACCTTTATTAGTAAGCATTATGGCTAGCCGTAGAATTACTGCTCAGCAGGTGGTTGGTTTGCTTCTTGAATCTTCCTCTGAGCAGGATTATGAGACTGACAGTGTGTCTGAGGGAGAGGAGGGAGGGAAGATTCAGGCAGTGAGTTTTCTCTCTACATGGAATCATCGGATGATGAAGGTACTCTCAGTGCAGATGAAGTGCCTGATTTAGAGGAGGATACTACTGTGCCGATGGTGCAAGAGGCATCTGGATTGCAGCCTGGGGCTGCTAGGCTTCCTACTGGAAGTGCTGGACTCTGGGTTGATCCAAACATGGTGCAGCCGGTGTTGCCTGCCTTTAGTGGTTATGCAGGGTGTAGAGTGGATTGTGAACATTATTTGCCTATACAGTATTTTCAGTTGTTTATGGATGATGTATTTTTGGGTGAGATTGTTGAGCAGACTAATTTGTATGCTGAACAGTTTTTGAGGGACAACAGTGCCAGACTTAGGCCCCATTCTAGAGCTACCCGGTGGAGTCCCACAAATCTGGAAGAGATGAAGAAGTTTTTGTGTTTGACTTTTTTGATGGGTTTGATAAGGAAGCCGTCCATGGGTTCATATTGGTCTACCAGTCCCTTGATGGCAACGGCCATATTTCCTGCAGTTATGACTCGTGATCGGTATTTACTTTTGCTTCGGATGCTGCATTTTGTTGATAATGGTTTGGCGTTGCCATGAGATCACCCTGAATGTGACCGTCTTTTTAAGATTCGGCCTGTTCTTGATCACTTTGTAGATCGATTTTCAGAGATCTATACTCCAGGGAAAGAAATATCTATTGATGAGTCTTTGGTTCTGTTCAAGGGCCGTTTGGTTTTTAGGCAGTACATTCCTAGCAAGAGGGCACGCTATGGAATTAAGCTGTATATGTTGACTGAGAGTAGGACAGGATATGTTTTTAATTTGCGTGTGTACACTGGTAGGGATTCCACTATTGACCCCCTGGTTGTCCGTCCACTTTTGGAGTTTCAGAGAAAATTGTGTGGGATCTTGCTAGAGGACTGTTTAACAGAGGCCACCATTTGTACCTTGATAACTTCTACACTGCTGTGCAATTGTTTAAGGAATTGTTCAAAGTGGACACTTTTGCTTGTGGCACAATCTGCTCTAACCGTAAAGGTTATCCAAAAGAGCTTGTTTGCAAAAAACTTCAGAGGGGACAGTGCAGTGCCTTGCGTAGTGAGGAACTGCTAGCTGTGAAATTTGTGGACAGGAGGGATGTGTACATGCTGACTACCATCCATGATGAGAGTACTTCACCTGTGGCTGTTTGGGGTCAGATTGCTGAAGTGCGCAAACCTGTGTGCATTTTAGACTACAATAAGCACATGGGTGGTGTTGATAGAGTAGATCAGAGGTTGGAACCTTACACTGCTATTCGTAAGGCTTACATTTGGTATAAGAAGTTGGCCATCCATCTCTTCAATTTCGCAACTTTCAATGCTTTTGTTGTGTTCAAGGAGTGTTCTCCTGCGTCAAAGTTGACTTTTGTTCAGTTTCAGCAGTCTGTCATAGGCAGCCTTGTTGTTGTGGAACAGGCAAGTGTTCCTAGAGTTGGAGTGGTGGAGGATGTGGCTCGATTGAAAGATCGCCATTTTCCTGATCACATTCCTCCTACACCCTCAAAAGACTTTCCCACTAGGAGATGTAGAGTCTGTTGGTGAAGAGGTACGCGGAAGGAGACTCGTATGTACTGCCCTGAGTGTCCTTCTAACCCTGGGCTGTGTGTGCCTGCTTGTTATAGAGCGTACCACAAGCAAAATAATTATTGGGAGCAACCATGAGTGGTAAAGTGAACTGCCTGGTCTGTAATGTTTAAGAATTGTTGCTCTGTTTCAAGGTTGGCATTAGTGCAATGTATTTAGTTTCTGATTTTGTGTTAGTAGATTTGTATCTATTTGCAATTTGTTTGTGTTTTCTTTTTTGTATAAAAAAATCCTAAATGTGATGGTGGTGTGTGTAGGCTGGTGCTTGGCTGGCGGTGTGCGTGGAGTGGCGCTTTGCTGGTGGTGTGCGTGAAGTGGCGCTTGGCTGGCGGTTTGTGTGGAGTGGCTCTTGGCTGGCGGTGTGCGTGGAGTGGCGCTTGGCTGGCGGTGTGCGTGGAGTGGCGCTTGGCTGGCGGTGTGCGTGGAGTGGTGCTTGGCTGGCGGTGTGCGTGGAGTGGCGCTTGGCTGGCAGTGTGCGTGGAGTGGCGCTAGGCTGGCGGTGTGCGTGGAGTGGCGCTAGGCTGGCGGTGTGCGTGGAGTGGCGCTTGGCTGGCGGTGTGCGTGGAATGGCGCTTGGCTGGCGGTGTGCGTGGAGTGGCGCTTGACTGGCGGTGTGCGTGGAGTGGCTCTTGGCTGGCGGTGTGCGTGGAGTGGTGCTTGGCTGGCGGTGTGCGTGGAGTGGCGCTTGGCTGGCGGTGTGCGTGGAGTGGCGCTTGGCTGGCGGTGTGCGTGGAGTGGCGCTTGGCTGGTGGTGTGCGTGGAGTGGCGCTTGGCTGGCGGTGTGCGTGGAGTGGCGCTAGGCTGGCGGTGTGCGTGGAGTGGCGCTAGGCTGGCGGTGTGCATGCAGTGGCGCTTGGCTGGCGGTGTGCGTGGAGTGGCGCTTGGCTGGCGGTGTGCGTGGAGTGGCGTTTGGCTGGCGGTGTGCGTGGAGTGGCGCTTGGCTGGCGGTGTGCGTGGAGTGGCGCTTGGCTGGTGGTGTGCGTGGACTGGCGCTCGGCTGGCAGTGTGTGAGTAGTGACTTGCTGCTGGTCACTACACACACTGCTAGCCGAGCGACACTCCATGCAATCCATCAGCTTGTGTGGTTGCTGTGTTAGGAATGTGGGCGTGTGAAAGTGATGGGCCCTTGAATGGCGCTGTCTGCTAGTGTGAGTGTTGTAATGTGATGGGCCCGCGGCTGGTGGTGTGAATGGTTTTGTATTTGTCACACGTATGGCCTGTAAAGAGGTTGGTGCCTTGTCGTGGCTTTACAGCTCACGAGCTGTGAGTCAATGGTTCAGTTTCTCGTCCTTTCAATTATTAACAGTGCATTTCATTTTTGTGAAATCACTTGTTAATACAATTGTATATACTGAACCATCACTCACCCTCGTGCCAAATCCAACCAGTATGTGTGTGTGCTTGAGGATTAGATGGCTGTGCAGTAATATATTTTTTTGTCTTTCTCAAGCAGGGTGTACCTTGTCCCTTTTTGTGAATGTTGTAATGTGTTTGTTTCATGCCTGGTGGTGTGAATGGTCTTGTGTGTATCACGTATGAAAGGTGTGTGAATGGCCTGTAAAGCGGTTGGGGCCTTGACGTGGCTTTACAGCTCACGAGCTGCGAGTCACTGGTTCAGTTTTTGTCCTTTCAATTATTGACAGTGCATTTCATTTTTGTGAAATCTCTTGTTAATAAAATTGTATATACTGAACCATCACTTGCCCTCGTGCCAAATCCAACCAGTATGTGTGTGTGCTTGAGGAATAGATGGCTGTGCAGTAATCTTTGTCTTTTTAGTCTGTCTGCCAAGGTGTACATTCCGTCTAAGAATAACCTACCAACTGTAGATATTGTCGTAAACGAAACACCCATGGGAGTACATGGTGATATCTCTCTTGTGGATCCCAACAAGTTATGGTACCCACAATGTCCTGCAAACCTCAAAATATCTGCCACATTTTCATTGCAATATTGTGCCAAAATGTTCACGCTGCAGAAATAAACAACACATTATCTCAAAATGACCTGGTTTTGCAAGGGGGGTCACCTGGGTTTTTGGCCCGGGGCTCGGCGGCCACCTAGGGAAACCTACCAAATCCACACATTTCTGAAAAGTAGACACCCGGGGGCTTCCAGGGAGGTATGGCTTGCGTGGATCCCCCAACGTTTCCTTACCCAGAATCCCCTGCAAACCTCAATTTTAGCTGAAAAACTCACTTTTTTCAGACATTTTTGTGTGGGAAAGTGTGGCATCACCGGGCTCACCCAAATTTCCCACCACCCAGCGTTCTCCCAGGTCTCCCGATAAAAATGGTGCCTCACTTGTGTGGGAGGCCCAAGTACCCGCGACAGGCAAGGGCCCACAACGTATTGAGGCGACCTCAAAATGGCCGATCACAAAACGACCTGGTTTTGCAAGGGGGGTCCCATGACGTTTTGGCCCGGGGCTCGGCGGCCACCTAGTTAAACCTACCAGACCCACACATTTATGAAAAGTAGACACCCGGGGGATTCCAGGGAGGTATGGCTTGTGTGGATCCCCCAACGTTTTCTTACCCGGAATCCCCTGCAACCCTGACATTTTGCTGAAAAAATCCCTTTTTACACACATTTTGTGTGGTAAAGTTGTGGCATCACCGGGCTGACACAAATTTCCTACCACCCAGCGTCCCCCCAGGTCTCCCGATAAAAATGGTGCCTCACTCGGGTGGGAGGCCCAAGTACCCGTGACAGGCAAGGGCCCACAACGTATTGAGGCGACCTCAAAATGGCCTTTCACAAAACGACCTGGTTTTGCAAGGGGGGTCACCTGGGTTTTGGCCCTGTGCTCGGCGGCCATCTAGGGAAACCTACCAAACCCACACATTTCTGAAAAGTAGACACCCGGGGGCTTCCAGGGAGGTAAGGCTTGCGTGGATCCCCCAACATTTCCTTACCCAGAATCCCCTGCAAACCTCAATTTTAGTTGAAAAAAATCACTTTTTTCAGACATTTTTGTGTGGGAAAGTGTGGCATCACCGGGCTCACACAAATTTCCTACCACCCAGCGTTCCCCAGATCTCCCGATAAAAATGGTGCCTCACTTGTGTGGGAGGCCCAAGTACCCGCGACAGGCAAGGGCCCACAACGTATTGAGGCGACCTCAAAATGGCCTTTCACAAAACGACCTGGTTTTGCAAGGGGTCACCTGGGTTTTTGGCCCTGTGCTCGGCGGCCATCTAGGGAAACCTACCAAACCCACACATTTCTGAAAAGTAGACACCCTGGGGCTTCATGGGAGGTATGGCTTGCGTGGATCCCCCAACGTTTCCTTACCCAGAATCCCCTGCAAACCTCAATTTTAGCTGAAAAAATCACTTTTTTCACACATTTTTGTGTGGGAAAGTGTGGCATCACTGGCCTCACACAAATTTCCTACCACCCAGCGATCCCCCAGGTCTCCCGATAAAAATGGTGCCTCACTTGTGTGGGAGGCCCAAGTACCCGCGACAGGCAAGGGCCCAAAACGTAGTGAGGCGACATCAAAATTGCCTATCTCAAAACCACCTGGTTTTGCAAGGGGGGTCACCTGGGTCTTTGGCCCCGTGCTCGGCGGCCATCTAGGGAAACCTACCAAACCCACACATTTCGGAAAAGTAGACACCCGGGGGCTTCCAGTCAGGTATGGCTTGCGTGGATCCCCCAACGTTTCCTTACCCAGAATCCCCTGCAAACCTCAATTTTAGCTGAAAAAATCACTTTTTTCACACATTTTTGTGTGGGAAAGTGTGGCATCACCGGGCTCACACAAATTTCCTACCACCCAGCGTTCCCCCAGGTCGCCCGATAAAAATGGTGCCTCACTTGTGTGGGAGGCCCAAGTAACCGCAACAGGCAAGGGCCCAAAACATTTTTTGATAGGCAATGTTGATGTTGCCTCAAAACGTTTTGTGTCCTTGCATGTCGCGGGTAAAATTGAGGTTTGCAGGGGATTCTGGGTAAGGAAACGTTGGTGTCTAGTTTTCAAAAATGTATAGGTTTGCTAGGTTTCCCTAGGTGCCGGCAGAGGTAGGGTTCAAAAACTACAGCTAGGCACTTTGCCAAAAAAGGGTCATTTTTCACTGCGAAATTGAGGTGTGACCACGTTGCGTTTTGCGCCATTTCCTGTTGCAGGCACTAGGCCGACCCACCCAAGTGAGGTACCATTTTTCTCGTAAGACTTTGGGGAACGCGGGGTGGGTGGAAATTTGTGGATCCACGCAGAATCCAGAACTTTCCACCACAGAAATGTGGGGAAAATTTGTTTTTTGGGACAATTTTTTAGGTTTGCAAGGGATTCTGGGTAACAGAACCTGGTGGGAGGCAGTCAAGTCACCCCATCCTGGATTCCCTGGGTGTCTAGTTTTCAAAAATGTATAGGTTTGCTAGGTTTCCCTAGGTGCCGGCAGAGGTAGGGTTCAAAAACTACAGCTAGGCACTTTTCCAAAAAAGGGTCATTTTTCACTGCGAAATTGAGGTGTGACCACGTTGCGTTTTGCACCGTTTCCTGTCACGGGCACTAGGCCGACCCACACAAGTGAGGTACCATTTTTCTCGGAAGATTTTGGGGAACACGGGGTGGGTGGAAATTTGTGGATCCACGCAGATTCCAGAACTTTCCACCACAGAAATGTGGGGAAAATGTGGTTTTTTTGACAATTTTTTAGGTTTGCAAGGGATTCTGGGTAACAGAACCTGGTGGGAGGCAGGCCAGTCACCCCATCCTGGATTCCTCTGGGTGTCTAGTTTTCAAAAATGTATAGGTTTGCTAGGTTTCCCTAGGTGCCGGCAGAGCTAGGGTTCAAAAACTACAGCTAGGCACTTTGCCAAAAAAGGGTCATTTTTCACTGCGAAATTGAGGTGTGACCACGTTGCGTTTGCGCCGTTTCCTGTCGCAGGCACTAGGCCGACCCACACAAGTGAGGTACCATTTTTCTCGTAAGACTTTGGGGAACGTGGGGTGGGTGAAAATTTGTGGATCCACGCAGATTCCAGAACTTTCCACCACAGAAATGTGGGGAAAATGTGGTTTTTTGACAATTTTTAGGTTTGCAAGGGATTCTGGGTAACAGAACCTGGTGGGAGGCAGTCAAGTCACCCCATCCTGGATTCCCCTGGGTGTCTAGTTTTCAAAAATGTATAGGTTTGCTAGGTTTCCCTAGGTGCCGGCAGAGCTAGGGTTCAAAAACTACACCTAGGCACTTTGCCAAAAAAGGGTCTTTTTTCACTGCGAAATTGAAGTGTGACCACGTTGCGTTTTGCGTCATTTCCTGTCGCAGGCACTAGGCCGACCCACACAAGTGAGGTACCATTTTTCTCATAAGGCTTTGGGGAACACGGGGTGGGTGGAAATTTGTGGATCCACGCAGATTCCAGAACTTTCCACCACAGAAATGTGGGGAAAATGTGTTTTTTTGGACAATTTTTTAGGTTTGCAAGGCTTTCTGGGTAACAGAACCTGGTGGGAGGCAGTCAAGTCACCCCATCCTGGATTCCCCTGCGTGTCTAGTTTTCAAAAATGTATAGGTTTGCTAGGTTTCCCTAGGTGCCGGCAGAGGTAGGGTTCAAAAACTACAGCTAGGCACTTTGCCAAAAAAGGGTCATTTTTCACTGCGAAATTGAGGTGTGACCATGTTGCGTTTTGCGCCGTTTCCTGTCGCAGGCACTAGGCCGACCCACACAAGTGAGGTACCATTTTTCTCGTAAGACTTTGGGGAACGCGGGGTGGGCAGAAATTTGTGGATCCACGCAGATTCCAGAACTTTCCACCACAGAAATGTGGGGAAAATGTGGTTTTTTTGACAATTATTTAGGTTTGCAAGGGATTCTGGGTAACAGAACCTGGTGGGAGCCAGTCAAGTCACCCCATCCTGGATTCCCCTGGGTGTCTAGTTTTCAAATATGTATAGGTTTGCTAAGTTTCCCTAGGTGCCGGCAGAGCTAGGGTTCAAAAACTACACCTAGGCACTTTGCAAAAAAAGGGTAATTTTTCACTGCGAAATTGAGGTGTGACCACGTTGCGTTTTGCGCCGTTTCCTGTTGTGGGCACAAGGGCTACCCACACAAGTGAGGTACCATTTTTATCGGGAGACTTAGGGTAATACAGAATTGTAGAGCAACTGTTATTACCTATTGACTTTCGATGCATTTCTGCCTTCCAAATGAAAGACAATGTGTAAAAAATAAGTCATTTTGAAAAATGACCTATAATTCTCATGCTAGTATGGGTACTCCCAATTTCGGAAATGTGCAAATATCTACTGTTTCTAAAATCTACATTTTGTTCCCATTTCAGAAATACATAGGTGTCTTTCATAACAATTTTTCCATGTATACATTTTCCCAAAATAATTGCTATATACCCGGTACATAATAAAAACCATTGCAAGATGCTGCTCAGTTATTGGCTCTGGGTTCGTCGGGTTCTTGGTGAACCTAAAGTCCTATATATCCCCACAACCAGAAAGGTCCAGCGGATATAACGGTATATTGCTTTCAAATAGGTGTCATAATTAGAAGAAGTTACAGGTGAAAACGTTGACACAAATGGCTGTTTTTTTTCAACTAATTTTCAATTTTTCCTTCATTCAACTGTTAGTTTCTATAAGGAAAACTTTAAGGATCTACACAAATGACCCCTTGCTGAATTCAGAATTTTGTCTACTTGTCAGAAATGTATGGCTTTTCAGGATCCATTATTGGTTTTATACCCATTTCTACCATTAACTGGAAGGAGGTTGAAAGCACAAAAAATTGCAAAAATAGGCTATGTCCCAGAAAAATGCCAAAACTGTGTAAACAAAGTTGGTTTTCTGACAAAAGTCTGCTTGTCCCTGAAAGCTGGGAAGATGGTGATTTCAGCATCACAACCCCTTTTTTGATGCCATTTGCAGGGAAAAAACAAGATGCTTTCATCTGTAGCCCTTTTTTCGCATTTTTCCCCAAAAAAACAAAATGTTGCTGTATTTTGGTTAATTTCTGGGTCCCCTCCAGGGGAATCCACAAACCCTGGGTACCTTTACAATCCCCATGATGTTAGAAAAAAAGGACGCAAATTTGGCGTGGATACCTTATGTGGTCAAAAAGTTACAGGGGCCTAAGCCCGCACTACCCCAAATAGCCAAAAAAAGGCTTAGCACAGGGGGGGGGAAAGGCCTAGCAGCGAAGGGGTTAAACAGTACCGAAAGAGCACTACAGTGTTATTAATGTAGGCATCAATAGTCTATATTTGGGTAAATGGATGGGGTGTGAATTTAAACGTCCCATCCATCATCCAAATATTACTAGTCTCCAATTTTACAAGGTTACAGAGTGTGCTAAAGATTATTTTTCTTTTTTGAGGGTTCTTGTCGTGCAATAGAAAGGTTTCATTAGTAAAAGTGACAGTTAGTTCAGGAGGAATGTTAATATCAGAAAATATTTGGGGTGTTACACGTTGCCTCTTTTTTTCGCTGTATAATTCTTCGTAAAGTTGGGATTATAGGCATACAACTTGCTACATGCATAGGAATGTGTTGTGATTGCTCCCGCAAAACTGTGCCACAGGGTTCATTGGAGGTGGATGCAAGGTCTATAATTTGAATTATGTTTTCCCTAACCTCAATCTCCATTGCAGAGAGTGGTTATGCTCTGTGGTCTTTTCAAGAGTGTCCCCTAGAGTATCCGCTCTGCCTGTGTAATGGAATGAGTAATATTGCACACACCTCCAATAACTCCTGGGCTCAGTTAGGCTCTCCTTACAATAAAGGTAGCCAACGTGTTTCAGGAGTCGGTTTCCTCTTTGGGATTTGATATAAGTAGTTTGTCTTGCTGATGCCAGTTAAGAAATGTCTGAAAAAAATAGAAAATAAAAAGATTTTTTGATTTTTATATTTTTGTTTCAACTTTTCACCTGGGAATTTTTTTTTCTGTTAAAAATGTTTGATTATTGACATTCCGGAACAAAAACTGTTACATTATATTGCTGTTAATTATTGCTGTTGTGATTACATACTCTTTTGAGTTTTAACCTGCAAAAAAACTGTTAATCGCCGTGTTTTCAATAGAGTTTGTAAAGAACATGTTCTTTGATAGATTCTTTGTTTTGGTTTTTGTGAGTTGTGACCTTTTTAGTTTGGTTTGAAATTGATTCCTGTTATAAGAAAAAGAGTATTTTTATTTACTTTCAGTTGAAATTCTTACCTTAGTATTGTTTTTGTTGTTGGCTTGACCGTGTTTTTGCTCTTCCCAAACTGGTTCTTCTTTCTAGATGATATTGGGAAGGTCGCCAATAAAAAATGTGACTTTTAAATGTTGGAGTTTGAGCACCTTTCTGGTTTGATCATAAAAAATGTTTTGGTTAACATTTGTTGCAAGACTCTGATTTTTGGTATTTTATCTGTGGAAGGCTTTCTTGTTTTCAAAGTACTGCTGGAGATGAGGTTGGCACAATACAGTATTGTTTTCAGTGTGTTTTTGCTGTGCAAAATAATAAAAATAATTTTTGCTATTTGGATTTTTAATATTTTGAATTTGAAGTCATTAACACATTTCCTAAGGCAAGCACATGTTTGAGATAAGCACCTTGTGCAGTTAGAATTACAATTTTATTCATCACCACTAACCAGCACCTTCCCTGATGTAAGCACTCTGCAGAGTTAGAATAGTAATTTTCCCCCATTTAGTGTCCAGCACCTTCCCTGAGGCAAGCACTCCGTGGAGTTGGAATAGTGATTTTGCCCACCAATATTAACCAGTACCTTCCCTAAGGTAAGCACCAGGGGGAGTTAGAATAGTATTTTTGACACCCACCAGTGACCAGCACCTTCCCTGATTAACCATGTTGTGGATTTAGAATAGCTTTTTGTTCTCTCACTAGTTTCCAGCACCTTTCCTGAGGTAAGCACCCTGCAGAGTTAGCGTACTCATTTTGCTCCTCACCACTAACTAGCACCTTCCCTGAGGTAAGCACTGTGTGGAGTTAGAATAGTAATTTTGCCCCCCAACAGTGACCAGCACCTTCCCTGAGGCAAGCATCCTGCATAGTTAGAATAGTTATTTTGTCCACCATCACTAACCAGCACCTTCCCTGAGATAGGCACCCTGTGGAGTTAAAATAGTATTTTTGCACCCAAACAGTGACCAGCAGTTTCCCTGAGGCAAGCACCCTGCGGAGTTAGAATAGGTATTTTGCCCCCCACAATTAACCAGCACCTTCCCCAAGGCAAGCATCCTGTTAAGTTAGAATAGTGATTCTGCCCCCCACCACTAACCAGCACTTTCCCTTATGTAAACACTCTGTGGAGTTTGAATAGTAATTTTGTCCCTCATCAGTGACCAGAACCTTCCCTGATTAAAGCATCTTGTGGAGTTAGAATACTTTCTTTTTACTTTTACCACTTTCCAGCACTGTCCCTGAGTCAAGCATCCTTTTGAGTTAGAATAGTTATTTTGTTTTCTACCACTAACCCTCACTTTTTTAGGTCGATCCTTGAGCCAGCGCACAAGCACTGCTCTGGGGTTGATCTGGGGTAGTTCAGTACAGGAGAGAAGCCCCGCCCACTCCCCTGCCCAGATTTTTCATTGGCTTGTATCTTTGTCCTTCCTAAATGCTGTCTTCTGATTCCTAAATAGGCTTGTTAGTCCCTCCTTAGTATTGCTGTGTCCTCATTCGATTCCTCCCATGGCTACTTGCCCCTTTACATGGTTGTTGCACAGGACCTGTTCTATTTTCTTTATTGAGTTTTGAGTTTCTCCTATCTCAAGCACAACAACATGCTTTGTTTCCATTCAGCAGGCCATGCCGCTTTCACTTTCGAGACAGCCGGTTTCGCCTTCAATCATTCCTTGACCTGCTGATATTTCCTTAAAGGATGTTTTAAATCTGACTCTTTTAGCGCGGCTTTAGGGGAACCGGTCCCAAACCTTAAAAACAGACAAAGGACAAGCAAGTCAGGCAGGGTCATATCAAGACATTATTGTTTTACACATTAATTCCTTTTTGCTATATTTTTTACGTTTCTTATAAAACCTGTATATTATTCAACTTCATCTCAACCATTTACAAATTCCAGGAAAGGTAACCCTTCACGTATGGCTGTTGCTTCATAAATTTGTTTTGGTCCTTCCACTATGTCTACGTGGCTGTAAAGAGTTTAGTGTTGAGCCTGTTGTGGCAAAATCAAAAGTCAAATGGCGAAGTACAGGTAGCGCCAGAGGCCCGGTTTGAAAACAAAAAGAAAAGAGGGAAGAAGACTCCCCTGAGAGGGCAGAAGAGGAGTGCAGGAGTCATACTGAGGTGACTTCGGTTGGCCAGGCGAACAGCTGTAACCTTTAACGGCCACCAGTGGAGCAGGGGGCACTGGTGAAGACCGGCTGACTTCTGCGGGGGAAGGAGAGGCACCAGTTTCTGGAGTTATCCTTTGCCCATGTTGGCTGTAGGGGAGTGTGCAGGAGTGGCGGTAATGTCCAGCCATTAAATCTGTTCTTCCGAGGGTAGTTTTGGGAGGTATGGGGCATGACCCTCCTTGCTGACCCGGTGACACCCACTGTCCCTTCGTGAAGGAGGCACACGTCGCCTCCTGTTTTTCTGCAGTTGTTTCTTTTGGAATTGTGCTGCCAAGGGTTTGTACAGTTCTCGATTAAGCATTAAAAGGAAATGACTCCATACTGCTCTTAACTTTTTTGCTCCAAATTACTCTCTACCTATAGTCCTTGAAAATGTAAGCCAGATACTATGCATGTAACTAGAAGGTTTTTGTTGCTGCAAACATGAAAGCGATGTTTTGTGAAGGCATTTTTCTATGAGTGCTATGTGCAATGCGGGCGGGAGGGGAGGTGTGTGGGAAGCAGTCCGGTGTTTCAAATCCAGCATTGCACTGTGATGTCAGGCTGCGGAGGGACGCTTTGCAGGCTTCTTGCTCTCTTCATGTTATTTCTAGGTAGGTAGTGTTTACTGGCACTTCGTGCCAGCATCCATTTTTTCTTGGGAAATAAAAACGGTCAGAAAAGGTTTCAGCAATTGTAATCACGGCCATATTGGTGATACATTCTGCAAGGCCCATCTTTCCTAATGAGCTATGGTTCAGTAAACATGCTAAGGCAGCAGTCTGTCGTATAATCTCAATAAAGACAACAATGCTAATTAAGATTAAAAAAACTATCTACGGGCTGATTTGTTCAGGATTGTCCTTCACGCAAATGCCAGTATTACCTGTTACTGCTTAGAAGAAACTATTTTACAAATATTTATAAAGTGAGAATGAGTCTATCAACATGATGACCGTACTATTTTGAAATGTGCCTACACATAGCTTTTTGAGAAAGAACGGGAACCAGCCACGTTACAAGCTGCTCGCCATGACATCGCATGTTCAGTTTGATATGGTAAACAACGATCGTAAGATGATATACACCTAATTGGCCCTCAGCGCACCTCACCGAAGTTCCTTGAGAGCCCAAAAGTGTATGTGCAGCTTTTTGTATTTAATCCTCAGTTACATGTATCAATACACGCATATTTCATAAATATTTAAAACTGACGTCAGGCGTTAAAACTAACATAGTTCTCAACAGCAGTTGTTAGTGACTCTCCACACACCATGTAAAATATAAGAAAACAACACAGCTATGGTCACTGCAGAACGGGACATTGTTGATACAAATAACTGTAAACCCATTACTGGTTTCACCCACTGCTTTGCTCATTTCAGACGTATTTTTACTTATTTGTAGATGGCAGAGTGCAAGTTCTTTTAATTTTACTAGGATAGGGACAGCAACCTCATTTTGCCCCAAAGTTATCTTGACGATGGTGTAGACTTAAAAGTGTAGCAATTGCTTCTAGGGAGCATGCTGGGCATAACAGCAGTGCCCCCCGCCTTGAGAAAGCTCGCCCAAGAGAGAGACCGCACTCCAGTGAAACAGCAAGCACTAGGAGCTCCTTCAGACACTGAAAATTAACACTTTAGAGAACATCATACCAATGTGCTGTAATCTGTGACCCATCAAGGCTGAAATGTGATTAGGCGCTATTTTCAGAACTAGGCCAAACTGGATTATTTCCTCAAAGCAACCCTCTTCACTTTACAAGTTGGACCCATCTCATCTAATAAGTTTGTAGTCATCAAAGACCCCCCATCCTCTAAAAATCTCGTAACCTCCCTGTTAAGGCTAGGCCTGGGCAATGAACTCCCTAGCGGAGATTGCGGAGATTGCGGAGATTGCGGAGATTGCATTCCGTGAAAAACAGCAGAGTCAGATAATAAACTGCACCCACAAATGCTTTGATTAAGCAACTTTACATGCTAAAAAGCATATAACCAATTCACAAAAGTGAACTTTGAAAATGACCAATATCAGGCAATGAGAGAGGTGATGATTTTGGGGTCCCCCCTAAGCTAGGGGGAGGACCAAGCAGATGCCTTGAACACAAAGAGCATATCATGCTGAACGATTCAGTGGTGGTCCCATCCTCTTAGGACCACCCCAAGCACAGTTATGGGCAAAAATACAAGCCCAATCAAAGGCCCTGCAAAGCATTATGGGACGAGATTAGCAGTGGGGAGTGAATATTATAGTATCCAATATCAAAATAATTCTACAAAGAGCTGCAGTTCAACTAGTCGTTACTAGGTGTCCCTCACGAGTCAAATGCAAAAGCATTGAAATTATTACATCAAGCTGCAGTTCAACTAGTCGTTGCTAGGTGTCCCTCAAGTCAAATGCTTTTGCATTTGACTCATGAGGGACACCTAGTTTCGACCAGTGGAACTGCAGCTTCATGAAAGGGTTTCAATGCTTTTGCATTTGACTCGTGAGGGACACCTAGTAACGACTAGTGGAACTGCAGCTTGATGTAATAATTTCAATGCTTTTGCATTTGACTCATGAGGGACACGTCCAGGAAAAAGACCCACCAGGCAAAATCAACATCATTATAAAAACACACTGTATTCTACAGAGAATCTGTTCTTCTGAAAACAGAGATCATGTTAGATGGTTAATACTTTCACATTGTATAGCTTTGCTCATCAAGTTGTAATGATGGTCTCCCCTTGGTATGGCATGGCATCAGTAGAAAGCTATGATGAAATCTGTTTCTGGTTGTGGTGGCACTTACCTCTAAGCCTCTACTGAATGGCTGCATCTTACTGCTGTCATAAAAGATAATCTAATTCCATGTCTTGTGTTGATACTTTTACTACAATTTTGGCTTTTAGGATCAAGACAACACTTCTACTGTCCTGCTGCACTCTCAAGGTTTTGTGAGTAAAAGGTTTCTCCACAATCCATGTTTCTGAGCGCTTCGTGCAGCGCCCAGCAGGGTAGGGTGACAAGGCGTCCCAGTTTTGCCTGGTCAGTCCCTGTTTTTGCAGGACTTTCCCGGCGTTCCAACACTTTTGTCTAAAATAAAGAAATGTCCAGGTTTTTGGATGATCCCGAGCAGGGCATGCGCTGCTCTGTGAGGAATGCTGTATTGAGGAATGGAATAAAAGCTCCACCCATTGCCCACCCATCTTTTCAATTGGCTCCTGTTACAATCCTTTCAAAATTGTTGCTTTTCATTCGTTAATAGGCTTACTAGGCCCTCCTTGGTACCACCCTGTCTGCATTTGTAATGTCCCATAACGACTGGACTTTTTACTTGTGGTCTTACACGGTATGCTTTATCTAGTCGGTGAGCACTATTTTCTTTAATGGTGTTGCCTCATTCCACCCACAATGTCGCCACCCGCTTTTACATTGTTGTTATTAATGTATTTATTTATTAATTTGCAGCATGGTCCGCTTTCATTTTAGCAGCCAGGTTTCTTTATTTATTTAATTTGCAGTGCTGTCCGCTTTTACTTTAGGGGCTGCGCTTATTTATTTATTTAACTTACACCACGGGCTGCTTTCATTTTAGAGGCCGCGTTTCTTTCTTTAATTAATTTGCAGTACGGTTCTCTCTAGCGGCTGCACTACAGAAACGTTCTATTTTTTTTAACTGAAAGCACCTTATAACGCGTTTTCACTTTAATGTTGGGCACTCCCCTATCTTTAGACGCTGCTCACTGTAACCTCAATACATCTAAAGAAAGGGGCGTGGCCACTATGAAAGGGGCCTCGCATTTGTGAAAGTTTGAGCTAATGGAATTAGACACGACAATGCCTTTTATATATGTGTTGCTTTCGAAAACACATAAATAAAATGCATTGTCATTTACAATACAAATAGCTTAAACTCTCACGAATACGAGACCTATTGCATTGAAAATGCTTGTTTAAGTAAGCATCTTGCAGAGTTAGAATAGTATTTTGGCACTCCACTCATGACAAGCAGGTTTTCTGTGGCACAGACCCTTTTGAGTTTAAATTTTTTACTGACTAGTACTTTAATGAAGTAAGCAAGTTGCGTAGTTCGTATTTTAATTTTAAATATTGAACAGTATAAATTTATTCAAAAATTAAATTAAAAAATGTACATTGTACTCACAATAAGAATTTTCTGTGAAATTTCAAACAGTATTTATTGCTGTTTGATTAAGATCAAAATCTGTTAATGATTTAAAAAGAAAATTTGATATGTTTTTTTTAAGATTTTGCATTTATGGCCATTTGAACTTTTTGAAACTATAGACCTACTTTTCTTACAATATATGTTTTGTACTGTTGGATGTATTTTTTTAAATCTGAGAATATATGAAAAATGTATAAAGATTTTTAGCATTTAAAATATATTCTCTTTTATCTACATGTGCTTTGTTTAAAAGTTAGACTTACTTTTGTCAATAGATGGCTGTGTCTGTAGTCGCAGCTGGCAGTTTTGTCCTGCTACTGTAAATGCGTGTGGTTACTAAGGAAGTCATTGCACCACTGAGCACAAAATGGTGGGTGGCTTAATTTATGCGTTTGCTAGAGAGAAAAGAAAATTAAAGTGAAAATATGTTTTGAAATGTATTTTTCAGTGTGATTCATAAGCTGACGGACCATGTCATTTTTATTTTGGGTATGAAATGTTGTTGTTAATTTGTATGTTGAGTTTGGCAGCCATTTTAGGTAAATGGTGGTTAGGCAGGTGTAGTGGAAATGGTGGAAGGACAACAATTTTGTTGCAATAGTGGAAAGACTTTAAAATTTGTTGTTTTGCTTGTCTATGCAAGTTTGAGTTATGCCTCTCCTTTTTTATTGTTGTAAGTTTTTTTTTCTAGCTTTAAAAATATTTTTTAAAAGTGTTTTTTAAAATGTTGTTGTTTCACACGTACATGCCAAGTGTTACTGTTGCTTTTTTATCACATTTTTTTATTAATCATTATATGTGTACATTTTATATGGGATCGTTATTAATCATTGTTTTGATATTCGATATATTGGAATGCGTTGTAATGGTTGGCGTTGTAATGGTTATTTTAATGTCTTTCAATCAACGTGTGTTGTAATGTAATATAAAAATATGCATTGTAATGGTAGTGTTGTTGTAAAAACCACGTTGTAAAAGCATGTGTTGTAATGGTATGCATTGCTACCTCATTTATTTTTTACTATGGAAACTAAGATGAACACTATGGGGGGAGGTGTTAAAGTAAACTGTGGTTTTAAAATATAGAATGGAATGTTATATATATGATACATGCTTGTAAGTTAAGTTAACCCAAATCAGTACTATGTTTAGAAGTGGTATGTTCTTTAAGAAATATGCTAGTATTATTGGAAATTAGTTTTTGAACTCCTGTAAGGGTTTGCGACTCTGTGGTGACGTTACACTGAGGAATCACAGTGGAGTCACAACTCCACTAACTCACAGAACCCGATTGAGCTCTTTTAGAAGAGAGTAATAAAGGGTTAAAATGAGTATCCAATAGAAAGTGGTTTTAGATTTTGAAAAAATGATGGGTGTACTTTGATTAGTTACTTACATTCATTTCTGTGGAAAATGAGAGGGAACATTTGCCATTAATGGTTTTTCCTTATTGAGAGTGGTGCATCACATTTATTGAGAGGGAGAGACAATTATTTAGGAGTTTCTAAACTTTCATATTCTACAACAGGATTTCAGAGGTAAGTTACAAATGTGTAAGGTGTGTGATGTATGGTGTAGTACTGCTTCAGTGATTGTAATTACATTTTTAACTTTGAGATGCCGTATTTCTAAAAGTTGAGATGCATTAGAGTAATGTGAGGTTTAAAACATGTTGCCACATGTAGGAACCTATATTGTACTCTATATAATTCTACTGAAATCATGATTGCAAATAGGTTGTACATAATGATTACTGTGCTTGAAACTAAAAGTGTATTCTGTGATATTTGAATTCTTAACGGGTACCATGTCTTAGGTTTGTTTGTAGTTTTCCATGTTATTTGACAGATGTGATGCAGGTATTGATCATAAGTTGAAAACAATTCAGTCTATCATACCCGTAGACAAATATTGTCAGAGCTACTTTAGAATTCCATTTTGCAAGCAAAGATGAGTTAGGGAGACAGGGCTTCTGAAACCAATTTAACACACAGTTTCTTCTCTGACTGTTCTGTATAGTAAGTAATAACAGCTCCTAGCGATTTCTTCTAGACACATGTACAAAATGTACAAAATGAAAGGGTGTGAAATAGAGGTAGTAATGTGTTTATACCATACTTTCCATGTGTTATCTCACCCCTAAAAGGCATTGAGATAATCAGTGGCGTGTGTAGAAACATGGTGACAGTAATATGAGTCCTATGAGGAAAGATGCTTCTTTTTCTATAAGCTAGGCAGCCATAATGAAATCATTTGAACACACAGTTTTTTACCCAAGTAACCTGTGTAATGAGTAGAAAGTGATTTATGCATGTTCTTCTACATATATTTACAAAGCATGTGGTGTCAAAAAAGGGGACTCTAGTATGTGTAGGCTTATTTAAATGTATTATCTTGTCTGTACAAAAGCACTGACACAGTCATTGATGTCTCTAAAAACATGTTAAAACAACAGTTGATGAACAGAATGCAGAACAATGTCATACATTCACCCCAGTACAGAGAACTGGGCCTAAATCCATCGTTTTTTTGCTCACCATGCCATTCCAGTTTGAACCCAGCCATATGCAAATCAGTCTTGACCCTGTGCCTCATGGGAACCGTCCAGCCCGAACTGCCAAGCCAGGTCCTCCCTGGACTGGAAACAAGCATCCTAGGACCGGTTTTGGGGTTTCACCCCTCTTCAACCAGGATAGCTTGATTCCAGTGGCATGGAGAGCACAGGACCCACGTCTGGGCATACCCGTCCCACTCGGGGTGACAAATGCAAAAACAACAGTTGATGGACAGAATGCAGAACATTCACCCCAGTACAGAGATCTGGGCCTAAATCCATCGTTTTTTTGCTCACCATGCCATGAGTGCTTGCAATGTTCAACACTCCGTCCATCATCCCCTTTGGTTTTGCTTTGTTCGCCCTAAGTTGGCAGGGTACGCCTAGACGTGGGACCCTTGCTCACTTTGCCACTGGATTCAAGATAGCCTGGCTGATGAGGGCTGTGAGCCCGAAACCGGTCCCAGGATGCTTGTTTCCGGTCCAGGGAAGACATGGCTTGGCAGTTCGGGCTGGACTGTTCCCATGAGGCACAGGGTCAGACTGATTTGCATATAGCCATGTCTGAACTAGGGTGGCGGAGTGAGCTAAAGAATGATGATGGATTAAACCCAGATCAGTTGACTGGGGGTGAGTGCTTGCAATGTTCAACACTCCGTCCATCATCCCCTTTGGTTTTGCTTTGTTCACCCTAAGTTGGCAGGGTATGCCCAGACGTGGGTCCCTTGCTCACTTTGCCACTGGATTCAAGATAGCCTGGCTGATGAGGGCTGTGAGCCCGAAACCGGTCCCAGGATGCTTGTTTCCGGTCCAGGGAAGACATGGCTTGGCAGTTCGGGCTGGACTGTTCCCATGAGGCAGAGCGTCAGACTGATTTGCATATAGCCATGTCTGAACTGGGGTGGCGGAGTGAGCTAAAGAATGATGATGGATTAAACCCAGATCAGTTGACTGAGGGTGAGTGCTTGCAATGTTCAACACTCAGTCCATCATCCCCTTTGGTTTTGCTTTGTTCGCCCTAAGTTGGCAGGGTATGCCCAGACGTGGGTCCCTTGCTCACTTTGCCACTGGATTCAAGATAGCCTGGCTGATGAGGGCTGTGAGCCCGAAACCGGTCCCAGGATGCTTGTTTCCGGTCCAGAGAAGACATGACTTGGCAGTTCGGGCTGGACTGATCCCATGAGGCACAGGGGCAGACTGATTTGCATATAGCCATGTCTGAACTGGGGTGGCGGAGTGAGCTAAAGAATGATGATGGATTAAACCCAGATCAGTTGACTGGGGGTGAGTGCTTGCAATGTTCAACACTCCGTCCATCATCCCCTTTGGTTTTGCTTTGTTCGCCCTAAGTTGGCAGGGTATGCCCAGACATGGGTCCCCTGCTCACTTTGCCACTGGATTCAAGATAGCCTGGCTGATGAGGGCTGTGAGCCCGAAACCGGTCCCAGGATGCTTGTTTTCGGTCCAGGGAAGACATGGCTTGGCAGTTCGAGCCGGATTGTTCCCATGAGGCACAGGGTCAGACTGATTTGCATATAGCCATGTCTGAACTGGGGTGGCGGAGTGAGCTAAAGAATGATGATGGATTAAACCCAGATCAGTTGACTGGGGGTGAGTGCTTGCAATGTTCAACACTCCGTCCATCATCCCTTTTGGTTTTGCTCTAAAAACATGTTGACATTGACAATAGTGGCATAACAGGAGTCGGCATATTGTTTTGCCTTAGGCCTGGCATTGCATCTTCTCTCTCTCCTCTGAAACTGGTAGAGAAAAGTGAGGTTTAAAGCATGTATTAACCTCTATCATAGTTCATATAAGTCTCTGCAAAGGTACACTTCAAGCAGACCGTAGTTAGTGAGGTGCGGGCTTTAAAAAAGCATAGTCTCTCAAGTTTGAATGTCTGACCTGTATCATGCATTAGGTATGTGTGCACTTCAACATGTAGTGTGATAAGTGTGGTACAGCTGATCAGCCTAACTTCAAAACTATGCACCGTATTACAAGCATGCACAAATCTTGTGAGACCTACTTCAGCTATGAGTCCCAAAAGCACAGATGTCTTAGCTAGGCAGGGATCATGAAATCAGTTGAACGCATACCTTCATATCTGGATGCCCTCTGTAATGAGCAGAAATTGATTCATGCAGGGTTTTGTACAGACATTTAGAAAGCATGCTGTGTGAAACTGAGGTAGTGTTTCACCCATAAGCTTCTTTACATATGTTGTCTCACCTCTACAAGGCATACATACACACTTAGTAAGGTGTTTTTTGAAAGATGTGGAGAGTCACAAGAGTGCATGACAGTAGTCAGCCTTTCGTTTTAGTGTAGTGCTGGCATTGTGAGCTCTGACTCTCAAATGAAACCGATAGAGAAAAATGAGGTTTAAAGTTTGTTGGTAGATGTATCAACCTCTATCGTACTTCATATAAGTCTCTGCAAAGGTACACTTCAAGTATGCTGTCGATAGTGAGGTGTGTGCTTTAAAGTGAAAGCGTACTCTGTCAAGTTTGAATGTTTGACTGGTATGATGTCTCAGGTATGTCTGCACTTTTACATGTAGTGCAGCTGATGACCCTAACTTAAAAACTATGCAGTGTTCATACTCCTGCACACATCTTGAAGAGGTACTTCAGGATTTAGTCCCAGTAGCATAGATGTGTTACCTAGACAGGCGTCACACTCAGTTGCATACCTGCCTGTCCTGTAAAATGACCAGAAAGTGATTCATCCAACTTCTTTCTCAAACATTTAGAGACCATGCAATGTGAAACAGAGGTAGTCTAATATCTAACGCCTTCTTTACATGTCTCATCTCACCCCTAAAAGCCACAGACTTACTTATTGAGGTGTTTATATAGATGGTGAGACTCAGAAGAGTGGCATTACAAGAGTTGGTCTCTCATTTTCGCATAAGCGTGGCATTGTGATTCCTGACTGTGTAATGAAAGTAGTAGAGAAAAGTGAGGTTTAAAACATGTTGGTAAATGTATTGACCTGTATCCCAGTGCATCTAAGTCTCTACAAAGGTACACTTTTTAAGTAGGCTGTAGATAGTAAAGTGTTTTAAATTGAAAACATACTCTGTCAAGTTTGAATGTCTGACTGCTAAAATGTCTCAGGTATGTGTCTACTTCTACATGTAGTCTGACACGTGTGCTGCAGCTCATGACCCTAACTTAAAAACTGTGCAGTTTATCAAACAACTGCACAAGTCTTGTCAGAGCTAGTACAGCATTCAGTCCCAGAAGCATAGATCTGTTATCTAGGCAAGCGTCACAGAAACACTTAAAATTTCAGTTGTATACCTGCCTGACCTGTATAATGAGTAGAAAGGGATCCATGCAGCTTCCTTTACAAACATCTAGAGAGCATGCAGTGAAAAATACAGGTAGTGTAATATCTATGGGCTTTTTTACATGTTATCTCACCCCTAAAACAAAGAGACACACTCATTGAGGTGTTTAGAAATATGCTGATATCATGAGTGGCATGACAGGAGTTGGCCTTTGATTTTGGCTTAGGGCTGATATTGTGAACTGTGACTCTGTAATGAAAGTGGTAGAGAAAATTATGGTTTAATACATGTTGGCAGATGTATTAACCTGTATCCCAGTCCATATAAGTCTTTGCAAAGGTACACTGCAAGTAGGCCGCACATAGTAACGTGTGTACTTTAAACTGAAAGCATACTGTGACAAATTTGAATGTCTGACTGCTACCATGTCTCAGGTATGTGTGCACTTCAACGTGTACTTTGATATGTGTGGTGCAGCTGTTGAGAATAACTCAAGGGTAGTCTAGTATGTGTACAGCTGTTTTAATGTATTATCTTGCCTCTAAAAAGGCCCTGACACACTTATTGAGGTCTCTTGATAGATGCTGACATTCAGAAGAGTGCAACAATGGCAGTTGACATTTCATTTTGGCTTAGGCCTGGCACTGAGCGTTCTGCCTCTCTAATGAATGTGTTAGAGAAAAGTGACCTTTAAAACATGTTGCTAGATGTATTTACCTGAATCTGATTCCATATATGTCTCTGTAATGGTACACTGCAAGTATGTTGTACATACTGAAGTGTGTGCTTTAGACTGAAAGTATACTGTGTGAAATTTGAATGTGTGAGTGCTACCATGTGTTAGGTATATCTCTACTTCTACGTTTAGTTTGACATGTACAGTGCAGCAAATGACGCTAAGTTTAAATAGTACAGTCTATCACACCCCCTGGAAAATACTATTAGAAATATTTCACATTTTAGTACTACAAACACAAATCTGTTTGCTAGAGAGGACTGATGTAAGCATTTAATTACACAGGTTCATACCTGTCGGTCCTGTATAATAAGTATAAAATCATCAATGTACAAAATGAAAGGGTATACCGTTTAAAAAACAATATCTGCCAGACTTTAAACCATTTACAGCTTTCCTAATGTGCATAGTTAGATATCCAATATACTTATTGCTAATGGAGACAATGGCAATGTAATTTCAATAACTGGTTAGTGATTATTATGAATACTATTATCTAATTAATGTAAAATTATTAATTTATGTAACATACTATTGAAGCTGTTCTTTGTTTTTTAGATATTTACTTTACTTAATGAAAAAAACTTAAAGATGGCAAGAAAACATGAAAAGAGAAGAGCACAAAAAGAGTACTACTTAAAGAAGAGTGAAAAGAAAAAATAATTAGATGACACACATAAAAGTATGGAGGAAAAAAATCTTCTGATAAGAGAACTAAACAGTTTCTTAAACACTTTTACAAAGATTGAAAACTGTGGAAAAGGTTCAAAAGAAAAACACAAATTTAACTACAAATCAGAAACAAAAAAAGTTATCATGTTGAAAGAACTTCAAATTGTAGAAAAACAACACATCTTACAAGAAGGCAGAAACAGTATAGGGATATAAGAAGAAGAATTTGTCGAAGTAGAGTAATTTAAAATGTATTAAGGAATTTAAAACAATATAAAAAAGATCAGCACTTTATAAGAAAAAGCAACAGATTGAAAGTGTAGTAGATAAGGATTTTGAATTGAAACAAAAATTATTTATCTTAATATTGAAGAGATTGACAACACTGGATAAAACAATGGTGTGCATAAAGGAGAAAAGTGAGAGAAAAAAACTGGTTAATAGAACTAACTTTTGTAAAACTTTTACCGGTGAATGGAAGCACACTTCCAGTACTGAGCCTTTCTTTGAAAAAGAAAGCTATTTTCTAGAGGACACATTAGTACATGCAGTTGATACGAGTGGTCGTTGTTATTAGGTGAAAGATATTTCTCCCATTTCAATGGAAAAAGGGTTCCTAGCAATATATAAGAAGTAATAGCTGAAGAAGTTCAAGGGAGGCAACACAAGCTCCGGTATACAAGTGACATTGAAGCAGTATATGCAGTATTCGACAGGAATCTATTGACATACTACAATTTTTTTACGCGAATATGGAAAGAAAAGTGTTAAACAGTAGAAATTCTTAGACTCCAGAGGGTCCAAAATGCGGCTGCCAGAACCCTCCTTGGTCTCCGTAGAGCCTGTCCTGTGTCAGATGCCATTTGCCAACTCCATTGGCTGCCGGTGGCCAGGCGGATTGAGTTTAAGGCTCTCTCCTTGGCCTTCAAGATTTTGAAGCATGCCACTCCAGGACTCTTGGCCGACCTGCTGCTGCCATATGTACCTACAAGCCAACTCCGTTCCTTGGGGCAAAACTTGGTAGTGGGTCCCCGGGTAAGGAGGGTACGCGCGGGGGGACGCTCATTTCGTACTATGGCGGCAAAACTCTGGAGCTTGCTTCCGGTACAGATCCGCAGTTTGAACAACTGCCTAGCTTTCCGGAAGTCAGTCAAGACACACCTCTTTCCGCTGTTGTAGACCTCTCTGTCTCACCTCTGTTTGGTTCTTACTGCTGTTAGCGCCAGGATGCCTCTTTCCTGGGGCAGCTGTTACGCTTTATAAAAATGCTATAACATAACATAACATTAAGAAGTTGCAAGGACTAGAGCTGTGTAAAAAACGAACATTTGTTAAGTTGCAGGGTCATTCTCTGGATTGTCTTTCGAGAAAAGTGTGACAAAGCACTTTTCATCATTTCAGAATGTTAGCTGTACATCACTCTGAAATACCGAAGTTAGTAAGGAGATTTTACCATGTAAAAACCCTTGCACTATTTGAAATTATTACAGTTTTTTTTGCACGGTTCTGTAGCAGATGTACAGAAAGTTTGTGACAATGTGTAATTTTGTTTTTTTGGTTCTGAAGAGGAGTGTAGAGAAACTGAGGACTTGATAACTTCAGGTGTAGTAGACCAGGACAAGATATTAGTATTGGTAATTTTGCAGAAGAAATGATAACGTTTAAAACTGTTTCCTCTGAAAAACCAAACTATGTTTGTATTTGTTGTCGATGCACTCACTATAGAAGTCAAACTAGGAATGTTGATTTATATTTAAAAAGTGGAAAAGAAAACAATAATAAGTGACAGGACTGTTACAACAAATTAGAGGAAAACAAAATGCCAGCTCGAGCAGTAACTAACAACTTAGAGTTGGTACCTATTCCTCAGGAACTGGCAGATTTAAATGTATATCAGTCTATTCATATCCAATCTGTACACCCATTCCAGGCCATAGTTCGCATGGAGCCTAAGACAGGTAAGCTGCCACCAACAGATTTACAAAAAGGTCTCAAAGGGAGAGTTGGGTACTTACCTTTAGATTTTAGAAAAATTATTAAAACTGTTGGTGTAGACAGAGAGAAAAATGAGGCAGTAGTTATTCTAGTAAATGGTGTACCAACAAAGAGTAAAATAATTTGGCAAGAGTTTGTAGATATTAATAAACTTTGGAATGCTACATTAAACCTGGTACAGAATAATATCTATTATAAGAATGTAAATGTTGATGAAGGAGTAAGATGCCTAGAAGATGATACACTAATCTCAACTGGCCAAATTGAAAAAAATTAACAAATCAAGGAGTGAAGAGATACATCCTCTCCATTTGAAAGAAATCATAGGAAACACTATTGAATTATTTCAAATGAAAGAAGCAAAAGGAACTCCCATGAGTATATGGGAAAAAAGTTTAGAAGCTTGTTCTTTTTCACAGCTATTCCCCACTGGAGATGGTAGACGATTTGATGAGCGAGCTGTACGGACTCCAGCATCAGTATGCCGATCAACAAGAATGTACTCTG
The DNA here is from genome assembly GCA_963921515.1 of Calotriton arnoldi. Lineage (NCBI taxonomy): Eukaryota > Metazoa > Chordata > Amphibia > Caudata > Salamandridae > Calotriton > Calotriton arnoldi. The sequence continues at coordinate 251,264 of CAWUFW010005253.1, forward strand.
AAGATCCAAGATTTCAGCAGTGCATTCCACATAAATTTCATCTTCTGTTTAAGAGTGATTTGTCTGCCCTTTCATATGCAGTGAACCATATATTAAAAACAGGAGTTCATCTTCAACATGTCTCTGCAAAATATTTCATGGAGAGAGTTACATAAAGAGATGAAAATTTTGAATCTCAATTAATCATTTTGATGGTGTGCCAATGTCGCACCAATGAATATTGCTATCGCTGTCATGGTGAACTGAAATGCATGTTAAGAACCTAGGTACACCTACATGGTTTCTAGCACTTAGCTGTGCGCAATATGCGTTAGATGATTTACTTGAATTCCTACAAGAAGCAAATTCAATTGTAAAAACATTGAACTGGAGACAGCTGGAAAACTGTGATGTAATTCATCTGCAATAAAAGTGTTCCACCTCTTGGAGAGGTAACTGATTTCCTTTGGCGAAAAGAGTACCAAGCCAGAGGTGCTCCTCATATACACATGCTATTATAGATAAAGAATTCACCAACATTTGGAACAGATGGTGATGAAGCTGTTTTGTCTTTTTTTTTTATACATCTTTTTATTGCAAGAACAAAAGAAAAAGCAATACAGACAAAGAAAAAAAGTGCAGTGCAGTCTCCAACATTTTCTGCAATCTCATTACAATATTACAGCAATTGTTCTATCGATTCACAGGGTCTACAATGCAGTCGTGTGTCTCATACATCACATTGTATACAAAACATTACTCGGCCTCGTGGTCTGCAGACAGTGGGGGAGCATCACTGAAAGGAGTACATATGTTTTGTCTTTTTTTGAACAGTAGGTTACATGTGCCGTTCCAAAAAAAAGAGGATTAAATAGCTTGAGACAGCAAGTTTTATGGTTTCAAAGTAATAGATGTGGACAATACTGTAGAAGGAAATATAAATGTAGAGGGAAATTGTATACAAAAATGTCACTTTGGATTCCCAAGACCTATAACTTCTAAAGGAAGAGTAAATAGTTTTTTTTTTCTCAGCAGTAAAACATACAATAACTCAGAAATCTCCAAAGAATACATACTAAAGAAGAACAGAAGCTTCAAAGTATATCAATGACTATAATCTAGTCATTTTAAAAATGTGGAATGCAAACATGGATATTCAGTTTGTTGCAGACAATAATTGCTGTTGCTCATTATGTCAGATCATATATTAGTCAGAGATGAAAGAAATGTGGGAAGAAATTTCCACAGAAAGGTCTCAGCAAGAAATTGTACAGCTTTAGCTTGATGAAGCTTTCCCATAGAGAGATAGGATCCTATGACTCTTCGGATCGCTTGAGTTCAGCCAGTTTGTATTCAAAGTCAAGAGGAATCATTTGGATACGTCTAGGCCTAGCCTCCACACGAAATAGAGTATTGAAATCTTTTCAAGAAATCCAATACTTAGCACAGTATGAGCCAGAAAGCACTGATATTGTCAAAACTAATATGTTGGATACATCCCATCCGAAAAGGAGTCCACATCCTATGTCTGTTTAAAATACTTCAACATTACAGGTTTAAAAAGAATATTACAGAAAATATAAAAGAAAAAGTAAGCAGTAATTGGATGTGATGGATGTTTAGTGAAACATGTCAAAGGGACACTTCTGCAACTGTTCAAGCCTTGGTGTAGTGAAACAGAATTACTAGGAGATTTTGACTGCTATGAAGATTCTTTTAATACATTTAAAGATAGCATTCAGTGTACGATTTTTCCAACTTAGTTAAAAATGATAAAAGATGAGATTGAACAAAAAGGAACTATTGCAGCTCAGTTCAGTTCAAATAACTGTATTCGATTCTTTAGAATCATAAAAGTTTGCATATATACATAATAAAAACAATTAAAAGCAGTTACAAAGTTTACACATGTTCCCTTCCATAAATCTTGGTATGCCAGCAAAAATTAATCAACTTTAAAATCATCATACCCTTCCCCAACACAATTTATACAATTGACTCTTTCTTAGTGTTGCCTACAATAATTATAAAATTTAGATTCCTTTCACAATTCATAGCGTTTTCTGATTGAAAGTGCGATTCTAATAAAACTAAGCACTGCACTTAAAATTGCAGCCGTAGATAATGACCTCAGGTAGTCAAAGCCCTCCTGATAGGAACAGGGCCGAATAGCTTTCAGTATAGGCTTAATAAAGCGTGCTCTAGGATCTGTATAGAGTGAGCAAAACAGCATAAAGTGCAATGTATTCTGTTTGGCCAGATTGTTACAGGGACAAGGGGCTAGTCTCTCACATCAGCCAACCTGTTTAGGATAGGCCACTAAAAAGTGCAATGTGCCCAACCGAAATCTAGTCAACAAAAAATGCGATTGTACATGCAAAGTAAAAGTCAGGTAAAATTGCTGATGTCTTAACGCCCCACCATCTAACATTCCCCGGTCCTGGTAAGACATACTTAATTCAATACGGTATGCATTTTTTATAATCGTTTTCATGTTAGATTGGATGGTATCTGGGTTGTTGTAATATTCAGCAAGGCCAATTTTATAAAAGGTATCCTTAACATAACGTAGCCAAGGGAGTGACATTGCGTTATCCAAATTCATACAGTCTTTAAGGATACTCCTAGAGAAATTCAAATCTTCTGAGGACCAGATTTTCCCCCATAAAATAAGTGGTGCGATATTTATCCTGTCTTTCACATATTCCAGGCCCACCTCGGAATGACAAAATGATGTTGAAGAGCTACTAGGGATCATTAATAATCTTTTTAAAAATGTATTCTCTAAAACCTGAATCTGGTAACTCTTATGGTAACCCCATACTCCGGCCCCATAGGTAGCCACCGATAAACATTTTGACTTGTGTAGAGTTATCATTTCTGCTACCGGTTTGTGTCCTAATTTACAAGCTGAAACGAAACAGCCCCTCTGTTATTCTACTGGTCTGTTGTGCCCTTGTAATGACAAGCTCATCCCACTTCAATTTATTATTAAAAACATTGCCTAAATAAGTAAAATTGGGCACCTTCTCAATAGTTTTTCCTTTCACAGTAAATTTCCTAGTTTTTATTTTTTTCGGACCGCAGACCATGATAAAGGATTTACTGAAATTTACTTTAAGGTCCAATGCTAGCATGAAATCAGTATAGGCGGTCAGGGCTTTTTGTAGGCTATTAGCTGTAAGAGTCATTAAGACCGTATCATCGGCGTATGATAACAGGGGGACCAATTTACCATCTATTCTTGGGAAATCCAGTTGCTGTTTAATCAGGATTGATTCTAGGCCGTTAGTATATATAAGAAATAAAAAGGGGGCCAGGATACAACCCTGACGAACCCCCTCCGTGGAGGCGATGGGCCCAGTCTTCTCCCCTCCTGGACCAAAGCGAACAGCTACAGTGGTAGATTCATGCAACCTACGTAGCAGGGTGATGAGGGATTCTTCAAACCCCATTTCCCCCATCATCGTCCATAGCTTTCCCCTACTCGCAGTGTCAAAAGCACTGGACAAGTCCATGAAGGCCAGGTGAATCGAAACCCCCCTGGCCTTCATGTACTTGCCCATAATCAGGGACAGGTTAAGACACTGTTCGTTTGTTCCCATCCCCTTTCTAAAACCATATTGGGTATCAACCATTAAACCTGATGCATTTGCCCATGATTCCAATCTGGCTAAAATCACCCTCCCCATGACCTTACACGTAGAATCTATCAGGGAAATTGGCCTGAAGCAGGTAGGGTCATTCCTGTTACCTTTTTTAAAAATTGGTACCACCACTGCTTCCTTCCATGAAGATGGAATGTGACCAACTATTACCGCCTTAAAAACATTGAGCAGCAGAGGCGCCCATAATTGAAGAGTGCTTTTAAGCAAATCTAAGGGAACTCCGTCTGGACCAGGCGCTTTTAGAGATATGCCCTTAACTATTGCATCTTCGACCTCACTCAAGGAAATTGTTAAGCTTAGTTCATGTGCGGTTTGTAAATTAATAACTGTCTCATCCCTTTGCTCTTGTATTGATATGCCCCGTGGATTAAATATTTTTAAAAAGTGGGCTTCCCAAGCTTCACCTGTTATGGTTGAGTCCATACTCCTGGCATCATTGGAGAAGAGCGGGCAATTTATAATCTCCCAAAAACTCTTAGAGTCCTTGAGCGAGCTAGCTCTCTCTAGGTCCTCCCAGGCTGTTCTTCTTAGTTCATTTTTCCTGCAATTAATAACTTTTTTATAAGTCTGTCTCGCTATCTTTATCAGGGCCATATTCCGAGGAGTCGTTTGCAGAGCTTTCTTAAGTTCTCTTTGCGCCCTGGAACACTCGGCATTAAACCCCCTAATTTCAGGTGAGTCCCGTTTCCTAATTGGCTTATTTAATTTTTTGGCCACATCTGCACAGATTAATTCAAAAGAATGTATGACTATGTCTGGGGGGGAATTAAAGGTTAGGCAAGTCATAAATTTTCTTTTCTTTAAGAATGGCCTACTCAAATTGCTTTGAGTCTATTAAATTCCATTTGAGCCTTACCCCTTGGTTGCGGTTATACTTTAACGGGCACTCATCCCCTCTAACTTTCTGTGCTGTGACATACATAGAAAGAATAAGGGAATTATGGTCACTGACGGGATGTGGTTCAACTGCAAAACTATCTACAAACCAGGTGTATTTGCTAGTGATTAACATAAAATCAATTGTACTCACACTACCTCCCCCCTGGTAGGTTTGAAACTGCACAGAGGGATTACTATCCAAAGAGTTCAACATACAAAGATCGTTTACCAGAATAATAGTGTTCAATGCATCGCCCTGCGGTGTATGCTTAAAATGCAGCACAGGTTGGTTTTCTATGTCAAGTACACCACATACTTTGTGTGAGCTATATTGGCAAACGGTACAGTTGAAATCCCCCGCCCAGATTATACACAGGGGTTGGAATTTTGCAGCAACATTATCAATCTCCTCTTTAAGTGTATCAATGACCTCGGTATTAATTTGATCGAAAATATTGTAGTACCAATTAATTAATAAAATTGTAGTATCAGTTAAATTAAAAATTAGAATAAACTGGTACCAATGGGAATTTATTGTGTTCTCTATCTTTATTGAGTCGTACGTAAGCGAAATAAAAGTCACTAAACCTCCTTAGCTCTCCCTGCAACTGATGGGTTTGCATGAGTATTTAATGAGCAATATCCATCAATAGTGACATCAACCCGACTCCAAGTTTCCTGAAGACAAATAATGTCAAATGTCTTCACATATTGCAACCAAGCCTCGTCTGTTAGTTTTGAAGAAATACCCGCAATGTTCCATGATGTAAGCCTAAGAGGCTGTGTATTAGAATTCTGAACCCTGGGTACTTCATAAACGCTATTAATATCATTAAAATTCCGGGCCCTAAGTGCCTCTTCAACATTATCATTAACAATTCGATCATCCATATCAATTTTTGAATCCCTCCCCGTAGTTCCTACATACTCAGTATTCGAATACTGGGGGTACTGTGGGCTGTTATCATGGCAATTTATAGATGGCATAACCACTGTACAGCCTGATTCCCTAGTAACAGTCTCTAAGGTACTGACCGGTATAGCGATTTCCCCTATATTGTTCCGGGCTGGGGTTAGTCAGTCTATTTCTGCGAGATCACTCAATACCTCATAACGGTTGGAATGGAGCCAGGAGGGAGGAGGGAGATGCTGTGTTGCCCCTACAGATCTACCTTCTTCTACAATATGCCATCTAGCTCCTGGTGGCTGGTAAAAAAAAACCAAGGGCAAGACAGACATCCCCCTCATACCCTCAAAACAGTTCTCCATCCTATCTAGAATGGTCCTAACTAATCCTGGAGATCTAAAAGTCAAAACGATACAATCTACCCGAAATGATTTGTTAGATTTCCCCACCCATCCTATGCGGCGGGCCATTTTGAATACAGCAAATAAATGCCTATTGTTAATACCCGTCCTAGTACTCAAGAAGTGAAGCTATTTATTCCTCAGTATTGACCAATGCTCAATGTCTCCAGACGATAGTATTGGAACATTGGCCAGCACCACAGTATATGGTGTTGCTTCTGGAGGTAAATGTAAATTAGGGTGCGGGGGGCTGGAGGATCTTTGACCAGAAAACTGTCCCTCTATTGCTCCTACATTTTGGGGTCTGTCTGCGAGGTTAATGCCAGGCTTATCTTTTGAGATATTTCTTGGTGTATTTACAGTCTGGTCTTGCTTATGGCTCAATCCTTCTATCCGACGCGGTATATCAGTACCATTTATGAGGTGGTGTGCGACCCTTGAGTGAGAGGGGTCAGCCTGACTCGCTGGTCTAGGGGCCGGTTCAGGGTGCTGTGTATCGCCATTATTAACAATACCCCCGGCCACATTTTGCCCACTGGCTACAGAAGATACAGAGGTACTAAACACAGATTTTACCAAACTGTTTATCCTACCCTCGATATCAATTAACTTTTTTAATATAGGATCTATATGGGCTGAGATTACAAGTTCCAATTTTTTCATAAAAGAGTCTTCCATCTCTTGAATGGGTGGAGCTTCCAAAGGTGCTACATTATCCAGTACTTGAAAAGCCCCTTAGCTGCAGTCTGACTCAACAGATTTACTCCTAAGACCCGGAGGCTTAGAGAAGGAAAAACTCTGTTTACTTTGTTTTTTTGATTTGTTCGAAGCATGCCCCTTTCTTTTTTTTGGAGGAGGTGCATTACTGGTTCCATGGGTAATTTTTGCTTTTTGACCTCGTGTAACTACGCTTGGCCTCAATGGAGTGTCAGTTTTTTCAATTTCAACTGAATCGTCAATATTTTCAGAGCCCGGTGACTGTATGGTAATGATTCGTGAAGGACCCAATTCCAAGTTAGATTGTGACGCAGGGGTAACAAGGGCAGCAGGAGTAACAGGGGCAATTCGTTGATGAAAATGTTGTGGGTCCAAGGACAATCTACGTTCTGTAAGCTCGATTTCGTGGATGAGAGCCGACTCGGCCCTCAACAGAAAGGCGTCCAGTGTCCCCACTACCCCTTGCCCATTTCCAGATTTGGGTCTATTCATCCTGTGTGGCCTTATCCCTACGATATCAATATGTCAATATGAGCAATATAAACAGAGTCAAAGTCAATACCACAATAAGATGTCACAGTACCTTCTGGAAGGATATTAAGACCAGATATTATTAACGTGGCCCAGCCCAGCCTCTATCGGTCTATGACGGGCTAAGACGGGCCCGTCTTGGCCCGGTCTTCGCCCATGCCGATGCCGCATGCGTCCCGCGCAGCGGGGGGGAGCGAGCTCACTATATGCGCCTCCTGGCATGAGATTGGTGGCGCGTGCGGGTCCTGCCGTAACGCGCTCTGGGGCTTGTAGTCCTCAGGTGTGCTTGTCCGTTGCTTCCCCGATCGGGAAGTAAGGTGCTGTGTGCAGATAGATGCAGGGGCAGGTCCCAGGGATAAAGTGCGGCGTGCCTGGTTAAAATAAAGCAGCTCGGGAAATGTGGCGTGCCAGGTAACAGACTCCCGCTTAGCGAGGGGCCCAACCCTGCTATATGCGCCTCCTGGCGCGAGATTGGTGACGTGTGCGGGTCCTGCCTCAACGCGCTCTGGGGCTTGTAGTCCCAGGTGTGCTCGTCCATTGCTTCCCCGATTGGGAAGAAAGGTGCTGTGTGCAGATAGATGCAGGCGCAGGTCCCAGAGATAAAGTGCGGCGTGCCTGGTTAAAATAAAGCAGCTCGGGAAATGCGGCGTGCCAGGTGCAGCTCAAATAGCTAGAGAAGGTTCACAAAGCATTCAAAGTTCAGGTCCAATTACTGAAGATCCCCTTGGACAATCAATTATTGAAAATGAAGCAGCAATTGCCATGAATGAGGTAGAAACTGCAATTCAGCAAGCACAACACAATATTATTCAGTTTGAAAAGTTAGATGAACAACTGAATATTGAACAAATAGAAATATAGCTACAAGTCAAACAACAAGTAGAACATGGCTTCCTCCATGAAAAACAACAATGCCAATGTTCATCATTTCAACCAATTCTATTGTACATTAGTGGTCAAACTGGAACAGGAAAGATCTTCTTATTTAAAGTTCTGACACGTTATCTAAACAGGACTACAGAATCACATTTATCTTGTATTGTAACAGCTCCAACTAGATTAGCAGCACACAATATTAAAGGTATGACTTTACATTGATTATTTATGCTACCTTTCAAACATGATAATACATTGGAATATCAAAAGCTTGTTATGAAGTGTCAAGAGTACTGAAGAAACTAAGGGGTATATTCACAAGAACGCGTGCTAAACATCTCCAAAAAATGTTAACGCAACTTTACACATCGCAGCCTATCGCCGGAAAATAACTCTGTGTTAACCTGGAATTCACAACACGGTGGTACAATGCGTCCAATGTTCGCGATACAACCACCTCGACGGAGATAAAAACACAAACCAGAACACCAAAAAACGTGCGACGAGCCCATTCGCAATGAGGAAAGCAGCGATAAGCACCTCCAGGGCCGTGACACACACATGGCAGGCGGGAATAACCACAACAAAAGCAGGAAAAAGAAAGACAAACCAAACAGAAAACAACAGCCAAGCATAATGGGGGCAACCGGAGCCAGTATACAACCCCACAAGCCCCATTGGCAACAAAACATTGTACATGGCAGGCCATCATGGACACGGTGAATGCAGCCAGAGAGTGGAGGAGGACAATCGAAGAAAACCAGAACAGCCGGAATGATGCGAAACGTACAAACAAGCAGAAATACGCCAACAACAAGAAGGCAGCAATGCACACCGGAGGTGGGAGTCCAGCGCCACACCAGGAGCTGGATGACATGGAAGAAATGGTGTCCACCACATCAGTCTGGAGATGGTGGCAGGACTCGGGGACCGGAAACTGCCCAAAACAACAGACACCACAGCAACAGGGAGAGGAACAACCAGGGACTGGGAGGACGGGGGGAGATGGGCACAATGGCACACATGCACAATTAAGCAGAGCACAACTGCAGACAAACCATGCCCAAGAATAACAACACCAACCAAGAGCACAAGTCACACAACCCGGCAATATCACACCACTGAACAAGCACAGAAGTGAAAACCACACTGCCTGAAAGGGAGAAGGGTGAGCCAACTCAGAGCTGAAGGGACATCTCACACACAATGCAGCACACACACATAGGAAGCAGAGCACCCCAACATCGAACACAATGTGGTACGAACAGCAACATTTGCACAACCGAACACAGGACACAAGTGCACACGCTTGTGGCCGGTAAATGGCCATACGCATCTGGCAAAGCACGAAACAGGGACATGATAATGCACAAGTACCAACCCACAGCCCTGATGTGCTAGCAATGCATGTATGGCAGGGATCCAGAGAGTCCGTGACACACACATTGGCATACAAATCAAGACACAACACAGTTGGAGACAAGTGAAAGTGCGGGAACTTTATTAACAAGTGCGTGTCAGTACGGCCAAGAGAAGTGCCACAAAATGCAGACCAATGCAGCAGCATGTCTGAATGAGGAACGTAGGAAAGTGCCCATGTCCACCCCGGGGGAGTCCATCACCAACACAAGTCAGTGCCAACCTGCGTTGGTTGTCCATGCATGGATCAGGAGTCCAGGCCAATGCAGCCATGTCCACTGTCCTCTTGGGACATGTGACCAGATTCCCAACATGCAACCAGGCGTCGGGACACGTGCAATGGGTCACATCCAGTTGTGGCTGCAGGTACCTTGTCACTCGTCCATGAATGCGAGTGCAGCAGCGTAGGCCAACATCTCCAATGAGAGATCGTTGTCCACCACAACTGACATGTCGTCGACGTAATCCATCAGCTGACCCGGACAGATGTGCTGACTCCAACCCCTGGCCCCAATGTGCACCAAAGCCCAATCGGGTAGCGGCTCAATGTGCTCACAGCACACGACGACTCGTGCAATCTCCCAGGTCCAGTTGCCAGCATGCATCACAAACATCCATGCATGCCATAAACGGGCATCACAGTGACACTACTGGTCGTGGGCCAACAGGGGGCGCACACACACGTCGAAATCCAGGTCAGCCACAGTCACGTTGGAGAGGCAGACATCCATGGTCCACTCGAATATGCACGAGCGACAATGCAACACAGGCTGAACACAGGTGACGTTTGCAAGGCGGAAGTTCAGTCGGTAACTTATCCGCAGCACTGCCAACGCCAGTGCCCCCAGTACATGCAGCAGACGTGCACGGTACAGGTCCACGTGACTGGATACGAGCATGTGTCCGGGATGGTCTGCCATTGCATCAGTGGCTCTGCTTGAAGCGGCACTGGCTTGTTCTGCGCCAGTCCTGTGGGTGAAATGGCACAGCTCGGAGCAATGAGCAGTGTCTGTGTGCAACGGGAGCAGGCCTGGGGTGGGTGGGAGTACGTGTGAAGGCCATCTCACGCACGCTAACTACGACCAAGGACTTCTGCATGAGGGATGTGTACACGTTGGGCTCACATCGGGCAGTGCGTAGTGTGGGAGTCGCAAGTAAATGCTATCTTATCTGTTAGGGGGTGCTGGCCACATGCAAGTCCCAGCTCGGTGATGCAGATGTGCCATCTGCCTGATAGTACAGACAAACAGTAACTTCACCATCTGCATGCATCCAGGAGATGTACAGAGGCCTGTCATGGGTGTGGTGGGATGTCTTTGACCCTGGGGATCATGGATGATATGCTGAGCACGTGGCACATGAGCGGCCTCACTGTGTGTTACGTTGCCTCACAGCTGCTCCTCCCTCCCACGAGCCCCTACACGTGTGTGCGCTGCACGGTTGTATCACGTGCACTCCTATGGTACACAATTGTCATGCCTGCCCACGCATGTCCAGCGGCATGCCAACAACACCGTGATCCTGGACTTTGAAGGTGTGCGGCCACGTGAGTGTAGGCCAATGGTCCAGACAGGGCGGACACAGGTGTACAGACCATGGATGGCTGTGATCGTGCTGCGAATGAGGCTAGGCAACTGAATCATGCAGCCGCAGGACTCATACACATAACACCTGGCATGCATGTGCCTAGAACCCGAGCGGTCTTGCGCTCCTACATTTCCCCGTACGTGCGGGCCCGCCCTCCTGGTGCATGCTACATTGCAACATCGGCTACTGTGGCCCTGGTGGCGACAACACCCCAACACAGAGACACACTTACCGCACATCCTGCCCAAGGCCAGGTCCGAACCTCGCCCTGCCGAATCAGCACACCCCTGCGCTGACCTGACATACGCCGGACCAGCACACGCCACTTGTGCATGCAGGGGGGGGCGGGCGAAGCTACATATCCAGGGTCACTGCCAACGATGAGGTGACATGGTATCGTCCGTTTAAGACAGCACACTGTTAATGTTGCAGGGTCCGTGCCCATCATGCTGACACAGTGACCACACGGACACACTTTCACAGATGGTGTGAATGGCTACGGGCACTTGTGCCCGGCCACATTTATTAGCAGGCACACATATCGAGTGACACCTGTGTTGGATGTGTGTGGGGTGTGTGCACACCAGCTGGCAAGGGCTGCCTGGTGCAGTCAGAAATCGACAACAGTGTACATCGTAAAGGACACAACCATTCAACCGTAAAGGCCCCATGAATTGTGCTGCACAGAGTTAGTGGCCCCAGATGCACAGCGTCCTGCACGGGCCTACCGCCACGGGCCGCTGACTTACGGGGCACTGGGGCAGGGTCACGGGAGCAGGGCAGGTTCCCGTAGATGACAAAGGGGCTTGTCGCGGAGTGTCTCGGTGGACAGTGGAACGTGTACCCCCAGGGCATGAGGCAGAGGGCAGAACCATGCTGAGCAGTCAATATGGTGGAGATGAATGGAACAGACACATGTTGGACACCAAGTCCGGTCCAGCCAGATGAAGATGCAGAAAACCACCAGGCCATGGACTCAGACGTGACCAAAGTCCAACCAGAAAGTGCCCATGAGTCATTGCGCACAGGGTTACTGGCACCAGTGCTGTTAGGGGTTGCCGCCTGCGATGAGGCATGTCCAATGGTGTGGACTCCTCCGCATCTTACCCAAGACACAGTTCAACATGTGTGACCTACTGGACCGCAGTCTAGGCCTGAGGCAGCGGTCAGCACGGGCCATTCACTGAGTGTTGCCGGCTTACGTTGGATGGCCCCACCGGCCTGCGTAGTTCAGGTTCATTGGCACCAAGGGACGCAGACTTGCGGGGAACAGGGTTGATGGCACCAGGTCGGTGGTTGATAGAGTTCGGTCACCTCCATGACTCTGATCCGGCTTTCATGCGGACTGAGCCGCATCTTCCTCTTACTCCTCTCCGTGCGTTCACATGATTCGTGACTAGGTGCTGGATGTGGGACCTACTGGTCCGCAGGGGAGGCCTGAGCCCTAATCCACGTGTCGCCGGCTTGCGTTGAACAGGGTTAGTGGCACCACGTGTTGCCGCCTTGCATTGAACAGGGTTAATGGCACCACGTGTCGCCGGCTTGCGATATGGAATTATGCCTCACTGATCGAAGGGAGTCTGGTGCTGTGGCCGCTGCCACGGACTTGGGGTCACTGCCATTCATGACTCAGGACACAGTTCCATATGTGGGACAGACTGGAGCACAGGCTAGGCCTGAGCCCTCATCCACGTGTCGCCGGCTTGCGTTTCACAGGGTTAGTGGCACCACGTGTCGCAGGCTTGCAATATGGAATTATGCCTCACTGATCGAAGGGAGTCTGGTGCTGTGTCCGCTGCCACGGACTTCGGGTCACTGCCATTCAAGACTCAGGACACAGTTCCACATGTTGGACCTACTGGGCCGAAGAGGATGCCGGTGGAGTATGTAAATGAGAAAGGAGTAATGTGGGCCAGCGTCGGGGGGGCCAGAGATGATCTGCGGAGGCTGCAGAGGTCACGGGCCTGGTGCTTGGAGCTTGCACCGGCACATGGTGGGCCCTCTTTGACACACGCCGGTGTAGTCAGGTGAGCGGAGCCTCGTTGGTGCACTGGGGCCGGCATGACGGGTTGGGGGACCAGCGGCCCAGGGTGCAGCAGGCGCACAGGGACGCAGGCCCCACCGCGCTCGGCGCAGGACTCGTGGTGAGCAGAGAGGCGCCGCCCTGGCAGATGCGTTGTCCATTACGAATGAGAACCACGCCCAGTGAAATGGGCTTTTTGTTCACACCCCTACTCAGGCCTGGCGTACGAAGGTCTAACCCACTCCGCACCCGCATGCAGGGGGGGACGTAACGTGCAACATTTCCGCGTTCTGCCCCACAGCCTGTGGGGACATGTTAGCGTCCACCGGCCACTACACTCCATGCATCAGCAGTTGATCTCCACATGGCCATTTACGTGGTTTGCACTCTGTGGTCTGTCCGGCACCTCCATGCCACACCTGGCATTGGGTAGGTTCACATTCCTTGGTCACTTGCTGCTCTCGCACATGCCTGCTCCATGCCTCTCCTCGCATCCTGCTATTGTGTGTCTGTGGTGCCATGCCGTGGCTGGGTTGTGGGCATGGCAAGGCCAGATTCCCAATGGAGTCATGTTGTCGTGTCTGGTCAGTTGGCATGTTGTGTGTCATGTTGAATGTAGTTGTGCTGCGTTCCCATTGCCAGTGTCATGAGTTGCATGACTGTGGGCTGGAGGTGTGTGGTGTGTTCATTTTGGACTTACCAACGGGCACTGCATTTCCATGGGTGCCATCCTGGGAGCGCTGGGTGATGATGGACTGTCGGGAGATGTGAGAATCATGCACTCTGCCTGGGGAGTTGGCCATGATATTGTTGAGGAGTCCCGGGCGGTCCACTGTTGCCTGCACATTCATGATATGCGTGTGCTTTCTGTTGTGGTAGTTGTGTGCAGTGTCGGCAGGGGGGCACGAGGGGTACATGTGTGCAGTTGATTGGCCCTGACACATGAGGGAATCTAGCTATGATGTAGGGGCTTGCTTGGTCTCCAGCAGCTCCTGCGCAGTGTGGGTGAAGTGGAGGTGCTGGGGTACCAGGCTGTTGTTGGCATCCAGGACAGGTGTGATGACCTTGTATGGGGCTGGCTGTGTGATTTCTCCGACTCTGGAAGTTGTGGGTTGGATGGTACCAGAGGCCGACATGTGCTGCGCAGCCAGCAGCTTTGTCTGCGGAGGGATGTTGGTAGTCCGCTGGGTTGATACCATTAGAAGGTGGGGGATGTGGGTCAGGATGCGGGGGATGGTTGTGGTTTTGGGCCTGTAGTGGGCAATGTCCTCCTCTGGCGTTGGGTCTGGGTGGCAGGTGCGTTTCAGGTGGGTCCGCTGTCTTTGTGTACGCTGCCTCTGTGGTGTTACGGGGGGGCGGGATGGGTCCTGGGGGTGGTGGCGGGCCTGGGGTGGGTGGGTGTTGTGTCCCTCATGGGTCTCGGAGCTGCATGATCATTGTCTCCATGGCATCTGTGGGTCTTCATATGTGGCTCTTGGCTGGGCTCCCTTTCATGATGCAGGTAGTCGTCCTGCTTAACACCAGCAGAAGGCAGGTGTTAAATCCCTGCTGCTACCGCGGCTTATCGCCTGTTTTTGGTTCGCATCGCAGATCTGCCAGTTCGTTGTGAAAGTGGTGTTGTGGTTTTTTCATGTGGTTTTGCACGGGAACGCCTACTCTGCATCTCATTAGGGTTGGTTGGTGGTGTCCACCGTGGAGATACATTTTGGGGCAGTTGTCGCGGGAATACTGGCGATATCTGCAGTTTGCACCCACTTGTGAATGGGGTGTTAAATCTATCTCCACTTTTGATGGGTTAAGGTGGGGATAAATTGGCGGTAGGTCCTTGTGAATATGCCCCTAAAACTTGTAATCATTGATGAGGTGAGCATGGTCTCAAACGTAATGCCTTTGTACACTTGAGAGTGCAAAAGATTTTTAAAAAAGATTACGATGTGCTGTTTGCAGGAAAACATTTAATTGTATTTGGAGACCTACTACAACCTACTCCTGTTAAAGGAGAACTTGTTAAGAATATGCGACAAGCAGGTGATGAAGATTATGGAAATATTCTTAAAGACATAGGGCCTGATTCACAGAACTAACTTACGTCAAAAACGTAAAGTTAGTAATTTTTGGTATTCACAGAATACACTTACTCATTTTGGTATTCACAGAATGAACTTACTCATTTCGGTATTCACAGAAGTTAGTAGTCCTAACGAAAGTCTTAAAGTTAGGATTTTTCTCAGTTTAGGAGTAGTAAAGTTAGGACTCCTAACTTTAGGACTCCTAAATGCCTTCTGTGAATACCGAAAGTCTTAAAGTTAGGATTTTTCTCAGTTTAGGAGTAGTAAAGTTAGGACTCCTAACTTTAGGACTCCTAAATGCCTTCTGTGAATACCAAAAGTCTTAAAGTTAGGATTTTTCTCAGTTTAGGAGTAGTAAAGTTAGGACTCCTAACTTTACTACTCCTAAACTGAGAAAAATCCTAACTTTAAGACTTTCGGTATTCATAGAAGGCATTTAGGAGTCCTAAAGTTAGGAGTCCTAACTTTACTACTCCTAAACTGAGAAAAATCCTAACTTTAAGACTTTTCGGTATTCACAGAAGGCATTTAGGAGTCCTAAAGTTAGGACTACTAACTTCTGTGAATACCGAAATGAGTAAGTTCATTCTGTGAATACCAAAATGAGTAAGTGTATTCTGTGAATACCAAAAAGTACTAACTTTACATTTTTGACGTAAGTTAGTTCTGTGAATCAGGCCCACAAGAACTGGTATGTTGACAAAACATGGTAAACAAGCTTTAGAAAGTCAGCTAATTAAGAACTTGTTTACATCTGAAAAAAACATCAGCAGAAATAATGTACAATATGCTTGTAGAAAAGAAATCCATAATTTGCCTAATGCCTACACTGCAAGAGTGTTCTAAGTTTAATGAACAACTACTCAGACTGGAAAAACAAATAATTCTGGACATTAAAGCCATTGACAAAATCAAACACCAGGGAGTAACAATTCTTCTTACTGAAAAACTACAGGCTAAATTGGATTCTTTGGAAAAGTCTGTATCTAAAACTGCAGGATTAGAAAAGAGTTTACATGTATGTAAAAACTGTTTTGTAATTTTATAGCGTACTTTAAATGTAGAAGAAGGATTAGTAAATGGAGCAATTGGAAAAGTTGTTAATTTTGTTAATTTCCAAAATAGAGATGGAATAGAATTTGTTTTAATTCAATTTGAGCAGATTAATGAAGTAAGACAGAATGGGCATTGTGTTATACGTTTTTTGCTTGTAAAGGACCTGTATGTTAGAAGACAACAGTTTCCTCTGTCTCTAGCACATGCAGTAACTATTCACAAATCTCAAGGTTTAAGTTTAGACAGAGCATTTGTAAATATTGGAAATACAGTGTTCAAATAGGGAATGGCATACGTTGCATTGTCTCGAGTAAGAACATTGTCCAGTTTTTATTTGATAGAATTTGATGAGAAAAAAGTTAGTGCTGATGCAAATTGTATAATCATTTAAAAATACTTTATTCTCCTCATTTAGGTGAATACCCGATATATGTGAAACATATAGTGTGTCCAAAACATAAATATATCAAACATTCAAATGAAGTTCAAGATAAGAAAAGCATTGAAGAGAAAGTTGAAGGCGTAAAGAAAAAAAAGTGTAAAGTGATGATAACATTGTAGGATACCAGTTAGGAAACAGTTCAGGTATCAACTGTTATGCTAATGTGATTCTTAATATATTGTTTCATTTACTGCTTCTTCATCATGAAATCATGGAAAACCGTGAAAAAGATTCTGTTCTGCACTACATCATTTATTTCAACAGTTGGTCAGTAACAGAAGTAAAATACATACTGCTTCTGGCATTTAACATCTTTTGGATATATGTACCGGTTCATTGGCATTTACTTTCAACATACAACAAGATGCACAAGAATTTCTAATGATCATGCTTGGAGTATTGGAAGATGAAAGAATAAATATTGATAACTTATTTGGACTAAAATAAATGGGACCATAAGTGTTAAGATTGTTTATTTAGTTTTATCACTGAAATATGTGGAGAACGATTCCTTTACTTAATGATACCAGACTGCAACTCAGTGCCTTTTAACAAATTGATTAAAACAGAAAATCAAGATATGACATCTTCACTTTGTAGATCAGAGATGTTGTCTACATTACATATAGAACGATTTGGAAAATATCTAATTTTAATGTTAGAATGTTGTAGAGCAAATGGAACAAAATTGGAAAGAAAAATTACAAATTTTGAAGGAATTCAAATATCTATTTCAGGAAAACGTATACAACAGTGGCTATTATTTTTCATGAAGGACCTACTGCAATATTTGGACACTATACTAATAATTTAAAGTGTAACAATGGATGGACAGATTGCAATGATGCCTACCTGGAATTCAAACCTAGATTGCCTTCTCAATCAGCAAATTCATATATGTTATTTCTCCAGCAAAAGTTTTAAGAACATCATTTGGCCTATTGGGGGTGATGTCAACAGAAAACAGAAAGCACTGGATTCTATTAGTATTCATATTTAGCATTTTGATTATTATTTTGCCTTATAGATATATCATTTTGAAAAATGACTTTAAAAATGCAAGTAGTATATATATTTGTTGCCAATACTGTACCAGTTGTAATAGTAATCGTACATTTTTTTAGATCTATTTATGATAAATAGTAGAGTTAATGTAGATGAAAGAAGTGAGTAACAAAATGTAGTTAGTAAAATGCATAGTTATACATATTGATAATGCTGTATTGTGTTGATTTGTTTTTTATACAAATCATTTGATTGTTTTTTTCCCCACTGTTCAATGATGATGCTACATTAGAATCACTTTGTATGGTGAAGTTTTGTGCAATCTGAGAACAGTAAAAAAAGGGAAACTGAAACTGTTATCTAATTATAAAATAATGCTATGTTCAAAAACGTAATATTTAGATTTTTCTAATATGATATGGTTATGTAATAGTTTTTCTTTTTCTTATTAATAGCAGGTCGTGTTCATAATTGAAAACAGTTTCAGTAATGTTTAGGACAATACTACTCTAAAAACAGATTTACTAAATGATGTATCTTAATTACTTCAAAGGTAAGGATATATTGTATAATATTCATGATAAACTGGACAAACGTTTAAGATGTACGAATATGTAATTTGTGTCTAACACACATAATCTACTACTTATAGATTACTTAACAACTGTCATCCTACTACAGAGAAGCAGTAACACACTCACTTTCTGAGAAAATGCGGACACCAATAAAAGTAGCATAATAATAGTTGGCCTTTTTATTTTGCATTAGATCTTCTATTGCAAACTGCTTCTGTATAGAAATGTGACTTTTAAAACAGGTTGAAAACTGTATTTACCTCTATCCTAGCCCATATTAGTCTCCACAAAGGTATACTGGAAGTAGTACATATGTAGTAATATCTATGCTTGAAATTGAAAGTGCATTTTGTTACATTTGAAAGTCTGACAGCTTCCATGTCTGATGTATCTTTGCATTTGAACATGTAGTTTAACATATATCATGGAGCTAATGGGCCTAACTTAACAACTATATGATCTACTATATCCGGCACTACCCATGCACTCATCCATTTACCCAGGCACTATTCATGCACACATCCAATCACCCAGGCACTATTCATACATTCATTCAATCACACAGGCACTACCAATGCACTTACACAATCATGCAAGCACTACTCATACACTTATTTTAATCACAAAAGCACTACCGATGGACTCATGCAATCACTCAGTCACTACCCATATGCTCATCCAATCACTCAGGCACTTTTTATTCACTCATCTATTTACTCAGGCACTACCCATGCACTCATCCAATCACCAAGGCACCACTCATCCACTAATCCATTCACTCAGGTACTACCAATGCACTCATCCATTCACTCAAGCACTACTCATGCCCTCATCCAATTACCCAGCCACTATACATACACTCATCCATTCACTGAGGCACTACTTATGCATTGATCCATTCACTCTGGCACTACTAATGCACTCATCCAATCACGCAGGCAGTACCTATGCACTCATCCATTCACTCATGGACTACTATTGCACTCACCCAATCCCTCAGGCATTACTCATGCACTGATCTATTCACTCAGGCACTACCCATGCATGTATCTAATAACCCAGGCTGTACTGTTGCACTCATACACTCACTCAGGCAGTACTCATGCACTCATACATTCACTCAGGTAGTACCCATAATCTCATCCATTCACTCACACAGTATCCACACACATCCAGTCACCCAGGCACTATGATTGCACTCAGTCATTCCCACAGGTAGTACTCATGTACTCATCTATTCACTCAGGTACTACCCATGCACTCATTCAATCACCAAGACACTACACTTACACTAATCCATTCACTTGGGCACTACCCATGCACTCATCCATTCACTCACGCTCCACTCATGCCCTTATCCAATCACGCAGTCACAAACCATACATTCATCTATTCACTCAGGCACTACTCATGAATGATACATTCACTCAGGTCTACCCATGCACTCATCCAGTGACCCAGGCATTACCTATGCCCCCATGCAATCACCCAGGCAATACCCATGTACTCAACCATTCACTCATGCACTACCATTGCACTCATCCATTCAGCCAGGCACTAACCATGCACTCATCCATTCACTCCGGCAGTATCTGTGCATTCACCCAATCACCGAGCCGCTATCCGTGCACTCATTCAATCACTCAGACTTTACACCCATGTACTAATTCAATGAACCAGGCACTACCCATGCAAACACATTCACTACATATGAAATCATAGGACAAAACATATTTTCACCACTACTACTATACATATAACAAAAATAATTTCTATATTTAACCAGAATAGGCAGTTCCAGAAGAACCTTTTTGTGTCTAACTCTTTTGGTTTGTTTTGTATTTTTAACTATTTTGAGTTTGTTTTGGTGGTTTTTAAAACTTTTTGAAACAAAAAAATGTTAGACAATGTTTCTTCACTGCGGAAAAATTCAAGTACACAACAAAAGTGTTATAACAGCTAAGATAGACTGCTCTCCAACACACAAGATAGTTTGGCATTTGCGGCAATGTATCCCTGCATCAGCCAACTCAGGATATGTCCCCAGTTCTGGGGAACTAAGTACTTCACCAGATAAAGTACTAGCTTCTCCTAATTCGCCACGTTGTGCTTGCTCTCTCTTCTCTCTAGCATACTGCTCTCTTGCAAGTAGGGTGGGATAGACTGTTTAAAGGTGCTTCATCATAGATGAAGTGCCACAGGAGTATTTTCCGACCCTCTGGAAAGTATTTTCCCACGAAGTGAACAGGTGACTTCCTGGCATTAACTTTTTTCCCCCTTCAGCTATGGTAAAAAAGTCCACACTATACTCTCCTTTCATTTTATTTGAGGCTCGTCTTCCTCTTCCATTTTTTAAAACTCCTCTGCACTCTCTCCTCCTCCAGATGCCATCTTCACTTTGAAAAAGAATTGAAAACACCAACAAATCTCAAAATAGTGAGTTCAAATACAGAAGTTGTGAAGCTGTAGTGCCAAACCCAAATGCAGGAAAAAGGGGTCAGTTCCTCCCTGTTTAAGGATAGAAAGGTTTCCGAACCAATCAATTTTTTTTTATGTCACATGACGTCGCAACAGGTTCGTGTCAGCATCACGTTCACGTCGCGGACACGCAAAATGTATTAAATACTTGGTAAAACTACGTTTCTGCTATAAAAAGTGCTATTTTTTACACTTTTGCAACAAATCTGTAATCTGTAAATCACATTTAACTTGTACATTTGCATATAAAATCACGCTGGAGTCCCGCGCACCAGGAAATACGGGCCATCAAGGTAGGCGACGGTGTAGCAGCTCCTCAATAACTATTAAAGACAGGTTTTGAATAGTTCTAGTAATAGTTATTGAAGTTGTAGTGCTTTGTTAGTAAGCCTGTTCCCTAAAATTCAATATTAACAACCATTAAGTATGTATTCTACAATATTAAAACTACACACAGCAGCATCAAAATCTCGAATCCGTAAGTAAGTTACGACACAGTGCGTGACAGGAACAGGTTGTAAAATCATTTTGAAACTATTTTACATATATACTAAAATTACTTTTAGATGCTCACTACTAAACAACTTTCATTAAACAGTACATTACAATTCAAATATTATGTATTTTAATCTATTTCACGTATTTCAGATACGCGAACCCAAAGAGGTTAGCTTTGTTAGGTATGCAAATCCTAATTTAATAGAAAACAAATGTCAAAACATAGCATTTGTTCTATAAAAACAGTTATATTTACATAAGTGTATATATATATATATATATTCACTGAAAAAACCATAGGTTTTAGGGACAGTTATAGTTAGTTGGACATTTTACTCGTACAAAACCCGTGAAATTCCCCGTTATAGTTAGTTCAGCTAACTATAACTCGCGCCCCCGCAATGCACTGCTGATGACGTCACATATTACATCACTCATGACATGGTCAGTGACATCACTGATGACATCACTGATGACATCTCAAATGACATCACTGATGACATCATCCAGTGACTGTGTGTTTCTGTAAAGTTTAAATATTTTTAATATATATAGGAAAAGACGTATTGAAGAATGAGTGGGTGTGTAAGTGTCTGTATGGATGATTTAGTAGGTGCGTGACTGACTCTATAAGTGAGTGATTTAACGTATCTTACTGAATGCATGGGTTAGTGACTAAACTGGGTGAATGTCTGTATCCGTCTGTCTGTTGCTGTGTAAGTGGCTGCATGGGTTTGTGAATAGCTACATGAGTGTCTATAAGAGTTATTGATTTGTTGTCTGAGTATCTGTATGGGTGCCTGAGTGTTTGTGTGGATGGGGCATGTGCGACTGTGCATAGATGTGTGAGTGGGTGATTCACTGGGTGGATGGTTTCAAGAGTGCATCTGTGATAGACTGTATGGGTGGGTAAGTGTGTGTAAGAGTGTGTTAGTGAGTG
The DNA here is from genome assembly GCA_963921515.1 of Calotriton arnoldi. Lineage (NCBI taxonomy): Eukaryota > Metazoa > Chordata > Amphibia > Caudata > Salamandridae > Calotriton > Calotriton arnoldi. The sequence goes on from CAWUFW010005253.1 coordinate 273,314, forward strand.
AATGTATGTCCCAGTGGTACATGTGTGAGTAACTACATATGTGAAAGGCAGTATATATGTGTGTTGGAGTATATAAATAGCTATAAGCGTAGAGTGAGTGATTGTGATAGTGGCTGTATGGATGAGTGTGTGCTTGTATCAGTGATTATATAAGAGCGTAACAATGTGCTAGTATTTGTATCATTAAGTGAGCTGGTGTGTGTATAACTGTATAGGTGAGTAAATGGCAGTGTGTTTAATTATTTGCATGACTGACTAGGTGTGTGAGTACCTCTATGGATGAGTGGCGGTGTTTGAGTGTCTATATAGGAGTAAGAGTGCATATGATAGTCCTGTACTGAGTGACCATAAGTATGAGTGACTGTACGGGTGAGTGAGTGGATGTGTGTGTGTAGACCTAAGAATCAGTGAGTGGGTATGTAGTTATTGGTGTTGGAGTGTCTATGGTTTTGCGAATGGCAGTCTGTAATTTAGATTGGGTGTATCAAAGGTTATATTAGGGTGTGAAGAGCTGCATCAGATTATCACGTGGATGATGTCATCAGTGATGTCATTTGAGATGTCATCAGTGATGTCATCAGTGATGTCACTGACCATGTCATGAGTGATGTAATATGTGACGTCATCAGCAGTGCATTGCGGGGCGCGAGTTATAGTTAGCTGAACTAACTATAACGGGGAATTTCACGGGTTTTGTACGAGTAAAATGTCCAACTAACTATAACTGTCCCTAAAACCTATGGTTTTTTCAGTGAATTTCAAAGGTTTTTTAAATGCTAATTTCTAACTATAACATATCTGAAACCTATGGTTTTTTCAGTGAATTTCAAAGGTTTTTTAAATGCTAATTCCTAACTATAACATGTCTGAAACCTACGGTTTTTTCAGTGAATTTCAAAGGTTTTGTAAATGACAATTTTTAAATGTATTAATTGTTATATTAATTTTTTTCATACTGATTTACTACATTTTTAGAAACAATTTTTTTTACATATTTAATTTTTTAAATTACATTGTAATTACATTATACATTACATTACAAAAAATACTTTCTCAGAATGAATTACTTTAGTTTAAATACTTTGCACATAGGCAATAGACTTTTAAATACAGTAGTTACAGTTGTTGCAATGGGCAACACATTTTCAAACACAATGCAACATTCAGCTCAATGTGAATTTCTAGTTAAATGCAATTAGTTACTTTATGGATTACTTTTCTAACCACAGGACTGGATCCTAGATTCAGTCCTGGTACATCTCCTGTAAACAGTTGAGTAAAAGCGTTTTGGTTACAGTCGTGATTTTTAAGGAATATTATTGTATTTTAAAAGTTGACACTTAGAAACTTTTTCTCATAGAATCACCAATGTTATCCTATGGAAGGAAATTCACTTAGCAGGTAAAAACTGTTATCGTTACTTTTTCTTACTCAGTGTTGGATCCTGGATCCAGCACTGGTGCATCTCCTGTAAACAGTTGAAAGAATGCGTTTAAGTCATACAGGCGATTTTTAAGGAATATTTGTAGTTTGTGAAAATCGACACTTTGAAACTTTTCTGCTGAAAACCAGACAATGGATTCCTATGGAAGAAAATATAAGTTACTGGTAAGTACGGTTAAAATTACTTTTCAGGGTCAGTGCTGGGCTAAAAGATGCAGCACTGGGTTCTCTCCTGATAACAGGTGAGTAAATTGGAATTCGTACTTTGGTTGATTTTAGAGGAATATTATAAAGTTCCAAAACTCCACACTTAGAAGAATTTCCAAGTGAAACCAGTCAATGTTAGCCTATGAAGGAAATTCAAGTTACCGGTAAGTACGGTTAAAATTACTTTTCAGGACCAGTACTGGGCTGAAAGATGCAGCACTGAGGTCTCTCCTGATAGCAGGTGAGTAAATCGGAATTCGTATTTCGGCTGATTTTAGAGGAATATTTGTATGTTTCAAAAATCAACACTTAGAAACTTTTTCAGCAAAAAGCAGGCAATGATATCCTGAGGAAGGAAATTCAAGTTACTGGTAAGTACGGTTAAAATTACTTTTGAGGATCAGTACTGGGCTGAAAGATGCAGCACTGAGGTCTCTCCTGATAACAGGTGAGTAAATCGGAATTCGTATTTCGGCTGATTTTAGAGGAATATTTAAAAGTTCCAAAACTCCACACTTAGAAGAATTTCCAAGTGAAACCAGTCAATGTTAGCCTATGTAAGGAAATTCAAGTTACTGGTAAGTACGGTTAAAATTACTTTTCAGGACCAGTACTGGGCTGAAAGATACAGCACTGAGGTCTCTCCTTATAACAGGTGAGTAAATCGGAATTCGTATTTCGGCTGATTTTAGAGGAATATTTGTATGTTTCAAAAATCAACACTTAGAAACTTTTTCAGCAAAAAGCAGGCAATGATATCCTATGGAAGGAAATTCAAGTTACTGGTAAGTACGGTTAAAATTACTTTTGAGGATCAGTACTGGGCTGAAAGATACAGCACTGAGGTCTCTCCTGATAACAGGTGAGTAAATCGGAATTCGTATTTCGGCTGATTTTAGAGGAATATTTTAAAGTTCCAAAACTCCACACTTAGAAGAATTTCCAAGTGTAACCAGTCAATGTTAGCCTATGGAAGGAAATTCAAGTTACTGGTAAGTACGGTTAAAATTACTTTTCAGGACCAGTACTGGGCTGAAAGATACAGCACTGAGGTCTCTCCTGATAACAGGTGAGTAAATCGGAATTTGTATTTCGGCTGATATTAGAGGAATATTTTAAAGTTCCAAAACTCCACACTTAGAAGAATTTCCAAGTGAAACCAGTCAATGTTAGCCTATGAAGGAAATTCAAGTTACCGGTAAGTACGGTTAAAATTACTTTTCAGGACCAGTACTGGGCTGAAAGATGCAGCACTGAGGTCTCTCCTGATAACAGGTGAGTAAATCAGAATTCGGATTTCGGCTGATTTTAGAGGAATATTTGTATGTTTCAAAAATCAACACTTAGAAACTTTTTCAGCAAAAAGCAGGCAATGATATCCTATGGAAGGAAATTCAAGTTACTGGTAAGTACGGTTAAAATTACTTTTGAGGATCAGTACTGGGCTGAAAGATGCAGCACTGAGGTCTCTCCTGATAACAGGTGAGTAAATTGGAATTCGTATTTCGGCTGATTTTAGAGGAATATTTTAAAGTTCCAAAACTCCACACTTAGAAGAATTTCCAAGTGAAACCAGTCAATGTTAGCCTATGGAAGGAAATTCAAATTACTGGTAAGTACGGTTAAAATTACTTTTCAGGACCAGTACTGGGCTGAAAGATACAGCACTGAGGTCTCTCCTTATAACAGGTGAGTAAATCGGAATTCGTATTTCGGCTGATTTTAGAGGAATATTTGTATGTTTCAAAAATCAACACTTAGAAACTTTTTCAGCAAAAAGCAGGCAATGATATCCTATGGAAGGAAATTCAAGTTACTGGTAAGTACGGTTAAAATTACTTTTGAGGATCAGTACTGGGCTGAAAGATACAGCACTGAGGTCTCTCCTGATAACAGGTGAGTAAATCGAAATTCGTATTTCGGCTGATTTTAGAGGAATATTTTAAAGTTCCAAAACTCCACACTTAGAAGAATTTCCAAGTGAAACCAGTCAATGTTAGCCTATGAAGGAAATTCAAGTTACCGGTAAGTACGGTTAAAATTACTTTTCAGGACCAGTACTGGGCTGAAAGATGCAGCACTGAGGTCTCTCCTGATAACAGGTGAGTAAATCGGAATTCGTATTTCGGCTGATTTTAGAGGAATATTTTAAAGGTCCAAAACTCCACACTTAGAAGAATTTCCAAGTGAAACCAGTCAATGTTAGCCTATGAAGGAAATTCAAGTTACCGGTAAGTACGGTTAAAATTACTTTTCAGGACCAGTACTGGGCTGAAAGATGCAGCACTGAGGTCTCTCCTGATAACAGGTGAGTAAATCGGAATTCGTAGTAAGGCAGATTTTAGAGGAATATTTGCACAATGGTGAAGGGAGGGGCGGGGCCTGAGGTGACATCTGTGCAAACGCGCCCCGTGGCGCGTTTTAAGTTGGGGGATTAAGTCCCCTTGAATCATGAGGTACCCTAGGGGCCAACTAGCCCACCATGAACCTCCAGTATGCGCCAGGGGCTGCGTTGCAGAGACGTGTAGAGAGGCCACACCCCTTTTACACCTCTCTGCAAAGCAGCTCTGTGGCGCTTTCTGGATGTACCTGTTGGGCTAGTTGGCCCTCAGGGACCCTCAGGATTGAAGGGGATTTAATCCCCATCTTAAAACGCGCCACGGGGCCTGTTTGCACACATGTCACATGAAGCCCCGCCCCTCCCTTCACCACTGTGCAAACGCGCCCTGTGGCGCGTTTTAAGTTGGGGGATTAAGTCCCCTTGAATCCTGAGGGTCCCTGGAGTCCAACTAGCCCACCATATACCTCCAAAAGCGCCACAGAGCTGCGTTGCAGAGAGGTGTAAAGGGGCGTGGCCTATGTACACGTCTCTGCAAGGCAGCCCCTGGCGCATACTGGAGGTTCCTGGTGGGCTAGTTGGCCCCAGGGACCCCCAGTATTCAAGGGGAATCGTTCCCTCTCTGCAAACGCGCCAGGGGCGCGTTTGCAGAGTACTGCAGGGAGGGGCGCGGGCCTCCGGCAAGATGCCAGTCGTTTTTTTTTTTTTTTTATGGGAGGGGGCTGCGTGGCCCCCTTCCCTGCTCACTTTGGCCCCGGGGACCCCATCCCCCGGGGCCTGAGCATTTTTATTTTTTTTTAAATTTAAAAAAAAACCGGGAAGGGGGCCGCGTGGCCCCCCTTCCCTGGGCCTGTATTGGCCCCGGGGACCCCATCCCCGGGGCATGTCCTCGATTTTTATTTTTTTTATTTGGAGGGGGGCTGTGTGGCCCCCCTCCTCAGGCCATTTAAGGCCCCGGGGACCCCATCCCCCGGGGCCGGCCTTTCCCTTATTTTTTTTTTTTTTAAATTTGAACTTTGGGGAGGGGGGCTGCGTGGCCCCCCTCCCGGGCCACTTATGGCCCCGGGGACCCCATCCCCCGGGGCCTGGCCTCACGTTGGAGACTGTGGGGGGGTCCCCAATCCCCCCACAGTCCCAGCCGGCTCCCCGCCTCCTGCGGAAGTCGGCATTGCTTTTCCACAGGGCAGCAGCTAACATGCTGCTCCCCATGTGGAAAAGCAATTGGTTTACATTTTGAAAGAGAGAGCAGGTTTCCTGCTCTCTCTTCAAAATGCAAACTAAGTTTGCTATGACAGGACGGGAGCCGCGAGGCTCCCGTCCTGTCATAGCAAACAGCAGTGTCCCGGGGTAGGCACCCCGGGACTCTGCAGGAGCCGGCCCTGGGGGGTGGTGGTCCCCAGGGCCATCAAGGGCTCCAGGAGGGGGGCCGCGCGGCCCCCCTCCCATTCAGTGCACAGCCCCGGGGGAGGTGGCGGTCCCCGGGGCATGTGGGGGGGCTCAGAGCCCTCCCACCATCATTTTTAAATAAAGCCCCGGGGGGGGTGGCGGTCCCCTGGGCTTGGGGGGCCTTAGAGGCCCCCCCTACATAAATTAAAACCCCCACCATGCCCCCGGGACTTGGGCCACCCGGGGCCAATTAACATCGAAGCGCGGGAGACCGCGCTCCGATTCTTTTTCCGGCAGGATCCGCGCTCCCTGAGCGCATCCTGCCGATTTAAAAAATAATAATTTTGCCCAGGGGGTCCTTGTGGGACCCCTGAGCAGACCTAGGGGGTCAGGGTGTTTCTACCCTGCCCCCTTTGTGCGTTTTGCGCACTTGTTTCTGTCCCTCGGTTCTACCGAGGGACAAAATGGCTGCCAACACTTCCTGATTTGGAGTGTTGACAGCCAATTAGCATGCAGCTCGTGATCGGGAGGGTGCGCGAATCCAACGCGGCCATAGATATATATGTACTTTTACTTTTGATTTTCTCAGCAACTACTGAACGGATTTACACCATTTAACAAAAGGGTTCTTTCTGAACCAAGAACTACCTCTTTGCCAAATTTGGTGTAATTCCGTTCAGCAGTTCAGGCTGTAGCCGTGTCTAAAGTTTCCTATGGAAAAATGAATGGGGAAAACGTGTTTTGGGACCCCCTTTTTCTCGGCCCCCGCTTGACGAATCACCCCGAGACTTTCAGGGTAGGAGCGGACCGGAGCGCCCCACAAAGTTTTAAAATTTTGCGAAGATACGTCAACCGGCAAGAGAGTTATTTCAAATAGAATGTCGCGGATTTCCTATGGAAAATAGGTTCTAACTATAACTATCTACTGGCGACCGCCAGTAGATAATATATATATATCTATATATATAGATATATATATATACATATACAAAAGACTCCTCCTGGGAACCACCGCCCATGGAAGGTGGTGCACTTACCGGTGGAGACGACCGGTTGTCAATTTCACCAAGTTCAAATGCAATAAAGTGCACACTCAGGCAAAGATGGTCGAATGTTCAACAAAAAAGGGATTAATTCACTGCATAAATCCTCCATGACGCGTTTCGACTGGTTACTTGATCAAGACCGTATACCAGTCAAAACGCGTCACGGAGGATTCATGCAGTGAATAAATCCCTTTTTTATTGAACATTCGACCATCTTTGCCTGAGTGCACGCTTTATTGCATTTGAACTTGGTGATATATATATATATATATATATATCAAAGTCAAAATCAACTTTATTCGGCTGGTTAGAGCCATAAAAGTACACCGAAAAACATAGTATAAAGCATCATGTGAACCAATAAAAAGTTCATGTCCTAATGATCTTAAAAACCATTAAAAATTTAAACAAAGAAAACAGTGTTCCGCCTTTTTGACAGTTATAAACAGAGATGTTACAAAAAGTCAGATAAACAGTTACTCCATGGCACAGTGGGATAATCGATCTAAAATTCATATCAACACAAAATTCATAAACAACACATCGCTTTTAAAATAAAAAAAACAACAAAAAAAAGCCGGTTAAAATACAGACCGTCATAAAAAGGGACGAGACATTCAGTTTAAGAAAAACATAATTGTAAGATTCATACGAGAAGTATTCATATAAAAAGGTCAGCCCTTTATGGCACACTTCATCCTAGTAGTAAAAATTACAACATTACATGGTAAAAAATAGCCCTACGTTAGCTTTCCATGGTGGCAGGTAAATTAAAAGCAATCATATTAATAATAAAGCAGGATACTGGGAGCGAGTATATGGTCTCATTAAGATTATATTACATTATTTAGGAAATAAACATATATATGCTGCCACGGTATCCACAAAGGCTAGCTCGACGACAATCTATTCCTATGTCTAATAGCCCCAATTAAAAAAACTTGCCACCCCGACACAGACTATAGGAGAGGCTATTTGTAAATAAATCAGCGCCGGCCTTACTTGCACAAAATTACTGCCTCTTAGCAGGGGGAGAATGAACATCCTGCCAAAGGAGTCTTAATGAGCGCAGAAAAACATTATATGAAGAGTGTCTTGCTCAGAGAGGTTGTCACAAGGACAAGGGTTTGTTGAGTCCGGTTTAGAGTAGCCTTTAGGAAAGGCCAGGAACCAGGGAATCATATTCAATCGGAATCTCATCAGAACAAAGAGATGGTCAGCTTTGTTTACATATGATAAATATGGTTGCATCTGCTGGCCCAGGCTCAGTGTGACAAACTTTCTCACCGAGGGTTTGATTAGTTCTTTTTCCTCCCTTAGGCCTTGTCGTCTGTCTAAAAACTTCTGTTTAAAAGCTCTAATAGCGGACTTGCCCAATGGAGTAGGGGTCAAAAACAGATCGGGGCAGCCAAGATTCTCAGTCTGATCCTTTATATATTTCAGCCAGGGAATATTTAAAGCCTTCTCTAGGGCTAAACAGTCTAGGATAATGAGTTGATTTAGATTTGGGGTTGGTTGAGCCCAAATTCTCAACCAACGTAGGAGCGACGCAGCCGCAATCAGGTCTGAAATATAACCCACTCCCAGTTCGTCATGTAAATTAAAAATTGGGGGGGATACAGGGACCGAGAGAAGTTTGCGCATAAAATTGTTCTCGGACCCTTGGATTTCTTTCACGTCTTTATTAGGGCTGGGCGTAGTTGGCGAAGCGCCACTACGCAGAATTTTGGAAAAAATGTGTGGAAAACGAGCGCACGTCCTGAGGGTCCGTGTGCCCGGGACAGGGGTCCCTCGTGCCTGGGCAGGCTCCCCGATCTCCCCGGCCTGGCTGGGTTGAGAAGCACGGACCGGCCCCGGGTACTGCATTTCGGTCAGGGCCTGGGGTTTGGGAGCTCCCGTCCTGCCACCTGCCAAGTGTCCATATGCCCGGGACAAGGGTCCCTGGTGCAGAGCCCCGGAGACCTGCAAGGGCATGCGGGAGACCTACCGCTATGGCTCGGCTCGGGGCGGGCAGATGGCAGTCCTTTCGGTCCCGGCCATCTGGTCGCACCTCTCCCCTCGGCCATCTGGTCACACGCAATGCTTTCCAATGGGGCGACCAGATGGCCGGGCCGCCCTGGAAGTCCCGATGAGGGCTCATTTGCATCCCGGATCCCAGCCAGGGCTCCAGGAGGTCGGGCACGTTCGCGCCCAGGGTCCCCTGAGCCTCACGGTGCGCACGGATTCCCAGAAAGCGGAGTAGCCTTCCTCCGGATTACTAGAGGCAGGGCATGCCGGGACCCCCCTCCCGGGCTGGCGGTTCTCTGCCGGGGACCAGATGGGTTATGCCCGGACAATACCTCCCGAGGCATCCAGGGCTCCCTCCTCCGGCCCACGGCATGGCAAAGTGCCCGGGACGGGCTCCATGGGTCCCGGGCAGTCCTCCCCCGGGCGCCCGGGCCCAAGAGCTCCGGTGGTCCTACCCATGCATGAGGCCCAGCCGGGGTCCCCGAGCCCCCGGGAAGCGGAGCCCCCGAGCCCTACGTGGGCCGGCGGGAGCCCTACCGGGAAGGCTCGGCTCGGTGCAGGCAGATGGGAGTCCTTTTGACCCCGGCCATCTGGTCGCACCTTTCCCCACGGCCATCTGGTCGCACGCAATGCTTTCCAATGGGGCGACCAGATGGCCGGGCCGCCCTGGAAGTCCAGATGAGGGCTCATTTGCCTCCCGGACCCCAGCCAGGGCTCCAGGAGGTCGGGCATGTTCGCGCCCAGGGTCCCCTGAGCCTTGCGGTGCACACGGATTCCCAGAAAGTGGGGTAGCCTTCCTCCGGATTACTAGGGGCAGGGCATGCCGGGACACCCCTCCTGGGCTGGCGGTTCTCAGCTGGGGACCAGATGGGCTGGGACCGGACAACACCTCCCCAGCGTCCGGGGATCCCTCCTCCGGCCTGCGGCGTGGCAAAGTGCCCAGGACGGGCTCCACGGGTCCTGGGCAGTCCTCCCCCGGGCGTCCGGGCCCGAGAGCTCCGGCTGGCCTCCCCGTGCCTAAGGCCCGGCCGGGGTCCCCCGAGCACCCGGGAAGCGGAGCCTCCGAGCCCTGCAAGGGCAGGCGGGAGCCCTACCGCAAAGGCTCGGGGGTGGGCAGATGGGCGTCCTTTCGGTCCCGGCCATCTGGTCGCTCCTATCCCCTCGGCCATCTGGTCGCACGCAATGCTTTCCAATGGGGCGACCGGATGGCCGGGCTGGCCTGGAAGTCCCGATGAGGGCTCATTTGCCTCCCTGATCCCAGCCAGGGCTCCAGGAGGTCGGGCGCGTCCGTGCCTAGGGTCCCCTCAGTCTCGCGATGCACACAGGTTACCAGAAAGGGGGGTAGCCTTCCTCCGGATTACTAGGGACAGGGCACGCCGGAACCCCTCTCGGCCTAGCGGTCCTCAGCCATCAGCTGGACGTCCCCGGGCCAGCCGTGTGGCAGGATGCCCGGGACGGGGTCCCGTGGGCCCGGGGAGCCTCCCCCTGCTCGGCTGGGTTCAGGAGCTCCCAGGGGCCCTGGGGAGGGCGGCCTCCCCACCCTGGGCTCTGTCCTCGGTCCTGCCGCATGGCAGGGTGACCGGGACGGGGTCCCGTGGGCCCGGGGAGGCTTCCTCTGCGCCTCTGGGCCCGGGAGCCCCGGCTGGGTCCAGGGGCCCCTCCGGGCCACGGGTCAGGTGCTCCAGCCCTGGGCCCTGTCCCCCGGCCTGACGCTATGCCAAAGGTCTGAGACGGGGTTCCGTTGTGCCCGGGGAGCCCCCCTTGCTTGGCTGGGTCAAGAGCTCCGTCCGGGGCCCCTGAGGGCCCCGGGGAGAGCGGCCTCCCCACCCTGGGCTCCGTCCTCAGTCCTGCCGCATGGCAGCATGCCCGCGACGGGGTCCCGTGGTCCCGGGGAGGCTTCCCCTGCGCCTCTGGGCCCGGGAGCCCCGGCTGGGTCAGGTGCTCCAGCCCTGGGCCCTGTCCCCCGGCCTGACGCTATGCCAAAGGTCCGAGACGGGCTTCCGTTGTGCCCGGGGAGCCCCCCTCGCTTGGCTGGGTTCAGGAGCTCCATCCGGGGCCCCTGAGGGCCCCGGGGAGGGTGGCCTCCCCACCCGGGCACCGTCCTTGGTCCTGCCGCATGGCCTCTGGGCCCGGGAGCCCCGGCTGGGTCCAGGGGCCCCGGCTGGGTATAGGATAGGAACCCTCTAACAGGGCACGCTCCCAGGATGGGTCTGTGTCAATCCACCCTATTGCATGTTGCAATTGGGATGCTAGATAGTAGAGCTCTAGGTCTGGAATTTCAAGGCCCCCTTTGCCCCATTGTCATTTCATCACCTCCAGGCTTACCCTGCACCTCTTTCCGTTCCATAGCAGCTGGATAAGAAGTCTGTCCAAGTCTCGGAAAACCCTGTGTGGTATTTCATAGAAAGATCCCTGCGTTGTGTACAAACACCTGGGTAACACCACCATTTTAAACAAGGCGATCTTCCCCATCAGGGACAATTTTAGGGTGTTCCAGAATTTTATACTCCCCTGGAGGCCCCGTATTACCCTGCCCATATTATGTTCATAGAAGGTATCTATTTCTCTAGTCACACGGATCCCAAGGTATCTCACGGGATTCAGTTCCCACGGGAGTTCTAGCTCCAAGGGCTGGGAAGCAACCACCGTCCCATCTAATGGAAACAATTGCGATTTCTGTTTATTAATACGCAACCCAGATGCTTCCCCAAACCTCCCCAATATATTAAGCAATATTGGCATCGATCGGGAAGGGTGGCGCAGATAGACCAAGGCGTAGTCTGCGTAGAGAGACACTATATGTTCAATTTGGCCTATTCTGATGCCATGATCCTGCAGCTCCACCCGAAGCAAACACGTCAGCGGCTCCATTGCGAGGGCAAATAACAGGGGAGATAACGGACACCCCTGTCTCGTGCCCCTCTGGAGTAGTATCGCTTCTGATACAAATCGTACTGTGCGGACTCTTGCCTTGGGTTGCATATAGAGTAGTCTGACCAAGGCCACAAACTCTGGTCCCAGTCCCATTTTTAGTAGGACTTGCCAGAGATATTCCCAGCGGACCGAATCGAACGCTTGTTCGATATCCAAAAGCGCTATTGCGCTCTCTTCCGCGCTATCTCCCAGAGTCTGCATTACATGTGCAAGGCGGCGAATATTTCTGAGTGTATTCCTACCGGGTATAAACCCTGATTGGTCTTCATGTACCAACTGAGGGAGATATGGGAGCAGCCTGCTTGCCAGCACCTGACTGATAAGTTTAAGATCGACATTTAACATCGAGATGGGTCTGTAGGAGCCTGGTAGCATCGGGTCTTTCCCGGGTTTCGGGATCATCACTATCAAAGCTTCTCGCAAGGAACCGGGTAATTCGCCCAATTCCCTCGCTTCCTCAATAACTTCCACCAGCCTGGGGGCCAATAGTCCAGCATATTCCTTGTAGAATTCAGCCGCTAGGCCATCCATGCCTGGGGATTTAGCCGCTTTCAGATGGGATATTGCGGCCTCTATTTCCTCTTCCCCGATGGGGGCTCCCAGTAAATCCTGGGCCTCAGAGTCCAGGCTAGGCAATTCTACTTTGGCTTGGAATGTCGATAGGGAGTGTGTGGCAGTGGACTTCTGGGGTTCAGTGTAAATTTTAGTTAGATGGATCGCGAATGTCTTATTAATTTCATGCTGTGTATATACCAGTTGCTGCCGGTCAGTTTTAATTGCCAGGATCGGTTGGGGTTGTGTCTCCATACTAATTAGCCGTGCCAGCAATCGGCTGGCTTTATCGCCCTCTGCATACCATCTGCTTCTACTTCTACTTCTATTGTATTTGTTTAGCGTGTCCCAGAGCTCCCCTACCTTTTGTCTTTGTGCTGTCCATTTGGCAGGTCCCTCCGTATCATTGGGGAGTATATTTTCTAATCTAGCCAATTGCCGTTCCGGTTGTGCAGATCACGCTCTAAGACCGTTTGAAGTGGACATACATGCCCCCGTATGACCACTTTCATGGCATCCCACTCTATACCGTTAGTACTAGCGGTATTCCAGTTGACTGCGAAGTACCCTTGTAGCTCCTTACCAATTGCGTCTTTATACACTGGATCAGTGAGTGCTTCAGCATTTATTCTCCACAGCGGGACTCTAGATCTCGGCCTACCCAGGGCATACACTATAAGTAATGGGGAATGGTCTGATAGATATTGGGCCAGATACTGTGCCTCCTCAATTCTGTTCGCTATTTCGGTCTGTACAAAAAAATAGTCCAGTCTACTATAGGTGTTCGTTGCGGGTGTGTGACAGGAGTATATTCTTTGGCAGGGATTGCAATGCCGCCATATATCCACTAGGTTATAATTATCTACCATTTGACGCATGGCCTCTCTGGTTCTAGGTTTAACTGCAGGTCTGGGGGATTGTCTATCTAGGGTGCCATTCATGGCACAGTTGTAGTCCCCTGCCATAATTAGTTCTATGCCCGGAGCAAGATCTAACAGGCCCAAAACCGACCCCAGGAATGCTCCATCATCACTATTTGGGGCATATACATTTACCAGACTGACCTTTCGCCCATCTAGTGTCCCCTCTACTATAACATACCGTCCTGATGGATCGGGCTAAACTTTCCCACTTTAAATGGGATTCCCGGCGCCACCCATATAAATGTGCCCCTGGCAAAGCCGGAGTATGATGTTGCAAAGAACTTGCCCCTCCATTGTCGTTGGACATATTTAAGGCAGTCCCCCCATAAGTGTGTTTCTTGAAAGAACGCTATGTCCATTTTATAGCGCCTAAGGTATGCCGCAATCTGAATCCGTTTAATCATATTATTGAGCCCCCTAACGTTCCATGTTATAAACTTATATGTCTGACCTGCGTCTGCCATAATTACAGTAGGTATTAGTGTTACTACCCCGCATCTCATTGGGGAGAACCTTTTCACATACTCGGGGGGTTGCCCCGGTTGGGCTGATAAGGTTCTCAGGATATCTTTGCTGCGAACTTCCGGTTCTAAACTCAATAACCAAACTGTGTAAGCTCAAACACCCCCCCAACCCCTCCCCCTGGCAGTAGTATCGAACCCCCAAGGCGCAACCATTGTCCAAGGAGTCGGGACTCCGCCCCACATTGAATCCCCCCCACCCAACCACCCACGCCCCAACTTTACGGTTAATCAAAACAATCAACGAGTTCAAGGAAAATTCGGTAGTCTGCAGTTCGGCCAGACTGTCGGGCACCAGGTCGCCCCATCCAGCGTGATGCATAATGAGACATCTCCAGTGCGCCACAGCTGGGACATTCGAATCTGGATTGTGGCTATTCCGCGCACCAACCCCGATAGCAAAATCTGTGTCTCGTAGTTTAGCAAGATTACCCCCCTCTTATTTAGCCATCATCATTGTCCGCTCCATTTATATTGTGGAGCCCTGTACTTACAGCTGCCGAGTCCTTGGCAGTCTACAGCAGGACCCCTTGGTTCTGTTTTCCCCAGTTGTTAGTCCTCAGGGGTTGCTGTTTAGGTTCTCAGGTCAGCTAGGTCGTCCCTCATCTTGCGATTGGGTCTCCTGTACCAGGCAAAGTGGGAGAACGAATTGTGTGTGGATATGCCCTCCAAGTCCGTCTGCAGGGTGCCATCCGGGACCACCACTATCCGTCCCATCTCGGGAGTCTTATGGGGCAGGCGTTCTTGCTCTTCAGTGGTGTGACGTTGACATTTCTGTCGGCCAGATCGTCTTCTTTGTTCTCGCCAGCCACTGTTTTGGTCTTGTCCGGCGAGACCTATTGAGTCCATCCAGTCCATGGCCTCTTGTGGTGAGGAATAGAAAAGGACCCGGCCACCGTATTGAATGCGAAGCCGGGCCGGAAACAACAGGCTGTATTGAATGTTATGGTCTCTGAGTCGCCGTTTGGCCCCTAGGAAGTCATTTTGCAGGTCCTGTACCTTTCTGGTATAATCAGGGAAGAATTGAATATCCCAATCCTCGAACCGGGGAGGGCCACGAGTGCGCACATACTGCAGAATAGAATCTCTGTCTCTGAAATTGAATAAACGAGCGATTATGGCTCTAGGCGGTGCCCCCGGTCTTGGAGGGGGTCCCAAGGAGCGGTGGGCCCTTTCTATAGCGAACAGTTTAGAGAGTCTGAGATTTGTAAATGCCGACCCTATCCATTGTTCAAGGAACAGGTCCTGCACCGGGCCTTCGGCTTTTTCAGGGAAACCAAGAAATCAGAGGTTAATTTGCCTCGATCTCCCCTCTGCGTCCTCAGCTCTCTCCTCGAGGTGGAGAGACTGCTCCTGCATCGTGTCCATGTCCCCTTCCGTAGTAGTGACTCGGTCCGCTACGTTTCGCAGGTCCAGGCGCAGATGGTTAATATCTATTGCCATGGTATCCATCTTGGTTTCTAGCGCTACTCGAGAGTCTCTAATGGCGGCTAGGATGTCGGCTTTGTCTTGAACCATAGTTCCGAGATGTTGCACCTGACTGGTATCACGTAGTGAGTGTTCGGACGTCGTCGGGCCCGGCACTGTATATTGCACTATCTTGTTAGCTTGGGCTCCCCTCGTCGGCTTGTCTTTGCCCATTGTCTAACTGTTTTTGATGGACTCTCTCCCTTTTGCGCTTTCTGGGGCCCGGAGTGTAGGAAACTCTAATAAGGGCGCCGGACCAACCGCTACCCCAGGCTCTGCGTCTCCAGCAGATCAATCGCATACCTCGCATACCTCAGCAGCGCACTCGAACTCACCAGTGGGGAGGCAACCCTCCGGAAGGCCTTCGCTCCAGTTGTCCTGGCTCAGGGGATATCAGGGTGTGATGGCGTTCTCCCTGTTGTTGGAGGGGGACTCTCTGTGCCACCGGCCCTCCCCCCGTGCCAGACTTCTCAAAAAGCTGTGCTATCTTCTGGCCCGCAGGAGTATGTAAACTTCAGCAGGGAGCTCTCTTATTGCAGCTGCCTCTCACACTGTATTGGGACACACACAGGTGGAATCACGGTCCATGCAACCCCCGCTCACAATACCTCTGTCTCCGGGCTCTCACCGCTCATTTGTAGGCTGCTGTCTGATGTAGATCCAGTAGGGCATCTAGAATGCCTGCGGCAGAGCCCCTCACTCTACACTGGTGATCAATGCCACCCTCACGGTCCTCCAGGATGGTTACTCCAGTCCGGGCCCAGGATATGCTCTTCGCCGCTTAACTGCAATTCGCGCGTGGGATAGACTCCGCCATGATGAAGTCAGGCAGGCCGCCACGTCGCAATCTTCGGCGTCTCGGCGTAACTTTGCATTGGGGTCTGTGGCCTCCACCACCATCAGGCAGGGCACATGTACGTCCCCGTACATTGGCACTGGACCCCCCAATGCCAAACAGATTAGTGTCGCCAACGTTCCGGGTGGGTTCAGGCGTCGGCTTCGTCCTCCTGCTGGTTTACCGCTCGTGGAGGCGGACGATTCGGATTTCAGCCAGAGGGGCTCCATCACAGCACTATGCCCCCGGGAGGGGTCCCCCCACCGCCAACCGTCTTGCGGGCTAAAGTCTATTACGTGTTATGGCCCGGCCCCGCCATTATGAAACCAGGCAGGCCGCCGAGCAGAGATTTCTCCCCTGTGTATTCCGGTGCCGGTGGCCCCCTCGGTTGTCTCCACTTATTCGGGGGGCAGTCCACTGCCTTTATCATCGGGAGTGGGCGCTCGGAACCGCAGGATACATGCAGGATTATTGGTCTGGGGCAGGAGCTCCGGAGAAACGCAGCTAGCCAGCCATGATGTTAGGCCACGCCCCCACGGCTAAAATATTATTATTCACTGCTCATGTGCTGAAGTGGAACAGTGAGCAAAATGAATTTCATCTTCGTTGGCGCGTTAACAACACACTCCCGTCATGACAGGAATTACAGTTGAAGTGCGCAGCACACATGGTGTGCTAGCCCAATGACGTAACACTAGCTCAAGCAACCACCACAGCTAGACTGCTCCATGCAGTTCCTCTGAGTTGCGGCGGCCATCATGAAATTCTATTTGCTTAAAGCCTTGCAATCTTCATAGCACAATGCTAGACTGAAGCTTCCTAAAGGGACAACGTTTTCTCCATTGAGGATACTTGTAACTACACAGGTATTTCGTATGTGAAAACAATCTTCTAGACCTTAGCACGCTACAGATCTGTGAGTTCTTGACAGCTTGGCAGTCATTTCTAAATTTGGCAGCCTGTGTAGTTTCAGCTGAGCGAATGTTAAGTCCTCTATCAGGCAACGGAGATTACTCAATCCTCTATCGGTTATATGTCACTACTCTCCAGCGTGTTAGTATCCAAATGGATGAAACATTTTGTCAAGGGAGATTCAATGCTGACACGGTAGCATGTTTGTTAACATCTTGATTCCTGTTGGTCCCTTACATGGTGCAATGAGCAGTGCATGTCTCACAAGGGTACATTTCCGGATCACTCTATTCAGTGTGTGCAGGATTAGAGGGGCATATTCTGGTTTATCCTGGTGTGTAGTCACAACATAATTTTAGGAATTCCAGGGCTGTATCATCTAAGCCTGGGTGGAGTTTGCGGAGTTTCTCATAGCGGTACTCTGTGAAGTGACAAAAATACTGCTGTGAACAACAGAGTGGGTTACCTTACACAATTTGCACTGATTGTTAGTGCTGTATGTTTGTCCTGCACTGTAAAATCAGCATGAAAGACATCTCATACGGTGCAAGGGGGGTTGCTTCTTTCTGCCGCTTTACTAAAAGTTCTACTTGAGCAGCAGCTTCCTCAATGCAAACAGAAGGTTTCTCAATGCGAGCGGTAGTGACGATTGCGACTGCCCGTGTTACAAAATCTCTTTGGAAAGTGGTCTAGCGTTGCATTTTCCTTACTCGCGCTCGCCAAGTTATCGTTGGAGAGCATGAGCAAGAAGTTTTTCTGAGTGCAAAAAACTCTGCAAACTCCATGAACGAAGCGGAGTTCACTGCCTAGACTTGGCATCATCCTGACTGTAACGGCGTGGGCCAATGATTCCTTTTATCATTTTCGACTACTTGGCAGGTTTTACTTCCTGATGATTACTGGAGATTGGAACTTGACAATGAATGAGTATGTATATTCTTGAAAGATCTATGAATGTATGTTTAATCATCTTCACCACTCTCAAGAGTGGTGCAAATCTCTGCTAATATACAATTGCTCTGTAGGGGCATCTGTTGTTCACAGGTGAGGAGAGGGGCTGAAAGAAATTTAAAAAAGATGCATTAGCAAAGCCAATTGGTCTCGCCATGGCAGGCCTGTTTGTTATTTATTTGCTTTATGCAAACATAGGCAGTAGGCATTAATTGTTTAAAAGTAATAAAAAGTACACATGCTGCAGCTTAAAGGTGGCATGCATATGTTTATGAAATAAATAAAAATTACTCCTCTACAGAATAAATGTAAAAACATGAAATTAATGAAGGAATTAGCTCACCGACCTTGGCACTGCGATGGACTATTTTAACTGTGTGTGAATATATGCGCAAGGAAATGCTGTCACTCACGTTGAAGAGAATAAATATGGCTGAAGTGAGCAGAAGCATTGCCTCATGTTCTATGCTGAGGTGGGTGGAGATAAATATAAATGACAGTTGAACAGACTAATGGTTGAAGAGGTCTTACTGAAAACCCCTATTTTTGTATTTAATTGTTCTGAAAATATGAAGATAGTCACTAGGCCAATCATAAAACTTTGAAAAGGAAAGTAGAAGCCTCATATCCTGAAATTTCCTTTGATCTTAAACTTCAAAATTCAATGTATAAACATCAGGCTTCCTATAGCGACAATCCCCTTGCTGCATGTGCTGCAATGAGGCGAGCATGTGAATATACCATCACCCTGATACTGCCTGCCAGCATACAGGGAACCGCCCTCGACTGTCTCCGCTCCTTCCTCGCTGGCAGAACCCAAAGGATCAGACTCCCGCCCTTTGTCTCCGAACCCACAGAGATCAACTGCGGAGTACCCCAAGGATCGTCGCTTAGTCCCACGTTCTTCAACATCTACATGGCACCCCTCGCCGTCATTGTCAGACAGCATGGACTCAGCAAAGTATCATATGCCGACGATACTCAGCTCATCCTCTCACTCACGAAGGAATCCAACACCACCCGACTCAGCTTCCAGGAAGGAATGAAAGACGTTGCACCTTGGATGAGCAGCAGCTGTCTCAAGCTCAACTTGGAGAAGAAAAAAGTCCTTGTCCTCAGACCCACCCCCTTAGCTTGGGATAACACCTGGTATCCCACTGCCCTCGGCAACACCCCCACCCCCACGTACCACAGCCAGAACCTCAGCATCATACTCAACTCCTCCCTAACCATGACCGTTGCCTCGACCTGCCTCAACACCCACCACATCCTTCTCAAGATCTTCAAGTGGATCACCCCTGAATCCAGAAAGATCGTCACCCACGCACTCATAACTAGCAGACTGGACTACGGAAATGCCCTCTACGCGGGAATGAAGAAATAACCTGCTTGGAAAACTCCAGACCATCCAGAACACCACAGCCAAACTCGTCCTCGGCATCCCACGACAAGATCACATCACCCAACCATTGCAAAACCTCCACTGGCTCCCCGTCAAGATGAGAGTAACTTTCAAGCTACTCACCCACACATACAAATCACTCCACAAGACCGGACCCAAATACCTCAACGAAATAGTCTCCTTCTACGTACCCAAGAGAAACATCTGCTCAGCTGACCATGCCCTAGCAGAAACCCGCACATCCGCAGAACCAAAGCGGGTGGAAGAGCCTTTTCCTACAACATGGCAAATGCCTGGAACCAGCTCCCGGTCAACATGAGGCGCTCCCCCACTCTGCACACCTTCAGGAAGAGCCTCAAGTCCTGGCTTTTCAACTGACCCGGAGCTGCACCCCCCCATCGCCTTGAGACCCTCACGGGTGAGTAGCGTGCTTCACAATTCCCTGATTGATTGATTATTTGATTGAAATAACAATCCTGTACATCTATATAATTTTTTTATGACCATGAGCACAAAACCATTAGGTCTGGCTGTTCAATGAAGTGCATTCATTGACAATTCTGAGTGGATTAGTGAGGGGTGAACATAAGAATGAGTCAAATTGTAAATGAATGGATAGATGAATGTGAGGGCATACATGTATACATAGGTAAATGAGTAACTGCATGTAGGAATGAATGCTTTTGACTGTGTCAATGGATGGATGAGTGCATGATTGTGTAGCTGGATTTATGGATGAGTAAGCCAATGTATTGATAGAGTTGTGAGTGCAAGGATGGTAAATGGTTGAGGAATTATGTGGGTGGATACATGGACAGACAAACAAATGTGTGTGGTCATATATAATTTAAAGAATGACCAATGAGTTAATCTGCATGTACAGATGAAAGGATAAGTTTTAGTGGTGGATTAAATATTTAATTCCACCAGCGAGTAACTCAGAGTTCTGGCCAAATTCTGGCAATTGCCACGTGGTGGAATTTTTTCTCATGTGCTTTCCAAAACAGTAAGTTGGCAGTCGGGATTTGGCATTCGCTAGCGTAATTTTTGATTGCTAGGAGGATATCCAGTGAGATTTTTCCACTGTGGGTAGTTGCGGGTGGTCGCAATCATTCACAGTCAGAAGGCAGCAGCTTGAGTAAAAAATCTATGCAAGCGGCTGTCAAATTAAGGAGCTGTGCTCTCTGGTGCACTGCATGGTGCCGTCTGTGCAGATTTTTCACCACGGAACATGCTACTGGTGCTAAATCACAGAAGCACAACATGCCTTTTTCCACCTGTTGGCAAAACTTTACTAACTTTGCTAAGTTTTTTGTAACTCTGTGGAATTCCGCCAAGTCAATTTCCACAAATACTACCCACCCCTAGTAATATGATGGTTAGCTCACAAATGGGCAAATCCTAGATGCTGCGGTCTGTTTGGTTGAAGGTGGATGCACTTTCAGCCACAGTGACTACTTACTAATACAAGTATTCATCCATGCATTTTTCCAATCACTCATCCATTCATCCTTCCATGTTCTCATTAAGTTGTCCACCCAAACTAACCAATCAAAGAAGCCCTTTCAGATAAATAAATAAAAAAGAACTGGCCTAATGACTTTTCAAAGATGCACAAATTAGCGATAGCTGTGCCAAAATATCGGCACATTCAAAGCTGTACAATCGCTTTTAAAGGAATTAAATGTACACATCCAACAACAAAGTAAAGTTTGGTGCTTCCTTAGTATAAGCATCCTGCCACCTGGGGTGCAGTGACAAGAGCAGGAGAATCCCCCATTCAGTGTACAACTATTCAAAGACAATACCGAAGCACTCATAGAAGTCCACAGTCATGTAAATATGTTCAATAAAACAGTGAAGTGAGGCTGTGGTTGAGTTCCATGTGATTTAATCTTTCCACTGTGTTGCACATTCTATATATATCAATTCGCAATATCCAAATACAAACAGACAGTGTTTCAGCAAAGAGACGTTTTCAAGGCTGCAAAAGGATACATACATTGTCTTATACTCATGTAATGATAACAATGACATAGGGATATTGTTGGCGACTCTAACATACTATCACCAGAAAGAACATCCAAATTACCAATGTGATCCTAAAGGCCTGTATGTGTAATAGGATGATTGTCATGTGAACGTTCAAGAACATTGTTTGTCCATGTGCACGTGGCCCCAATGGTGCTGCAAAGAATATCATGGAGAGTAAATAGAGAAGAAAGGGCATAGGCATGAAAAAAGAATTGCTACTCTTCACCAAAACTAATAAGTGAAGTTTTATTCAAGGGCGCTTTAATAGATAGTGCAACTGAGAAACCCACCAAAGTGGAGTAGAAAGTGTATGCCAAAGAAACTAAAAATAACACTGTGCCTGGAAATAGTAGTAAAATAGAAACAGAGAGGAGTGAGAGCGCCAAAGTATGGTGCCTCACTATAAAATAGTAAAGTTAAAAACTCCATTAAGGCGAGGAATGCGGCTTCATAATATATGTCAGAATGAATAAGGGATGCTAAGTCTCAAAGTATAATAATTTAGAACAAAATGGACTCACTAATATATTAATCGCTAAACAATATGGAAAGTTAACAGTATAGTATGAACACAGTCCATGCTAAATGATGTAAGTTGTGCGCAGTCTTTGGTGCAGATGGAAAAACAAGGGTAAATTACATTGTATTGGCAATGGTTTCACTCATGTCAGATTCGTTAATTGCAGAGTTCTTAAATGAGAATTCCCCTAACTTTATAAAAGCAGACTTTCAAAGTGCCGAAATTGGGCAGCCAAAGAATCAGCCACCAGTGTGAGTTTTATGAAAAGGCGAGTGTCGCCATAAACATATATATGTGAATACATGAAAGGTCAATGGCATATCTGTATGCACTGAAAAAGAGCAGCCCGCAAGCTGTGTAGGCAATTACTTGAAATGCCGTAATATATCAAACCATTATATTTATATATTATATCAAACCATTGCCATAAGGTGGTTCCACTAAACCTTGGAATTAGCTGAAGTGCAAGTTTCATAAAACGGCACGTGTCGCCATAATCATTATGTATGCAAATGCATGAAGGGTCAATGGCATACCTGTATGGATCTGCAAAGAGCAGTCTGCAAGATATTTAGGCAATCAATTAAAATGCTGTGTGGCTTCAATAAGCCTAAAAAGTGAAGTTTAAGAATCAACTAACAGTATAGGGAAGGTCAAATACATGGTATCAAGCCATTGCCTTAAGGTGGTTCTAAACCCCTCCCAGGGGCAAGCCTTCCTCCCCCTCTCAGTGCCCAAAAACTGCTTCCCTTTCTCCCTTAATCATTCCAGTGACAACACGATTTGGTGCATAGAAAGGCTGCAGTTTATTCACACATAACATGGTTGTACATTTCACAATTTACTTGGTCATTCATAAACATCCATGTTGTTGTATATTCTGCATTGTCCTTATTACATTCCTGTAGTTGCTCATTTACTGACAGCACGATCTTTCCTTGCAATGACCCTTTTCTAGGCATCTGTGTTAGTGGTTCCAGGCTTCCCTTGCCACTGTGTTTTGTGGGCGTCCATTAGAACCGACCCGGGCTGCAAATGCCGTTCCGCTTGCCCTGGACCCTTGCTGGCCACTCACCTGCTCCTCAGTGCCCCTACTGTATGGCATCTCAGGGACCCTGAGTGAGCCTCTCATCTATTCTGCCTGTGGCTGTGTGCTGTCATTCGCTCACTCAGTGCCCCTGTTGTGAGGCATCCCAAGGACACTGTGTGAGTCACCCATCTACCTCTAGTAATCTCCTCTTTTGTGTACTTTTTCTGGGTTTCTTCCGGCCACCCCTTCAACCTCGCGGCTGCGATGCTTGCTTACTTCGGCGTGGGTGGTGGGTGGTTGGGATTCCATCTTTGGCTGGGGGGGTAGGATGAAAACTGAGGCCCTGTGCCCCTTTTTACCCTCCCAGCTGCTTGCTGCCTTGTCTCCTGATTGGGGGGCCAGTGGCTACCTGGGGGGTGGCCAATCAGGCCCCCCCTTTTCATGGGCTGCGATGCAGCGAGGGCACCCACTTCCGGGCGGCGTTTGACCCCGGCGCCCATCGGGTCCAGCTGCGCCTCCCCCGGCCTGTGATTCAAGCCCTCCCAGGGGCAAGCCTTCCTCCCCTTTCAGCACCCAAAAACTGCATCCCTTTCTCCCTTAATCATTCCAGTGACAACATGATTTGGTGCATAGAAAGGCTGCAGTTTATTCACACATAACATGGTTATACATTTCACAATTTACTTGTTGATTCATAAACCTCCATGTCATTGTATATTCTGCATTGTCCTCATTACAATCCTGTAGTTGTTCATAACTGACAGTATGATCTTTCCTTGTATTACTCTTTTCTAGGCCTCTGTGTTAGTGGTTCCAGGCTTCCCTTGCTACCGTTTTTTGTGGGCGTCCGTTAGGACCAGCCCGGGCTGCAAGTGCTGTTCTGCTTTCCCTGGACCTTTGCTGGCCACTCGCCTGCTCCTCAGTGCCCCTGCCATGTGGCATCCCATATATATATATGATTGGCGGGTTATTACCCGACAGTCCTGATATAACATACCGGAAAAGTCCATCATTAAAGGACATTCTGGTGCACAGTAATTTCTCTGAAAATAAATTGCCTATAAAAAGACAGGTCATGGGATTTTTATCATGTTCTTCATGCAAGGCCTGTAAGAACAGCTATAAAGTCAAGGAGTACTCAGTTCCTGGCAGGAGAACAAAACACGTGATTGATACATTTCTCAACTGCAACACAAGTTTTGTAGTGTATTGTATGGTTTGCCCGT
The DNA here is from genome assembly GCA_963921515.1 of Calotriton arnoldi. Taxonomy (NCBI): domain Eukaryota; kingdom Metazoa; phylum Chordata; class Amphibia; order Caudata; family Salamandridae; genus Calotriton; species Calotriton arnoldi. The sequence continues at coordinate 297,048 of CAWUFW010005253.1, forward strand.
GTGGTCTCCAGTATATTGGTAGTACCATCCATCCAGCGAAGAAACGTATTCTGGAGCACACACGGGCAATCACAAACCTGGATAATGCATACCCAGTTGCCAGACACTTTGCCGAAACTCATGGATCAAGAAGTGATAAACTACGTTATTTTTGTCTTGACCATGTTCCCATGAAAGAAAGAGGTGGTGACAGGGTTAAGCTTTGTGACAGTTAGAAGCAAGATATATTATCAAACTTCATGCCCAAACCCCCCTAGGGCTCAACAGTAAAGAAGAACTGTGGTCTTTTGTGGGTTAAATCAGGCTGCCTACATAAAACTGAGATATATGGTCAGCTGGGATTATGTGCGGGAAATTTGCATTGCCCATTAAGGGCATGATTGTATACATATGGAGGCGAATGCAAAACTGCTGAGCACTATGCAAATAAGATTTCTTTGAAATTTTCTACCATGGGAGTTCATGTCGTGGCAGGACATGAGCCCATCGAAAGTTCTAGTAGATGAGAATCTATTTGTTAGTTCACAGGAAGGGCATAATTACACATGACTATTGTATACAAATGGCTAATGTGTTTCAAATATTCTTTTCCTGCTTTATACTACTAATTAAGGATGGAATTTTGGTTCTTGATTCTCGGTGGTACTAGTCTGCATAAATACATCGGTGACACCGGGAACCGAAAACAAAAAATGCGGGAACAATTTAGGAATTTTGCATTGGATGATATACATTTCTGAATTTTTGAAATGATCATCATAAAATCTTTTTTTGCGTATGAAATACTTTCACGATGTATTTAATATTGATATTGAACAAGGCAAACAGAGGTAGGCCAAGATGGCCGACACGGAAAGTTGAAATAAGCCACCACATGAAAAGTCCCTTTTCTATGTTAATGTTTTTTTGATTTGGGTTCATGGTAGAATGAAGGGTCATAATATTCATAATTGTGTGTATAAGTATATAGGTATATTTTTGAGAACCAATTGAAAAAGAAAAAAATTAAGCTATATACTTGAACCCCATATATCCTCAAGTGACACACTCGCCCATTCAGGGCTTAATAATAGATACTCGGGAGACAATATTGATGATATTGATGTATATATATATGAATACAATCTGTAACACTATTTTTTAGCAAATTTCATATGTAATGAATGCTATCAATAACGGACTATAATATTGTCCATAAGTGGTTGCTTATTGAATTTTATTCTCCCAGATTATCTTGTTTTTAATGATTTTTATGCACACTATTGCATATAGGTGATATCACGATTGAATGTTTAAAAACATGTTGAAAGATGGTCGCCATGAAATTATGCTATCAATGTTTGATGTAAGTCCATCTTTTATTTTTTATGAAGGACACGTGATGCATTGCTTGTTTTAAATACTTGCGTGTTTACACTGAGAAAATGACATTGAGAAAGCCGTAAGGCGAAACGCGTCTGTCAGTGCAGGGGTGTCTGCACAATAAAGCACTTTGTTTAAACTGAACTTTCGTGTGTGCTCTTCATTGTGGCATTGGAAGGGTTCGCCTTGTGGTTCCGTAAATCAGCGGTTCATCACCGCAGGATTTCGAGCACCCGGGGCGTGAAGGAGCAGCGGCGGTGACTTTCTGTTTCCTGTTGTATATATATATATATATATTTATATATATATATATATATACACTAAAAAATACACAGGTTTCAGGGACGTTATAGTTAGTTGCACATTTCACTCGTACAAAACCAGAGAAATTCGGAAGTTGTAGTTAGTTAAGCTAACTATAACTCATGCCCCCGCAATGCACTGCTGATGACGTCACATATTACATCATTCATGACATGGTCAGTGACAACACTGATGATATCACTGATGACATCTCAAATGACATCACTGATGACATCGCTGATGACATCATCCAATGACTGTGTGTTTCTGTAAAGTTTAAATATGTTTTATATATTTATATGCCAAGGTGTATTGAAGAATGAGTGGATGTATAAGTGTCTAAATGGATGATTTAGTAGGTGCGTGACTGACTGTATAAGTGAGTGACTAAACATGTCTTACTGAATGCATGGGTTAGTGACTAAACTGTGTGAATGTCTGTATCAGTCTGTCAGTTGGTATGTAAGCGGCTGCATGGGTTGGTGAGTAGCTACATGAGTGTCTATATGGGTTATTGATTGGTTGTCTGAGTATCTGTATGGGTGCCTGAGTGTCTGGGTGGGTGGGTGGGGGGGTGTGACTCTGTGCATAGATGTGTGAGTAGGTGATTCACTGGGTGTATGGGTTCAAGAGTGCGTCTGTGAGGTCCATATGGGTGGGTGAGTATGTGTATGGGTGTGTTGGTGAGTGAATGGATGTCTCAGTGGTACATGTGTGAGTAACTACATATGTGAAAGTCAGTATATGTGAGTGTTGGAGTATATAAATGACTATATGTGAGAGTGAGTGATTGTGAGAGTGGCTGTATGGATGAGAGTGTGCTTGTGTCAGTGATTGTAGAAGATAAGTATGTGTTAGTATCTGTATGAAGAAGTGAGGTGGTGCGTGTATAACTGTATAGGTGAGTAAATGGGAGTGTGATTGATTATTTGCATGACTAACTAGGTGTGTGAGTAACTCTATGAATGAGTGGTGGTGTGTGAGTTTCTATATAGGTGTATGAGTGCATATGATAGTGCTGTATTGATGAGTGACTGCATGTATGAGTGACTGTATGGGTGAATGAGTGGATGTGTGTGTAGACCTAGGAATCAGTGAGTGGGTATGTAGTAACTGGTATTGGTGTGTCTATGGTTTCGAAAATGGTAGTCTGTATTTTAGAGTGGGTGTATCAAGGGTTATATTAGGGTGCATCAGATTATCACATGGATGATGTCATCAGTGATGTAATTTGAGATGTCATCAGTGATGTCATCAGTGATGTCACTGACCATGTCATGAATGATGTAATATGTGACTTCATCAGCAGTGCATTGCGGGGGCGCGAGTTATAGTTATCTCAACTAACTATAACATCCAAATTTCTCTGGTTTTGTATGAGTGAAATGTGCAACTAACTATAACATCCCTGAAACCTGTTGTTTTTTCAGTAAATTTGAAAGGTTTTTTAAATGCTTATTTCTAACTATAACGTCCCTGAAACCTATTGTTTTTTCAGTGAATTTCAGAGGTTTTTAAAATGCTAATTTCTAACTATAACGTCCCTGAAACCTATGGTTTTTTCAGTGAATTTCAAAGGTTTTTAGAATGATAATTTCTAACTAGAGCATCTCTGAAACCTATGGTTTTTTCAGTGAATTTCAAAGGTTTTTAAAATGATAATTTCTAACTATAACGTCCCTGAAACCTATGTTTTTTTCAGTGAATTTCACAGGTTTTTAAAATGGTAATTTCTAACTTTAACGTCCCTGAAACTTGTGTTTTTTTCAAAGGTTTTTCAAATGCTAAATTTTAACTATATAATTATTTTAAACTTACCTTTTCTATGATATTTGTAAGTGTTTTTTATAATTCCTTTTTTTTTTAAATGATTGGAAGTATATTTTTGAACTTTTCTTTTTTAAATTATACTTTGTTTCTCTAAAATCTTTTTCTAAAAATAAAATCACTCTTTTAAAATACATATATTATTTACTACTAAAAATATACTTTGTTATTTATATGTACAACTTAAATTTATATTTACTTGAAATCACACTTTTAATACTGAAAAAGGTGTTTTATTGTATTGATTTTTTATTCATTTATTTTTTTACACAGGGGTCGCGCACCCTACGTGAACCTACACGATGGGTGTGCGGTTTAAGGGTGCACTGACACATGTTTCCGGGGTCGCGCCGGGATCGCGCAGGGATCGCGCTGGGGTCCCACCTTCAGCGTATTTTTAAAAGTATGAAATATCATTGTAGAAATTATAAATATCGGTTTTGGTTAAAGACTTTCACTAATATATTTTAGAAAAGAATTTATAAACAGTATATTTTAGTTTACTATTAACTGTACGAAATTTCACGACTGCGCGACGTATGCGTGTAGGGTGCGCGACCCCACCCTCCATGAGTGCAGGACATATGCATGTACGGTGCGCGACCCATCCCTGCACGTATTTCCGGGGTCGTGCCGGGATCGCGCCCGGTCGCGTCTTCGGCGTATTTTCAAAGTGTGAAATATCACTGTACAAAGTTAAAATATCAGATTTGTATAAACACGTTCACTAATATATTTTTTAAAATATTTTATAAACATCTATTTATACTTAATATTATATATACGAAATTTTACGGGTGCACGATGTGTAATCGACTGGTGCGCGCACCCTACGCGACTCCATGTGACCTGAAAAGAAAGCTTTTCATTGGTTTAAATCATTTTAATTCTTTTAGAGGGGGGATCTAACACCTGTTTTATTTCCCTTATCATTTGTCAGTGTTCCTGACAACACCTAATTTTTGTAGGCTGCTGGATTTGCTTTTTTTTTTGGTGTGTTTGACTGTTTTTACAGCAATATGGCATCAAGTCACCCTGAGCAAGATCTTGAAGAAGACTCTGAAGAAGTGGAAGAGCCAATTAAAAAAAGAAAAGAGAGTGTAAACTGGGCTTTCTTTTCAGTACCAGAGGGCGAAAAGAAAGTAAACGCTAGAAAAGTTACCTGCACTATCTGCAAAGCAGTACTTTCCCGAGGTTCGGAGAAGAAGTACTCCTGTGGTACTTCTTCTATGAAGAAGCACATAGAAATTAAGCATCCTGTTCGTTTCTCCAAAGAAATCATGCGGCGGGAGAGAAATGAACAAGATTCCCAGGCTGACAATAATGCCCCATCAACATCGGGTGCAGGAGTTCCAGCTTCACCTCGGCCACACATTGTTCCTGAGCTGGTGCATGCGTCTATTAATTGCTGCAAATGCAATGCTAAACTGTGTGTTTTGGGGCAATGTCTTGATGTTATTGTTAATGCAATCAAAGTGTTATTTTTTTTTCTATCATTGACTTTGTTCTTTTTTCTGTTTGTTTTCAACTACTGATGTTACAGTGTTGAATTTTTTTTCCCAAAAAGTCAAAAACACCATCAACAAAATCTTTAAAAATACAAAAAAAACTACAAAATTGTTTTTAAAAGAAAAAAAACGGTTCTTACGGAACCACATCAACTGGTTAAAAATAGAAACGTTTCCAGAGTGATTACATAAGTGAAACGGTAGTTTTTGAGTGATTGGAGGAATATGTGGATAGTGTGTAGGTGATTGCATGAGTAAATGGGTAGTATGTCAGTGTATGCATCACTTCATAGGTACTGTTTGAAGGAATGGATGGGTGTAATAGAAGTGCCTGAATGATTGGAGGAGTGCATAGGTAGTACCTGAGTGATTGCATGACTGTATAGCTATTGTTTGAGTGATTACATGCATGTATGGATAGTGCCTGGGTGATTGGAGGAGTGCAAGAGTAGTGCGTAGTGATTTTATAAATGCTTCAGTAGTGGCAGAGTGATTGGATGAGTGCATACGTACTGGCTGGGTGATTGTAGGAGTGCATATGTAGTGAATGTGTGATTGGAGCAGTGCATGGGTATTGTGTGGGTTATTGCATGAGTGGATGAGTATTGCCTGTGTGATTGGAGGAGTCCTTGGGTACTGCCTGGGTAATTGAAGGAGTGAATGAGTAGTGTGTGGGTGATAAGAGGAGTGCATGTATAATGCATGTGTGATTAGATAAGTGCATGGGTAGTGCCTATGTTATTGCATGACTGGAAGAGTAGTGTCTTGGTGATTGGAGGAGTGCATTGGTAATGCCTGGGTGATTTTGTAACTGTATAGGTATTGAATGGCTGATTTTGTTAGTGCATACGTAATGCCTAGGTAATTGTGCAGAGGTAATGTATGGGCGATTTGAAGAGTGCATGGGTAACACCTGAGTGATTGTATGAGTTGATGGGTAATGCCTGGATAATTGCATTAGTGCATTAGTAGTACCTGGGTGATTGGAGGAGTGCAAGGATAGTGCATGGTGATTGGATAAGTGTATGGGTAGTGCCTGGGTGATTGGAGGAGTGCATGGCTACTGGCTAGGTAATTGAAGGAGTGAATGAGTAGTGTCTGGGTGATTACAGGAGTGCATGGGTAGTGTATGGGTGATAAGAAGAGTGCATGGGTGATTGGATGAGTGCATGGATAGTGCCTGGGTTATTGCATGAGTGGATGAGTAGTGCCTGGGTGATTGGAGGAGTGCATTGGTAATGCCTGGGTGATTTTGTAAATGTACAGATATTAAATGGCTGATTTTGTTAGTGCATAGGTAATGCCTGGGCAATTACATGAGTGCAGAGGTAATGTATGGGTGATTGGAAGAGTGCATGGGTAATGCCTGACTCATTACAAGGGTTTATAGGTAATGCCTGCAAAATTGCATGAGTGCATGGGTAGTGCCTGGTTGACTGGAGGAGTGCAAGGATAGTGCATGGTGATTTTGTAAGTGCATGGGTAGTGGCTGGGTGATTGGAGAAGTGCATGGCTATTGGCTGGGTAATTGAAGGAGTGAATGAGTAGTGTCTGGTTGATTAGAGAAGTGCATGGGTAGTGTATGGCTGATTGCATGAGTGCATGGGTAGTGCCTGGGTTATTGCATGAGTGGATGAATAGTGCCTGGGTGATTTGAGGAGTGCATTGGTAATGGCTGGGTGATTTTGTAACTGCATAGGTAATGAATGGCTGATTTTGTTAGTGCATGGGTAGTGCCTGGGTGATTGGAGGAGTGCAAGAGTAGTGTGTAGTGATTTTATAAATGCTTCAGTAGTGGCGGAGTGATTGGATGAGTGCATACGTACTGGCTGGGTGATTGGAGGAGTGTATGTGTAGTGCATGGGTGATTGGAGCAGTGCATGGCTATTGTGTGGGTTATTGCATGAGTGGATGAGTACTACCTGTGTGATTGGAGCAGTCCATGGCTACTGGCTGGGTAATTGAAGGAGTGAATGAGTAGTGTCTGGGTGATAAGAGGAGTGCATGTATAATGCATGTGCTATTGGGTAAGTGTATGGGTAGTGCCTGTGTTATTGCATGAGTGGATGAGTACTGCATGGGTGATTTGAGGAGTGCATGGGTAATGCCTGAGTGATTGTATGAGTTTATGGGTAATGCCTGGATAATTCCATGAGTGCATAAGTAGTGCCTGGTTGATTGGAGGAGTGCAAGGATAGTGCATGGTGATTTTATAGGTGCATGGGTAGTGGCTGGGTGATTGGAGAAGTTCATGGCTACTGGCTGGGTAATTGAAGGAGTGAATGAGTAGTGTCTGGGTGATTAGAGGAGTGCATGGGTAGTATATGGGTGATTGGATGAGTGCATGGGTAATGCCTAGGTTATTACATGAATGGATGAATAGTGCCTGGGTGATTTGAAGAGTGCATTGGAAATACCTGGGTGATTTTGTAAGTGCATAGGTATTGAATGGGTGTTTTTCTAAGTGCATAGGTAATGCCAGGGTAATTGCATGAGTGCAGAGGTAATGTATGGGTGATTGCTAGAGTGCATGAGTAATGCCTGAGTGATTGCATGAGATTATGGGTAATGTCTGGATAATTACATGAGTGCATGGGTTGTGCATGAGTGATTGCAAGAGTGCAAGGATAGTGCAAAGTGATTTTATAAGTGCATAGATAGTGGCTGAGTGATTGGATGACTGCATGGGTACTACCTAGGTAATTAGAGGAGTGCATGGGTAGTGCCTGGTTGATTACATTAGTGTGTGGGTAGTGCATAGGTGTATGGATGAGTGCATGGGTAGTGCCTGGGTTATATCTAGGGGTGGGCGGAATTTGCGTAGTCGCACTACGCAAAGCTCAGCAAAACGGTAAAAGATCTCCGCGAGCAAGCAAAAGTTCCGCGAGCACGCGGAATTGCTTGTTCCGCCCATTCGCAATGCTTTTTTCCTGTTCGCGAACGCTGTTTGCGTGCTCGGGGGAAATATCTTGTGAACATGCATTTTGAAAGCACGAACATTCAAAAAATTCTGCGAAGCCGCGGATCGCGGAATTTTTGGCAATTCCGCGTTCTCCGCGGAACGCGAAATTACCCAAATTCCGCGAGCGGAACGGAATTTCCCGCCCTGGCCTAGTTATATCATGACTGGATGAGTACTACCTGCATGATTGGAAGAGTGCATGGGTAATGCATGGATGATTGCATGAGTGCATGGTTAGTGCCTGGGTGATTCCATAAGTGGAGTAGTAATGTCTGAATGATTGAAGGAGTGCAGAAGTAATACTTGGGTGATTGCAAGATTGTAGGAGTAATGTCTGGGTGATTGCAGGAGTGTATGGGTACTGCCAGAGTGATTAAAGGTGTGGATTGGCAATGCCTGCATGATTTTGTAACTACATAGGTTATGCTTCTGTGATTAAAGGAGTGCATGGATAGTACTGAGGTGATTGGAGGAGTGAGTTGGCAAAGTTTGAAAAATTAATGACTGCATTAAAAGTGACTGTAAACATTACTTCATATTATTATGCTTATTATATCATTTTATCTTACCTTCTTTATTGAAGCAGATATCAATGTCATTGAAACTATTTTACAGTTGTTTCATTGTAAACATAGGGGCCTATTAGCAATAACCGGCGATAATTATCGCTAAGCGCACTTAGCGCTAGGATAATTATCGCCGGCTATCACCGGTTTCTATCGTGGAGATAGCGTGCTATCAGCAACGCTTATCTCCAATGCGATAGAAACCCCTGCTGTCGCTGGAAAACAGTGTGATTATCGCTGGAAATCCAGCGATAATCGCACTGTGACCGGCGATAGCTTGCTGATAGGGCAAGGGGGATTTAGCCATGTAATCCACCTCCCATTGGATTACATGGCTAAGTCAGGTTTGGACCAGGTGTAAAAAAACAAGCGCAAATAGTGTTTAGCGCTGGTTTCTTTATCGCCTTGCTGGCCTCCCTAATAGGCGATAGCGATGTTAGCGACTATTTCCAGTCGCTGCCAGGTTGGGAACGCCTACTTTGCATGTCATTAGCGATAAATATCGCTGGCATGCAAAGTGGCACCCAACCCGGTCGCTATCGCCTAAAAACTGTCGCTAACAGCTGTTAGCGACAGCTTGCTAATAGGGCGATAAAAATATCGCCGCTTTAGCGGCAAAAAGTGCCGCTAAAGCGGTGATAAAGCCCTTGATAATATGCCCCTAAATTTTAAATACTTTCAAACTTTAGTATTACTTTCTGTAAAAGAGAAGAAAAATACTGTTATTGCATATAATATTATAGTTTTAAGAACACAACATCATTTTAGAATTACATAACATATTCAGTTTGTATTTTTTGCGGTTTTCAGAATTCCATTGAATTTCACCATACACAGTGATTTCAATGTGGATCATCATATAACAGCAGGCAAAAAAATACAATATGTAAGATTGTAAAAAAAAACAATTCTGTGTTATTTACAACAAGTTCAAATATCTATTTACATTTTCTAAAATATACACCCTCATTTGCATTGCAAATAATATAAAGATCAAGCATATAAACTACTACTGTGAAACACAATTTGCCAAATGCAATATTGTTAGACTTGCATCTTTTGGCGTGTTTCCCCTGAGTTTTTTGCTTTCTGACCTCCCGGTTTTGACTCTGTTTGTGCTGGCTTAGTGTTTCTGTACACTTTTCTCACTGCTGATCAGTGGTAAAGTGCAAGTGCTCCTGTGGTAAAATGTGTTGTGGATTAGTGTTTCCACGATTGGCCTGTTTGATATATGTGTCAGTCCCTAGTAAAGTGCACTGCGTGTGCCAGGGCCTGTAAATCAAATGCTGTTGGCGGGCTGCAGCACTGGATTGTGCCACCCACCCAACCAGCCCGTAAATGTAACTCCGGCCTGCCATTGCAGAGCCTGTGTGCAGTCTGGTACTACCATGTCGACTTGGCAAGTGCACCCACATTTCCAGGACCTAACCTTCCCTTTTCTTATATGTCAGTCACCCCTAAGGTAGGCCCAAGGTACCCCTGTGGGCAGGGTGCAGTGTATGTGAAATGTAGGACATGCCCTGGTGTGTGTGGCATGTCCTGATAGTGAATTACTGCCAATTTCGTTTTTTACTATTGCAAGGCTACCTATTCCCCGTAGGACAGAATGGGGAGTTTGTTTATAACATCTTATAAACATAACTGGCCCTGGAAACTAGGTAGGACAATAAAGTTTAGTATGCCTGAACTCAGAATCTAAAGACGCATCCTTTAGTGAAGGTGATTTTTACATTCTGTGTTTGAAAATACTACTTTTAGAAAGTAGGTATTTTCTTGCCTAACCATCCAGTGTGCCTCTGCTGGGTTTGTGGATTGACTGTCTGGGTTTTAGATGACAGGGGCTGGGGAGCAGGAGTGGCTCCAGATAGTCTAGGTGGGTCAGGAAAGGGCTGAATAGACCTGGGCTGCATTTAGAGTAGGGGGAGGAGATTTCCTTGCACCTGAATGGGCCTGGTCTGCCTTTGACAATGCCGTCTCCATTCCTGCCAGGAAGCCACACCAGAGAAGGCAGAACTAATTCTGTCTGGGTACGACACTCTCTGCCTAAGAGATCAAAGGATTTTCTGATATAAATATTGGGGCCCAGACCCCTGAACTTTAGAACTCTTTTGGACCAAGAAGACTGCCAAGAAGAAGAGCTGGAGAAGCTGTGAGGAGGAACTACCACTTTGCGGTGTGCTTTGCTGTGTTGCCCTGCAGTGGCTGCTTCTGTCTTGGGCAGTGAAAGGACAGGATTGAACTTTCTGCAATCTACTTTTGTGAGTTTCTCCAAGGGCTTGAGGTAGAGCTTGCCCCCTGTTCAAGAAGTCTCCTGAACAACAATGACTTCAAGCACTTCTGCCCTCAGCACTGGGAACTGTGTGTTTTGTGCTGCAACAGAAGAAAAGCAACCCGACGACGTCTACAATGCCGCTGCCGACTCCGTGTCCTGAAGGCACTGCAGAGGGCACTGCCGCAATTCCGCACCGTGACCCTGGTGTCACCGACGACGCCTGCTGACGCTGCCACCGAGCCACTGCTTGCACCGTGACCGGTGGGCACCACACTCCACACCGCCTCACTTCACGACGATGCCTTGGTAGTGTCAAGCTGTGTTCCACCTATCATTGCTGGGGCCTCCATTGGTAGAATCTTTGGCGGGTCTGTCTCTCGCCTGCGTATTGGCTTTGGTAGTTTTGTTTTCAGTGGCCACGTCCGCGGTCCACTCCTAAAAAACCAGTAGGGAGGAGTGGCGGTGGTTGAGGACGCCTATGTGCGCCTGAGCTTGTGCCCTCACCACTGTTTGAGTCCTCGATGGATGTATTGGAGTAATCAGAGAAGGTTATAAGCTGATTGTTGCAGTACCTGCCCCAGATTCTGTTTCTAGGTGGCTGGTAGGGTGTGTTGTAGAATGTGTCGTGTAAATATGGATACGTCTGGTCTCTATTGTAGTTCTTAATGTTCTTCTGAATTTTGTTTACTTTTTAATTTTGTTCGAAGGTATGGAAGGTTGCGATAGTAGCGTTTACTCTGTCTAGGAGGCCCTTAGCGTCAGTGATGGTAGTGTCAGCTAGGATAAGCTTCTCTAACTCTGCTATCTCTTCCAACTCTTTCTTACTGTGTTCTATCGCCGTGTCAATACCCAGGACCATCCAGTGCCTGGAGCAAGTAGTAGCCAGATGACTAAAACCAGTACGAAACTTGGGGTCCTGGGTAAAAATAGCAGGGACGTTACGTATTTGTAGTCCTAGAAGTATGGTGTTGGATTTAAGGTACTCAGTAAGCATGCGAGCATGCAGGTCGGTGCGAATTTGTTTTTTCTTGAGATTTTCTAGTCTCTCGAGTAGTACCCTAGAAGTGTTGGGTGCTGAAGGGAGGGGTGTAGAAGTATGAGACAAAAGAGAGGGGCCACTGAGGATATTTCAGATGTAGTCATCCGAATAGGAGGGGGTCTCCCTGGAGGACATAATATGCAGATTAGTTGCACATTATGTGACACAAGGTTGTGTACTGTATATTTGAAATTATACTCTCGCAATCCAGCGATTGCTCAATCTTAAGAAAAACAAAAACAGGAGTAAACCCGTTAACCCAGTTGAGACCGGGTAAGTATTACAACAATAAAACAGCGTCTCAACAGGTATATCAAGCGGGGGGACTGTTCAAAAGGTGTATCAATCACACAGCACAGGAAAGAAACAAGGGAGACCAATGAAATTGGAAAGGTTGTTATTTGCATATAGAAGCACAAAAATCAACTAAATTGCAGTAACCATACCAACCAGATGTGCACTGGAAGTGTTGTAGTGAATAAACGGCGCAGTGACACACGTGATTAAAAAACAACGTGAGGCGGCGAAAAATTATAATGATAATCAGTGTAGGTCAAACAAAAATATTTACAATCACAAACATAATTCCATTATTTGTGAATGACCCTTTGGTTGCCGCAATTGGCGTTGTAGAGTCGACGGCGTTTCGACCTCTCTAACTCAAGGTCATCATCAGGACGATGGTTACACGATTCAATTAAAGTGCTCTATAGAATCAAGAGGGAAGGGAGAAAAATTCAATAGGACTGAAACCCAGAGAGAAGAGATTAAAACACGGGAAGGAAAGTCAGGGCAGTACCTGGTGGCACTAGGTGGGGAGGGGGAAGGAAAAATCCAGAAGGTGAGTCCTACACGTCTGGAACCGCGAGCGGTGTGACTTGGGGAAGCCTTCAATGGCTGGGATGTCGTCTAGAGAAGGGAAGAAAACATAAGAATGGCAATGGCAATCAAGAAACAAGGGCCGATTAAAAAGACCAGTGGTTAAACGGCACCATGGACTTACCAATTGTGGAAGGTCCTACGTCAAGGGGGAGAGCGTGCGGAAAGCTGGGCAGCACTCTGAAAGGAAGGGAGATGAGAAAAGGAAAGGGGAGGGGCGATTAAACATTGGGATAGACCGATGGTTTTAGGTTGGTGCAAAAGGACAAAAACCGCTGTGGTCTTACCGGAGGAAAATTCCGATGGGCAGCGTGTGGTTGGGTCCAGTGATTCGTCGCGTTCGGAGGAGTATGGGATCAGGATGCCGGGATTAGTCCAAAGTGCGGGTAGGACGAGTAAAGCGTCTCAAGCGTGCTGCGTGGCATGTCTAAGATATAGAAGCCGGCAGAGTCACGTGAGAATGCTTAACGCGCGAGTACTGGCGATAAGAACTAGAGCGTGGTGCAAGTATTCAATGCCCCTGTGCGACGGGAAAGAATAGAAATAAAAACGGCACAGAGCAATGGCCGTCTGTGAAAGACACCGAGAAAGAGTGACGTAAAATACATATTCAGACAACATTCAAGGGTATTAAATTACAGTAAAAACAGTGAATTGCAGTAGCAGAGGGATACATTTCATGTGTAATGGTATAACTACACAGTTATTCGGTAGACTGCAAAACGATACATATAAATGGCAATATAGTGGCTACCGAGTATATTTGGATGATCTTACATGGGAATTGTGTGCCATGCACGAGGAAATCAAACCAACATATTGCATCTGGTGATGAATGTAAAAAGGGGAAGTTAAGCGAAATCAGATACATTAAACAATTTACAAAAAGCGGGAACAATGATACACTGGCTACCAAGTCCATTTGGATGATCTTTCACGGGAAGTTTGTACCATGTAAGAGGGAATAAAAACAACGTAATGCATCTGGTGTGACTTGCAAAATTGTCAAATTAAGTGAAATCGGATACATAAACAATTTACAAAAACAACGGAAACAATGACTAATGTATTTGGCGAACTCTGGGCTTGTGTATTGTGACCAACTGTGTTGACAAGTGATACATTACCAATGTAAGTGTTAAAACATATAATATGAATAAAACACAATTTGAAAAAAGTTTATGCATTAGTTTCCAGTTTGGAGAGAATGAACATACAGAATTAGAGCAAGAAACAGCTATCACACGGTGAATGTAAGACTAGGAGTTCTATGTTGTAGTGATCACTGTGTTCCACTCATCAAGTGAATTCAGGCCTTGGGCTACAGAGTTGCACCGTGTGATCCATCTACACTCACATTTGTTCAGTAGGAGATGGAGGTTACCGCCACGGATGGGTAGTAATGGACGGTCTATGACCTGCCATGTCATATCTGTTTCTGAGTGATTGTTTTCTTTGTAGTGTGTTACCAATGGTGCAGTGGTGACATTGCATCTAATGCGACTCTTGTGCTGGGAGATGCGTTGTTTCACCATCTGTGTGGTCTGGACTATGTAAAGTATATTGCAAGGGCAACGAATCGCATAGATGACATTATTGGTGCGACAGTTGGAAAAATGCTTGAGTTGGTAGGTACGGTCTGTGGTGACAAATACCTTGGTGTTACTGGTAAGGTCAGAAACATTACAATTCTGGCATTTATAATGGCCTTTGATGGGTGGGAGACCCCACAATGATGTCACTGATTGGTCATTCTTTTCTTTAGAAGGCCATGTAATGGCATGGACCAGTTTGTCCGAGAGATTGTCTCCTCTTTTGTAAGAAAGTAAAGGGGGTTCAGAAAAATGTGCGAAGGTACGGAGCAATGTCCAATTTGTCTTGATTATTTTGACAACCTTGTTACTACAAGGACTGTAGGTTTAGACAAAAGGAATACGTGTGTTTTGGCGTTTGATTGATGGTGCCAGGATTATCTCTCTATGACTGTACCAAGCACGCTTGAGCGCCCTTTTTACTAGGTGTTTAGGGTAGCCTCTGCTAGTCAATTTTTCGGAGAGGATAGCTGCCTCACAGAAATAGTCCTTGCGCCATTTACAATTCCGCCGTATGCGGAGGAATTGCCCATATGGTAGGCCGTCACGCAGGCCGCGTGGATGGTAGCTAGAATAAAGCAGCAAGGTATTGCGTTCAGTGGGTTTTCGGTACATGGTAGTGCCAATGGTGCCCTCCTCTGCGTGTAATGTGAGATCAAGGAAGGGAAGATCATTTCTTCTGATGTCAGAGGTAAAAGTAAGGTGGGGTTGGTTGGTGTTGAGCCAAGTGACAAAGGAGGAAAGGTCTTCTTGTTGTCCTTGCCATAGGAGGAGGATGTCGTCTATGTAGCGACGCCATAGTATAATGTTATTCAAGAATGGGTTTTGGATTGACAAGATAAGTGTCGATTCCAAGTGGTGAACATAGAGGACAGCAAAATTCGGGCAAAACAGGCGCCCATGGAAACTCCTTTAATCTGGAGGTAGTGCGTGTCTTTGTACAGGAAGTAATTGTTGGTCAATGCAATGTTAAGAAGTTGAATTATGAACTCGGTCGGAATATGCATGGGTCTCAATCGTGTATTCAATAGATGTTCAATCACTGCCAGGCCCTCTGTCTGGGGAATGTTGGTATACAATGATTCAATATCGAGGCCAGCCATGAGGTCAGTATCGGTGTTGAATGGGAGATCCTCAATGATATTGATCAAGTGGGTGCTGTCTTTGACAAAGGTATTGGTGAGTGGAACAAATTCTTTCAAGATGGCGACAATGTATTTGCCCAATGGTTCCAAGATGGAACCGCAACCAGAGACTATGGGTCGGCCGGGTGGGGTCGATGGGTTTTTATGTATTTTAAGCACAGTATTGATCACAGGTGTTCTGGGATGTGGGTTATTGAGGAAAGCATGTTCTTTTTACTGATGATGCCACTGTGAAGAGCCTGAGAGGTGATTGTGGATATTTTCTTTTGAATAGTGGTGAGTGGTTCTGAAGTCAACTTGCGGTAGTGTGTGGCATTGTTGAGCTGGCGAAGGATCTCGCCGTCATATTTGTCATGATCCATCACAACTATACCCCCGCCCTTATCGGCGGGTTTGATGACTATATTCTTGTTGTCACTTAAAATGTTTATGGCAAGTTTTTCCATGAGTGGCAAATTGTAGGGTACAAATTCGGATTGGTGTTGGAGTTCCTTCACTTCGTGTAGGACGAGTTTCTCAAAGGTTAACATTTCTGGCGGCATCATTGAAGTAGGTGGCAAGAAGGTGGAGGCCGGTCTGAATTGTCTTACAAAAGGCATATTGGTTTCAGGTTTATCAGAGAAAAACTGTTTCAGACGGATACGTCTGAAAAACAGGAGTAAGTCTTCCTGAAGCTTGAAAAAATTACTGCGTGCAGTGGGGACGAAGGAAAGGCCTTTACTGAGTAGGGGGATTTCATCAGAGGATAGAATATGGGTGGATAGATTGAAGATGGGTATGGACAGGTTGGGGGAGATGAAGTCTGGAGTGTTAAAGGAATTACAGGTTGTGCAGCCACATTGTTCATGGGTAGATCGGGTAGCCCTGCAAGGGTGGTAATAGATGGCCTGGAGATGGTGGATGGAATCCTGTTTTCATTATTAGAGTTGGAAGGGATGGAAATATCCCTCGGTAAGAGTGTCATAGTGTCAAGCTGTGTTCCACCTATCATTGCTGGGGCCCCCATTGGTAGAATTTTTGGTGGGTCTGTCTCTCGCCTGCGTATTGGCTTTGGTAGTTTTGTTTTCTGTGGCCAGGTCCGCGGCCCACTCCTAAAAAACCAGTAGGGAGGAGTGGCGGTGGTTGAGGACGCCTATGTGTGCCTGAGCTTGTGCCCTCACCACCGTCTGAGTCCTCGATGGATGTATTGGAGGAATCAGAGAAGGTTATAAGCTGATTGTTGCGGTACCTGCCCCAGATTCTGTTTCTAGGTGGCTGGTAGGGTGTGTTGTAGAATGTGTCGTGTAAATATGGATATGTCTGGTCTCTATTGTAGTTCTTAATGTCCTTCTGAATTTTGTTTACTTTTTTATTTTGTTCGAAGGTATGGAAGGTTGCGATAGTAGCGTTTACTCTGTCTAGGAGGCCCTTAGCATCAGTGATGGTAGTGTCAGCTAGGATAAGCTTCTCTAACTCTGCTATCTCTTCCAACTCTTTCTTACTGTGTTCTATCGCCGTGTCAATACCCAGGACCATCCAGTGCCTGGAGCAAGTAGTAGCCAGATGACTAAAACCAGTACGAAACTTGGGGTCCTGGGTAAAAATAGCAGGGACGTTACGTATTTGTAGTCCTAGAAGTATGGTGTTGGATTTAAGGTACTCAGTAAGCATGCAAGCATGCAGGTCGGTGCAAATTTGTTTTTTCTTGAGATTTTCTAGTCTCTCGAGTAGTACCCTAGAAGTGTTGGGTGCTGAAGGGAGGGGTGTAGAAGTATGAGACAAAAGAGAGGGGCCACTGAGGATATTTCGGATGTAGTCATCCGAATAGGAGGGGGTCTCCCTGGAGGACATAATATGCAGATTAGTTGCACATTATGTGACACAAGGTTGTGTACTGTATATTTGAAATTATACTCTCGCAATCCAGCGATTGCTCAATCTTAAGAAAAACAAAAACAGGAGTAAACCCGTTAACCCAGTTGAGACCAGGTAAGTATTACAACAATAAAACAGCGTCTCAACAGGTATATCAAGCGGGGGGACTGTTCAAAAGGTGTATCAATCACACAGCATAGGAAAGAAACGAGGGAGACCAATGAAATTGGGAAGGTTGTTATTTGCATATAGAAGCACAAAAATCAACTAAATTGCAGTAACCATAACAACCAGATGTGCACTGGAAGTGTTGTAGTGAATAAACGGCGCAGTGACACACGTGATTAAAAAACAACGTGAGGCGGCGAAAAATTATAATGATAATCAGTGTAGGTCAAACAAAAATATTTACAATCACAAACATAATTCCATTATTTGTGAATGACCCTTTGGTTGCCGCAATTGGCGTTGGAGGGTCGACGGCATTTCGACCTCTCTAACTCAAGGTCATCATCAGGACGATGGTTACACGATTCAATTACAGTGCTCTATAGAATCAAGAGGGAAGGGTGAAAAATTCAATAGGACTGAAACCCAGAGAGAAGAGATTAAAACACGGGAAGGAAAGTCAGGGCAATACCTGGTGGCACTAGGTGGGGAGGGGGAAGGAAAAATCCAGAAGGTGAGTCCTACACGTCTGGAACCGCAAGCGGTGTGACTTGGGGAAGCCTTCAATGGCTGGGATGTCGTCTAGAGAAGGGAAGAAAACATAAGAATGGCAATGGCTATCAAGAAACAAGGGCCGAGTAAAAAGACCAGTGGTTAAACGGTGCCGTGGACTTACCAATTGTGGAAGGTCCTACGTCAAGGGGAGAGCGTGCGGAAAGCTGGGCAGCGCTCTGAAAGGAAGGGAGATGAGAAAAGGAAAGGGGAGGGGTGATTAAACATAGGGATAGACCGACGGTTTTAGGTTGGTGCGAAAGGACAAAAACCGCCGTGGTCTTACCGGAGGAAAATTCCGATGGGCAGCGGGTGGTTGGGTCCAGTGATTTGTCGCGTTCGGAGGAGTATGGGATCAGGATGCCGGGATTAGTCCAAAGTGCGGCCCCCCCTGGCCGACCCATAGTCTCTGGTTGCGGTTCCATCTTGGAACCATTGGGCAAATACATTGACGCCATCTTGAAAGAATTTGTTCCACTCACCAATACCTTTGTCAAAGACAGCACCCACTTGATCAATATCATTGAGGATCTCCCATTCAACACCGATACTGACCTCATGGCTGGCCTCGATATTGAATCGTTGTATACCAACATTCCCCAGACAGAGGGCCTGGCAGTGATTGAACATCTATTGAATACACGATTGAGACCCATGCATATTCCGACCAAGTTCATAATTCAACTTCTTAACATTGCATTGACCAACAATTACTTCCTGTACAAAGACACGTACTACCTCCAGATTAAAGGAGTTTCCATGGGCGCCTGTTTCGCCCCGAATTTTGCTGTCCTCTATGTTCACCACTTGGAATCGACACTCATCTTGTCAATCCAAAACCCATTCTTGAATAACATTATACTATGGCATCGCTACATAGACTACATCCTCCTCCTATGGCAAAGACAACAAGAAGACCTTTCCTCCTTTGTCACTTGGCTCAACACCAACCAACCCCACCTTACTTTTACCTCTGACATCAGAAGAAATGATCTTCCCTTCCTTGATCTCACATTACACGCAGAGGAGGGCACCATTGGCACTACCTTGTACCGAAAACCCACTGAACGCAATACCTTGCTGCTTTATTCTAGCTACCATCCACGCGGGCTGCTTGACGGCCTACCATATGGGCAATTCCTCCGCATATGGCGGAATTGTAAATGGCGCAAGGACTATTTCTGTGAGGCAGCTATCCTCTCCGAAAAATTGACTAGCAGAGGCTACCCTAAACACCTAGTAAAAAGGGCGCTCAAGCGTGCTTGGTACAGTCATAGAGAGATAATCCTGGCACCATCAATCAAACGCCAAAACACACGTATTCCTTTTGTCTCAACCTACAGTCCTTGTAGTAACAAGGTTGGCAAAATAATCAAGAAAAATTGGACATTGCTCTGTACCTTCGCACATTTTTCTGAACCCCCTTTACTTTCTTAGAAAAGAGGAGACAATCTCTCGGACAAACTGGTCCATGCCATTACATGGCCTTCTAAAGAAAAGAATGACCAATCAGTGACATCATTGTGGGGTCTCCCACCCATCATAGGCCATTATAAATGCCAGAATTGTAATGTTTGTGACCTTACCAGTAACACCAAGGTATTTGTCACCACAGACCGTACCTACCAACTCAAGCATTTTTCCAACTGTCGCACCAACAATGTCATCTAAGCGATTCATTGCCCTTGCAATATACTTTACATAGGCCACACCACACAGATGGTGAAACAACGCATCTCCCAGCACAAGAGTCGCATTAGATGCAGTGTCACCACTGCACCATTGGTAACACACTACAAAGAATACAATCACTCAGAAACAGATATGACATGGCAGGTCATAGACCGTCCATTACTACCCATCTGTGGCAGTAACCTCCAACTCCTACTGAACAAATGTGAGTGTAGATGGATCACACGGTGCAACTCTGTAGCCCAAGGCCTGAATTCACTTGATGAGTGGAACACAGTGATCACTACAACATAGAACTCCTAGTCTTACATTCACCGTGTGATAGCTGTTTCTTGCTCTAATTCTGTATGTTCATTCTCTCCGAACTGGAAACTAATGCATAAACTTTTTTCAAATTGTGTTTTATTCATATTATATGTTTTAACACTTACATTGGTAATGTAACACTTGTCAACACAGTTGGTTGCAATACACAAGCCCAGAGTTCGCCAAATACATTAGTGATTGTTTCCGCTGTTTTTGTAAATTGTTTATGTATCCGATTTCACTTAATTCGACAATTTTGCAAGTCACACCAGATGCATTACGTTGCTTTTATTCCCTCTTACATGGTACAAACTTCCCGTGAAAGATCATCCAAATGGACTTGGTAGCCAGTGTATCATTGTTCCTGCTTTTTGTAAATTGTTTAATGTATCTGATTTCGCTTAACTTCCCCCTTTTTACATTCATCACCAGATGCAATATGTTGGTTTGATTTCCTCGTGCATGGCACACAATTCCCATGTAAGGATCATCCAAATATACTCGGTAGCCTCTATATTACCATTTATATGTATCATTTTGCAGTCTACCAAATAACTGTGTAGTTAAACCATTACCCATGAAATGTATCCCTCTGGTACTGCAATTCACTGTTTTTACTGTAATTTAATACCATTGAATGTTGTCTGAATATGTATTTTACGTCACTCTTTCTCGGTGTCTTTCACAGACGGCCATTGTTCTGTGCCGTTTTTATTTCTATTCTTTCCCGTCCCCAGGGGCATTGAATACTTGCACCACGCTCTAGTTCTTATCGCCAGTACTCACGCATTAAGCATTCTCACGTGACTCTGCCGGCTTCTATATCTTAGACATGCCGCGCAGCATGCTTGAGACGCTTTACTCGTCCTACCCGCACTTTGGACTAATCCCGGCATCCTGATCCCATACTCCTCCGAACGCGACGAATCACTGGACCCAACCACCCGCTGCCCATCGGAATTTTCCTCCGGTAAGACCACAGCGGTTTTTGCCTTTTCGCACCAACCTAAAACCGTCGGTCTATCCCTATGTTTAATCGCCCCTCCCCTCCCCTCCCTTTCCTTTTCTCATCTCCCTTCCTTTCAGAGCGCTGCCCAGCTTTCCGCACGCTCTCCCCCTTGACGTAGGACCTTCCACAATTGGTAAGTCCACGGCACCGTTTAACCACTGGTCTTTTTACTCGGCCCTTGTTTCTTGATAGCCATTGCCATTCTTATGTTTTCATCCCTTCTCTAGACGACATCCCAGCCATTGAAGGCTTCCCCAAGTCACATCGCTCGTGGTTCCAGACGTGTAGGACTCACCTTCTGGATTTTTCCTTCCCCCTCCCCACCTAGTGCCACCAGGTATTGCCCTGACTTTCCTTTCCGTGTTTTAATCTCTTCTCTCTGGGTTTCAGTCCTATTGAATTTTTCACCCTTCCCTCTTGATTCTATAGAGCACTGAAATTGAATCGTGTAACCATCGTCCTGATGATGACCTTGAGTTAGAGAGGTCGAAATGCCTTCAACTCTACAACGCCAATTGCGGCAACCAAAGGGTCATTCACAAATAATGGAATTATGTTTGTGATTGTAAATATTTTTGTTTGACCTACACTGATTATCATTATAATTTTTGCCGCCTCACGTTGTTTTTAATCACGTGTGTCACTGCGCCGTTTATTCACTACAACACTTCCAGTGCACATCTGGTTGTTATGGTTACTGCAATTTAGTTGATTTTTGTGCTTCTATATGCAAGTAACAACCTTTCCAATTTCATTGGTCTCCCTCGTTTCTTTCCTGTGCTGTGTGATTGATACACCTTTTGAACAGTCCCTCCGCTTGATATACCTGTTGAGACGCTGTTTTATTGTTGTAATACTTACCCGGTCTCAACTGGGTTAACGGGTTTACTCCTGTTTTTGTTTTTCTTGGTATCCAAGACGACACCGCTCCACGCCGAAATCGACACCGCTGCTTGCACCATGGTTCGAGGGCATCGCTCGTAAAGTTACACGACGCACTGCTCTCATCCCGCACTGCAGCCTTGTCCTACCAACGCCGGTGCCATCGACTCCAGTTCGTCAGCCGTCGACAGCTCTTCAGCAACGACGACTCCGCTGCTTGCACCGTGACCTGCCAGCACCACGATGAGCACCACATTCACTTCGCAGAGCGACCCTGGTCTCACCGACGGCGCCATCTGACGCCGCCACCGAGTCGATGCTCTCACAGCGACCTGTGGGCACTGCACACCGCACCGCTGCACTTCGCACTGCAACACCCGATGCCTGCCGACGCCAGCGCTCCTGACTTCAACCGCGAGGAGTTCGACCTGCAACATGTGTGACTTCAAGGGCCCGACGACTCCTGCACCGACCTCCGGAACCGACGCCAGCGGACGACGAGCCTTCGGAAGCTCAACGAGAGGTCGCCGACACCCTGCATTTCTAAAAGTACTGTTTTGCGGGTCTCCCCAACACCGTAGCTGGCCCGCGAAGCCACGGTCAGTCAGAACCGTTTGGATTTGTTTGCTCACGATGCTGTGATAGCCCCAGAGGGAGCTAACTACTTCAAGGAACTGTTTTTCAAGGTTATTTTTATAACTGAAGATTTCTAAGTACTATATTGTGGATTTTTATCGTTTTTAGTCTTGTTTTGAGTATATAAAAATATTCGGTATTTTTCTATACTGGTTTGGTGTCCTTTGTAGTGCTTACACTGTATTACTGTTGGTTATGTGCAAATGCTTTACACACTGCCTCTAAGATAAGCCTGACTGCTCGTGCCAAGCTACCAAGGGGGTGAGCAGGGGTTATTTTAGGAGTGTAACTCCCTTATCCTGACTAGGAAGAAGGGTCCCTACTTGGACAAAGGTGTAAACCCTTGCCAACTAGAGATCCCCATTTCTAACATTGGTTGTCAGCGGTGAGGATAGGACTTGCATTTGCACTTGACTTACAGTGATTGGTGTGCACTACTACCATATCGCAGACCATTACGTACCACATACAATTTTTTGGTCTATTTTTGCCTTTCCATTGGTTTTGAACTTGAACTTTCTCGTACAACATGCCTGAATCAGTTGTATCATCGTTTGCATCCTTGGAAGTGGCCTTTGAGGAGAAGAGGTTAGAAACCTACAATGTGAGGGAATTGAAGGCTATCTGCAAGAACCTCAAAGTCCAAATCAGGGGCCTCACCAGAAAAGAGGAGCTACAGAAGGTGCTGTGGGCCTGGGTAGCGGCCAGACTTGCTAGTGAGCAGTCTGG
Source organism: Calotriton arnoldi (assembly GCA_963921515.1). Lineage (NCBI taxonomy): Eukaryota > Metazoa > Chordata > Amphibia > Caudata > Salamandridae > Calotriton > Calotriton arnoldi. Next base: position 320,331 of record CAWUFW010005253.1, read on the forward strand.
GGATCTTGGCCTGGAGGCGGAGGAGCCTATTCCAAGGGTGGATGTGCTTTTGGGAGGGGGTACCCTCTAAACCAGGCAGCATCAGTTTGTCCCCAGAGGAGCTGGAGGACAGGCGGGAAGCAAGGAGAGTTGCAGTAGAACTAGAGAAGCTTAAGTTAGCCATGGAGTAGAAAAGGATGGCGTTAGACCATGAGATCTGGATAAAGGAGCTGGATCAGAGGAGTAGAACCAGCTCAGATGGTGGCAGCAACCCATCAGGACAGGCAGACAGAATTGTGCGCATCCCTAAGAATGTAGGCAAGGAATTCAAGAAGGGGGATGACATACAAAGGTGGTTTCAGGGTTACGAGGCAGTGATACACGTGAATGGGGTCCCTGAAAAGAATTGGGGAGCAGCATTGTGGTCTCTATTCCCAGAAGAAGCAAGGGATACTTTACTAGCTTTGGATAAGGGGTATAACCTCACCTATGCTGACATGAAGGAGGCCCTTCTCACTAAGTATGGTCTTACTCCTGAAAAATACAGGTATCAGTTCAGGTCCAGTAAGAAGTCTGATGCCAACACTTGGTTGGAATGTGTAGATGTGTTTTGAAGGTCACTGGATGGCTGGGGGAAGGGCAGTAATGTGACCGATTTTCAGGGGCTCTACAATTTGATTGCATGGGATCACTTGTCTAGTCTATGTTTTGCAGATCTGCACCAGCACCTAGTTGATAGTAAGCTGACTGACCGCAGGAAGCTTGCTATGGAGGCGGACTGCTGGGTGAGTACCAGGGAACACAAGAAAACGTTTGGGGGAGACTCAGCCAAGGTGGGCAGGGTCCCCAGCAGAAAAGTGGGGGACAAGGGTAAAGCACAGCAGTTCTCTAAAGGGCCCCAACCAAACTAACACCCAGGGTAAAGGTTCCCATCCCCCAGAGATAAGAAACAAGGGGTCTCTTCAGGAAAGCCTGCTGAGACTGGCCCCCGTAAGTGTTTTGCATGTGACCAGGTGGATCACATGAAGGGGGACCCCAAGTGCCCTAAGGGGTCACAGCCACCCACAGGTGGGCAGTCCAAGGTGTTGGCTAGTGTAGTGCTTTGGGAGGAGGAGTACCCACAGGAGGGTGGGGATCCCGCAGAAATGACCCTCGTCTCACTAGGGGACATTGAGATGGTCCCAGGAAACCAGGTGCCCCCTAACACCAAGAAATACAGCACCTGGGTGACCATCAATGGGAAACGGGTAGAGGCTCTCAGAGATACTGGAGCCAGTGTGACCTCAGTCCGGTGTCACCTGGTCTCTGAGGAGCAGGTAGTCCCAGGGGCATTCCACCAAGTAATTGCTGTGGACAATTCAGAGCGCCAGTGTATGGTGGAGCAGGTTCCCTTTGAGTGGGGGGTCTCAGGTCCCTTGAAGGTGGTTGTGAGCCCTTCCAAGCCTGTAGATTGTCTGCTAGGTAACGACTTGGCGCAGTCCTTATGGAAGGATGTTGAGCTCAGGTCTCACTTGGAGATGCTTGGGTTGCAAGAGTGGGCATGCTTGTCCACTCGGTCAATGGCGGCCAGAAAGGGTGATCAAGAGGACTTGGAGCCTGAAACAGTGGCCCAAGTCCCTGCCAAGAGAAAGGGCAAGGGTGCGGGAAACCAGCCCCTGACATTCCCACGGACCAGGAGGAGGCAGACCTCGAGGGGATGCCCGGTGCCTACAGGGGAGCAGGTAGCTGAACTGGGGTACATCTCTGAGCTGACCCATTGGCAGCAAGAAGGGCATCCCACCAGGGAGGAATTCTGCAAGGAGCAGAAAGAGTGCCCTTCTCTAGAGGGTCTGCGGTGGCAGGCTGCAGACCAGGCAGCTGGTAATCAGTCCGGATCACATTGGATCTACTGGAAGAATGGTTTCCTGTATAGTGAGCCTAAGGTCGCTAAGCCTGGGTCAGCCCATGTGCTGGTGGTACCCCAGTGCTTCAGGACCTTCCTACTAGGTCTGGCTCATGATGTGCCTTTGGCAGGTCATTTGGGGCAGGACAAGACCTTTGTCAGGCTTGTCACCCACTTCTTCTGGCCCCAAATGCGAAGCCAGTCAGATGGACATTGCAGGTCTTGCCAAACTTGCCAAGCAAGTGGTAAGAGTGGGATGAAGGTCAGAGCTCCTCTCCAACCTTTCCCAGTTGTTGGAACACCCTTTGAAACGGTAGCGATGGACATTGTGGGGCCACTGGATCCCAAGACAGCCATGGGCAACAGGTACATCCTGGACAATGCCGTCTCCATTCCTGCCATGAAGCCACACCAGAGAAGGCAGAACTAATTCTGTCTGGGTACGACACTCTCAGCCTAAGATATCAAAGGATTTTCTGATATAAATATTGGGGCCCAGACCCCTGAACTTTAGAACTCTTTTGGACCAAGAAGACTGCCAAGAAGAAGAGCTGGAGAAGCTGTGAGGAGGAACTACCACTTTGCGGTGTGCTTTGCTGTGTTGCCCTGCAGTGGCTGCTTCTGTCTTGGGCAGTGAAAGGACAGGATTGAACTTTCTGCAATCTACTTTTGTGAGTTTCTCCAAGGGCTTGAGGTAGAGCTTGCCCCCTGTTCAAGAAGTCTCCTGAACAACAATGACTTCAAGCACTTCTGCCCTCAGCACTGGGAACTGTGTGTTTTGTGCTGCAACAGAAGAAAAGCAACCCGACGACGTCTACAATGCCGCTGCCGACTCCGTGTCCTGAAGGCACTGCAGAGGGCACTGCCGCAATTCCGCACCGTGACCCTGGTGTCACCGACGACGCCTGCTGACGCTGCCACCGAGCCACTGCTCGCACCGTGACCGGTGGGCACCACACTCCACACCGCCTCACTTCACGACGATGCCTTGGTAGTGTCAAGCTGTGTTCCACCTATCATTGCTGGGGCCTCCATTGGTAGAATCTTTGGCGGGTCTGTCTCTCGCCTGCGTATTGGCTTTGGTAGTTTTGTTTTCAGTGGCCACGTCCGCGGTCCACTCCTAAAAACCAGTAGGGAGGAGTGGCGGTGGTTGAGGACGCCTATGTGCGCCTGAGCTTGTGCCCTCACCACTGTTTGAGTCCTCGATGGATGTATTGGAGTAATCAGAGAAGGTTATAAGCTGATTGTTGCAGTACCTGCCCCAGATTCTGTTTCTAGGTGGCTGGTAGGGTGTGTTGTAGAATGTGTCGTGTAAATATGGATACGTCTGGTCTCTATTGTAGTTCTTAATGTTCTTCTGAATTTTGTTTACTTTTTAATTTTGTTCGAAGGTATGGAAGGTTGCGATAGTAGCGTTTACTCTGTCTAGGAGGCCCTTAGCGTCAGTGATGGTAGTGTCAGCTAGGATAAGCTTCTCTAACTCTGCTATCTCTTCCAACTCTTTCTTACTGTGTTCTATCGCCGTGTCAATACCCAGGACCATCCAGTGCCTGGAGCAAGTAGTAGCCAGATGACTAAAACCAGTACGAAACTTGGGGTCCTGGGTAAAAATAGCAGGGACGTTACGTATTTGTAGTCCTAGAAGTATGGTGTTGGATTTAAGGTACTCAGTAAGCATGCGAGCATGCAGGTCGGTGCGAATTTGTTTTTTCTTGAGATTTTCTAGTCTCTCGAGTAGTACCCTAGAAGTGTTGGGTGCTGAAGGGAGGGGTGTAGAAGTATGAGACAAAAGAGAGGGGCCACTGAGGATATTTCAGATGTAGTCATCCGAATAGGAGGGGGTCTCCCTGGAGGACATAATATGCAGATTAGTTGCACATTATGTGACACAAGGTTGTGTACTGTATATTTGAAATTATACTCTCGCAATCCAGCGATTGCTCAATCTTAAGAAAAACAAAAACAGGAGTAAACCCGTTAACCCAGTTGAGACCGGGTAAGTATTACAACAATAAAACAGCGTCTCAACAGGTATATCAAGCGGGGGGACTGTTCAAAAGGTGTATCAATCACACAGCACAGGAAAGAAACAAGGGAGACCAATGAAATTGGAAAGGTTGTTATTTGCATATAGAAGCACAAAAATCAACTAAATTGCAGTAACCATACCAACCAGGAGGGGCGATTAAACATTGGGATAGACCGATGGTTTTAGGTTGGTGCAAAAGGACAAAAACCGCTGTGGTCTTACCGGAGGAAAATTCCGATGGGCAGCGTGTGGTTGGGTCCAGTGATTCGTCGCGTTCGGAGGAGTATGGGATCAGGATGCCGGGATTAGTCCAAAGTGCGGGTAGGACGAGTAAAGCGTCTCAAGCGTGCTGCGTGGCATGTCTAAGATATAGAAGCCGGCTGAGTCACGTGAGAATGCTTAACGCGCGAGTACTGGCGATAAGAACTAGAGCGTGGTGCAAGTATTCAATGCCCCTGTGCGACGGGAAAGAATAGAAATAAAACGGCACAGAGCAATGGCCGTCTGTGAAAGACACCGAGAAAGAGTGACGTAAAATACATATTCAGACAACATTCAAGGGTATTAAATTACAGTAAAAACAGTGAATTGCAGTAGCAGAGGGATACATTTCATGTGTAATGGTATAACTACACAGTTATTCGGTAGACTGCAAAACGATACATATAAATGGCAATATAGTGGCTACCGAGTATATTTGGATGATCTTACATGGGAATTGTGTGCCATGCACGAGGAAATCAAACCAACATATTGCATCTGGTGATGAATGTAAAAGGGGAAGTTAAGCGAAATCAGATACATTAAACAATTTACAAAAAGCGGGAACAATGATACACTGGCTACCAAGTCCATTTGGATGATCTTTCACGGGAAGTTTGTACCATGTAAGAGGGAATAAAAACAACGTAATGCATCTGGTGTGACTTGCAAAATTGTCAAATTAAGTGAAATCGGATACATAAACAATTTACAAAAACAACGGAAACAATGACTAATGTATTTGGCGAACTCTGGGCTTGTGTATTGTGACCAACTGTGTTGACAAGTGATACATTACCAATGTAAGTGTTAAAACATATAATATGAATAAAACACAATTTGGAAAAAGTTTATGCATTAGTTTCCAGTTTGGAGAGAATGAACATACAGAATTAGAGCAAGAAACAGCTATCACACGGTGAATGTAAGACTAGTGAGTTCTATGTTGTAGTGATCACTGTGTTCCACTCATCAAGTGAATTCAGGCCTTGGGCTACAGAGTTGCACCGTGTGATCCATCTACACTCACATTTGTTCAGTAGGAGATGGAGGTTACCGCCACGGATGGGTAGTAATGGACGGTCTATGACCTGCCATGTCATATCTGTTTCTGAGTGATTGTTTTCTTTGTAGTGTGTTACCAATGGTGCAGTGGTGACATTGCATCTAATGCGACTCTTGTGCTGGGAGATGCGTTGTTTCACCATCTGTGTGGTCTGGACTATGTAAAGTATATTGCAAGGGCAACGAATCGCATAGATGACATTATTGGTGCGACAGTTGGAAAAATGCTTGAGTTGGTAGGTACGGTCTGTGGTGACAAATACCTTGGTGTTACTGGTAAGGTCAGAAACATTACAATTCTGGCATTTATAATGGCCTTTGATGGGTGGGAGACCCCACAATGATGTCACTGATTGGTCATTCTTTTCTTTAGAAGGCCATGTAATGGCATGGACCAGTTTGTCCGAGAGATTGTCTCCTCTTTTGTAAGAAAGTAAAGGGGGTTCAGAAAAATGTGCGAAGGTACGGAGCAATGTCCAATTTGTCTTGATTATTTTGACAACCTTGTTACTACAAGGACTGTAGGTTTAGACAAAAGGAATACGTGTGTTTTGGCGTTTGATTGATGGTGCCAGGATTATCTCTCTATGACTGTACCAAGCACGCTTGAGCGCCCTTTTTACTAGGTGTTTAGGGTAGCCTCTGCTAGTCAATTTTTCGGAGAGGATAGCTGCCTCACAGAAATAGTCCTTGCGCCATTTACAATTCCGCCGTATGCGGAGGAATTGCCCATATGGTAGGCCGTCACGCAGGCCGCGTGGATGGTAGCTAGAATAAAGCAGCAAGGTATTGCGTTCAGTGGGTTTTCGGTACATGGTAGTGCCAATGGTGCCCTCCTCTGCGTGTAATGTGAGATCAAGGAAGGGAAGATCATTTCTTCTGATGTCAGAGGTAAAAGTAAGGTGGGGTTGATTGGTGTTGAGCCAAGTGACAAAGGAGGAAAGGTCTTCGTGTTGTCCTTGCCATAGGAGGAGGATGTCGTCTATGTAGCGACGCCATAGTATAATGTTATTCAAGAATGGGTTTTGGATTGACAAGATAAGTGTCGATTCCAAGTGGTGAACATAGAGGACAGCAAAATTCGGGGCAAAACAGGCGCCCATGGAAACTCCTTTAATCTGGAGGTAGTGCGTGTCTTTGTACAGGAAGTAATTGTTGGTCAATGCAATGTTAAGAAGTTGAATTATGAACTCGGTCGGAATATGCATGGGTCTCAATCGTGTATTCAATAGATGTTCAATCACTGCCAGGCCCTCTGTCTGGGGAATGTTGGTATACAACGATTCAATATCGAGGCCAGCCATGAGGTCAGTATCGGTGTTGAATGGGAGATCCTCAATGATATTGATCAAGTGGGTGCTGTCTTTGACAAAGGTATTGGTGAGTGGAACAAATTCTTTCAAGATGGCGACAATGTATTTGCCCAATGGTTCCAAGATGGAACCGCAACCAGAGACTATGGGTCGGCCGGGTGGGGTCGATGGGTTTTTATGTATTTTAAGCACAGTATTGATCACAGGTGTTCTGGGATGTGGGTTATTGAGGAAAGCATGTTCTTTTTACTGATGATGCCACTGTGAAGAGCCTGAGAGGTGATTGTGGATATTTTCTTTTGAATAGTGGTGAGTGGTTCTGAAGTCAACTTGCGGTAGTGTGTGGCATTGTTGAGCTGGCGAAGGATCTCGCCGTCATATTTGTCATGATCCATCACAACTATACCCCCGCCCTTATCGGCGGGTTTGATGACTATATTCTTGTTGTCACTTAAAATGTTTATGGCAAGTTTTTCCATGAGTGGCAAATTGTAGGGTACAAATTCGGATTGGTGTTGGAGTTCCTTCACTTCGTGTAGGACGAGTTTCTCAAAGGTTAACATTTCTGGCGGCTTCATTGAAGTAGGTGGCAAGAAGGTGGAGGCCGGTCTGAATTGTCTTACAAAAGGCATATTGGTTTCAGGTTTATCAGAGAAAAACTGTTTCAGACGGATACGTCTGAAAAACAGGAGTAAGTCTTCCTGAAGCTTGAAAAAATTACTGCGTGCAGTGGGGACGAAGGAAAGGCCTTTACTGAGTAGGGGGATTTCATCAGAGGATAGAATATGGGTGGATAGATTGAAGATGGGTATGGACAGGTTGGGGGAGATGAAGTCTGGAGTGTTAAAGGAATTACAGGTTGTGCAGCCACATTGTTCATGGGTAGATCGGGTAGCCCTGCAAGGGTGGTAATAGATGGCCTGGAGATGGTGGATGGAATCCTGTTTTCATTATTAGAGTTGGAAGGGATGGAAATATCCCTCGGTAAGAGTGTCATAGTGTCAAGCTGTGTACCACCTATCATTGCTGGGGCCCCCATTGGTAGAATTTTTGGCGGGTCTGTCTCTCGCCTGCGTATTGGCTTTGGTAGTTTTGTTTTCTGTGGCCAGGTCCGCGGCCCACTCCTAAAAAACCAGTAGGGAGGAGTGGCGGTGGTTGAGGACGCCTATGTGTGCCTGAGCTTGTGCCCTCACCACCGTCTGAGTCCTCGATGGATGTATTGGAGGAATCAGAGAAGGTTATAAGCTGATTGTTGCGGTACCTGCCCCAGATTCTGTTTCTAGGTGGCTGGTAGGGTGTGTTGTAGAATGTGTCGTGTAAATATGGATATGTCTGGTCTCTATTGTAGTTCTTAATGTCCTTCTGAATTTTGTTTACTTTTTTATTTTGTTCGAAGGTATGGAAGGTTGCGATAGTAGCGTTTACTCTGTCTAGGAGGCCCTTAGCATCAGTGATGGTAGTGTCAGCTAGGATAAGCTTCTCTAACTCTGCTATCTCTTCCAACTCTTTCTTACTGTGTTCTATCGCCGTGTCAATACCCAGGACCATCCAGTGCCTGGAGCAAGTAGTAGCCAGATGACTAAAACCAGTACGAAACTTGGGGTCCTGGGTAAAAATAGCAGGGACGTTACGTATTTGTAGTCCTAGAAGTATGGTGTTGGATTTAAGGTACTCAGTAAGCATGCAAGCATGCAGGTCGGTGCAAATTTGTTTTTTTCTTGAGATTTTCTAGTCTCTCGAGTAGTACCCTAGAAGTGTTGGGTGCTGAAGGGAGGGGTGTAGAAGTATGAGACAAAAGAGAGGGGCCACTGAGGATATTTCGTGATGTAGTCATCCGAATAGGAGGGGTCTCCCTGGAGGACATAATATGCAGATTAGTTGCACATTATGTGACACAGGGTTGTGTACTGTATATTTGAAATTATACTCTCGCAATCCAGCGATTGCTCAATCTTAAGAAAAACAAAAACAGGAGTAAACCCGTTAACCCAGTTGAGACCAGGTAAGTATTACAACAATAAAACAGCGTCTCAACAGGTATATCAAGCGGGGGACTGTTCAAAGGGTGTATCAATCACACAGCATAGGAAAGAAACGAGGGAGACCAATGAAATTGGGAAGGTTGTTATTTGCATATAGAAGCACAAAAATCAACTAAATTGCAGTAACCATAACAACCAGATGTGCACTGGAAGTGTTGTAGTGAATAAACGGCGCAGTGACACACGTGATTAAAAAACAACGTGAGGCGGCGAAAAATTATAATGATAATCAGTGTAGGTCAAACAAAAATATTTACAATCACAAACATAATTCCATTATTTGTGAATGACCCTTTGGTTGCCGCAATTGGCGTTGGAGGGTCGACGGCATTTCGACCTCCCTAACTCAAGGTCATCATCAGGACGATGGTTACACGATTCAATTACAGTGCTCTATAGAATCAAGAGGGAAGGGTGAAAAATTCAATAGGACTGAAACCCAGAGAGAAGAGATTAAAACACGGGAAGGAAAGTCAGGGCAATACCTGGTGGCACTAGGTGGGGAGGAGGAAGGAAAAATCCAGAAGGTGAGTCCTACACGTCTGGAACCGCGAGCGGTGTGACTTGGGGAAGCCTTCAATGGCTGGGATGTCGTCTAGAGAAGGGAAGAAAACATAAGAATGGCAATGGCTATCAAGAAACAAGGGCCGAGTGAAAAGACCAGTGGTTAAACGGTGCCGTGGACTTACCAATTGTGGAAGGTCCTACGTCAAGGGGAGAGCGTGCGGAAAGCTGGGCAGCGCTCTGAAAGGAAGGGAGATGAGAAAAGGAAAGGGGAGGGTGATTAAACATAGGGATAGACCGACGGTTTTAGGTTGGTGCGAAAGGACAAAAACCGCCGTGGTCTTACCGGAGGAAAATTCCGATGGGCAGCGGGTGGTTGGGTCCAGTGATTTGTCGCGTTCGGAGGAGTATGGGATCAGGATGCCGGGATTAGTCCAAAGTGCGGCCCCCCTGGCCGACCCATAGTCTCTGGTTGCGGTTCCATCTTGGAACCATTGGGCAAATACATTGACGCCATCTTGAAAGAATTTGTTCCACTCACCAATACCTTTGTCAAAGACAGCACCCACTTGATCAATATCATTGAGGATCTCCCATTCAACACCGATACTGACCTCATGGCTGGCCTCGATATTGAATCGTTGTATACCAACATTCCCCAGACAGAGGGCCTGGCAGTGATTGAACATCTATTGAATACACGATTGAGACCCATGCATATTCCGACCAAGTTCATAATTCAACTTCTTAACATTGCATTGACCAACAATTACTTCCTGTACAAAGACACGTACTACCTCCAGATTAAAGGAGTTTCCATGGGCGCCTGTTTCGCCCCGAATTTTGCTGTCCTCTATGTTCACCACTTGGAATCGACACTCATCTTGTCAATCCAAAACCCATTCTTGAATAACATTATACTATGGCATCGCTACATAGACTACATCCTCCTCCTATGGCAAAGACAACAAGAAGACCTTTCCTCCTTTGTCACTTGGCTCAACACCAACCAACCCCACCTTACTTTTACCTCTGACATCAGAAGAAATGATCTTCCCTTCCTTGATCTCACATTACACGCAGAGGAGGGCACCATTGGCACTACCTTGTACCGAAAACCCACTGAACGCAATACCTTGCTGCTTTATTCTAGCTACCATCCACGCGGGCTGCTTGACGGCCTACCATATGGGCAATTCCTCCGCATATGGCGGAATTGTAAATGGCGCAAGGACTATTTCTGTGAGGCAGCTATCCTCTCCGAAAATTGACTAGCAGAGGCTACCCTAAACACCTAGTAAAAAGGGCGCTCAAGCGTGCTTGGTACAGTCATAGAGAGATAATCCTGGCACCATCAATCAAACGCCAAAACACACGTATTCCTTTTGTCTCAACCTACAGTCCTTGTAGTAACAAGGTTGGCAAAATAATCAAGAAAAATTGGACATTGCTCTGTACCTTCGCACATTTTTCTGAACCCCCTTTACTTTCTTAGAAAAGAGGAGACAATCTCTCGGACAAACTGGTCCATGCCATTACATGGCCTTCTAAAGAAAAGAATGACCAATCAGTGACATCATTGTGGGGTCTCCCACCCATCATAGGCCATTATAAATGCCAGAATTGTAATGTTTGTGACCTTACCAGTAACACCAAGGTATTTGTCACCACAGACCGTACCTACCAACTCAAGCATTTTTCCAACTGTCGCACCAATAATGTCATCTATGCTATTCATTGCCCTTGCAATATACTTTACATAGGCCACACCACACAGATGGTGAAACAACGCATCTCCCAGCACAAGAGTCGCATTAGATGCAGTGTCACCACTGCACCATTGGTAACACACTACAAAGAATACAATCACTCAGAAACAGATATGACATGGCAGGTCATAGACCGTCCATTACTACCCATCTGTGGCAGTAACCTCCAACTCCTACTGAACAAATGTGAGTGTAGATGGATCACACGGTGCAACTCTGTAGCCCAAGGCCTGAATTCACTTGATGAGTGGAACACAGTGATCACTACAACATAGAACTCCTAGTCTTACATTCACCGTGTGATAGCTGTTTCTTGCTCTAATTCTGTATGTTCATTCTCTCCGAACTGGAAACTAATGCATAAACTTTTTTCAAATTGTGTTTTATTCATATTATATGTTTTAACACTTACATTGGTAATGTAACACTTGTCAACACAGTTGGTTGCAATACACAAGCCCAGAGTTCGCCAAATACATTAGTGATTGTTTCCGCTGTTTTTGTAAATTGTTTATGTATCCGATTTCACTTAATTCGACAATTTTGCAAGTCACACCAGATGCATTACGTTGCTTTTATTCCCTCTTACATGGTACAAACTTCCCGTGAAAGATCATCCAAATGGACTTGGTAGCCAGTGTATCATTGTTCCCGCTTTTTGTAAATTGTTTAATGTATCTGATTTCGCTTAACTTCCCCCTTTTTACATTCATCACCAGATGCAATATGTTGGTTTGATTTCCTCGTGCATGGCACACAATTCCCATGTAAGGATCATCCAAATATACTCGGTAGCCTCTATATTACCATTTATATGTATCATTTTGCAGTCTACCAAATAACTGTGTAGTTAAACCATTACCCATGAAATGTATCCCTCTGGTACTGCAATTCACTGTTTTTACTGTAATTTAATACCATTGAATGTTGTCTGAATATGTATTTTACGTCACTCTTTCTCGGTGTCTTTCACAGACGGCCATTGTTCTGTGCCGTTTTTATTTCTATTCTTTCCCGTCCCCCAGGGGCATTGAATACTTGCACCACGCTCTAGTTCTTATCGCCAGTACTCACGCATTAAGCATTCTCACGTGACTCTGCCGGCTTCTATATCTTAGACATGCCGCGCAGCATGCTTGAGACGCTTTACTCGTCCTACCCGCACTTTGGACTAATCCCGGCATCCTGATCCCATACTCCTCCGAACGCGACGAATCACTGGACCCAACCACCCGCTGCCCATCGGAATTTTCCTCCGGTAAGACCACAGCGGTTTTTGCCTTTTCGCACCAACCTAAAACCGTTGGTCTATCCCTATGTTTAATCGCCCCTCCCCTCCCCTCCCCTTTCCTTTTCTCATCTCCCTTCCTTTCAGAGCGCTGCCCAGCTTTCCGCACGCTCTCCCCCTTGACGTAGGACCTTCCACAATTGGTAAGTCCACGGCACCGTTTAACCACTGGTCTTTTTACTCGGCCCTTGTTTCTTGATAGCCATTGCCATTCTTATGTTTTCTTCCCTTCTCTAGACGACATCCCAGCCATTGAAGGCTTCCCCAAGTCACATCGCTCGTGGTTCCAGACGTGTAGGACTCACCTTCTGGATTTTTCCTTCCCCTCCCCACCTAGTGCCACCAGGTATTGCCCTGACTTTCCTTTCCGTGTTTTAATCTCTTCTCTCTGGGTTTCAGTCCTATTGAATTTTTCACCCTTCCCTCTTGATTCTATAGAGCACTGAAATTGAATCGTGTAACCATCGTCCTGATGATGACCTTGAGTTAGAGAGGTCGAAATGCCTTCAACTCTACAACGCCAATTGCGGCAACCAAAGGGTCATTCACAAATAATGGAATTATGTTTGTGATTGTAAATATTTTTGTTTGACCTACACTGATTATCATTATAATTTTTTGCCGCCTCACGTTGTTTTTTAATCACGTGTGTCACTGCGCCATTTATTCACTACAACACTTCCAGTGCACATCTGGTTGTTATGGTTACTGCAATTTAGTTGATTTTTGTGCTTCTATATGCAAGTAACAACCTTTCCAATTTCATTGGTCTCCCTCGTTTCTTTCCTGTGCTGTGTGATTGATACACCTTTTGAACAGTCCCCCGCTTGATATACCTGTTGAGACGCTGTTTTATTGTTGTAATACTTACCCGGTCTCAACTGGGTTAACGGGTTTACTCCTGTTTTTGTTTTTCTTGGTATCCAAGACGACACCGCTCCACGCCGAAATCGACACCGCTGCTTGCACCATGGTTCGAGGGCATCGCTCGTAAAGTTACACGACGCACTGCTCTCATCCCGCACTGCAGCCTTGTCCTACCAACGCCGGTGCCATCGACTCCAGTTCGTCAGCCGTCGACAGCTCTTCAGCAACGACGACTCCGCTGCTTGCACCGTGACCTGCCAGCACCACGATGAGCACCACATTCACTTCGCAGAGCGACCCTGGTCTCACCGACGGTGCCATCTGACGCCGCCACCGAGTCGATGCTCGCACAGCGACCTGTGGGCACTGCACACCGCACCGCTGCACTTCGCACTGCAACACCCGATGCCTGCCGACGCCAGCGCTCCTGACTTCAACCGCGAGGAGTTCGACCTGCAACATGTGTGACTTCAAGGGCCCGACGACTCCTGCACCGACCTCCGGAACCGACGCCAGCGGACGACGAGCCTTCGGAAGCTCAACGAGAGGTCGCCGACACCCTGCATTTCTAAAAGTACTGTTTTGCGGGTCTCCCCAACACCGTAGCTGGCCCGCGAAGCCACGGTCAGTCAGAACCGTTTGGATTTGTTTGCTCACGATGCTGTGATAGCCCCAGAGGGAGCTAACTACTTCAAGGAACTGTTTTTCAAGGTTATTTTTATAACTGAAGATTTCTAAGTACTATATTGTGGATTTTTATCGTTTTTAGTCTTGTTTTGAGTATATAAAAATATTCGGTATTTTTCTATACTGGTTTGGTGTCCTTTTGTAGTGCTTACACTGTATTACTGTTGGTTATGTGCAAATGCTTTACACACTGCCTCTAAGATAAGCCTGACTGCTCGTGCCAAGCGACCAAGGGGGTGAGCAGGGGTTATTTTAGGAGTGTAACTCCCTTATCCTGACTAGGAAGAAGGGTCCCTACTTGGACAAAGGTGTAAACCCTTGCCAACTAGAGATCCCCATTTCTAACATTGGTTGTCAGCGGTGAGGATAGGACTTGCATTTGCACTTGACTTACAGTGATTGGTGTGCACTACTACCATATCGCAGACCATTACGTACCACATACAATTTTTTTGGTCTATTTTTGCCTTTCCATTGGTTTTGAACTTGAACTTTCTCGTACAACATGCCTGAATCAGTTGTATCATCGTTTGCATCCTTGGAAGTGGCCTTTGAGGAGAAGAGGTTAGAAACCTACAATGTGAGGGAATTGAAGGCTATCTGCAAGAACCTCAAAGTCCAAATCAGGGGCCTCACCAGAAAAGAGGAGCTACAGAAGGTGCTGTGGGCCTGGGTAGCGGCCAGACTTGCTAGTGAGCAGTCTGGGGATCTTGGCCTGGAGGCGGAGGAGCCTATTCCAAGGGTGGATGTGCTTTTGGGAGGGGGGTACCCTCTAAACCAGGCAGCATCAGTTTGTCCCCAGAGGAGCTGGAGGACAGGCGGGAAGCAAGGAGAGTTGCAGTAGAACTAGAGAAGCTTAAGTTAGCCATGGAGTAGAAAAGGATGGCGTTAGACCATGAGATCTGGATAAAGGAGCTGGATCAGAGGAGTAGAACCAGCTCAGATGGTGGCAGCAACCCATCAGGACAGGCAGACAGAATTGTGCGCATCCCTAAGAATGTAGGCAAGGAATTCAAGAAGGGGGATGACATACAAAGGTGGTTTCAGGGTTACGAGGCAGTGATACACGTGAATGGGGTCCCTGAAAAGAATTGGGGAGCAGCATTGTGGTCTCTATTCCCAGAAGAAGCAAGGGATACTTTACTAGCTTTGGATAAGGGGTATAACCTCACCTATGCTGACATGAAGGAGGCCCTTCTCACTAAGTATGGTCTTACTCCTGAAAAATACAGGTATCAGTTCAGGTCCAGTAAGAAGTCTGATGCCAACACTTGGTTGGAATGTGTAGATGTGTTTTGAAGGTCACTGGATGGCTGGGGGAAGGGCAGTAATGTGACCGATTTTCAGGGGCTCTACAATTTGATTGCATGGGATCACTTGTCTAGTCTATGTTTTGCAGATCTGCACCAGCACCTAGTTGATAGTAAGCTGACTGACCGCAGGAAGCTTGCTATGGAGGCGGACTGCTGGGTGAGTACCAGGGAACACAAGAAAACGTTTGGGGGAGACTCAGCCAAAGGTGGGCAGGGTCCCCAGCAGAAAAGTGGGGGGACAAGGGTAAAGCACAGCAGTTCTCTAAAGGGCCCCAACCAAACTAACACCCAGAGTAAAGGTTCCCATCCCCCAGAGATAAGAAACAAGGGGTCTCTTCAGGAAAGCCTGCTGAGACTGGCCCCCGTAAGTGTTTTGCATGTGACCAGGTGGATCACATGAAGGGGGACCCCAAGTGCCCTAAGGGGTCACAGCCACCCACAGGTGGGCAGTCCAAGGTGTTGGCTAGTGTAGTGCTTTGGGAGGAGGAGTACCCACAGGAGGGTGGGGATCCCGCAGAAATGACCCTCGTCTCACTAGGGGACATTGAGATGGTCCCAGGAAACCAGGTGCCCCCTAACACCAAGAAATACAGCACCTGGGTGACCATCAATGGGAAACGGGTAGAGGCTCTCAGAGATACTGGAGCCAGTGTGACCTCAGTCCGGTGTCACCTGGTCTCTGAGGAGCAGGTAGTCCCAGGGGCATTCCACCAAGTAATTGCTGTGGACAATTCAGAGCGCCAGTGTATGGTGGAGCAGGTTCCCTTTGAGTGGGGGGTCTCAGGTCCCTTGAAGGTGGTTGTGAGCCCTTCCAAGCCTGTAGATTGTCTGCTAGGTAACGACTTGGCGCAGTCCTTATGGAAGGATGTTGAGCTCAGGTCTCACTTGGAGATGCTTGGGTTGCAAGAGTGGGCATGCTTGTCCACTCGGTCAATGGCGGCCAGAAAGGGTGATCAAGAGGACTTGGAGCCTGAAACAGTGGCCCAAGTCCCTGCCAAGAGAAAGGGCAAGGGGTGCGGGAAACCAGCCCCTGACATTCCCACGGACCAGGAGGAGGCAGACCTCGAGGGGGATGCCCCGGTGCCTACAGGGGAGCAGGTAGCTGAACTGGGGTACATCTCTGAGCTGACCCATTGGCAGCAAGAAGGGCATCCCACCAGGGAGGAATTCTGCAAGGAGCAGAAAGAGTGCCCTTCTCTAGAGGGTCTGCGGTGGCAGGCTGCAGACCAGGCAGCTGGTAATCAGTCCGGATCACATTGGATCTACTGGAAGAATGGTTTCCTGTATAGTGAGCCTAAGGTCGCTAAGCCTGGGTCAGCCCATGTGCTGGTGGTACCCCAGTGCTTCAGGACCTTCCTACTAGGTCTGGCTCATGATGTGCCTTTGGCAGGTCATTTGGGGCAGGACAAGACCTTTGTCAGGCTTGTCACCCACTTCTTCTGGCCCCAAATGCGAAGCCAGTCAGATGGACATTGCAGGTCTTGCCAAACTTGCCAAGCAAGTGGTAAGAGTGGGATAAAGGTCAGAGCTCCTCTCCAACCTTTCCCAGTTGTTGGAACACCCTTTGAAACGGTAGCGATGGACATTGTGGGGCCACTGGATCCCAAGACAGCCATGGGCAACAGGTACATCCTGGTCTTGGTGGTACCCGGAGGCAATCCCTCTCAGGACAACGGCGGCACCAGTGGTGGGCCGGGCGTTAATGTGGATCTTTTCCCACGTGGGGTTCCCCAGAGAGATGGTTTCTGACAGGGGGACCAATTTCATATCCAAGTATATGACATCCCTGTGGAAGGAGTGTGGTGTAACCTACAAGTTTACCATTCCTTACCACCCACAAGGTAACGGTCTGGTGGAGAGCGTCAATCAGACATTAAAGGGCATGATTAAGGGTCTAACCGAACCCATGAGGCATAAGTGGGATGTCCTCTTGCCATGCCTTCTCTTTGCATACAGGGAGGTGCCACAGACGTCTCTTGGGTTCAGTCCCTTTGAGAGTCTGTATGGTCACCCTATGAGAGGACCTCTGAGTATGGTGAAGGAAGGCTGGGAGGCATCTCCCAGGAAAACTCCCCAGGATGTGTTTAGTTACATACTGGCCTTCAGAAACCAAACTGCCTGCTTCAGGAAACTCGCTCAGGTGAACCTAGAAGCAAGCCAGGAAGAAATGAAGAAGTGGTATGACCAGAATGCCACTCTGGTCGAATTTCAACCTGGGCAAAAAGTGTGGGTCATGGCCCCAGTGGAACCTTGTGCCTTGCAGGACAAGTGGACTGGGCCGTTTGAGGTGGTGGAGCGCAAAAGTGATGTCACCTACCTGGAGGATGTGTGGGCTCCAAGGAACCCTTTGAGGGTCCTCCACGTGAACCGCCTCAAGCCCCACTTTGAGAGGTCCGAAGTGAGCATGCTCTTGGCGATAGATGATGGGGTGGAAGAGGAGAGTGAACCTCTCCCTGACATCCTGTCTACCAAGGAGCACGATGGGTCAGTGGAAGGTGTGATCCTCTCCCCTACACTGACTCCAGAGCAGCAGAGCGACTGTCAACAGTTGTTGGGACAATTTGCCCCACTGTTCTCTCTGACCCCAGGTGTTACTTACTGGTGTACCCATGATGTGGACACCGGTGACAGCCCTCCTGTGAAGCACAAAATTTACAGGTTGACTGAGCGGGTCAGGGCCAGCATCAAAGAGGAGGTCTCTAAGATGTTGGCATTAGGGGTGATCGAGCCCTCCAACAGTCCTTGGGCCAGCCCAGTGGTCTTGGTCCCAAAGGCTGCTGCACCCAATGCCACTCCAGAACTGCGGTTTTGTGTGGACTACTGTGGGCACAATGCCGTCACCAAGAATGACATGCACCCCATCCCCAGAGCTGATGAGCTCATTGATCGGTTGGGAGCTGCCAAGTTCCTCAGCACGTTTGATTTAGCGTCTGGGTACTGGCAGATTGCCTTAACCGATGGGGCCAAGGAGAGGTCAGCATTCTCAACCCCAGAAGGACATTACCAGTTCCGGGTGATGTCCTTTGGGTTGAAGACTGCCCCTGCCACCTTTCAGAGGTTGGTCAACCAGGTTTTGGCTGGACTGGAGGATTTCAGTGCCGCCTACCCGGATGACTTTGCAGTGTTCAGTTCGAGCTGGGAAGAACACTTGCAGCACCTCGAGGAAGTGTTGAGAGCGCTGCAGAGGGCAGGCCTCACGATCAAGGCCATTAAGTGCCAGATTGAGCAGCGTTCGGTGGTGTACTTGGGACACCAGGTAGGAAGCGGCCAGTTGGTGCCCCTACAACCCAAGATTGATACCATTCTGGCTTGGGAGCCCCCCAAGACCCAGACAGAGGTGAGAGCCTTTTTAGGTCTCACCGGGTACTACAGGAGGTTTGTTAAGGGGTATGGGACCATTGTTGCCCCCTTAACAGAGCTGACTTCCAGGAAGCAGCCCAAGAAGGTGATCTGGACTGAGTCCTGCCAGAAGGCTTTTGATGCCCTGAAAGTCGCCATGTGCATGGCGCCCATTCTCAAGGCACCCGACTTCTCCAAGGAATTCGTCATGCAGACTGACGCTTCAGAGCATGGTGTGGGAGCGGTGCTCTCACAACTGATCGAAGAAGGCCTAGACCAGCCTGTAGTCTTCCTTAGCAGGAGACTACTCCCCAGGGAACAGAGGTGGAGTGCCATAGAAAGGGAAGCTTTCGCTGTGGTCAGGGCACTGAAGAAGCTGAGGCCCTACCTGTTTGGGACTCACTTCCGGGTTCAGACAGACCACAGGCCCCTCAGATGGTTAATGCAAATGAGGGGTGAGAATCCAAAACTGCTGAGGTGGTCCATCTCCCTACAGGGAATGGACTTTACGGTGGAACACCATCCTGGCACAGAAAACGCCAATTCAGATGGTCTGTCCAGGTTCTTCCGCCTTAGTGAAGAGAACTCCCAGGAGGGTGGGTAGGTCTCACTACTTTCAGCTGGAGGGGACATGTGTTAGACTTAGCATCTTTTGGCGTGTTTCCCCTGAGTTTTTGCTTTCTGACCTCCCGGTTTTGCCTCTGTTTGTGCTGGCTTAGTGATTCTGCGCACTTTTCTCAATGCTGATCAGTGGTAAAGTGCAAGTGCTCCTGTGGTAAAATGTGTTGTGGATTAGTGTTTCCATGATTGGCCTGTTTGATTTATGTGTCAGTCCCTAGTAAAGTGCACTGCATGTGCCAGGGCCTGTAAATCAAATGCTGTTGGCAACCTGCAGCACTGGATTGTGCCACCCACCCAAACAGCCCGTAAATGTAACTCCGGCCTGCCATTGCAGAGCATGTGTGCAGTCTGGTACTGCCATGTCGACTTGGCAAGTGCACCCACTTGCCAGGACTTAACCTTCCCTTTTCTTACATGTCAGTCACCCCTAAGGTAGGCCCAAGGTACCCCTGTGGGCAAGGTGCAGTGTATGTGAAAGGTAGGACATGACCTGGAGTGTGTGGCATGTCCTGATAGTGAATTAATGCCAATTTCATTTTTCACTATTGCAAGGCTACCTCTTCCCCATAGGACAGAATAGGGAGTTTGTTTATAACATCTTATAAACATAACTGACCCTGGGAACATAGGTAGAACAATAAAGTTTAGTATGCCTGAACTCAGAATCTAAAGACGCATCTTTTAGTGAAGGTGATTTTTACATTCTGTGTTTGAAAATACCACTTTTAGAAAGTAGTTATTTTCTTGCCTAACCATCCAGTGTGCCCCTGCTGGGCTTGTGTATTGACTGTCTGGGTTTTGGATGACAGGGGATGGGGAGCAGGAGTGGCTCCGGATAGTCTAGGTGGGTCAGGAAAGGGCTAAATAGACCTGGGCTGCATTTAGAGTAGGGGGAGGAGATTTCCTTGCACCTGAATGGGCCTGGTCTGCCTCTGACAATGCAGTCTCCACCTCCTGCCAGGAAGCCACACCAGAGAAGGCAGAACTGGTTGTGGCTGGGCACAGACACTCTCTGCCTAAGAGATCAAAGGATTTTGTGATATAAATATTGGGGCCCAGACCCCTGAACTTTAGAACTCTTTTGGACTAAGAAGACTGCCAAGAAGAAGAGCTGGATTAGCTGTGAGGAGGAACTACCACTTTGATGTGTGCTTTGCTGTGTTGCCCTGCAGTGGCTGCTTCTGTCTTGGGCAGTGAAAGGACTGGACTGAACTTTCTGCAATCTACTATTGTGAGTTTCTCCGAGGGCTTGAGGTAGAGCTTGCCCCCTGTTCAAGAAGTCTCAGGAACAACAAAGACTTCAAGCTCTTCTTCCCTCACCACTGGGAACTGCGTGTTTTGTTCTGCAACAGAAGAAAAGCAACCCAACGATGTCTACGACGCCACTGCCAACTCCATGTCCTGAAGGCACCGCTGACGGCACAGCCGCAATGCTGCACCGCAACCCTGGTCTCACCGACAACGCCTGCTAACGCCGCCACTGAGCTGCTGCTCGCACCGCAACCAGTGGGCACCGCACTCCGAACCGCCTCACTTCACAACGACGCCTTGGTATCCCCGATGACGCTGCTCCATGCCAAAATCGACGCCGCTGCCTGCATCGTGGTTCGAGGGCACCGCTCGTAAAGTTACATGACGCACTGCTCTCATCCCGCTGCAGGCTTGGCCTACCGACGCCGGCGCCATTGATTCCAGTTCATCAGCCGACGACTGCGCTTCAGCAACGACGACTCCGCTGCTTGCACCGTGCCCTGCCAGCACCACGACGAGCACCGCATTCACTTCGCACCGCCACCAAGCCGCTGCTCACACCCCGATCTGAGGGCACCGAACGCTGCACTGCTGCACTCTGCACCGCAGCACCCGACGCCTGCCGACATGAGCGCTCCTGACTTCAACCGCGAGGAGTTCGACCTGCAACGTGTGTGACTTCAAGGGCCCGACGACTCCTGCACCGACCTCCAGAACCAACGCCGCGGACGCCGTGGCTTCGAAAGCTTAACATGAGGTCGCCGATGCCCTGCATTTCTAAAGGTACTGTTTTGCGGGTCTCCCCGACACCGTAGCTGGCCCACGTCGCCGCGGTCAGCCAGAACTGTTTGGATTGTTTTGCTCACGACGCCGTGATAGACCCAGAGGGAGCTATCGACTTCAAGGAACTGTTTTTCAAGGTTATGTTGATAACTGAAGATTTCTAAGTACTGTATTGTGGATTTTTATCATTTTTTGTCTTGTCTTGAGTATATAAAAATATTGGATATTTTTCTAAACTGGTGTGGTGTCCTTTTGTAGTACTTACACTGTATTACTGTTGGTTATGTGCAAATGCTTTACACACTGCCTCTAAGATAAGCCCGACTGCTTATGCCAAGCTACCAAGGGGGTGAGCAGGGGTTATTTTAGGAGTGTAACTCCCTTATCCTGACTAGAAAGAAGGGTCCCTACTTGGACAAAGGTACAAACCCTTGCCAACTAGAGACCCCCATTTCTAACAAATATCAATTAGCCCAAACAATAATCCAAACACTAATTATTCACATCTTCCCAATTGGCCGAATGATGTTTCCAAATTCATTTGCATTGAAAATATCGAAAATAAAGTCGTTATTTTGTGTTTACATCTTCCAAATAGGCCGAATAATGTTTTCAAAACTTTGGCATCAAAAATATCAGATATGAATCTGGTAATTCGTAATGCAACCGACATTTGAATACCAAATGGGCATCATTACAATGTGTCCATCCTTTATTGCACTTTAAATACACAGTAAAGTGTCCAGATGCTGTAGTAGGTCCATCATGAAAAATAATAGCCACTTCTTTAAAAGTTCTTCCTGAAATTGATACTTGATTTGGCACAACATTTTTAATTTTAGTTTCCAATTTTCTTCCATCTGCTCTACAACGTTGTAGCATTAAAATCACATATTCTCCAAATCTTCCTATAAATAATGTTGACAACATTTCTGATTTACAATGAGAACATTTCATATCTTGATTAGCTGTTTTTACTAATTTGTTAAAAGACACTGATTTGCAATCTGGTATTGCAAATATATGAATCGTTCAGTGTCTATTTCAGTGGTAGAAGAAAATGAACACTCTTCACATTTTTTATCCCATCTGTAACGTAGTCCAAACAAATTTTCAATTTCAATCCCTTCTTCTTCCAATACTGCAGGCATAAACATAAGAAACTCTTGTGTATCTTGTTGTATATTAAGTGTAAATTGAGAAGAACCAGTACATATATCCAAAAGGTGCCGAACACCAGAAGCAGTATGGATTTTAGTTCTATCAGTTACCAAATTTTCAAAAATATGATACGATAAAGAACAGAATCTTTTTTCTCGATTTTCCCAAATTTTATGATGAAGTCTTCTAGATAAAAGACAACATTTAGAATTACATTAGCATAGCAGTTGATACCATTACTATTTTCTAACTGGTATCCTACAATATCATCAACAGTGTCCATTTTAATTTTCTTTGCAGCCTCATCATTCTCTTGAATTGTTTTCTTTTTTCCAACCTCACTAGAATCTTATATTTTCATTTTGAACACACTACACGTTTTTGATATACAGGATATTCACCTAAGTTAGGAGCATACAGTCTTCTTAACCGATTATACTCTCTTACACAATTTGCATCAGCACTAACCTTTTTCTCATCAAAATCAATCAAATACAATCCAGATAATTTTCTTACTCGAGACAATGCAAAATATGCCATACCCTCTTTAAACACTGTACATTCAATATTTACCAAAACACTGTCTACACTTAAACCTTGACATTTATGAATGGTCACTGGATATGCTAAAGAAAGAGGAAACTGTTTTCTATGTACATACAAGTCTTTTACAAGCAGAAAACGAACAGCACAACGTCCAATCTGTTTTACCTCCTCAATCTGATCAAATTTAATCTTCAAATATTCAATTCCATCTCTGTTCTGAAAATTCACATAATCAACAACTTTTCCCATTGCTCCATTCACTAAACCTTTTTCAACATCTAAATTACGCCGTAATATTACCCGACAGTTTACACATACATATAAAGTCTTTTCTAAACCAGCAGTCTTAGATACAGACTTTTCCAAAGAATCCAATTTTGTCTGTAATTTCTCCGAGAGAAAAATAGTAACCCCTTCATGTTCCATTTTATCAATGGCTTCCATTTTCACTATTGGTTGTTTCTCCAATTTCAAAAGTTCTTGATTGAATGTAGAAAAACTCTTGCAGTGTTGGCATTAGACAAACTATAGATTTATTTTCTCCAATTTTTTTGTACATTATTTCAGGTGCAATATTTTCATTTGGAAACATGGTTGTTAGTAGTCGACTTTGTAAAGCTTCTTTACCATGATTTGTCAAAACACCAATTCTAATACTTTGAAGAATGTTCCCATAATGTTCATCACTTGCTTGCTGCATATTCTTAATAAGTTCTTTATATTCAAAAAGAGACCAAATGTTCACATTTCCAATACTTTCCAAAGATGTCTTAGTGTCTTCATGGACAAGTGTTTTAAAAACTGGCTGTCCTTTCACAGGAGTAAGTTGTAGTAGATCGCCAAATACAATTACATGTTTTCCTCCAAATAAAACATCATAATCTGTTTTTAAAATCTGTTGCATTCTTAAATGTACAAAGGCAAGCATTAAGTTTGAGACCATGCTCACCTCATCAATAATCAGAATATTCTTTAGTACTTTTAAATTCAATAAGTTTTATTGGTTGTTCGAAGCAAAACAAACTATAATACATAGAGTACAAAAAATACAGAAGAAAAGATATTAAAGGCAAAAGAAAATACAGCACGGTTCAAATCTTAGAGAACATACATACATAGAGACAAAATAGGTGAATAAACCATCAGCACTACGTCAGCAAAATAACATAAGTGAAAATAACATAGATGGCACAAGGGATCTATTTTAAGGCAGAAACAGATAACATAGAAGGCTATTTCAATTGGTATATATCTAGTGGTTGCAAGACTTTCGGCTTTATCTCAGAACAATTATGTCACCCGCGCGAGATATACACCGTCTATATTCTTTAGTACTTTTGAAACTTCATAACAAGCTTCTCCAGATAGCTTGTGATATTGCAATTTATTTTCATGTTCAACTGGTAGCATGAGTAATCAATGTAATGTAATCCCTTTAATGTTATGTGCTGCTAACCCAGTTGGAGGGGCTACAACACAAGATAAATGTGATGAGTGGTTTTATGTAGATAACTGGTCAAAACTTTAATTAAGAAACTTTTTCCTGTTCCAGCTTGTCCACTGATATACATTCGAATAGGTTTAAATGATGTGCATTCGCATTCTTTTTTCATGCAGTAAACCATGCTGTATCTGTTGTGTAACTTGCTGATATATTTCTTTTTGTTCAATATTTAGTTGTTCTTCCAAGTTTCCTAAATCAATGATATCCTGTTGTGCTTGTTTCATTGCTGTTTTTACTTCATTCATAGCGATTGCTGCTTCATTTTCAAGAATTGCTTTGTCCTAGTGGATCTTGACTTAGTGGAGCAGAACTTTGACTATCTTGAGAACTATCTCTAGTTTTTTCAGCTGCAATACTAGTTTCTTGTTCAATCTCTTCATTCAACATTTGTAAATATTGTGGAAAAACTGTGCATTCAATGCTATCTTTACATGCATTAAAAGAGTCTTCATAACAGTCAAAATCTCCAAGTAATTCCATTTCACTACGCCAAGGCTTAAATAGTTGCAGAAGTTCTAAATAGAAAAATTCCCTTTTATCTGGAGTATCACAACTGAGTTTCCTGTGATTAATAAGATTTCCTTTGGCTTGTTTTACCAAACATCCATCACATCCAAATACTGCATATTTTTCTTCATTTATATTTTCTGTAACATTTCTCTTAAAGCTGTAATGTTGCAGTACTTCAGAGAGACATATGTTTTCGAGATGTGGACTCCTTTTGGGATAGTACATATCCAATATATTTGTCTTAACAATATCTGTACTTTCTGGCTCATTCAAAGATTAGGGCCTCATTTATGAAAAGTGACGCATCGCTGCGTGAAAACAGTGATGCGTCACTTTTCATTGCGCCCTCCTTGCGACACCAATGATGCGTCATATTTACAGTATGACGCATCATGTCACAAGGAGTTACAGATAGATCAGTATTTCTGACGTATCTGTAGGCGCAAAAATGACGCATTGCTGGAGTGTGTCACAAAAGTGACGCAACTCCAGCAATGTGTCCTTTCACATGGGGAAAGCCCCATGTGAAAGGGCCTGCGTCAGACTTATGCCTGCCATGAGGCAGGCGTAAGGTATTGACGCATTAGGGTCAAAGAAATGGCGCAGTGAAATCTTATAGATTTCACTGCGTCACTTCTACGACCCTTTCTTGCGTCGGAATGGCCCCCCTGCATACATTATACCTGGCGCAGGTATAATGTGGCGCAGGGGTTTACAAAGTGACGCATCTACCTAGATGCGTCACTTTGTAAATATGACGCACCATGGCGCATTTTTTACACTGCTGGTGCGTCACAAAAAGTGACGCACCAGCAGCGTAAAAGTGACGCAAGGGCTCATAAATAAGCCCCTAAGTATTCAATTTCTTGTACAGATTTCAATACTCGATTTCATGTTGCAGCAAGACCTAGACTTACCCAAATGATTTCTCTTGACTGTGAATATAAACTTGCAGAGGTCAACCGATCCGAACATTTGTAGGATCCAATCTCTCGATGGGAAAGCATCTTCAAACTAAAGCTGTACAATTTGTTACTAAGAGTCTTCTCTTGTGAAAATTCTTCCCACATTTCTTTCAACTCCGTCTTTTCAGATTTGGTGATATATGATGTAACATAGCGAGCAACAGCAATCAAATTATCTCTAAAATATTGGATATCCATATTTGCAGTCCACATCGTCAAAATCACTGGATTGTAGTCATTAATATACTTTGAATCTTCACTTCTTTTTATGTTGTAAGTATTCTTCAGAGATTTCCGAGTTATAGTATGTCTTACTGCTGACATGAAACTGTTGACTCTTCCTTTCGAAATTATTGGATGTGGGAATCCAAAACGACATTTCGTATAAAATGTTCCTTTTGACTTGTATGTCCGTCGACAATATTTCCCAAATCGATGAGTTTGAAACCGTAATGCGTGTTTTTGGAATACCACAGGCAACATAATCTTCAATGAAAGACAAAACAGCTTCATCTGAATTGGTTCCAAATTTAGGTGCATCCTTGATCCATAATACCATATGTATATGAGGAGCACCTCTGGCTTGTTACTCCTTTCTCCAAAATAAATCAATAACTTCTCCAAGAGGTGGATTATTTTTTTGCTGATAAAAGACATCATAGCTTGAAACATATGATTAAAATATCTGCACACATTTACAGGATCCAAGGAACACAGTTCTCCAGCTGTCTTAAATTCAATGTTTTTAATATTTGAATTTGCCTCCCGTAGAAATTCAAGTAAATCATCCCATGCGTATTCAGCACAGCTAAGTGTAACAAACCACGTAGGTGTTCCTAAGTTCCTTAACATACATTTCAGTTCTCCATGACGACGATACCAATACTCATTGGTACCACGTTGACATGCCATAAAATTAATTAATTGAGATAGTAAATGATCGTCTCTTTGTTGAACTTCGTCCAAAAATTCCTTTGCAGAAAGATGTATAAGATGAACTCCAGTTTCTAATATGTGGTTCACTGCATATGAAAGTCAAAACAAATCACTTTCAAACAGAAGATGAAATAAATATGGAACACACTGTCGTAATCTTGGATCTTCTGAATACAATCTTGTTGAACGGTATTCTGAAGATGGAATCTGTACTGCTCGTTCATCATATCGACCACCTTTTCCAGTGGGGAATAGCTGTGGAAAACAACAAGCTTCTACACTTCTTTCCCAAATACTCATTGGAGTTCCCTTCGCTTTCTTCATTTGGAATAACTCAATAGTATTTCCAATCACTTCTTTTGAGTGTAAAGGATGTATACTATAATGTTCATACATTTTTTCACTCCTGGACTTGTCCACTTTTTCGATTTGGCCAGTTGAAATTTCTCTATCATCTCCTAAAGATATTTCTTCTTCTTCCAGATAAATTTTTATAATAAATATTGTTTTCTATGAGATATTTTGTAGACTTTTAGACTTTAGTGACATCTACTAACTCTTGCCATATTTTCCGACTCTTTGTTGGTACACCATTAACTAGAATAACTACAGGTTCAGTTTCCTCTCTCTCTACACCAACAGTTTCAATATTTTTCTTAAAATCTAAAGGTAAATACACAACTCTTCCTTATAAACCTCTTTGTAAATCTGTGGGAGGCAGCTTACCTGTTTTAGGCTCCATACGAACTATAGCCTGAAACGGGTGCACAGATTGAATTAGAATGGACTCATATGTATTTAAATCCACCAGTTCCAGAGGAATAGCTACCAACTCTAGGTTATTATGTACAGCTCTAGCTGGAATTTTGTTCTCTTCTAGTTTGCTGTAACAATATTTACAAATACGTAGATCACTTCCCAACTCAAAACGACCTTCCACCAACAAATAAGCACCAAATTGCTGCCACTTATCATTGTTTTCCTTTTCACTTTTTAAATACACATCAACATTCCTAGTTTGACTTCTATAGTGAGTACATTGACAACAAATACAAACATAGGGGGTCATTACGATGGCGTAACGATCGCCATCATAACGTGAATTACCCACTGCCATATTATGATGGCGGTGGGTATCGCGACGCCCGGAAAGTCCGTCCGCCACTCGGCAATCGTTACGATTGCCAGCCGGGCGGAGCTGGGGCACAATATGGTGGCGGTGCCTAGCAGACACCACCATCCATATTATGATGGTTGAATTCCAGGGCCTTTCCATGGTGGCGATGCTGCCATGGAAAGGCTGGTGGGGGTTTGCTTTGGGGGCCCGTTGCAGGCCCCCAGGGGGTGGGGAGTGCACTTGGGGGTACCCATGGTGCCCCCTGCATGTCCATGCACAACGTGGCAGGCACCGCGCGGTGCCTGCCACGTTGTGCTTGGAAATGCACAACATGGCATTTCACCATTGCGGAGGGTGCTGCAGCCAGCAGCACCCGCCGCAATGTTAAAACGCCAGATGCGACTGCCGCGGTGACGGTCGTATCATGATTAGGGAGGCGGGACTGCTGCATGTCTAGCGGCTGGTCTCGTTACTGCTAGGGTGGCGGGCGGACTAAAGTCCGCCCACCATCTTAATAGGCCCCTTAGTTTGGTTTTTCACAACAAATTACCTTAAACTTTGTAACTTCTTCTACAACTTCTCAGTAGAACTATCTTCCACCTCTTCTTCAACACCTACACTTATCAAACTCTCACTTTCTCTACACTCCCTTCCGGACCAAAGAAACAAAACTGCATATCTTCACAAACTTTTTTTACATCCAACACTGAACCATGCAAAAGAGCAGTGTTTATTTCACTTAAAGATAATGCAGGACTTTTTACATAGTACAATTTTCTTACTAACTTACGCATTTCTGAATGATGTACTGCTAACATTCTCAGATGATGAAAACGACTTTGACACACTTTTCTAGAAAGACAAGCCAGAGAATGACCCTGTAAGCCAGTATTGTTTCTCACTTTACAAGGATCTAGTCCTTGCAACATCTTAATTTTCTGTTTAACACCTTTTTTTACTATACTCTCATAAGAAATTATGTAAAATATTAATAGATTATTGTTGTATACTACAAATACTACTACAATCCCACCTAAACACTGGAGATTGTGAATGTCTCCCTTGATCTTCTTCAGCTATTACTTCTTCCACCTTTCTAGCAACCATCTTTTCTTTTTCAATTGGACAACCATTCTTAACCTCATAAGAACGACCACTGGTATCAATTGCGTGAACTAATGTATTTTGTTGAAAATAGCTTTCTTCATTAAAAACGGTTCTGAACTAGAAGTGTGCTTCCATTCACCCAATCTTTTTTTCACAAAAGTTAGTTCTATTATTCTATTATTCTCTATTTTCTTTTACTTTTGTCCTTCATAAAATGCATTATTTTATTCAATGTTTGCATTCTCTTTAATACTAATACAAACAATCTTCTTTTCAATTCAAATGCGTTTTCAACTACACTTTCAATCTGTTATTTCTTCTTGTAAAATGCGGATCTTTTTCTATATTTTTTGCAATCTTTCAATAAATTTTGTAGTACTCTACTTTTATACATTTGTTTCCTAATCTCCCTATATTGTTTCATCCTTCTTTCAACATAGATTGTTTTTCCAAAACCTGATTTTCTATTAATATGTCCTTTTTTCGTTTCCTTCTGAATGGTTCTACTATTTTTCTTATTCTTTTCTCCATTTTGTAAATTTGTTATCTTCTTTAAAACTCTTTTAACAAATTCTTTAGTTCTCTTACCAGAAGCCTTTTTCTTCAATGTCAAATGTTGTACTTTATCTAATTTCTCCTTTTCTCTTTCTTTTAAATAGTACTGTTTTCTTTCTTTTCTTTTCTTTTGATCTTTTCTTGCCATACTCAATCTTTATTAATAATAATGGTGAGTATCTGAAAAGAAAGAAAAGTTTAAATCCTCTCGTTAAATCATTTAATATTATTAAAACAATTATATACAAATATTATCATACATAAATTAAAAAATATATTTGATTGCATTACAAAGGTATGAGAGACACTGCAGAATTCTTACAATTAGAAGACATCACAACCTATACAACAGAACCATAGAGCACAACTAAAACATTTCTCTTCTGCTATCCAAATCAACTTTGAAGTGCACTCTGTAGTCCCTGGGTGATTGCATGAGAACAAAGGTACTGCCTGGATGATTGGAGCAGTATTAGGGTACTGTCTGGGTGATTGCATAAGTGCATAGGTCATGGTTCAGTGAATTTATAACTGCATGAGTACAGGCAACAGTCATTGCAAGACTGCAAGGGTAGTGCTTGGGTGATTGAACTACTGTATAGCTAATGCATTGCTGATTGCATGAGTGCAGAGATCATATGTAGATGATTAGAGAACTACATACGTAATGTCTGAGTAATTGCATAAGTTGAGGGATAATATCTGAGGGATTACAAGAACACATACAAACTGCATGGGTGATTTTATAAGTGCATGGGTACTACCTAAGTGATTGGAGGAGTCTATAGATTCTGATAGGGTGATTGGAGGAGTGCAAGAATAGTGCCTGGGTGATTCAATTAGTGTATAACTAAAGCATAAGTAATTGCATGAATGCAAGAGTAATTTTTGGGGGATCACAAAAGTATATAGGAAGTGCTTGGATGATTTTATAACTGCATGGGTACTACCTGGATGATTGGAGTACTACTATGGCAGTGTCGGAGTGATAGATACTGACATGTGGTAAGATTTACACCTGGGACATGTTATAGACTTTTTTTATATTTGCCTAGGCCCAACACTCTCAGCATTACTAGAATGGTAAAGCAGCAAGAAAAAAGTGGCATTTAAGACATGTAAGGAAATGGGCTGCAACAAAGGTGCAGCAAGAACAGTGCAGTAAAAAACAACAGAAATACAGAAGAAGGAAAGAGATGTGCAAAAAGAGGAAAGAGCAGTGCAGAAAGAACCAATAAACATGCATGAAAATAGAAAAAGGGTGCAGAAAGAAGCACAAGAGGTGCAGAATAAGAAAAAGAAATGCAGAAAGAAGCAACAGAGGTACTCAAAGAGGCAAGGGAGGTGCAGAATGAGGAAAGAGAGTTACAGAAAGAGGAAAGTGAACTGCAGAAGGAGGCAAAAGAACTACAGAAAGAGGTAACAGAAGTGCAGAAAGAGGCAAGTGAGGTGCAGAAAAAAGGAACAAAGGTGCAGGATGAGGCAAAATGGATGCAGAAAAAGTGAAGCGGGATGTGAAAGACACATGAGGGATGCAGAAAGAAGCAACAAAGATGTACAAGGAAGCAAGAGAAGTGCACAAAAACGAAGCAACTGACCACATACGAAGTGACTGGGTGGTTTTATAAGTGCATGGGTACTTCTTGGGTGATTGCAGGAGTACTGACGCAGTGCCTGAGTGAATAAAGGAGTGTAAAGGTAGTGCCTGGGAGATTTCTTAACAGTGTGACTACTGGCTGAATGATTACATAAGTACAAAAGTAGTGTCTGCGTGATTGAAAGAGTGGAAAGATAGTGCCTAGCTGAATGAAGCACTATATACCTAATGCATTGGTGATTGCATGAGTATAGGGGTAATGTCTGGGGGATTTAAGGAGTACATAGGTAACACCTGGGTCATTGCATAACTACAGGGCTAATATCTAGGGATTTACATGACTACATAAGAAGTGACTGGGTGGTCCTATAAGTACATGGGTACTTCTTGGGTGATTTCAGGACTACTGAATAAAGGAGTGCAAAAGGAGTGCCTGGGAGATTTCCAAACAGTGTGACTACTGTCTGAGTCATTACATAAGTACAAGGGTACTGCCTCCATGATTGAAGTAGTGCAACAGTAATGGCTGGGTGATTATATAAGTGAATGAGTCGTGCCTACATGATTGAAAGAGTGCATGGGTAATACTTTGGTGATTGCATGAGTGCATAGATAGTGCCTGGGTGATTGCATGAGTGCCACAGTGATGCTTGAGTGATTACAGCAGTGCATATGTAGAACCTGGATCATTAGCAGACTGCATCAGTAGTACTTGGGTGTTTTTATAACTTCATAAGTGTTTGGCCTAGCAAAATATAAAGCAGCAGAGTATTACAGGACTCAATTACAAGTCTCTCCATATTGTTAGGAGCATGCATACATATGTCTCTACGTTTTCAAACCAACATCACCATCTAAAAGAAAAATGTATACAATATTTTATAAGTCCATGAGTACTACCTGGGTGATTACAGAAGTACTAAGGTACTACCTGAGTGATTACAGGAGTGCAAACGTAGTGCCTGGGAGATTTTATAAGTGCATGGGTACTTCTTGAGTGATTGCAGGACTACTGAGTTAGTACCTGAGTAAATAAAGGAGTGCAAACATACTGCCTGGGTGAATTCTAATCAGCATTGGTATAGCCTGCATCACTGAATGACTGCAGGGATAATACATAACTAGTGCCTGGGTGATTGCATGACTGCAGGGGTGATTTTATAAGTCCATAAGTACTGCCTGAATGATTACAAAAGTACTAAGGTACTACCTCAGTGATTACAGGAGTGCAAAGGTAGTGCCTAGAAGATTTTATAAGTACATGACTACTGGCTGAATGATTACATAAGTACAAAAGTAGTGGGTGCGTGATTGAAAGAGTGGAAAGATAGTGCCTGGCTGAATGAAGCTCTATATACCTAAAGCATTGGTGATTGCATGAGTATAGAGGTAACGTCTGGGGGAATAAAGGAGTACATAGGTAACACCTGGGTGATTGCATAACTACAGGGGTAATATCTAGGGATTTACATGACTACATAAGAAGTGACTGGGTGGTCTTATAAGTGCATGGGTACTTCTTGGGTGATTGCAGGACTACTGAGGTAGTGCCTGAGTCAATAAAGGAGTGCAAAAGTAGTGCCAGGGAGATTTCTTAACAGCATGACTACTGGCTGAGTGATTACATAAGTACAAGGGTAGTGCCTCCATGATTGAAGTAGTGTAACAGTAGTGGCTGGGTGCTTATATAAGTGCATGAGTACTGCCTACATGATTCAAAGAGTGCATAGGTAATACCTTGGTGATTGCATGAGTGCATACATAGGGGGTCATTAGGATAGCAGGCGGATCGCCACCGCCCGTATGGCGGTGGCAATCCGCCCGCTATATCCCACCGCCCGCCTCACATTTCCCCACCGCCATATTAGTATGGCGGTGGGGACCCAGGCGGACGGCAAGACCGTCCGCCGGTTTTCCGCCGGTCGACCAGTCGACCATGCGGAAAAGGGGCTGGATATGGTGGCGGTGTCTGCTAGATACTGTCATCCATATTATAATGGGCAGCGGTGCACGGCCTTCCATGGCGGAGACCCCGCCATGGAAACCCAGGCGGACTTTGCTTTCGGGGGCCTGTTGCGGGCCCCCAGGGTATTGGGGGGTGGGGGCTGCACATGGGGGGGTACCTATAGTACCCCCCTGCATTGTCATGGACATGGTGGCAGGCACCTCGCGGTGCCTGTCACCTTGTGCATGACGATGCACACAGTGCATTCCCAGCATTGTGGCGGGCGGTGCTGTGAGCACCGCCCGCCACAATGCTGGGAATGGAGGATGCCACCGCCATGGTGGCGGTGGCATCCTAATCACCTGTGCGGGACCGCCGCACCACTGGCGGCCGGTCCCAGCACCGCTAGGGTGGCGGGCGGATGAAAGTCCACCCGTCATCCTAATAGGCCCCATAGTGTCTAGGTGATTGCATCATACAAATTACTCTAGTAAATAACATCTCTACAAACATCTTAACCCTCATTTTCAGGCTGCTGCTTAACCATTTTACAACTATTTATAATATTACACCTACCCAAATACAAAGTAGGAACCCTTCAGATATCTTTAGAAAAAGTGTCACCATATTACTAAAAGCATACATGAATATGTCTGAACCATAACACTATCCAAACTTTAAAAATTCACAGAACAAACTTTCAATTTCAAGCAAACATCAAAATGTATGCAGCATATTTCAACTGTACCTCTCTAGAAACTTACAAAAACAAGCCTAATCAATAACACCTTATGTCAGCATCTTTTAAACCACACTTTTCTGATGCATCTTCACCATTCTACTAGTACTCACAGTCTTGAGCCTACCACATAAAAAGAAACAACATCTCTATGTTATACACCATGCACCTTCAAATGTATAAGACATATGTAAATACATATACTAGTAGAAACATACTTGAGACAGAAGTCCAAGCAAACCTTAAAAGTTGACAGACTCCACCTGCAAATTTTAAGCAACAGCTAAAATTATACGGTATACTACAAATGTACATATCCACACACTAAAGCAAATTACCATAATCACTAATCCATCTTCCAACATACACATATTACTATACAGAAACTATTTCAAACAAATTTTAACTACAATAAAACAAACTACCATACACATCTGTACATTTAATAATATATTTCAAACATCACAGTTTTTGAATTATTTTTACAGTTTAAAATAAACCTAATACATAATACACCTCACAAATGTATAACTCACCTTCAAAATAGATTTGTAGAATTTAAAATATCGCAAACTCATAAATGATTTTCTTATGCACACAATCAATGTAATGCACCAGTCTCAGCAAGGTAAAACCAGTAATGGCAAATTGTTTCTCTCTTTCTCCACACAAATACATGTAAGTAACAAATCACATTCCTTCCTACATTATTTCAAATTATAAAACACATTTCTATTGGTTTGACATATTAACCCTTCCCAACTGACTTCTAAAAGTGCCCAAACTGATTCTGGAATGTTTTGGAGTCGCGACCCCACTGTGCACCACCGCATTGGAGCCGCGAACCCATACGGGAGTTCAAAAATATATTACAAATAAAAATTCCTCCATTTTTTAAGAACACACCACTTCTAAAGATACTACTGACTTGGGAAATCTGACTTTAGTAAGATTTCACTTGTATATAAATTACAATTTCACATTTTAAGTTCACAGTTAAGTTTCAACCCTTCCCCCATTCAGCTTAATGCTGGTTTCCATAGTAACAGTTCATGGAACATTCAACTTAACTGACAGGTCACAAGTTCACCATATTTTCAAGTTCACCACACAATGTTACAAATGCAAACAGCAGGTGTGGCTGACTTTGCAAAATATGAGCTTATCCTATCTACTGTACCTTTCCAACATTTTTTACTAACCAATAAGAAACAT
Organism: Calotriton arnoldi; assembly: GCA_963921515.1. Taxonomy (NCBI): domain Eukaryota; kingdom Metazoa; phylum Chordata; class Amphibia; order Caudata; family Salamandridae; genus Calotriton; species Calotriton arnoldi. The sequence goes on from CAWUFW010005253.1 coordinate 355,221, forward strand.
GTTTTATAACGAAAGTAACATGCACCCTATTTTTGAATGTACAATGTTCTTAAACAGCCAATCAATTCTCTAGTTTTTAAAAAACAGCATTTTGTCCAACATTTTACATACCTCTCATTCTACCAACTGACTACCTCAGCTACAGACATATGTTCATTACTTCCAGACATCCCTTCAAGATGCTCACAGTGTGGATTGTTGGACACAGCTATGTTTTCTGGTGCAAAAGGTATGCTGAACGCAGAGGTATTGACAAAGAAATAGCTTTGCAAAATGTGGACATTAAATGGATTGTACAAAGAGGATTAAAGTGGCACCAATTGATGCCTTTGGTTAAAACCTTTTTGCATCTCCAACCCCCTGACCTTATGATTGTGCACTGTGGTGGCAATGACCTAGGCACATTGACTGAGGTAGGTCTGGAAATGATCATGAAGGACACCTTTGCACAATTGATGTTGCTTTTACCTCAAACTATCTTTGTATAATCTAACATATGCCAAAGACAGAAATGGAAGTGGTCAAATCAATTCTGTCCACAGATTGAGAAAGCTAGGAAGAATGTCAATAAAGCTGTTTCTGCTTACCTCAGAGACCATAGGATCGGCCCCATATATAACAACAATCTACGTTTTGATATAGATGACATCTACAGAAGTGATGGAGTACACTTCTCAACAACCTAAAGCTCTGCATTGGCACTTACATGTAGCTACAACAAACTCACAATGAAAACAAGGGCTCTTTTCAGAGCCACCCTATAACATAATACTGATTATAAAAAATTTGTACCCATACAATTTAAAACATTTTTTTTTTAGGATTTGCGAACTTGTCGCGAAATCACAAAACAAAAGCACAAACTCAATGTACTACAACACAACACTTTTCAAGTTTAACTATTAATTTTTAATTTAATATATTTTTAACAACTCTATCAATTGTAATCTTGTCATTTACTTCAATCACAGTAACTCTTAAAAACAACTTCACAAATACAACACTACCTTCTACATTATATACAACTTAATTATTTATTTAAGGTGGATTCGCGAATCCAATGTGACGTAACACGGGGGGGGGCCCCCTCTGAGAGCCACATTGGAGTCGCAACTCCAAACTCGAAAGAAAAAAGAAAAACACCCTACTTCCATTATTCGGTCTTCACTCCGGGGACCCCATCCCCTGGGGCCTACCACTAATTTTTTTTTTAAATAAAAAAAGGGGGACTGCGTGGCCCCCCTCCTCAGGCCAATATTTGTCCCAGGGACCCCATCCCCGGAGCCTGGCCTTGGTATTTTTTATATTAACGGGAGGGAGCCGCGTGGCCCCCATCCCCGGGGCCACTAATGGCCCGAAGACCCCATCCCCCGGGACCTGGCCTCTTTTTTATTTTTAAATAATTAGGGGAGGGGGCTATATGGCCTCCCTCCAGGGCCACTTCTGGCCCCAGGAACCCCATCCCCCGGGGCCTGGCCTCCTTGATGGGGACCGTGGGGGAGCCCCAATACACCCACAGTCCCTGCAGTCTCCCCGCATCCTGTGGGAGCCGGCATTGCTTTTGGGCAAGTGGAGCTGCTGACATGCAGCTCCCCTTGTCCAAAAGCAATTCTGCTTTGCCTCTTGGAAGTGAGAGCAGGTTTCCTGCTCTCGCTTCCAAGAAGCAAAGCAGTGTTTGCTATAACAGGGAGGGAACCGCATGGCTCCTGCCCTGTCATAGCAAACAGCAATGTCCCGGGGCTGGGCACCCTGGGACATTGTAGGAGCTGGCCCTGGGGGGTGGCGGTCCCCAGGGCCATTGACAGCTCCAGGAGGGGGTCTGTGCGGCCCCCCTCCCAACAATTAGCATAGCCCCGGGAAGGTGGTGGTCCCTGGGGCTTGGGGTGGCCCGCGAGGCCCCCCCATTAATGAAGGAAGCCCCAGGGAGGTGGTGGTCCCCGAGGCTTGGGGGGCCCGTGGGCCCCCCTGATTTATAAAAGAAGCCCTGGGGAATTGGTGAACCCCGGGGCAGCGTGGGGGGGTTAGGACCCCCCACAAATTTACTTATCAAAACCCAGGGAAGTGGCACTCACCGGGGTAGCGTGGGGACCGCGGGCCCCCGCAAATTAATGCCCCCAGGACCTGGCCCACCCGGGGGCTTAAGTACATTAAGTTTATTTTCTTCTCCAGATTCACGCACCCAGCGTGACTTTGGCATTTAAAAAACAAAATGCTTCTTTTGGGCCTGGGGGTCCTTGTTGGACCCCCTGATCAGTCCTAGGAGGTAGGGTGTATCTACCCTGCCCCCTTCTCTTCTTTTTCACCTTTTTTTTTTTACTTTTTCTTGTGACTCGGTTAAGCTTTCACCCTAGGGCACTGAGGGAAAACCTGCCCTATGGGCAATTCCTACGCATTCGTAGGAATTGTAGTAATGTGGAGGATTACAAACAGCAAGCAACCGAACTCAGCACCAACCTGGTCAAAAGACAGCATCCCCCCCGAATTGTAAACAATGCTCAAAAGCGAGCAAGGAACTCCAACCGACTAAGCCTTTTAGAAACACACACTAAACCTGCTACTGATACGATCATGTGTGTGACTACCTTCACACCAGAATCAAACTTGTTAAAAAGAATTGTCAATAAACACTGGAGAATCTTGGAAACCGGGGAGTTGAGTATTGGCAGACCGCGTTTTGCCTTTAAAAGGACAGCCAACATCAAAGATCTATTAGTGAACACCAGACCAAAAGAGCAAACCCCGAGAGCTCCCAATACCCTCTGGGATTTACCACCTGTCACTGGCCACCACCCTTGTGGTCAATGCGTAGTCTGCCCTCTTACTCAAGCGACTAAAAACATCTCGTTGACTAATAGCTGGAGGTGGATCCAAAACAAGCACACAAACTGTAACACACGAAATTGCATCTACTTAATAACATGCCCCTGTCAACTCCAATACATAGGGATGACCACACGTGCTGTTAAAACCAGGATTACAGAACACAGGAGCAATTTTCGGTGTAAAACAACTAACACCAAAATGTGCACCCACTTTGTGGAATCCAATCATTCACCAAATGATTTACATTGGACAATTATTGAGGCCTTTCCAACCATCACTAAGGTGGCCCTTTTCAGGAAGGAACAATGTTGGGTTTTTAAACTGGGGTCACACATCAGGGGCCTCAACGATGATATTCCTTGGGCGGAACTGAATCGATACTAGCAATTCGCTATTACTGTCTGTCGCCCCGTCCTCTAGTCTGTTGGCTATTCTCTTCCTCCTATGTCACTACACTGATAGACCGGAAGCCAAATCTACGACAGCCTACTGTTATTCTGCAACTTTTGATTTTAACTTCACTCTCCTGGCCCATTGACCTTTCCTGTCTTGTCCTTAACTTAAACTACTACGCTTCTTCTGTCTGTTGTGACATGCATTCTTGCCACTATGACCATCCTGACAATGCAGGTTTTTACCCACGCCTCTATGACTGATTAATTTCCAACCAGGACAACCCACCAGACTTGACCGTGTGTTATCACCTGATGTTGTTGTTAGAATTCCCTTTATAGTGTGCTCCTAGGCGAGACCATTTTAGGACAACACATGAGCCTTTAAGGAATACATATTAGCCTTTTATCACACAACACACGCTTTTGTTTGGGATACTCTGCGCGAGCGTCGCCGTCCGCTACACCACGTAGCTGACTATACATTTTCTTTGGACATTCTGCTTCATATCCTTTAACTGACTCACACTTCCATTATCCCCGGCACAATTAATTATTGTTATCAGGACGCTCGGTGTTTCCTATGACTTTGTCAAGGACCTAATAAAGTTTTTTTGCGAAATTACTCCCAAGATGGCTGCCTCATTTGCCGGTCTAGTTTTCTCTGTATTTATACTAGCTAACCGGAACCACTGGTCACGGGGCCCTGGAGCCAGGGTAGGATTATAGCAAGTTGCTTCCTTGAATCCGTGAGTACCACTTCATTGCGGCCTCCTTCCCTGGACCACCGGTAAGCTCTACCCCTGTTTGACCTTATCTGTATACTACGGTTTTCTACTTTCAGATTACCGTGAGTAACTACGTGCTCTGCCTATCCCCGTCGGCCCAGTACGTTTGCCTAGGGGTGAGTTTCTAGCTATTTTAGAGGGTGTATAATTGTTCTCTAACCTAACGTAAGGTACTCAACCTTTCTGTTAATTATTTGCGTCATTGTGAAGGATATGGTTTGTCTCCTTTTTTTAGTGATTCAATGTAACACCCTTTTTTCCACATATGTGCGCCCGTCCATACTGGTCCTTGTTGTTTTATTGTAGTTCTCCCCTATAACCTTGCTAATTTGTCTGTAGACCTACTGATCACCAAGAGTTTGCGCATTTTACGCCAATGCGACATGTTAAACGGCTTTTTATACGGTCACTGCACATGGCCGTAGCTACTTGGTTTCAGTACGGTGTTAAAATTTGATAAACATTAAGCATATCTGTGTCCCACCATATGGCACATTTAACGCTAATGTCCTGTTTCATCCCCCGCGTTGACTAATACAACGCTAATGTTCTGCTTCTCTCCCCTCGCAGTGATTCACACCACGCAGCACTCCTTATGTCTCGTCCCTGTTGGGTGTTTTTAATTTAGTTGCTTTAAACTACTTGCCTCACGCACTCGTCTGCGTGGTTCATCCCTTCCAACATCACTACCTTGCCTTGGTTACCCTACGATTGGTGTTTTACCGCACGATCATTGCCCCCAATGTGCTATTATTATTTTTTATGGCACACGCACACCGGTGATGTTTTAACTATACATTGGTGATTATGTTTCAGCATATTTCTAATACAACGCTGTTATGTGCATTACCAATTCAGTTGCTTGCATGCTACGTGGTATTTAACTAAGTAGCTAGCATACCTCTCCTTCCTGATTATGGAAAATCCCAGCAACAGTCTGCTTTTTACAAGACCTTTATGCCTATATTACGTATTGTTGTTGTTTTTTTTAGTATAATCAGTTTTACACTCTGATGTGTTAATATACATGCAATGCTATTATTGTACAGTCACTCTCCTTTTCTTCCCTTCTCCCCTTCCCCTTTTTGTTCCCTCTACACAGGTCTACCTAGCCCCTAGTTAACGTCAACTAGGGTCTCTACCGTCCCTGGTGATTTACATCCACTAATTGAATACCAGGCGGTAGTGCACGCATTCATCTTTAGCACGGTCCTGAAGAAGTGCCAATTGACCCGTTAGGGGCAAAAAAAGGCACGAAACATGTTGACCTTACACACTTAGATCGCCCCTTAGGAACATTAATATCCTTATAGGGGCTCACTCTTGTTTTTATTTAGGCTAGAGCAACCTTTTTATTAAAATATTTGACTTTAGAGGACTGCTCTTTACCTATTTTATTTCACTTCTTATTGTGCACTACCCCGCCCCCACACCCGCACGCACCCAACGGCTTCCTCTTTAAAAGATCCCCGATAAAGAGCCCCGGTTTCGGGAGCCCGTCAGGCATTGCAGCGCCGGCCTGACGAGGGGCAATCGCCCTATGATGAAGCACGACACCTCTAGGGGTGTGTGAGGGCAACACGATGATAGACCTGTCTTTCTCCCTTCACTGCCTTTCCTCCTAACCCTCATCCCATCACATAGGAACTGCATACCTTCTTTAAATACCTGTAATATTTTGCAGCCTTGAAACAGTCTCTGTGATGAAACATGTGTCTGCGGCCTGTCTGTATTTGGATATTGCAAATTGATATAAAAAATGTGCAACACTGTGGAAAGAATAAATCACATGGAACCCAACCACAACCTTGCTTGAATGTTTTATTGGGCTTCTTTACTTGACTGTGGACTTCTCTGAGTGTGCTTCAGTATTGCCTTTGAATAGTTTGACTTGGCAGAGGTGTGGGTCAATGATATTAAAGGTAGAATATCAAAGAGTTACAATATCATGACCAGAATGTGGAGGGACAACATATTCAAAGGTAAATATGTATAGAGTTTCTATACCTGACTCCACAAATAGATAGCTTAGGTACATATGTCTTTGAGGTAAGTCAATGCAGAGTTAAGAACAGTAAATCCATGCCTCTCTCTATACAATAACCTCTTTAATAGTTTTTTCCTTGATATTTTGGTCACAATATTGTGACCCTTTTGTATTCTGTCTTTGATCATCTGTAGTACCGACCTATACCAATGCTTGTTTTAATGCGTGTCCAGGTCCCATGTAAGGTAGCTCAGAGTTGGGAGATGAGCAGAGATTTTAGCAGCCGCTGTAGAATAGCCTGGGGTGGTGGGAAGTTAATTTGGTTGAATAACTAATAGAGGGGTGTGTATCAGGCCATTTTGGCACTTCTTTTATAAAGAAATGTCAACCATGTTAGGTGACAGAGCCCTTTATAAATGATATAAATTAAATATAATAAATTAGCCCATAATTCCTCCTAGTCTCAAAATGGTGGCTAAAAAGAAAGAGAGTGAATTCAGGACAGGATGCAAGGGTATCAGTGAATGATATTTTCAGATCTTCTGATTGAAATGTTGCATATTAGAGCATCTGCTGGGGTATTGACCTGATGGACAGCTGTGTCATGCAGCAAGGGTGGCAAAATGTGAGATCGGTCACCAGTCCTCAGTCTAGGAAAGTCAGTGGGGCAAGTAATAAAATATGTTTGGCTTCTGCTCCTGGGACAGGTTTGGCAGAAAATTAGAGGGTATCTATGCACATCTTTGCAAAATCCTTATTGTGCTGGGACACTTTTTCCTTTAGAGAACCAACTGTAATGAAGAAACTTGCCTGGGTATTGTGCGCTGTACATAAATGTTTTAATTAATGCATTATTCATTCATTCATTCATAAGTTGGACTACAGCTTCCACATGTGAAGGTGCTCCTTCTGGTGCTATGCTAGGGTCAAATGCAGGGTTAGTTGTCTGAGAAAGGGGAGATCACACCCTCTGATCCTGGAGCCAATGATCTCTTGCTGATACCTCAGCCACCTTCATTTTATTTCCTGCCTAAGAACTACATGTCCACTGTAGGAAATCAGTCATGTAGATTACTAAAGACCGTGGGGCATATTCTCAAGGACCTATCGCTGACTTACCGGCACTTTATCGCAGCCAAAGTCGCGATAAATACATCGCCCCATTCACAAGCTGGTGTTAACTGCCTATACCACCAGTTTACCCGCAATAGCAGCCGCAAACTACATCGCCACAGAAGACCACGGCAACTATCGCTAATGAGATGCAGAGTAGACGTTCCCGTGCAAAAAGCCGCAACAACACCACACCACAACATTCTCAACGACCAGCCACATCTGCGATGAGAACACAAAACATGCGATAAGGCGCGTTAACTACAGGAAATTAACACCTGCTCTGACCTGATGTAAAGTCGGACGACAACCGGCACCATCAAAGGGAGCACAGCCCAGAGCCACACATGAAGAACAACAAATGCCATGGAGCCACTCACCATGCATCCCTGAGCCCCGAGAGGGCAACAACACCAACCGCAACTACCCCCAGGACTTCCCCCCCCCGCCAAGGGCCCCACTACGGGCACCACCCACCCCCCCAACCCCCCGGACAAAGAAATGTCACAACAACGTTACCAAAATCATGCACAAAACAATTCGCATGAAGCCGCTCTATCACAACACCTAACATACATCTGTGGACAGAAAAATGAGAGTCAGACATCCACATCATGAAATACAAATAAATTGTTTATTACAGAACAAAACCAAAACAAGAATACTGAAGAGGCATGGAGGGTCTTCTCAGGACAATCTGCAAGTCACAGCCTGCAAAACAGAAATCTAGATAAGAAGGTGTGTCATGCGCTCATAAAAGTACAGAGAGAGTCAGAGCGAAAGAGAGAGAGAGAGAGAGAGAGGGAGAGAGAGAGAGAGAGAGAGGGAGAGAGAGAGTGAGGGAGAGAGAGAGAGGGAGAAAGAGGGAGAGAGAGAGGGAGGGAGAGAGAGAGAGAAAGTGAGAGAGAGAGAAAGAGAGAGAGAGAGAGAGGGAGAGAGAGAGAGGGAGGGAGAGAGAGAGGGAGAGAGAGAGGGAGAGAGAGAGCGATAGAGGTAGAGAGAGAGAGAGGGAGAGAGTGCCAACACTGCAGACCTATGCCTCACCACTCACCTGCTGCCACTGGTGTGTCTCCAACCACGTGCCGGTATACACTGCAGTACCCCAGGTCTCTCATCTGAAACAGTTTCCAAAGACATGAATGGCAGAGACCATACAGTTGCACACTCCATCATCGCTTGCCCGCCCCTGCGCACACAGGCTGCTGCACCCCCGCCCCTCCCGCCACCCAGTGGTGGTTGCCGTCCCCTGCGCAACCAGGCACCACTGCTCACCTTCTGCCACCGGCGTGTCTCCAAGAGGGCCCACCACGTGCCAGTGGGGGCTCCAAGCCTGGGGTCTGCGACCCTGGCACCCTCCACATCATGCAGCCAGGCACCGCGGGCCACCAGGTCACACACCTGATTCTGGGTCTTGATTTCGCAATGGCAGAGAAGAATTCAGTGCACAGGGCATCATCGCAGGCTGCACACCCGCTCAGCCCAATAGGTGCCACTAACTGTGAACCGCGAGGCGATGCCACGTGGCGGGAGGCACGCACTGCCCGCTGGCTCAGGCCTACACTGCGGTCCAGCAGGGCTCACATTAAACCTTGCCAGTCCTGACTGCCAGGACAGCGCATCATCGCAGGCTGCACACCCACTCAGCATTTCAGGTGGCCCTATCTCAGTGCACCGAAAGACACGGTCTCGTGGCGGTGTGCCTGTGCCTCCCGCAGTGTATCTGATGCCACCAAGTCTGTGCACCGCTAGCCATGGACCCTTCATGATTGAGTCCCGTGGTGTGGACGCCATCATGTCATCCCGGCACTGGCAATGTGAGGTAGCAGGGCCCTAGGCCCTCATGCATAAATGAGAACCACACGGAGACAGCCAGTCAGAGATTGGAAATGGCGTCGATTAAGTGCGCCAGGGCCTTATTTTTGGCAGGGTCACATGTCCTGTGACGCCTGTGCTGGATGGGTGTGGTGTGGGTGTAAAGCTCCGTGAGGGAGTTGCTGTGGCATGCTGACAACTAGACCTGTGAGCAGCAGATCCCTACAGGGAAGACCTGGGACATGTAGCCTTGTCCGCCCCCTGTGAGCGTAAGCGGAGTGGGCTGTCATTGCGTATGCCAGTCCAGCGTAAGGGTGTGAACAATGACCCCGGGTCCCTGGACGTGGTTCCATCCTGGGCCGGACAAGGAAGCGACTAATGGATGTGTCGCTGTCGGAGTATCGGCGCTACACGGACCACAATCGGCAATGTGTCACCCTGTGACCCAAGTCCCACAACATGCGCAACATGGACGTAAAGGGAGGTCACTGACCCTACATTCATACCTACTTCCACACTTGAAAGGTCATAGACATGACACATCTCTGTTAACATGAATGTTTATTGCACAATCAATGGTGTGTTGCAGCTGGAGCAGTACAGGGCCATGCAGACCCCACTCTGCATCGTTGGCACGTGGAGGGCCAGCCAGAGTCCCTCATGGAATGATGAGTACATCGGGGAAGGAAGAGTTCAGTCCGCAGCCTGATATCCGTGTCGTTGGTGGCCAAACAGATTATGGCAGTCCATGTCGTGGTGCAAGGTTAGTGTCGCTGAGTGCTTCGGGGGACAGTGGCAGCTGATGATGCAGAGGGCAGAAACAGGCCACATTTTTGGAGATGGATGCTACTGCTTCCTGCTCACAACCAAGGCAGATTCATCCGCATCTTCGTCCTCTGCTGTTGCATGTGCCTCACATGTGCGTGGTGGTGTTCTGTCTCTAGCACTGTGTGGCAGTGACACCCCAGGGGCCGGAGGTGGAATGTCTGCCGCACTGTGTGGCACTGACACATCAGGGGCCAGAGATGTGGATGGGGTGGTAGCTGCAGCATGCATCAGCACCAGGCCTTGTGGCAGCAATGCCATGAGGATGGTCTTTATGTCATTGAGGGACCCAGCTACCTCTCGCTGGTGTGTAGCCGTAGCAGCCGCACTTTCCGCCCGTGTCCGCTCCATGTTCTCCATGAGCCTCCGCATGACTCCCAACTCCCGGGCGAGTTCGCTGGTGGCACTCTGACTAGTCAGTCGTTCTTGTCTCTGAGTCAGGACTCTGGCAATGTCAGCCATGGTTCATTGGAGTGCATGGAGCAGACGGTGGGTGTCCGTTAGGGACTATGAGTGGTCCCTGATGGGACTCAGACACCAACGTATGGTGTCTAGTTTGTCTGCCATGAGGTCGAACCCCACCTGCACCTGTTCAGCCAGCTTCTCCTGGCACCCCAATTACGGCGTTGGAAGGCCATGTGTTTGTCGTGGGGGTCCTGGGAGGCAGCCATGGTGGTGGGTGCTGCCTGCTGTGTGTTCTGTGCAGGGGGTGGGTTCTCCTCGTAGCAGCTGGGCTGGCCTGCTCCTGGAAGTGGGCTGCGGAGGCTCTCCACGAGCTGTTGGAGGGCGTCGGAGTTGAAGGAGTGGGGGTCCTCTCCGTCATCAGAGAAGAGAGGTTGGGAATGCTCTGCAGGGGTGTTGGATTTCCTTTGCAATGTGAAGGGGAGATGCAGTTTAAGAATGTGTTCACATGTATGTTGACGCATTGTACATGTTTACATTCAGACTGCATGACAGTGTACATTGTGACTGTGTGTGGGGAGCTGCCTATTTGATGCGGGACAGTGGACATTCTGACAACTTCACGGATGTGTGTTTGTACTTGTGCATTGTCAACTCACATTTGCCTGCATTGCCAAATGTGATTGGCCAGTTTATGCACATGCGGCACCAGTTGTGTCCCCTGTTCTGTTGTGGACGTGCTGCGGTTTGTACCGCATCGTTGTCAATGTTGATGTGCTCTGCATGTAATGTGTGTGTGCCGCATTTAGGGTGGGTCGCCCATGGAGCTCAGTTTTGGCTGCACCTCATCACTTACATGGTGTGTACCTCTGGCTTCTGTGCTTATGCAGTGCTGAGATGTTGCATACTTGTGTGCATTGGTCTCTTGGTGGGAGTTGGTTGTCTGGGGCATGGTCTGTCCGCAGACGTGCTTTGCTTAATTGTGCATGTGTGCCATTGTGCACATCTCCCCCCGTCCCCCGGTCCCTGTTGGGTACTCACCCTGTTGCTGTTGTGTCCGGTCATGTTGAGCAGTGTCGGGGCCCCCAACTCCTGCCACTGTCTCCCCACTGATGACTGTGGACACCATTTCCTCCATCTCGTCCAGCTCCTGGTGTGTCGCTGTGCTCCCACCTCCAGTCTGCATTGCTGCCTTGAGGTTGTTGGCGAGTTTCAGCTTGGTTTTGCGCTTGACGTCATTCCAGCGCCTCTTGACCTCGTCCATTGTCCTCTTCAGCACTCCAACTGCATTCACCTTGTCCACAATGGACTGCCATAGTCCATTTTTTGTTGCCAATGACACAGTGGAGGTGACGAACAGTTGTTGATGGTGTTCTATCACCTCCGTTATCAGGATCCTGTTTTCCTGCGGACTGAACCACTTCTTCCTACTCATCTTGTCCTTGCCCTTCCCTGACCCCGAAGTCCCAGGATGGTCCTCCTGGGGGCTTGTGGGGTTCTGGTTGTTCTCTGCACTTGCTCCGGCTGCCTCCATTGTGCTTGGCTGTGGCTTGGCATTTGTTTGTGGTTTTTTTTTCGTCTTTTATGGTGCATTTTCACACATGACGTGTGGGAATTGCAGGCCTGTGGCTGATTTTCGCAGATTTTTGTATCTGGGTTGGCTTCATCGCAGGATTTTTCGCGTTGGTTTCACATTTTTGCGGCGTCGTGTTGATTTTAGCGTGTCATTGGACACGTTATCGTGGGACTATCGCATGGTGCCGCCTGCTTGAGAATTCCATGTTGACACGGTGTTATTGTCCTGTGATGGACTGCGATGTGAAGAGTTGCGTTAAGCTACTTTTGAGGTAGTTATCACATGTTCTTGAGAATATCCCCCCATGTAGTTTGGAATTCCACAGACTACCATAATCCTAGGAAGTGGTTGGTGTAAATATGACAGATCAATGTTAGATTTGTACTTCACCTTTCAAAGTATATACTTCATATTAATACTTTATATCCCATAGTGGTTGGTCAGCCTACTGTGTAAAATGCAGGCAGGTCTTGTTCAAAGGCAGGCCAGGCAAAGGAGTTGGAAGAGATACAAACTTCCTATTCTGGCCTAATTTGAAAGCTAACAATGTTGCACAAGACATATGTAACGTTCATTGAAGAGTATACAGACTTCAGCAAAATGAGATAAGCTTCACATAGCAAAGACATATATTTGCTGTATGTGAGAGTTCACCACTTTGTACGATAACTGTATATATGTTTAATGTGCCGACATGCTTACTTGAGTGTTGCAAAAACAACAGTTGATGGACAGAATGCAGAACAATGTCATACATTCACCCCAGTACAGAGATCTGGGCCTAAATCCATCGTTTTTTTGCTCACCATGCCATTCCAGTTTGAACCCAGCCATATGCAAATCAGTCTTGACCCTGTGCCTCATGGGAACAGTCCAGCCCGAACTGCAAAGCCAGCTCTTCCCTGGACTGAAAACAAGCATCCTAGGACCGGTTTCGGGGTTTCACCCCTCTTCAGCCAGGATACCTTGATTCCAGTGGCATGGAGAGCACGGGACCCACGTCTGGGCATACCCATCCCACTCGGGGTGACAAATGCAAAAACAACAGTTGATGGACAGAATGCAGAACAATGTCATATATTCACCCCAACACAGAGATCTGGGCCTAAATCCATCGTTTTTTTGCTCACCATGCCATTCCAGTTTGAACCCAGCCATATGCAAATCAGTCTTGACCCTGTGCCTCATGGGAACAGTCCAGCCCGAACTGCCAAGCCAGGTCCTCCCTGGACTGAAAACAAGCATCCTAGGACCGGTTTCGGGGTTTCACCCCTCTTCAGCCAGGATAGCTTTATTCCAGTGGCATGGAGAGCACGGGACCCACGTCTGGGCATACCCGTCCCACTCGGGGTGACAAATGCAAAAACAACAGTTGATGGACAGAATGCAGACCAATGTCATACATTCACCCCAGTACAGAGATCTGGGCCTAAATCCATCGTTTTTTTGCTCACCATGCCATTCCAGTTTGAACCCAGCCATATGCAAATCAGTCTTGACCCTGTGCCTCATGGGAACAGTCCAGCCCGAACTGCCAAGCCAGGTCCTCCCTGGACTGAAAACAAGCATCCTAGGACCGGTTTCGGGGTTTCACCCCTCTTCAGCCAGGATAGCTTGATTCCAGTGGCATGGAGAGCACAGGACCCACGTCTGGGCATACCCGTCCCACTCGGGGTGACAAATGCAAAAACAACAGTTGATGGACAGAATGCAGAATAATGTCATACATTCACCCCAGTACAGAGATCTGGGCCTAAATCCATCGTTTTTTTGCTCACCATGCCATTCCAGTTTGAACCCAGCCATATGCAAATCAGTCTTGACCCTGTGCCTCATGGGAACAGTCCAGCCCAAACTGCCAAGCCAGGTCCTCCCTGGACTGAAAACAAGCATCCTAGGACCGGTTTCGGGGTTTCACCCTCTTCAGCCAGGATAGCTTGATTCCAGTGGCATGGAGAGCACGGGACCCAAGTCTGGGCATACCCGTCCCACTCGGGGTGACAAATGCAAAAACAACAGTTGATGGACAGAATGCAGAACAATGTCATACATTCACCCCAGTACAGAGATCTGGGCCTAAATCCATCGTTTTTTGCTCACCATGCCATTCCAGTTTGAACCCAGCCATATGCAAATCAGTCTTGACCCTGTGCCTCATGGGAACAGTCCAGCCTGAACTGCCAAGCCAGGTCCTCCCTGGACTGAAAACAAGCATCCTAGGACCGGTTTCTGGGTTTCACCCTCTTCAGCCAGGATAGCTTGATTCCAGTGGCATGGAGAGCATGGGACCCACGTCTGGGCATACCCGTCCCACTCGGGGTGACAAATGCAAAAACAACAGTTGATGGACAGAATGCAGAATAATGTCATACATTCACCCCAGTACAGAGATCTGGGCCTAAATCCATTGTTTTTTTGCTCACCATGCCATTCCAGTTTGAACCCAGCCATATGCAAATCAGTCTTGACCCTGTGCCTCATGGGAACAGTCCAGCCCGAACTGCCAAGCCAGGTCCTCCCTGGACTGAAAACAAGCATCCTAGGACCGGTTTCGGGGTTTCACCCCTCTTCAGCCAGGATAGCTTGATTCCAGTGGCATGGAGTGCACGGGACCCACGTCTGGGCATAACCGTCCCACTCGGGTGACAAATGCAAAAACAACAGTTGATGGACAGAATGCAGAAGAATGTCATACATTCACCCCAGTACAGAGATCTGGGCCTAAATCCATTGTTTTTTTGCTCACCATGCCATTCCAGTTTGAACCCAGCAATATGCAAATCAGTCTTGACCCTGTGCCTCATGGGAACAGCCCAGCCCGAACTGCCAAGCCAGGTCCTCCCTGGACTGAAAACAAGCATCCTAGGACCGGTTTCGGGGTTTCACCCCTCTTCAGCCAGGATAGCTTGATTCCAGTTGCATGGAGAGCACGGGACCCACGTCTGAGCATACCCGTCCCACTCGGGGTGACAAATGCAAAAACAACAGTTGATGGACAGAATGCAGAACAATGTCATATATTCACCCCAGTACTGAGATCTGGGCCTAAATCCATCGTTTTTTTGCTCACCATGCCATTCCAGTTTGAACCCAGCCATATGCAAATCAGTCTTGACCCTGTGCCTCATGGGTACAGTCCAGCCATAACTGCCAAGCCAGGTCCTCCCTGGACTGAAAACAAGCATCCTAGGATCGGTTTCGGGGTTTCACCCCTCTTCAGCCAGGATAGCTTGATTCCAGTGGCATGGAGAGCATGGGACCCACGTCTGGGCATACCCGTCCCACTCGGGGTGACAAATGCAAAAACAACAGTTGATGGACAGAATGCAGAACAATGTCATACATTCACCCCAGTACAGAGATCTGGGCCTAAATCCATCGTTTTTTGTTCACCATGCCATTCCAGTTTGAACCCAGCCATATGCAAATCAGTCTTGACCCTGTGCCTCATGGAAACAGTCCAGCCCGAACTGCCAAGCCAGGTCCTCCCTGGACTGAAAACAAGCATCCTAGGACCGGTTTCGGGCTTCACCCTCTTCAGCCAGGATAGCTTGATTCCAGTGGCATGGAGAGCACGGAACCCACGTCTGGGCATACCCGTCCCACTCGGGGTGACAAATGCAAAAACAACAGTTGATGGACAGAATGCAGAACAATGTCATACATTCACCCCAGTACAGAGATCTGGGCCTAAATCCATCGTTTTTTGCTCACCATGCCATTCCAGTTTGAACCCAGCCATATGCAAATCAGTCTTGACCCTGTGCCTCATGGGAACAGTCCAGCCCGAACTGCCAAGCCAGGTCTTCCTGGACTGAAAACAAGCATCCTAGGACCGGTTTCGGGTTTCACCCCTCTTCAGCCAGGATAGCTTGATTCCAGTGGCATGGAGAGCACGGGACCCACGTCTGGGCATACCCGTCCCACTCGGGGTGACAAATGCAAAAACAACAGTTGATGGACAGAATGCAGAACAATGTCATACATTCACCCCAGTACAGAGATCTGGGCCTAAATCCATCATTTTTTTGCTCACCATGCCATTCCAGTTTGAACCCAGCCATATGCAAATCAGTCTTGACCCTGTGCCTCATGGAAACAGTCCAGCCCGAACTGCCAAGCCAGGTCCTCCCTGGACTGAAAACAAGCATCCTAGGACCGGTTTCGGGGTTTCACCCCTCTTCAGCCAGGATAGCTTGATTCCAGTGGCATGGAGAGCACGGAACCCACGTCTGGGCATACCCGTCCCACTCGGGGTGACAAATGCAAAAACAACAGTTGATGGACAGAATGCAGAACAATGTCATACATTCACCCCAGTACAGAGATCTGGGCCTAAATCCATCGTTTTTTTGCTCACCATGCCATTCCAGTTTGAACCCAGCCATATGCAAATCAGTCTTGACCCTGTGCCTCATGGGAACAGTCCAGCCCGAACTGCCAAGCCAGGTCTTCCTGGACTGAAAACAAGCATCCTAGGACCGGTTTCGAGGTTTCACCCTCTTCAGCCAGGATAGCTTGATTCCAGTGGCATGGAGAGCACGGGACCCACGTCTGGGCATACCCGTACCACTCGGGGTGACAAATGCAAAAACAACAGTTGATGGACAGAATGCAGAACAATGTCATACATTCACCCCAGTACAGAGATCTGGGCCTAAATCCATCGTTTTTTGCTCACCATGCCATTCCAGTTTGAACCCAGCCATATGCAAATCAGTCTTGACCCTGTGCCTCATGGGAACAGTCCAGCCCGAACTGCCAAGCCAGGTCCTCCCTGGACTGAAAACAAGCATCCTAGGACCGGTTTCGGGGTTTCACCCCTCTTCAAACTGGGGTGGCATGGTGAGCAAAAGAATGATGGATTTAACCCAGATCTCTTGACTGGGGGGGAATGTTTTGATTTGTTCTGCATTCCATCCATCAATTGTGTGTCTTTTGCTTTCTCGCCCTAAGTGCGCCAGGTATGCCCAGACGTGGGTCCTGGGCTCACTGTGCCACTGGAATCAAGCTATCCTGGCTGAAGAGGGGTGAAACCCCGAAACCGGTCCTAGGATGCTTGTTTCCGGTCCAGTGAGGACCTGGCTTGGCAGTTCGGGCTGGACTGTTCCCATGAGGCACAGGGTCAAGACTGATTTGCATATGGCCAGGTCTAAACTGGGGTGGCATGGTGAGCAAAAGAATGATGGATTTAACCCAGATCTCTTGACTGGGGGGAATGTTTTGATTTGTTCTGCATTCCGTCCATCAATTGTGTGTCTTTTGCTTTCTCGCCCTAAGTGCGCCAGGTATGCCCAGACGTGGGTCCTGGGCTCACTGTGCCACTGGAATCAAGCTATCCTGGCTGAAGAGGGGTGAAACCCCGAAACCGGTCCTAGGATGCTTGTTTCCGGTCCAGTGAGGACCTGGCTTGGCAGTTCGGGCTGGACTGTTCCCATGAGGCACAGGGTCAAGACTGATTTGCATATGGCCAGGTCTAAACTGGGGTGGCATGGTGAGCAAAAGAATGATGGATTTAACCCAGATCTCTTGACTGGGGGGAATGTTTTGATTTGTTCTGCATTCCGTCCATCAATTGTGTGTCTTTTGCTTTCTCGCCCTAAGTGCGCCAGGTATGCCCAGACGTGGGTCCTGGGCTCACTGTGCCACTGGAATCAAGCTATCCTGGCTGAAGAGGGGTGAAACCCCGAAACCGGTCCTAGGATGCTTGTTTCCGGTCCAGGGAGGACCTGGCTTGGCAGTTCGGGCTGGACTGTTCCCATGAGGCACAGGGTCAAGACTGATTTGCATATGGCCAGGTCTAAACTGGGGTGGCATGGTGAGCAAAAGAATGATGGATTTAACCCAGATCTCTTGACTGGGGGGAATGTTTTGATTTGTTCTGCATTCCGTCCATCAATTGTGTGTCTTTTGCTTTCTCGCCCTAAGTGCGCCAGGTATGCCCAGACGTGGGTCCTGGGCTCACTGTGCCACTGGAATCAAGCTATCCTGGCTGAAGAGGGGTGAAACCCCGAAACCGGTCCTAGGATGCTTGTTTCCGGTCCAGGGAGGACCTGGCTTGGCAGTTCGGGCTGGACTGTTCCCATGAGGCACAGGGTCAAGACTGATTTGCATATGGCCAGGTCTAAACTGGGGTGGCATGGTGAGCAAAAGAATGATGGATTTAACCCAGATCTCTTGACTGGGGGGAATGTTTTGATTTGTTCTGCATTCCGTCCATCAATTGTGTGTCTTTTGCTTTCTCGCCCTAAGTGCGCCAGGTATGCCCAGACGTGGGTCCTGGGCTCACTGTGCCACTGGAATCAAGCTATCCTGGCTGAAGAGGGGTGAAACCCCGAAACCGGTCCTAGGATGCTTGTTTCCGGTCCAGTGAGGACCTGGCTTGGCAGTTCGGGCTGGACTGTTCCCATGAGGCACAGGGTCAAGACTGATTTGCATATGGCCAGGTCTAAACTGGGGTGGCATGGTGAGCAAAAGAATGATGGATTTAACCCAGATCTCTTGACTGGGGGGAATGTTTTGATTTGTTCTGCATTCCGTCCATCAATTGTGTGTCTTTTGCTTTCTCGCCCTAAGTGCGCCAGGTATGCCCAGACGTGGGTCCTGGGCTCACTGTGCCACTGGAATCAAGCTATCCTGGCTGAAGAGGGGTGAAACCCCGAAACCGGTCCTAGGATGCTTGTTTCCGGTCCAGTGAGGACCTGGCTTGGCAGTTCGGGCTGGACTGTTCCCATGAGGCACAGGGTCAAGACTGATTTGCATATGGCCAGGTCTAAACTGGGGTGGCATGGTGAGCAAAAGAATGATGGATTTAACCCAGATCTCTTGACTGGGGGGAATGTTTTGATTTGTTCTGCATTCCGTCCATCAATTGTGTGTCTTTTGCTTTCTCGCCCTAAGTGCGCCAGGTATGCCCAGACGTGGGTCCTGGGCTCACTGTGCCACTGGAATCAAGCTATCCTGGCTGAAGAGGGGTGAAACCCCGAAACCGGTCCTAGGATGCTTGTTTCCGGTCCAGTGAGGACCTGGCTTGGCAGTTCGGGCTGGACTGTTCCCATGAGGCACAGGGTCAAGACTGATTTGCATATGGCCAGGTCTAAACTGGGGTGGCATGGTGAGCAAAAGAATGATGGATTTAACCCAGATCTCTTGACTGGGGGGAATGTTTTGATTTGTTCTGCATTCCGTCCATCAATTGTGTGTCTTTTGCTTTCTCGCCCTAAGTGCGCCAGGTATGCCCAGACGTGGGTCCTGGGCTCACTGTGCCACTGGAATCAAGCTATCCTGGCTGAAGAGGGGTGAAACCCCGAAACCGGTCCTAGGATGCTTGTTTCCGGTCCAGGGAGGACCTGGCTTGGCAGTTCGGGCTGGACTGTTCCCATGAGGCACAGGGTCAAGACTGATTTGCATATGGCCAGGTCTAAACTGGGGTGGCATGGTGAGCAAAAGAATGATGGATTTAACCCAGATCTCTTGACTGGGGGGAATGTTTTGATTTGTTCTGCATTCCGTCCATCAATTGTGTGTCTTTTGCTTTCTCGCCCTAAGTGCGCCAGGTATGCCCAGACGTGGGTCCTGGGCTCACTGTGCCACTGGAATCAAGCTATCCTGGCTGAAGAGGGGTGAAACCCCGAAACCGGTCCTAGGATGCTTGTTTCCGGTCCAGGGAGGACCTGGCTTGGCAGTTCGGGCTGGACTGTTCCCATGAGGCACAGGGTCAAGACTGATTTGCATATGGCCAGGTCTAAACTGGGGTGGCATGGTGAGCAAAAGAATGATGGATTTAACTCAGATCTCTTGACTGGGGGGAATGTTTTGATTTGTTCTGCATTCCGTCCATCAATTGTGTGTCTTTTGCTTTCTCGCCCTAAGTGCGCCAGGTATGCCCAGACGTGGGTCCTGGGCTCACTGTGCCACTGGAATCAAGCTATCCTGGCTGAAGAGGGGTGAAACCCCGAAACCGGTCCTAGGATGCTTGTTTCCGGTGCAGGGAGGACCTGGCTTGGCAGTTCGGGCTGGACTGTTCCCATGAGGCACAGGGTCAAGACTGATTTGCATATGGCCAGGTCTAAACTGGGGTGGCATGGTGAGCAAAAGAATGATGGATTTAACCCAGATCTCTTGACTGGGGGGAATGTTTTGATTTGTTCTGCATTCCGTCCATCAATTGTGTGTCTTTTGCTTTCTCGCCCTAAGTGCGCCAGGTATGCCCAGACGTGGGTCCTGGGCTCACTGTGCCACTGGAATCAAGCTATCCTGGCTGAAGAGGGGTGAAACCCCGAAACCGGTCCTAGGATGCTTGTTTCCGGTGCAGGGAGGACCTGGCTTGGCAGTTCGGGCTGGACTGTTCCCATGAGGCACAGGGTCAAGACTGATTTGCATATGGCCAGGTCTAAACTGGGGTGGCATGGTGAGCAAAAGAATGATGGATTTAACCCAGATCTCTTGACTGGGGGGAATGTTTTGATTTGTTCTGCATTCCGTCCATCAATTGTGTGTCTTTTGCTTTCTCGCCCTAAGTGCGCCAGGTATGCCCAGACGTGGGTCCTGGGCTCACTGTGCCACTGGAATCAAGCTATCCTGGCTGAAGAGGGGTGAAACCCCGAAACCGGTCCTAGGATGCTTGTTTCCGGTCCAGGGAGGACCTGGCTTGGCAGTTCGGGCTGGACTGTTCCCATGAGGCACAGGGTCAAGACTGATTTGCATATGGCCAGGTCTAAACTGGGGTGGCATGGTGAGCAAAAGAATGATGGATTTAACCTAGATCTCTTGACTGTGGGGGAATGTTTTGATTTGTTCTGCATTCCGTCCATCAATTGTGTGTCTTTTGCTTTCTCGCCCTAAGTGCGCCAGGTATGACCAGACGTGGGTCCTGGGCTCACTGTGCCACTGGAATCAAGCTATCCTGGCTGAAGAGGGGTGAAACCCCGAAACCGGTCCTAGGATGCTTGTTTCCGGTCCAGGGAGGACCTGGCTTGGCAGTTCGGGCTGGACTGTTCCCATGAGGCACAGGGTCAAGACTGATTTGCATATGGCCAGGTCTAAACTGGGGTGGCATGGTGAGCAAAAGAATGATGGATTTAACCCAGATCTCTTGACTGGGGGGAATGTTTTGATTTGTTCTGCATTCCGTCCATCAATTGTGTGTCTTTTGCTTTCTCGCCCTAAGTGCGCCAGGTATGCCCAGACGTGGGTCCTGGGCTCACTGTGCCACTGGAATCAAGCTATCCTGGCTGAAGAGGGGTGAAACCCCGAAACCGGTCCTAGGATGCTTGTTTCCGGTCCAGGGAGGACCTGGCTTGGCAGTTCGGGCTGGACTGTTCCCATGAGGCACAGGGTCAAGACTGATTTGCATATGGCCAGGTCTAAACTGGGGTGGCATGGTGAGCAAAAGAATGATGGATTTAACCCAGATCTCTTGACTGGGGGGAATGTTTTGATTTGTTCTGCATTCCGTCCATCAATTGTGTGTCTTTTGCTTTCTCGCCCTAAGTGCGCCAGGTATGCCCAGACGTGGGTCCTGGGCTCACTGTGCCACTGGAATCAAGCTATCCTGGCTGAAGAGGGGTGAAACCCCGAAACCGGTCCTAGGATGCTTGTTTCCGGTCCAGGGAGGACCTGGCTTGGCAGTTCGGGCTGGACTGTTCCCATGAGGCACAGGGTCAAGACTGATTTGCATATGGCCAGGTCTAAACTGGGGTGGCATGGTGAGCAAAAGAATGATGGATTTAACCCAGATCTCTTGACTGGGGGGAATGTTTTGATTTGTTCTGCATTCCGTCCATCAATTGTGTGTCTTTTGCTTTCTCGCCCTAAGTGCGCCAGGTATGCCCAGACGTGGGTCCTGGGCTCACTGTGCCACTGGAATCAAGCTATCCTGGCTGAAGAGGGGTGAAACCCCGAAACCGGTCCTAGGATGCTTGTTTCCGGTCCAGGGAGGACCTGGCTTGGCAGTTCGGGCTGGACTGTTCCCATGAGGCACAGGGTCAAGACTGATTTGCATATGGCCAGGTCTAAACTGGGGTGGCATGGTGAGCAAAAGAATGATGGATTTAACCCAGATCTCTTGACTGGGGGGAATGTTTTGATTTGTTCTGCATTCCGTCCATCAATTGTGTGTCTTTTGCTTTCTCGCCCTAAGTGCGCCAGGTATGCCCAGACGTGGGTCCTGGGCTCACTGTGCCACTGGAATCAAGCTATCCTGGCTGAAGAGGGGTGAAACCCCGAAACCGGTCCTAGGATGCTTGTTTCCGGTCCAGGGAGGACCTGGCTTGGCAGTTCGGGCTGGACTGTTCCCATGAGGCACAGGGTCAAGACTGATTTGCATATGGCCAGGTCTAAACTGGGGTGGCATGGTGAGCAAAAGAATGATGGATTTAACCCAGATCTCTTGACTGGGGGGAATGTTTTGATTTGTTCTGCATTCCGTCCATCAATTGTGTGTCTTTTGCTTTCTCGCCCTAAGTGCGCCAGGTATGCCCAGACGTGGGTCCTGGGCTCACTGTGCCACTGGAATCAAGCTATCCTGGCTGAAGAGGGGTGAAACCCCGAAACCGGTCCTAGGATGCTTGTTTCCGGTCCAGGGAGGACCTGGCTTGGCAGTTCGGGCTGGACTGTTCCCATGAGGCACAGGGTCAAGACTGATTTGCATATGGCCAGGTCTAAACTGGGGTGGCATGGTGAGCAAAAGAATGATGGATTTAACCCAGATCTCTTGACTGGGGGGAATGTTTTGATTTGTTCTGCATTCCGTCCATCAATTGTGTGTCTTTTGCTTTCTCGCCCTAAGTGCGCCAGGTATGCCCAGACGTGGGTCCTGGGCTCACTGTGCCACTGGAATCAAGCTATCCTGGCTGAAGAGGGGTGAAACCCCGAAACCGGTCCTAGGATGCTTGTTTCCGGTCCAGGGAGGACCTGGCTTGGCAGTTCGGGCTGGACTGTTCCCATGAGGCACAGGGTCAAGACTGATTTGCATATGGCCAGGTCTAAACTGGGGTGGCATGGTGAGCAAAAGAATGATGGATTTAACCCAGATCTCTTGACTGGGGGGAATGTTTTGATTTGTTCTGCATTCCGTCCATCAATTGTGTGTCTTTTGCTTTCTCGCCCTAAGTGCGCCAGGTATGCCCAGACGTGGGTCCTGGGCTCACTGTGCCACTGGAATCAAGCTATCCTGGCTGAAGAGGGGTGAAACCCCGAAACCGGTCCTAGGATGCTTGTTTCCGGTCCAGGGAGGACCTGGCTTGGCAGTTCGGGCTGGACTGTTCCCATGAGGCACAGGGTCAAGACTGATTTGCATATGGCCAGGTCTAAACTGGGGTGGCATGGTGAGCAAAAGAATGATGGATTTAACCCAGATCTCTTGACTGGGGGGAATGTTTTGATTTGTTCTGCATTCCGTCCATCAATTGTGTGTCTTTTGCTTTCTCGCCCTAAGTGCGCCAGGTATGCCCAGACGTGGGTCCTGGGCTCACTGTGCCACTGGAATCAAGCTATCCTGGCTGAAGAGGGGTGAAACCCCGAAACCGGTCCTAGGATGCTTGTTTCCGGTCCAGGGAGGACCTGGCTTGGCAGTTCGGGCTGGACTGTTCCCATGAGGCACAGGGTCAAGACTGATTTGCATATGGCCAGGTCTAAACTGGGGTGGCATGGTGAGCAAAAGAATGATGGATTTAACCCAGATCTCTTGACTGGGGGGAATGTTTTGATTTGTTCTGCATTCCGTCCATCAATTGTGTGTCTTTTGCTTTCTCGCCCTAAGTGCACCAGGTATGCCCAGACGTGGGTCCTGGGCTCACTGTGCCACTGGAATCAAGCTATCCTGGCTGAAGAGGGGTGAAACCCCGAAACCGGTCCTAGGATGCTTGTTTCCGGTCCAGGGAGGACCTGGCTTGGCAGTTCGGGCTGGACTGTTCCCATGAGGCACAGGGTCAAGACTGATTTGCATATGGCCAGGTCTAAACTGGGGTGGCATGGTGAGCAAAAGAATGATGGATTTAACCCAGATCTCTTGACTGGGGGGAATGTTTTGATTTGTTCTGCATTCCGTCCATCAATTGTGTGTCTTTTGCTTTCTCGCCCTAAGTGCGCCAGGTATGCCCAGACGTGGGTCCTGGGCTCACTGTGCCACTGGAATCAAGCTATCCTGGCTGAAGAGGGGTGAAACCCCGAAACCGGTCCTAGGATGCTTGTTTCCGGTCCAGGGAGGACCTGGCTTGGCAGTTCGGGCTGGACTGTTCCCATGAGGCACAGGGTCAAGACTGATTTGCATATGGCCAGGTCTAAACTGACTGGGGTGGCATGGTGAGCAAAAGAATGATGGATTTAACCCAGATCTCTTGACTGGGGGGAATGTTTTGATTTGTTCTGCATTCCGTCCATCAATTGTGTGTCTTTTGCTTTCTCGCCCTAAGTGCGCCAGGTATGCCCAGACGTGGGTCCTGGGCTCACTGTGCCACTGGAATCAAGCTATCCTGGCTGAAGAGGGGTGAAACCCCGAAACCGGTCCTAGGATGCTTGTTTCCGGTCCAGGGAGGACCTGGCTTGGCAGTTCGGGCTGGACTGTTCCCATGAGGCACAGGGTCAAGACTGATTTGCATATGGCCAGGTCTAAACTGGGGTGGCATGGTGAGCAAAAGAATGATGGATTTAACCCAGATCTCTTGACTGGGGGGGAATGTTTTGATTTGTTCTGCATTCCGTCCATCAATTGTGTGTCTTTTGCTTTCTCGCCCTAAGTGCGCCAGGTATGCCCAGACGTGGGTCCTGGGCTCACTGTGCCACTGGAATCAAGCTATCCTGGCTGAAGAGGGGTGAAACCCCGAAACCGGTCCTAGGATGCTTGTTTCCGGTCCAGTGAGGACCTGGCTTGGCAGTTTGGGCTGGACTGTTCCCATGAGGCACAGGGTCAAGACTGATTTGCATATGGCCAGGTCTAAACTGGGGTGGCATGGTGAGCAAAAGAATGATGGATTTAACCCAGATCTCTTGACTGGGGGGAATGTTTTGATTTGTTCTGCATTCCGTCCATCAATTTTGTGTCTTTTACTTGAGTGTTGCTGCACACCCCTCATTTGTAGTGCTATATATATTCTTCATTTTTTATATAGTGCAAACTCAGCCCAAAGGCCTTGTAGCACCTTACAGTTAAATTGTGATGTGCCCAGAATCAAAGGATGTTGAGCCGATACCAACCTCGGTGCTGGCACTTAAAACTGGCTCTTGAACCTGGTTCCACAGTTCCAGTACGAGCAACCCTGATGGTAATGTCATAACCTCTCCCCTTTAATTTTTATCTTTCATCATGTGCTATTTATATGATCCTATAACTACACAGGGCACAACTTTGGGGTTCACAATTGTTTACCTTAGAGTCTAAAAAATCATGCCCTCGGATGAGACTGAAGTGAAGAAAAGGTAGCAGCTATTTACCCAGCCACCAGTTAGATAGTCAATTTTTTCTGCTCTTTAATGGGCCACTGGCTTAATAGTAGAAATGATTTGCTGTCTGGCAGGCAGCCTTGAAAATAGAAGAGAATCTTCACTATTTACCTAGACACTGGCTAAATAATTGAGGTTGTGTACATTTATGCCAATGGCCTTGCAAATAGCAGAAAATATTCACTATTTAGCTGGCCACTGGCAAAATAGTAGAGACTGAATTGATCAGCTGGTGGCTGTGTAAATGGTAGAAAAACATCATTATTTACCCAAAAGCTGGCTAAATAGCAGAGATGCTGTACTGTCTAGCTGGTGGTCGCACAAATAGCAGAAACACATCACTATTTACCCAGCTGCTATCTAAACAGTAGAGATTCTGCATTGTGTGGCTGGCTGCCGTCCAAATAGCAGAAAAATATCACTATTTAATTTCCTGCTGGTTAAATAGTGTAGATTCTGCACTGTCCATCTGGCATCTGTGCAAAGAGCAGGAAAACATAAATAATTACCAAGCTGTTGGCTGAATAGTAAACAGTTCTGCAACGTTCAGTTGGCAGTTGCGAAAATAGCAGAAATATTTCACTATTTACCCAGCCGCTGTCTAAATATTAGAGATTCTGCACTATTCATCCGGCAGCCGTGCAAATAGTATGAAACCTTCACTATTCACCTGGTCACTGGTTAAGTAATAGAAATTCTGCAGTGGTTGGCTGGCAGCCATGCAAAAAACAAGGAAATATTATTATTTACCTGGCTATTGAAGAAATAGCAGAGGTTTTGTACTATTTGGCCAGGAATCATACAAACAAAAAAACGTCACTCATTAACCAGTACTGGCAAAAACAGCAGACATGGACAATTATGCCAGCAGCTATCCAAACAGCAAATAAACATAATTATTTATGTTGCTGCTGGTTAAACAGCAGACATTATATATTATCTGACCAGTAGCTTGGCTAGTAGCAAACAAATGTCAATATTCAGCTGGCTAAATAGTACAAATGATGCACTCTATTGCGATGGCCTTGCAAATATTTTAAAAAGAATTTCATTACTCACCTGGTGGCTAGATAAATAGTAGATAGTATGCACAACATAGCCAGTACCTGTGCAACTAACAGAGGAACTTCACTATTTACCCAGCTAATGTCTAAACAGATTAACATTTGTTTTATTATGCCTTATGCAGATTTCAACAGGTACTTTGTGCAGGTAGATCTACAAACAATTGGCATCCATCTGCTTATGAATGTATGGCCCTGATGTATTATTAGTTAATTCAAAATATGTTGAAAATTCTGCACATACTTTGTGCAAATGGAATAGTATTTTGCAAACGGACATATTTACTGTTTGGTCGGTTCACAAAACACTGAATTGCAAGGGGTGTGCAGATGGACCTGCCTAATTAGTGTTAATTAGTATTAATTAGGCAATTTGCGGCCTTCTGTTACTGGCTGTAATCACGGGAATAGTGGCCTGCAATGGCAGCACACCATATATGACCGCATTCTAAAATGGAAATGTTTTTTTCCACAGCATCCTGTGTAGGAAGGAACCAGCGCTGGAAAGTATTACCACTCCAACTTGGGGGTCGTTAGCTCATCAATGTTTTGGAACAGCGATTGCAATCATAAACTATCAATAAATTGCTTTTCAAATTAAGAAGGGTATGGGGGAAATCCCTTTCATGAACCCTCCTATTTGTCATACAGAAACTATCACAAACGTCCTTTCTCTAACTCAAAGAAATCATAAAAATGGTTTTGTACATACTGATAAGCACTTTTGTGGTCCCAAACCTTGTGAGTTTGGGAAAGGAGGCCATTAGTTCTAAAACTGGCTTAGATGCAGGCACTGATTTAAAGATCTGAAGGTCCCAAATGTTTAAATGTTTCCAAGTTATTTTGACACACATGGCACAGAATGCCACTTCATTACACCATAAGCAAAGACATGGTGACTTGGGAGTCTCTTTATAGAGCTGTCTCATGCTCTGCAATTACTTCTACTTCTTTATACTTACCTGCAGAGGTGACTAATGATCAAGATGATTCTAACCTTGTAAAAATAGCTAAATCTATGTACCCGCTCTTATTTACAAAGTCATGGGTATGTAAAAGGACCAGATATAAAATTATCAACAGGCTCCCATGTTATGAGAAGAGGTGGGTGGCACTTGTGGAGTTATACTCCATGGAATTCCACTGAGTTACATGGAAACCCAGCGCTACTCTGCTGAGGTCCACCCACACGTGAATACTACAATGGCTACCTTGCATAAAGTCAGATTCTGTGCTCTGCCTCTAACCACTAGATGGCAATATATGCTTGATCTTGAAGCAGAGGGTGCTCTTCCAGCAAAGCATGTAACAGGCGATGAAATGCAGCAGGAGCAGTGAGCACGAAAGAGTTTGCAGCTTCACAGTTCAGCCAAACATTGATTGAAGTCTAACTCTGAAGTCTCTAAACGCGAGCACATAATGGTGTCAAAATGTGAGATATATAACATGAATCCTTACTAACAATCTCATAAGGAACATTGTTTTTGCAATGTAAAATTTGTATGCAGCTATGTAAGGTCAAAGTGGTAACTCATGTCGAATTCCTTCTAGTACCCAAATCTACACACACACTGACATGCTCCAGGGCTAACGCCATGACTTCAGTGCCAATCTTATTATAGGCTAACAGGCAGTAGTGACAGTGCCAAACTTTCTCACTCACACTGGTTACATTTCAATGCTCATTTTCACTCACTCACTGCAGTGCAAGAGTAATCATGATCCTACCAGTCCAATTCACTTTTAACTAAGCATCTCCATAGCCACACTCGCTGCCTGTAAAGCATGGCAATCCATGCTCACTCCCCAGCCAGAGTGATCCCTCCCATCCCAGCAAGCGTGTGCTCACTCACTATGTGCTTGCTTACTTTGTAGGTGTTCTTGGTCATCCTGTTTACCTCCTCGGGGTCCTGAGACATAACTGCATTTGGGGATATAATCCTGGGGTGAGACCATTCGGGGTATGTCTGATTCACAAAGGTAAACCTAGACCAAAAGTCTAAGTTTACCACTTTCGGTATTCACAAACGTACACTTAAACCAAGAGTCTGAGTTTACCAATTTCGATATTCACAAAGGTAAGTTATGAGTCGTATCTTTACGTCCACACTTGGGGTGGACTTTCAGTACTCAGGGTGGAATCTCCACTCCGAGTGCAGAAATTCCACTCCGCACACAGAGCCGAATCTCTTCACCCGTGTGGATTCTCTAGCTGCAGAGTGTAATCTTCACACTCAGGTCAGAGATTCCGCCATGAGTGTGGAAACTCTGCCCCGAAAGCAGACATACAGATACTACTCGCAACTCTTCTTTGTGAATACTGAAAGTCGTAAACTTACAATTTTATTCTAAGTTTACCTATGTGAATATCAAAAGTCGTACACTTAGACTTTTGCTTTAAGTTTACCTATGTGAATTGGGACCCTAGACCTGAAGCTCAATCTTCGGGCTGGTGTTGCTTGGTGGGCCAGTATGAATCAGATCCAAAGTTCCATACATAAGCTCCTTGGTGACGAGAGAAAGGCTCTGTATTAATTAATGAGTGCAGAGGTAGAGGCAGCACTCAGTGTCGTTTCCCTGTCTCTGGCCATGCTCATGTGCTGCCTCTGCCCAACCGGCCCTTTAATGGTCTCTCAGCTCTGCATTGATCATTATTTAGATTCTTTGGATTGGAAGGAATTGCCAAAATATCAGGCTGTGAAGTAGTCATCACCCTCACCAATCATTGCAAATATAATATCCACACAGGGTAGGCATTGCTACCGCTTACAAACTCCTGCGCAGAGCTTGAACCAAAGCTGTCAGTTGAGTCCAGTTAGTGTTTGATAAAAACATGCATTCTCAAAATGAGGCCTACACCACCTAGACAAGTGACGTTCAAGCATATCTAAAAGGAGTCTTGAGACACAGGATTCAAATAAACGTGACAGGAACAAAACTTGAAATGAAACCAGAACCCTTTAACGGAAATAGGGGAGATGGGTGGTAAAGTTTTTTTTTGCTGAACTCCCTGCTTCAAGAGGAGTGCAGACTGTCAAAACTCAAGAGACTCCGCCAGTGGAGCGGAGTTTGCCAATCACCCTTAGTCATGAGAATTCCTATTTTTTTGCTGCTAGTCAGTGCATTCTGGAATATTAATTCTGGATAAGTTCAATTAAACAAATCAGACTGAAGCACCTTAAAACAATGAATTGTAAAAGCAAAACCCAGAAAAGGAAATGTTGTAGCATAGAGACAGCTAATATTTTGGGTGATTTTATCAAAATAGAAACAATTGCATAGCGCCCCTTGTGAAGGGATCAGCACATTATAATTAGGAGGCTAAATTCCAATCTCATGACAGAAGTAATAAAAACTATGGGCCTAATTTAGAGTTTTGAGGACAGAGTTAACTCTGTCAGGATGGGGACAGTAAATCCTCCAACATCCTGATGGACCTTTGCTAGCCAAAATTAGAGTTGTTCGTTATCTGCTGGCCCTGTAGAAAGCTCTTTACATTGAAAGTTCCTGTTTATGCACAAAACATTTGAAGAACAGGACAGTCCGACATGATGGCTGGCTAGAAAACTTTAACAAAAATGTTTGTTTTCAAAAAACAAACTACCAAAGCAGGAGTTTGTTTTTGAAAAACAAAAAAACAAATACTCCGACATGCTGGGAGTTTTCTCTAAGGGTGACAGGGACATTCTTTTTTTTCCAGATAGGTATTACTCTAAATAGGTAGATGGTGTAAAGTCAGTCTTTCGATGGCCCCTAGTCTGGTACCCTCATACTGCACAAAAACAATTCTGCTCCTAATGCAGGCCTCCTTGCACTATGAGCAAATGTGCCTGAGTTGGCACTAGGCAGCACATAGTGGATGAGCACAGGGAGAGAGTAGAAGTGTGTCATATCTTAGAAGATATGGCATGTTTCTGCTCTCTCCCTGTAATGCAAGCATTGCATGACTTTTAAGTAAATCTGTCCCTTGCTACATACCCACCACACATAAACACACATGGAATGTCACTGCAAAGATATGGGGGTAACACATAATCCCTCTATGGGCCATCTTAGATGATCTATCTGGATCCTCCATCACCCCTTCTCCAGCTTATCTAGGCCTTTGTATGATCTTAGGCTTCCCTTTGCTGATTGCCATATCCCTTTGATCCCTTTGTTAGCTATGAAACATGTTTCCTGAATTTAGCCATATGAGTTTCTAAAAATCCTTTCTACCATCGTTCACAGGCCACACTCATTTTCACCTGTCCATCGCTAAACTCCTCTGCCAAGTTTTAGTCCCTATGCCCTCGGATCTACCCTCAGACTACGTTGCCAGCATCAGACCCCGTCTTCTTCAGTCAGAGGTCAGAGTGTACAAGTCCTTGCTTTTTATTCACTTTGCATGCTCTGATTTTTCATCAAATTCTTACCAGTTCTATATGTGGCTGAAGAGGTGGGGGTTACTAGGGGTTGGCCGCATAAGAAGGATGAATAAAAAATATTTACAAAAGGTATATCCTAGTACATGTGGACTAGACTCACATAAGTGTCCTCCTGCTCCTTGTGCTCTTCCTTCACTTCCAGGTCTTTAGGCATTTAGCTCCTCCTAGTCCTGATCCAAAGTAATGCTTTATGGGTTGTTTTGTTGCTCTTAATCCTTATACTGGCCCTGGTCTAGCTTTCCTGTATCTGGGGGTCCTGGTTGTAGTCATTCCTGACCCCAGTCTTCCTGGGTCTGTTCCTGGCTCATCCTTGTATTAGCCCTTCCATGGCCTCCTGACCCTTGTACAAGTGATCCATATCCTGCTGGTCCGCTGGGTCCTTATTCACCTTGACCTGTTGTCCTGTTCTCATAGGGGATGGCACTCCTAATCTTCCTGGTTTGGGTCATCCTGATTCTCTTTGCCCTGGTCAATGTTCTTGTGATCCAGCTGGTACTGCCACCTCTGGTCCTGGTTTTGTCACATTGGTCCTCATGGCTCTGGATGTCCTGGTTTCCTTGATCCTCGCCAGCCTGGTCCTAATACCCTAGTTCCTAGTCCTCCTGCTCCACTTTGAATTTCAGGTCCTGGCCCCTTGGTTCCGACCTCTCTAGTCCTCTAGTTCATGCACTTGCTTATTCTGAACCTTGCAGTCCACCTAATAGTCCCCCATCTGGTCCCCAGTCTTAATGGCCCTAGGCCACATTCTCCTCCTCTAGCATCCCATGACACCCATGGCCCTGGTCATCAAGCTTGTTGTCATCTTGGACTCATTTGTACACTTTATCTCGATCCTCCTTGTTCAGGTCATACTGTTCTTAGCCACCGAGTTTGGTTATCATGGTCGCTGTCATCCTGGCATTCTTTGAAATGGTCCTCCTTTCTCTCTTCATCCTGTCTTGCTTCTCCTGGTATGCCAGGTCCTGATACTCCTAGTTCTCTGTGAATTGAGCTTCCTTTCCCCCTAGGTTGTATTCCCACTGGTCATCACTGCCCTGGTCCTCTTTGCTCTTGTCTTGTTGGCTCTGGTTACCTGGCCATTTCCTCTTTATTTTCCAGGTCCTGCTCTCCTAGATTTCCTCCCTGTCAGTCTGGTTTGCCTAACAATGGTCTTCAAATTCACGGTCCTAAGAGTCTGCTCTCTGTTCCTGTTTTTTTTACCCAGTAGACGTGATCCTTTTGTTTCTGGTCCTCCTTGTTTGAGTCTTCTAATCCTCTTGGTTCTTGTCCTTCTGGCCATCCTGGTCCTTTCAGACTCTGTTCTTCTAGCTCTTTCTTTTCTTAACTGATCCTCTTGACCCCGTCCATTTAAACTGGCCCTTCTGATCCTTCTCTCCTTCTCATCTGATCCCATTACATGAGTTCCTGTCTACCTGGCCTTTTGTGTCCTGGCCCTCTTAGGCCTTGCAATCTTAGCTCTAGTCTTTCTGCTTTGGATCACCTGGTCTTTCTGGCCCGGTGGTCTGTCCTAATGGTCCTTCTTGCACTGCACCCAGTGGCCGAGACTCTCTTGTTCCTGGATCTCTTTATTTGCACCCTTATGAAACTTGTTGTTTTGGTCCTGGTACTTCTGCACAGCCAGGTCTAGTTCCCTTGATCTTCCTGGCTCTGGCCATTCTGGTTGTTCTGATCTACCTCACTCGGGTCCTGCTACCCTCCGGTTATGGTCTTTCTGCTTCACCTGATACTCTGGGCCCTGGTTGTATGGTCATGGATCCTCTGGCACCCCTAGGTCTGTCATTGGTGCTGATCCTTCTTATCCTTCTTATTCTCCTTGACTCTGGTCCTCCTAGTTCTTGTACTCCTAATATTCTTTGGTATTGACCCCCTTGTCTTTCTTGTTTGTTCTGCCCTTCCGTCCTATTGGCCTGGACCTTGTTTCCTGGATTTGGTCCTGAGTCTCTTGTCCCTGTTATTCCTGCTGCTTGGCTACATGCTGCTACACAACCTTTATCTGGTCTTCCTGGGACTGGTCATCCTGTTGCTCATCTTTCTGGCTATCCTGTTCCTAACCGTGTGGCCTCAAACTTCAGGCTGTGATCCTGGTCCTGATGTCCCTGGTCCTGATTTTCCTTTACATCCTTACCCTGGTCTCCTGGTCCTGGTACTCAAAGTCCTGATGCTCTATGCCCTGATATTCCTGATCCACATAGTCCTTTGTTTCTGGTCCTTTTAGAATTTTTCTTTCTTACTCTGACTGCTTTTGTCCCTACTGGAACTCCTGGCCAAGGTCATGCTATTCTTGTTTTTAATAGTACATGTCCTTCTAGAGATTCCTTGCCCATTGTCCCTGAACCTCTTGACCATGTTGCATATCGTTTTGGCTCCTCTGGACCTAGTTCTCCTTCACCTGACCGACCTGCTATCTGAGTCTTGGTCTCCTTAGGCCTGGTTGTCCCGGTCCTTCTTTTCCTATTGTGCAAGTTTACTAAACTTTGCATTTTGGCCATGATGGCCTTTTCTGGTTCCTTCAGTCTTGGACCAGTTGGCCCTGTTCATTTGTGGTCCTCTTGTTCCTAGTCTCCTTGTCCTGTTTCTACTCACTTTCAATCTCCTAGACCTGGCGCTGCTGGTCCTGGTCCATCTTTTTTCTTGCATCCTGGTATTCTTAGTCCTTGTCCTCATGATTTGGGTTGTCCTTGTTCTCCTGGATCTGCATCATGTCCATTTAGTCCTACTGGTATGCAGCCATTGATCCAGGTGTTCTTGATCCAGATTCTCCTTGTTCAGATCCTCCTGAGCATGGTCATTCTGGTTCTGGTCCTCCTGCCCATCTCTGTCCATTCCACTTGGGCTTCCAGATGCTGGCTGAACTTCTTACCTCAGATTTTCCTCACCCTGGTCCTGCTATTTGTAATAATTGCTCTTCCTCACTTGGTAATCTCAACCATGGACCCTAGGTCCTGATCTTCATGACCCTCTTTGCCCTGCGTACATTCCTCCTGGTCATAATTCTTTTAGTTTACCTAGTCCTCTTGCTCTGGTCTTCCGGTGCCTTTGATACTCCCCCCCTTAGCCTTCCTAATCCCTGTTCCACGTATCCAAATATCCTGAACACACTGGCCATTGCACTTCAAGTCCTGATCTTTGTAGTCCTCTCCAATGTGGTCCTGATCCTTCTAGCCCTCACCCTCCTGCTCCTTGCCCGCATGGCTCTGCAATATCTTGTACTGTCACAGACCATTCAAGCCTTTCCTAGTTCTGGTGTTCCTTGACCTCCACTTCATGCTAGCCTAAGAATTTCCTGGCCTTGTACTTCCTGGTGCTGATTCGACTGGTTGTCATTCCCTTGTACTCCTGCCCCATGTCATTTGGATCATGGCTCTCATGTTTCAAAGGCTTCCAATCCTGGACCTTTTCATTCTCGTCCATCATTCCTGCTTGTGCTGCTCCCCTTGTTTATATAGTCCCATTGTTTGCATGTTACTAATCCTTCTAATCTTGGTCACCTTGGTCCATGTAGTTCTGGTCTTAGTTCTGGTACTCCTTTGTCCAGGCCTCATGTATCGGGTCTTCTGGTGCTAGTTACATTGGCCTTTGTTTCTATGACTCTCATAGTCCCCTGTCCGTACCCCCATGCTACTAGTTATCCAGCTCTCCAAGTTTGCCTATTCTACCTTGTTCTTGTCCATCTGAGCATGGGCCCCTCATCATACTCCTCCTAGTAATGGTCCTATTGGGTCTGGTCTTAATCATCCCTCTGGCACTGGCCCACCTAGTTCCTATGTTGATGGGCACCCAGGTCCATGTAGTTCTTGTCAATCTGGTTTAGGATCGTCCTGAGTCTGACACTCCTGGGCCCTCTGATCCTGATCCCACTAGACCTAGACTTTGTTGTATTTTATAAACCCTCTGGCCATTCTAATCTAGGGCCCTGCTAGCCTTGGTGCTCTCTGGTTTTAGTCTTCTTGGTGCTGGCCTTTTTGCTTCTGGCACCTTGGTCTTCCTTGATCTGATGTCTGTAATCTTGACTCTGCTATCTCCTGTCCTTCTTTCCATTGGTCTCTGGTACTGATCCCCTGTGCTCCTTCTGTGTGAGTCTGCTACTCCTGCCTTAGGTTGTCCTTGTCCCTCTTGTCCTGGTTGGTATGCATATGCCCTCATAGCCCTCCTTGTTGTTATGGTCCAGTGCCCCCTGTTCCTTCAACCTCTGGTCCTTATGTTCCATCAGGTTCTTGTTCACTGGGTCCAGATCCCCCTGGTCCACAACCTCCTGGCCCTCCTCATTTCACCCTGGTCCCAGTACCTCCAGTGTTGCTTTCATTTTCCTCTTCCTCATCATCTAGTTGTTCCTGGTTCCCTCTGGCATTGTAACCCTTGTCCTCATAGATTACGTTTCTCTAGGTCTTGTTCTTCTTGTCCTGGCCCCTGTCTCTCAGGTCACCACATCCCTCCTGGTGGTCCACCTCTTGCCCCTTATTCTCCTACCTTTCATCCTCCTCCTACTTCTTCCTTCCCCAGCCCCCCTCCACAATGACTTTAATCAGATACAGCATCCAAGCCTGTCACTCAGATTATTTTTGTCTTCCAGGTTTCTTTTAATGAAACAGCACTATCTGGTACAGAAATGAGGCCCCAGTAGAGACAGGACCTTGCCCATTTAAAACACTTCTTAACATGTTAAAAATCAAAACTACCATTCCCAATATGTGTTGCACAGGTGACTAAAATTACAGTGTGGCTGAAGGGGCCACTCATTACATGAGACCAAAAAGCATCAATGTAAAAAACCTACTCGCCTGGGTGAATAGTATGAACATGTGTATTTATTCATAGGCAGCAGGGTGGACTTCTTCTGTAAATTACTCAGATGTATTACTTGCCTGTCTCCTGCTTTCACTTCACCATTCCAAAGATACACTATTACAGTGTCTTGTTAAATTGACCTCTTGCAGGTACCTCGTAACACTGTGTCCCCAAACACCAATTACCTACTGTATGTGTACCTCCCCATGGGGCCCAGATGCCACTTATCTGTTTGCATTCCCTGTTTGCTGTTGCTTGTTAACTTCTGCTGTGTTGCCAGATTTGAAATACTAAGCAAATACAATGAACCTTAAATTGAAGCTTAAAGCTTTGCATGAGGCCTTCCGTAAGAAGCCAAAAAAGAGCTCATCACCCCAAAAACTTCAAAAGAAGCATCATGAACATTAAAAACACAATGTATACTTATGCTTGAATAAAACAGTTATGTAACATGCTTTAAAACCATACCCACTAGTCTTTGCAGGCAGCCAAATACTCTCTAACTGAAGAGCAAAATATCTGTGTGCCATCTCCTCCTGAAGCTTCTGTTTTATTTCTTCATTTCTTATTTGAATATTAAAAATGTTTTATTCAAAGTTGATTTTTTTTTTTATCTGTAAACAGCGTAGCTTAATTCGTGCAACTACCTTTTTACAAACGATTGTAGATTTGTATATGCTCTTACTTTCAAATGCTTCACACATGTTGCATTCCCCTTGCAAGATGGCCACCACACTACCTTCACCTAGAGTCCCTTTTTTCTGTGTGGCCAGATAAATACAGACCTCCTTCACACTATTTATCATGCTCTGGTCATTCTACATCATCGGTACTATTTAGTCTATAGCCTGCTAAACAGCAGACATTACGTACTTTTTACCGGTGGCTGGGTAAAAGCAGAGATTTCGCACTATTTGTCCGGCGACTGGGTAAATAGATACTTCCTGATGAAAACGTTTCCTTATCACTGCCTGCCTCCAGGATGAATGTATAAAAGTTTCATCTCTCAAGACTGATTTTTACATTAATAAAAAGTCTTTGAGCAGCAGCTAGAAAGTGAACAATTGATCAGACGTGCCATGAACAGTATGTGCTCATCCCAAACTGATGCTGGCTTGCTGCTAGTTTTGAAAGTTCGCGCCCAGGAAGGATGTAGGATTCTAAATGCTTTCTTCTCACTTATTTTTGTCCTTTATTCTGTTTTAGGTCTGGTTTAACAACACAGCTTTTTGTGACGCACTGCTACCAATTCTTTTAAATATACATGCATTGGCCTTATGCTCCACTGACTGGAGTATTATAAATTCTATTGGCTGTTTGGTTATCATTCCACTCTACAGGAAGTTCTTGCTTCAACTGGATATTATGAGGTACTATTTTACATCTGAATGTATAGTCAATTATCATCCTGTTTGTCACATTCAGTTCTCTGTCTTCTGTATGCATCCTATACAGAAAGAAATCATATTGTGCTACTTATTTTCCCAGCATGGCCAATAGGGCAGGCTTTAATGTGATAAACAGCATTTGTGGATGCAGCTAATGCAAACAGCATTTGAGTATCTCAGTATTTACATACATAGGCACACTAGAACAAACCATTTGGCTTTGGCAATGCTCTTTTTCTTAGCCCATTCCAATAAATTCATGAAATGAAAAATTGAATTTTAGCATGACTATAATCATATCACTGGCATTTTATTAGAATACAGAAAAATACTTGGAAACCTAAAAAGGAATTAGAATGGCTGCTTAAAAGAAGACACCAAACACCAGGTTTTTCACATATGAAATTAACTAGCTATTACAACTAGCATGTAAGAAAGAAGGTAATACAGTGGGAGAAGGTCATTTCCGAGACCATGGCGCAGCCAGGCTTATCAGAATTGGGAGTATCTTGACCATTATACAGACTATCTGATGTATCCGTTTTACTTCTGTCACTTCACCGCATAAACCTCTACTTCACACAGCGTAAGGAACTGGGCATAGTATGGAATAAGGATATGGACGTATTGTCCCTCCATCCCATTGCAGCAGAATACGGCAGGGTTGTAAATGTCTGACAGTGTGACCATACCACAGCTATGACAAAAGAGATAAAAGCAACAGGTTTAGGGTAATGAGAAACAATCCAGATTAAAAACAAAGGAATAAATCATAAGTAGGAATATCTTCCCACTGTTTATAAATACATTTATAATTTCCCTCCACTTAAATAAAGAGGGCAACCTAAAATCAATTTGGCTTTAGTTATTTGGACTATCTCCAATCGTACCTTTCTTGATGGATTACTACATACCATGCCTTTACGTAGAGAATGTGATTTCTTTACCCATACTTCCCTTGTCTTGGATGCACACCTTTATCGATACCTTACTATGGTCTTATAAATAAGTTACTGACCTTTGTGAATGTCTGCACGCCTTGACTTTCTTATGAACATAGACGACCCCCAACCATACCCATTCTCTGTATACCAACATCTTGTGAACTCCTCAGTTGACCCACACCTATCTTCATATTGTCTAAAATTGAATTTGGCACAAATAATGACACTCCTTTTTGATCCATAAACATTTCTCTAGAATCATCATTATCTGATTTAGAAGTAGAGATGTCTTCCTCATACTTTATATGATTAGCTAAATTCCCTGGCCAGGCTGGGGGTCACAGCATTAGCAGTGATGAACAAGATTAGAATGTCAGTACAACAATCTTAATGTAGCAGCAGATTCACCTGATAATCTCTTGACATTCGAGCCAATGAGGTGAATATTCTATAAAGGGCACTCCCCAAAGATCACCATTACTCAAATTCTCATCCTGTGTGATGCGTGAGGGAGTCTCTTTCCAGAGTACACCTAGACAACAGATTACTGCTAAAATGGAATGTAGTTGTTTGCTAATTTGGGTAATTTCCTCTACACATCAAGATTCCAACAAGGATTTTTCCTGAATTGTGCCTGGGCTGTGTATACAGAGATTTAATACATTGGGATATTGATTGATGGGGCTGTAAACCCTTTTCAATCAACAACCACAAAAGGCACTAAATTAACCCTCTGGTAGGTTTGCACAAAAGAAGTCAGGCTTAACTTTGAAGCAATTTGCAAAGTATTAATACAGCATACATAGAGTATTAAAATGAAACACAACACAATAAATATCCTAAATCAATAAAACAAATAGATTAAATGAAATGAGACTATAACGACAAAAATCCAATCAGTAGAATCAGAGATATGGGATAGTAAAGTATTACTTGGATCCAGTGTCTAAAAGCGCAAAGAGCCACTCTCAGTCCTCTGGTCATGCTAGATCCAGAAAAAAGTAAAATTTTCAGGCTGACTAGAATGAACCATGCAAAAGTCACACAAATAAAGGACGGAACAAGCATACAAGGACCAGTTTATGGGGTTCACCCCTCATCAGCCATCCCCAAAACTGGTCCCAGGATGCTTGTTTCCAGTCCAGGGAAGACCTGGCCTGGCAGTTCGGGCTGGACTGTTCACATAACGAACAGGGTCAAGACTGATTTGCATATGGCTAGGTCTAAACTGGGGTGGCATGGTGAGCAAGACAACGATGGATTTAACCCAGATCTCTTGACTGGGGGTGAATGTTTTGATTTGTTCTGCATTCCGTCCTTTATTTGTGTGACTTTTGCATGGTTCATTCTAGTCAGCCTGAAAATTTTACTTTTTCCGGATCTAGGATTTAAGTCACAGGCCCTGGGTGCATATAGTACCATTTTGTAGTACAATTTTACTAGAGACTTACACTTAAAATTAATCTACCAATCAGGTTAAAGCCAATTGTACCATGCTTGAGGGAAGGAGCACAAGCACTTTAGCACTAGTTAGCACTGGTAATGTACACTGAGTCTTAAAAGACAGCAAAAACAGATTCAGCAAAGGAAGAGTGGGAAGGCAAACATTTTGAGTGACCCTGCAGAGAAGGCCAATGCCAACAGGTGACAACTGTGACGTGAATGAAAAGTGCAGAATCATCCTCAAGGAGAAGAAAACGTTATTTAATCCTTCAGCACCATGCGAGCAGACTATCTGCAGATATATGTAATCCCAATAATATGTGACAAATTTTCTTAAAGAGGTAAAAATGTCCAATTAAGTCTAATTTATCTTAATCTACATTTCTAAATAAGAACACAATACTAATTTTGAGTAAGCTAATGTGCATTTATTCTTATTTTATTGTAGTAATATCATTAAAAAGTATATTAGACAACAGTGCACCTTTCAAGACATACAAGCACACATAGCTATTCCTACAAGCGTCCATTTAACATTAAATATATACCCGACACCATTACATGTTCACTGACATGCTCATGTCCATATGCATTTGCAGTCACACTCTTGTCTTTTCAACAAGAAATAACCAACGAAGAAAAATCATAAACTCTTTAGTTAACATTACCCACACATCTCTAAAGCTACACATGCACACAAACACACACACACACACTTAATATTAAGGGCACGCAACATATATCAAAATGTACACACAAAACATTATAGAATCATATATACAGCATTCTACATATGCTTTCACATAGCCACCCTACCTCTGCAATAAAACTGAACAAGCCTCATTATTACATACAGAGTAGTCCTACTACTAGTCCCTATAATGGTTCTCTTGTGTGGTGAACTCAAAGATATGGGAGACATTCTCATTAATTTAAATGGCATCACTTGCAACAACAGAGAGGTCCTCTGGCTTGACGTTCCTATATTAAATTAGCTCTGTAGTTGCCTGCAATGCTTTTTGGTGGGTTTTGGGAGCACTTTTTAGTTGCTTACTGAGAATATTGGTGCCAAAACCACAGGCACCATGATTCCATTCCGGAGGTATAGATCGTCTGGTATTTCAGTGTGTGTATAGGAGTGTTTCTAGTTGTCCCTGACTGCTATTGTATCCTATGCTGCTTATTTTGTATTCATATGTCCCCTCAGTTGGAGGTTGAGCTTAGTTGAACTGATTCTGAGGACATCCTTGCTCAGTGTGAAGTTGTGAGAACTATATATTCATCTACCTTCAGAGGCCACCAAGGAAAAATATACCAAAAGTCTTGCTGGGATATGGGACATCATATCGGGATCCATAAAATCAAATGCAGAGTGGGAACTCCTGGTAAGGAGAAACATTACCTTTGAGGCAATCCACTATGACCTTAACTAACTAAATTTTCTGGGCAGTTTAGCAGATTATAAGGAGAAATTATGGGATGACTAGATGACTTAGGTACTAAAATGGAATCCCTCAGATGGGACTTTGACTCACTAGTAACCAGGATGATGGATCTGGAAAATAAAGCCACTCAACTGAACACCCCAGGCTCTGAGATGTCCTAAATGGTTAAACTGCTACAGACCAAGTCAAAGTTAACACTCATAAAATGTAAGGAGATGGATAACTGCTTGTTAGAAATTGGGTTTCTGGCTGGCAGAGGTATGCGTAATGTCCAAGCAGAAACCACAAAATCCTAGTAAGGGTAAGTCAGATACACACCCTCTATTAACCTGTGCTCACACTCTACTTATGAGCCAATATGTAAATTACTTGTTTAACACTTCAAAAAGTAACAGAGTGAAAACACCACAAAAAGACTCCACTCCAGTTTATAAAAATAGATTATGATTGTATAAATAAAACTAGACCAAAATGA
Organism: Calotriton arnoldi; assembly: GCA_963921515.1. Lineage (NCBI taxonomy): Eukaryota > Metazoa > Chordata > Amphibia > Caudata > Salamandridae > Calotriton > Calotriton arnoldi. The sequence goes on from CAWUFW010005253.1 coordinate 396,350, forward strand.
CAAAAAGCCAATAAGTAGAAGTCGAGATATGAATTTTTAAAGATTAAATGTAAAAATAGCCATTAGGATCAATACGCGCCTTATGGAGTTATCTGGTCACCCTGGACTGGTGCAAAGTCAAGAGTTCAGGCCGACCATGATGGAGTGCAGGCTGGATACAGGAGCCACGCAAGGCTCGCTGAACTAAGTACCCTGATCCTGGTAGCAATGTGTCAGAGATGATCCAGCAGTCAAGGTGATGTGTCGATTTCCCCCATACAACAATGGCAATGCACCGGTTCCGAAGGCGAAGCTGTGATGCATTTGTTTTGAAGTCAATACACCGGGTTTCTCCAAGCAGTAGAGGGATGCGTCAATATTCTCACACTGCAGAGGCAGCGATGCACCAGTTCTGATATGTGGTGCTTCTTGCGGCGTAGTGCTGGTTCAAGTGTGATGCACTGGGCCTGTTCCAGCAACAGCGGTGATGGACATATTCTGCTTCCTGCAGCAGAGGATGCATTGGTTCCACTTCAGCAAGCACCTGAATCCACTTCCAATGTACCAGACACAGGAGCAGGAGGTGAGGCTTTGATATCCCTGAGTCTCAAAACAAGAGGCAAGCGAGCTTGCTCTTAGAGATCACACTCGGTTCAAGCAAGACTTCAGTTGTTACTCAGCAGGGGCAGAGCATAGCAGGCATCAGGGCATCACAGCAGAAAAGCAGTTATTCCAGCAGAGTGACCGTCCTTGTAGCAGCAGAGTAATCCTTCTTCCTGGCAGAGTTTCTTTACAGGTCCAGAAGTGTCTGATTTGGTTGGGCCAGAGATCCCGTACTTATATACAGTTGCTCTTTTGAAGTGGAGGTAACTTCAAAGAAGCACTTTGATGTACACAGGGGTCCTCCCTTCTCAGCCCTGACTCCAGACTTACTACAAGGGGGAAATCAACCCTTTGTGTGGGGACAGGACACTGCACATTCAGTTGCAAGTGTCAGCTCCTCCCTTCCATCACCTCCTCCCTTCCATCCCACCTTACCTAACCCACCATACCTTTCCTTTATGTGTGGCTGTCTAAAGGGAATGCGCATAGTCTAGCCGTCACTCATCCCAGATGTGTATTGGAGACAAGCTGCACGTACACAGAGCTGAAAGAGCTATAGTAAATAGAAATGTTAAATCCAACTTTTCCAGCAAAGAGGATTTATCATTACCATTCCAATGATATTAAACATGACAGAGCTACTCCTTTTCAATCAGGAAATACAGCATAAAAGTGTATGAACGAATGTAGGTGTTTTTCTCTCCCAGGACATGCAAAACTTAAAAGTACACATCCTACCTTTTAGTTGCACGGCACCCTGCCCTATGCGATAACTAGGGCCTACCTTAGACATGACGTATGTGTGATAAAAGAAGAGTTTAAAGCTTGACCAGGGGTTTTAAACACCAAGTTGACATGGCAATGTAAACGGCACACACAGGCTCTGCAGTGGCAGGTCTGCAACATGTTTAAAGTGCTACTTGTGTGGTTGGCACTATCAGTGCTGGAGGACAACTAGTAGAATTTAATTTACAGGCCATGAGCACATGTAGTGCACTGGACTAGGGACGTACAGGTAAATTAAATGTGTCAATTTGGATACATTAATCAAACCATTTTTCAGAGGAGAAGCACATGCACTTTAGCACTGGTCAGCAGTGGTAAAATGTAATGCAGAAAAAAAGTTGAGGTAAGAAGGCAAAAAGTTTGTGGTAGACCACTCAAAGGCTGTCCAGTCTAACACTGCTCAAAAAGAGAGGATTTACAATTAAGAGCCCTGAAAGTAGGAGCCGAGGGCCTGGATGTTTGGAGGTGTTTGAAGTGAGCATGTGCTCATCTTTGATGATTACAATGAGGCGAATTTGGACAGGCTGCACAATGGGGGTCCCAAATACCCAGTGCATGATCAGAGGTTGCAGAACATCCTTGCAAAATACTACTACTACTCAGTGAAAAAGTATTCAAAACTGTGTGGTGATCTCATTTCATGAATACCCTCGGTCTAGGTCCACTCTCTCCCCGCAGCTCCTCTGTGGCGTCTCTTGCCCCCCAACCCCGACCTCCTCTTTGGGAGGTTCGAGGCTGCTGCCCGCTCCTGCGCCTGCTGCCCACTCCAACTGGGACCAGACTACCTGCAACCACTGTAACCTTTCTCAGCCGTTTTGTTTTTCTTAATTTTTACCTGTTGTGCCACTGTTATTGTGCCCATCTGTGTCTTGCTCTAATTCTACCACTGTTTTTATTTTCTCATGCCTGCCTGTTCCTTTCACCTTTCACCGCTGCTGCCCCTGCGGCTCCTCCCCCCCAGAATTCCCCCCCGGAAATCCCCCACTCCCGCCTCCCAGCCTCTCCTCCCTCCCACCTCCCCTACTTAATGGCGGCCGCTGCACGGTTGCGCGGCAGACGCGTGCAGCGGGCTCGCCGCCAGCGCACCAGAGGCACACCAAAGGCCATCGCCAGGAACCCTGGACCTCCCACTACCCATCGCTACAACACCACCACCCTCCTCGTACTCAATCCTGGAAGACTTAGAGAATGCCAACAGGCCTCGCCAAACACGACCCACGGCCAGTTCTCCTGCCTCTACTGCTGCCAGACCCTCACCACCACCCTGGCCTCCAACACCGCCGATGCCAGCACCGGCGACACCCTAAAATGCATCCTCCTCAATGTACGCTCCGTACACAAACACGCCATGGAAATCTGGAACCTACTCGACTCTCTCTCGCCCGACATCACCTTCTTCACAGAGACCTGGACCAACGTATCCTCTGTCCCCGACATCAGCACCGCCATCCCAGACGGATACAAGATCCAGAGGAAAGACTGCCCCAACCACCCAGGAGGGGGCCTCGCCATCGCCCACAAGAGCACCCTCCGCCTCACCACCTCCAGCGAAACCTTCCCCTCTGCCGAACACCTGCACTTCCAGATACAGACCACCCCCAAAGCCACACTCCGAGGAACCCTCACCTACAGATCCCCTGGCCCCCAAACACCCTTCGCCACCACGATCACTGACTTCATCGTACCCCACGCCATCGCCTCAACAAACTACATACTCATTGGAGACCTGAACTTCCACCTCGACAACCCCAGTGACCCCACCTCCACTATCCTTCGTGACAACCTCGCCAGCATTGGACTTAAACAACTCGTCAACACACCGACCCACAGAGCAGGACACACCCTCAACCCCATCTTCGCGGCAGGAAACAGCGTCCAATTCAGCCACACAACACAGCCGCCATGGACCGACCACCACTGTGTACACTTTGCCATCAACAAACCCAAGGCACCCAAACCAGCCTCACGCCCACCTCAAAGGAACTGGTGCAAGGTTACCGATCGGCAACTTAACTCCACCCTCACCCGAGACAACCACACCTGTGCACCCAATGCAAATGACGCAGCCAAAGAACTCCACACCTGGATCTCCAACTGCGCAGACGAGCTCGCCCGCTACGCAACCCCGACAGACAATACCCCAGGAATGCCGCCTGGTTCACCACCGCTCTCCAAGAAGCCACACTCACCTGCAGACGCCTGGAGAAGAACTGGAAAAACACAAAGACAAGCGAAAACCTCACCACCTACAAGGACGCCATGATGGACTACCACAACCAAATCAGAGCCACCAAAAGGAACTTCATCCACAACAAAATCCTGGCCAACTCCACCAACTCCAAGGAGCTTTTCAGTGTCATTCAAGAATTCACCAACCCACGCAGCGAAGCCACAGACATCACCCCATCCCAAGACCTCTGCGACAAGCTTGGAACCTATTTCCACCTCAAGATCAAAAACCTCTACGACAACTTCATCGACCATCCACCAGACGCCACAGATGGCCCCCCGCCCCCCAGAAACACCAGCCAGCCCACCATCTCCAACTGGACACCGATCACGGCCGAAGACTCCGCCTCGACCAAGAAAAGCATCCACTCGGGGGCCCCCACTGACACCTGCCCACTTACATCTACCACAGAGCCGCGGCCGCCATTGCACCCGAACTACAATGCACCATCAACACCACCTTCAAAACAGGAACCTTCCCAGACGACTGGAAGCGCGCAGAAATCAGACCCCTGCTCAAGAAGCCCACAGCTGACCACACCGACCTAAAGAACTATCGCCCCATCTCGCTCCTCCCCTTCGCAGCCAAAGTTACAGAGAAAACAGTCAACAGGGAACTGACACGATTCATTGAAGAGAACGCTGTCCTCGACCCGTCCCAATCCGGATTCCGAAGCAACCACAGCACAGAGACCGCCCTACTCACCGCTACAGACAACATCCACACCCTCCTAGACCAAGGCCACTCCGTAGCCCTCATCCTACTCAACCTATCTGCGGCCTTCAACACTGTCTACCACCGCACACTAGTCACCAGACTACACGACGCAGGCATACAAGGAACAGCCCTGGACTGGATCCGATCATTCCTCACCAGAAGAAGCCAAAGGATCAGACTCCCACCCTTCCTCTCCGACCCCATGAAAATCACCTGCGGAGCCCCACAGGGTTCATCACTGAGCCCCACCCTCTTCAACATCTACATGGCCCCCCTCGCAGCCATCGTCCGACAACACGGCCTCAACATCGGATCCTAAGCCGATGACACCCAGCTCATCCTCTCCCTCACCAAAGACCCCACCACTGCCAAACTCAACTTCCAGAAAGGAATGCAAGACGTTGCAGTCTGGATGACCAACAGCTGCCTGAAGCTCAACGCCGAGAAGACAGAAGTCCTCGTCCTCGGTACCACCCCTTCTGCATGGGACAGCACCTGGTGGCCGACTGCCCTCGGAAGCCCACCTACCTCCTCAGACCATGTCAAGAACCTCAGCATCGTACTCGACTCATCACTCACCATGAATCGACAGGTCAACTCTGTCACCTCCAGCTGCTTTAACACCCTCCGCATCCTCCGCAAGACCTTCAAGTGGATCCCCCCCTGAGTCAAGGAAGACAGTCACCCACGCACTCATCACCAGCAGACTGGACTATGGAAATGCACTCTACGCCGGCATCAACAAGTCCCTACTCCGCAAACTCCAGGCAATACAGAACACCGCCCCCAGACTCATCCTCGGCATCCCCTGACACGAACACATCAGCCAAAACCTACGAAGTCTCCACTGGCTCCCCGTGGAGAAAAGAGCCACTTTCAAAATCCTCACTCACGCCTACAAATGTCTATACAACAATGGACCCAAATACCTCAACGACAGAATCAACTTCCACGTACCCAAAAGAAACCTCCAATCTTACAACCTCGCACTGGCTGAAACCCCGCGCATCCACATAGCCAGAGCAGGCGGAAGATCCTTCTCTCACATTGCAGCCAAGACCTGGAACGAGTTACCGGCAGACATCAGACGCGCCCCCTCCCTGAACACCTTCAGGAAGATCCTCAAGACCTGGCTCTTCGGCTAAACAGATTTGCAGACCCCCCCTCAGTGCCTTGAGACCCTCACGGGTGAGTAGCGTGCTTACAATTCCCTGATTGATTGATTGATTGAATACTTGGATTCATTCTTAAAGGACATTTCCACAGCAACCCTTCATATGAGACTCTTGATAAAATGCATCACAGACACATGTAGAATAAATAAAGTCCAAAATAGATTGAGATTTTCCATAGGTATCACTTTGGAGAAGGATTATCAGACCAGCTTTTTCTTAGATTGAGTAGCAGTGGCGCAGTTCCTGAACATCCTGTACATCCCATTGTTGGTCCATGGTGCATTGAAGGGAAACTTCAAGATGGAAACATGCCATAAGCCATTCTGAAATGGGGTTGAGTGAGCAGATGGAAGAAACCTAGATCACACAGGAGAAGGGAGGTGAGGAAGGGATTAGAAGACTTGACACCCTCTCAGTTGGTTTATCTTCTAGATAATCAGGAGTGATCAAATAGTGACTCCTGCGATGCATAACTGCAACATGAGAGTTTAATTTTTCCTTTTTCTGAACTTCTGTAGTGCATTGTTTTGATTAATTATGTGTGGAGGGTTCTGCACCACTTCTTTTAACATAGCTTTACTCTGTTTGCTAAGGGAGCATGAGGATGGCATGCTGCTGCTCACCCTATGAGGGCTCACAATAAAGGGGATCACCCAGTAAAAGTTGACTGTCTTATAGGAGAAACTCTTTCATCTTCATAGTTCATTTTTAGGTCTCGCCTGAGCCAGCGCATGCGCTGGTCTGGCGAGACATTTAGTGAGTGGGGTTTCGGAAATGCGACCACTTTTTTTTGGCCTGGCCTAGAGCATGCGAGAACGCGCACAGTAACGCGCTTTCCTCGCATGCTCCAGGCCATCTGGCTTTGCTCTTTATTGCTCCTCCCCCTCCCCCACCACAGAGCGCGTCTAGCGGCCGCGCGGCCGAGTCACTTTCACGGCCGCGCGTCACTTGCTCTCCGGCTGCTCCCCCTCCCCACCACAGCGCGCGGCCAATGCTTGTTTATGTTCCTTCGTGCGCACTATTATTTTTTTGGTTTGCCTTGGCTTATCAGCACAGCGCCCGCTTTTTGTGTTCTGTAACTTTTTTTTGTATAAATCTAAACGGATGTTTCTATGGGTCTGATTACTGGCATGCCGGCAACATGCTGGCCGCTTCAGGAGGCGTGCGGCATGTTTTCTTTGATCAAAACAGCACCCGCTGCGATTCATATTTTACCATGACGGCCGCACGCATTTCTTTCATCAGCACAGCTCTTGCCAGGGCTGGAGCGGGTTCGTGCTCTTCACCTTCCTAGCTGCATCTTTCCCTGGATCCCAGCTGTCTTGCTGTGCACCACAGCTCCCCTGCCTGCCTGTAGAAGGTGGGACAGAACTGAGCTCAGCGACTGTCCCTCCCCCTCACCCACTCTTTAGTTCCATTCCCCCGTAGGACCTCCCCTTACTCTCAGTTTGTCTGTCTTGGTGGCGTGCCACTCCGAGGAGATGAGCATGAATGGAGGCTCTACCACCAGACTAAGCACACTCGGCCGACTCGGGCCACGAGCAAAATGGAGGGACCAGGTACAAGATGAACATAAGCAGCAGGTACGAAATGGGCGGCCAAGGCCGAACGATGGCCCCCCGTATGGGCGGCAGCATGGGGCCGTAGAAGGTGTCCTATGTGCAGCAGCAACAGCACAGCTACGAGTCCAGCAGGGACGGCTACCGAGGAGGGTAATAGCAATGTGAACTGTGTGACCCTTTGCAGCCTCACAACCGGGTCTTAAACCCATGAAGTGTAATGCTGTGCTCTGGGCCCACCCGCTACCTTCAACCATAGTTTGTAAACTGGGTGGGCCAAGGTGTGTTAGAACATGAACTTTGTTACCTCTTCGGAAGTTTCCCTTCTTGCTCTTCTTGCAGCACTATGTGAGCTCCAATCTGCGTCAATGCGCTCTCATGCCAGTTCTAAATAGCGTAGCTTGATTTGTTTTTTTCAGTGTATTCTGGAAATTGTAGTTTTCCACTTTGAAACCAATATTGGTTAGTAGAAGACATAGATTAAAATAAATTCTTGAATGAAATATTCACACCTGGCTTGTTAAGTTACTTGTCTATCATTTTCTGCGTGATTTTGTATTCGTTTTTTTTCCTGACTGATCTTCCTGCCCACTTCTGGCAACTTAAACCAATAGTACTCCTAGCTAGCTGAACTTGCCTTTCACTCACGCAGCTGCTGCTTCTTCAGAATGCGAGGATAAGCAAGCTTTGCTTGTGTGTCTAGACTCTCTGAGTGGTACCAGATTGTCAAGTGACTCGAGCATGTTTGTGAAGTCTACTTTGGGTTTGGGAGAACCTGGGCTAGCGCAGGAAAGTTGCTTGGGCTTAGGAAGGGAAAAGTCGGAGTGTGAAACCATGGCGAGTGGTGCTGGTCAAGACCTGTGGCCAGGTGCGCAAAAGAGGTACCTTTCCTGGTAGGAAAAAAAAGTCTGTATTCCTGTTTGATAGGCCGTATACGCCAGCCCATGACATTGCACGTTGTGTATTGCTTTCCACACCTGCTTTGTATTGGATCCGGACTTGCACATTCACAGTAGGTTTAGACTTGCTCATATGCTATGTTGATTCATCCATTCCTAGCAATACATTTGCCCCTATCATTCCATACTCCAGTCGCTCTAAAGACGTGATCAAACACATGCACTGGTTATGGGCAGTTCAGTGGCACTCATTTTATCTATCTCAGGCAGGGGGAGAATAGTTGAGTTGTACATGCCTGAAAACTTAACCTGCAATCTTCTGGCAGTATAGAGCTTATTGGAAAAGCAGGGGACGTAATTCAATGCAGCCGATAGTACCCATGTGAGTTCACAGCTGGTGTCATGCTACTTATAGTTTGTCCTCGTCCAATGGCTGGACTGGGATAGGAAGGCATCTATGGCTGAGCAAATACATTTTACCTGGTGCGATTAGACCAGTCATTTAGTACTGGAATATTAGCCGATGCGATGCTTACCCATAGCCTAGGTGATGAGCTCACCTAAACACCATGGCAGGATCTAGAAGAGAGATCACCCCCAGCCCGGGCCATCCATTCCACATGTTATACCAAACTCTTCTGTGTAAGTCTCCATTACAAACAGTTTGTCTTTCCTCCTCATTTTTAGGTCGAGCATTCGAGACCTCTTGTATATACTTAGTATATACTTATATGTGTATGTACTTTGTGGGCTCTGGAGATCAGCCCTAGGACTTGTCTGCTTCCGCTTAGGGACTTTTTCTTCTGTTCAACTGCCTCTATTTAACTGTCTTGATAGAAAACGACCAGCAGAGATCAGTAAAATACCAGAATTGCTTTCTGCTGAGGGACTTTCTTTTTTTATTTTTCTGGCAACTGCCTCTATTTAACTTTCTTGATAGAAAACGACCAGCAGAGCTCAGTTAAATACAAGAATAACTTTAGCATTCTCTAGATTCCAGTCCATAGAAATTGTCTTCCACGAGCACCCGTAGACAATACATTTTTTTCAAATCTTGTATTTTCAGTGATTTGACCACCGAAGGCCCTGATTTTATATTAAAAACAGAGCTTTGGACTATACCATTTCCCGCTGAAAGGCAATATTTCTCGCCATGTGTTCCCATACCTGGCGTGTCACGCAGTTTGGTGCTTTCTTTCCCTACATGTTAAAGAACAGTAGATGTTCCAGCACCCAGGCTAATGTGCTGCATAGCTAAATACATATAAGGTCCCAAAGGCGAGACCGATTGCATTGCAAATGCTTGTTTAATATGGTGCTTATGTTTCTATTGTTGCTCTGGGGTAACACCCTGATGGTTCGAGGCTTCCAGTCCTTCATAGAGATTTTATCAAAAGATGCTGAAGTTTTCTGTTTCACTGTGCGGTATTACTGAATGTGAAAGGTCTTAACTTTTCTCTGAAGAGTGGATATGGATGTGCAAATATTTAAGAGGGAACTGCTTTAAAATGTCTATTTTTAAGACACATTTTATTAGTTAGATCAAAGAGTGATGGTAATGGGATATCAATTTTCTTACATCTAGATTTACTTTCCAGTGCTTGACTTAACAATAGATAACGAAAAGAAGAACCTTTTGGTCAGAGGAACTCTAAGTCTTAACATTGGCCAAAGTCTACTACCCAGGTCTTCTCCCCTAACTCAGAGTAGAACTCTTTTTTGGTTGACGTTCTCTTAGAACTCTCAGAATTGACGGGATATACTTGTGTGAGGGGACTTTCATTCAGTTTGGTATGCAGCTGCAGACAGATTAGGGTAATGTGGAAGGACTCCTAATTCATTTTCTAAGAAACAATACTGTGCACTAAATAACTTGGGTTTTACAGACATTTGGAGAGACATAGGCTGGGTGTAAAGGCATATATTTACATTTGATGCAATACAAATGAATGTCATGAAAATGCCATATCCTGTGTCATAATAATGTGTGTCCTCCAGCTCACTCGGCTGATAATATTTCATTGCATTTTCCAATCATTGCTTGATGTCTCTGGACCTCGATACACATCACAGACAGATGGTCAAGTTTAACCTCCATCCATCGCAGAGAAAGGGAATACAAACCCGAATTGATGAGTAATTTGAACTCAACAATAACAAACAAACCTCATTCCTGATAGTATTGATGCCTTTAAGGGTGTTGTAAGAGGAAAGCTGATTTACTCCATAGCCATATTAATTGTACAAAGAAGATGAGAAACTTACTGATATCAGAAGGAACTTAAACTTGTAAAACAGAGTTACAGTGAGTTTCCTCACTCATGACCATCCCAGACAATAGTTCTTATATGCCAGATGAAAGCAATATTTACAAATAGGGTGAAGTTGACACTGCTCCTTTGTAAAAGATTTGTCTAGGAGCCCAACAATCAATAAATTAATGAATTCCTATCAGATGGGTGTGCCCTTATACTAGTGGAAATAGAGAAGTTGGAGAATGTAGGTACTTTATGAGACCTTGTATATGGCTCAAGTCTATCCCAAAGTGGTACAGTGGAAATATAGTGGTTGAGCTGGACTACAAAGGATTACTAGGCCCAAGCTGAAGTATTAGAAACTCCAATAACAGACAGGAAGGTCAATAGTTTAAGGCATCCAAGGTGCTTCGTCCAAATGGTTACTTGAGCTGCTTTTATAAATTGGTTTTGTTCCCAACCACTCATCAGTTATTCTCAAACTGGGAATAACTCTAAAACCTGCTACTAATATAGGCAAGTAGTTGCTCTCAATATTGGTGCGACATTATATAAAAAAGGTCTGGATTCTAGAGCAGACCAGCTCTTGTCAGTTTTAGTCCACCCAGATAAGTCTGAATGTATTCATGGCAGGCAGGCACATGACAAGATTTGAGCCTGAGCCATCCATTGAGACAGATGTGCAATAAATCAAATATAAATTGTATATTAGTCCCGGCTGTGTTTGTCTCCCTGGGCATCAAGAAAGTGTTTGTGTTGACTGCTTCTTGTTTAGGATGGTTCTGGAGTGGATACAATATTGCCTATAATATATGACAATGATTATGTTCAAATAGGTGACCAAAGGACAACCCAGTTACGGTTTAGATGGGCAGTGGCATATCTTAAATGGTTGATAAAGAGGAACACGCTGCTAGTTGATCTCTTTAAGGCCAATCACCCTCCCTGCAGTCATTTACTAGTTACAAGTTATACTACTCATAGTCTTGCACTTCATCCAGTCCATTCTGATTGCTATTTACAGAGGTATCTTTGAGGCACTGAGGCATTACAATAGCTCTGTGGTATATATATATTCCCATTTCCCTATCTTGTTTGATTGGTCTTTGCTGGAAATTGATACATTTTGGGTCCACATGGTGATAGGCAGATCTGTTTGGGATGTATGAAGGCTTCCGTGACACAGGCAACTACATATCCCCTACCTCTGTACCCTGTTACATACACTTTTAAAATTGTGGGCTTCATAGGGGGATTAACCACCTTCACATCTCCTTATACACTCATCCATTTTAATCCAGACTTAACACTATGAGAAGTCGCATGAAGTTGGATGTAGGACCAGAGTGGACATGTTACTTTGGTAGACTCTGTAATTTAATTTGGAGGTGGAGGAAAGATTTGTTTTAAAATCAGGGATACTTCTTTTGACCTTAAATCAAGAAGAGGAAATTGAAATTAAAACCCAGTTATAATTTTTCTGGCCAGTGGCCTATATAAAATTTTGGGGAATTAGAAATATACTACAACTTGATCTTTTTAGGGCCAGTTGCCCTCCCTTATTTGCCGACATACGCAGTGATTTACAACAGCGATTCATTCTCTTTATCTCTTGGTGTGGCTTGATGGGCACAATAAAAATAAATACTCCTCCCTGTCCTGTACTTATTTCAGGCACTTCTGATTACTATTGATATGGGCTTCTAAGAGGCTCTGAAGAATTCTACAATGCACTATGGTCGGGACAGTTCCCAGCTCAGAGTTCCCCTTAAAATCCTATTGCTTCTCAATTCAGAGTGTGCGGAGGAGTTACCAAATTAAAACTATGCAATTATTCATCCCAGCTCTGAGTATTGTTCGATTGATCCTTGATGGAAACTGATAAGTTTTGGGTCCACATGTAGCAAGCGGTTGTAGGCAGGTCTGCTTGTGATGTAGCATGACTTCCAAGGCATAGGCAATTACATACCTTGTGGCTCTATTCCCACTATGTATGCTTTTAATATTTAGGACCATCACAGGGTGATTAACCATCTATCCAACTCATTATACACATATCCATTTCAACATGGACTTTACATAGAGAGTGAAGGTTATTCCGTTTGATAAATGGCATGACCACGGTATGTAGGAGCATATTGGTTTCTTGGGGACACAGATAATTGTTTTAACTCTTGTAAATGGAAATTTGGAGGTGGAGGAAAGGCTGCTTTATAAGTACATTAAACAATGCATGAAGAACATTGCGTAAAAGAGAGATGGCACAATAGAGAAATTATACTCCTGCTATTCTTGTGATCTCCAAGCTGTATTCAGTATTGCTCTGAAATACTACTGGTTCTGTAGGTTGGTAGGAGAGCATTGTCCTATGGGGCTATTCATTGCAACATCTTGGCACATTACACAGAGATATGGCTAGAATCAGTATTTATTGCACGGTTTGTACTATGTGGCCACAACATTCCATTCCATGTATTCTTATGTTATTCATAGATGTTAGATGGGTTATGGAGTGATCTGAGATATATATGGTGGTACTTCCTTGGGTTGATTTTTTCGGAAGGATGAGTTAGCAGCAATCAATGCTGTTTTGGGTTACCCTTTCATAGAAGACTTAGAGCTTTACTTTTGGAAAAGTGTCTATAGAACCCGAAAGGCATCATGAAGGGGGTAGGTATCTACTGTAACAGTGCCAGCCTCTGGAAGCAGAAATCTCCACCATCCATGATCCAGTGTTATCATTGAGTGTGGAGTATTTTGGTTATTGAGTGTTTAGTTAGCAAAATTAAGGAAAAAAGTGCCAAACTGGATCACACCTGGGAATCACTTTTGGACTATATGCCTGATGATTTGCCGAACTTAGGGCCTGATTTAAATTAAGGCAGACGGCCTGTTGGTCCTTCATTAGGATGGAATAAATTACTCTGTCCACATGTTAGATAGGCCACCCACTTTATTTATAAATGACCACCAAGCAGGCGGTCATTTATAAAGATATTGACAGGAACCACCGTCATGGCGGTTTTTGTCAATGCATTTTGCTTCCTGAAGGACACAACCCAGTAGCAAACAGTATTATTTCTTTCATTTCAAAAAGAAAATCCCGTAATCAGATTTTCTTTTTAAAAGGAAAAAAATTAATGTTCCTCTCGTTATGGGAGTCTTCATATTTTCCTGTTCCTTACTGCCAGTGCTAACCTCTGAATGGGACTACTTAAAATGGTACTTCAAAATATCAAATGAACTATTGCATTAAACCTGACTTGTTGCTCAATAGAATTTAATGTAACTTTTGCACAAATGGCAAATTAAGACAGTTGCCACTTTGTTGGCTAAAGTTTTCAGTGACTGTTTGCAGTTGCACCCAGACTGCTGTCCTCAATACAGCCTTCTGCCCTCCTGAGGAGAGGTGTGAACATCCCTCAGGAAGGAACACAAAAGGCCTGCTGAGGGAAGAGGTGTGACATCCTTCCCGGTAGAATAATTATTCTGATTGGCTAGTTAGTTGGCACATTTCTTTAGGCTTTTAGTGGGCATAAAAGTGGCACCCTTGGCACCCAGACCTAAGATCAGCTCGGACTTGGAGAGAGCACTGAATAAGGATTGTTTGCTGTTTCCAGCATCCAGCCTAGAGAAGCTGCACAAAAGGCTGGACTGCACCTGCTGCAACTGGGGCTACCAAATAAAGGACTGTGGCTGTGGTGTCTCGCATGAGGAAATGTCTTTCCCAACCCTCAATACAGAGAAGGTGAATCCAAGGGTCAGTTGGCTGCTTCCCTGTTCCAACCACAGTGCCATAAAAGCAAAAGAATCCTGCTTTGTTTTGTTCGTAGCCAAGAACACCTGATCACCAATGAATGCCAAAGCACAGCCAGGGAGACCAAGTCCCAACCTTCAAATGTTTTACCCAAGTTTGCTGGATCCAGGAGAGTTGTCGGAGTACAGTTTTGTCTCCCTGGAAGGAAGTTACAGCCAGTTAAAGAGAACCACTTGTTTTCTTGCAACCGGGGACCAGTAGACCTGTGACAACTGGTTTGTGGCTGGACTTCAAATGACATAGGCCCATGAGGCCAAAGTCACCCTACCATGTTCATGGACAGAGGGGTGGACCGAGGAATACCCCAGATACCTGCAAAGCATTTTTGAGCATCCATCAGCACCACTACATTGATTCCTATGACAGTTTGCCCATAGAGTCAGAAACTAGATTGGAGAATGTTTTCTACGTGAGGCAACTGTTCTGTTGGACCATATTGAACCCTGTGTCTGGCTTCCTCTTAGAACCGATCGCCATAAGAGTGTCCTTACAGCCATTTTCAAGTACACATTGTGACTAACCCTAAACCAGAAGTCAAAGTAAATGACAATGATTGCTGTGAAGCTGTGATTCATTGTTTCTTTAAAAACTCACACCTCCGGAACCCTTTGGTGGATGTTTGTCATTGAAGTGTCTCTCTAAAGGGAAAAATACAACCTATTTTTAGGTCTGGTGTTAGCCATGACCTTCTAATTTTACTAAAATTATATGTATAATATACTTACTTAAAGGGGATTTCAGCCACCTCTTCATCCATTGGTTGTGTTGTTCATATTTTACTTTCGCTGTCTACAGCATAAAGCGTGGGGCAATGGGTAACTTCACTTTAAGTGATTGCATTTATCTTTTTCACAAGTAGCACATCCGCACACAAGGTAGTTCCCTTCGGTGTCAGTGTATTTGTTTTTACTTTATTATTGCTCTAGCATTACCTTTGTTTTCAGCGTTAAATTTGATAGCAGAATTCTTTCTGCCAGATAACACAGGGTCATGTCCAGCTTTATCAGTTCCTGCTGCAGGTAAATGCTATTTTAAATTCCTTTTCAAGTGTCCTGTTTCACAGCATATTAGATTGCATCTATTTGAAACTGTTCTGCATTAAGTTATTCTCTTTTTACTGTGCAGACAGTACACAAACCAAAAGCTACAATATTATACATGTAAGTTTGTGAGCAGACAATGCTTCAGAACATGGTTATTCTGGACTCATTTCACAAATAGTTCTTTAATACATTTTTTCAGGAAGAAAATCAGCCTTTATCATGATTCATTTGCAGCATTTGTAACCTTTTTATTTATTTCCTTCCTCCTTCATTGTTTGTTTATTTGTTTTCTTCTTTCTTTTTATTTTTTCTTTCTTTCTTTGTTTCTTTCTTTTTTCTTTAATTCTTTATTTCTTTTTCTTTCCCCGTTTCTGGGCTTCATTTTCTCCTTTCTTGATTTTTTTACTCCTTTCTTGCTTTCTTTCCTTCCTGATTTTTTTTGCTTCTTGCCTTCTTCCTTCCATTCTTTTTCTTTCTTTCTTTCTTTCTTACTTTCTTTCTTTCTTACTTTCTTTCCAACTGTCCTTCTTACTTTTTTGCTTCTTTCATTCACTCTTTTCTTCTTTCTCTTCTTTTTCTTTGCTTCCATATTTATTTCCACCTGTTATTCCTTCTCTCCTTTTTCTTTTCCTTCTTTCCTTCCTACCTTCTTGCTTTCTTCCCATATTTCTTTCTTCTTTCTTTTTTGCATTCTTTCCTTCCTGCCTCTTTCTTTCCTTTTTCTTTCCTTCTGGATTACTTTCTTTACTTATTGCTTTCTTACTTGCAGTCTTTCTTGTGTTTTGTTTTCTTTATTTCCTTCTTGTTTTCTTTCTTGCTGTATTCCTTGCCTTGCATATTCCTTTCTTTCTTGCTTTCTCAAAGGCAAGAGCCTGGCTGTCAATGGCTGCACAATTGACTTTTTTAGATCTGTGTTAGCCAAGACAATTTGATTTTACTAAAATGATGTGTGTGACATAGCTATTTATGGGTGTTTCCAGCAACACCTAATCTATTTGCCTGTGGTAATTGCAAAAACCATGAAAAACAAGAATTGTCAAAAAGCTGGCAGACAACGCCTGGCCTATTGACGTGGAGAATACTTGCTACAAATGGGTTTTATAGAGTTGTGTTTTCTACTTTTTCAACTGTTCTGGTACTTCTAAATGCTTTACACTTGTCCCTTTAAAAAAGTCTGACTGCTCTGAGCCACAGCTATCTGATTTGGAATTGTAACTTTATTACATGGTGAGGTTGTACAACCAAACCATATAATGAACCATTTTCCTCACACATTTTCATAGAAATGAGAATATTTCTGGCTGCTTTTATCTGCAAACTTCAAACCCTACAGGTCAGTTACTTTGCGTAGTATAAATGTATCCTCACTAAGGCATTTGTCAGTTCTGCCAACTGGTCAGTTTGAAGTAACAGTTTCCTTCCTAACCTTGGTTGCTGTAGCTGACTCGCCCATCCACAGAGTTATTGTGCCAACCTAAAACCTGCAGCAAATATAACTCCCAAGTTTTTTGGCTTCTGGGTAGGATGTGGGCCATGGATGCCCCCATATTTATTGACAGGCCAAATGGAATAACTCGGAATCTGCACCCCAGTCTCCATACTGTTTTGGGCATTGCTATTTCGGTGGCCTCATGACTTAATAGCCACCAAACGCTGAGGAAGAAGGTCATAGGCATTCCTTTGTAGCTTTGATGCATTATTAACTCTGGGAGTAGAATAGGAGTTCAAAACATTATTGCTTACTTAAAGTAATATAGTTCATAGAACAACAGCAATGACTTACATGGGATTCTTGCCATTTGCAGAGTTTCCAACACGAATTTGAGCCAACATCAGCCGCTTTTGGCAACAGTCATTTCTGTTAAATATCCTGATTGCTGATATTTTGAAGGACTTTCCCAGATTCAGGCTCCACCAGGGAGCCTTCTCTCTCGCTGTCAGGGTGCAGGAAGACTTTCGGAAATCCATTGAAAGAAGTCCATCAACGGCAAGCCAAGCAGTAGCCCCTGGTGATTCTTTGTGCTGAGAACTCTGACGGACAAATCCATGCCGTGCTATATTAAAGTCTGGAAGAATGAAGAACATTAAGAGATATGACTCAACAAGAATAGAGGAGGCTGCATAATACTCAAACCTCTGTGCAAGTTATACCTAAACGTGCTTGAAATGTTTTATTAAATATAAGAAAAAAGACAGGATGAAGGCTAAACAAGCAAGCAACCATGAGAGAAAGGGAAGTCTGGGAGCATTCTTGGGTATACATGTGTTTTAATTAGTCCTTTTCCCTTGTACCTCCACAGAAGTAGTCTAGAAATTAACTATGGGCTAGATGTCTGAAAGTTAGGAATAGCAATTTCCTAATTTAGATTTCTTTGTGAATCGAAATTAGGAACTCTCTATTCCTAATGTATGAAAGTCTTTTGAGTTTCAATAGTGATTCATAGTGGTTTGCAAATATGAGTCTTTACTATCAAGAATAGTAATGAGGTAGGTTGCAATTTGTGACCCACTGTGATTTACTGCCATCACAGGGATGGTGGCCTGCTGGTGTCAACAGACTACCATGTATGCGATTGCTTTTAAATAAAGCATTTCTTTAAGCAGCCTGTTTTACTTAAAAGAAAACAAGATGTGTTTAAAAAGAAAAAAATGAATTGTTTAAATTTCATTTTTTTAAAGTACTCAGGGGTCCAACAGACCGTTGCCTACTCTTAAAATTTTTTTTTTTTTACCATTCTCAAAGGAGAAGGGGTCCTTTGGGAACCCTTCCCCATTTTCAGATGGGTTACAACCAACTTTGAGTTGGCGATAAAGTGCGAACACAACAATTGTGCATACCATTGCGAATAGGTATTTGAAAGGGATGCCCTAAACAACCCCTTCCCAATAGTGATTCGTAAACCCAAATTGCAATTCGGTAATAGGTTACCGAATCACAATTTGGACTTGCACATTTGGAAATGCTTTTTTTGCATTCGCAAATAGCCAGATTCTGTGAATTAGGCCATTTGCAACCTCAAAAAGGCTACGCACATCTGGCCCTATTTTCTTAGAATACTGAATGACTTTACCCAGTCTGGGTCTATGGTGAAATGTTTTGATACACAAGGGCCTATTTGTGTTATTCAGAAAACATTACTTAAGCAGAGGGTCATAAATGTGAGTCTTTGCTGCTCACACATTTACAGAAAGAGTTGTTGCATATCAATTGTCCATCTCATCTTTGCTTTTCCCAAGTACATCAGATTTGTCAAAACCATATTTAGAACCAGCAGCAAAGTACTAACTGTGGCAACCCATCATCTTGTATGAAGAACCCAGCATGGAACAAATGCTGGTATAGACTGAAAGGCCGAGCTGTTATTGCAGAAACTGAAAGATGGATTTTACAGTACACTATTGGCATTACTAGGGAAAGGAACAGTGAATAGGTGTAATGTAAATAAAATAAAAATTGGCAGAAAAGTGGACACTAAAGAGCACCTAAATTCTGAATATGTTATATAGTAATATTGATATTTTGCTGCTTAGCCTTGTGCAGTCTCCACCAAGACACCATTTGAACAGAAAAATATTAAAAAAATTATTAGCTCCCAAAATCATTTGATTGAAGGGTATGTAAAGTACACTATGTAAAGATTGTGAATATGATAAAATACATTTATTAAAAATACGGCTCAATTAGTATCTACAATAATACACTGTGACAGTGCAGCATCACTCATTCCAAAAAGAATTCATGAGTCTTTACTATCCCCCAAAATGGTGCATCATTCGTTAAAAAATGTGGAATAAGATCCACCTAAACAGTTATTAGTGTCTCTAGTTAATCAAGACTTACATACCATTGTTTCTCAGTTGGGATGGCTCCTTTCAAAGCAGCAGAATGACCCTTGTGTAAACTGAGTAGTTCTATGGCACAACTTCTACGTCTGTTCTACAATGCACAGAAAGTAGTTTTCACCTAAAACGCACTAACATTTGAAGAACAGCTATATTGATAGACCTCTGTGACATCTTTGACTTTGATCTTGGTTAATATTTATGTTGATCTATTTGAAGAAGTGTTGCACTCCGAAAACAATCCACATATATATATATATATATATATATTCACTGAAAAAACCATAGGTTTTAGGGACAGTTATAGTTACTTGGACATTGCACTCGTACAAAACCCGTGAAATTCCCCCGTTATAGTTAGTTCAGCTAACTATAACTCGCGCCCCATAATGCACTGCTGATGACGTCACATATTACATCACTCTTGACATGGTCAGTGACATCACTGATGACATCACTGATGACATCTCAAATGACATCACTGATGACATCATCCAGTGACTGTGTGTTTCTCTAAAGTTTAAATATTTTTAATATATATAGGAAAAGACGTATTGAAGAATGAGTGGGTGTGTAAGTGTCTGTATGGATGATTTAGTAGGTGCGTGACTGACTGTATAAGTGAGTGATTTAACGTATCTTACTGAATGCATGGGTTAGTGACTAAACTGGGTGAATGTCTGTATCCGTCTGTCTGTTGCTGTGTAAGTGGCTGCATGTGTTTGTGCTTAGCTACATGAGTGTCTATTTGAGTTATTGAATGCTTGTGTGAGTATCTGTATGGGTGCCTGAGTGTTTGTGTGGGAGGGGTGTGTGCGACTCTGTGCATAGATGTGTGAGTGGGTGATTCACTGGGTGGATGGTTTCAAGAGTGCATCTGTGATAGACTGTATGGGTGGGTAAGTGTGTGTAAGAGTGTGTTAGTGAGTGAATGTATGTCCCAGTGGTACATGTGTGAGTAACTACATATGTGAAAGGCAGTATATATGTGTGTTGGAGTATATAAATAGCTATAAGCGAGAGTGACTGATTGTGATAGTGGCTGTATGGATGAGTGTGTGCTTGTATCAGTGATTGTATAAGAGCGTAAGAATGTGCTAGTATTTGTATGAGTAAGTGAGCTGGTGTGTGTATAACTGTATAGGTGAGTAAATGGTAGTGTGTTTAATTATTTGCATGACTGACTAGGTGTGTGAGTACCTCTATGGATGAGTGGCGGTGTTTGAGTGTCTATATAGGAGTATGAGTGCATATGATAGTCCTGTACTGAGTGACCGTAAGTATGAGTGACTGTACGGGTGAGTGAGTGGATGTGTGTGTGTAGACCTAAGAATCAGTGAGTGGGTATGTAGTTATTGGTGTTGGAGTGTCTATGGTTTTGCGAATGGCAGTCTGTAATTTAGAGTGGGTGTATCAAAGGTTATATTAGGGTGTGAGGAGGTGCATCAGATTATCACGTGGATGATGTCATCAGTGATGTCATTTGAGATGTCATCAGTGATGTCATCAGTGATGTCACTGACCATGTCATGAGTGATGTAATATGTGACGTCATCAGCAGTGCATTGCGGGGCGCGAGTTATAGTTAGCTGAACTAACTATAACGGGGAATTTCAAGGGTTTTGTACGAGTGCAATGTCCAAGTAACTATAACTGTCCCTAAAACCTATGTTTTTTTCAGTGAATTTCAAAGGTTTTTAAATGCTAATTTGTAACTATAACGTGTATGAAACCTATGGTTTTTTCAGTGAATTTCAAAGGTTTTTAAATGCTAATTTGTAACTATAACGTGTCTGAAACCTATGGTTTTTCAGTGAATTTCAAAGGTTTTTTAAATGCTAATTTCTAACTATAACGTGCCTGAAACCTACGTTTTTTAGTGAATTTCAAAGGTTTTGTAAATGACAATTTTTAAATGTATTAATTGTTATATTAATTTTTTTCATACTGATTTACTACATTTTTAGAAACAATTTTTTTTTACATATTTTATTTTTTAAATTACATTGTAATTACATTATACATTACATTACAAAAAATACTTTCTCTTAATGAATTACTTTAGTTTAAATACTTTGCAGATAGGCAATAGACTTTTAAGTACAGTAGTTACAGTTGTTGCAATGGGCAACACATTTTCAAACACAATGCAACATTCAGCTCAATGTGAATTTCTAGTTAAATGCAATTAGTTACTTTATGGATTACTTTTCTAACCACAGGACTGGATCCTAGATTCAGTCCTGGTACATCTCCTGTAAACAGTTGAGTAAAAGCGTTTTGGTTACAGTCGTGATTTTTAAGGAATATTATTGTATTTTAAAAGTTGACACTTAGAAACTTTTCTCATAGAATCACCAATGTTATCCTATGGAAGGAAATTCACTTAGCAGGTAAAAACTGTTATCGTTACTTTTTCTTACTCAGTGTTGGATCCTGGATCCAGCACTGGTGCATCTCCTGTAAACAGTTGAAAGAATGCGTTTAAGTCATACAGGCGATTTTTAAGGAATATTTGTAGTTTGTGAAAATCAACACTTTGAAACTTTTTGCTGAAAACCAGTCAATGTTAGCCTATGAAGGAAATTCAAGTTACCGGTAAGTACGGTTAAAACTACTTTTGAGGATCAGTACTGGGCTGAAACATGCAGCACTGAGGTCTCTCCTGATAACAGGTGAGTAAATCGGAATTACGTATTTCGGCTGATTTTAGAGGAATATTTTAAAGTTCCAAAACTCCACACTTAGAAGAATTTCCAAGTGAAACCAGTCAATGTTAGCCTATGGAAGGAAATTCAAGTTACTGGTAAGTACGGTTAAAATTACTTTTCAGGACCAGTACTGGGCTGAAAGATGCAGCACTGAGGTCTCTCCTGATAACAGGTGAGTAAATCAGAATTCGGATTTCGGCTGATTTAAGAGGAATATTTGTATGTTTCAAAAATCAACACTTAGAAGAATTTCCAAGTGAAACCAGTCAATGTTAGCCTATGAAGGAAATTCAAGTTACCGGTAAGTACGGTTAAAATTACTTTTCAGGATCAGTACTGGGCTGAAAGATGCAGCACTGAGGTCTCTCCTGATAACAGGTGAGTAAATCGGAATTCGTATTTCGGCTGATTTTAGAGGAATATTTTAAAGTTCCAAAACTCCACACTTAGAAGAATTTCCAAGTGAAACCAGTCAATGTTAGCCTATGAAGGAAATTCAAGTTACCGGTAAGTACGGTTAAAATTACTTTTCAGGATCAGTACTGGGCTGAAAGATGCAGCACTGAGGTCTCTCCTGATAACAGGTGAGTAAATCGGAATTCGTATTTCGGCTGATTTTAGAGGAATATTTTAAAGTTCCAAAACTCCACACTTAGAAGAATTTCCAAGTGAAACCAGTCAATGTTAGCCTATGAAGGAAATTCAAGTTACCAGTAAGTACGGTTAAAATTACTTTTCAGGACCAGTACTGGGCTGAAAGATGCAGCACTGAGGTCTCTCCTGATAACAGGTGAGTAAATCGGAATTCGTATTTCGGCTGATTTTAGAGGAATATTTTAAAGTTCCAAAACTCCACACTTAGAAGAATTTCCAAGTGAAACCAGTCAATGTTAGCCTATGGAAGGAAATTCAAGTTACTGGTAAGTACGGTTAAAATTACTTTTCAGGACCAGTACTGGGCTGAAAGATACAGCACTGAGGTCTCTCCTTATAACAGGTGAGTAAATCGGAATTCCTATTTCGGCTGATTTTAGAGGAATATTTGCACAATGGTGAAGGGAGGCGGGGCCTGAGGTGACATCTGTGCAAACGCGCCCCGTGGCGCGTTTTAAGTTGGGGGATTAAGTCCCCTTGAATCCTGAGGGTCCCTAGGGGCCAACTAGCCCACCAGGAACCTCCAATATGCGCCAGGGGCTGCGTTGCAGAGACGTGTAAAGAGGCCACACCCCTTTTACACCTCTCTGCAGCGCAGCTCTGTGGCGCTTTCTGGATGTAGCTGTTGGGCTAGTTGGCCCCAGGGACCCTCAGGATTGAAGGGATTTAATTCCCCATCTTAAAACGCGCCACGGGGCCTGTTTACACATGTCACCTGAAGCCCCGCCCTCCTTCACCACTGTGCAAACGCGCCCGTGGCGCGTTTTAAGTTGGGGGATTAAGTCCCCTTGAATCCTGAGGGTCCCCGGAGTACAACTAGCCCACCATATACCTCCAAAGCGCCACAGAGCTGCGTTGCAGAGAGGTGTAAAGGGGTGTGGCCTCTCTACACGTCTCTGCAAGGCAGCCCCCTGGCGCATACTGGAGGTTCCTGGTGGGCTAGTTGGCCTCAGGGACCCCCAGTATTCAAGGGGAATTTGTTCCCCCTCTGCAAGCGCGCCAGGGCGCGTTTGCAAGTGGTGAAGGAAGGGGCGGGGCCTGCGGGCCCGATCGTTTAAAAAATATATATATTTTTGTCCCCTGAAGGGGAGCTGTGTGGCCCCCCTTCCTTTTTCTCTTTTTGGACCCTGGGGACCCCATCCCCCAGGGCCTTACCCCCTATTCAAATTACAAAAAAAAAAAAAGCGGGAAGGGGGCCGCGTGGCCCCCTTCCCTGGGCCTGTATTGGCCCGGGGACCCCATCCCCGGGGCATGGCCTCTATATTTATTATTTTGAGGGGGCAGCGTGGCCCCCTCCTCTGGCCATTTAAGGCCCGGGGACCCCATCCCCCGGGGCCGGCCTTTCCATTTAAAAAAAAAAAAAAATTCTCTTTTTTGGGGAGGGGGCCGCGTGGCCCCCTCCGAGCCCTACTGCCCCGGGGACCCCATCCCCCGGGGCTGGCCCTCTCCGTTGGGGACTGTGGGGGGTCCCCAATCCCCCACAGTCCCGCCGGCTCCCCACGTCCCTTGGGAGCCGGCATTGCTGTTCCACATGGGGGCAGCTGACATGCTGCTCCCCATGTGGAAAAGCAATCGCTTTGGATATTGGAAGAGAGAGCAGGTTTCCTGCTCTCTCTTCCAATATCCAAAGCAGTTTGCTATGGCAGGACGGGAGCCGCGAGGCTCCGTCCTGCCATAGCAAACTACAGTGTCCCGAGGGTAGGCACCCGGGACACTGCAGAGGCTGACCCTGGGGGTGGTGGTCCCCAGGGCCATCAAAGGGCTCCAGGAGGGGCCGCGCGGCCCCCTCCCATTCAGTACACAGCCCGGGGAGGTGGCGGTTCCCCGAGAGCGTGTGGGGGCGTAAGGAGCCCCCACACAGGTTTTATAATGTATAGAAAAAAAGCCCGGGGGGTGGCGGTCCCCGGGGCTTAGGAGAGCCCTTTGAGGCCCCCACACGTAAGTTATCCCCCCACCATGCCCCCGGGACTTGGGCCACCCGGGGGCCAGTTAACTGTCGAGCGCGGGAGACCGCGCTTCGATTTTTCCGGCAGGATTCGCGCACCCTGAGCGCATCCTGCCGATTTTAAAATAAATTATTATTTTTTTGCCCAGGGGGTCCTTGTGGGACCCCTGAGCAAACCTAGGAGTCAGGTGTTTCTACCCTGCCCTTTGTCTTTGCGCACTTGTTTCTATCTCGGTTCTACGAGGACAAAATGGCTGCCAACATTTCCTGAATCGGAATGTTGACAGCCAGCTGACAACCAATTAACATGCAGCTCGTGATCGGGACGGTGCGCGCAGGGTGCGCTGAGAGTACGCGGACCCTACTCGGCCATAGATATCACTAACTTTTTACTTTTCATTTTCTCAGCAACTACTGAACGGATTTACACCATTTAACAAAAGGGTTCTTTCTGAACCAAGAACTACCTCTTTGCCAAATTTGGTGTAATTCCGTTCAGCAGTTCAGGCTGTAGCCGTGTCTAAAGTTTCCTATGGAAAAGTGCATGGGGAAACGCGTTTTGGGACCCCCTTTTTCTCGGCCCCGGCTTGACGAATCCCCCGAGACTTTCAGGGTAGGAGCGGACCGGAGCGGGCCACAAAGTTTGAAAATTTCGCGAAGATACGTCAACCGGCAGAGAGTTATTTCAAATAGAATGTCGCGGATTTCCTATGGATAATAGGTTGTAACTATAACTATCTACTGGCGACCGCCAGTAGATAATATATAGATATATATAAATAAATATATATATATATATATATACATACATACATACATACATAAATACAGACATATGTGGGGAGGTGTGGTGCAGCGGCCAGGGCAGCTCACGGTTCGATCCCCGGCTCCGGCGGCAGCTCAGCACCATGTGACTCTGGGCAATAGCTCACTTAATTTCCACGACGGCCCCCAGCGCCTTGAGACCCGTAAGGGTGAGTAGTTTGCGCTTTAAAAATACGGATTTAGATATATACATATATAATCTGTGTTGCCATCCCTGTACCTATTGGAGTGCTTATGGATCATGTTTAACATTTAGAGAGGATTGTAGCAAAGCCTATGACTTTATCCAACAATCTAAAAGATTAGAAGTTCAACCTGTGACTAGAGATTACCCCAAAAAAGGTATTAGGCATGCTTTTAAACATGCCTTTAATACACAACACATTGTGTTGGTAAAGACAACAACCTCACCCCGTGATCATTGGAATACTGCAGTCGCTATATAGGATCGACATCCCTAAAATAATATGAAAACATTCAAATATTCATCAACTGAGGTGGGTGACTTAAGAGGACCACATTGTGCATTCAAGAACTACAAGATAGCCTGGTACAAACTGACCAATTTCTCAGTGCAATGATGAGATTTAGCTTCTGTGATCGGACACTATACCTGTGGGATGTGCAACATGGCTCCTCTGGCCCAGCAGACCGAACATACATTTTAGAAATTGTTTTATTTGAGAACACACTGATTGTAACTGTTAGGAATTGGGTTTCTGATTGGCAGAGGCATGCATCTTGTCCAAGCATGAACCATAATTCTAGTCAGGGTAAGTCAGATTCACACCATGAATTAACCTGTGCTCACCCTCTGGTAGCTTGGCACAGAGCAGTCAGGCTTAACTTAAAAGGAATGTTTAAAGTATTTGTACAACACCTCAAGCATTAAAACAGTGAAAACACCTCAAAAAAAGATACCATAACTGGTTAGAAACATCAATCAATAATTGCATTAACAAACCAAGACCAAAATGACAAAAACACAATAAATATGACCAGAGTTATGAATTTTTAAAGAATAAATTGAAATGTTGCTTAAAAGCCTAAAGCGGCAACCGAGGCTATCTGTTTGCGCTAGACTGAGTCAAATCCAAAAGTTGAGGCCGACTGCTATGGTGCGTGAGTTGGATACAGGGACCAACCTTGGCCCGCTGCAAAGTACCTTAGTTGTGTCGTCGACGGAGCCAAGATATGCAATGCAAAGAGGCGATGTGTTGTCATGGAACCGGAGGAAGATGATGCGTAGGCTCCAAACCACACAAAGTCAAGGATGCACCAGGAATAGAGGTGATGCGCTGTACAGTCGGCGATGCAATATCCTCGATCCTCACAGCAGCATTAGTGATGGATATGTGCTGGTTCCGAGCAGTGCGATTGCGTCAACGTGTGGATTTCTGCTGGAGCAGCGCTTTATACTCACTTTCAAGTGCCTGGGTCTGGGTTGACACCACTTGGCAGGGCAAGACTCAGAAATGGCAGAGTCCAGGTACTGTAGCAGGGTGAGTTGGAAGTCATTGATGTCCCTGAGACTTCAAAACAGAAGGCAAGCCAGCAAGCCCTTGGAGGCACTCTGGGTTCAAGTGGTGCATGTCCTGTTCTTCTCACACAGGCAAGGAGGGTAGCCAGCAGGTCTGCAGAGCAGAAAATCAGTTCTTCCAGAGCAGTAGTCCAGCAGCATAGCAGTCCTTCTTCCTGGCAGAGTATCCACAAGTCCAGAAGCGTACTGAATTGATAGTGTCAGAGGTCCAGTACTTAATCCCAATTGTGCCATTGAAGAGGGGGAGACTTCAAAGAGGGGATTTGAAGTGCAAAGAGGACTTCCCTTCCTGGCTCCAGACTCAGCACAGTGGGTTAAGCAGTCCTTTGTGTGGGGACAGGACACATCCTATTCAGGTGTAAGTGTGAGTCTGGGTTCAGCTCCTCCTTCCCATCCTGCCCAGGATGGCCCATCCAGATGTCCCCTTTGTTTGTGGCTATTTAGAGGTAATGCACAAGGCCCAGCTGTCATTCACCCTAGAAGTGTATTATACTCAGGCAGTAGGCACATAGGGCTAAGGGGAGAAAAGTAGCATTTTTAAAAATGTAATGATAAATTCAACTATACCAGTAAAGAGGATTTATCATTACAATTCCAGAGGTACTAAACATGACAACTCTATCTCCTTCCAATAGGGAATTGCACTTATTAGATATAACAAGGAATCACCTATGTTAACCAATGAGAGGAGTTGGCCTCACAGTAGTGAAAAGTGAATTTGGGAGATTTTCACTACCAGGACTTGTAAAACTTAAAAGTGTATGTCCTGCCTTTTACTTACACAGCATGCTGCTCGATGGACTACCTTGGGCCTACCTTAGGGGTGACGTATATGTAATAAAAGGGGAGTTTAAGGCTTAGTAAGGGATTAAAATGGTAAATCACCATGGCAGTGTAAACTGCACACTCAGGCTCCGCAGTGGAACATCTGAGACATGTTTTCAAGGGTTAGTTAAGTATGTGGCACAATCAGTGTTACAGGCCCACTGGTAGTATTTAATTTACAGGACTTGGGCACATGTAGTGCACTTTACTAGGGACTTATAAGTAAATGGCAGAGTTGATGGGTCAATCAAACTATGTTTAGGGGTACAGCACATGCATTTTAGCACTAGTTAGCAGTGGTAAAGTGCCCTGATTTGTTAAACCAACAAAACAAGATCAGCAAAATTAAAGGCAAATAGACAAAAAGTTTGGAGGAAGACCGCCCTAAAGCTGACAGGTCAGGCCATAATTCTACACATTCTAGGTGTATGGTTTGGTTTGTCCATGACTGCTAAGATACATTAATTGACATGCAGAAAAGTGAGGACCAGAATGTGAGTGTATGCCTGTGCTGTAAAGCAAAGAAAACTGAATATTAGGATTGACACCCATTTTAGGGAAGTCAATCTGCACTTTCAAATGGCAGGACTAGAGCATGTTACAGCACCCACACAAACGATCACTACATAAAGAGCAACAATGGATCGATCCCCAACAAGCTGATGCTGAAGGACTGAATGAAAATTTAGATTGGATCATTTTAAGATGTTGATAGTAAGCAGAAGATTTTTCCTGTCTTTGTTACACAGATCCTACACATGTTGTAGCTTAGATGGTAGCTTTTCCTTCGTAAGTCATGAAATTATTTTGAGAAACAGTTTTACATGTGCTCTTAATTTCTTTCTATTATGGCTCATTGATCTATATAGGTAGGGTGAATTCTGCTGCTTAAGATGGCACCTGTGTACCATACCCCCTTATATGTTTAGGTTTACATTTCTGTAATTGTATTAACCCATACATTACTCTTTTGAAGATTTAACAATATTTGTGCACCAAGAGATTAAACCATAGTAGTTTGGGTTGCAACATTAACATCTTTGAGAATTTCAAGCTATAATGGCTGCTCCTTCATTTGTATACTACTAGATGGTGCACATTTTTACTCTTCGACATGTTTCCTTTCAAAATAATGCCTGACAAAGAATTGGTCTATGGTTATGCATCTTATTCTTATTCTGAAGAAGATCACAAGTCATTCATTTTCACTCTGCCTCATGTTTTACAAGGTGGCCACTTTATCTTATGTAGAAAGAGACTGGTGCATGAATGTGTCTATGCACTGTAAAATATTTTTCTATTTATGAGGATTTCTTTATCATTGACAGTAACAAGCCTATGGTGTGATTGATGACTCCCTTTTCCATTTAAATTCCCCATTTTAAAATGTGCTTATAATGGCAATTGTGAAGATACTTTTGGGTTATTGTTGCACTACATTTTGAATATGTGGGCTGGGCTCCAGAGTACCTGGCTCCAAGATAGTTGCACCTGCGTGATGCTCCTTGGACTGGGATCCTCACCTGTATTCATCTCAGTGGATACTGTAGTGTCCTCCCCAGCCTGGCAGCATGCAAATGAACACAGCACAATCAGAACTCTGGACTGTGTGTCTATATTCCTCAGCATACAATCATGTTCTGTTCTCTGATTACATCATAATAGTTAATAAACACACCTTCACACCTCCCAGCAAGTTATGTAACTCCTCTATTGAGGTCTTCCGAACCACAAGGGTCCTAGAACACATAGTCGCACGTACTACATCTTCCCCTTTGTTAAATAAAAAGTAAAAACCACAATTATATTATATTTCTTCGATGAGTCATTGAGGCCAGATCAAGTGGTGTGAAGTTGTTGAGATGCACTCTGATCATGCACCAATGGTACAGGTCCTGATATTTGACCTGGACTGTCAGACGGGGCGGCTTCATTTGTAAGTGCAATGTGATTGCCTATCTGGGATGATATTCAGTCACCACGTGTCCTTTGAACCTCTCAGTTCTGCTTGACCAGGACTAAGTCACCTTCATTGAAGTCTGTTTACTGGGCTCGCTGGTGCCGATCAGTGTTCATCTTCATATTGCATTTTCAAGAAGTGTCAGTGACACAAACCTTGTCACCACTGAAGGATTGCTTTACAGTCCATTGTGAAAGTTAGATTCCAATGGCTCTCCCAAATCGCAAGGTGGCACGAATGTAACCTGTTGTGGCATGAGGAGTTGAACGATAAGCAAGGAGAGCTTGATACAGGGCTTGCTTAAATTCAATCCCCTCCATTGATGCTCACTAAACTACTCTTTTGAGTGTATCAATACATTGTTTCACAACACCATTTGCTTAACACCACAGAGGTGTACTCAGTTGATGCTTGATATTCATTCTTACTAGGAACTCTCTAAACTGTTTGCTGTTGAATGGTGGACTATTGTCAGATTTGAGAATGGCAGAGATACCACACGCTGCAAAGATATTGTCCATACGCTCAATGACCTTGTAATGGGTGATTGATGATAACTCTTTTGTTGAAGGGAAATGTGAATACCCATCAATGACTACGATGAGATGGTGTCTATTTCCTAGCTCCCAAAGAAATACACTGCAACTCTTTCCGACCTTTGTAGGAAGGTCAGACATGGTCAATGGACGTTGCATCACTCTGGCTGGAAGGCCGTTACAAAGATGACACTCTTTTAGTTCTCTATTGACTCACTCTTCTGAGCGTGGGAATTTCACTTCAATCGCTTAAGGCTCTTTTGGTAGTTACAATCCACAATGAATTGAGTTAGAATGATATCTTTGAGGATATACATGTTCTAATCAGCATTGGTGACCTCGATATTCTGCTCGATTGATATGGTTGCTGGTGCACTAGTCTTCAAAATGAATTGATGTACTCCTCAGCTATTTTGAATGTCGTACTGTGATGATGCAATGGCACTCCTGAAAAATAATCAACCGGGTTCTGGTCTTGACCCAGCTTGCATACAATTGCATAATCGTAGTCTTGCCATCTCAAACCACACCTCTCAATGCAAGGGTGCATCTTGACTTTTGAACTTCCGAAGATTGTGAGCAGTGCTTGATAGACTGATATGATAGTGAAACCTTTTCTGTACCAAAACATATGAAAATGTTTGCAGCACACACTAAAGCCAGAGTCTGCATCTCCGCCTGAGAAAAGGCACGTTCTATGTCAGACAAACTCTCACTGGAGTAAGCCACAATGTGTCTCTGAGCATTCGGATGACCATTATGATGAGCAAGGACTCCTCCTAGCCCCACCGGGCTCGAATCCACTGTGATTTCAATTTGTAATTTGCAGTCAAAGTAAGCCATTTCTGTTGTACTCTCAATAGCATGTTTTATTCTTTTGCATCTTTGATCACATTCAACAGACCATTGGAACGGGACAATTCGTTATGTCAGCTCTATCAATGGGCACTTACAGTAACAAAATGAAAGATGTATCTTGAGTAATAACCGGCCATGCCTTAGAGCGATCGCAGCATAGTGATATCTTATGGGGGCAAGTAGCTAACATCGCTTTTACTTCATAAGTGTCAGGAGTCCTTCTCCCATCAGAAAATATATATCCCAAAAATTTGAGTTTGGTCTTGTAAAAGTCATGTTTTGCTGTGTTCAGAGTGACATCTGCATCAGTAAGCAACTGGTCCACTTGTGGGAGAGCTTTGTCATGCTCCTTTTACAGTGCTCCAAATACCAGGTATGTCATCACTGTATTTAAAATCATTTGTGACCGGTTGAATTATTCAACATATAACATCCTGAAATATTTCTGCAGCTGACGACACTCCAAAACTCAACCTTTTGTATCTGAACGAACCAGCATGAGTGGAAAAAGTAGTGATATACCTACAATACTCTTCCATCTCAAGTTGGTGATGTTCCTTGTTCAGGTCAAGACAGGAGAATACTTTGGACCGCTCAGTTGCATGATCATGTCCGCTTTGTGTGGACCAGGATGGCTTTCTCTCTCAATTGCTTTGTTTGCCTGTTGCATGTCAACACGGATGTGCACTGCACCCTCACTGTTCTTTTTTATCACCACCAATAGGAGTGTCATCCTTGGCTTAGGACCACTGAAGAGCTTAATGATGTCACGCTCCCACAGCATTTCTAGTTCTTCCCCAACAACGTCCTGCAAGTGGAAATCAACTCAGCTGTGCCATTGGGCAACAGCAGGGCGAACATCCTCATTGATGTGAAGTCACACTTTCATTGTCTTGAGCATGCCCAGGCCATGAAATAACAATGGGAATTGACTCACAACTTCAGATTGAGGGTAGAGATTGTAATTATTAGATATCAGTCCCATGTCAGAAGCAGTGGCAAAACTGAGTAGGACCGTACAAAGCTCCTTGAAGACCATGAATTGGTGCTTCCACTGATACTGCATTATGACTCATAGTCACTGTGAAAGAACCTTGACTCCACAATGGTTTAGAAGCAGCCCATATACAAAATATTGTTTTAAACAGATTGAGGTGTGGCACATGAGATAAGCTGTTGATCTTTTCAACTGGCATGATGTTAGTTTATGCTGTTTGTAATAAAGGTTATGGGGCAACCATTGACTTTTATCTTAATCTTGGGGCTATGTCCAAAAGAGGTTTGTTGTTTCATTGAGGGTTTGCGTTTGTCATTAGTTCTTCCTTGCAAGCAGCCAGACCTACATGTGCCTGTCGCTCATTGGTCAATGCAATCAGCACACATCCACCTCCTTAACTGGTGCTTAATGATGACGTTGATGAGGCTCTGTAGTATGAACTTGATGACGATTGACTTTGTCTGGTTTTGACTAGTCGTAACTGATGCTGCCTTTTTCTTTGTGTGCATGGAAAGAATGCTTCTGGAATTTTCTGATGTGCATTTTCTCATCTCAATGTAGACATAGTTAGTTTCTCTTTTTCTTTGCAAACCTTTATGAAGTGCTTCTCTTTACTGCAGGCTTTGCACATTTGTCCTATTGCTGGTTATTTGTCTTCACGTGGAAATGAAAACCCATATAGGAAATACAACTTTTTTTTCTTTCTAGACTGTAATTTAGTCGCGTCTACTAGAGGTATGTTATTAGTTTTTAAATGACCAAAAACTGATTCACTTTTTGCTGTTGCAACTTCCATGTCAGTGGCCTGACGATTCACTCTTTCTTTGACCCTGGTGGCCAATAGGACTTTATCTAAGCAGAGTGTCTCTCTCAATATGCATCTTCTGAAGGAGTCTGAAAGACAGCCATTGATAATTTGGACATGTATGGCTTCATCATCATTAAATTCACTAAATGTGCAGTGTTTATTAGAGCACATCAAGTCTTTAAAAAATCATCCATCGTCTCAACAGCTTGCTATTGTGCTTGATTGAAAATGTACCCTTTGTAGTTGATGTTCGGCATCATATTGAGCTTCCATTGCTTCCTTGATTTGATGGTATGATGCTTCATCAGTGTGTGAAATTTTCTTCAGCACTTCTTTCACTCCATCACTGGCACAGTTCATTAAGTACATAATGATTTTTTCACTATCTTCTTTTTCTACGGCTTCTGTGAAATCACAAATGTCTCTATCCATGCAGTCCATCTGGCAAAATATATTCTGCTTTTTCACAGTGTCGAATGGTGGCGGTGGTTTTAGAAACACAGCAGCAACATGCCAAGCTCTTTCCTGCTGCCATCGAGTATATGCTAAGTAAGGCACCATCTTCTTTTTGGATGGTAAGTGATGTTTTCATCATTGCACCTGGTTTTGGCTGCCTTTACTGTTATGCTTTGTATCAGTGATGGCTCTGTGTTAGACTGTGGTGCAGTATCTCTTCTTTTGGTCTTACCAGTGGGTTTCTGGCAGGCTTTCAAATGTGCTCCTTGTAAGGAAGTGGGTTTCTGTTGCAGTAACCCCCCCACTTTTTGCCAGACCACTGATGCACTTTGACTTGATGTGCCCTGGGTCCCTGCCAATCAGGTTCCCAGGGCCTGTGTTCTTTCCCCAAAACTGTGCCCAATTGGCATCTCTGGCCACAGGTCAGCCCTTGGTAAATGGTACCACAGGTACCCAGGGCACTGTGACCAGGGAAGACCTCTAAGGGCTGCAGCACTTATTGTGCCACCCTTAGAGGCCCTGTACCTTTACACACACACACACTGCTTTTGCAGGCTGCATGTTTTGGTGCAGAACAAAGTGAAGAGTCGACATGACACACACCTCTGTGTGCCATGCCTACAACCCACTGCCCTGGCATAGGTCAGTCACCCCTCTAGCTGGGTGCACTATACCAGTGGTGAGGGTACAGGTGCATGAGCCCTGTGCCCTACAGTATCTAAGTCCATTCTTAGACATTGTAAGTGCAGTGCTGCCATTAAGATATATGGTGCTGGAAGTTTGTCATTACGAACTCCACAGCACCATAATGGCTGCAATGAAAACTGAGAAGTTTGGTATCAAAATTCTCAGCACATTAAACCCACACTGATGCCAGATTGGGATGTAATGAAAAATGCACACAGAGGGCATCTTTGAGATGCCTCCTGAAAAACGACCAGCCTCTGGTGGGTCCCCTGACTGGTACACACCAGCCTGCCACCACAAGACATGTTTCTGGACCCCTAGGGTGGGAGCCTACGCTCCCTGAGCCGAGAAACAAAGCTTTTCCTGGGTGGAGGTGTACACACCTCCCCCAGGCCAGTAAGAGCCATCTGTGGCAGGGGAGCGTCAAAGGCCTGGCAGCCTTTGTAATGCGACCCCCCAGCCTCTCCTGCTATCAGGAGCAGGCCCCCTTCCTGTCTCCCCTCCCTTTTGGCGGGAAGACAGGCGGGAAAAACTAGCCAGCCCAGGAGGTGTGCCCACCTCTGCCAACTCCACCCCTCAGGTGGGGGAGGCGAGGTGAAGCCCACTCTCCAGTGCTCGCCATCTTGCCGATGGCAGGCTCTCCCCAACCAGGACTAGGGATTGTGCTCACTCCCCCACGTGGGGTGAGCACACCAAGGGTGTAGTCACCCTAAGGTCAGTAGCCCATTGGCTACTGACCTCAAGACCCCTAAAACACCCCCTAAATACAGTATTTAGGGGACAGCCCTGAACCAGGAAGGCAGATTCCCTGCAACCTAAGAAGAAAAAGGATGAAAGAAGACGCCCAGCAGAGGAGACTGCAGAGAACAACTGACTTGGCCTCAGCCCTACCGGCCCGTCTGCAGTTTCCAGAGATCCTGCGTCAAAAATCGTCTTGTCCTGCAGCCAGCGACCTCCAGAACCCCGGGGAGGACTGACTGCCTTCAACAAAGACCGGATCTCCTGTGAACAGCAGCTCTGTTCAAAGAAACACCAAACAAAGACTCCGAGCCTGCTGAGGAAAAAGAAACCCGACGCCTGGAACCACCACTGCATCCGTCGCCTACAGCCCGAGTTCAAATGGCCCACGGTCCCAGCGAGGTCCCCCAGCGCTCCAGAGTCCGAGTCCACCGTGGGTTGACCCCTCCAGGACTCCCCGACGTCGCCTGCAGCCTCTGTCACGGAGACCCCCAACCGCGAGTGGCCGGTGAGGTGAAATCCGACCTCAAAGACACCCCTGCATCCAGCCGCCCTGCGCCCTGGAGAAAGGAACCCGAGGTGCACCTACGTCCCCGAGCCCTCCAACTTACCTGCCCAGTTGTTGGTTCCTCCTGGAAGTCTTCCTGGACCGAGCCTGCAGCTGAAAACCAAAACCGAAAATCCCCATTGAAAACAACAGGGCACCCGACACCAAAACAGCACTCTGCACCCGGCCGCCCCAGCGCCGCTGAGGGTGCACCTTTTGTGCTGGCTTGTTTCCCAATTTGCCCTGACCTAAACCGTAGGAGCTTTGCTCCCACAACCTTGTGGCCTGCTTGCCAGCAGCCACCAACCGGAGGCGCCCTATCCCCCATAGGATAACAATGGGCCTCAACACTCTGCACCCGGCCGCCCTAGTGCTGTTGAGGGTGCAACAAAAGTGCATCACTGACCCTGGGAGACCCCTGAGTCTAACCCCAGAACCCTAACTCAAAAGACAGATTACTTACCTCGAAACCGATAACCTGTTTTTCCTCATAGGATACATTGACACTTTTTTCTCCCAAAAAGTTTCTAAGTGTCGACTTTTGAAAACTAAGAATATTCCTTAAAAATCGCACAAATAACCTAAACAAATTTTCTCAACTATTTGCAGGAAAGGTCCCAGTGCTGAATCTAGGTATCCAGCACTGAGTAAGAAAAGTAACATAAAAGTAACTTACCTCTGAATTGAATTTCCTTCCATAGGATAACATTGGTGGTTCTATGCGAAAAAGTTTCTGTCAACTTTTGAAATACAAGAATATTCTTAAAAAATCGTACATCTAACTAAAACGCATTTTCTCAACTGTTTTCAGGAATTGTCCCAGTGCTGAATCTAGGATCCAGCACTGTGTTAGAAAAAGTAATCCGAAAAGTAACTTACCTGCAATTTACAGGAAAAGCCTATGTATTTCAATGTACTGGTCCAAAAAGTTTCTAAGTGTGGACTTTTGAAATCTGAAAATATTTTCTAAAAATCGTACAAACTACAAAAACGTAATTACTTACATGTTTTAAGTAAATGTCCCAGTGCTGAATCTAGGAGTCCAGCACTGGATTACAAAAATAACGTGAAAGTAATTTTACCTGCATTTACCTTAAAAAGCCATTCATTTCAATGTACTGCATTTACTAAGTATTGCAACCTACTGCATCCCCTGTAAATCAAATCAAGTACAATCTTCATTGCTTTTTAAAACTGTGTACAACAAGTAACTTATTACTGAAAAGAATTGAATGCTTACCTGTATCAGGCTTGCTTGGTTCTAAAATAAAATAACAGTATATTTTTTTATACAAAAACAATTGTCCTAGAGTTCAGTTCTTGAGTGTGTGAATTCATTTGCTGGCGTGTGTACATCAAGTGCTTAACACTGTCCTCTGATACTGCCTTAAAGCTCGACCAAGCTACCACTTTAGAGAGTAAGGTTCTATCTAACTTTAACCTCTGCCAAACCTCTGGAGACCCTTGGGCTCTATACACACTGTACCTCACTTTGGTGCAGTATTATAGAGCCAGTTTATTACATTCATCTGCAGGACCTTCAACTTCTTTGAGGGAGGTATATGGACTGGTGCAGGGCTTAGATTCTAAACACACCACATTCTCATCAAAATAGGTGCACTTGGCACACACAAGCAGTTTCCCATAGCATTGTACTCTTCCAGGGAGAGTAGTCTTGTTTCATCAGGGCACAGATCCAGCCCTCGTCACCAGTTTTAACATCCTCCCCAACCCGGGAGCATCCACATGAATACGCCAAACACAAAACTCTGGATTGTACATGTGTATTCCTAAGCATACAGTCATATTCTGCTCTCTGAGTACATCATAACCATTAATAACCACACCTTAACACCTCCCAGCAAGTTGCGTACTACAATTAAGTCAAACCAGAACCAAAAAGTCAAGCACACGTAGTCTCACGACACTACAGACACTACAGATACAGCTTCCAAAAATCATCCCAGACACATTTGCTGCAGGCTGGTGTGGCGGCTCTAGAGGCTGTGAGACACAGCAGAGCTCATTGCATCTGACCAGTCTGGGTGAGAATTACACCAACGGACTTACCAGATCAAAAAGAGAGCTCCAAATCCATCTCTTTCCTGCACAGAGGCAGCAGGCCTGACAGGCATGGACTGATATCCCAGACATTGAACTCACCTGGTAAGCACTACACATGGACCAGGCAGCCTGCTCAAATTGCCGGGTATCTTTTTAGTGCTGTGGGGGTGAGTGTGCTTGGTCTTTGACTGACAGAGTAGAGAGAGAGGAATGAAACATCTTGCAGCACTGTTGGGCAATCAATGGCCAACATGGGGGATCTGAGGTATGCAACATACTCATATATCTTTTTAATTAAGAAAAACAGCACCCCTACTTTTTATGAAACCATAACTGTTCCGGTATGGATAATTCTGACAGTTGCAATGCTTTAGCTGCAGTGTAAAGCAGGGAGCCTCCTGTGCTGTGAAACCAGGGAGGGGGAGCCAGCTAAAACAGAGTTCTTGCTCCCCTGAAAGAAATGCAAATGTGTGCAAATGAAGGAGAGCTACCAGCTAAGCTGTAAAGTTTGTGCTTTTAAAACACATGTGTTATAAGAAATTTAACACATACTGTCTGGACACTACTAAAATCTAGGGGCCCGATTCACAAAAGTAATCTGAGACAAAATCCTAACTTTACAACTTTCGGTATTCACAGAAGGCATTTAGGAGTACTAAAGTTAGGATTTTGTCTCAGTCAATCTTAAGTTTAACTGAGACAAAATCCTAACTTTACGACTAGGATATTGTCTCAGTTAAGCTTACGTTTGTCTTAAGTTTAACTTAAGACCAAAACTTAAGATTGACTGAGACAAAATTCTAAGTTTAGTACTCCTAAATGCCTTCTGTGAATACCGAAAGTCGTAAAGTTAGGATTTTGTCTCAGATTATTTTTGTGAATCGGTCCCTAGATTTTGGAAGCATTTTTTTTATCTTAAATCTTTTTGGCACATTTTGTAGCAGCCTATTTTATACTGTGTATAATAATAATGACGTACATGTTCACAATGCTTTCTCTCACAACTTGGGA
The DNA here is from genome assembly GCA_963921515.1 of Calotriton arnoldi. Classification (NCBI taxonomy): domain Eukaryota; kingdom Metazoa; phylum Chordata; class Amphibia; order Caudata; family Salamandridae; genus Calotriton; species Calotriton arnoldi. The sequence goes on from CAWUFW010005253.1 coordinate 434,418, forward strand.
CCTCATAGCCCTAGACATACAGAAGTCACAATTCTCTACTGCACCGACCAGGATTCAAATCTGTGGCTTGCTGGTGCATTGTATTAACTAATACAGATTTCATAATGTATGATAATTTATTTCCAACTGGTTAACATAACTTCCACTTAATTTTCAATTAATTTGTGTGTTATTTCATATGTGGTTACCTGCAGGTGAAAGATCGAAAAAAGTTACTGAATATTTTTGTTGATTAGCCACGACTTTGACCAGGGCCCATTCTCATTCGCACTGCCTCATTGCATGCAGCTTCATAGTTCCCATACTTTTTTTAATGCAACTGCAAAGAGGCGATGTGTTTTCATGGACCTGGAGGAAGATGATGCGCAGGCTCCAAATCACACAAAGTCAAGGATGCACCAGGAATGGAGGCGATGCGCTGTACAGTCAGCGATGCGATATCGGCAGCATTAGTGATGGATATGTGCTGGTTCCGAGCAGTGCGATTGCATCAATGTGTGGATTTCTGCTGGAGCAGCGCTTTATACTCACTTTCAAGTGCCTGGGGCTGGGTTGACACCACTTGGCAGGGCAAGACTCATAAATGGCAGAGTCCAGGTACTGTAGCAGGGTGAGTTGGAAGTCATTGATGTCCCTGAGACTTCAAAACAGAAGGCAAGCCAGCAAGCCCTTGGAGGCACTCTGGGTTCAAGTGGTGCATGTCCTGTTCTTCTCACACAGGCAAGGAGGGTAGCCAGCAGGTCTGCAGAGCAGAAAATCAGTTCTTCCAGAGCAGTAGTCCAGCAGCATAGCAGTCCTTCTTCCTGGCAGAGAATCCACAAGTCCAAAGGCGTACTGAATTGATAGTGTCAGAGGTCCAGTACTTAATCCCAATTGTGCCATTGAAGAGGGGGAGACTTCAAAGAGGGGATTTGAAGTGCAAAGAGGTCTTCCCTTCCTGTCCTGGCTCCAGACTCAGTACAGTGGGTTAAGCAGTCCTTTGTGTGGGGACAGGACACATCCTATTCAGGTGTAAGTGTGAGGCTCAATCAATCAAACAATCAAACAATCAAGGTGTTTGTTAAGCGTGACTACTCACCCGTAGGGGTCTCAAGGCACTGGGGGGGAGGGGGGGTTAGCAGGTTCCAGTCCATCAAGGGGGGGGTCTGTCAAAGAGCCAGGTTTTGAGGTTTCTTGCGAAGATGGGGAGCGATGTCTGTCTGAGTTGGAGCAGAAGGGTGTTCCAGGCTCTGGCCGCGAGGAAGGAGAAGGGGCGGCCTCCCGATCTGGTCTTTCTGGTGCGGGGGACCACAGCGTAGGAGAGCTGGACTGATTGTAGGGTCCTCTGGGGTGCGTGGAATTTTAGTCGACTGTTCAGGTATGCTGGTCCGATGTCGTGGAGGGCCTTGTGAGCGTGGGTGAGGATCTTGAAGGTGACTCTAGCTTCGATGGGGAGCCAGTGGAGTGTGCTCAGGTGCTGGGAGATGTGGCAGTGTCTTGGCAGGTCGAGGACCAGTCTTGCAGTGGCATTCTGGATGTTCTGTAGCTTGCGGGTGAGGTTTTTGTTTATTCCGACGTAGAGTGCTTTGCCGTAGTCGAGTCTGCTGGTGACCAGGGCGTGAGTGACGGTCTTTCTGTGTTCGAGGGGATCCATTTGAAGGTCTTACGTAGGAGGCGGAGGGTGTGGAAGCAGGAGAACCAGACAGAGTTGATTTGGCGGTCCATTTTTAGCTCGGAGTCCAGAATGATTCCCAGGTTGCGTGCGAGGACTGTCGAGGTGGACAGGCTTCTGAGGGCGGGGGGCCACCAGGTGTCATTCCAGGCATCGGGGTTTGGGCCCATGATGAGTACTTCTGTTCTGTTGATGTTTAGTTGTAGTCAGCTGTTTTTCATCCATTTGGCAACGGCTTCCATGCCTTCTCGAAAGTTGTGTCTGGCGGTATTGGGTTCGTTGGATAGGGAGAGGATGAGTTGGGTATCGTCAGCGTATGACACAATGTTGAGTCTGTAGGTTCTGGCCTTGGGGGTGAGCGGAGCCATGTAGACGTTGAAGAGCGTAGGGCTCAGGGAGGAACCCGGGGGACTCCACAGGTGGTTGGTGTAGGGTTCAAGAGGAACGGGGGGAGTCTGACCCGCTGCATTCTGCCGGAGAGGAAGGAGCGGATCCAGTCGAGGGCCTTGTCTGCGTCGTGGACTCTGCGTATTAGGGTGCAGTGAGATACAGTGTCGAAGGCCGCTGAGAGGTCGAGGAGGATGAGGGCTGCTGTTTCTCCTTTGTCCAGTAGGGTGCGGATGTCGTCTTTTGTGGCGAGGAGGTCAGTTTCCGTACTGTGGTTTTTTCTGAAGCCGGATTGGGAGGAGTCGAGGATGTTGTGCTCTTCGATGAATGTGGCGAGTTGGCTTTTGATGGCTTTCTCGATGACTTTCGCTAGGAACGGGAGCAGGGAGATGGGTCTGTAGTTTTTGAGGTAGATGGGGTCCGCCGAGGATTTTTTCAGGAGGGGGTTGACCGTGGCGTGTTTCCAGTCATCGGGGAACGAGGCGGTTTTCAGGGAGCGGTTGATGGTGTTGCAGAGCATGGGTGCGATGGTGTCGGCGGCTCTGTTGAAAATGTGGTGGGGGCAGGGGTCCGTGGGGGCCCCAGAGTGGATTGACTTCATCGTCTTCAGTGTGTCTTTGGTGGTGAGGGCTGTCCAGTTGTCGATCGCTGGCTTCAGGGTGTCGGGGGTAGTTGGTGAGGGTTCAGTGTGTTTGTTGTCTTCATCGAAGTTGTCGTAGATGCTCTGGATTTTGTGGTGGAAAAAGCTGCTGAGTTTGTCGTAGAGGTCTTGTGAGGGAGGGATGTCGGTGTACTCGCTGGTGGGTTCGGCGAACTCCTTGATGATGTTGAAGAGTTCTTTGCTGTTGTGTGCGTGAGTGGAGATTCTGTCTTCAATCGCTTTTTTCCTCATTTTTCTGATGAGTTGGTGGTGGGCGTTGGTGGCGGCTCTGAAGTTGGGTTTCTGTAGATTTGGTGTTCCTCCAGGCCTTTTTGAGGCGGCGGCAAGTGCGTCTGGACTCTCGAAGTTCGGTGGTAAACCATCTGGCTTTCTTGGCGTGGGTGTTGTTGTTTTTCTTGAGGGGGGCTATGGTGTTGGCACTGTCGGAGATCCATCTGTGCAGGGTTCAGGCTGCGGTGTTGGGGTCGTCGTTTTCCGCAATGGTTGGGGTGGAGTTGCTGAGTGATGAGGTCAGCTGGTCATCAGTGATTCTGGTCCAGTTTCTTCATGGGAGGAGGTGCTGGTGTCTGTGGATGGTGGGTGTTCTGAAGGTGAAGTGGACGCATCGATGGTCAGTCCATGGGAGTTCGGTGGTGTGGCTGAAGGTGATGGAGTTTCCTGTTGTGAAGAGGGGGTTGAGGGTGTGTCCTGCTGAGTGTGTATGTTCGGTCACGATCTGGCGGAGTCCAATGTTGTGGAGGTTGTCCAGGTGGGATGTGGTGCTGGGGTCCAGTTGGTTATTGAGGTGGAAGTTGAGGTCTCCGAGTAGGGTGTAGTTCGTTTCGTTTTCGTTTCTTAAGCTTTATTCGGTTCACAAAAAAGCAACCATAAAAGCGAATCGTACAAGCATAGCGTATATCCTTTACAATTTCATTAAAATACTAAACACGAAAAATTCCATACATGAATATATATACACGGGACCTGTATATCATTCTTTCAATCAATTAAAAACCATACTTTTTCTAGCATAAAATGATTTTAAAATGAAAGTAGATATACAATAACAGATCTCGGGGTCTCCTAATGTAAACAGTAAACACATAGCAGCTCGTGTAGTTTTAACATTATACTTATGAAACAATGGTTTAAGATAGGCAATTCTATAATTCAGGTATAATTCACATAGTAGCAGAAAGTGCAGAGTGCTCTGTTTAGTGTGTTTATCACAAGGACAGGGGCTATCTGAATGCTGTTTGATTTCTGGAAACGCAACTAGATGATGTACGAGACCCAATCTCATCCTAGTTAAAACGAAACGGTGAGATGGTTTGGTAACAAAGGTTAAATAACTTTGGAAACCAGTGGTATCAATATACGAGTGGTACAACTGATATGTTGCTTGATTCCCCACGGTACGCAGCCTGCACTCCTTCTTATAGGCCAAAAAACCACCCTTGATCTCCCGTTTGTTCAAAATTAACATGTCCTGAGGGTTTCCAGAGATGGGGGAGTTAAATATTTCTTTGAGAACTATTGAAATATAATTTAACCATGGAATTTTATGACAGTTGTCTAGTCGTAAACAATCCTTAATAATGGTCTGTGTAAATAATGTTTCCTCCTTTGACCATATTAATCTCCATAATAAAACAGGTCTCATTGCAATCAAGTCGATTAGATACTCAAGCCCCACCTCGCTATGAATAAGTTCTGATGATGCAGACGGGGGCAGGCATAAAAGCTTTTTTAGGAAAGAATTTTCATCTACCTGCACATCTTGGCATGAGGAATAACCCCAAACCCCGGCACCATATAGAGCGATAGAGGCACATCTGGCTTTATAAATATGGAGCATATCCTTTAATCTACGATCCCCTAACTTAGAGGCAAAACTAAATACCCCATACATGCTTTTGGCCATCTTAGACCGAACATTTGATAGTTCACGTGACCATTTTCCATTTCCTGAGAATGTAATCCCCAGGTAGCAGAAATTGTCAACAGATTCTATTTTTTCACCGTCAATGAAATAATTCATTATTTTCTTAGGTTTGGTACCACAGGCTATAGTGAAAGTTTTAGCCTTGTTTATCAACAGTTTCCTCCCCTTTACAAAATCTACAAAACCGTCGATAAGGCGCCCTAGACCAATCGGTGTTCTGGATAAAAGAACCGCATCGTCTGCATAAAGCAGGACCGGTATATCTTCACCATTAGCCTGTGGGGCGTCCGCCTGTATCAATTTAAGGGCTGCGTCTACTTCATTAATAAATAAGATAAAAAGCAAAGGTGCCAAGACGCAGCCTTGACGCATACCTCTTTTAACGTCAAAATTAGGGGTACATTCGCCCCCTTGGCCATATCGGACACAGGTTGTTAATTTCTCATACAGCCTAGCCAGAAAATAAATGATCGATTCTGGGGCACCAAGTTTAAGTAAAACTGGCCATAGGATTGCGTGGTCTACCAAGTCAAAAGCACTGCTAAGATCAGCGAAACATAAAAAGAGACCCCCTTGTTTTGCACAAGTGTATTTACCAATTAAAAGCTCCAAATTAATACATTGTTCCAGCGTACCCAGCCCCTTTCTAAAACCTAATTGTGCTTTTGTTAAAATCCCTTGTCAGCTACCCATTCTTCCAGTCTCATAAGTAAAATCCTACTCATTACCTTCACAGAGGAGTCAAGGAGGGAAATTGGCCGTTAGTTCTTAGCTTTAGATTTATCTCCCTTTTTAAAAATGGGGATAATAACCGATTGGCCCCAAGTTATTGGTACTTCCTCAATAACCACTGCATTAAAAACTCTGGTAAGTATCGGGCCCCAAAGATCCGGAGCAGTTTTATAAACATCTATTGGGACCCCATCGGGGCCTGGCGCTTTACCTCCTTTACTACCACTAATTCCTATTACCACCTCATCAAGTGTAACATCTATAGGAATAATGGGCCATAACCTCGATATAGATACATCCTTATTGTCATCCCCTCCCGGGTTAAAAATGTTGGAGAAATGTAATACCCATTCCTCACTGCTGACATGACTTAAAAGTTCTGGGTATGAATCATTTTTCAAAAAAGGTAGATTAACTGTTTCCCAGAACAGCTTATTATTAGAAGTGGTCGCTGCTATCGTAAGGTTATCCCAAGCCTCTTCTTGAAGCTCCCTTTTCCTTTGTTTGAGGGCAATTTTATATTCAAGTCTTAATTTAGCAATTAACATATCGTCCTTAGGTCTCAACGAGAGTGCATGTTTTAACTGGGTCAACAATTTCGTACATGCATGGTTAAACCACCCTCGGGTTTGTGCTTGCTTCCTTCTCGTGGGGGCAGTTAATAATTTATTAATTACGCTATTCATTTTATTAAAACTTGTTAAGACCGTTAATTCGTCTTCCTCTATATCAAGACAAACAAAAATCTCATCGCCACATTCCTCAACTATATTTTTTAAAAACTTTACCAGGTCAATACTTTTCCACCTTATCCTAGTTCCATTTGGTCTACTTGGCTCAATATTGCCAATAACTCTATGTGGCCTATCTTCATGTTTGCCCCACATAGCCACTGGCAAGATTATACAATTATGGTCACTAAGTAGCAAATCTACTATCCGAGGGTATAACATAAATGTACCGCGTTAGTAGATATTAGGATATGGTCGATTATAGTATTAGCATTTCTACCTGTAAAGGTTCGCATCTCCCGCCCATACTCATCCGAGGCACATTTCAAAACATTCAGATCGTATTTAGCCAGGACTGAGTTTAAGGTATCACCGTAGATATTATGCGGAAAATGTATACAATCGACACCCTCATCACTCCTAACTCCACAAACCCTTGTCATGGACAATGTACAGATCGGGGTATTAAAATCCCCGGCCCATACAATAACAACATTTTTTTACTTATAACTGTAACCAGGCTATTAATTTCCTTTTCAAGCTCAGTAACCACCTTATACCGTGTGGGGTTAAAAATATTATTATAAAAGTTAATCAGCAATACATCCCACCCTTTCCTCTGGTGTAGCCATAGCAGTTGGGAATGCTGACCTACATAGATAGCTTTTTAACAATCATTGGTAATTTGTTTGATAAAAGAATTAGCAGGCCACCCTTTGCTCTACCGGCTGGGGCAGGGGTTGCATGTAGGTTATAAGATGTAAACCCTTCAAAGTCTACATTAGTTGTACTCCAAGTTTCCTGTAAACAGATGATCAGGTTTGCTCATAAAGTCTGCCCAGCCTAACTTATCCATCTTGTTGGCTAATCCAGCTATATTCCATGTTGCAATTATTGGAACATTTAACTTGGAATTCCATAATGTAGCGGGGAGATTTACGCTATGACATGTATTATTATCACCCTTGGTAGGTTGAAAACTACTAACTAGGGGGTCTGGCATATAAACCATAGCCAGACCTTCTTGTCCATCTAGCTGGACGTCGTGACCAGTTTTATTCTTAAAAAGGGTTGTACTGATGTCAAGTGTTCCATGGATATCAAATACAAATTCTGGGTCATTGGGTGCCTTTACTTTGCATAATCCTATGTCAGTTTTCACCTTAGAATCTTGTCCCAACTCTCTACCTGGTAAGACAACTAAGCTTGGTCAGTCGTTATCTTCTAGAGAGCTTAAAGGTAGATATTTATTGGAAATATGAAATATACCAAGTGACTGTGGTGGCACTACAGGAATGGCCATCGTATTCCCAAGATCTCCTACTCTTCTTATAGGACCGGGCCTTAAATGTCTATAGAAGTAGCCCAGGGGTAGGAGCGTTACATTTGATTCATTACAAGCTACTAAACTTGCTCTTTCCAATGAAATTCTTGCCCAACTTGGGTTTCTGAAATTGATTATAATACAGTCACCTTGTGATGTCTTTTTAGAAGGGCCAATCCAGTAAATTCTTCTTGTTAAAAGGATCTGATCTACATGTTCCACTGGTAGGGTGTAGTTGGTGGACACGATGGCATGCGGGGAGATGATGTCCATGATGGAGTTGGCGAAAAGTCCACGGGGTCCAGGGGGTCGGTAGATGAGGGTTCCTTGGAGGGTGGTGGTAGGGCTGGCCATTATCTTGAAGTGAAGGTGTTCCATCAGGTCTGTGGGCTTGTCGGGGAGTGTGCTCATGCGGAGGGTGGATTTGTTGACGATGGTGATTCCTCCTCCCGGGCGGGTGGGGCAGTCCTTCCTGGAGAACCTGTATCCTTGGGGAATGGGGATGGCGATGGCCGGTCCCGAGGTGGTGTTGGTCCATGTTTCGGTGAAGAACGCTACGTCTGGGGTGGTGCTTTCGAGGAGGTCCCAGATTTCGGTGGCGTGCTGGTGGAGGTATCGGACGTTGAGGAGGATGCATTGAAGGGTCTTCGGTTCGGTTTCGGTCTTGCGGGTGGGTTGCGCCGGGTCTGTGGTCTTGGCGGTGCTGCAGGTGTGCCGGCAGCAGTGACAGCTGAAGGGTCCGTGGGCGTAGGCTGGTGATGCTAGCATGCAGTTGTTGTTGCGGCCTGGGTTGACAGCGTGAAGTGCCGCTGGGTCATAGCGTTGGCGTTGTGGAGGTCCAGAGTTCCTGGCGCTGGTCACGGTCAGGTCACGGACGGGCGCAGATGGGCTTGCCCTTGTCGCGCCTTTGGTGCACCAGCGGCCATTAAGTAGGGTTCAGGGAGGGCTGGACAGCTGGGAGGCGGGAGCGGGGAGGGGAGCTGGATTGGGCCGGTCGCGTTGGTCATGCTGGGGGAGAGGCCGTGGGGGCAGCAGCGGCAGGGAAAAACGGGCAGAAAAAGGCAAAAAGAGAGGAAAGAGTGGAAATAAGGCAGTGAAAAGTGCAAGAAAAGTGGAGGAGAGACACAGAAGGAGAGTGAGAGGGGGAGATTAAATCAGTGGAAAAACGCAGTGAAAACGGAGGAAAGACACAGAGGGAGAGTGAAAGGGGAGATTGAAATCAGTAAAAAACGAGTGAAAACGGAGGAAAGACACAGAGGGAGAGTGAAAGGGGGAGATTGAAATCAGTAAAAAACAAGTGAAGACAGAGGAAAGACACAGAAGGAGAGTAAAAGGGGGAGATTGAAATCAGTAAAAAACGAGTGAAAACGGAGGAAAGACACAGAAGGAGAGTAAAAGGGGGAGATTAAAATCAGTAAAAAACGAGTGAAAACGGAGGAAAGACACAGAAGGAGAGTAAAAGGGGGAGATTGAAATCAGTGAAAAAAAACGAGTGAAAATGGAGAGAAAGAGCGAAGCGAGAGAACGGAGACAGAGGTCAACTGGACCACCAGGGATGAGGCGCAGGTAAGACCTGCGGGTGGAGGAGGGCCTTGAATACCAACACTCGAGAGTGCATGGGCTCCGGGGAAGGCCTCACTTGATGGTAGAGCTCCGAGGGAGAGCAGATTCACTGACAATGAGTTCAGCTCCTCCCTCCCATCCTTCCCAGGATGGCCCATTCAGATGTCCCCTTTGTTTGTGGCTATTTAGAGGTAATGCACAAGGCCCAGCTGTCATTCACGCTAGAAGTGTATTGTACACAGGCAGTAGGCACATAGGGCTAAGGGGAGAAAAGTAGCATTTTTAAAAATGTAATGATAAATTCAACTATACCAGTAAAGAGGATTTATCATTACAATTCCAGAGGTACTAAACATGACAACTCTACCTCCTTCCAATAGGGAATTGCACTTATTAGATATAACAAGGAATCATCTATGTGAACCAATGAGAGGAGTTGGCCTCACAGTAGTGAAAAGTGAATTTGGGAGTTTTTCACTACCAGGACTTGTAAAACTTAAAAGTATATGTCCTGCCTTTTACTTACACAGCACGCTGTCCTATGGGCTACCTTGGGCCTACCTTAGGTGTGACATATATGGGTGACGTATATCTAATAAAAGGGGAGTTTAAGGCTTAGTAAGGATTAAAATGGTAAGTCACCATTTCAGTGTAAACTGCACACTCAGGCTCCACAGTGGAACATCTGAGACATGTTTTCAAGGATTACTTAAGTATGTGGCACAATCAGTGCTACAGGCCCACTGGTAGTATTTAATTTACAGGCCTTGGGCACATGATGTGCACTTTACTAGGGACTTATAAGTAAATGGCAGAGTGGATGGGTCAATCAAACTATGTTTAGGGGTACAGCACATGCATTTTAGCACTAGTTAGCAGTGGTAAAGTGCCCTGATTTGTTAAACCAACAAAACAAGATCAGCAAAATTGAAGGCAAATAGACAAAACGTTTGGAGGAAGACCGCCCTAAAGCTGACAGGTCAGGCCATAATTCTACACATTCTAGGTGTATGGTTTGGTTTGTCCATGACTGCTAAGATACATTAGTTGACATGCAGAAAAGTGAGGACCAGAATGTGAGTGTATGCCTGTGCTGTAAAGCAAAGAAAATTGAATATTAGGATTGACACCCATTTTAGGGAAGTCAATCAGCACTTTCAAATCGCAGGACTTGAGCATGTTACAGCACCCGCACAAACGATTGCTACATAAAGAGCAACAATGGATCTATCCCCAACAAGCTGATGCTGAAGGACTGAATGAAAATTTATATTGGATCATTTTAATATGTTGATAGTAAGCAAAAGTTTTTTTTCCCTGTCTTTGTTACACAGATCCTACACATGTTGTAGCTTAGATGGTAGCTTTTCCTTCGTAAGTGATGAAATTATTTTGTGAAGCAGTCTTACATCTGCTCTTAATTTCTTTCTATTATGGCTCATTGTTCTATATAGCTGGAGGGTGAATTCTGCTGCTTATGATGGCACCTGTGTACCATACCCCCTTATATGTTTAGGTTTACATTTCTGTAATTGTATTAACCCATACATTACTCTTTGAAGATTTAACAATATTTGTGCACCAAGAGATTAAACCATAGTAGTTTGGGTTGCAACATTAATACCTTTGAGAATTTGAAGCTATAATGGCTGCTCCTTCATTTGTATACTACTAGATGGTGCACATTTTTACTCTTCAACATGTTCCCTTTCAAAATAATGCCTGACAAAGAATTGGTCTATGGTTATGCGTACTAATCTTATACTGAAGAAGATCACAAGTAATTCATTTTCACTCTGCCTCATGTTTTACAAGGTGGCCACTTTATCTCATGTAGAAAGAGACTGGCGCATGAGTGTGTATATGCACTGTAAAATATTTTTCTATTTATGAGGATTTCTTTATCATTGACAGTAACAAGCCTGTGGTGTGATTGATGACTCCCTTTTCCATTTAAATTCCCCATTTTAAAGTGTGATTATCATGGCAATTGTGAAGATACTTTTGGGTAATTGTTGCATTACATATTGAATATGTGGGGTGGGCTTCAGAGTACCTGGCTCCAAGATAGTTGTACCTGTGTGATGATCTTTGAACTAGGATCCTCACCTGTATTCATCTCAGTGGACACTGTAGTGTCCTCCCCAGCCTGGCAGCATGCAAATGAACACAGCACAATCAGAGCTCTGGACTGTGTGTCTATATTCCTCAGCATACAATCATGTTCTGTTCTCTGATTACATCCTAATAGTTAAAAAACACACCTTCACACCTCCCAGCAAGTTATGTACTTCCTCTATTGAGGTCTTCAGAACCACAAGGGTCCTAGAACACATAGTCTCATGTACTACATCTCTCCCTTTGTTAAATAAAAAGTACAAACCACAATTATATTATGTTTCATCGATGAGTCATTGAGGCCAGATCAAGTGGTGTGAAGTTGTTGAGATGCACTCTGATCATGCACCAATGGTACAGTTCCTGATATTTGACCTGGTCTGTCAGACGGGGCGGCTTCATTTGTAAGTGCAATGTGATTGCCTATCTGGGGTGATATTCAGTCACCACGTGTCCTTTGAACCTCTCAGTTCTGCTTGACCAGGACTAAGTCACCTTCATTGAAGTCTGTTTACTGGGCTCGCTGGTGCCAATCAGTGTTCATCTTCATATTGCATTTTCGAGAAGTGTCAGTGACACAAACCTTGTCACCACTCAAGGATTGCTTTACAGTCCATTGTGAAAGTTAGATTCCAATGGCTCTCCCAAATCGCAAATTGGCACGAATGTAACCTGTTGTGGCATGAGGAGTTGAACGATAAGCAAGGAGAGCTTAATACAGGGCTTGCTTTAATTCAATCCCCTCCATTGATGCTCGCTGAACTACTCTTTTGAGTGTATCAATACATTGTTTCACAACACCATTTGCTTAACACCACAGAGGTGTACTCTTTTGATGCTTGATATTCATTCTTACTAGGAACTCTCTGAACTGTTTGCTGTTGAATGGTGGACTATTGTCAGATTTGAGAATGGCAGAGATACCACACGCTGCAAAGATGTTGTCCATACGCTCAATGACCTTGTAATGGGTGATTGATGATAACTCTTTTGTTGAAGGGAAACGTGAATACCCATCAATGACTACCATGAGATGGTGTATATTTCCTAGCTCCCAAAGAAATACACTGCAACTCTTTCCGACCTTTGTAGGAAGGTCAGACATGGTCAATGGACGTTGCATCACTCTGGCTGGAAGGCTGTTACAAAGATGACACTCTTTTAGTTCTCTATTGACTCACTCTTCTGAGCGTGGGAATTACACTTCAATCGCTTAAGGCTCTTTTGGTAGTTACAATGCACGATGAATTGAGTTAGAATGATATCTTTGAGGATATACATGTTCTAATCAGCATTGGTGACCTCAATATTCTGCTTGATTGATATGGTTGCTGGTGCACTAGTCTTCGAAATGAATTGATCAACTCCTCAGCTGTTTTGAATGTCGTACTGTGATGATGCAATGGCACTCCTGAAAAATAATCAACTGGGTTCTGGTCTTGACCCAGCTTGCATACAATTGCATAATCGTAGTCTTGCCATCTCAAACCACACCTCTCAATGCCAGGGTGCATCTTGACTTTTGAATTTCCGAAGATTGTGAGCAGTGCTTGGTAGACTGATATGATAGTGAAACATTTTCTGTACCAAAACATATGAAAATGTCTGCAGCACACACTACAGCCAGAGTCTGCTTCTGCGCCTGAGAATAGGCATGTTCTATGTCAGACAAACTCTGACTGGAGTAAGCCACAATGTGTCTCTGAGCATTCGGATGACCATTATGATGAGCAAGGACTGCTCCTAGACCCACCGGGCTTGAATCCACTGTGATTTCAATTTGTAATTTGCGGTCAAAGTAAGCCATCTCTGTTGTATTCTCAATGGCATGTTTTATTCTTTTGCAGCTTTGATCACATTCAACAGACCATTGGAACGGGACAATTTGTTATGTCAGCTCTTTCAATGAGCACTTACAGTAGCAAAATGAAAGATGTATCTTGAGTAATAACCGGCCATGCCTAAGAACGATCGCAGCTTAGTGATATCTTATGGGGGCAAGTAGCTAACAGCGCTTTTACTTCATAAGTGTCAGGAGTCCTTCTCCCATCAGAAAATATATATCCCCAAAATTTGACTTTGGTCATGTAAAAGTCATGTTTTGCTGTGTTCAGGGGGACATCTACATCAGTAAGCAACTGGTCCACTTGTGGGAGAGCTTTGTCATGCTCCTTTTACAGTGATTCAAATACCGGTATGTCATCAATGTATATAAAATCATTTGTGACCGGTTGAATTAATCGACATATAACATCCTGAAATATTTCTGCAGCTGACGACACTCCAAAACTCAACCTTTTGTATCTGAACAAACCAGCATGAGTGGAAAAAGTATCGATATACATACAATACTCTTCCATCTCAAGTTGGTGATATTCCTTTTTCAGGTCAAGACAGGAGAATACTTTGGCACCGCTCAGTTGCATGATCATGTCCACTATGTGTGGACCAGGATGACTTTCTCTCTCAATTGCTTTGCTTGCCTGGTGCATGTCAACACAGATTTGCACTGCACCCTCACTGTCCTTTTTTATCACCACCAATGGGAGTGACATCCTTGGCTTAGGACCACTGAAGCGCTTAATGATGTCATGCTTCAACAACATTTCTAGTTCTTCCCCAACAACATCCTGCAAGTGGAAATCAACTCAGCTGTGCCATTGGGCAACAGCAGGGCGAACATCCTCATTGATGTGAAGTCACACTTTCATTGTCTTGAGCATGCACAGGCCATGAAATAACAATGGGAATTGACTCACAACTTCAGATTGAGGGCAGAGATTGTTATTATTAGATATCAGTCCCATGTCAGAAGCAGTGGCAAAACTGAGTAGGACCGTACAAAGCTCCTTGAAGACCATGAATTGGTGCTTCCACTGATACTGCATTATGACTCATAGGTGCTGTGAAAGAACCTTGACTCCACAAAGGTTTAGAAGCAGCCCATATATAAAAATTTGTTTTAAACAGGTTGAGGTGTGGCACATGAGATAAGCTGTTGATCTTTTCAACTGGCACAATGTTAATTTACGCTGTTTGTAATAAAGGTTATGGGGCAACCATTGACTTTTATCTTAATCTTGGGGCTATGTCCAAAAGAGGTTTGTTGTTTCATTTGAGGGTTTGCGTTTGTCATTAGTTCTTCCTTGCAAGCAGCCAGACCTACATGTGCCTGTCGCTCATTGGTCGATGCAATCAGCACACATCCACCTCCTTAACTGGTGCTTAATGATGACGTTGATGAGGCTCTGTAGTATGAACTTGATGACGATTGACTGTCTGGTTTTGACTAGTCGTAACTGATGCTGCCTTTTTCTTTGTGTCCATGGAAAGAATGCTTCTAGAACTTTCTGATGTACATTTTCTCATCTCACTGTAGTCATAGTTAGTTTCTCTTTTTCTTTGCAAACCGTTATGAAGTGCTTCTCTTTACTGCAGGCTTTGCACATTTGTCCTATTGCTGGTTATTTGTCTCCACGTGGAAATGAAAACCCATATAGGAAATACAACTTTTTTTTCTTTCAAGACTGTAATTTAGTCGCGTCTACTAGAGGTATGTTATTAGTTTTTAAATGATCAAAACTGATTCACTTTTCGCTGTTGCAACTTCCATGTCAGTGGCCTGCCGATTCACTCTTTCTTTGGCCCTTGTGGCCAATAGGACTTTATCTAAGCAGAGCGTCTCTCTCAATATGCATCTTCTGAAGGAGTCTGAAAGACAGCCATCGATAATTCGGACATGTATGGCTTCATCATCATTAAATTCACTAAATGTGCAGTGTTTATTGAGCACATCAAGTCTTTAAAAAAATCATCCATCATCTCAACAGCTTGCTATTGTGCTTGATTGAAAATGTACCGTTTGTAGTTGATGTTCGGCATCTATGAGCGGCGGGATATCTTCTTTCCTGCTTGTCGGCCTAAAGCTTGCGTTAAATGACAGACGTGTGGCCGTAACCGAATGGACGCTTCTGCGCGGAACTAGTAATATCTGGCTAGCTGCCTGTATAAATGGGATTATAAGAGTTTTAACCTCCCCAGAGACAGCGGGTTTGTGTGATACATGGTTATTCGCAGCAGAGTAGTTAAATGTGAGCATTCTAAGCCAAGAGCTACCTAAACTATCTAATCTCTCTCACTGCCTTTTATGTTCTCTTTTTTACCTCTCCTCTTTCTCTCTGACCAGCTTACTTTTTATGTTCTTTCATCCATATCTTTTTGTTTTAATTAGATTCCCGTGCTTCAAGTGTAGTGATCGTTTCAAACAGTGGCAGTATCTTAAAACAAAATTTAATGTATCATTTGTTTTAACCTTCCCTTTATTCAATTTTTTTAATGACTTTGTTTCCGTCCTTTAAAGTTTGCCACCTCTTCTGGCTGCCTAAAGATTCCTCAATCTGGTAAGGTGAAGTATGGAAAGAAGCATTGGCAATTCCAATATGTCTGGCTTATGAATCAATCAATCAAAACACATTTGTGTACCGCACAGCTGCTTCATCCAAAGCGTCCTGGCGCTCAAACAAAGGCTACTTAAGGTAGGGCGAGGAGCGGACGCGCGCAGTGGCGCGCCAAAGGCGCGCCAAAGGCAAGCCCGTCTGCGCCCGTCCGCGCCTGAACGATGCCAGAGGCCAGGACCACTGTTCCTTTTTCCCTTTACTAACGGCAACCGGTCTAAATGTAACTTTTCGCACTGGTAATATGGCAATTTTAAAATATTCAAGTGCTGAGCTAATAGATTTAAACAAACCCTACCTAGGACTAACCGCCACATTAGCAAATGAATTACTCAGGCATCCTGACATCTTCCGTTTTTCGGAATCCATCAATCTAATTACAACTTCCACTTCCAATGGCCTCAGCAGACCAAGTCTCCCAGACCAACTCAGCGTCATTTATTTTAATGCACGCTCGATTCCAAAACACTCGCTAGAAATATGGAGCCTTTTGGAAATAACCGCCCTGGACTTGTGTTTGATCACGGAGACGTGGCTGCACGAACACGCCTCCCCTGACGTACACATTGCCTTTCCTTCTCAGTATAAAATAACTAGATTAGATAGGAAAGAGAAAAGAGGCGGAGGTCTATTAATAGCCTCCACTAGCGACCTTAACATCATAGTCTTAGAAACTATCATCTCAGATTACTCTGAACTTTGTATCTTCAAAATTGAAGGCTTATCTAGTGGTACCTGGAGAGGAGCTCTTATCTATCGCCCTCCTGGTCCCAAAGGTGACTTCTCCAACAAACTGCTGGAGTCCCTCGCACCGCATGTACTGGCCTCCAATAACTTTTTCCTAATTGGAGATTTCAATATTTATGCGGAGATGCTATCCAATCCGGAGACTGACCTGTTGATCACAAACTTGAGCACTATTGGACTTGTTCAGCTGATCACAGGTCCTACCCATATCGCTGGCCATACACTTGATCTTCTTTTCACAAATTTCTCAGGAATCACAGTCGACGCCCCGGCGCCACTATTATGGTCCGACCACCATTTATTAAAATTTGTTGTTCCTGCTAAAATTACCAATAATGATCATCAAAACACATCAATATCACGGAGGTCATGGCGTAAAGTCACCCTGCCCCTTTTTTCAAAATATTTCACCCTAGACCATTCAGGACCAGAAACTAGTGTTGATCAAGCGGCACACGACCTTGACAATGATATCTTGACTACGCTAGACAAGATTGCCCCCCTCACCCAGGTTAAAATCAAGTCCAGGACTGCTCCCTGGTTAACAGACCAACTAAAAGCCACTAAGCTCCGGTGTAGAACTGCTGAGCGAAAATGGCGCAAAAGTAAAAAATCGGCGGATCGTGAGGCATATAAAAATATCCACTGTGGCTATATGACTGATATTAAATCAGCAAAAAAACTATTTCTTCTAAATAGGATAAATCAGGCAGAAAATTCTGGCAGAGAACTCTATCAAATTTTAAAAGAATTCACAATTCCCGCCAACCAGTCATCGATCCCTAATTCCCAAACCTGGACAGACTCCCTTTCCGAATTCTTTGATGAGAAAATCATGGCTATCTACCGCTCCTTTCCATCACTAGGTAAAAATATCAACCCTGAAGATGTGCCCAGCCCATCCCCTGATCCTCCTCACATCCTGGACAAATTTGTCAAGCTCGACATTAAGATAGTCTCCACTGTTACGCTGAAGATAAAATCTGGCTCGCCCACCGACGCTATTCCCCCCAATATTTTGCCCATAATTGCCCAAGCAATACTGGAAAGACTCACAGGCCTATTCAATAAGTCACTCACGGAAGCAGTATTTCCGAAAAGGTGGAAGGCTGCCAGGGTAAGGCCTATTTTGAAAAAACCCACTGCCGACCCAAAACTGCTCCTAAACTACCGTCCCATCTCCTTGCTCCCATACTTTGGGAAAATTTTAGAAACTCTGATTAATCAACAGCTTGTTAACCACCTTGAGAGCCAGGGACTGTTGGACCCTTCCCAGTCTGGTTTCCAGGCAGCGCATAGCACCGAGACGGCTCTAGTCGAGGTAGCAGATAACATCAGGCTAACCTTGGACAAACATCAGTCGGCCATCCTCGTTCTACTTGACCTGTCCGCTGCTTTTGACACCATCTCCCATAGCATCTTAGAACATCGCCTTGGGGAGAAAGGTGTCAGAGGCAATGCCCTCAAGTGGTTCAAGAGCTACCTTACCGACCGAACTACAACAGTCCAGATGGGAAACAATATCTCATGTGAGAGACCAGTTAGGATGGGAGTGCCACAGGGCTCTATTTTGAGCCCAACACTCTTTAACCTGTACATGACTCCTCTGGCCAAAGTGATCAGATCCTACGGTTTTGATGTCATATCCTATGCAGATGACACTCAGATCCTGATCACCATTGGTCCAGACCCCGCTGAAACTAAGCAGCGTTTCAACAAATGTCTGTCCCATATTGACAGGTGGATGAGCTCCAACCATCTACAACTGAATGAAGGCAAGTCGGAGATCATGCTTTTCGGCAATGCGTCTGAGCACTGGTCCAATGAATGGTGGCCTTCCCACCTTGGACCTTGTCCAACACCCAAACAGACGGTACGAAACCTAGGCTTCCACATGGACAATCAACTATCCATGAAAAACCAGATCAACCACATTATTGGTTCCTGTTTCGGAGTAATCCGCAGCCTACGGAAGGTTTTCAAATGGATTCCAACTGAAGCTAGAAAACCATTGGTCCAAGGATTAATAATAAACCGAATGGACTATGGAAACGCTCTATTTCTCTCAATTA
Source organism: Calotriton arnoldi (assembly GCA_963921515.1). Lineage (NCBI taxonomy): Eukaryota > Metazoa > Chordata > Amphibia > Caudata > Salamandridae > Calotriton > Calotriton arnoldi. The sequence goes on from CAWUFW010005253.1 coordinate 452,782, forward strand.
ATGAAGGCCTGTTAGATAGACGGCAGATTTTACAGAATACTGCGGCTAGGCTGGTCCTGGATCTCCCATCCAGATCCCCCTCCGCACCCTGTTTGAGATCTCTACACTGGCTCCCTTTGAGAAAGCGAATCCTCTTCAAGGTTCTTTGCCTGACCCACAAACAGATGTACGGTAAAGGCCCTAGATACTGGTCTCAGAAATTATGTTGCTGCCAACCACACAGGACGCTTAGATCCAGTAATACATTTTTGCTTACCCCTTTTAAAGTTCATATGGCCAGAAAAGGAGGTAGGTCTTTCTCCTACCTCGCCCCAGCATCATGGAACAAAATCCCTTTCCACCTGCGCACCACGCCGGATCACAACTCCTTTCTTAAGGGATTGAAAACATGGCTATTTGACGTCGGAGCTATCTCTTCCATCAGAGCCGTCTGCGAGCGCCATGAGACTTTCGAGTGATGTGAGCGCGATACAAATGTCCCTGATTTGATTTCATTTGATATTGAACTTGTCTTCCAATGCTTCCTTGATTTGATGGGTTGATGCTTCAACAGTTTGTGAAATTCTTTTCAGCACTTCTTTCACTCCATCACTGGCATAGTTAATTAAGTACATAATGATTTTCTCACTATCTTCTTTATCTACGGCTTCTGTGAAATCACAAATGTCTCTATCCATGCAGTCCATCTGGCGAAATATATTCAGCTTTTTCACAGTGTCAAATTGTGATGGTGGTTTTAGAAACACAGCAGCAACATACAAGCTCTTTCCTGCTGCCATTGAGAGTATATGCTAAGTAAGGCACCATCTTCTTTTTGGATGGTAAGTGATGTTTTCATCATTGCACCTGGTTTTGGCTGCCTTTACTGTTTTGCTTTGTATCAGTGATGGCTCTGTGTTAGACTGTGGTGCAGTATCTCTTCTTTTGGTCTTACCAGTGGGTTTCTGGCAGGCTTTCAAATGTGCTCCTCTGCAGGACCTTCATCTTCTTTGAGGGACGTATATGGACTGGTGCAGGGCTTCGATTCTAAACACACCACATTCTCATCAAAATAGGTGCACTTGGCACACACAGCGGTTTGCCATAGCATTGTAATCTTCCAGGGAGAGTAGTCTTGTTTCATCAGGGCACAGATCCGGCCCTCATCACCAGTTTTAACATCCTCCCCAACCCGGTAGCATCCACATGAATACGCCACACACAAAACTCTGGATTGTACATGTGTATTCCTCAGCATACAGTCATATTCTGTTCTCTGATTACATCATAACCATTAATAACCACACCTTAACACCTCCCAGCAAGTTGCATACTACAATTAAGTCAAACCAGAACCGAAAAGTCATAGCTCACGTAGTCTCACGACACTACATATACAGCTTCCAAAAATCATCCCAGACACATTTGCTGCAGGCTGGTGTAGCGGCTCTAGAGGCTGTGAGAAACAGCAGAGCTCATTGCATCTGAACAGTCTGGGTGAGACTTACACCTACGGTCTTACCAGATCAAAAAAAGAACTCCAAATCCATCTCATTCCTGAACAGATGGAGCATGAGGGCCTTACAGACTGCACAGAGGCAGCTGGCCTGACAGGCATGGACTGATATCCCAGACATTGAACTCACCTGGTAAGCACTACACATGGACCAGGCAGCCTGCTCAAATGCCGGGGTATCTTTTTAGTGCTGTGGGGGTGAGTGTGCTTGGTCTTTGACTGACAGAGTAGAGAGAGAGGCGTGAAACATCTTGCAGCACTGTTGGGCAATCAGTGGCCAAAATGGGGGATCTGAGGGATGTAACATACTCATATTTCTTTTTAATTAAGAAAAACGGCACCCCTAATTTTTATGAAACCTTAACCGTTCCGGTACGGATAATTGTGACAGTTGCAATGCTTTAGCTGAAGTGTAAAGCAGGGAGCATCCTGTGCTTTGAAACCAGGGAGGGGGAGCCAGATAAACCAGAGTTCTTGCTCCCCTGAAAGAAATGCAAAGTTTGTGCTTTTAAAACACACGTGTTATAAGAAATTTAACACATACTGTCTGGACACCACTAAAATCTAGGGTCCCGATTCAGAAAAGTAATCCGAGACAAAATCCTAACTTTACAACTTTCGGTATTCACAGAAGGCATTTAGGAGTACTAAAGGTAGGATTTTGTCTTAGTCAATCTTAAGTTTAACTGAGACAAAATCCTAACTTTATGACTAGGATTTTGTCTCAGTTAAACTTAAGCTTGTCTTAAGTTTAACTTAAGACCAAAACTTAAGATTGACTGAGACAAAATCCTAAATTTAGTACTCCTAAATGCCTTCTGTGAATACCGAAAGTCGTAAAGTTAGGATTTTGTCTCAGATTACTTTGTGAATCGGTCCCTAGATTTTTGATCTTAAATCTTTTTGGCGCATTTTGTAGCAGCCTATTTTATACTGTGTATAATAATAATGACGTACATGTTCACAATGTTTTCTCTCACAACTTGGGACCTCATAGCCCTAGACATACAGAAGTCACAATTCTCTACTGCACTAACCAGGATTCAAATCTGTGGCTTGCTGGTGCATTGTATTAACTAATACAGATTTCATAATGTATGATAATGTATTTCCAACTGGTTAACATAACTTCCACTTAATTTTCAATTAATTTGTGTGTTATTTTATATGTGGTTACCTGAAGGTGAAAGATCGAAAAAAGTTACAGAATATTTTTGTTGATTAGCCACGCCTTTGACCAGGGCCCATGCTCATCCACACTGCCCTCCTAAGCTGTCTATACAAGCCATTAAAGGCCTGCTCCAGCATTAAAGACCCAATCCACAGGCAAGGGCCTTTAACAAGGGAGCGGGACATTAATGCCGGTATAGCCCAGATAAGGAGGGTTATGATGCTATTAGAGCAATCCGCCACTAGAAGGAAGAATGTCCTAACAAATATAACAAAGGCCTCACTGAGCCCGAGGGAATTGAAATTCCCTTCGGCTCTGTGAAGCCTTTGTTCACAGCAACATCTGTTAAGGCCAACATTGGGATGTTGGAGCTCCGGACTTCTACCGGCCATAAGAAGCCCGGAGTACCGTATTGTTTTCAATGGAGCTCCCAACATTCCAATGTTCTATTGTGGATTAAAAAAGTCACCGAAGATCCTTGAATAAAAAACTTTGCTTCGGGCTGATTTCACCATGGCAGCATTGGCCCATGTTGAGCTGTCATAATCGGATGACTACCAAATGATCCCTGATGACAAAGGCACAAGTCAGACTCCATGTCGAACTTAGATATGATCAATAAGACACTGTGCATGCAACCCGAACAACTTCAGTAGGTAAGGTAATGGGTGAACAAATCCAATACTGTATAAGAATTGGTCATAAATATATACAAGGCCATGTTGGCACTGCCTTTTTTTTTTACTACTTTACACATCCATTCCTGGCAAAAAAACCCTGAAGGAGATGTTTATTGGCCAGCCCTCAAATTTGATTGATCTTTGGTGATATGGTTGGAATCTATGGCGGTGGTGGGAATGTATTTCACTAGCGGGTTGGGGTTGCTAATGTCTGTGTGGAGGGGTGATAATGGTTAAACTAAACTCTTCATGCCTAGGTAGCTACCAGACAGTTGCACGCTATTGTACAAACCATCGGCATGTACGATGGAAGGGTTTAGTTTCAATTTCACTGCTTCAGCACTCTCTCTAGGCGCACTGTGTACATGATCATGCCTTCCTCTGCACCATAATATGCGTAACAATATACCCTACATTCAATCTATTCCATGGAAAGTATGAGATTGAATAAGCTTTGAAAAACTAAACAGATACTGGTGTATGTAGATCTTCACAGTATCGATCCAGCCTTTTTGCAGGAAACACATATTGCACTCTCCACAGATACTCCCTTTGCCAAGAATTGGAGTGGATATAGGGCTGTATCCTCGTATTCCTCTCGAGCATTGGAGGACTGCTAAGGATACTACACAAGGATAACAACCCCACAAGGACGATACATTGTAATTCAAGCACTGAACATTAGTGAGTATGTATGGCCCCAACACTGATGTATCTGAATTTAGACAATAGGTATAGAACAAATGCACTGAACTTTTCTCTCAAACTCTATTATGTGGAGGAGATTTAAATGTAATACTGGACAGGCTACATGATTGTTTGCATCCCACAAATCGAGCACACCATGCAGCCGCAAAAGATCTTCAAGATGTAATGCAGAATAATGTAATGCATGATGAAAAATGAATAATACAGAGCAATAACAACAAAAGACCAATAACTTGATTGTTGTCTGGAGACTCAGAAACCATATACTTAAAGAAGACACACAAATATCTTCAGCACATGGCTCATGGACACATCTAGATTATTGGATTAGAAGGTGAGGCATGTCCAACTGGACGAAATCTGTTGATCACCTCCCATGCAAATTCTCCAATTGTCTCCAATTAGTTTAACAATTATAATCTTTGGGGGGCGCTAGAGGGCGCACGGCAAGATGGCAGCACCTTAAGGTCGCTCTGCCCGGCTGAGCCACTATCCGCCTATAATCCGCCTGGAAAAGTAGAATCTGCGCTACAGAGACCGCGCGACCCTAGCTGGCTAGGACCCCTGCATACTTTGTTGGCAGTGTGGAGTGGCGGATCGCTCTGTGGCTGCGCATCACCGGAGGACCGAGACCCGCGGCGGGCGCACAAGATGGCGGCCACCTGCACACTCTATTGACGGGTCCGGGCTGTGGCGTTCCTGCTAGCCGCGGACCCGAGGCGCCGATTGGAGTTGGCCGAAAGCTGCTGCCGGCGACATACCTGCCGGCTGCCAACGAGGGTGCTGGTTGAGGGCGGCCGAGTGTGGCTGCGCGAGCCCTACGGGAACGAGGCCGAGCACTGAGCTGCTGGGCGCTGCTGTCGTGATCCCGACAACTGAGTGGGAGAGGCGAGAGGCGGCGGCCCGGTACGTGATTTGGGGACCCGCGCCGAGGTGCGGAGACACACTTGCGGACTGCCGGTGGAGCCGACTCCTGGGTGCTGGTCACGGTGAGTGGGGCGCGGCCCGGCCGGGGTTCGCACCAGTAGAGGCGGGCGGGGGCCCTGGTCGGTGCTGCGGCCTGCGAGCTTGGGCGGGCGCCTGGGGGGGAGTTATAGGCCAGAGTGTGGGACCGCGCTTCCGTTGCTGACCGTCTGCTGGCGGCTTGTCCATGAGGAGCTGGGCCCGTGCTGGTGGGCCCCACTGGAATGATGGAGCGCTAGGCCTCTGTGGTAGTCTGGGAGAGGAGGGCCTGGCGTACTCACCCCTGCGTTGCCACTTGTAATCCTCAAGGCTGTTGTGGCGGATCCCGGACGGAGAGTGCAGCTGGGACCCTGGCTTGGGTCTGGAATACACCCCGCATTGCCTAGCGCTGCTGTGGATCCTTCGCTGGGTGCGGCTCCTGAGTGCGCACCTCCTCGCATTTTGGTGGCCGGGGCCTATACCGACTTCCCTTGATTGCTCAAGCTGCTGGCTCACTGACTAGTGGACACGAGAACTTTCACTGGCGGGGGGCCTTCATGTTCTGACCCCGAGTCCACTTCCTGCAGTCGGGCGACCTCCTGTGCTGGTGCGGGCCTGCATATCTCAGGCGGGCAGTTGCGCTCGCCGGGAGGAACGGGGTGAGGGGTGGGTTCACTTGCCGACCTGCCTGGAATCTGCGGGGGATTGGGTTTACTCCCTTGCAGAGGACCTGACTAGCTATATAGCGCCATGGGCAGAACAGACAAAACCCAGCCTCGCCTTACGTTTGAGGCCCGAAAATCCACTAAAACTCCGCAGAAAGTTGCCTCGGACTCGGAGGCTGACGCCCAGGAGGGAGGGCCCACTGGCCTCGAGACCACGCTTTTGGCCATGCAGCGCAGCCTCCAATCCATCGAGGGAACAATGGCGGCTGTCAACAACCGGCTGGACCACATGTCCTCGCAGCTGGAAAAACAGAGTACCCGTATGGGGGAAGTCGAGCAGCGGGTGTCTACAGCGGAGGATGGTTTAAGTGAAGTCGCCGGGAAAACGCTAAACATGGAAAAAGTCCTGTCAGTCATCCAAGCTAAGAATGAAGATCTAGAGGCCCGCTCCAGGCGCAATAACCTCCGCATTACAGGGCTGCCGGAATCCACAAATGTGGGCAAAATGGAGACCTTCATTGAAACATTGATCACAGACCTATTCGGTACGGAGCAGCTATCACACATGTTCATTGTGGAACGGGCTCACCGCTCATTAGCGGCTCGACCGGCCCCGGGCGCTCCTCCCCGCCCCATTATTGCACGAGTACTGAATTACAGGGACCGAGACACTATTCTACGTCTGGCGAGAGAGAAAGGGGCCATAGAACATCAAGGCAATAAACTTTCCTTTTTTCCCGACTTTACTGTCACTGTCCAAGCTGCGAGGAGGGAGTTTGGGGGTGTTAAAAAATTTCTACAGGCGGAGGGGGTCCCGTATGCCATGCTATACCCTGCTCGCCTGAAGATAGGCCCAGATGGGGACTCTCATATTTTCAATAACCCCAAGGCAGCCTTAGAACATGCCAAACGCCTCAAGAGGAGGCGACGCGACTCCCGATCGCCATCGGAGACTGAGGAGCAATAGACCCATAGGGTGCATCGGCTGAACTACTCTGCTGCCACGGTTGCCTATTTGACTTTCCAGGTTTCTCCTGACTCATGCTGTATCATTTATTAGTATGACCTGCTCTTTCTTCCACCCACAGGTGTTTTTAGCCGGGGCTGAATGGGATATGCCTGCTCACATACCAAGGGCGCGCTCCATACTGTTGTACTTTCCAGGCATAGTTACTGACCCCTACTAGATAGGAGGATAGTAGCACTCTAACGCCCTCACATGGGAATACCCCATCTAAGTTTTGCATTGCTGGTTGTTTGTTGGGGTGGGTGTGGGGTGGGTAGGGATGGCTTTGGCGAGTTGGGGATGCTGAAGTGGGAGGGGGATGGGGGATTGCGATGGGGGGAGGCTCTCTGGCACTGTCTTTTTAGGGTTTTATGCTTTTTACTATTTTCATTGTAATAGAACAGACATGTCTCTGAAATATTCGATAGTCACATCATTTCATAGCCTGCTGATAGATGAGTGGTAAAATACGCCTTTTAACATGGAATGTTCGTGGCCTCAATACTCCCAAAAAGATCAGGTCGGTGTTCGCCTATTTAGACAGGATGGCGGTCCACATTGCCTTCCTGCAGGAGACACATCTTACCAAGACTTCCGAAGGGAGGGTGGGGGCTCGATGGGCTGGCTTTCGCGCCGCTTCCTCTTATTCTAGCTATGCAAGGGGAGTGATTATTCTGATCAAGAAAGGGATACCGTTTCAAGTCACGCGCACAGAGACTGATGATCAGGGCCGAGTGGTGCTGGTGCATGGTCAACTAGGTCGGTCGAGTGTCCTTTTGTGAATGTGTATGGACCGAATGTGGATGACCCGGCCTTTTTTGCTGATGTATGGCGCCGCATCTCTGGGTTCCCAGACGCGGAGATTATATGGGGAGGTGATTTCAATGTCTGTCTGGATATGGAGGCTGACCGGAGGGGTAGTGAAAATGCACGACCTAAACAGGCGGCGGAGGTGTTGCGTGGCCTGATGGATGCGGGACGATTGAGGGATGTATGGCGTATGCAACATTTGGGGGAGAGAGAGAGCACGTTTGTTTCATCTGTGCATGGGACTTGGTCTCGCTTGGACTTTTGGCTGGCTACGGAGGCTGCGTGTGCATGGGCGACTGGAGTGCGCCACTTAGCCAGGACGCTCTCGGACCACTCCCGGTGCTCCTGGATCTACAGGTCCCAGCATGTGATCGACCACCTTTCCAGTGGCGCTTACAACCATCCTCCCTGACGGACCCGGTCTTCCGGGCCTCGGTTGGAGAGGCTATTCGACATTTTTCCGGGAAAATGCTGGTACAGTTGATAGCGCAGGCACCATGTGGGAAGCGTTCAAAGCCACTATCAGAGGGGTCTGTATGGGGGCGCAGGCTGGAGTACTGCGTGATTTACGGCGCAGAATTCATAAATTGGCCGCCGATATTTCCACTCTAGAGCGAGCCTACGAGACGGACCCGCTGCCCGAAACTCTGTCCAAAATCCGTGCATTGGTGACAGAACATAACGACACGGCAGATCAGGAACTGGTACATAGGTCCAGGCGTAGCAAGGCCCGATACTATGGTGAGGGGGACGGCCTAGCCGTTCTCTTGCGCACAAACTGGCTGCGCCGCGCAGTCAAGAGTATATCACGGAAATCCTAGACGAGGCAGGGACAGCTTGTTACGGCACAACTGCCATTAGCGAGACCATACTTGACTATTACACGGCACTCTATAGTAATAGAGATGTAGTGCAGCCGGCCGAGATCCATACATATTTGGATGATGTCGCACTGGGCTGGCTATCTCCTGGCCACAGGGAATATCTTACTCAACCTTTTGATGAGGAAGATGTAAAACTCGCTATTATGTCCCTCCCTACTTGCAAGGCTGCGGGATTAGACGGGTTCCCGAGCGAGTTCTATAAGACATTTGTGGAGGACCTGGCCCCTCGCCTTCTTGAAGTATATGCGGAGGCGTATGACACTGGACATCTCCCACCCTCGTTGCGGGAGGCTCTACTGGTGATGCTACTGAAACCTGATAAGGAGCCCAGCCACTGCGATTCCTACAGACCACTCTCAATGATTAATATCGACACCAAGATATTGGCGAAAATGATTGCACTCCGCCTTCAGCCTCTGGTTCCTTTGCTGGTACTCCCTGACCAGTCTGGATTCGTGCCCGCTCGGTCAACCGTGCATAACCTGCGAACTCTCTTCGCCACTCTTCACTACTTTGACGCAGACTTCCAGGCCGTGGCGGTGCTTCTAGACGCCGCCAAGGCTTTTGATTCCCTCTCCTGGGAGTATATGTTTACCGTTCTCACGCGAATGGGTGTTCCCCCGTTCTTTTGCAATGGATTAGGGTCCTGTATACCAAACCTGCGGCTAGAGTTCGCGTGAATGGCTGGGTATCCTCGGCGTTTCCCATTAGCAGAGGCACACGGCAGGGATGCCCTCTGTCACCAATGCTATTTGCGCTGGCGCTGGAGCCACTGGCATGTAAGTTGCGCCAATTGCACGCCTCCGCTGCGCTTCGCTTTAGACAGCGGCCACTTGTTGTTTCGCTTTATGCGGATGACATGCTTTTATATGTCCGTGAGCCTGCAACCCACCTCCCTGAACTGCTGAGGGAATATGTTAAATTTGAAGGATTCTCTGGCTTAGGTATAAACTGGGCCAAATCGACGGTATTTCCCTTAACAGCGGGTACTGACGAGTTCGAGATGGACTTTCCTCTGTCTTGGGCCCGGGATCCGGTGAAATACTTAGGGATCTGGCTGCACAGGGACCCTGCCCAGGTCATATCCATGAATTACGGACGCACCATCACACAACTCACGGAAAAAACGGAGCGGTGGGCCCGCCTGCCCCTCTCGTTAGCGGACCGCATCGCTGTGCTTAAAATGGCCATTTTGCCCAAACTATTATATTTATTTATGAATATCCCTCTCCGCCTGAATATCTCGACCTTCAAGGCATTACAGACGGCCCTACTATCATTTGTGTGGGGGGGCAAAAAACCGCGTTGTAGCTGGGATACCCTAGTCCAACCCTTTGAACGCGGCGGCTTCGAGGCCCCAGATATGCGCCTCTATTACCTATGCGCTCAGGCGCATTTTGCACATTACTGGTTCTTCCCACACCGCTATCTCCCCCATACGGCGATTGAGGCGGACGCAATACTCCCCTTGCCACTGGTGGCAGCTGCTCTCTCGGGTGGGAGTGGAGGCCCCCGAACGGAAATCAATCCGGTGCAGTGCACCGCCTGGGCCTGGCAGACATTGGCTAGACGAGCGAAACTACCCTACCTTTATGCCCCCAGGTTGCCGATTGCGGCACATCCTGGCATATCCGCGGCGCAAGAGCGTTCTGCGCTGAGCGCATTGCAGGCGGTCGGGATTACGCAGCTAGGGGACTTATACAAACAAAGCCAGTTCCGCTCATTGCAGGATGTGCAGGCGGGTCGGCCACATGGAGCTATGCTATGCTTCACGTACGTGAGGGTTCGGCAAGCAATCAGGGATATATATCCTACCTACCCCAATGAGCCTCAGCCACTGCGGGCGCTGCAGGCGGTGCTCGCGGCGGGGATCGTAAGGGACTGATCACTAAACTATACGCTGCATCACTTCGCGAGCGTGAGGAGGAGGTGCATCCCTCATACGCTAAATGGAACGAAGCTCTGGGTGGCGCGATGTCTGTAGACCACTGGCATGCTTGTTGTAAACTGACTGGGCGCCTTACAGCTAACTGTAATCTACGTATCATACATTTTAACTTTTTACACCAGCTCTATTACACCCCTGTGCAGTTGAGGAAATTTGGACTGAGGGATACGGCTAATTGTGTGCGGTGTGGGCATGCGGACGCCGATTTTCTACACCTCTCCTGGCTCTGTGCGGGGTTAATTACATTTTGGTCTAGGGTGGTGGATGTGTTAACGGAGGTCGTGCTGGAACGAGTGGGATGCACACCTGAGCTATGCTTGTTGGGCAATGTGACACCCTTAAAGCCCTGTAACAGGAGGTTGGTAGCTGTGGCGACGTTAATGGCCAAGCGGGCCGTGGCGCAGCACTGGGGCGCAAGGGGGTTGCCCACGGTTCGTAAGTGGATCCGGGACTTGACCTACTGTAGGGAACAACTAGAGACCTATGCTGAAGAACTCCCTGAATCATCAAGGCCCAAGGATTTCTGGGCCCCACTTACCATATATTTATCAAGCCACCCTGATTTGTAAGATGTCACACATTCTCATTTCTATGCTACTGACACTTAATGCAATTGATCCCAGGCTACTGTGCTATTTCAACTTGTGTACGCATCAGAAGTCAAAATGTTGCCGCTTTGTAGGTCATATCGCTGCAGTGCCAGAGAGTGCGGGAGGGGGCGGGGGGGTTTTGTTTCTTGCCTTTATGGCATTTTCATTGGGTATATGTTTCCTATATTTGCTTGATATGTATATGCACTTAAAAAAATTGCTTGTCCTAATTTCCTGGGCACGATGCTCCTGGCACGCGCGTGATATTGTTGTATGCTATGACAAGCTGTTAATAAACAAATAATAAAAAAAAAAAAAAACAATTATAATCTTTGCTTATCAACATCGTATCTGGCGATTATTGTACACAGCCCTCTTAGATGCCATGTTCAGGGGCAACCCAAGACAGATATAAAGGCTTACTCCAATTAAATTACTCCAGTGATGAATTTTTAAGCACACTCTGGGAGGTCTTCAAAGCCACTATACAGCTGATCGGCATTGCAAAGCAGTCTGGTGTGCACAGGGCACTTAGAGACAGATTGGATAAATTAGAATTAGGCATACGATTTCTGGAGCAATGCCACTCACATAGCCCAGGAGATAACACATGCCTTTTGGTCCAAATTGACTGTATTGACAGAGGTGGCTGAGAAGGAAGTAAAACAATTGCATAAACATGCTGAGGCACATGTGTATGATGACTGAGACAGGCCAGGTAAAACAATAGCCTCATTGAGATTGTCTTGTGGTTTGTGGCCTCCTGGCCTGCCTGGATACGTTGGCATGGGCCTGGCTGCCATGATGACTTTTGCGCACGTTACTCTTAGCCGTTGTTCTGTCGCCCTCTGCTCCTGCCAAGTTATTTTACAACTGTCTGCATTTTCTGTTTCTCACCTTTTCTCCTGTTCCCTTTGGGCTCAGGCTGAACAACAGTTACAAGGTCAAAAAACAACGTCCCTGGTTCTTGCTGATATGGCCAGTCCCTCGCACCTAGACATAACACTATGTACAGCTGCCATGGAGAAATTGGTGTGCTTTTAGTATTGCGTTTTTCCCGCTTGGGAGGGACTTGGAGAAAACCTTTCCAGAGAGAAGAGCTGTGATTATCTGCTGATGTAGTTTTGCATCTAGAGATTGAGGTTTGGGGGTTCGCTTGTCAAAGCCCAGAGGTCTTCTATTTTCATAATAAACTAGCTTTTAGAACGGGGAGGGTGGTAAGGTCATTTAGCCCTATATCCACTGCTTTATGAGATGCTTTCCCCGTTTGTATTCTATGGAGTTGTAACTATGCTGATTATATTATTCGTATGCATTATGCTTATAGTACTGACACGTGTACTGCATCTTAGAGCACGTATGTTGAAATAAACATTTTAACCTATACTGTGTCTCTTCTTACGCCCGTTGTGGACAAGCATGAGTGAGTGACAAAAGGGTGTTCTTGCTACTGCGAGTCCTGAGAGAGAGAGATACCGTGTTCTGGGTTGTCTAATCATTGGTACATTGTTGCTAATGGGACGCTAAGGCTAGTTGGGTTGGGGTTTTAGGTGCTACGGCATATGGTAGGCTCACCACTATATTCCGAGGTCCTATTATCCTGTGCATAGCTCTGTGTGTGCAGAATCCCTATGACATGGCGCGACCAACTGGTGGGGCTTATCTGCGAGACGCTTGAGTAGTACTTGTGCTTGTTCACAACCCCCTCACATACGCTTCCGGAAGCGCGTGTGATGGTGATACCTCCTATATTGAAGTTTTTGTAGGTTCGTTCAAGCTTGAAGTTGTAAAAAGGTTTTTTAATCAAACCCTATATTGTGCTGCCTCTTGTTAGGTTGTCGAATATACCCGATTGAAATGGCGGGTGTAAATATACCGGCACATAGCCGTGGGGCACTCCGTGAACACTTGAGAGTGTATGGGGTGCCTGATACGGGGGTCGAACTGATGTTTGTGGTACAAGCCGTTCCGGCTTTCCACTTTGAAGTGTTCTACTCTTGGGTCACATTTCCAGCGGTGGATGTGACCGATAATCTGTTCCATGAATACGAACCCACCGCTATTCCGGCTGCCTATAGACCTTATATGAAACTTGAAGTACCGCTCACGGCTTGGCAGCACCGTGTTTGGTTTGATGGCGCCCTCCCCCAACCGGTTACCACGGTTCGTTTAGGCCCCTTATCTATTGATGGGGCCACTTGGCCTGTTTTGGCCGGGTACACTCCACATCCGCGATATATGACAACACCACTCGCGGACCTGCGTAACATGTATTCAGCTCTGGTGCGAGTGCATCGAGCCTTAGTACAATATGTTACAGGCAACATTCAGGGAGCTCCCCCTGGAGTTGCAGGCCCTCCAGCTGGTGCAGGCGCAGTGACTATAAGTCCTGTCATGGTGAATTCGGTGATGGGCAAGCGCCCACAAAATAAGGATGATTTTCCTTACTGGCTTGCAGAGAAGTTTGACTAGCTGGAGGTGGTTTTCCCAAACACCACACCAGTGGATAAACATAGAATTCTTACGATTAGTTTACCAAAAGACTTAATTCCCGAGTTGACAGCATGTGACAACTGGGGTAGGGTATTCGCAGCAGTTTATTCGAAGTGTTTTGGCACTCCTTCCATGACGGTTCTCCCAACTGTAATTAAAAAAGTACAGGATGAACATGGCCCTGAAGCGGCTGTGGAATTAGGGATGAGACTGGTGGGAGTGTTTGAAGTAGTAGCTGAGTTGATCCTTGCGAATGTCAAGGGCGATGCAGTGAACTTTCAAGTAGCTAATGCTTTGGCTTTGGTCCCAGAATTGGACAAGCCTCGCGAATTACCGAAAATTATTACACAGGCTTACAAAACTATTGGCAGGAATAGCCTGGGTAATAAACTTTTGCAAAACAGCAAACACAATCGCAACAACAACAACAATCCAAACCTCAATCTGAGAAAGATGAGAGACCAGTCTTCACTAAAAAGAGCTGGAGGCTGAAAAAACAGGGTAAGCAACAAAAGAAGCCGGGGTCGAGAGGCACATCCCCGGTTTCAGTCTCTTCTGAACGCACTTATTTTTTGCGCGATAGGGCGAGAATTAAATCTCCGGATAGGTTTCAGATCCCTGATACGCGTTCTCCTCATTCTTCACAGGCACAGACAACTTCGCAGGCCGGTGGAGGAGATCGCCAGGATAGGGGAAGGGGTCGAGAGGCTCCCCAGGGACGAGACCAACCTCGACAACAAGTCACAGGGAAAGCAGAAGACTTTCAACATTCTCGCCCACAATTTCAGAAGAAGAAAGTTGCCGCTGTAACAGCGAAATATGCCACAGACGGTGAGAACGAGACTCCTGAAATGGACGTGGGCAGTCACCCTCCTAGACAGCGCCGCAGAAGTTACCATAGTGCGGGAGGCGCTACGTCCTCATATGGAGGCGACAGCAACTGAAACATTCATTACTGTCGAGACAGCAGACACCAGAATGGCACCCCCTGACAGACTGTTTAATATAGTCATCCAAATTGAAGGTGATATACAGCGTGTAATTAAAGGGATTTTTTGGGAAAATCTGACCTCTTCATACGACATTTTGTTAGCGGAGGCGGATTGGCCACCCCCATTCGTACTTGCTGCGTGTAAAGGGGAGGAGGTAATCCTTTCGAGCTTTTCTCGACATGTCCCAAAGGACAAAGCGGAGGCTCTTGCAGCTGAGTGGGCTGTGTCCCTGGCTACTGCGTTATACCGCAACCACGTGGGTTGGGATGAATATTCTCCCCCCCATGAGATACCTTTACGGTCCCTACTGCAGCCACAACCCCAATATCCCATTAAACGTGAAGCCAAAGGCCCCGTTTCTGAAATTCTGACTCAGTTAGAATATCAGGGAGTAATAGAAACATGCGTATCACCCATGAATAACCCCCTTTTCGCGGTTTCTAAACCCGATGGATCGTACCGCCTAGTATTGGATTACCGGCATTTGAACTCTCATTGTCGGACCTTTGCGGTGCAAAATACCCACAGTTCTGCGCTTGTAGACAGTCTTGTTCATAAAAAATATAAAACGACACTTGACCTATCCAATGGATTTTACACGCACAACTTAGCCACGGAGTGTAGCCAATGGAGCGCTTTTACCTCCGGTGGTAAACAGTTCTAATTAAGGCGACTCCCTATGGGCTACAAAAACAGTCCAGGTGTGTTCGCTGCCCGTGTTGTCTCTTTGTTAGACGGCATAGACCCAGATGCATGTTCATACGTCGATGATATTTACCTGACCGATGACGAGTTATATCCGCATCTTTCCAGAGTGGACCGCATTATTCTCGAGTTTGCGGTTTTAGGTTACAAGTTTAACTTTGCCAAATCACACATTGCTGAATTAACAGTTTTGTTTTTGGGCTACGAGCTCAACAATGAAGGTAAGGGCTTAGCCCCCCACTTCTTAGAAAAATGTGCACTTTTGTGCACTCCTACTACTTCAGTCTTTGCTGGGTTTTCTGAACTTCGGGCGTACTTATATTCCCGAATACGCCCAGCGTGTCAAGCCATTGTATGCCTTGATACAACCAAACTTTTCGAAGTCTAGTTGGCTTCCGGAGCATTCCTCCATTCTGCAGTCTTTACAGACAGACCTTCTTGAGTCTAAATACTTGTTGACGCGTGATAACCACACAAACCTGGTGATCAGAATAATTCCGGGGGCAGTGGGTTTCACGTACTTAACCTTTAACGAAGGTGACGCAGTTCCGATCGCATACAAGTCACATCTTTACACTTCCGCAGAAATGCGCTTTTCATCTGTGGAGAAAGTTCTGACTGCAGTGCAGATGGCGATTCTAAAGGAACGTGCGCTGGCACAGGGAAAGCGCATTCTGGTGGTAACACCATATCCTGCCCTAGAGGCAGTGACAAAGGCGAGTGTCCCGAACTCTAAGGCGTTGCACCCCCGTTGGATTCAATGGGCAACCTCTTTGACATCTCCGGATGTCACTTTCATCTTTGATTCATCTCTACAGTCTCAGGAGTTTTTGCAGTACGAATTTGTTCATCCTCCTCCTCTGTCATTGCTCCCGCTTGAGGATTACGACTGTGTGATCTACACCGATGGTTCGGCACAACCGGCCACGGGGTCCAAGCATGCTTATTCAGCCGCATGTGCTATTGTTGCAGGTACCTTCATGAACGGAAAGTTCAAATCCACTGTAGTGCACACTCAGGCACTCGGGGACAGTACTGCACAATTGGCCGAGCTGCGCGCATTGGTGCTTGCGCTTGAGTTCGCTACTCCGGATGTGACCACTCTAATTGTATGCGATTCTTACTACTGTGTTCAATCTTACAATGACAATCTGTTCTTTTGGTCACAAAATGACTATAGAGACGCTAAAGGTAGCACAATTAAGCATAAAATGCTTTGGGTTCGGGTGGCAGAATTGAGACAACGTCTGCCACTCACACAGGTGGTTCACACCCTTGGCCATCAGCGGGTGGGCGCACACGCTGTTGGTAACGGTTTGGCAGACGAAGCGGCCAAATCAGCAGTAGTCACGTGTTCAGTAGCAGCAGTTACTAGATCCATGTCTAAAATTGATACTGATATTTTGGCAGCTATTGCTGCAACAAAGGAAGGTGCTAATTACCCTAGGGGTTTTCCTTCCAAATATTCTTATCAGTTAGGTCCCGAACAGGCTCCCTATGTAACAATACCCGACGTTGGTGATCGGCTGATCCCCAACGCGGACCACAGACTTTCCTTGATAACGGCTGCACACGAAGGCATGGCTTCGGCTCATGCTGGAGTGTCTGTGACCGTTTCCATCTTGCAGCAGCGGTACTGGTGGCGTGGTTTATATAAAGACACCCGTACTTATGTGCTTTCTTGTGACGTGTGTCAACAGATTAAGCCTTCTACGGTTACACGACCACCACAGACCTCGCTCTACATTTCTAACAGACCCTTTGGGTGTGTTTACTTGGATCACTGCGGTCCGTTTTCTTCAGACACTGCCTATAAATATATCTTAGTGGCAGTGGACTCGTGCACACGTTTCATCTGGGTCTGGCCACAACGGAGTGCTGACGCTCGAAATGTCATCAGGGATTTGCGTATCTTTGTGGGAATCTTCGCTTGCGGCACCTTCCATTCTGACCAAGGTCCAGCGTTTGCCTCTAAGGCGTACAAGGACGCAATGGGTTCACTGGGGGTACGGGTGAAGTTTTCGTCTCCATACAGACCTGAGGGTAATTCAATTGTGGAGCGAATGAACCGTGATTTAAAGCAATCCTTGACAGCTAGAGTCTTAGGTACTGGCAGGAACTGGTTGGCCCACTTGTATACCGTACAACGTGCACTTAATAATCTCCCTAGAAGATCTCTGGGTGGGCGGACCCCATACGAAATGCTCTTTGGCATACGAATGTTTGTGCCTGACCTTGATGGTCTAGACATGGCGGCGCAATCCGCCATCTTTGATGTAGATAACCATTCTACTATGTTACAGGACTTACAAGAAGCCCGAGACAAACTTGCAATCGCACATTTACCTTCAGCCACAGACCCTGCATTGCAGATTCCGGTTGCCGGCTGGCTTCCGAAGATTGGCGACCTGGTTCGAGAGCAGGTGGAGAACAAGAAAGAGTTTGGCCCCTCTTATCGTGCACCGGTTCCAGTCCTGGGCTTGAAGGGAACACGTACAGTCATCTTACCACTGCTTCCTGGTCGCAAGGAGAACAGATACATCTCAGTGGAAAATGTCAAGCTACAACATCTGGCCGATCCTGAATAGTGTTACACCAGCGGTCTCTTGTCCTGCCATTTACCGGACTTGTGTTCGTGGCCCTCCTGCCCGAACGGTCACTGATGTTATAATTGAGATGGTTGATTTGCCTGAAAGTATACTCAAACCCCCTGTCTCCCCCTGCATCGACGAGAACGAGTATACCTATCCCGATACCGAATCGGTGGCACACTTACCAACAATGCCACTGAGCCCAACTCGTTATTCCTTTGACTCGGATTCTGCCTCATCAATTGTCCCATCCAAGTTCAGTATTTTGGTATCCTGGTTCCGAGACAATTTTTTGATTCCCCCCTGGACATACATCTGGTTGGTGCTGATCCTCATTTTTTTGTTCATGTCCATTGGCTTCGTCACAGTGTTTTTTCTACTCATCAATGGTCACTATCTACCGGAACGCTCTGCTGTGAACAGTGTTGCTGGAACTTTGGCTCCACATTCCTCATCTCACATCATGAAGCGTGACCACACATTTGTGAACATTTCAGCTTTTCCCGTTGCTGATGGCATCGTATGGGATGCAGTAAACTTTCAAATTCATGGACCAACAGAAATTATTAATGTACCTAATGTCCTTCGAGTTTCGATGGGTGATATAGTAAAAAGTAATATTCATTCTGACGATTGGGATGTGCATGCCGTTGAAGCATTGTTTGCTGATTTAAAATATTATGCTTCCTTTAATTCTGAGGATTTGTATATGAATTCTGCGAATTATGCCGATTTGTATTGCTACCAGCATTGGGGCAACCATTTTGTCCATAAACCGAGTGCACTACGTGGTTCTTTCGCCTACACCCAATGGGAACATTGTCCGAACACTTTACCAGGTAGTTCCCAGACTCTTAGAAATAAATTTACATATTTCACTGATTTTAATAGATCGAACCCTGGTTCTTATTTTTTTAAATTAAACGCCCCATCCACTCAGAAATTCATGTTGACCCACACCAAATTGCTATATTCGGGTTCCTTTTTGAGTGCCTTAGCTGTGGGTGGTTATGAGTACTGGAAGAACACTGTAGATTTAAAATCGATCTGGGGTTCAAGACCATGGCAGGTGCAAGGCACTGAGGCTTTGCATCGTGCTTGCCTTATCCCGACCAAAATTTTGTTTCTGAATGCTTCCATCTATCAGACTACGTGTTGGGGCTTGGCAACTACCAAACAATTAAATGCACCTTCCATTCCATCCCTGTCTTCCACTACAAACACTAGCATGGACCTTAATATGTCCCTGGCCACTTTGCAAGCTTTGTTGCAGAACAATTCGTTTAATGTTTCTACGCTTGTACAGTCACCCTGGTTGGCTTGGCCCATATCATCTAATGCGTGCCAACTGCGTTTTCACGACTCAGTCCCTGGCTACAGACAGGATAGGCCCGATCCTAGGTTTTCAGACTCCCGTACTGTCACGACATATTCTGTAGGTAAATTATGTAAACAGTGGTTGCAGCATTCTTCCCTGGCATCTGTTAAACAACATTTATCCCTCCTATCAGGTAACATCGATCTGTCCGACTTTATATTGGGACCTCGTGGTCCACGACCGAAGCGATTCATTTATGAAGCTTATAATGAGCTCTGGAAGCTGTCGCAAATGGAAGCTGCTTCCCGTCTAAGGGAGATAGACCAAGCAAATATGGAAAAGGTGCTTGCAGTTGTTGACAATAGTATTAATACCCTGTCTTCGCGCATTTACACATTAGAGAATATTGTGTCATCTGTTGTTGATATTGTACAAGATGATGTTTCTGTGCTGTACCATGGTCAAAACCAGTTACGTTCAGTTATGCAGTTTGCGTGGACTTTGCAAACTCTTAAGTTGGGTAAGGTTCCTTGGCATTTTTTAAACACCACTGCCTTATTTCTGCCTTTCAATTTAACTGACAAACAGCAGTTCATGTCCATGAAAGATGCAGCTTACACTCTGTTACATATCGAGAAAGTGGAGCCCTTACCATTCTCTGTGGCGGAATTAGATTCTGCTGTGTGGCTAGTTCATGGGGTTATCGCTTTACCTTTTTCCTTGTTTGAATTTAGTTCATGCATGAAACATTATCCTGTGGGCCGTTTTCAACCTTTGGGTAGTGCCTTCCTGCATGAACTTTGGTCCCTCCCTTTCATGTATAAATGCCTTAGAGACGGCAAGGAAGTTTTTCTCACGGGGGAGTCATGCGATTCAACTGTGGGTCATTCCCTTGTTTGTAAACATATTAAATTGCACGGAGCTTGTAATATTTCTGCCCCGAATCTTGCTTGTGTGTTGAAGGGCATTCCTGCTCCTGCTATTTCTCCTACCTTTACTTTGCTTACAAATGGTAGCTATTTACTTTTGAATAACGAAAACTGCTGTGGCATGCAGGCCGGCATACCCTATGTTGTTACAGTTTCGCACAGGGTTGTCTGCTGCAAGAATGTGCTTTTTCCTCCCCCTCACGACATCATAGATAATTCTATTTGGCCTTCCATTCCTACTATGGAGGCGGATTTCAATAAACTGAGCAGAATAAAGGCGCTATTATTGAACGAGGAGGTTATGCTCACATCCGCCCGGGAGATGTTCATTCTCCAGGTGGCAAGCACCCACAGTGAAATACAGGCCCTTTTGAACACTAACCTCCCACAACATTTCGGTGAATTGATTCACCGTATTTTTAACGCATCCAACACTGTAGGTCTGGTGCACTTTTTTAAGGTGGTGGGGTCCGGCCTTGTGTCCACTTTCCAAACTATTTTTGGTGTCATACCGGCATTTATTCATTCGATTTTTTCCAGCGTCTTTGGTGGCTTTCCATTAATCCTTGCCTTGGCGGCTGGTGTACTGCTGTTGGTCTGCTTCCTCCGCAATGGCTGCTCCCCAATGGGCCCTTCACGACCCCGGACGCCTCCAGCTGCTCCGTGAGCGCCTCCTGTCTGGCTTCGGGGTCCTGCCGTTGGCGACACTGAGTGTGTCCTATACCCTATCTTTTCGCTTTGCGTGTTTTACTTGCGTGCAACCTGTGATGTCTTGCATCTGCTGTCCTTTCACCTGGACCATGGATTATTGCCTCTCCAATACGTCTTTGTCTGTTCCGGATTTTGTTCGGTTGATGGGTCCCTTAGAGGCCCATGAACAGGACTGTTCCGTTGCGGGCTGCATGACGCGTGCGGCTGCACTGGGGATTTTGGTGCAATGGGATATCTGGGCGGCTGCTCAGAATCTCCTACAACAAAGCTATATTGAATATCACGCAAGCTGTCCCGCATTGCTTTTGGATGCTCCATCCTCTGAGGAGCATTCCTGCAGCTTTGATCTGTTAGACTGGATGGCGTCTATGTTTTCTGACGATTCCAATGATGTCCTCTTGGACGGTATAGCGTTTTTCTGCACTTCCACATTTTTGGATTGATATGGCATTCACTAACCGTGAACTGCCTCGCTGACTGTCTTATTTACTCCCTTTTCCCATCCATTGTCCTTCGTTGGGACTGCTTCCGCTGTGGACGCCTCCGTTCTGCTCAGGTGTTTTGAACTCTGTCTTCGTCCCTAGTCTTGGCCGCTGGACTGTCCAGGGGAGGGTGTCTTGTGGTTTGTGGCCTCCTGGCCTGCCTGGATACGTTGGCATGGGCCTGGCTGCCATGATGACTTTTGCGCACGTTACTCTTAGCCGTTGTTCTGTCGCCCTCTGCTCCTGCCAATTTATTTTACAACTGTCTGCATTTTCTGTTTCTCACCTTTTCTCCTGTTCCCTTTGGGCTCAGGGTGAACAACAGTTACAAGGTCGAAAAACAACGTCCCTGGTTCTTGCTGATATGGCCAGTCCCTCGCACCTAGACATAACACTATGTACAGCTGCCATGGAGAAATTGGTGTGCTTTTAGTATTGCGTTTTTCCCGCTTGGGAGGGACTTGGAGAAAACCTTTCCAGAGAGAAGAGCTGTGATTATCTGCTGATGTAGTTTTGCATCTAGAGATTGAGGTATGGGGGTTCGCTTGTCAAAGCCCAGAGGTCTTCTATTTTCATAATAAACTAGCTTTTAGAACGGGGAGGGTGGTGAGGTCATTTAGCCTTATATCCACTGCTTTATGAGATGCTTTCCCCGTTTGTATTCTATGGAGTTGTAACTATGCTGATTATATTATTCGTATGCATTATGCTTATAGTACTGACACGTGTACTGCATCTTAGAGCACGTATGTTGAAATAAACATTTTAACCTATACTGTGTCTCTTCTTACGCCCGTTGTGGACAAGCATGAGTGAGTGACGAAAGGGTGTTCTTGCTACTGCGAGTCCTGAGAGAGAGAGAGATACCGTGTCCTGGGTTGTCTAATCATTGGAACATTGTTGCTAATGGGACGCTAAGGCTAGTTGGGTTGGGGTTTTAGGTGCTACGGCTTATGGTAGGCTCACCACTATATTCCGAGGTCCTATTATCCTGTGCATAGCTCTGTGTGTGCAGAATCCCTATGACAAGATACCTCAGATCAATGCAAGATATTGAACAACTAAAAGGAGATAATGGACACACCTTTATCAAGCTGAGCACATACTATCAAGGTTTTTCTCACATTACTTCAGCATTTACACCTTTAGTATATCCCTACCCCCATCTGACTACCTCACCTATAATGATTGGTTCTCCCTGTTCTGACTAACCCCAGGCGGAGTTTGCGTAGACGCGCTACGTGAGGCTACGCGAAGCTGCAAAAACACTCTGCAACGCTACGCGGAATTACTTGTGCATGCCGGCAAGATGATTTTTGACGTTCAGCAATGCGGATTGCGTGTTCGAGGGCAAATATCGCGCAAACTTCCCCACGTGGTCGCGAATGGGCACAGTCCATCTTGCTTTCCTGCTCTTTGCATGGTTCTGGGGCCTGTTTCTCATCCCTCTCTAATCTTTTCAATCATTTGTTTTTACACTGTTTTTCTGATCTTTTTATTTATTATCTATCCCTCTCTCTCCTTAAGTGTATATTTTGCGTTTTATTTCTACTTTTACTGCGTTTTTTTGACTGTTTTCTACTGTTTTATATTGCTTGATTTTTTCTCTCCTACTTCTTCTCCTGACTATATTTTTTACTCCTACATTTTCTTTTCCGCCCCCTGCCCACCCAGAACCATGGCTAAGGGTACCGCCAACAATATTAAGGGGAAGGGGACCTGCACCCAAGAGCCGCCTTCCTTGCGGCAGACGGCACCCTGAAGGGGTGCAGCCCCGGGCCCTTTTCAATGAGGCGGAGGTGGCCACCCTTGCTTTTTTTGTTTAGCGCCACCTCCCCTTAACGTTGGCAGCAGGCGGCAGGCCCGGCTCCGGTTGCGCTTCCCAGGAGCATCACCGCCGGTGGGCGAGGGTGCGCCGGGCAGTGTTTCGCTGCTCTGGGGTCCGGCACACCCATAACCAGCTGACCAACGGGTGGTCAGACCTCTTGGACCGGGAGCAGGACCTGCTGGACCTGCTAGGTGTTGAGGTCGCGGGGCTTGGTGAGTAGCTATTTATAATAGCATTGTGTGTTCTGTTCTGTGTTACTGTTATTGCAAATTTTTTTCCCAAATACCAAGAATGCTGCTGCTTACAGGCAGGTAAGTTACGTTTAAAAATCTTTTGTGATTGTTATTCTTCTAGACACTAGACAGGTGCTAGGTGCTACTAATCGTACTTGTTTGCAACTTTGCGCTCGCTTGGGCTGATTATGTAAGAGAGTTTAGAGAACTTAAGTTAGGTAATGGTAGAGAGACTCTAGTCCTTTCCTTTGTCCTCCTGTTACTAAGATAGTGGTGGATTGATAGGTAGTTTCTTTAGTTCCTTAGTATTAGTTTGTAATTTTTTAGCGGTCTGCATGACGCATCCCCTGGCACATCACTTGCTGCTGAGTGCAATGCTGACTCCAGTCCTTAGTATAACCTTTTGTAGTTTGTTAGTAAGTGAGTAATATAGCAACTAAGTCATTAGCAGCACATCAGCAGCAACCAACCAACAATTTGCTGTATGCAAATTTATGCATGCGCCCATCTATGCACTTTTGAGGACTGAAATAAATGGAAATGCAGATTTTACGAACAATTGGCCCATCAAAGGTGGTTGATTCATTGATGATATTGAATGAGTTTGAAACTTAGAAGCAAATGTATTTTTGGCAATTCATTACCAATGTCTTTGAAATAGGTGAGCTAGGTCAGGTGGTACTTATGTTTAGGATTCTGGAATCAGAATAGAACACTGGATTAGTTAATAAATAATAACTAGACGGTCTGCAAATCCTGCAATATAACTATTCGATTAGATAGGTCAATTGTATTGCAATTGTTTCCAAAAATGTTTTTTTGAGCGTTTTTTAAAATATTTTATTTGTTTCACACCAATCATAAATGTTTGTCTCTTTTTTATTATATCTTACATGATCAGCACACAGGGGCAAGAAGACGGGGTCTGAGGAGGGAGCTGGAGAAGATGCCTCCATGGGCCAGGACTGCTCCTCTACCAAGGGCTCTGCTGCTGGCCCCAGTAAGTTCTCCTGTTGTTAATATTAATAATTATATTTCCCTATCTTTTACTGCACCTTATTTTTTCCGAACTAATATTTTTGTTTCCTAATTCTATTTTTTACCTAATCTTCTTCGATCTATCTCTTTCTAAATTCTTGTTATCCCTGCCTCTAACTGCCTCTGCTCTGACTATGTACTACTACTATTAGTCTGTCTGTAGCTAAGCTTGTCCAGTTGGCCACTCTTTATTTTTAAAACATTTTAAAACTCAGATTCACCAATAGCCCTAGCCACTGAGTCCAGTCCTTTGGGTTGTCCTCTTCTAGTCTTCTTAATCTTCTTGAGAGGCTTTTCGACAATTGCCACCAACAAAATGCCCAACCAGATATTTTACTATTTTTGATAGGATAGGACATACTACTACTGTCTACTCTACTACTCTAGTACCCGATTTGTACTAGTGATGTATGTGGTGTATGTATGTATTTTAACTATTTTTTCAATCTTGCTAGTGAAAAAGAATAAATAGGGGGAGGCGTATATGGCATCTAAAAAATGTATAATGTTTTTTCTAGGTGTACCGACCACCAGTCCCGGGGCCAGCGGCGGGGCAGGCGACGGCAGCCAGGAGGGAGCAGCGGATGTAGCAGCTGCTGCAGGGGTGGGTGAGCCAGCAGCAGTACTTATATTCCTTATATTCCTTACTTATTGACAATAGGTACACACTCGCTGCAAGGGTGTACACTGTATGTAGAGAGAGACCAAGTTGTTGTGAACAACGTTTGAAGAAGACACCCTTTACTTAGCATTAGAGCAATAGCATTAGCGGCAGGAGCTGAGTAACTAACGGCCTCTTCTATCTGACTTCAAGTCAGCTGGGAAAGTTTTATGGAGAAGACTAAGAGTCAGACGACCTTGATGGATGGGTTGAATGAAAAGGGAAAGAAGGATGGAAGGAGGAAGGACGGGCGAGATGTAATAAATGACTGGCAGAGAAGGATGCGTGGGATGCATAGGTGACTGATAGGAATCAGATGCATGGGTGGTTGAAGCCAGGATGGGTGGAAGGTGAAAGAAAAGATATCTGCCTGGGTGGGTGAAACTGTATGGGTGATAGGAAGAATCCTCTGGGGTGTTTCATGGGTCAAACTCAAAGGGAAGGAAGGAAGGACGCATGGGTGGTGGTTTAAAAAAATAACAAATGTATGTTATTGGTGAAACTAAGGAGTCTTGAGAGATTAAGATTTTGTTTTTTTGGAGTTTTTTATTTAGCGCGAACTTGACCCGAAGGTATCGGGTATCAGAGCGCTTTACATAGCACCAGTTGCATTACATGAGGATATATTCATTTTTGTTAGGCACAGGGAGATTAAGTGATTTGCCCAGAATCACAGGACGTTCAGTGTCGTTGCCGAGACTCGAACCCAGTTCCCCAGATTCGAGGTCGACTACCCTAGCCGTTAGGCCAACACCTCTCCCCAATGGATGGATGCCTGGATGGTATTCAATCATCATAGCATAGGTGGAGACTGTCAATGGATGAAGAGTCTTTGAAGAGAATGTAAAAGAAAAATAAACTGCACCAGAGTAGCAAAGCCAAGGAGAATAATAGAAGATTAGAATTGAAAAAATATGAGGCTAGAAGAGCAATGCAATGAGTGATACATGGAAAAATCACTGGGAAGAGAAACAACAGGACTGTTTTTATGCAAAGTTTTTGATTCAAGGTTGTATTTTCAGAATACTCCCTTGACTCACAGTAGTTTGCAAGCACAGCATATATATTGTGTATTTATGTTATCAAGCACCTCCCTCCGACTCCGAGGTCCACTCCCTACCTATGTCATTTATTTTAGACTGTGTCAGCCTGCCATGGGTGGCCTATCGGCTGCATGGTTACACAATTAATCAAAAGTACCTCAAGTGTTGTTCCATATATAATCAATGATCATTTGGATCAGATATCTGCCTTGTTGTAGTAGTCAGGGTAAAAGTGAAATTGAGCAGTTGCACTTGATGTAACAGAGTATGGCCACCCATAATAGAAAAATACGATGATTGTGTAGTTGTAGACTACAGCTTCCCCACCTGCAGACAGTAGTAAATAAAAATAACGTGAGTCTGCGACACAAGTATGTTTGTCTAGGGCGCAAGCTGACTGAGCTGGCATGACGGCTACAACAAGGTTAATTTAGCTAAACAAGAGCGAGAAGAAGAAGACTGGTGTACTCCTTAGTGCCTAGTAGTAGTAATGCCTGAAACTCCCACAAATGGTAGAGGCCTAGGAAGTAGGAGGATACCACAAATGTTATGTACTATGCTTGCTAGTGCTACTGTGCCCCTATGTGTAGAATTAATTTTTGTGTTACTGTTTTGCTAAGAGTATTGGTTACAATAGTCTTTTTTCTTTCTTAATATAGCTACTCCTTCCCAACCAAAAAAAGCAAAACCAGACAGGAAGGAGTTGGCATCCATGGCCCGGCGCCGGAAGCTGGAGGCAGTCTGCAAGGAATATCGGCAGCTGGTGGTTCTGGCCGAGGAGGAGGAGGAGGCGGCAGCAGCCGCAGCCTCCTCCAATGCCCCGGGCCCCAGCCAGGCACCCCCAGTGGTATGGCGCTGCAGTCTGGCAGCCGCCTGCCACACTTCCTTCATAACTGCTGCCCCCCTGTAGATGTAATTATAAATCTTTCAAGCACCGCATGCTCCTCCGAGTGGCACGCCTTGAGGAGCAGATAAAGGTCCTGGAGGGTAACAAGCGACGATCCCTCCGCTAGAGAACTCTTCCGTATTGCCCCTTTTTTAATCTTTTTTTTGGTGGGTGGGAATTGGGCGTTGTCGTTGGGGAAAAGTTGGGGTTTATATTTATTATTTATTATGGACAATTGACCGGACATTGGTTGCACTATTTCTTTATCTTTGGACATTGGTTGGGGTTAGGGAGAGGGGTGGG
The DNA here is from genome assembly GCA_963921515.1 of Calotriton arnoldi. Classification (NCBI taxonomy): domain Eukaryota; kingdom Metazoa; phylum Chordata; class Amphibia; order Caudata; family Salamandridae; genus Calotriton; species Calotriton arnoldi. Next base: position 479,894 of record CAWUFW010005253.1, read on the forward strand.
TCAGGTGTTGTGGGATTTTTTACATTAGTTTATTTTGTTAGTGTTAATAAATTATATTGATACTTAAACTTTACATACGATGTAAATGTTTTGTGGGGGTTACTCTTTTACTTCACAGAGTTTCCTTTGCTGCTGCAGGGCTGCAGCCAGTTTTTGATTTAAATAATCTGCCGATATAGTGTAACACACGAACAGATAGATGTGGTACCCTCACTTGTGAGTGACTTGTCATACTTGTACTGTCAGCCTCTGCTCCTAGTCTATGCAGTCTGCAATTGGACTCGGAAGGGTGTGGATGTGTGAATTAATGAATTAATTTCCATATTATTAATTATGCCTCCCCCAAACTTCTTCTCTTACCTGTGATTGATGTTTATTTAAACTTAGTTAAAGCGATGGCTGCATGGTGATGATGGTTTGGTTTCCCAAGATGCCATGGTGGTGGTGGTAGTAGTAGTAGTAGACACTGGCAGTAGCATTTGCAAAAAAAGAAAATGAGGCAGTCAGTCGCCTGAGGGAGACTTGGGAAGGAGTAGTAGAATGAAGTACAGTACACATAAAGACTGCCAAACAAGAAACCATACTGATTAGCAATGCTAAAGTAAAATAAAACATAATGGTGGTGGGGATAGCCTAGTACAAGTAACAAACTTTAGTTGACTCGACCTATGAAGTGGACAAGCATGACCTTTAGTGTGGTAAGGATGATGAATCGATGCCGGCAATTAATTATGATGGATTATGTTCCTCTGGAAAGAAAATTGACTTGTAAATACTGAGCATGGGTGGGCAAGCAGAAGAAGATCCTCGCCCTGCCTTGAGATAGTGTTGCTTTCACCACATCTGCCCCAGCAAGTGTGTGATTAATTATTGGTGTAAATTAATTAAATGTAATCACACCTCAATATAAATCACACAGCCCGGGTGAAGAGGGTTAGGGCTTGATGAATGGTTGGGAAGAGGTATTTTGAGGGAAAGGTTTGACAAAGACAAACACTACACATGGACAACACACAATCTTGGCAGACGACCATCATATTCATAAATCTGTTTAGGGAGAAAACGGAAATGCATGCATGATGATGACTTGATTGTTAATGATAAGTGGTACTAGCTAGACTAGTAGACAGCACAGGGCAGCAGTATATTATTAATTATTATTATTATGCAATTGCCTTGTGTGTCGGCCCTCAAAGAGACCCAAATTACATACATTTTATGTTCTGTTGTACTGGGCTTCCTTTTAAAGCTAGCAAAGAAAATTTAAAAATAGCTGTAGGGATCAATTATAAGCAAAGAGCAAATATAATAAACAACAACACACAGACGTAATAATTGAAGAGAAATAATGAATCAAATTAATTAAAAGATGATGAATGATACTAAGTTACTTATGTTTGGTCAAATTGGGGAGTTGCATCTCTGCATTCCTCTTGGTCCTCCCTTCCATGGATGCTCCGTCCGTCAATCTTGGGTGCCACTGCCTGCCTGGTGGATGCGGATTGGTAAGGTAAGTGTGAGTTGTTTTTCCCAGTATCGCAGCACAGGGCAAAGGCCGGCCTGTAAATGTAGATGGAAAAACAAAAGGGATATTGAAAAATCAAGGAGAAAAAAAATGCATAAATTACGGAGGAGTGCAACAAGAACACTTTCAGAGGCGGCATGGCTAAATCATCATCTCTACTCTGTTTCCAGCATTAACCTAAAACAACAACAGGACAGAACAGGCCCACGGCACCCACCCAACCTGCACTTAGCTTAGATTTTGAGCCATACCGAGCAGCAAGCACACATATACAGCAACATAGCATTTTCCAAATTAAGTAACTAAATCAATGCACCGCTGTCAGTCATGGCACTACACTCGACTCCACCACTACACAGACATGTAGGTCTGCTGTGGTTGTTGTTGACTTGTTTACCTTTTAGGCCACTTCATGAAATGCCCCAAGTTATTCCATCAATCATCTCTAATCCTACTGACTGACTGCAATGAGTTTAGTATGGTCATCATCATCATGGTGTCCAACTCAGTCTCTAGTGTACCTAGTGAGTCCAGATTCCATATTCAAAAATGCAATGGATCGGCCTGCAGCAGAAGTACATTTTTGTTATTAACAACAAGAAGGGAAACATTGACTTGAGTCACTTTTACTGTGTAGATTAAATACTAGTACACTTCATGCACAACAACAACACAAACACAAATCACTCAGAGTCAGCGTCCAATGCATGGCATGCCATCCATCATTACCTGTTGTTCTTAAGGGGCAGTCCCTCTCGGCTCGGAAAGGAGGATAGCTGTAGTCATGTTCTTTGGAGGGACTCGACGAGGCAGGCACACATTTCTTGTACTATTCTCCGTCCAATGTCTGGCTTGAGGGAAATGGATTTAGGGCGAGTCAGAATGGAGCAGGACTCGGAGGAGTGGACTTACTTCTTTAATAAATGCACACAGTTGCAACTCTAATATGGCAATAAAAAGAGTAAGACTGTGGTGATGGATTTGTTGTGATTCAAACCAGAAAGACAGAGACACACATAAATAATAAAAGTAAATAAGGAAGAAAGTAACAAGTTGAAAGCCTAGTTGTCAGGGAAGTAGAGCTCGTCCTCTGGTGGTTCACCCAGAAGTAGGTCATATAACACACTACTTCAATGACCTAAGTCGCCGTTATTCTCTTCCTGCTGTGATACTTCAGGTATGGTATAATCCAGTGGTATAAAGTGCTGATTCATTTAGATCATGGTTAACCTCTCTACGTTTTGGGGCAAGAGACTGGTCCTTTTCACTGTTACAACGACACCAGCAGCACTGAAAACACGCTCAGAAGAGACTCTTGCGACAGGGCAAGCCAGATAGTTTATCGCCAGCATGCTGAGCACTGGCCATTGGCGCATTTCCCCATACCAAGACAGCAATGGGTTTTGATTAATGTAGACATCTGTTGGGTCATCCAGATAGGCCTGGACCATCCGCTCAATGCTCAGGGGTGCTGCCTCTTTTGCCTTAGCTTCAGCACTGGACCTAACAAGCCCTTGCTTTAGAAACCATTCCTGTGCCGATTTTGATGGGGCTGATGATCCTGTTATTGTTGTTGTTGATGTTGTTCTTGGTGTTGTTGGTGGTTTTGGCTGCTGTGAGCTAACCGCACTGCCCTCAGGTTCTGAAGTTGAACTTGATGCCAGCTGCCCTGCAGTATTTGTTGTGGCCTGGAGTAGCGGGCCTCTAATTGCCAGCCGTTCTTTTTCTAAGCAACTGGCTTCCACAGCTATCCAAGTTTTGTACTTGGCAACATCCACTTCTGAAAAAGTAACCAATGTGTTAGTGTTCAGTACTGCTTTGTACCGTGGATCCAGAATTGTGGCAGAAATGTAATGGTTGGACGGCACAATGTCTCTTTGCACCCTTGTATTTTCAGACAAGCAAAGGGTTAAGCTCTCCACCAACTCATATGCTTCTTTTTTTCCTCCACACCTGCATACATTGCAGACACCCCCTTCAGCTGTTCCTGTAGCATGTGCAACAATGGGATAGCTTGGCCCATAGTACAGTCCTTCTTGCTGACTTCAAGAGTGAAGCGCTCAAAAGGATGTAGCATTTCTGTCAGGCATTTAACTATGCCCCATTGGTCCATCTCAATGGTCATGCCTTTCACAGTAGCATCCCCTCTTTGCATGACATATTCATTGATTGGTCTGTACTGCTCAAACATACGTTCAAGCATGTAATAAGTTGAGTTCCAACATGTTGGCACCTCCTGGATAAGTGCTTTAACTGGCACTCTATGCTCAAGTTGAATGATCCTCAGCTGCTTCTGGGCTTTAAAAGAATGGCTGAAATGTATGCAGATTCTTCTGCGGTTGTTCAGTAAGTTGCTGACTCTGTCTTCTTTTTTCAGAAAGTCTTGAACAATAATGTTAATGCAGTGTGCCAAACACAGGACCCTGAAACAGCTACCATCGTACATGTCCCTAACTATATTACTGCCATTGTCCGTGGCAACAAAACCAATGTTAAGCCTTCTCTGGTGCAGCCATTCAAAGACCTTGCTGTTAAACTCTTCCAAAATGTTTGCAGCAGTATGAGTGGCATTAAAAATCTCAGCAGTGTCAATACCTACAGATATCTTTTCCCTAACCCCCACAAAAGAGATCCATTGTGCAGTGTTGCACATGTAATCAGTGGCTTGGCAACTGGTCCACATGTCTATTGTCAGGTGGATAGTGTGAACAGCACTCTGCTGCAAAGCTTGTCCAAGCAATTCCAGCACGTCGTGATGTAGTGTTGGAACAGCAACTCTGGCAAAATAGGACCGGCTGGGAACCTTCCATTTTGGGCAGATGGCTGTCACAAATTCAAGAAAACCCACCCCTTCCATAAAATAAATAGGGAGGAGGTCCAGTGCTAACATTTTAGCCAGCATCGCATTGTACAAACGTGCCGTTGGGTGGTTGCGTTCGTACTGCACCTCTGACCTAAACATGCTGAGAATGGTAGGCTGAATTTTTTTCTTTTCTGGTGCCACTGATGCAGGTGACTTCTTGCCACCAGATGTTGTTAGGCTCATCGCCGCACATTTTTTCATTGTGGTACTCTCTTGCCTTAGTGTCTCAGCCTGACTCTTACTCTTTGCCACTGAGATGTTGCTGAGGCTGATGAGGATGTAAGCGATACCACTGCACTGCTGGGGACAGGGCTACTTTGTGTACCAGAGAAAATGTCTCCATCTTGTTCATCTTCCACCACAATCATATCACCTACTTCTTCATAACCACCAACAGCAATGGGTGCAGTTTTTTGGCCTTTAAGGTGCGCCTCCCACTGGATCAAGTGGTGTTTTTTCAGATGGGTTGTTTGGCCTCCGGTACCATAGTTTGTACCAAGCTTACCTCGACTAACACCTTGTCCACAAATGGAGCATGTAGCAACGTTCTCCTCCTTCCTGCTAGCCGAAAAGAAATCCCAAACTGGGGAGGTGAACTTTCTGGTGCTGCTGGAGGAGGTGCCACTTGCAATGCCGGACGAACTGGAAGGTGGGCGTCGTGGAGTCTGACTCTCTGCAGACGCAGTACCTACTTCTACTGTGGTGGTTGTGCTGGATGTAGGTCGCTGCCGGGCCCTTGCAAATGCAAATATGGAAGCTGCAGGTGGTGTTGGTGTTATCTGTATTGGTCGTATCCATGCCACATCCCTCACTGCAATTTGGGATGGAGTAGTGTCGGTCTCCACTGGGGCGGGACTAATGTCCATAATGACTGGCTCATCATCATCCTCCTCTTCTTGATCTACCTCTAAACCTCTAAGGCTTTCTGGAACCTTCCTTTTCCCTAGCCTTCTCTCATGGTGTGTCTCACTCTCAGACTGAGGTGGTGGCATCCAATTGGCATCTAGATCATCAAAAGGGGGGCTTGCAGAAGAACTCGATAGACTAACCCTCCTTTTCCTTGCTGGGGATCTGGAAGACAACGGATCTTCTGAAAGAGTGGCTTGCTCTTCTTCCTGTGCAGGAAGCCCTATCTCCTGAACTGCCCCTACTTCGGGAGTAACAATTACTATTGTGAGCGGTGGTTGCAGCTGTTGTCCACTTATCTGAGTTTCCTGTGTTGATTGGGTACTACTTTGCGATAACCATAAGTCAATTTTAACATCACTGCTCATCGGCATTGTCGTGATTAGACTGGCTGCCTCTGCGACAGACATGGGCTTGGGCCTAGGTCTAAGGGATGGGTCCACTGATGCGGGGGTGCTCCCAGCTTGCTCTCCGGACACCACTGCTGCAGGCGCAGTTTTTTGTTTCCCAAAAAGCATCTTGGGCAGCACACCAGTCTTGGTGAGTGGCAGTTCCTTCTTCTCACTGGCAACTTTCTTGGTACTGGAGGACCTGGTATCTTTCTTTGGGGTATTTTGATTGCGCTGCTCCCTCTGGGGAGGGCGTCTCGAATAGCACTCTTTAATTAGTTTTCAAGAAATTCCACATATGTAAATAATTTCAATGGTCAATTTTATTCTGTTGGTACTTAATTGTTTTCCATATTTTTAAAGTCCGACTTGTGTATTACTTATCCTCAGTAATATTAGCCATATGGATTAGTTTATGTACATTGCCCAATGCATTTCGGGCGTTGCCCTTCATCAGGGGTTTCGATCTGTAAATAAAGAGGTGGTATTAAATTAAGCACAAAGTAAAAGTACGAGATGCACAAGTATCAGTTATTGGTATGTCAACACATTTATCCACTACTATGTCTCAATGCATGAGTGATGAGGTAACCGGGAGTATGTGAATCGGTGGAAACTTTCATAGCCAGTATTTTGAAAGCTCTGTTACAATAATTTACGATGATCAAAAACGACGGTGGTCAAGAAACAAACAGAGATGGTGCAGAGGAAACGTGACTTGTGGTTAAACATGTGAACTGGTGACGTCAACGTGAGTTCGTGAAAAACCAATGTTATGGCAACCCGTGCTATCGTGAAATAAACTTGTGTTATCATGAAATGAACGCGGCAAAGGACCCATGTGGTAAACGACCAGTGATGTAACAACCAATGCTGCCGTGAGGAATTAACGCGGGGGTGAACGATCAATGAAATGTTGATGAAATATTAAAACCCTGGTTCTAAACTGTATAATGTGTGAAATACACTTACTGAACGTGGTCTTCAGTTTCAATAGGCTTTCAGCGATGAAAATAAAATAAAATGAAAGATCGGTCAATGTCACGTAATCAACCGGCTAGGTGTAGTGAGAGCTCAGTTATTGCGGGGGTTGCTCACCGAGTGTAGAAAAAGATATATCCGTGGTTGATCCTTCAAGCTTCCCGGGTGTTTCGAAAAGTGAGTTGTTACGGAACGGACGTAAATACCATGTGAACCCGGAAGTCCTTGATCTAGTGATTGTGAAAGACGGACTCAAAAATGTTCAGTGATGTGAAACTAGAAATGAACAATGGACTACGAGTAAACTACGAACAGTGAAATAAACTAAGAATGAACAGTGACTAAACGGTGAATGAGATAAAATAAAATAAAATGAGATGTGGTGACCATGAGTTGAACGTAACGTCCTGGGCATGGTGTGATTCCCATATTTTAAAGAGAAAAGGACCAATAATGCATGTTGGGTGATGTAGTTCTCAATGTTCAGTATAATGGTCAAATTGAGAATGAAACCACAGTATATGAAACACTAATTATATAAAAATGATAAGAAACAACTTAAATCCAGTCTCTCGTTAAGGCCCTTAGGATTGACGGTGTTCAGTTGGTTTATCCAATATGCTTCTCTTTGTAAGAGGTATTGTGTATTGTCTCTTCCTGGAAGGATTGGTACCTGTTCGAGTACCGTAAATTTCAACTGGCTGACGTTGTGAGTCATCGTATTGAAGTGAACTGCAACTGTTGATTTGGGATTCCTCAAGCGGATATTGCTTTTATGTTCGATCAAGCGTGTTTTGATTTTACGTTCGGTTTTGCCAACGTATGCTTGTCCGCATGGGCATTTCAACATGTACACTATGTTAGAGCTGTCACATGTGGCCGTTACTCTCAATTTTATGGGTGTTCCTTTAGATGGATGAAGGATTTGATTTCCTTTAATGATTGCGTTGCAGTTTCCACAATTCATGCAGGGGAGAGTCCCCCTGTATGTAGTTTTTTTGTTATCCTCTGCTTTTTTGTTGAGTATTTCCTTGAGGTTGCATGTTCGAAGGTAAGCGAACCTGGGTGATTGACTGAAAATACCTTTGAAGTCGTCTTCAAGTGTAAGGAGTGACCAGTGTTTGAGAATGGATTTTTTAATGCTCATGCTCCGGGTGGAGAATTTTGATATGAAGGTCATACGTGGCTTTTCATTGCTGGCAGATTTTGTTAATAGTAAGTTCTCCCTTTCTCTCCGTCAACCCTGTTGCCAGCTTCACGCAAGGTGTTGTCCGGGTAACCCCTCTCTCTGAATTTCTCAATGATGGTGTGTTTACTGTTCTGATAGGCGTCTTCTGTTGACGAGATCCTTTTGATTCGTAGTAACTGGGAGAATGGTAAGTGTTTTTCAGTGCAGGTTGATGAAAGCTCCTGTGATGTAACAAATTATTGCGATCTGTGTCTTTGGTGTAGACGCTCGTGAATAATTGTCTGTCCTGAAATTTGATAAGCACGTCCAAGAATGTGATCTCAGTTTTGTGGATGTGGGAAGTGAAACCAATTCTCTCGTTGATATTATCTAGATCTGCTATGGCCAAAGTGAGTTCTTCTTCTGAACCTTTCTACAGGACAAAGATATCATCAATGTATCTTTTGTATAAAATAAGGTGATCTGTCCAAATTTTTTGATTGAGTATGTTGTCGAGTTCAAACCTATGCATAAAAATATTCGCGTAAGCCGGAGCTGCACAATTTCCCATGCTGGTACCAGAGGATTGAACAAAAAACTCATCTTGCCATTTAAAGTAACTGTGAAAAACGGTAAAATGAAGAAGTTCCATCAGAAAGATTTTTAAGTTTTCATCTTTGTCTGTGAGAATTAAAAACGATTCCACTGCTTCTATACCCAAATTGTGAGGTATGGAGGTATAAAGTGATTTTACATCAATGGTACATAGTATCATTTCATCGGTGAAGCTGGAATTGAAATAGTTTAAAATATTTAAGAAGTGAGTTGTGTCCTTGATGTACGTAGTCATGCTTTGAACGATGGGTTGTAGATGTCTGTCCAAATATTTTCCCACTGGTTCATGAATGGTGTTGATTGTAGAAACAATAGGTCTGAATGGCGGTTTGGTAGAGTGTTTGTGAATTTTGGGGATCATATATATGTACGGGATGGCTGTTTTTTTTTTGTGAGATAATCCATTTCCTTTTGATTGATAGTTCCGAGTTCCAATGCTTTATCAATGATGTTAGCGTGTATCTTGGAGAATTGGTGGGTAGGATCACTTGTTAATTTCATGTAAGTGTTGTCATCATTTACGTGGGTGTCCACGTTCTCGAGGTAAAAGTCAGTATCTAAGATGACTAGGGCACCCCCTTTTTGTGCCTGACGGATGGTTATTTGATTCTTTTGAGCCACTTGTTCCAAAGCGGTCCTTTATTTCTGTGTAATGTTAGTACTTTTGGATCGGGGTTGTTGAAAGATGGTTTTTAGGTCTTTTAGAACTACCTTTTCAAAAGCGTCTAAAACTTTGTGACTGATTGGTGCTGTGTATCTGCTTTTGTTGCGTAATCCCAGAAGAGTATCTCGCCTTGGTTCATCCGGTTTATCAATGATGTTCTCGAAGAAATGTCTCAGTCGTAATACCCTTAGAAATTTGTATATGCTGATTTGTGTTTCTAGTAAATTGGAGTGGTATGTTGGAACATAAGAAGTTCCCTTTTGTAATGTCTTCATTTGGATATCCGTTAACTTTTCTCTTGAAATTTTGATCACTAGGGTTTTTGACTCCTCGTGTTTTTGGCTATTGATTCGGTTGTTTTTCTTGTGTAACTTTCCCCTCCTGGTTAATCGCTTAGTGCAGAGCCTCTCTCTAAAAAAGGCTGACTTGTTGTTTGAGGTGAGACCGAAGTTGATGGTGTTTCAAGGGTGGGTCTGAAATTATCTCCAGATGTTATGATGGTACCAACAACTTGTCTTGGATTATCTCGAGATGTCAATTGTTTGCTTCTGTGTTGAGAATCATCCGAGGATGATGTATCATAATCGGAGGGTCTTCCAGTGTTTGGTCTTTGTTGCCTCCGGCGTGCGTATATTTCCGCCCAGTTATACACCTCTCCCATCTTGTAATCTATAGTGTCTCTTTTGAATTTACGAATTTTACGATCATTTATCTCATTAGTGTAGATGTCCAGTTGAGTGTTAATGTCTTGTAAAGCCATATCCCAATCTTCTTTGTTCATGCCTTTGGTAAGATCTTCCTTTAGTTGAATAACTTCCTTATTGAGCTCTTCTAGTAATTTGGATAATTCCTCTATTATTAGTAAAATTAAATCGAGGGAGCATTTATTGAGTATTGCGTGCCATTGTTCAGTGAACCGTATATTGTTTTTGCACAAGGTAGATTTCAAGGAAATTCGCAATCCACGTGGTATACGTTGAGCTCTGTGGTATTTGATTAGGGTGATTGCGTGTAGTCGTTGGTTAATAGCGCGTTTAGACATGTATAATAACTGTTTGATGTTGGCTTGAGTGGATCCGGTACTTGTCGTTGTGCTATCTATGTCCTCTATGAGGGAGTAAATACGTTGTGTTTCGTCATTTGTGTAACAGAAGGTTTCTGCTCTTTGTTCAGTTAAATTCATTATATCTTCAAAAGACATCTTGATATTGGGTGCGAGGTCCCGTGTACTCAGGAAATCATGAGAGGTGAGGACTTTTGTCTGGCAGTACAACAGGTGATGATGACATCTCCTCCTCAGTCTTTTGTGCACCTAAAAGCAAAGAAGCCAGAAGAACATCAGTGAAACGTGGCATTTGTTGTTGTGGTTCAATTACTACTAGTACAAACAAGTAAAATAATATATAACTTAGTGTGTGGTTACACTAGTTAGTGTTATTAATATTATTAAATTGTATTAACTCCGTTGAGTTATTAAAGAACATAACAACAGCGTAGCCATTTGTGAGACTTTGACAACAAGGGCTTTCATGGTGTACTGAGTACACCTCAGGAAGGATAGGGAAGAAGAAGAACAAAAACAAAAATACAAATGTTATGGAACCTGTTTGGCATTGGCGTGAGATGCAGCATTCTTGGAGCTGCAGCTGGCAATGGGGATGGAAGCAGTAAGCTAAGAGGAACAAAGGAAAGACATGCAGGCCTACAGCAAAAGCAGCACACTAACTAGTACTACCACTACAAAATGGCCACCATCCACATGGTCACTCACAGTTACAACAAGCAGGAGGCCTGGAAAACAATGAACTCAAGCAGGCCATAGGCCAGACAAAGGAGGCATGCTAAACAACACAGCTTTAATGCAACAATGCAAAACCAAAATCCACAGGGTTAAAAAAGGTTTGCAAGTTACACAACAACCACACCACACACATCCAACAAAGGCATTTATTTAACACATCCGAAAAACGTGAAATATGCCAAAAAAGCACATTTTGCAATTCAATCCAATGCCATCCATGGCCTAAATGATGTTTAAATTCAACATACACCACAGAAACAGTTGTTTCATGCACCCATGAGTAGCTCTGGGCCTACTGGCTGAAAGGCCTGTTGGAAGACTACTGGGCTAGTAAATTAAATGCATTTTGTAAATTAATTTCCAAAGTTGAAGAAAATGCAGTGAAGTGTGCAACATGTTTCCTTTATAAAAGATGAAAAATTACTTACAAAGAAACAACTAGGCTCCTACTGAACTGCAGGCAACCCACCACAATAAAGTTTTAAAAAAACAATGAAAAGTCCAAAAAAATGTAGGTGCAATGCCACCAATTTTCCAACTTACTTGTGAAATCTCATATTAAAAAGTCCTCAAATCCAATGATATATGATGCAGCAGCCACAAAGAGTGATCCTTCCAGCTCCAAATCCAAATGAAAAGTGAACAGGAGATGGACAAAGCACTGGGAGGAGCCAGCTGGACAGGAACAGGAAGTTGGAGACTCTGGGGCACTTCCTTCCTCTTAAAAAAAAAAACTAAAAAAAGAAAAAGGACTCCTTGCACAAAAAAGTACAGCCACATGTCTACCTGAGGAGTATTTTTAATCCAAATCACCGTTTCAAGAAGGTTTTGATGCTGCTCAAGAGATATTCTTCTCCAGATTGCACATTCTGCGTGTTCGGGATCACAAGCTTTGCAAAACTGCCGGAAGTCCGATGGCGCGCCCAAATGACATGTTTGCGATCGCACACTCTCGCGGGAACGTGCAGCCGGCTACCAATTCTTGTGGCACTCGCGAACAGATGTGAAATCTTATCGGTGATCGCAGGCATCCCGGTAAGGCACTCTTGCGCGCTCAAAAATGCATTTTGAGAGCGCAAACATAAAAAAACTCTGCTCTGCTGCGGAGCGCGGAGTTTTCAGTAACTCCACGTTCTACACGGAACATGGAGTTGCCAAAAATCTGCAAACTCAGCGAGCAGAGCGGAGTTTACGCCCATGGTTAGTTCTGACACAACAATGCTCAGCAACAATTTTGTGACATGTCCAAAACTCTTGAGAAGATAACTTTCGCTATCTCAAACTTACCTACTTGCAAAGTACCTGGCAATAATTAGCCTCTGATGCTGATTGAAATTCATAAAGCTTACTGTAACATATTTGCCCCTCGGCTTCTACGGGTCTACAACGAAGCAATAACATCAGACATTCTCCTCCTCACTGTTAGATAGACAATACACACACCTCAACACATTGTGACTCTTACAGGCTGCAATCCATCACCAATGTCAATGCTAAAATTTGTGCTAAGGTACTAGCTAACAGGCCTAATATTACTGTCTCACCTGGTCCTGTCTGATCAGGCAGGATTCATCCAAGTAACATCTATGGCCCATAATTTATGAAGCCTCTTTGCTTTGATATGTCATCTTGATCCAGACATAGAGGCCATGGCCATCTCTCTAAATTCCTTCAAGGCGAATGGAACTTGTGGCACCTTCAGAACTACTTATCAGGACACTCCTGGACCTGTGGAGGATTCAGAAGAAGGTCTGCCCTGCTGTCTGAAGCAGGAAGACTGGACATGCTTTCCATGAACCCAGGATCACCAGAAGGGACGCCAAAGGTTGGATGGCTGACGTTTTGTGTGAGCTGCAGGGACGCAACAAGCTACTAAAGGTCTCCCTTCAACTGTTCCACACCCAAGGCCTTTTTGTTTCCACATAAATCAATCAAACATTTAGCAATCAAACATTTATAGAGCACAGGAAATCACCCTTGAGGGTCTCAAGGTGCTGAAGCTGTTTGCTGCTACATAGAGGTTTCATAATTCAAACATCTAGGTCTTTGATTTTCTTCTGAATTGCTGGTGCAACTGTGCGGTCCTGAGGTGCAGGAGAAGGTTATTCCAAGCCTTGGCTGCCAGATGTGAGAAGGAAAGTCATCCTCTGTTGGCTCAACAAAACTGTGGGGTGTCTGCAAGGATGAGGGAAGCTGATTGAAGGTGTCTGGTTGGTTGGCAGAGGGTCAGGTATTTGTTGGTGTATGCTGGTCCTTTGTTCTTCCTCTGGAGACACGCCCGCTTTGAGACGCGGTCATGCACAGGCGAGGACTATCATGGAGACATGTTTTTAAATGGCAAAAGTTTGACATAGCTCAAAATACCTCATTCTGTGGATGTGGTGACTTGGCTAGAAACCTTCTCTCACTGTATGAATGTTGTTGGCATGATCTAAGTTTCCTTTTGATCCTAGTTTTCACCCTGTATTTAAGTCTTGAACTACAGCTTGAACTTTAGCCTCAGACAGATTTGTCCCCCAAAAAACTTTGACCTCCTTTGAGCTACTATTGATACCCCCAATATCTATAAACCTCAAAAATGTAAAGGTGAATCAAAATCAAAAATTCCACCGAAACGTGCATTGACCTGTTGATTTGACATCCCAACTTACAACACAACAATGGCTTTTTCCTGACGTTCTCTCTCTGTTGTTACCATCTGTATATGTAATTGCGGTTTGGAAGGCTATGTATGAGATGTGACTGTGATAGTGTGCTGCTAGTGTGAGAAGAGAATGGTTTTGTGTGGTTGGTTGCTGGGGGCACATATTAAGAGATGTACTGCACATGTCTCTAAAACATTGTACAGTTTCTAATTTATTTTTTCCTACAAAGACAAACATTTGATGCACTATAATGCGGAAGAAATGTATAATTTGAACCAATCATCAATATGTGTATTTATGAAAATGTTTTTGACTTTATATAATTAAATTAGAAGGAATTCTAATTGAGAAAAATAAAAATTAAAAATAAGATAAAGATAAGTGTGTCTATGTCTTTGACTCTTATATAATAAGTTTAGTGGTGGTCAACCCATAGAGCTTTTACAAGCCAACAAAGAAGCAATACATGTCTTGTGGGAGCTTTCTTTGCTCTTTATTGTTTTTCCCCCTCGGTCATGGATCTATAAAGTGTTTTCAGGGGTTACCTTTCTCATATAGTGTGCTGGTCCTTTGTTGTGAAGGGCCTTATAGGTGTGGGTCAGCATCTTGAACTGGCATCTCTTCTGAATCGGGAGCAAGTATATTTTCTTCAGATGTGGTTTAATGTGGGTACTTTTGGGGAGGGCGAGTATGAGTCTTGCCACTGAGTTCAGTATGGTTTTGAGATTCGTCAGGAGGCGTGCAGTAATTCCTACATGGAGCATGTTTCCTTAGTCCAGTCTGCTGGTGATGAGGGCTTGTGTGATGTTCCTTCTGGTGTTTGCCGGGAGCCACCTTAAGAATCTCGAAGGAATACACAACACACTACAAGAGAGCAATTCACAGTCATGTTTCCCTGGACACTGGCAGAAAGGCACATTTGGTTTAAGCAGAAAAATGCTAACTTTCGAAAAGTTGCATTTTCAGAATAGTAACTTAAAATCTGAATTTACCATTAATGAGAGCTATCAATTACAATCTAAATGCGTGGATGAAGCATTCTCAAACTATTCCCAAACTGAGATTATCACCTATTAAGTATAATAAGGTAAACCAGGGTTAGTCTATGGAGACATAGCGTAACAACATTGAAAAATGACTTTAGGATGACTTATAAATATTACTCAGTACATTTGGGCCTGGCAAAGGATTACTTTGTAGAGTTGAAATGATAGTTTAAAACTGCACAGTAGGCTGCAGTGGCAGGCCTGGAACATGTTTAACAATGCTGCTTTAGTGGAGGGCCCAACAAGTGCTACGCCCACTATTTGCATTTAATTTACTGGCCTTGGTTAAAGGTAGAATCCTATACTAAGGACATACAACTAAATTAAATATACCAATCAGGTGTAGGCCAATTTTAATATGTTTGAATGGGATAGCACAAACACTTTATCACTGGTTAGCATGATTAAATTGTGCAAAGTCCTAAAAGCCAACAAAAACAGGTTCAGCAAAGGAAGGCAACAAATTGGACTGACCCTGTAAAGAGGGCTCTGTCCAACACCTGAATTAATTTAGTACATTCAGAATATAGTGACCAGCTCATATGTCTGCCCACCCCGTATGAACAGGACATGGAAGGAAAAGTCTGTAATGGGGTAAATAAGTATAACAAAGGAAGTAGCATTTTAGGGAGAGGGAAGGCATCATGCTTTTCCTGACCTTTCTATCAAGAATATCTGTAAAGGGAATACAAAATATAATAGACGTAGGTACCAAAGGTTAACAGCACTCCTCATCTGCAAAACCAACCATTTTTTAAGTTTGTCACACTGCGAAATCAACCTCACTTCCTCATAACAAAGTGATGTTTGTTTTCATCTTCCTTTAAACTCATCTACAGAGTGACAATGATAATACAGACTTATAGATGAATGCTGCTGAGCACTGATGCTCCAGGCCTCTGCAGCATCCAAATGATATGTTAGAAGGGCAAGAATAGCTGGTGGCTACATAACAGTAACAGTAATATAGGGTACACAATTTAGACTAGACATAGATCAACACATTACAAAATATTAGTGATTGGGAGCTACAGTGTGCAATACTAGATTAATAAAGATGATTTTATCCACAAACTTAGATTGAAACAATGGTGGTTCTCTCCTACAAACATTTTCAAAGATGGAGCCCTTCTCACCACTTGGTTACTAGTAGAGCCAGCAAGTCCCTTCTGGGTTGTTGTGCTCACTTAAGGGACATGAGGTTCAATAACTTACAGCTTCTGCAGGAATAGTACCTGAATATGAGACCTTTCTTTTCAACCATAGTTTCAAGGTCAACAGGTGCAGGTCCTAACAGATTATTTTTGGTGTCAGCAAGCAAGCCAGTGGGGCATGAAAGGTACTGCAGGAGGATGCAATGCATCTTTGGGCATGATGCATGGACATCCTGACTCGGTTGTCAGTTTCTCATCTGGCAGGAACCTGAAATATATAAACTGATTGATTGAACTGACTGTCCTCAATAAAAAACAAATGGGTGCTATAGCAGAGTGTGGTCAACATGATCTTCCACAAGTGATATTCATCCCCAATAGACCCATATCAGATTGTGAGTGATGGACTTGGCCCACATCTGCAGGGTCACAACTTAAATGTTTTGCCTACAATACTGTGTTTTCTGCATTTGTTCCCTAAAGTATTGCAAAATTGGCCTACATCTGATTGGCACATTTAATTTACCTATAAGTCCATATTATATTACCCAGGGCCCATAAACCCCAATGCTACTAGTGGGCTTGCAGCAATTATTATGTGACACACTAAAGTAGAACTTTTAAACATGTCTCAAGCCTGCCATTGCTGTCTGGAGTGTAGTTTTAAACATCTAATGCCACCTGGCAAAATAAACATTTTGCCAGGCCTAAACCTTGCTTTTTAATACCTTAGTCACCCCTAAGGTAGGCCCTAAACAGTCCATAGGACAGGGTACCTTATTTTTAAAAAGCATGATGTGTTTTAAGTGTTACATGTCCTAGTAAGGAAAAACTCTTACATTTGATTTTCTCTACTGTAAGTCCTACCTCTCCCATGGGATAACATTGGATTATCTTATTACATTTAATATGAGCTAACTTTAAACTGGAAAAAGGCATGTATATCATGTTTGGACTCACAGGAATTGCAATTTAAGACCCCTTTAATGGTAAAGTTTAATCTTAAGTCACAATTCTGAAAATTACACTTTTAGAAAGTTGACTGTTTCTTGCCCTGACCTTTTGGTGTCCTGGGTCACGTGACCCTGGTGTTAGACTTTGTATATTCCTCCCAGACAGTGAGACAAAAGGGCTTAGGTATGGGCAAGAGTGGCCATCCTGACAAGATGGGTGGGGGCAGAGCTGTTCCCCGCCCGACTTACACTTGCACATCAAAGGGGTTTACCTATAGCAAACACAAAGAAACCTAACACCAGTCTTTTGTCACCCCAAATGTATTGGCAGGAGAAGGAAAGAAGTTTCCAGAACCAGAATTGGGAGTAGCCTAGGAAATCGCCCCACACCAAAGGATGACACCTGGTATAAATATTGAACCTTCAGATTAACTCTTCAGTACACTTCTAGACCTGTGGAAGACTTCAGGAAGACTTCCTTGTGCCTCAGAGGCTGCTTGAGGCCTGCCTTGTGCCCCAGGAGACTGCACTTCTGCTTGAAGCCTGCCTAGCTGCTTGAACCCAGGTCTACCAGAGTGAATGAAAGGCTAGTTGGCTGGCCACCAGTTTGATCTACAGATACATAACCAGCTTCAGAGACCTTGAACCCTGCACCTGTCCTCTGCTGGTATGAGCCCTAACTCCCTAAGTGGTGCCTCTCCAGTTATGGATCACTGGTTGTGGTTTTGAAGGTGCTGCCCCTGCCTAAATCTAAACCAAAAAGTGGCCTGAGAACCAACAGAAGTCCTGGACCTACCAGCTCGTTTAACCACCCAAGGTGCTTTGCCAGTCGGGCTCACTCTGCTGTAGATTCTGGGATGTTCTTCTCTGCAGCAGCAAATCCTTTTCAGCTGCATCTCTCCACAAAGGTATTCGGCCTCGTGGCAACCTCATCAGTTACAGCCTGCAGCTTTGTCCCGCTGGAGATTTTCAACTTCCCAAAAAATACCAAATTCCGTAGGTAGAAATCTTCACCACAACTCTGTCCTACACCTGCCCAACTATGACGCCTTCTTCTTGGAGAATGCCGGCTGCCTTGCTGCACTAAATTTACCTCCTCAGGGAAGTTTTCTTCAAATTATCTTAAAGTCTGAATGTAATTGAGACTGTACCCAATCCATCTTGTGTAGCAGAACTGCGCTCCAGCTCGATCGACCTTATCTTTTGACTTTGCCTTGGTCTTGCGCAACCAGATACCTGCAGATGGCACTTTGATCTGTTAGGTGCTATTTTTCACTTAAAAGTTTACAAATCCATAACTTCTGTTCTATTGATTGGATTTGATTCATTTTGGAGTTATTTCATGTATTAAAATGTATAATAGTTTGATTGGTTTGGGATTTTTAGTGTGTAGTGTTTTCACTTTATTACTGTCTGGGGTTGAATTAATACTTAACGCAGTGCCTCTAAATTAAGCCTCATTTATTTTGGGCCAAGCTAGCCGAGGGTTAAGCACAGCTTAGTTTAGCAGCTTTTGTGGTTCACCCTGACAAGGGCAATGTTTGTTTATTCAGTAGGGTTTCTACCCCTTCAACCAATAACCCAATTTCTTACAGTGAGCAAAATTAAATGTCAGCTGTATTGCTTTTTTGGAAAGAGATGATACCGCAAGCACTTAGAAGACATTATTGAGCTTGGAATATTTGCTCAACCCTCATGTTGTATTTCTTTTGATTCCCTGCATTCAGGTAGTTAGTCAAAAGACAAGACAGCAAAGCGCACTCCAGTCTGATTGTCCCAGGTGGATGAAGAAACCCAATATATTCAGACCTCCTGCAGCTGAGCTGCATGTCCATGTGACCACATCCGTTCCTTACTGTTGTAGTGCAGAGGCCAGAGCTACATGCAAGTTTGTCTCAATGCAGCTTCTTGAGAGGATAATTTATTCCTCCAATGACTTCTCAGCCTATGTGCTTGATGTTATTTTGTATGTGGCATGTGAATACTTTGATGGGTTACCTACCAGTATATCATCTTCTTCAAAGATTAATTTTCAAGATTACATAAAGGGTTTCAGAGAAAGTATATATTGGTCACTTTCAAGATGCCTCCTTGGGATATGAATCCAGTTCTTAACATTTCTTAATGGGTCATCTTTGAACGTATTCTTCTTTGCATCTTAATTTTCACAGTCAACAGTCTATTTGGTAATAGTTAATTCATGCAAGCAGGTGGTGGAAATGTGTGTTATTTAATCTTCACCTCCCTTCACTGGTTTATCAAAGAATACGTTTTCTGGGAATAAAGTCCTTCTTCTTAACAAAATGGTCTCTTACTTCTACCTTTTGAAGCCATGTCTTTGCTAGTTTCATTCCCAAACACCTTAAGGAAAGATGCACAACCTTGATCCCAAGATACATTACATACATACTCAAGAAGGGAAAAACCTTTTTGTAGATTTGGAGGGTAATCTAGGGGTAAAACTGTAAAGAACTAGACTTTATCTGGATACATTTTTATGTATATAAAACATTGCTGTGAACTGGCCAGGAAAACTCCTTTTGATGGTATTCGAGCTCATTCGGTGAGGAAAAAAGACACAATTTTCTCTCTCTTTTGTGGTTGTTAGTTCAATCAATCTCTTTGGCACCAATATTATTTTGATTTGTTTTTGGTTATTTTTTTGTTTACTTATTTTAAAATGACTGATATATATGTCAATGTATCAGACAATATATGTACATGTATATATATTCTAGTAGCTGACTATTTGGAATTCCATTACCTCTATCTAATGAAATATTGATTGGTCTTTTTCATTATTATTGTTCAGGCTAATGATGAGCTTCCTACTCTCTGCCAGACTGAGAAATAATTTTTCATGGCACTTGTGCACTTTATTTAGGTGATTGAAAGAAAAATGTGGAGAAAGACATCAGGCACTTGGCTGGAAGATAGATTGTTTCTCAAATTAGACTTAAAGATAAGGGTATTCAACTTGTAATTGTTTTTATGTTTTTTCCTGCTTTTTTTACATATACAATCTCTAATGAAATAGCTTATATAAGAATGATTACAGTTTATCATCAAAATATGTAGCAGGCTGCATTTTTTATACTTGCACAGAAATTTGAATGAATGTTTATTGTAAATATTTAGCAAGAATTTTTTATTGCGACATTATGTATTTTAGTGTTCCACATTGAAAAAATGAAACAATGAACTATAAGAAATGTTGTAAGTGAATACAATGTCATTTAACTTAAATATCATTCAAATGCATCATGTTTATCACACTCTTTCTTCTAACCTGAAGTTGTTTTCTATGTTTATGCCACACGTCATTATTTATTGCACCCAGAAGATGGCCCACATTGTCGTGATCAAGGCTGCATTGAGCAGTTGAAATGCATTGACAGATTGTCACTCAAAGAGCTTCAATAAAGCTTTTGTTGATTTACTCACCATGGAGTTCGTCAGTATCCCTTTGTCTGTTTGTGGATAAATTTTTTTCATATATATATATATATATATTATCTACTGGCGGTCGCCAGTAGATAGTTATAGTTAAAACCTATTATCCATAGGAAATCCGCGACATTCTACTTGAAATAACGTTGGCGCCGGTTGACGAATCTTCGCGAAAGTTTCCAACTTGTTGGGGCGCTCCGGTCCGCTCCTATCCTGAAAGTCTCGGGGTGATACGTCAAGCGGGGGCCGAGAAAAAAGGGGGGTCTTAAAACGCATTTTTCCCATTCATTTTTCCATAGGAACCTTTAGTCGCAGCTACAGCCCGAACTGCTGAACGGAATTACACCAAATTTGGCAAAGAGGTAGCCCTTGGTTCAGTGTCGTGCCTTTTGCTTAAATGGTGTAAATCCGTTCAGTAGTTCCTGAGAAAATCAAAAGTAAAGTCACATATATATCTGGGCGGAGCCTAACCACACATGTCATCGTGAGATCTGATTGGCTGTCAGCACTTCATCCTGGAATTGCTGGCAGCCATCTTGGGACCAATATAAATGATAGTACCTCATTGAAATGCATTGTAGTGAATAGAAGATTTTGAGGGTCACCAAAAGGAGAACTATAAAGGGTGATAACAGGCTTTAGTTACATTAGAATTTATTTGTTGATGGTACCATACTAATTTTAGGAATTGTGGTGTATTCTAAGGTGATTTTACCATGTGAAAAACCTTCTGCTGGGATATCATGAATCATGTTTGAGAGAACACTATTTTCTCATGCTTGTCCCATGGAGGTTTGGAAGGTGCTCCAGAAGCTAAAATGAGAGCATATTTTCTGTAAATTCACATTATCTTTCTCACTCATGTGAGAATGAAGTCTGACATTCTCAGTAAAAAATGTACATCCAACAAGGGCAGAGACTGTCAGTTGATTCCTTTGTGTTCTACTGCAGCTTCCCAGAGTGTTCTAACGAACAACTAGAGTGCTAACAGCCTTACTTATGACAAAAGTATGGCACACCTGAAGCCATCTTGATTGGAATAAACCAGTAACACTTAAAACATTTAATTTAAAAAGGAACAAAATGAGGGGTTCTTTTTGAAATAGAAATTATGGTTAGTGCTGCAGAAAGAAAAATTAGGGCATGTTTTAAGTGAGATCTCAAATCCTCTTCTATTTCATTAGAAAATTCTGACATGCAGACTGAAACAATGACTTTCAATACCAGCAGCAGACTTCCAGTTAACTCCCTGGTGAACAGTAGCTTTACTCCAGTGATCTAATGAGCAACTAGAGTGCTAACATTCTGAATTTATGGCAGATGTGAGACATCTGAATGCCTTCTTGATGGAATCAAAGTAAAAACTGAAAGCATTTCCTACTGAGGAGACTGCAGTAAATGAAGAAATTAGGAAACTTCATAACAAAGAAGTCTTCCAAGATGGCCACCAGTGAAAAAAGAGCCCAAATGTAGCACAAATATTACCCAGATGTAGCCCACATATAGCCCAATGACAAAAGTGTGCAAAACACTTTTTATTTTTAGTTTTTTTGCAGTTTTATGTAGTGCAGACTGGTCAGGTATTGGAGCATTGCATCTTAAAATATGACCCCCTACACTACAAAAACACCACTGCACTACCTTAAACCCTAAAACACTACCCCCAGCACGACCCCTACACTACACAAGCACCACTGCACTAAACTAAACCCTAAAACACTACCCCCAGCACGACCCCCTACACTACCCAAACACCACTGCACTACCCTAAAACATGACCCCCTACACTACACAAACACCACTGCACTACCCTAAACCCTAAAACACTACCCTCAGCACGACCTCCTACACTACACAAGCACCACTGCACTACCCTAAACCCTAAAACACTACCCCAGCACGACCCCTACACTACCCAAACACCACTGCACTAACCTAAATCCTAAAACACTACCCCCAGCACGACCCCCTACACTACCCAAACACCACTGCACTACCCTAAAACATGACCCCTACACTACACAAACACCACTGCACTACCCTAAACCCTAAAACACTACCCCCAGCACGACCCCTACACTACACAAGCACCACTGCACTACCCTAAACCCTAAAACACTACCCCCAGCACGACCCCCTACACTGCCCGAACACCACTGCACTGCCCTAAACCCTGAAGCACCAGCCCCTGCATGACCCCTTACACTGCCCGAACACCACTGCACTGCCCTAAACCCTGAAACACTACCCCCAGCACGACCCCCTACACTACACAAGCACCACTGCACTACCCTAAACCCTAAAACACTACCCCCAGCACGACCCCCTACACTGCCCGAACACCACTGCACTGCCCTAAACCCTGAAACACCACCCCTAGCACGACCCCCTACACTGCCCGAACACCACTGCACTGCCCTAAACCCTGAAACACCACCCCCTTCACGACCCCCTACACTGCCCGAACACCACTGCACTGCCCTAAACCCTGAAACACCACCCCCAGCATGACCCCCTACACTGCCCGAACACCACTGCACTGCCCTAAACCCTGAAACACTACCCCCAGCAAGACCCCTACACTGCCCGAACACCACTGCACTGCCCTAAACCCTGAAACATCACCCCCAGCAAGACCCCCTACACTGCCCGAACACCACTGACCTAAACCCTGAAACACCACCCCCAGCACGACCCCCTACACTGCCCGAACACCACTGCACTGCCCTAAACCCTGAAACACTACCCCCAGCATGACCCCCTGCACTGCCCGAACACCACTGCTCTGCCCAAAACCCTGAAACACCAGCCCCAGCACGACCCCCTACACTGCCCGAACACCACTGCACTGCCCTAAACCTTGAAACACCAGCCCCTGCACGACCCCTACACTGCCCGAACACCACTGCACTACCCTAAATCCTGAAACATCACCCCCAGCACGACCCCTACACTGCCCGAGCACCACTGCACTGCCCTAAACCCTGAAACACCAGCCCCAGCATGACCCCCTACACTGCCCGAACACCACTGCACTGCCCTAAACCCTGAAACACCAGCCCCAGCACGACCGCCTACACTGCCCGAACACCACTGCACTGCCCTAAACCCTGAAACACCAGCCCCAGCACGACCCCCTACACTGCCCGAACACCACTGCACTGCCCTAAACCGTGAAACACCAGCCTCAGCACGACCCCCTACACTGCCTGAACACCACTGCACTGCCCTGAACCCTGAAACACCAGCCCCAGCACAACACCCTACACTGCCCGAACACCACTGCACTGCCCTAAACCCTGAAACACCCCCCGTGCATGACCCCCTACACTGCCCGAACACCACTGCACTGCCCTAAACCCTGAAACACCACCCCCAGCGCGACCCCCTACACTGCCCGAACACCACTGCACTAAACCCTGAAACACCACCCCTGCACAACCCCTACACTGCTCGAACACTACTGCACTGCCCTAAACCCAGAAACACCATCCCCAGCACGACCCCCTATACTGCACGAACACCACTGCACTGCCCTAAACCCTGAAACACTACCCCCAGCAAGACCCCCTACACTGCCCGAACACCACTGCACTGCCCTAAACCCTGAAACATCACCCCCAGCAAGACCCCCTACACTGCCCGAACACCACTGCCCTAAACCCTGAAACACCACCCCCAGCAAGACCCCCTACACTGCCCGAACACCACTGCACTGTCCTAAACCCTGAAACACCAGCCCCAGCACGACCCCCTACACTGCCCGAACACCACTGCACTGCCCTAAACCCTGAAACACCACCCCCTGCACGACCCCCTACACTGCCCGAACACCACTGTACTGCCCTAAACCCTGAAACCCCACCCCCAGCATGACCCCCTACACTGCCAGAACACCACTGCACTGCCCTAAACCCTGAAACACCACCCCCTGCATGACCCCCTACACTGCCCGAACACTACTGCACTGCCCTAAACCCTGAAACACCAGCCCCAGCACGACCCCCTACACTGCACGAACACCACTGCACCGCCCTAAACCCTGAAACACTACCCCCAGCAAGACCCCCTACACTGCCCGAACACCACTGCACTGCCCTAAACCCTGAAACATCACCCCCAGCAAGACCCCCTACACTGCCCGAACACCACTGCCCTAAACCCTGAAACACCACCCCCAGCAAGACCCCCTACACTGCCCGAACACCACTGCTCTGCCCTAAACCCTGAAACACCACCCCCAGCAAGACCCCCTACACTGCCCGAACACCACTGCACTGCCCTAAACCCTGAAACACCACCCCCAGCACGACCCCCTACACTGCCTGAACACCACTGCTCTGTCCAAAACCCTGAAACACCAGCCCCAGCACGACCCCCTACACTGCCCGAACACCACTGCACTGCCCTAAACCCTGAAACACCACCCTCAGCATGACCCCCTACACTGCCCGAACACCACTGCACTGCCCTAAACCCTGAAACACCAGCCCCAGCACCACCCCGTACACTGCCCGCACACCACTGCACTGCCCTAAACCCTGAAACACCAGCCCCAGCACAACCCCGTACACTGCCCGAACACCACTGCACTGCCCTAAACCCTGAAACACCAGCCCCAGCACGACCGCCTACACTGCCCGAAAACTACTGCACTGCCCTAAACCCTGAAACACCACCCCCAGCAAGACTACCTACACTGGCCGAACACCACTGCACTGCCCTAAACCCTGAAACACCACCCCCTGCACGACCCCCTACACTACCCAAACACTACTGCACTGCCCTAAACCCTGAAACACCACCCCTCAGCACGACACCCTACACTGCCCGAACACCACTGCACTGCCCTAAACCCTGAAACACCACCCCAGCATGACCCCCTACACTGCCCGAACACCACTGCACTAAACACTGAAACACCACCCCTGCACGACCCCCTACACTGCCGGAACACCACTGCACTGCCCTAAACCCTGAAACACCACCCCCTGCACGACCCCCTACACTGCCCTAACACCACTGCACTGCCCTAAACCCTGAAACATCACCCCCAGCACAACCCCCTACACTGTCTGAGCACCATTGCTCTGCCCTAAACCCTGAAACACTAGCCCCAGCACGACCCCCTACACTGCCCGAACACCACTGCACTGCCCTAAACCCTGAAACACCACCACCAGCACGACCCCCTACACTGCCCGAACACCCCTGCACTGCCCTTAACCCTGAAACACCAGCCCCAGCAAGACCACCTACACTGCCCGAACACTACTGCATTGCCCTAGACTCTGAAACACCAGCCCCAGCAAGACCCCCTACACTGCCCGAACACCACTGCACTGCCCTAAACCCTGAAACACCAGCCCCAGCACGACCCCCTACACTGCCCGAACACCACTGCACTGCCCTGAACCCTGAAACACCAGCCCCAGCACGACCCCCTGCACTGCCCGAACACCACTGCACTGCCCTAAACCCTGAAACACCAGCCCCAGCACGACCCCCTACACTGCCCGAACACCACTGCACTGCCCTAAACCCTGAAACACCAGCCCCAGCACCACCCCCTACAATGCCCGAACACCACTGTACTGCCCTAAACCCTGAAACACCACCCCCTGCACCGCCCCCTACACTGCCCGAACACCACTGCACTGCCCTAAACCCTGAAACACCACCCCCTGCACCACCCCCTACACTGCCCGAACACCACTGCACTGCCCTAAACCCTGAAACACCACCCCTGCACCACCCCCTACACTGCCCGAACACCACTGCACTGCCCTAAACCCTGAAACACCACCCCCTACACTGCCCGAACACCACTGCACTGCCCTAAACCCTGAAACACCACCCCCAGCATGACCCCCTTTACTGCTCGAACACCACTGCACTGCCCCAAACCCTGAAACACCACCCCCAGCATGACCCCCTACACTGCCCGAACACCACTGCCCTAAACCCTGAAACACCACCCCTGCACGACCCCCTACACTGCCCGAACACCACTGCACTGCCCTAAACCCTGAAACACCACCCCCAGCATGACCCCCTACACTGCCCAAACACCACTGCACTGCCCAAAACCCTAGAACACTACCCCCAGCATGACCCCCTACACTACCCGAACACCACTGCACTACCCTAAACCCTAAAATACTCCCCCAGCACGACCCCTACACTACCCGAACATGACTGCACTGCCCTAAACCCTAAAACACTCCCCCAGCACGACCCCCTACACTACCCGAACACCACTGCACTGCCCTAAACCCTAAAACACTCCCCCAGCACGACCCCCTACACTACCTAAACACCACTGCACTGCCCTAAACCCTAAAACACTACCCCCGCATGACCCCTACACTACCCAAATACCAATGCACTACCCTAATCCCTAAAACACTACCCCCGCACAACCCCTACACTACCCAAAGACCACTGCACTACCCTAAACTCTAAAACAATACCCCCGCACGACTCCCTACACTACCCAAAGACCACTGCACTACCCTAAACCCTAAAACACGACCTCCTACACTACACAAACACCACTGCACTACCCTAAACCCTAAAAAACTACCCCCAGCACGAACCCCTACACTACCCAAACACCACTGCACTACCCTAAACCATAAAACACTACCCCCAGCAGTACCCCCTACGCTACCCAAACACCACTGCACTACCCTAAACCCTAAAACACTACCCCCAGCAGTACCCCCTACACTACCCAAACACCATTGCACTACCCTAAACCCTAAAACACTACCCCAGCAGTATCCCCTACACTACCCAAACACCACTGCACTACCCTAAACCCTAAAACCCTAAAACACTAACCCCAGCACGACCCCCTACACTACCCAAACACCAATGTACTACCCTAAACCCTAAAACACTCCCCCAGCACGACTCCCTACACTACCCAAACACCACTGCACTACCCTAAACCCTAAATCTACCCCCAGCATGACCCCCTACACTACACAAACACCACTGCACTACCCTAAACCCTAAAACACTACCCCCAGCACGACCCTCTTCACTACCTAAACACAACTGCACAATTTGTTACAGGCGTTGCAACGCAGGCCTGTGGTGCTTACTGGAAGTACCTGGTGGGCTGGTTGGGCCCCAGGGACTCTCAGGATTCAAGGTGACCTAATCCCCCAACTTAAAACGCCCCACGGGCGCGTTTGCACAGTGGTGAAGGGAGGGCGGGGCCTCAGGTGACATGTGCGCAAACACGCCCTGTGGTGCGTTTTAAGTTGGGGAGTTAATTCCCTTTGAATCCTGGGGCCAACTAGCCCACCAGGTACCTTCAGTAAGCACAACAGAGTTGCGTTGCAGAGAGGTGAAAAAGGTGCGTGGCCTCGGAACGCCTCTCTGCAACTCAGCTCTGTGGTCCTAACTGTAGGTACCTGGGGGGCTAGTTGGGCCACAGGGACCCTCAGGATTCAAGGGGACTTAATCCCGCAACTTAAAACGCGCCACGGGGCGCATTTGCACACATGTCACCTCAGGCCCCCCTCCCTTCACCACTGTGCAAACGCGCACTGGCTCTGGTTAGTCAGAGTCCGTTACCACCAGTACCCATCTGAAAAAGTTGTGGGCACAGGATGATTTTGCAACAAGGCCTCTTTCTGCTCCTCTGTTGGTTCTTTCTGCACATCTTTTGCTTCTTTCTGTGCGTTTTTTCTTCTTTCTTCACATGTCCTACCTCTGTTGGCATAGTTAGAAACTAGCATTTAAAAACCTTTGAAATTCACTTAAAAAATCATAGTTTTCAGGAACGTTATAGTTAGAAATTAGCATTTAAAAACCTTTGAAATTCACTGAAAAAACCATAGGTTTCAGGCACGTTATAGTTAGAAATTAGCATTTTAAAAACCTTTGAAATTCACTGAAAAAACCATAGGTTTCAGGCACGTTATAGTTAGAAATTAGCATTTAAAAAACCTTTGAAATTCACTGAAAAAACCATAGGTTTCAGACACGTTATAGTTAGAAATTAGCATTTAAAAAACCTTTGAAGTTCACTGAAAAACCATAGGTTTTAGGGACAGTTATAGTTAGTAGGACATTGCACTCGTACAAAACCCGTGAAATTCCCTGTTATAGTTAGTTCAGCTAACTATAACTCGCGCCCCGCAATGCACTGCTGATGACGTCACATATTACATCACTCATGACATGGTCAGTGACATCACTGATGACATCACTGATGACATCTCAAATGACATCACTGATGACATCATCCATGTGATAATTTCATGCATCTTCTCACACCCTAATATAACTTTTGATACACCCACTCTAAATTACAGACTGCCATTCTCAAAACCATAGACACTCCAACACCAAAAACTACATACCCACTCACTGATTCTTAGGTCTACACACACATCCACTCACTCACCTGTACGGTCACTCATACTTACAGTCACTCAGTACAGGACTATCATATGCACTCATACACCTATATAAACACTCACACACCGCCACTCATCCATAGAGGTACTCACACACCTAGTCAGTCATGCAAAAAATTAGTCACACACCCATTTACTCACCTATACAGTTATACACACACCAGCTCACTTACTCATACAAATACTAGCACATTCTTACGCTCTTATACAATAACTGATACAAGCACACGCATCCATACAGCCACTCTCACAATAACACACTCTCACTTATAGCCATTTAAATACTCTAACACACATATATACTGCCTTTTACATATGTAGTTACTCGCACATGTACCACAGAGATATACATTCACTCACTAACACACCCATACACACACTCACCCACCCAAGCAGTCCATCACAGATGCACTCTTGAAATCATGCACCCAGTGAATCACCCACTCACACATCTATGTATAGAGTCACACACACCCCACCCACACAAACACTCAGGCAGCCATACAGATACTCAGAGAACCAATCAATAACCCATATAGACACTCATGTAGCTATTCGCAAATCCATGCATCCACTTACACACCAACAAACAGACGGATACAGACATTCACACAGTTTAGTCACTAACCCATGCATTCAGTAAGATACGTTTAATCACTCACTTGTAGAGTCAGTCACTCACGTACTAAATCATCCATTCAGACACTTATACACCCACTCATTCTTCAATACGCCTTTCCCTATATATATTAAACATATTTAAACTTTACAGAAACACACAGTCACTGGATGATGTCATCAGTGATGTCATCAGTGATGTCATTTGAGATGTCATCAGTGATGTCATCAGTGATATCACTGACCATGTCATGAGTGATGTAATATGTGACGTCATCAGCAGTGCATTGCGGGGCGCGAGTTATAGTTAGCTGAACTAACTATAACAGGGGAATTTCACGGGTTTTGTACGAGTGCAATGTCCAACTAACTATAACTGTCCCTAAAACCTATGGTTTTTTCAGTGAACTTCAAAGGTTTTTTAAATGCTAATTTCTAACTATAACGTGTCTGAAACCTATGGTTTTTTCAGTGAATATATATATATATATATATATATATGTATATATAAATATATATATATATATATCCACTGGAAAAAAACATAGGTTTCAGATTTTTCTTAAATGCAGTCAGTTCTTCAATGTTGTGTAATGCCAGAGGATGTGCGTTCCACGCTGCCGCTGCCCTCCGAGACAGAGACCTGCCACCCATCTTCTGGTACTTAAATCGGGGAACCAGTGCGAGACGGTGAGATGCCGATCGCAACTGTCTCGAGGGCATATGGAAGGTAAACCGCTTTTGCAGATAGGATGGACCTGCACCGTGCAAGGCGCGATGGGCTAGGACCAGTGCTTTGAACTTCACCCGATCCGCGACAGGAAGCCAGTGAAGGGAGCGCAAGTGATGACGGACGCTGTGTCTGGTGGAGATGCCTAGAAGAAGTCTAGCTGCCAAAATTCTGGACTACCTGGAGCTTTTTTATCAAGTAGCCATGAATGCCAATGTAAAGCGCATTGGCATAATCCAGCCGGGACAGGATGAGAGCACAGGTGACCGTTTCTCTAGCTGCTTGGGGCAGAAGAGGAAACACCTTTCTTAGAGTCTTGAGAAGACCAAAACAGATGCCGGCCAACTTCTTAATGTGAAATGAGAAGGAAAGGCTCTCATCAAACCATACCCCCAGGTTCTTCGCCGGCTTCCCTTCTGAGGCGGGCAGGGGAAAATAAGGTGTCCACAGAGCTTCCCGAAACCTGGGAGGAAATTTTCCAAACAGGAGAATCTCAGACTTCTCCTCCTTACATTTTAGTTGTGCAGCCGCAAGCCACTTAAAAATGGAACAGAGACAGTGATGAGCCGAAGCGACCGAATTGTCATTGTCCCAGGTAAAGAGCAGCTGGGTGTCATCGGCGTAGGCCATCACCTTAGCACCCAGTCTCTCAGACAAATAGACCAAGGGGGTCACATAGATGTTAAAAAGAAGGGGGCTGAGGGAGGACCCCTGAGAAACTCCCGTAGTCACAGCCTGTAGAAGAGAGGAAGACGGAGCCAACCAGATCTGCTGGGCCTGACCCTCAAGAAAGGACTTGAGCCAGTTCCAGGCCGTCCCCGACACACCTATCCTGGCTAGTCGTCAGAGGAGAAGAGAGTGTGGGACCGTGTCGAACGCCGCCGAGAGGTCAAGCAAAATCAATGCTGCCCTCCTGCCGGTGTCCAAACACTCCCGGATGGCCTCCACAACCTCCACCAGCACCGATTCTGTGCTGTGAGCGGATCGGAATCCTGACTGAGCGGGATGCAGCAAACCCTCTCTTTCAACAAACTCAGTGAGTTGTTTGGTGACAACCTTCTCACACACCTTGGCCAAACCAGGTAATAGAGAGATTGGCCTATAGTTTCCTGGACTGCGAGTGTCTAATGTCGGCTTTTTTATCAGTGGCAAAATCTTGGCCTGTTTCCAGGACATTGGGAAGCTAGCTGTATGGAGGGACAGATTAACAATGCTATTCACTTCTGAGTTAATCGTCTCAGCTGCTGCTGCTAGCAACCTGGCCGGACAGGGATCGGAGGGAGAGCCAGACTTTAAGCTCTTCACGATTTTAAGTGAGTCTGCCAAATTCACCGGCGTAAAAGCATCCAGACAGTGTGTGGTGCCCACCGGTGAGGGCGATGTTATTACCTCGATCTCACTAACACCTGGTAGAAAAGCCACCTGAATCGTGCGGATTTTGTCCATAAAAAAAGTAGAAAGAGTCGCGCACCAGGCAACTGAAGATGGGGATGCACTAGCTTGGGCTGATGGCGACGTAAAGCTCTGCACTACCACGAAAATTTCCTTAGCGTTGTTTTTAGCAGAGTCGATACGTGTAGTGTAAAATTCCCTTTTAGCCCGAACTATAGCCTCATAATAAATTTTTTGCTTGGTTCTGAGCTTCAGCTTGGCCGCAAGGCAGAAGTCACTGCGGCGCCATGCTCACTCTAGAATATTGCATTCAGGTTTTCATTCTTTGATTATATGTGAGAGTGAGTTATTGTGAGAGTGGTTGTATGGATGAGTATGTGCTTGTATCAGTGATTGTATAAGAGAGTAAGTATGTGTTAGTATCTGTATGAATAATTGAGGTGGTGTGTGTATGTATGGATGTATTTATGCTTACATTCACATCATTCATGTTTTATCAATCACTTATTATGCTGCTATTTCTTGGTACTGTATTTGCGCATTTGCACATTGTTTCCTTGTTGAAATTTAATCTTGCACTTCATATGCTGCTATCTCTTGGTTCTGTAAATTGCGCATTTGCACATTGTTTCCTTATCTTGTACTGTATATTGGCACCAACCTGAATATTAATGTACTAATAACAATGCAGTCAGGCATGGTTTCCTATGTCACATGTTTCTTATATAATGTCGTCTTGGTCTAGCGTCACTCTTACTGGGTTTAGGTATACCTTGCATTTGAAGCGATTGATTTATAGCCTAGATATTTACATATTTGAGTAATTATTGGCTGCCTCAAACATGTACCATTGTAGCTATGATGTTTGAATAGCTACGGTTTTATGTGTCACGAACAGCACTTTATATTACAATAGCACTTGCACTTTAGTACCCTCACTCCTCATGACAGGCTTGCAATTTTAATAGAATCCTGTATTATCAGAGATTTTATGAATTTGGCCACTTGGCTTCATTTCAAAGAATTAAATTAAATTGCAGTAAAATTTAAATACTATTTTATATGTGGCCATTGCTTTAGACATTTTTGTATTAACATGTACTTTTTCTAATGCTTATTTGGTGCTATATAGTATGTTTACTATGTCTGTCACTATAGGAGGAGTGGTCAATTGTATAGCACGTCATTATTTAAGACACACTAATATCCTTGCACGTCATGTGATCAAGACCGGGGTAACCGGGTCGAAACGCGTCATGCAGTGGAAATCTCTATTTCAATAAAGCACTTCATCCACTAAAAGCTGTTGTGGTCCGTACCTGATTTTCCGTCCGCAAGGAAAAGGAATTTGGCTCAGGATTTGCAAGCTATATATATATATATATATATGCCAAGATTTATTAAAGGATGAGTGGGTGTATGAGTGTCTGAATGGATGAATTAGTAGGTGCGTGACTACTGTATAAGTGAGTGATTAAACATGTCTTACTGAGAGCATGGGTTAGTGACTGATCTGTGTGAATGTCTGTATCAGTCTGTCAGTTGGTGTGTAAGTGGCTGCATGTGTTGGTGAGCAGCTACATGAGTGTCTATGGATTATTGATTGGTTGTCTGAGTATCTGTATGGTGCCTGAGTGTCTGTGTGGGTGGGTGGGGGGTGTGACTCTGTGCATAGATGTGTGAGTGGGTGAATCACTGGGTGTATGTGTTCAAGAGTGCATCTGTGAAGGGCTGTATTGGTGGGTAAGTGTGTGTATGGGTGTGTTGGTTAGTGAATGGATTTCTCAGTGGTACATGTATGAGTAAATACATATGTAAAAGGCTGTATATGTGAATGTTGGAGTATATAGTTATTGGGATTTTTAGCGCGCACGGCTACTCATAAGTGTCCCGGCGCGATGTCTTAAGGGGAGCAAGGGGACTAGCAAACGAAAAGATACATTTTCAAATTTTTCTTAAATGCAGTCAGTTCTTCAATGTTGTGTAATGCCAGAGGATGTGCGTTCCACGCTGCCGCTGCCCTCCGAGACAGAGACCTGCCACCCATCTTCTGGTACTTAAATCGGGGAACCAGTGCGAGATGGTGAGATGCCGATCGCAACTGTCTCGAGGGCATATGGAAGGTAAACCACTTTTGCAGATAGGATGGACCTGCACCGTGCAAGGCGCGATGGGCTAGGACCAGCGCTTTGAACTTCACCCGTTCCGTGACAGGAAGCCAGTGAAGGGAACGCAAGTGATGACGCACGCTGTGTCTGGTGGAGATGCCTAGAAGAAGTCTAGCTGCCAAAATTCTGGACTACCTGGAGCTTTTTTATCAAGTAGCCATGAATGCCAATGTAAAGCGCATTGGCATAATCCAGCCGGGACAGGATGAGAGCACAGGTGACCGTTTCTCTAGCTGCTTGGGGCAGAAGAGGAAACAACTTTCTTAGAGTCTTGAGAAGACCAAAACAGATGCCGGCCAACTTCTTAATGTGAAATGAGAAGGAAAGGCTCTCATCAAACCATACCCCCAGGTTCTTCGCCGGCTTCCCTTCTGAGGCGGGCAGGGGAAAATAAGGTGTCCACAGAGCTTCCCGAAACCTGGGAGGAAATTTTCCAAACAGGAGAATCTCAGACTTCTCCTCCTTACATTTTAGTTGTGCAGCCGCAAGCCACTTAAAAATGGAACAGAGACAGTGATGAGCCGAAGCGACCGAATTGTCATCATTGTCCCAGGTAAAGAGCAGCTGGGTGTCATCGGCGTAGGCCATCACCTTAGCACCCAGTCTCTCAGACAAATAGACCAAGGGGGTCACATAGATGTTAAAAAGAAGGGGGCTGAGGGAGGACCCCTGAGAAACTCCCGTAGTCACAGCCTGTAGAAGAGAGGAAGACAGAGCCAACCAGATCTGCTGGGCCCGACCCTCAAGAAAGGACTTGAGCCAGTTCCAGGCCGTCCCCGACACACCTATCCTGGCTAGTCGTCAGAGGAGAAGAGAGTGTGGGACCGTGTCGAACGCCGCCGAGAGGTCAAGCAAAATCAATGCTGCCCTCCTGCTGGTGTCCAAACACTCCCGGATGGCCTCCACAACCTCCACCAGCACCGATTCTGTGCTGTGAGCGGCTCGGAACCCTGACTGAGCGGGATGCAGCAAACCCTCTCTTTCAACAAACTCAGTGAGTTGTTTGGTGACAACCTTCTCACACACCTTGGCCAAACCAGGTAATAGAGAGATTGGCCTATAGTTCCCTGGACTTCGAGTGTCTAATGTCAGCTTTTTTATCAGTGGCAAAATCTTGGCCTGTTTCCAGGACATTGGGAAGCTAGCTGTATGGAGGGACAGATTAACAATGCTATTCACTTCTGAGTTAATCGTCTCAGCTGCTGCTGCTAGCAACCTGGCCGGACAGGGATCGGAGGGAGAGCCAGACTTTAAGCTCTTCACGATTTTAAGTGAGTCTGCCAAATTCACCGGCGTAAAAGCATCCAGACAGTGTGTGGTGCCCACCGGTGAGGGCGATGTTATTACCTCGATCTCACTAACACCTGGTAGAAAAGCCGCCTGAATCGTGCGGATTTTTTCCATAAAAAAAGTAGAAAGAGTCGCGCACCAGGCAACTGAAGATGGGGATGCACTAGCTTGGGCTGATGGCGACGTAAAGCTCTGCACTATCACGAAAATTTCCTTAGCGTTGTTTTTAGCAGAGTCGATACGTGTAGTGTAAAATTCCCTTTTAGCCCGAACTATAGCCTCATAATAGATTTTTTGCTTGGTTCTGAGCTTCAGCTTGGCCGCAAGGCAGTAGTCACTGCGGCTCCATGCTCACTCTAGAATATTGCATTCAGGTTTTCATTCTTTGATTATATGTGAGAGTGAGTTATTGTGAGAGTGGTTGTATGGATGAGTATGTGCTTGTATCAGTGATTGTATAAGAGAGTAAGTATGTGTTAGTATCTGTATGAATAAGTGAGGTGGTGTGTGTATAACTGTATAGGTGAGTAAATGGGAGTGTGATTGAATCTTTGCATGGCAGACTAGGTGTGTGAGTAACTATGGATGAGTGGGGACGTGTGAGTGTCTGTATAGGTATATGAGTGCATATGATAGTGCTGTATTGATGAGTGACTGCATGTATGAGTGACTGTATGGGTGAATGAGTGGATGTGTATGTAGACCTAGGAATCAGTGAGTGGGTATGTAGTAACTGATATTGGTGTGCCTATGGTTTCGAAAATGGTAGTTTGTATTTTAGAGTGGGTATATCAAAGGTTAAATTAGGGTATGAGGAGATGCATCAGATTATCACATGGATGATGTCATCAGTGATGTCATTCGACATGTCATCAGTGATGTCAATGACCATATCATGAATGATGTAATATGTGACATCATCAGCAGTGCATTGCAGGGGCGCAAGTTATTGTTAACCCTGGGCATAATACTTCGCTACGCTCACGGAGCATGCAAAGTTTGTGCTATTACGCACTACGCAAATTGCACGTAGCAGAGTGAAAAACTGTGCTAATTGACGTAGCGTAGCAGCAGTATACTAAACACCCAGAAATGCTTTGATAAAGCAATTTTCTATGCTAAAAAGCATATAACAAATTCACAAAAGTGAACTTTAACAATAAAATATCAAGCAATGAGAGAGGTGATGATTTTGGGGTCCCCCCTAACCTAGGGGGAGGACCAAGCAGATGCCTTGAACACAAAAAGCATATCATGTGAACGATTCAGTGGTGGTCCCTTCCTCCTAGGACCACCCCAAGCACAGTTATGGGCAAAAATACAATCCCAACCAAAGGCCCTGCAAAAGCATTATTGGACGAGATTAGCAGTGGGCAGTGAATATTATAGTGTCCAATATCAAAATAATTCTACAAAGAGCTGCAGTTCAACTAGTCGTTACTAGATGTCCCTCACGAGTCAAATGCAAAAGCATTGACATTATTAATACATCAAGCTGCAGTTCCACTAGTCGTTACTAGATGTCCCTTACGAGTCAAATGCAAAAGCATTGAAACCCTTTCATGAAGCTTTTGCATTTGACTCGTGGACATCTAGTAGCGACTAGTGGAACTGCAGCTCTTTGTAGAATTATTTTGATATTGGATGCTATAATATTCACTGCCCTGCTAATCTCATCCCATAATGCTTTGCAGGGCCTTTGGTTGGGATTGTATTTTGCCAATAACTGTGCTTGGAGGTGGTCCTAAGAGGATGGGACCACCACTGAATCGTTCAAAAGATGTGCTTTTTGTTTTCAAGGCATCTGCTTGGTTCTCTCCCTAGGTTAGGGAGGATCCCAAAATCATCACCTCTCTCACTGCTTGTTAATTTATTGTTTTCACTTTTGTGAAATGACTATATGCATTTTTAGCACATAAAGACAGAGATATTTATTTTATCTTAACTTGCACTGTGCAAGATGCCTTTGGCAATTATTGTACAGTGCAGTCAAGCACACAGCTACGCACTACACAATTTGCATAGCTACGTGTAGTTCAAAATGTACTTCACATAGCTACGTGAAGTGCTACTACGCAAACTACGCCCAGGCTCAGTTATTGTTAGCTCAACTAACTATAACGGCCGAATTTCTCTGGTTTTGTACTAGTGAAATGTTCAACTAACTATAACGTCCCTGAAACCTGTGGTTTTTTCTGTGAATTTTAAAGATTTTTTAAATGCTAATTTCTAACTATAACGTCCCTGAAACCTATGGTCTTTTCAGTGAATTTCTAAGGTTTCTTAAATGCTAATTTCTAACTATAACGTCCCTCAAATCTATGGTTTTTTCAGTTAATTGCAAAGCTTTTTAAATGCTAATTCCTAAGTATAAAGTCCCTGAAACCTATGTTTTTTTCAGTGAATTTCAAAGGCTTTTTAAATACTTATTTCTAACTATGCCTACAGATGTAAGACATGTGCAGAAAGAGTAAGAAAAATGCAGAAATAAGCAAGAGAAATGCAGAAAGAGGCAACAGAAGTCCAGAAAGACGAAGAAAGGTACAGAAAGAAGCAAGAGATATGTAGAAAGAACCAACAGAGGTACAGAAAGAGGCCTTGTTGCAAAGTCATCCTGTGCCCCCAACGTTTTGCTAACTGATACTGGTGGTAACTGACTCTGACTAACCAGGCCTAGGGCCAGTGTTATGCTGAAAGACACTTAAAAAACAGTGAAAACACCTATATACACTAGGGTACACTATGGGTTGGAATACCCCTGTGATTGGGGGATTAAAACTACCTCTAAGTCAGAAAGAAGCATTAGAGGTGTCAAAACAGGCAAGAGAAGTGCAGAAAGAAGCAAGTGAAGTGCAGAAAGAGGCAAGAGAGGTGCACAAAGAGGCAACAGAGGTGCAGAAAGAGGCAGGAGGGGTGCAGAAAGAAGGAAGAGAAGTGCAGAAATAAGCAAGAGAAGTGCTGAAAGAGGCGTGAAGGGTGCAGAAAGAACCGGCAGAGGTACAGAAAGAGGCAAGAGAGGTGCAGAAAAAGGCAGGAAAGATGTAAAAAGAGGGAACAGGGGTGTATAAAGAGGTAAAAGAGGTGCAGAAAGAGAAAAGAGGGGTGTAGAAAGAGGCAAGAGGGGTGCAGAAAGAAGCAAGACCAGTGCAGAATGAACCAACAGAGGTGCAAAAAGAGGCAAGAGGTGTGCAGAAAGAGGTAGGAGAGGTACACCAAGAGGCAAGAGAGGCACAGAAAGAGGCAAGAGGGGTGCAGAAAGAAGGAAGAGAAGTGCAGAAAGAGGCAAGAGAATTGCTGAAAGAAGCAACAGAGGTGTAGAAAGAAGCAAGAGAAGTGCAGAAAGAGGCAAGTGAGGTGCAGAAAGAAGCAAGACCAGTGCAGAAAGAAACAACAGACGTACAAAAAGAGGCAAGAGGGGTGCAAAAAAAGGTGGGAGAGGTGTGCAAAGATGCAATAGATGTACAGAAAGAGGCAGGAGGGGTGTAGAAAGATATAGGAGAGGTGCACAAAGAGGCAAGAGAGGTACAGAAAGAGGTGGGAGGGTGCAGAAAGAAGGAAGAGAAGTGCAGAAAGAAGCAACAGAGGTGCTGAAGGAGGCGCTAAGGGTGCAGAAAGAGCAATAGAAGTGCAGAAAGAACAGAACAGAGGTACAGAAAGAGTCAAGAGAGGAGCAGAAACAGGCAGGAAAGGTTCAGAAAGAGGGAACAGGGGTGCAGAAAGAGGCAAACGAGGTGCAGAAAGAGAAAAGAGGGGTGCAGAAAGACGCAAGGGGGTGCAGAAAGAAGCAAGAGAAGTGCAGAATGAACCAACAGAGGTGCAAAAAGAGGCAAGAGGAGTGCAGAAAGAGGTAGGAGAGGTGCACAAAGAGGCAAGAGAGGTACAGAAAGAGGCAGGAGGGGTGTAGAAAGAAGGAAGAGAAGTGCAGAAAGAGGCAAAATAATTGCTGACAGAAGCAACAGAGGTGTAGAAAGAAGCAAGAGAAGTGCAGAAAGAAGCCAGTGAGGTACAGAAAGAAGCACGAGCAGTGCAGAAAGAACCAACAGAGGTGCAAAAAGAAGCAAAAGCGGTACAGAAAAGGGTAGAAGAGGTGCACAAAGAGGCAAGAGAGGTACAGAAAGAGGCAGGAGGGGTGCAGAAAGAAGGAACAGAAGTGCAGAAAGAAGCAACAGAGGTGCTGAAGAGGCTAGAGGAGTGCAGAAAGAGGTAGGAGAGGTGCACAAAGAGGCAAGAGAGGTACAGAAAGAGGCAGGAGGGGAGCAGAGAGAAGGAACAGAAGTGCAGAAAGAGGCAAAATAATTGCTGAAAGAAGCAACAGCGGTGTGGAAAAAAGCAAGAGAAGTGCTGAAATAAGAAAGTGACGTGCAGAAAGAAGCAAGAGCAGTGCAGAAAGAACCAACAGAGGTGCTAAAGGAAGCAAGAGCGGTACAGAAAAAGGAAGAAGAGGTGCACAAAGAGGCAAGAGAGGTACAGAAAGAGGCAAGAGGGGGTGCAGAGAGAAAGAAGAGAAGTGCAGAAAGAGGCTAAATAATTGCTGAAAGAAGCAACAGAGGTGTAGAAAAAAGCAAGAGAAGTGCAGAAAGAGGCAAGTGAGGTGCAGAAAGAAGCAAGAGCAGTGCAGAAAGAACCAACAGAGGTGCTAAAGGGAGCAAGAGCGGTACAGAAAAAGGTAGAAGAGGTGCACAAAGAGGCAAAAGAGGTACAGAAAGAGGCAGGAGGGTGCAGAAAGAAGGAAGAGAAGTGCAGAAAGAAGCAACAGAGGTGCTGAAAGAGGCACGAAGGGTACAGAAAGAGCAAGAGAAGTGCAGAAAGAACCAACAGAGGTACAGAAAGAGGCATGAGAGGTGCAGAAAAAGGCAGGAAAGGTGCAGAAAGAGGGAACGGGGTGGAGAAAGAGGCAAGAGAGGTGCAGAAAGAGAGAAAAGAGGGGTGCAGAAAGAGGCAATAGGGGTACAGAAAGAAGCAAGTGAGGTGTAAAAAGAGGCAACAGAGGTGCATATAGATGGAAGAGAGGTGCAGAAACAAGCAAAAGGGGTGCAGAAAGAGGCCATAGAACTGCTGAAAGAAGCAACTGAGGTGTGGAAAGAAGCAAGAGAAGTGCAGAAAGAGGCAAGTGAGGTGCAGAAAGAGGCAACAGAGGTGCTGAAAGAGGCACTAAGGGTGCAGAAAGAGCAAGAGAAGTGCATAAAGAACCAACAGAGGTACAGAAAGAGTCAAGAGAGGAGCAGAAACAGGCAGGAAAGGTGCAGAAAGAGGGAACAGGGGTGCAGAAAGAGGCAAGAGAGGTGCAGAAAGAGAAAAGGGGGGTACAGAAAGAGGCAGGAGGGGAGCAGAGAGAAGGAACAGAAGTGCAGAAAGAGGCAAAATAATTGCTGAAAGAAGCAACAGCGGTGTGGAAAAAAGCAAGAGAAGTGCTGAAATAAGAAAGTGACGTGCAGAAAGAAGCAAGAGCAGTGCAGAAAGAACCAACAGAGGTGCTAAAGGAAGCAAGAGCGGTACAGAAAAAGGAAGAAGAGGTGCACAAAGAGGCAAGAGAGGTACAGAAAGAGGCAAGAGGGGTGCAGAGAGAAAGAAGAGAAGTGCAGAAAGAGGCTAAATAATTGCTGAAAGAAGCAACAGAGGTATAGAAAAAAGCAAGAGAAGTGCAGAAAGAGGCAAGTGAGGTGCAGAAAGAAGCAAGAGCAGTGCAGAAAGAACCAACAGAGGTGCTAAAGGGAGCAAGAGCGGTACAGAAAAAGGTAGAAGAGGTGCACAAAGAGGCAAAAGAGGTACAGAAAGAGGCAGGAGGGTGCAGAAAGAAGGAAGAGAAGTGCAGAAAGAAGCAACAGAGGTGCTGAAAGAGGCACGAAGGGTGCAGAAAGAGCAAGAGAAGTGCAGAAAGAACCAACAGAGGTACAGAAAGAGGCATGAGAGGTGCAGAAAAAGGCAGGAAAGGTGCAGAAAGAGGGAACGGGGTGGAGAAAGAGGCAAGAGAGGTGCAGAAAGAGAAAAGAGGGGTGCAGAAAGAGGCAATAGGGGTACAGAAAGAAGCAAGTGAGGTGTAGAAAGAGGCAACAGAGGTGCATATAGATGGAAGAGAGGTGCAGAAACAAGCAAAAGGAGTGCAGAAAGAGGCCATAGAACTGCTGAAAGAAGCAACTGAGGTGTGGAAAGAAGCAAGAGAAGTGCAGAAAGAGGCAAGTGAGGTGCAGAAAGAGGCAACAGAGGTGCTGAAAGAGGCACTAAGGGTGCAGAAAGAGCAAGAGAAGTGCATAAAGAACCAACAGAGGTACAGAAAGAGTCAAGAGAGGAGCAGAAACAGGCAGGAAAGGTGCAGAAAGAGGGAACAGGGGTGCAGAAAGAGGCAAGAGAGGTGCAGAAAGAGAAAAGGGGGGTGCAGAAAGAGGCAAGAGGGGTACAAAAAGGGGCAAGAGAAGTGCAGAATGAACCAACAGAGGTGCAAAAAGAGGCAAGAGGAGTGTAGAAAGATATAGGAGAGGTGCACAAAGAGGCAAGAGAGGTACAGAAAGAGGTGGGAGGGGTGCAGAAAGAAGGAAGAGAAGTGCAGAAAGAAGCAACAGAGTTGCTGAAGGAGGCGCTAAGGGTGCAGAAAGAGCAATAGAAGTGCAGAAAGAACAGAACAGAGTTACAGAAAGAGTCAAGAGAGGAGCAGAAACAGGTAGGAAAGGTTCAGAAAGAGGGAACAGGGGTGCAGAAAGAGGCAAACGAGGTGCAGAAAGAGAAAAGAGGGGTGCAGAAAGACACAAGGGGGTGCAGAAAGAAGCAAGAGAAGTGCAGAATGAACCAACAGAGGTGCACAAAGAGGCAAGAGGAGTGCAGAAAGAGGTAGGAGAGGTGCACAAAGAGGCAAGAGAGGTACAGAAAGAGGCAGGAGGGTTGTAGAAAGAAGCAAGAGAAGTGCAGAAAGAAGCCAGTGAGGTACAGAAAGAAGCACGAGCAGTGCAGAAAGAACCAACAGAGGTGCAAAAAGAAGCAAAAGCGGTACAGAAAAAGGTAGAAGAGGTGCACAAAGAGGCAAGAGAGGTACAGAAAGAGGCAGGAGGGGTGCAGAAAGAAGGAACAGAAGTGCAGAAAGAAGCAACAGAGGTGCTGAAGAGGCTAGAGGAGTGCAGAAAGAGGTAGGAGAGGTGCACAAAGAGGCAAGAGAGGTACAGAAAGAGGCAGTAGGGGAGCAGAGAGAAGGAACAGAAGTGCAGAAAGAGGCAAAATAATTGCTGAAAGAAGCAACAGCGGTGTGGAAAAAAGCAAGAGAAGTGCTGAAATAAGAAAGTGACGTGCAGAAAGAAGCAAGAGCAGTGCAGAAAGAACCAACAGAGGTGATAAAGGAAGCAAGAGCGGTACAGAAAAAGGAAGAAGAGGTGCACAAAGAGGCAAGAGAGGTACAGAAAGAGGCAAGAGGGGTGCAGAGAGAAAGAAGAGAAGTGCAGAAAGAGGCTAAATAATTGCTGAAAGAAGCAACAGAGGTGTAGAAAAAAGCAAGAGAAGTGCAGAAAGAGGCAAGTGAGGTGCAGAAAGAAGCAAGAGCAGTGCAGAAAGAACCAACAGAGGTGCTAAAGGGAGCAAGAGCGGTACAGAAAAAGGTAGAAGAGGTGCACAAAGAGGCAAAAGAGGTACAGAAAGAGGCAGGAGGGTGCAGAAAGAAGGAAGAGAAGTGCAGAAAGAAGCAACAGAGGTGCTGAAAGAGGCGCGAAGGGTGCAGAAAGAGCAAGAGAAGTGCAGAAAGAACCAACAGAGGTACAGAAAGAGGCATGAGAGGTGCAGAAAAAGGCAGGAAAGGTGCAGAAAGAGGGAACGGGGTGGAGAAAGAGGCAAGAGAGGTGCAGAAAGAGAAAAGAGGGGTGCAGAAAGAGGCAATAGGGGTACAGAAAGAAGCAAGTGAGGTGTAGAAAGAGGCAACAGAGGTGCATATAGATGGAAGAGAGGTGCAGAAACAAGCAAAAGAAGTGCAGAAAGAGGCCATAGAACTGCTGAAAGAAGCAACTGAGGTGTGGAAAGAAGCAAGAGAAGTGCAGAAAGAGGCAAGTGAGGTGCAGAAAGAGGCAACAGAGGTGCAGAAAATGGCAAGAGAACAGCAGAAAGAGGCAAGAGGGATGCAAAAAAGGAAGGAGGGTGCAGAAAGAAGCAAGAGAGGTGCAGAAAGAAGCAAGAGAAGTGCAGAAAGAGGAAAGAGAGGTGCAGAAAGAGGTAAGAGAGGTACATAAGGAGGCAAGGGAAGTGCAGAAACAGGCAAGAGAAATGCACAAAGAGGCAATAGAGGAGCATAAAGAGGCAAGAGAGGTATTGAAAGAAGCAAGTGAGGTGCAGAAAGAGGCAACAGAGGTGTAGAAAGACGCAAGAGAGGTGCAGAAACAAGCAAGAGAAGTGCAGAAAGAGGCAATAGAATTGCTGAAAGAAGTAACAGAGGTATAGAAAGAAGCAAGAGAAGTGCAGAAAGAGGCAAGTGATGTGCAGAAAGAGGCAAGAGCAGTGCAGAAAGAACCAACAGAGGTGCAAAGATTGGCAAAAGGGGTGCAGAAAAAGGTAGGAGATGTGCACAAAGAGGCAAGAGAGGCATAGAAAGAGGCAGGAGGGATGCAGAAAGAAGGAAGAGAAGTGCAGAAAGAAGCAACAGAGGTATAGAAAGAGGCAAGAGAGGAGCAGAAACAGGCAGGAAAGGTGCAGAAAGAGGGAACAGTTGTGCAGAAAGAGGCAAGAGAGGTGCAGAAAGAGGGGAGAGGGGTGCAGAAAGAGGCAAGAGTGGTTCAGAAAGAAGCAGCAGAGGTGCCAAAACAGGCAAGAAAGGTGGAGAAAGAAGCAAGGGAAGTGCAGAAAGAGGCAAGTAGGGGGCAGAAAGAAGCAAGAGCAGTGCAGAAAGAACCAACAGAGGTGCAAAAATGGGCAAAAGGGGTGCATAAAAAGGTAGGAGAAGTGCACAAAAAGGCAAGAGAGGTACGAAAAGAGGCAGGAGGGGTGCAGAAAGAAGAAAGAGAAGTGCAGAAAGAAGCAACAGTGGTGCTGAAAGAGGCATGAAGGGTGCAGAAAGAGCAAGAGAAGTGCAGAAAAAAGCAAGAGAGGTACAGAAAGAGGCAAGAGAGGAGCAGAAACAGGCAGGAAAGGTGCACAAAGAGGCAAGAGAGGTACAGAAAGAGGCAGGAGGGGTGTAGGAAGAAGGAAGAGAAGTGCAGAAAGAGGCAAAAGAATTGCTGAAAGAAGCAACAGAGGTGTAGAAAGAAGCAAGAGAAGTGCAGAAAGAGGCAAGTGAGGTGCAGAAAGAAGCAAAAGCAGTGCAGAAAGAACCAACAGAGGTACAAAAAGAAGCAAGAGCAGTACAGAAAAAGGTAGAAGAGGTGCACAAATAGGCAAGAGACGTATAGAAAGAGGCAGGAGTGGTGCAGAAAGAAGGAACGGAAGTGCAGAAAGAAGCAACATAGGTGCTGAACGAGGCAAGAGGAGTGCCAAAAGAGGTAGGAGAGGTGCACAAAGAGGCAAGAGAGGTACAGAAAGAGGCAGGAGGGGTTGCAGAGAGAAGGAAGAGAAGTGCAGAAAGAAGCAACTGAGGTGCTAAATGAAGCAAGGGCGGTACTGAAAACGGTAAAAGAAGTGCACAAAGAGGCAAGAGAGGTACAGAAAGAGGCAGGAGGTGTGCAGAAAGAAGGAAGAGAAGTGCAGAAAGAAGCAACAGAGGTGCTGAAAGAGGCGCAGAGGGTGCAGAAAGAACCAACAGAGGTACAGAAAGAAGCAACATAGGTGCAGAAAGAGATGAGAGAGGTGCAGAAACAAGTTTGAGAGCACATAAAGAAGCAAAAGAGATGTAGTAAGGGGGAAGTGGAGTGGAGAAGGAGGCAAGAGGGATACAGAAAGAAACAAGAGCGGTGCAGAAAGAGGGAAGAGGCGTGCAGAAAGAGGGAAGAGTGGAGTGAAAGTGGCATGAGGGTTGCAGAAAGAAGCAACAGAAATGAAGAAAGAGGCAAGAGAGGTGCAGAAAGAAGCAAGAGTGGTTTACACACCATTAGTACCAATTTAAAACCCACATTTAGCAATAAGTAACAGGTGACCATTCTAGGTTTGCACAGGGCCT
Source organism: Calotriton arnoldi (assembly GCA_963921515.1). NCBI lineage: Eukaryota > Metazoa > Chordata > Amphibia > Caudata > Salamandridae > Calotriton > Calotriton arnoldi. The sequence goes on from CAWUFW010005253.1 coordinate 524,744, forward strand.
TCCACCATGCTGTAACACTTGTCGCTGCATTTTTTGTAATGTTTGAGCCGTTTGAGCTAGAAACAATTTTTTTTGTTCAAATCTGCAGATTATGCAGCAGATGATGGATTATGTGGCAAATGCAGAAAATGTATATTTCTGCAAACGTCGGTGCAGCCAAACAGTCACATAATTCCAATGGCCCTGCTCATACCTCTGACTAGGTCCAGAAGTCCTCCTCAGTGGTTCTTTCTTTTTTTTGTCTCAATGCGTTCATTGTTTAGCTTCTATGCAAACGAGGAAGACTAAACCTGAGGTTACAACTCCACAACCCAGACTATCATACCACACAATGACTCTCCATAACACATAATCCCACTCTACATAATTTCTACACACTAAATACCACATACTTTCTATCCACATAATTTCACTGCACAACATACCACATAATTCCACTACACACAACCTACATCCACTCCAAGAAACATTATTAAAACACTTTTACATTTACAACGCAATAGCTCTAACTCTCGCAAATGCAAAACCTATTACATTGCAAATGCTTCTTTAACTAGTAGTCATGTTTGTAGAGTGGTGGAGAAAGGGTGCTGGGCCTCTGACCAGTGCTCAGTAATTCCGCTGTGTGGGACTTACAGTAGGTACCAGGAGGGCTTCTTAGCCCCAAAGTCCCTCAGGAGTAAAGTGGACTTCATCCCCCATCCTGTAGTCTGCCAGGAGGCGTGTTTGCAGAGTGGTGGAGAAAGGGGGCGTGGCCTCCGAAGACGTTTTAGCAATCCCACTGTGTGGGACTTACTGGAGTTAACAAGAGGGGTAGTTGGACCCCAAGGACATCCTTGGAGGCCAACTACCCCTCCTATTACATCCAGTAAGTCCCACATACCAGGATTGCTAAGTTCTCATAGCAGGCCCTTGCCCATGCCCCGGGTCCATCGCAAAAAACCTTGGCATCTTAGTGGGCCCCCAGATTAGTAGAACGGTGTGCACCTGCTTTGGGATTATTAGGACTCTTAGGAAGATTTCTCAATTTCTTTCCTTTTTCTCCTGAAAACAGGCTGTTGTTGCCCTCGTGTTGTCCTGATTGGACGATTGTAATGCTCTCTACTTGGGTACCAACAAGGGACTTGTGCATCGACTACAGCTGGTGCAGAACGCTGCAGCCAGGCTGGTGATGGTCCTTCCCAAATACCACTCACTTTTGGCTATTATCAGTAAATTGCACTGGCTTCCTTCTGGCCGAAGAATCCAGTTTAAAGCCCTTTGCCTCAATCATAAGGCCTTCTATAACACTGGGTCGGAAGGCATTAAAAGGCTCTTTCAAAGATATGGCCCTTACAAGCAGCTCAGATCTGCCAGTAAGAATCTGCTGGTAGTCCCAAGGTTTAAGAAAGTAAGATGGGGGGATAGAGCCTTTTCTTCAGCTACGGCCAAACTCTGGAATTCATTCCCCTCCTCAATTTCTAGACTGGAGTCTCATTGTTTCTTCCGTAAGGCCCTGAAGACTTGGCTTTTCACCCATTCATCACCATGAGCCCTACACATTATCGTCTGTTGGCCCCTTTCCACAGTGCCTTGACGCCTCTGGGCAAAGTTCGCACTTTATAAGGCTAATATTCATTCAGGCCACACCCCCTTTGCCCACCACTCTGCAAACGCGCTCCCTGCCATGCTCTTGTATGGGGATTGAAGTCCCCTTCACTGCAAGGGGTGGTTAGGAGCCAATTAGCCTACCTGTTACCTCCAGTAAGTCCCACACAGTGGGATTGCTGAGAGGTGGACACATGCCAAGCCCCCTTTGTCCACCACTCTGCAAATGCACCTCGTGGCACGCTCTTGGTTGGGGAAGGAAGCCTCCTTACTTCCTGAGGGTCCCTGGGGGACAACTAGCCCTCCTGTTACCTCAAGTGAGCCCCACACAGCTGGATTGCTGAGACTGGTCCGAGGCCACGCCCCCTTTTTGCACCACTCTGCAAACGCGCCTCCTGGCGCACTGTTGCAGGACACAAGAGGACCTCATCACCCCACCAGCAGTGTGCCAAAAGGCGCGTTTGCAGAGTGGTGTAAAAAGGGGCATGGCCTCGGACCACCTCTAGGCAATCCCACTGGATGGGGATTACTGGAGGTACCTGTTGGGCTATTTGGCCCCCAGGGGCCCTCAGGAATGAAGCAGACTTAATCCCCCAACTTAGAATGCACCAGGGGGCGTGTTTGCAGAGTGTTGCAGGGAGGGGGCGGGGCCTCCGGAGAGATGCCAGCTTTCCTTTTTAAAAAATATTTTTAGAAGGGGGGCTGGGTGGCACCCCTTCTTTTAGTATTTGTTTTAGCCCTGGGGACCCCATCCCCCAGGCCCTGAGCCTTTTTTACTTATAAAAAATCCAGAAGGGGTCCGCATGGCCTCCTTTCCCTCGGCCACTATTGGCCCCGGGGACCCTATCCCCCGGGGCCTAGCCTCGTTTTTTATAAAATATTTTTCCGGGAAGGGGGGCCGTGTGGCCCCAGTCCCCTGGGCCACTTCTGGCACTGGGGACCACATCCTCCCGGGGCCTGGCCAGCCTTGTTTATTTTTATTTGGAAAGGGAGCCACGAGGCCCTCCTCCTGAGGCCATGTTTGGCCCCAGGGACCCCATCCCCCGGGGCATGGCCAAAGCTTTTAAAGCTTTTTTTTAATTAGGGAGGGGGGCTGCGTGGCCTCCTCCCCTGGGCCACTTCTGGCCCTGGGGACCCCATCCCCGGGGCTGGCCATCAAGTTGGGGACCGTGGGGGAGCCCCAATGCTTCCACGGTCCCAGCCGGCTCCCCGCCTCCTGCGGAAGCCGGCATTGCTTTTGGGCAAGGGGAGCTGCTAACATGCAGCTCCCTTTGCCCAAAAGCAATTCTGCTTTGCTTCTTGGAAGCGAGAGCAGGTTTCCAAGAAGCAATGCAGGAGTTTGCTATGGCAGGGCAGGAGCTATGCTCCCGCCTGCCATAGCAAACGGCAATGTCCCGGGGGTGGGCACCCCGGGACATTGCATGAGCCGGCCTTGGGGGGTGGTGCTCCCCAGGGCCATCGAGGGCTCCATGAGGGGGGCCCCCCACCAACATATATGCAAAGCCCCGGGGAGGTGGTGGTCCCCGGGGCCAGGGGTCCACTACAGACCCCCAAATTTAAATTACTGTATGCCCCGGGGAGGTGGTAGTCCCTGGGACAGTGTGGGGGGGGGTCAGGAGCCCCCCACGACACCTTTAATTTAATAAAAATGCACCGGGGAGGTGGCGGTCCTCGGGTCTGCAGGGGCCATGATGGCCCCCGCACTTAATGATTAAAGCCCTGTGGAGGTGGTGGTCCCCGGGGGTGTGTGGTGGGGCAAGAGCTTTTTATTTAATTTTTTAAATAAAGCCCCGGGGAGGTGGTGGTCCATAGGGCTGCAGGGGGGCACGTGTCCCCCTGCATTTGAATAAGGATCGCTCCGGGAAGGTGGTGGTCCCTGGGGCTGCAGGGACCCCACGGGCCCCACACCATTATTAAATATTGCCCCAGGGACCTGGCCCACCCGGGGGCTTTAAGAAAACATAGTGCGGGAGAACGCACCTTGGCTTTTTTTCGTTTTCTTCCGGATTCTCGCCCTTTTTTTGGGCCTGGGGGTCCCTGTGGATTTGCGGCTCCTCCTCGGTGCTCGGATATCGATATTTTTATTTTTGGAAATTCTCAGGAACTACTGAACGGATTTACACCATTTAAAAAAAAAGGGCGCTTTCTGAACCAAGAGCTACCTTTTTGCCACATTTTTGGTGTAATTCCATTCAGCAGTTCGGGCTGTAGCCTGTTCCAAAATTCCTATGGAAATTAACATGGAGAAAACACGTTTTGGGATCCCCTTTTTTTCTCGGACCCCGCATGACGATTCACCCTGATACTTTCAAGACAGGAGCTGACCTGAGCTGGTCATAAGTTTGGAAAATTTCACGAAGATTTGTCAAACGGCGCCAAAGATATTGACAAAAGAAAAAACGCTTTTTGAATAGAAACAAGGTCCTAACTATAACTACCTACTGGCGACTGCCAGTAGGTAATATATATATATATATTTGTCGCCGTTTGACGAATCTCCGCAAAATTTTCAAAACTAATGGTTCACTTAGGTCAGCTCCTGTCCTGAAAGTTCTGGGGTGATTCGTGAAGGGGGCCCCCCTCCTGGAGCCCTCCTTGGCCCTGGGGACCTCCATACCCCAGGGCCGGCTCCTGCAATGTCTCGGGGTGCCCACCCCTGGGACATTGCTGTTTGCTAGGGCAGGAGCACGGCTCCTGCCCTGTCATAGCAAACACTGCTTTGCTTTGTTGAAGCGAGAGCAGGAATTGCTTTTGGGCAAGGGGAGCTGCATGCTAGCAGCTCCCCAAAAGCAATGCCGACTCCTGCAGGAGGCGGGGAGCCAGAAGGGAGCATGGGGGCATTGGGGCTCCCCCCACGGTCCTCAACTTGAGGGCCGGTCCCGGGGGATGGGGTCCCCGGGGCCAGAAGTGGCCCAGGGGAGGGGGGCCATGCGGCCCCACTCCTGTGAAAATTATTTAAAAAAAATAGGAAGGCCGGTCCCGGGGGAAGGGGCCCCCAGGGCCATAATTGGCCTTTTGAGGGGGCCCCGCAGCCCCCCTCCTGAACAAAGTGCAGGCTGGCCAGGCCCTGGGGGATGGGGTCCCAGGGCCAGTAGTGGCCTTAGGAGGGGGGCCCCTTCCCATTTTTTCTTTTAAATGTGGCAGGTCCTGGGGGATGGGGTCCCCAGGGCCCAAAAATCATTGAAAGAAGGCGGGCCACACACCCCCCTTCTAAAAAAAAAAAGCCAGCATCTCTCATGAAGACCCGCCCCCTCCCTGCACCACTCTGCAAAAACTCCCCCTGGTGCGTTCAAAGTTGGGGAATTAAGTCCCCTTGAATACTGAGGGTACTGTGACCAAGCCGTCAGGAGTATCCTGAACATTTTTCTTTCAAGGGAGAATAGGTTGTTGTTTAAATTGAGGAATGCCGGATTCCGCTCAGGACCGCCGCATGGTAAAGCCCCACACTACCGGACTTACGTGAGTGATATATATATATATATATATATATATATATATATATATATATATTATCTACTGGCTGTCGCCAGTAGATAGTTATAGTTACAACCTATTATCCATAGGAAATCCGCGACATTCTATTTGAAATAACTCTCTTGCCGGTTGACGTATCTTCGCAAAATTTTCAAACTTTGTGGGGCGCTCCGGTCCGCTCCTACCCTGAAAGTCTCGGGAGATTCGTCAAGCGGGGGCCGAGAAAAAGGGGGTCCCAAAACGCGTTTTCCCCATGCAATTTTCCATAGGAAACTTTAGACACGGCTACAGCCCGAACTGCTGAACGGAATTACACCAAATTTGGCAAAGAGGTAGTTCTTGGTTCAGAAAGAACCCTTTTGTTAAATGGTGTAAATCCGTTCAGTAGTTGCTGAGAAAATCAAAAGTAAAAAGATAGATATATCTAGGGCCGCGGATCCTCCCGAGCACGAGCTTTATGTTAATTGGCTGTCAACACTCCAAATCAGGAAGTGTTGGCAGCCATTTATCCCTCGGTAGAACTGAGGGACAGAAACAAGTGCGCAAAGCACACAAAGGGGGCAGGGTAGAAACACCCTGACCCCCTAGGTCTGCTCAGGGGGTCCCACAAGGACCCCCTGGGCAAAATAAAATGTAAAAAAAAAAAAAAAATCGGCAGGATGCGCTCAGGAGCGCGAATCCTGCCGCAAAATCAAGCGCGGTCTCCCGCGCTCGATGTGATTGGCCCGGGTGGGCCAAGTCCTGGGGGCATGCTGGGGGGTTAATTTTATGTGTGGGGGCCTCTAAGGGCCCCCAAGCCCTGGGGACCACCACCCCCGGGGCTTTATGTATAATGGTGCGGGAGGGCTCTGAGCCTTCCCGCAGCCCCGGGGACCACCACCTCCCCGGGGCTTCTTTTTTAAATTAAAAACCTGTGTGGGGGGCTCCAGCCCCACATGCCTCGAGGACCACCACCTCCCGGGGCACTAAGAAAAATTAAAATGGGGGTCCGTTTTGGACCCCCAAGCCCCGAGGACCACCACCTCCCCAGGGCTTTCAAAATGTAGGGAGAGGGGCCGCGCGGCCCCCTCCTAGAGCCTGTGGTGGCCCTGGGGACCGCCACCCCCAGGGCCGGCTCCTGCAGTGTCCCGGGGTGCCTACCCCCGGGACACTGCTGTTTGCAATGACAGGACGGGAGCCTCGCGGCTCCGTCCTGTCATTGCAAACTTGCTTTGGATATTGGAAGAGAGAGCAGGAAACCTGCTCTCTCTTCCAATATCCAAAGCCGATCAGCTTTCCACATGGGGAGCTGCATCTTAGCAGCTCCCCATGTGTCAGCAATGCCGGCTCCCGTAGGACACGGGGAGCCGGCGGGACTGTGGGGGCTTGGGGACCCCCACAGTCCCCAACGAGAGGCCAGGCCCCGGGGGATGGGGTCCCCGGGGCCATAAGTGGCCACGGAGGGGGCCACGCAGCCCCCCTCCCCAAAGTAAAAAGGAAAAAAAAAAGTGCAAGGCCGGCCCGAGGGATGGGGTCCCCGGGGCCTTAAATGGCCTGAGGAGGGGGCCAGGCAGCCCCCTCCAAATAAAAAAAAGAGGCCATGCCCCGGGGGATGGGGTCCCCGGGGCCAATACAGGCCCAGGGAAGGGGGCCACGCGGCCCCCTTCCCGTTTTTATTTTTATTTTAATTTAAAAAAAGGGGTAAGGCCCTGGGGGATGGGGTCCCCAGGGCCTAAAAATAGGAAAAAGGAAGGGGGCCACACAGCCCCCTTCAGAAGGAAAAAAGAAAAAAAAGAAAAAAACGATCGGGCCCGTAGGCCCCGCCCCCTTCCTTCACCACTCTGCAAACGCGCCCCTGGCGCGTTTGCAGAGAGAACAATTCCCCTTGAATACTGGGGGTCCCTGAGGGCCAACTAGCCCACCAGGAACCTCCAGTATGCGCCAGGGGCTGCATTGCAGAGAGGTGTACAGAGGCCACGCCCCTTTACACCTCTCTGCAACGCAGCTCTATGGCGCTTTTGGAGGTATATGGTGGGCTAGTTGCACCCCAGGGACCCTCAGGATTCAAGGGGAGTTAATCCCCCGACTTAAAACGCGCCACGGGCGCGTTTGCACAGTGGTGAAGGGAGGGCGGGGCTTCAGGTGACATGTGTGCAAACAGGCCCCGTGGCGCGTTTTAAGATGGGGAATTAAATCCTCTTCAATCCTGAGGGTCCCTGGGGGCCAACTAGCCCAACAGGTACGTCCAGAAAGCGCCACAGAGCTGCGTTGCAGAGAGGTGTAAAAGGGGTGTGGCCTCTGTACATGTCTCTGCAACGCAGCCCCTGGCGCATACTGGAGGTTCCTGGTGGGCTAGTTGGCCCGTAGGGACCCTCATGATTCAAGGGGACTTAATCCCCCAACTTAAAACGCGCCACGGGGCGCGTTTGCACACATGTCACCTCAGGCCCCGCCCTCTCCCTTCACCATTGTGCAAATATTCCTCTAAAATCAGCCGAAATACGAATTCTGATTTACTCACCTGTTATCAGGAGAGACCTCAGTGCTGCATCTTTCAGCCCAGTACTGGTCCTGAAAAGTAATTTTAACCGTACTTACCGGTAACTTGAATTTCCTTCATAGGCTAACATTGACTGGTTTCACTTGGAAATTCTTCTAAGTGTGGAGTTTTGGAACTTTAAAATATTCCTCTAAAATCAGCCGAAATCCGAATTCTGATTTACTCACCTGTTATCAGGAGAGACCTCAGTGCTGCATCTTTCAGCCCAGTACTGGTCCTGAAAAGTAATTTTAACCGTACTTACCAGTAACTTGAATTTCCTTCCATAGGCTAACATTGACTGGTTTCACTTGGAAATTCTTCTAAGTGTGGAGTTTTGGAACTTTAAAATATTCCTCTAAAATCAGCCGAAATACGAATTTTGATTTACTCACCTGTTATCAGGAGAGACCTCAGTGCTGCATCTTTCAGCCCAGTACTGATCCTCAAAAGTAATTTTAACCGTACTTACCGGTAACTTGAATTTCCTTCATAGGCTAACATTGACTGGTTTCACTTGGAAATTCTTCTAAGTGTGGAGTTTTGGAACTTTAAAATATTCCTCTAAAATCAGCCAAAATACGAATTCCGATTTACTCACCTGTTATCAGGAGAGACCTCAGTGCTGTATCTTTCAGCCCAGTACTGGTCCTGAAAAGTAATTTTAACCGTACTTACCGGTAACTTGAATTTCCTTCCTTAGGCTAACATTGACTGGTTTCACTTGGAAATTCTTCTAAGTGTGGAGTTTTGGAACTTTAAAATATTCATCTAAAATCAGCCGAAATACGAATTCCGATTTACTCACCTGTTATCAGGAGAGACCTCAGTGCTGTATCTTTCAGCCCAGTACTGGTCTTGAAAAGTAATTTTAACCGTACTTACCGGTAACTTGAATTTCCTTCCATAGGCTAACATTGACTGGTTTCACTTGGGAATTCTTCTAAGTGTGGAGTTTTGGAACTTTAAAATATTCATCTAAAATCAGCCGAAATACGAATTCCGATTTACTCACCTGTTATAAGGAGAGACCTCAGTGCTGTATCTTTCAGCCCAGTACTGGTCCTGAAAAGTAATTTTAACCGTACTTACCGGTAACTTGAATTTCCTTCCTTAGGCTAACATTGACTGGTTTCACTTGGAAATTCTTCTAAGTGTGGAGTTTTGGAACTTTAAAATATTCATCTAAAATCAGCCGAAATACGAATTCCGATTTACTCACCTGTTATCAGGAGAGACCTCAGTGCTGTATCTTTCAGCCCAGTACTGGTCTTGAAAAGTAATTTTAACCGTACTTACCGGTAACTTGAATTTCCTTCCATAGGCTAACATTGACTGGTTTCACTTGGGAATTCTTCTAAGTGTGGAGTTTTGGAACTTTAAAATATTCATCTAAAATCAGCCGAAATACGAATTCCGATTTACTCACCTGTTATAAGGAGAGACCTCAGTGCTGTATCTTTCAGCCCAGTACTGGTCCTGAAAAGTAATTTTAACCGTACTTACCGGTAACTTGAATTTCCTTCCATAGGCTAACATTGACTGGTTTCACTTGGAAATTCTTCTAAGTGTGGAGTTTTGGAACTTTAAAATATTCATCTAAAATCAGCCGAAATACGAATTCCGATTTACTCACCTGTTATAAGGAGAGACCTCAGTGCTGTATCTTTCAGCCCAGTACTGGTCCTGAAAAGTAATTTTAACCGTACTTACCAGTAACTTATATTTTCTTCCATAGGAATCCATTGTCTGGTTTTCAGCAGAAAAGTTTCAAAGTGTCGATTTTCACAAACTACAAATATTCCTTAAAAATCGCCTGTATGACTTAAACGCATTCTTTCAACTGTTTACAGGAGATGCACCAGTGCTGGATCCAGGATCCAACACTGAGTAAGAAAAAGTAACAATAACAGTTTTTACCTGCTAAGTGAATTTCCTTCCATAGGATAACATTGGTGATTCTATGAGAAAAAGTTTCTAAGTGTCAACTTTTAAAATACAATAATATTCCTTAAAAATCACGACTGTAACCAAAACGCTTTTACTCAACTGTTTACAGGAGATGTACCAGGACTGAATCTAGGATCCAGTCCTGTGGTTAGAAAAAGTAATCCATAAAGTAACTAATTGCATTTAACTAGAAATTCACATTGAGCTGAATGTTGCATTGTGTTTGAAAATGTGTTGCCCATTGCAACAACTGTAACTACTGTACTTAAAAGTCTATTGCCTATGTGCAAAGTATTTAAACTAAAGTAATTCATTCTGAGAAAGTATTTTTGTAATGTAATGTATAATGTAATTACAATGTAATTTAAAAAATAAAATATGTAAAAGAAATTGTTTCTAAAAATGCAGTAAATCAGTATGAAAAAAATTAATATAAAAATTAATACATTTAAAAATTGTCATTTAAAAAACCTTTGAAATTCACTGAAAAAACCGTAGGTTTCAGGCACGTTATAGTTACAAATTAGCATTTTAAAAACCTTTGAAATTCACTGAAAAAACCATAGGTTTCAGACACGTTATAGTTAGAAATTAGCATTTAAAAACCTTTGAAATTCACTGAAAAAACCATAGGTTTTAGGGACAGTTATAGTTAGTTGGACATTGCACTCGTACAAAACCCGTGAAATTCCCCCGTTATAGTTAGTTCAGCTAACTATAACTCGCACCCCGCAATGCACTGCTGATGACGTCACATATTACATCACTCATGACATGGTCAGTGACATCACTGATGACATCACTGATGACATCTCAAATGACATCACTGATGACATCATCCACGTGATAATCTGATGCAGCTCCTCACACCCTAATATAACCTTTGATACACCCAATCTAAATTACAGACTGCCATTCGCAAAACTATAGACACTCCAACACCAATAACTACATACCCACTCACTGATTCTTAGGTGTACACACACATCCACTCACTCACCCGTACAGTCACTCATACTTATGGTCACTCAGTACAGGACTATCATATGCACTCTTACTCCTATATAGACACTCAAACACCGCCACTCATCCAAAGAGGTACTCACACACCTAGTCAGTCATGCAAATAATTAAACACACTGCCATTTACTCACCTATACAGTTATACACACACCAGCTCACTTAATCATACAAATACTAGCACATTGTTACGCTCTTATACAATCACTGATACAAGCACACACTCATCCATACAGCCACTATCACAATCACTCACTCTCGCTTATAGCTATTTATATACTCCAACACACATATATACTGGCTTTCACATATGTAGTTACTCACACATGTACCACTGGGACATACATTCACTCACTAACACACTCTTACACACACTTACCCACCCATACAGTCTATCACAGATGCACTCTTGAAACCATCCACCCAGTGAATCACCCACTCACACATCTTTGCACAGAGTCGCACACACCCCACCCACACAAACACTCAGGCACCCATACAGATACTCAGACAACCAATCAATAACTCATATAGACACTCATGTAGCTATTCACAAACCCATGCAGCCACTTACACAGCAACAGACAGACGGATACAGACATTCACCCAGTTTAGTCACTAACCCATGCATTCAGTAAGATACGTTAAATCACTCACTTATAGAGTCAGTCACGCACCTACTAAATCATCCATACAGACACTTACACACCCACTCATTCTTCAATACGTCTTTTCCTATATATATTAAAAATATTTAAACTTTACAGAAACACACAGTCACTGGATGATGTCATCAGTGATGTCATTTGAGATGTCATCAGTGATGTCATCAGTGATGTCACTGACCATGTCATGAGTGATGTAATGTGACGTCATCAGCAGTGCATTGCGGGGCGCGAGTTATAGTTAGCTGAACTAACTATAACGGGGAATTTCACGGGTTTTGTACGAGTGCAATGTCCAACTAACTATAACTGTCCCTAAAACCTATGGTTTTTCAGTGAATTTCAAAGGTTTTTAAATGCTAATTTCTAACTATAACGTGTCTGAAACCTATGGTTTTTCAGTGAATATATATATGTATATATATATATTCACTGAAAAAAACATAGGTTTCAGGCACGTTATAGTTAGTTGGACATTACACTCGTACAAAACCATAGAAATTCCCCCGTTATAGTTAGTTCAGTTAACTATAAATCGCGCCCCGCAATGCACTGCTGATGACGTCACATATTACATCATTCATGACATAGTCAGTGACATCACTGATGACATCACTGATGCCATCTCAAATGATATCACTGATGACATCACTGATGACATCAACCAGTGAATGTGTGTTTCTATAAAGTTTAAATATATATTATATATATGCCAAGGTGTATTGAAGAATGAGTGGGTGTATAAGTGTCTGGATGGAGGATTTAGTAGGTGTGTGACTGACTGTTTAAGTGAGTGATTACATGTGTCTTACTGAATGCACGGGTTAGTGACTGATACAGACATTCACGCAGTTTAGTTTGTCAGTCGGTGTGTAAGCGGTTGCATGGGCTGGTGAGTAGCTAAATGAGGATCTATATGGGTTATTGATTGGTTGTCTAAGTATCTGTATGGGTGCCTGGGTGTGTGTGTAGGTGCGTGGGAGGTGTGTGAGTCTGTGCATAGATGTTTGAGTGGTTGATTCACTGTGTGTACGGGTTCAAGAGTGCATGTGGAAACAGCTGTCTGAGTGTGAGTGTGTGTATGGTGTGTTGGTGAGAGAATGGATGTCTCAATGTTACATGTCCAAGGAACTACATATATAAAAGGCAGTGTATGTGAAAGTTGAAGTATATAAATGACTATACATGAGAGTCAGTGATTGTGAGAGTGGATGCATGGATGAGTGTGTACTTGTATCAGTGATTATAGAAAAGAGTAAGTATGCATTTGTTTCTGTTTGAATAACTGATGTGGTGTGTGTATAACTGTATAGGTCAGTAAATGGAAGTGTGATTGATTATTTGCATGACTGACTAGCTGTGTGAGTAACTCTGGCTGAGTGGTGGTGTGTGAGTGTCTGTATAGATGTATGAGTGCTTATGATAGTGTTGTATTGATGAGTGACTATATCTATCAGTGATTCTATGGGTGAATGAGTGGATGTGTATGTAGACTTAGGAATCAGTGAGTGTGTATGTAGTAACTGGTACAGTGGGTACATTACAGTGTGAGGAGGTGGATCAGATTTTCACGTGGATGATGTCATCAGTGATGTCATTTGAGATGCCATCAGTGATGTCATCAGTGATGTCACTGACCATGTCATGAATGATGTAATATGTGGCGTCATCAGCAGTGCATTGCGGGGGCGCGAGTTATAGTTAGCTGAACTAACTATAACGGGGGAATTTCTATGGTTTTGTACGAGTAAAATGTCCAACTAACTATAACGTCCCTGAAACCTATGGTTTTTTCAGTGAATTTGTAAGGTTTTTTAAATGCTAATTTCTAACCATAACGTGCCTGAAACCTATGATTTTTTCAGTGAATTTCAATGGTTTTTTAAATGCTAATTTCTAACTATAACGTGCCTGAAAAATTTGTTTTTGTCTGTGAATTTCAATGGTTTTTTAAATGCTAATTTCTAACTATGCCTACAAAGTTAGGACATGTGAGGAAAGAGGAAGAAAAGCGCAGCAAGAAGCAAGACAAATGCAGAAAGAGGCAACAGAAGTCCAGAAAGACAAAGAAAAGTGCAAGAAGAAGCAAGAGATGTGCAGAAAGAACCAACAGAGGAGCAGAAAGTCCTCCTGTGCCCCCAACTTTTGCTGATGGGTACTGGTGGTAACTGACTCTGACTAACCGGCCCTAGAGCCAGTGCTATGCTAAAAGACACTTAGAATACAGTGAAAACACCTACATACACTAGGGAACACTATGCATTGGGGTACCCCTGTGATTAGCTTGACCTCCTCTGTATTTGCCATGAGTTAGTGCCTGGGTCACTGGATGAGTACATGGGTACTGACTGGATGATTAGAGTACTGCAAGGAGAGTGGATGGTGAATTTATAAATGCTTGTGTTTTGGCGGAGTGATTGGATAAGGACATGGAACTGGTTGGGTGATTGGAGGAGTGCATGGGTAGTGACAAGGAGATGGCTGGACTGCATCAGTAGTCCTCAGGGGATTGTAGCAGTGCATGTGTTAGTGCCTGCGTCATTGCATAAGTACATGGGTAGTGACTGAATGATTAGAGTACTGCAAGGAGAGTGCATGGTGAATTTATAAGTGGTTGTGTTTTGGCGGAGTGATTGGATAAGTACATGGTGCTCGCTGGGTGATAGGAGGAGTGCATGGGTAGTGACAGGGCGATGGCTGGACTGCATCAGTAGTGCTCAGAGTATTGTAGCAGTGCATGAGTTAGTGCATGGGTCATTGGATGAGTGCATGGGTACTGACTGGATGATTAGAATACTGCAAGGAGAGTGCATGGTGAATTTATAAGTGCTTGGGTTTTGGCAGAGTGATTGGATAAGTACACATATGTCACATCAGGCCCGCCCCCTCCCTTCACCACTGTGCAAACGCACCCCCTGGTGGGTTTTAAGTTGGGGGATTAATTCCCCTTGAATCCTGAGGGTCCCTGGGGGCAAACTAGCCCACCAGGTACCTCCAGTAAGCACCACAGAGCTGTGTTGCAGAGAGGTGGTCCAAGGCCACTCCCCTTTTTACACCTTTCTGCAACGCAGCTCTGTGGCACTTACTGGAGGTACCTGGTGGGCTAGTTGGACCCAAGGGACCCTCAGGATTCAAGGGGACTTAATCCCCCAACTTACAATGCGCCAGAGGGCCCATTTTTACCTATATATATATATATATATATATATATATATATAGGTATAGGTATAGGTAGTTATAGTTAGAACCTAGTTTCCATAGGAAATTCGTTTTTTTGTTTTGCCAATAACTTTGGCACCGTTTGACGAATCTTCGCGAAATTCTCCCAAAAAATGTTTCATCCAGGTCAGCTCCTATCCTGAAAGTTTGGGGGTGATTTGTCAAGTGGGGGTTGAGAAAAAAGGGGGTCCCAAAAAGTGTTTTCTCCATGTTAATTTCCATACAAAATTTTAGCCAGGGCTACAGCCCGAACGGCAGAACGGAATTACATGAAATTTGGCATAAAGGTAGCTCTTGGTTCAGAAAGTGACCTTTTTTTTAAATGGTGTAAATCCGTTCAGTAGTTGCTGAGAAATTCAAAAAATAAGAGTCAAAAAATCAATTTCCCATAGGAAACTTTAGCCAAGGCTACAGCCCGAACTGCACAACTGAATTACACCAAATTTGGCAAAAAGGTACTGCTTGGCTCAGAAAGCAACCTTTTTAAAAATGGTGTAAATCCGTTCAGTAGTTGCTGAGAAATTCAAATTGGCTGTCAACACTCCAAACCAGGAAGAGTTGGCAGCCATCTTGTGACTCGGTAGAACCGAGTCAGAAGAAAACAGTGAAACAAATGCAAAAAACAAGAAAAGGGGGCAGGGTAGATACACCCTGACCCCCAGGCCTGCTCAGGGGGTCCCAAAAGGAGCCCCAGGGCTAAAAAAAGCATTTTTGAAAATAGAAATCTGCGAAATTCACGCTGGGGTTGCGAAACCCGCCGAATTTATTTTTAAAAATGAAGCGCGGGCTCCCGCTCTTCATTTAATTGAGGCCCCCGGGTGGGCCAGGTCCCGGGGGCATTTCCAACAAATATATACGGGGCTCGCGGGGGCCCCCGCAGCCCCGGGGACTGCCACCCCCGGGGCTTGGTTAATATTATATGCGGGAGGGCACTCGACCCTCCTGCAGCCCCGGGGACCACCACCCCCCGTGGCTTGCTTAAAATTATGTGCAGGATGGCACTCGGCCCTCCCGCAGCCCCGGGGACCGCCACCCCACGGGGCTTTGTTTCTAATGTGTGGGGGGCCTCCAAGGCCCCACCCAAGCCCCGGGGACTGCCAAACCCCGGGGCTTTTTTAAAAATAAAAAAAAACCTGTGTGGGGGGCCACGCAGCCCCCCCCCCAAAAAAAAAATATATATATAAATAAAGGCCGGCCCCGGGGGATGGGGTCCTCGGGCCAATAGAGGCCTCAGGAGGGGGGCCACAAATAAATGTGGCAATGCCCCAGGGGATGGGGTCCCCGGGGCCGGAATTGTCCACGGGAGGGGGGCCCACGTGGCCCTCTTCCCGTTCAAATTTTTATATTTTTTTTAAAAAAGGGGTCAAGTCCTGGGGGATGGGGTCCCCAGGGCCCAAAAAAAGGAAAAATAAGGGGGGCCACACTGCCCCCCTTCTAAAAAAAAAAGACCGGCTTCGTGCCGAGGCCCCGCCCCCTCCCAGCAACACTCTGCAAACGCGCCCTGTGGCGCATTTTAAGTTGGGGAATTAATTCCCCTTCAATACCGGGGGTCCCTGGGGGCCAACTAGCCCACCAGGTACCTCCAGTATGCACCACAGGGATGCCTTGCAGAGAGGTGGTCCGAGTCCACGCCCATTTGAACACCTCTCTGCAACGCAGCTCTGTGACGCTTACTGGAGGTACCTGGTGGGCTAGTTGGACCCCAGGGACCCTCAGGATTCAAGGGGACTTAATCCCCCAACTTAAAACGCACCATGGGGCGAGTTTGCACAGTGGTGAAAGGAGAGGGCTAGCCTGATATGGCAAGTGTGCAAATGGGCTCCCTGGCGCGTTGCAACTTGGGGGATTAAGTCCCCTTTAATCATGAGGGTCCCTGGGGGCCATCTAGCCCACCAGGTACCTTCAGTTTGCGGTCCCTCCTGCGGAATCCGGCATTGCTTTTGGGCAAGGGGAGCTGCTAACATGCAGCTCCCTTTGCCCAAAAGCAATTCTGCTTTGCTTCTTGGAAGCGAGAGCAGGTTTCCAAGAAGCAATGCAGGAGTTTGCTATGGCAGGGCAGGAGCTGTGCTCCCGCCCTGCCATAGCAAATGGCAATGTCTTGGGGGTGGGCACCCCGGGACATTGCATGAGCCGGCCTTGGGGGGTGGTGCTCCGCAGGGCCATTGAGGGCTCCATGAGGGGGGCCGCACGGCCCCCCTCCAACATATATGCAAAGCCCCGGGAAGGTGGTGGTCCCCGGGGCCAGGGCTCCGCTACGGACCCCCAAATTTAAATTACTGTATGCCCTGGGGAGGTGGTAGCCCCTTGGACAGTGTGGGAGGGGGCAGCAGCCCTCCACGACACCTTTAATTAAATAAAAAAGCACCGGGGAGGTGGCGGTCCCCGGGTCTGCAGGGGCTGTGATGGCCCCCGCACTTAATGATTAAAGCCCTGTGGAGGTGGTGGTCCCCGGGGGTGTGTGAGGGGGCAAGAGCTTTTTATTTAATTTTTTAAATAAAGCCCCGGGGAGGTGGCTGTCCCCAGGGCTGCAGGGGGGCGAGTGTCCCCCTGCATTTGAATAAGGATCACCCACGGGCCCCCACACCATTATTAAATATTGCCACAGGGACCTGGCCCACCCGGGGACTTTAAGAAAACATAGTGCGAGAGAACGCACCTTGGCTTTTTTTTCATTTTCTTCCGGATTCTCGCCCTTTTTTTGGGCCTGGGGGTCCCTGTGGATTTGCGGCTCCTCATCGGTGCTCAGATATCGATATTTTTATTTTTGGATATTCTCAGGAACTACTGAACGGATTTACACCATTTAAAACTAAAGGGCGCTTTCTGAACCAAGAGCTACCTTTTTGCCACATTTGGTGTAATTCCATTCAGCAATTCGGGATATAGCCTGTTCCAAAATTCCTATGGAAATTAACATGGAGAAAACGCGTTTTGGGATCCCCTTTTTTTCTCGGACCTTGTGTGACGTATCACCCTAATACTTTCAAGACAGGAGCTGACCTGAGCTGGTCATAAATTTGGAAAATTTCGCGAAGATTTGTCAAACGGCGCCAAAGATATTGACAAAAGAAAAAACGCTTTTTGAATAGAAACAAGGACCTAACTATAACTACCTACTGGCGACTGCCAGTAGGTAATATATATATATCTTTGTCGCCGTTTGACGAATCTCCGCAAAATTTTCAAAACTAATGGTTCACTCAGGTCAGCTCCTGTCCTGAAAGTTTTGGGGTGATTCGTGAAGGGGGGCCCCCTCCTGGAGCCCTCCTTGGCCCTGGGGACCTCCATACCCCAGGGCCGGCTCCTACAATGTCTCGGGGTGCCCACCCCTGGGACATTGCTGTTTGCTATGGCAGGGCAGGAGCACGGCTCCTGCCCTGTCATAGCAAACACTGCTTTGCTTTGTTGAAGCGAGAGCAGGAATTGCTTTTGGGCAAGGGGAGCTGCATGCTAGCAGCTCCCCAAAAGCAATGCCGACTCCCGAAGGAGGTGGGGAGCCAGAAGGGAGCATGGGGGCATTGGGGCTCCCCCCACGGTCCCCAACTTGAGGGATGGTCCCGTGGGATGGGGTCCCCGGGGCCAGAAGATGCCCAGGGGAGGGGGGCCACACGGCCCCACTCCTGTGAAAATTATTTTAAAAAAAATAGGAAGGCTGGTCCTGGGGGATGGGGCCCCCGGGGCCATAATTGGCCTTTGAGGGGGCCACGTGGCCCCCCTCCTGAACAAACTGCAGGCTGGCCAGGCCCTGGGGGATGGGGTCCCAGGGCCAGTAGTGGCCTTAGGAGTGGGGACCCTTCCCATTTTTTCTTTTAAATGTGGCAGGTCCTGGGGGATAGGGTCCCCAGGGCCCAAAAATCATTGAAAGAAGGGGGGCCACACACCCCCCTTCTAAAAAAAAAGCCGGCATCTCTCAGGAAGACTCACCCCCTCCCTGCACCACTCTGCAAATACTCCCCCTGGCGCGTTCAAAGTTGGGGAATTAAGTCCCCTTGAATACTGAGGGTACCTTGACCAAGCCGTCAGGAGTATCCTGAACATTTTTCTTTCAAGGGAGAATAGGTTGTTGTTTAAATTGAGGAATGCCGGATTCCGCTCAGGACCGCCGCATGGTAAAGCCCCGCACTACCGGACTTTCGTGAGTGATATATATCTATATATATATGTATATATATATATATATATTCACTGAAAAAAACATAGGTTTCAGGCACGTTATTGTTAGTTGGACATTTCACTCGTACAAAACCATAGAAATTCCCCCGTTATAGTTAGTTCAGTTAACTATAACTCGCGCCCCCGCAATGCACTGCTGATGACGTCACATATTACATCATTCATGACATGGTCAGTGACATCACTGATGACATCACTGATGACATCACTGATGACATCTCAAATGACATCACTGATGACATCATCCAGTGAATGTGTGTTTCTATAAAGTTTAAATATGTATTATATATATGCCAAGGTGTATTGAAGAATGAGTGGGTGTATAAGTGTCTGGATGGAGGATTTAGTAGGTGTGTGACTGACTGTATAAGTGAGTGATTAAATGTGTCTTACTGAATACATGCGTTAGTGACTAAACTGTCTGAATGTGTGCATCAGTATGTCTGTTGTTGTGTAAGCTGCTGCATGTGTTGGTCAGTAGCTACATGAGTGTCTATATGAGTTATTGATTGGTTGCCTGAGTATTTGTATGGGAGACTGAGTGTGTGTGTGTGGGTGGATGGGAGGTGTGTGACTCTGTGCATAGATGTGTGAGTGGTTGATTCACTGGATGTATGGGTTCAAGATTGCATGTGGAAACAGCTGTATAGGCGGGTGAGTGTGTGTATGGGTGTGTTGGTGAGAGATTGGATGTCTCAGTGGTACATGTCCAAGTAACTACATATGTAAAAGGGAGTGTATGTGAGAGTTGGAGTATATAAATGACTATATGTGAGAGTCAGTGATTATGAGAGTGGCTGTATGGATGAGTGTGTACTTTTCTCAGTGATTGTATAAGAGAATAAGTACACATTAGTATATGTTTGAATAAGTGAGGTGGTGTATGTATAACTGTATAGCTGAGGAAATGGGAGTGTGATTGATTGTTTGCATGACTGACTAGGTGTGTGAGTAACTCCATGGGTGAGTGGCGGTGTGTGTGTCTGTATAGGTGTATGAGTGCATACGATAGTGTTGTATTGATGAGTGACTGTATGTATGAGTGATTGTATGGGTAAATGAGTGGATATGTGTGTAGACCTAGGAATCAGTGAGTGCGTATGTAGTAACTGGTATTGGTGTGTCGATGGTTTCGAAAATGGTAGTCTGTATTTTACAGTGGGTGTATCAAAGGTTATATTAGAGTGTGAGGAGGTGCATCAGATTTTCACGTGGATGATGTCATCAGTGATGTCATTAGAGATGTCATCAGTGATGTCATCAGTGATGTCACTGACCATGTCATGAATGATGTAATATGTGACGTCATCAGCAGTGCATTGCGGGGGCGCGAGTTATACTTAGCTGAACTAACTATAACGGGGGAATTTCTATGGTTTTATACGAGTGAAATGTCCAACTATCTATAACATCCCTGAAACCTATGGTTTTTTCAGTAATATATATATATATATATTCCTGAAAAAAACAAAAGTTACTGGGACGGTATAGTTAGTGTCAGATTTCACTCATACAAAACCAGAGAAATTTAGCAGTTATAGTTAGCTGAGCTCACTGTAACATATGCCCTTGCAATGCACTGCTTAGGACCTCATTTACATGTTTATAGCCAATAAAACAATACAATACAATGTATAAGAAAGAGACCATACATAGGATGATACACATAATTGGAAGAGCTCATAGCGAAGGAGATGATCAAGGGATTAGGGAAGAAAAGGAAACAAAGACCACAAAGTTATTTAACATCATGATGTCAAAGTACAGAAACAGGACTATTCCTATCATAGACTAGACCAGATCCTTTTGAACCTTAAACAGGAGCGAGGACCTCTGGCCTTGGCTAGGGCCAAATCAGACTCAAACACCTGTCTTAACAGTACCCAAAACCTGTTAACATTCGGAATGGTAGGGTTTATCCAAGCTCTGGCAATGGATAGACGGGCACATACAATGATAATAGAGGCGAATGACCACTCATAGCAGGTAGCCTCCTGTTTTAACCCGAGGAGGATTTCCTTATCTGTAAGCTGAAACTCACAGCACAAGTGCCCTGTAAGGAAAGAAAATAAATCACTCCAGAATAGCTTTAACTTATGGCAGTCAACAAACGTATGCTTTAAGTCTGCCACAAAAAGCTTACATTTTAGGCAGTAAGACTTAACAGAAACTCAAGATATTGCCCACTTAGGAATAAGCTGTGGAGTATAATACAACATAAAGATTGTCCTATGCTGCTGCAATTTCAAACTAATGGAGACTACTGATTGATCTAAAGTATCCGAGGCCTCCTGTATATCTTACACTGTTCTATCAGATACAAGAAGCCGACTTAATTTGGCAGATGCCTGCGTACTATCGTCATGAGCTAATGAGATGAGTTTCTGACATAATGTACTAATTTTAACAGGCTTTCGATATATGTCCGACAATATTTCAGAAGTATGTGATATATCTAGCAGTTTCTGTCCATGTAGGAAATAGTCCCTTACTTGCAGATATTTAAAAAAAGAGTTCTGCGGAAGCAAATCCTCTTTTTTTAATGAAAACATTAGCAAAACCCCTGGCTATCATACAACTGGCCTAAGTTATTGACACCCATACACTGCCAGGCTTTCCCGACATAGTCCTGAAATATTTCAGGGAATATTGGATTACCCCATAAAAAAGTAAAATAATGTATCGAAGGCAGAGAGTATTTCTTACATATTTCCTGCCATAATCTGGTTATGTCCCTGACTACCTTAAATCTGACCCGTTTGTTATAATTAGGATCAGCAGTCTTGTAAAGAATAAGCACAATCGATGGCCCACAGGCTAATTGGTAAGCCAGTGTAGATAAACCAGCTTCAAGCCCATTTACCAGATTCTGGATCCACCTGGCAAATGCAGCCCAGTAGTACAACTTAAAATCTAGGAACTTAAAGCCCATTTCTTTGTGAGTCAATTTAATGAAGCTGAGAGCCCCTCTGGCATGCCTGTACCTCCAAATAAAGCTGCAGATAGCACTTTCTAAATGCTTGAAAAAAGATCCTGGGACCCGGAGAGGGATTGAGTGAAACAACTTATACATATGTGGCAGTATCTGTGACCCCTAAAGATGTTGAAGAGGAAGGACCCTCAGCAGCAACAGGGACTTCATCCCCCAATGAAGAGCGCGCAAGGAGGTGCGTTTGCAAAGTAGTGAAAAAAGGAGGCGGTGCCTCCGGCGAGTTGCCGGTTCCTATATTTTTTTTTAATCTAGGAAAGGGGGCTGTGTGGCCCCCCTTCCCTTGCCGCTATTGGGCCCCTATCCCCCAGGGCCTGACCCAGTTTCTTATTAGTATTTAATTTAAAAGAGAGGGGGCCACGTGGCCCCCCCTCCCGAGGCTGATATATTCCCCAAAGACCCCACCCCTGGGGCTGGGCATGTGTATGTATTTTTTTTAATGGAACATCTCCCCTCCCTCATACCATTTTCGGCCCGGGGACCCCACTCCCCGGGGCTTGGCCATTTATTTTATCTGTTTTTATAATCCCCAGGCCTATTATGGGCCCTGGAACCCCATTCCCCAGGGCCCAGCAATTTTATTTTTAAATAAAAAAAGGAGGGGACAGAGTGGCCCCCCTCCAGGGCCATTTTTGGCCCTCAAGCTTGGCCTCTCATTAGGGGCCACGGGGGGAGCCCCAAGGCCCCCATGGTCCTTGCCAGCTTCTCACCTCCTGTGGGAGCCAGCATTATTTTTGGCAGAGGGAGCTGCAAACATGCAGCTGTCTCTGCACAAAAGCAATACTGCTTCGCTTCATGGAAGCGAGAGCATTTTCCACACTCTCTCTTCCATGAAGCGAAGCAGTGTTTCCTATGGCTTGGCAGGAGCAGTGCTCCCGCCAAGCCATAGCAAACTGGAGTGGGCCCTGGGGGGTGGCAGTCCCCAGGGCCATGGAGGGCTCCTGGAGGGAGTCCACACAGCCCCCCTCCCATCTTCTGTGTAGCCCCAGGAGGTAGTGGTCCATGGGGTTGGCAACGGACCAAAAAGCGAAACAAAAAAGAGAGGTAGGGTTTTTTTTTATATATATTAGAAATATATAAAGGGAGTACTCCTAATCCCCAAAAGGTAATGATAAATCAACAACAAGGAGGAGTCTACCCTTAAGGACAGGGAAATCTGCTTATTCAGCACGGAGGATGCAGAAGGGAAGCAAAGAGTAGAATATTTTCTAAGAAGACCCCTCACTCACCAACCTAGTTGGTGACATGCTTCATCATTGGGGTCCCACCCGAATAGCCAAATGCTACCCGGGTGTGCTGCGACACCTGATTACAGTGGAGCGGGTTGGTTTGAACAGCAGTGATAGTGCAGTGATAGTGCAAAGTGAGTGCCAAAAGGTGGTGAATAATTAAAAATTGTCAAAGTTTGACTCCCTACAGGAATTTAATATGGAGTAACTCGACAATATTAAAAACAGTATGAGACCCTAATCAGGCTAGATTGACCTGTAGTGTCTAAGTGAGAAAGGTGATGGTCTACATGTTTCAACCTATAATGGAATTGCAAGGTTTTCGTCAGGACCGGAAGAAAAGCCCGGGTGGTCTACACACTCTAAGGTGTACCCAACCCAGGGCCCATGGATAAAAAGCCACACCAGTATTACTCACTGCATGGCATTCCCTCATCAAGTCAAATCTAGGGAGAAATCTGAAAGAGAAAAAATGTCACAAGTACATTTTACGCTTCAATCATATGTCAATGCATGAACCAAAATGCTCCTCTCACACACGAGGTAACACCAGTGAACGAATGATGCATACTCAAGTGTAACGTGCTGTCTCAGAGGCACAACCAACAAATTCATGCGGTGTCACTGTGATGAATGAATGTGAGAAATAACTGGATCTGAATAGTTCGAAAGGTCGCTGAGACCGGAAGGGGGAACAAACAATAAACAAGCTTATTAGCAGAAAAACAGGTGCTTACAAATTAAGCATACTGCTGAAACCCTCCACTATCAGTTGTGGGGAAAAAAAATTCATTTGACCGTGCCTATTCGCAAGCGGCGAATGCTTAGATATAAGCAAGCCGAAGTGACTGCAAAACTATGTACAAGGGAGGGGAGAAAAAGGTTAAAATCTTACTAGCGGCTTGAATCGGCCGTGCCCCATGAGAACCGGGGGAAGGCGCTGGCTCTTAGTCAAACACTGAGGAAATAAAAAAGTATTACAAAGGGGCGCCCCTGCCTGCGAAGGAGATCATGGAGCAGCGGAGTCCACCCGCAGATTAAGAGGTCACTTACTTCATCAAACCATGCCACCTGTGTCTGCACCTACTTGGTAGTCCCTCGCGGATCTCCGAGGTTAACCGGGTAAGTGGCATGGCGGCTTATGAGCGTTAGAGTGGTGTTTCCGGGTACGCCCACAACAACGCGCGGCGCGCGGTGACGTCAGCCCGCCGTGTTGATGTTAGAACGATGTGGCTGGTAACAGCCAATATGGTTTGTAAGTGCTCTAAAACCAGAGTGCAGCGCAGTACAACAGAGGAAAAAGGAAAAAAGGGGATACTCCTAATGGAGCTAGTGTCAATAAATTGAATTCAAGAGCTATTGGAAAAAACGATGGTTATTATAAACTGACACAAAGGAAAGGCAAATATGAGATGTTAGAATGTACAGAAATGACAGTAAGTTGATTTATCTATTCAATACAGAATTCCATGGGATACCATCGTTCAGTCCCTCTTTTTGTGTAGAGAGCCTGTACACCCAACGCTGCTCTTTCTCGAATAGACGCTGCTGCGTGCTGTGATCAGGTTTTATTTGCTCAATAATAGTCCATTGCATATCATTGGGAGTATGTCCCACCCTTAAGAAATGCTCAGTCAGTTTTGTAGTGGTTTTTCTACATCTGATTGTACTCCGATGTTCGCAGATTCTCTGCTTAATTTTCCTACTCGTCATTCCCACATACCGAAGATTACATGGGCATGTGATGAGGTATACTACATTTTGGCTGTTGCAATTGGTATGGACTCGTTGGGTCCAGACTTTACCAAGTTCTAAGTTAAGTGTTTTGGTGTGACTTGTCAAATGGCAGACGCTACAATTCCCACAGGGAAAATGTCCCACAATATTAGGAAGGCCCCAAGCATTAAGAACAGTTTGTGTGTTATCCCTGGTTTGTTTTTTAGGGCGTGTATTGACCAAGGAATCTTTCAGGCTTCTTGCACGTTTAAATGAAAACAGAGGTTTTTCCCAATGGACCCCCACATTTACTTAATTTGTGCCACAGGGAGGTGGTGGTCCCTGGGGCTGTGAGGAGGCAGGAGCCCCCATACGCATTTGTTTTCACAGATATAGCCCTGGGGAGGTGATGGTTCCCAGGGATAGGGGGACTGCATGGCCCCACGCATTTAATGACTATAGCCCTGGGGAGGTGGTGGTCCAACCGAGTTACAAGATGTCTGCCAACACTTCCTGGTTGGAACTGTTGGCAGCCAATCAGACTGTAGACTTGAGATATATGGATATCTGAGAAATGTTACAACTATGGCCAATGTGGATCAGCGTACCCTCCCTATCTCGTGCCTGAGATCTGATTGGCTGCCAACACTTTAAACCAGGTAGTGTTGGCAGCCATCTTGTGACTCGGTTCAACCGAGTCACAAACAAAAATATTACATTACAAAAAAGAAAAGCGGGCAGGGTAGAAACACCTTGACCCCCTAGACCTGTACAGGGGTCACTCAGGGACCTCCAGGGCCCAAAAAAACTATTTTTTAAAAGATTTTTGGTGGGACTCACGGTGGACCCGCAAATCTGGGCAAAAATGTAAAACAAACGAAGCACGGGCTCCCCCGCTTCTTTTACTTTAGGTCCCCAGGTGAGCCAGGTCCCGGGGGCAATTAAAAATAAAGCTGTGGTGTGCCGCTTGGGCCCCTGTACCCCTGGGGACTTCCCTGGAGCTATTTTTTATTATAATGCATAGGGGCTCCAGCCTCCCCATGCAGCCCCTGGGACAGCTACCACCCTTGGGCTAATTTTGATATATGCGGGTGCCACATGGCCCCCCTCACAGCCCCAGGGACCTCTACCTCCCCAGGGCTATATTGAAATAAAATGCATGGGAGGGCTCTGGCACCCTCACACAGCCCCACAGGCCCACCATCCTCCCCTGGGCAGTTCAACCCCTCTCCTGGAGCCGTAAATGGCCCTGGTGATCGCCACTCCCCAGGGCTGGCTCCAGCAATGTCCTGGGGTGCCCACCCCCGGCACATTGTAGTCTGCTATGGGATGATGGGAGCACCACTTCTGCCATCCCATAGCAAACGGTGTGCTCCGCTTTACTTTTCACACACACGGAGCTGTATCTTAGCAGCTCCCTGAGTGTAAAAAGCAATGCTGGCTCCAGCAGGTGGTTGGAGCTGGCCGGGACTGCAGGGGCATTCAGGCTCCCCGCAGTCCCCAACGAGATGGCCATTCCCGGGGGGATGGGGTTCCCAAGGCCGAAATCAGCCTGGGAAGAGTGGCCAAAGGCCCCCATCCCTTGGAAAAAAGAAAAAAAAAAAAATGGCTGGGCCTCGGGGATGGGGCCCCTGGGGCTGAAATCAGCCTAAGGAGGGCGGCCGCAATGCCCCCCTCCCCTTTTAAAATGAACTATAAACAAAGGCCCAGCCCAGGGGGATGGGGTTTCTTGAGCTGAAATCAGCCTCAGGAGGGGATGCCATTTGAGAAGTCATCAGTGATGTCATCAGAGATGTCACTGACCATGTAATGAGTGATGTAATATCTGAGGTCATAAGCAGTGCATTGCGGGGGCACGAGTTATAGTTAGGTCAGATAACTATAATGGCTGAATTTCTCTGGTATTGTATGAGTAAAATCTGATCCTAAGTATAACGGGCTGTTATAGATAGGAAATAGAATAAAATAACTTAGAAATTCACTGAAGAAAATTAAGGTTACAGGGTCGTTATAGCTAACTATAACCCGTGCCCCTGCAATACACTGCTTATGACCTCACTGATTATATCACTCATGACATGGTCAGTGACATCATTGATGACATCTCAAATGATGTAACTGATGACATCACTAATGACATCATCCAGTGACCATGATAATTTTTAAAATGTTAATGAGTGTTAAATATATATACTAAGGTGTATTGATGAATCAGTGGGTGCATGAGTGCGTGTATGGACGATTCAGTCATTGTGTGATTGTCTAAATAAGTGAGTGATTAGGGGTGTTAGTGAATGTATGGGTGAGTGACTAGAGTTGGGGAATGTCTGTATCAGTCTGTCAGATGGTGCCTAAGTGGCTGTATGGGTTGGGGAGTGGGCACGTGAATGGCTGAAAGGGTGATTGATTGGGTGTCTGAGTACCTGTATGGGTGTGTGTGTCTCTGTGGCTGGGAGAAAGGGTGTGTGAGTGCCTGCATGGATGAGTAAGTGGGTGAGTCCATGGGTGTATAGGTTAGTGAGTCTGAAAGAGAAGCGCTGTATAAGTGACTGAGTGTGTGTATGGCTGTGGTATATAGGTGAGTAAGTAGATATGTGAAAGGCAGTATAGGTGAGTGTTGTAGATTACGAGTGACTGTATGTGTGAGTGAGGGATTGTGATAGTGGCTTTATGAGTTAGTGAGTGCTTATGTGAGGGGCTGTATAGGTGAGTAAGTATGTGTTAGTATCTATATGAATACATGACTGGGTGTGTGTATAACTGTATAGGTGAGTAAATGGCTGTTTGATTGACTCTATAGGTGGGTGAGTAGGTGTATGAGTAGCTCTTTGAGTGAGTGTGTGAGTGGCTTTATGGCTGTATAAGCAGATATATCTGTGGCTGTATTAGTGAGTGAGTAGGTGTATGAGTGGCTGTATGGGTAACTGAGTGAATGTGTGTATAGACCTATGAATCAGTAACTAGGAGTATAAGTACTGCTATAGGTGTGTCAATAGTTTTGAGAATGGCAGTGTGGAAGTTGGAATAGGTGTATGAAAGGTTATATTGGGCTGTGAGTAGGTGCGTCAAACATTAGTGATGTCATCAATGATGTCATTTGAGCAGTCATCAGTTATTTCAACAGTGATATCACTGACCATGTCGTGAGTGATGTAATATGTGAGGTCATAAGCAGTGCGTTGCGGGGTTGCGAGTTATAGTTAGCTCAGCTAACTATATGTGCTGATTTTCACTGTTTTGTACGAATGAAACTTTAGCCTAAATACAACTTCTCTGTAACCTTTGGTTTTTTAGTTAATTTCTAAGGTTTTTTTAATTATATTTCCTAACTATATTTTCCCTGTAAACTTTGTTTTTTCCCAATAAATTTCTAAGGGTTTTTAAATGCCAATTCCTAACTATAACGTCCCTGTAACCTTTCTTTTTTTCAGAGAATTTAAAAGGTATTTTCAATTTTATTTCCTAACTGTACACTGAAATCTTTGAGAGTGGGTATGTGAGTCGCTGTATAGGTTGCTGAATGGGTGTGTGAGTGGCTGTATGAGTCTGTGAGTGAGTATGTAATGTCTGAGTAATTACTTTAGTGCATGGGTAATTGTATGATTGCATAGGTAGTGCCTGTGTGATTCTTTGAGGTCAATTGCCAAGGACAAACTGCGAATACTGGGTGTTTTTTTTAACCCTGGGCGGTGAACTACGCTACGCTCGCGGAATTTGCGAAGTTACGGTAACTTCGCGATTCGCGTAGAACGCGAAGTTACCGTGCACTACGCAATTTGCGGCGTAGCGTAGCTGTTTTTCTTCTTCGCGCGCTCAATATATGTTCTCGCGCGCGCGGTAACGACCTACCGTGATTCTGCGTTCGCCGACGCGACTTCCTATCCGTTCGCGGGCGCCACGAGATTTGGAATACGGCCGCACGATCCCGCGAGAGTGTGCGAACGCGAACACGTCATTCGGACGCGCGATCTGACTTCCGGCGGCAGTGTTGGTAAGATTGCGATCCCGAACACGAAGAAACTACAATCTGGCGAAGAATATATTTCGAGCATCATAAAACCTTCTCGAAAATGATGAATTAGTTCATTTTGCACAAAAAACTCCTCAGGTTGTCATTTAGAGATATAGTTTGGTGAGCAAGGAGTCCTTTTTCTTTTTCCAAGAGGAAGGAAGTGCCCCTGATTCTCAAACTTCCTGTTCCTGTCCAGCAGGCTCCTCCCAGTGTTTTGTCCATGTGCTGTTCACTTTCATTTGGATTTGGAGCTGGAAGGATCACTTTTTGTGTCTGTCTGCTGCATCATATCATTGGATTGGATTTGAGGACTCTTGGATTTGAGATTTTACAAGTAAGTTGGAGAATTGGTGTACTTGTTTGTTTGATTGGGGCTTGTTTGTACCTACATTTTTTGGGGGATTTCCATAGTTTTTAAAATGTATTGTTGTGGCCTGTAGTTTCGGCAGGGGCCTAGTTGTTTTTCTTTGATTGGAATTTCAGCCAGTAGGCCCGGACTAGAGCCAGAGGTACCCATGGGTGCATGTTTCTGTGGTGTCTGTTGAATTTAAAGTTTAAACATCATGTAGGCCGGGCATCCATGGATGGCATTGGTTTGAATTGGTAAATGTGGTTTTTGGGGTGTATTTCATTTTTTGGGTGTTTGTTAAATAAATAGGCCTTTTCAGCCAGTAGG
Source organism: Calotriton arnoldi (assembly GCA_963921515.1). Lineage (NCBI taxonomy): Eukaryota > Metazoa > Chordata > Amphibia > Caudata > Salamandridae > Calotriton > Calotriton arnoldi. The sequence goes on from CAWUFW010005253.1 coordinate 553,972, forward strand.
TAACCCTGGGCGTTCAGCTCGCGGACTTTGGGCAAGTCCGCACTGCGCGACAACGCGAACTTACACTTTTTATCTTCTTCGCGCGCTCAATGTACGTTTTCGCGCGCGCGATAACGACTTTTTGTGACGATCGCGATGCCGAACACGCAGAATTTACAATCTGGCGAACAATATCTCTCGAGCATCATAAAACCTTCTCAAAAATGTTGATTTAGTTCATTTTGCACAAAAAACTCCTCAGGTTGTCATTTAGATGTAGTTTGTTGAGCAAGGAGTCACTTTTTTTTTGTTTTACAATTTATTTCAAGAGGTAGCAGGTTGCCCAGAGTCTCCAACTGCCTGGTCCTGTCCTTTGTCTTCACTTTTTTGTTACTTTGGGTGGCCTGGCCATGTGGGTGGTGGCCATTTTGTAAAGCCAGGCATTGTGCTTTTGCCATAGGCCTGCATTGTCTGTCTTGTGTTCCTTTTCTTGTTGTTCTGGGTGGCCTGGCCATGTGTTGGCGGCCATTTTGTGTGAACAGCCACTGTGCTTTTGCCATAGGCCTCCAAGCTTGCGGCCTAGTGTGCCAGTAGGCCCGGAGGTAGTCATCCTCATGGGTGCATAAAAACTGTTTCTGTGTTGTCTGTTGAATTGTAACATAATTTAGGCCATGGATGGCATTGGATTGATTTGCAAAATGTGGGTTTTGGGGTGGTATTTTATTTTTTGGGTGTTTGTTAAATAAATAGGCCTTTTCAGCCAGTAGGTAACCCTGGGCGTTCAGCTCGCGGACTTTGGGCAATTCCGCACTGCGCGTCAACGCGGACTTACACTTTTTATCTTCTTCGCGCGCTCAATGTACGTTTTCGCGCGCGCGATAACGACATTTTGTGACGATTGCGATGCCGAACACGCAGAATTTACAATCTGGCGAACAATATCTCTCGAGAATCATAAAACCTTCTCGAAAATGTTGATTTAGTTCATTTTGCACAAAAAACTCCTCAGGTTGTCATTTAGATGTAGTTTGGTGAGCAAGGAGTCACTTTTTTTTTGTTTTACAATTTTTTTCAAGAGGTAGCAAGTTGCCCAGAGTCTCCAACTGCCTGGTCCTGTCCTTTGTCTTCACTTTTTTGTTATTTTGGGTGGCCTGGCCATGTGGGTAGCGGCCATTTTGTAAAGCCAGGCATTGTGCTTTTGCCATAGGCCTGCATTGTCTGTCTTGTGTTCCTTTTCTTGTAGTTCTGGGTGGCCTGGCCATGTGTTGACGGCCATTTTGTGTGAACAGCCACTGTGCTTTTGCCATAGGCCTCCAAGCTTGCGGCCTAGTGTGCCAGTAGGCCCAGAGGTAGTCATCCTCATGGGTGCATAAAAACTGTTTCTGTGTTGTCTGTTGAATTGTAACATAATTTAGGCCATGGATGGCATTGGATTGATTTGCAAAATGTGGGTTTTGGGGTGGTATTTTATTTTTTTGGGTGTTTGTTAAATAAATAGGCCTTTTCAGCCAGTAGGTAACCCTGGGCGTTAAGCTCGCGGACTTTGGGCAAGTCCGCACTGCGCGACAACGCGGACTTACACTTTTTATCTTCTTTGCGCGCTCAATGTACGTTTTCGCGCTCGCGATAACGACTTTTTGTGACGATCGCGATGCCGTAACACGCAGAATTTACAATCTGGCGAACAATATCTCTCGACCATCATAAAACCTTCTCGAAAATGTTGATTTAGTTCATTTTGCACAAAAAACTCCTCAGGTTGTCATTTAGATGTAGTTTGGTGAGCAAGGAGTCACATTTTTTTTGTTTTACAATTTTTTTCAAGAGGTAGCAAGTTGCCCAGAGTCTCCAACTGCCTGGTCCTGTCCTTTGTCTTCACTTTTTTGTTGTTTTGGGTGGCCTGGCCATGTGGGTGGTGGCCATTTTGTAAAGCCAGCCACTGTGCTTTTGCCATAGGCCTCCAAGCTTGCGGCCCAGTATGCCAGTAGGCCCAGAGGTAGTCACCATGGGTGCATAAAACTATTTCTGTGTAGTCTGTGGAATTTTGACATCATTTAGGCCATGTATGGCATTGAATTGATTCAATTGAATTGCGAAATGTGGTTTTTTTTGGAGGGTCTGACTATTTCACTTTTTTGGTGTGTTAAATAAATGCCTTTTTTGCGTGTGTACTGTGTAATTATAATTGTGTTGTTGTAGTGGTTGTCTAACTTTCCAAAGTGTTTTTAGCCATGTGGATTTTAGTTTTTGCATTAAAGCTGTGTGTGTTTTATAAGGCATCCTTTGTCTGCCCATATATAGGCCTGCTTGAGTTCATTGTTTGCCGTGCCTTGTGCCTGTGAGTCACCATGTTTCTGGGGGCCATTTTGTTGTGGTAGTTATTAGTGTGCTGTTTTTGCCACATAGGCCTGCGTGTATTTCCATTGTTCCTCTTGTCTTACTGCTTCCAAATCCATCCCCATTGCCAGCTGCAGCTCCCTGATGCTGCTATATAATACATCCCACGTGATGCACAAATTTAGGCCAAACATGCTCCAGTACATTTTAGTTTTTGTTCTTTACTATTCTTATTCTTCCAGAGTGTACACTAGCACTACACAGTAGCCAGGAAAGCCCTGGCCTTGTTGTCAACGTCTCATAAATGGCTACACTGTGTGTTGTTGTTCACAGAGTTTCTGAAATTTAATAATTGAGGCCACCACACACTAAGTTCTATATTCTTTTTGTTTGATTTGTGCTATGTTTGACTGATGTTCTGGCTTTTTTGCTTTTAGGTGCACAAAGACTGAGGAGGAGGTGTGTCTCTCATCATTGCCTGTTGCACTTCCAGACAGACATCCTGCTGCTGTACACACAACACAATGTGACGTGTGACCTGACCAGACATCTCTGCAACTGAGTGCTGCTGACATCTGAAGAAGATGGGCCCAAAGAAAGCAGGTACCAGGTCCTCCAGTACCAAGAAAGTTGCTATTGAGAAGAAGAAGGAACAGAAGAAGGAAGTGACACTGAAGTCTGGTGTGCCGGCCAATACCTTTTTTGGGAAAAAAATTGCGCCTGCAGCAGCGGTGTCCGGGGGCAAGCTGGGGGCAGCACCTCCGCATCAGTGGACCCAACCCACCAACCCAGGCCCAAGCACATGAGTGTGGAAGAGGTAGCCAGCCTAATGGTGGAAAGCAGTGATGCTGAGCCTGAGATAAACTTATCGCTATCTCAAAGTAGTACCCAATCAACGCAGGAGGAAACACATCAGATAAGTGGTCAACAACAACAGCCGCAACCACCGCTCGCAATAGTAGTTGTTGTTCCTCCTGAAGTAGGGGCAGTTCAGGAAATTGAGCCTCATGCAGAGGTAGAAGAAGAAGCCACTCATTCAGAAGATCCATTGTCTTCCAAATCCCCAGCAAGGAAAAGGAGGGGTAGTCCATCAAGTTCTTCGCCAAGCCCCCTTCTGATGATCTAGATGCCACTTGGAAGCCACAAACTGAGTCTGAGAGGGAGCCACGTTCCAAGACCAAGCTAGGGAAAAGGAAGGTTCCGGAAAGCCTTACACTTATGGAGGTCGATATAGAACAGCAAGATGATGATGATGACGACGAGCCAGTCATCACGAACATCACTCCCGGCCCCGAGGAGATGGAGACCAACATTCTTACCCTATCCAAAATCGCTGCGAGGGATGTTGCACGCATACCTCCACAGGTAACACCAACACGACCTACAGCTTCCATGTTTGCATTAGCAAAGGCCCGGCAGCGACCTACATCCAGCACAACCACCACCTCTGTAGGAGTAGGTAGTGGTACAGCAGCACAGAGTCAAATTCAACACACACCCTACAGATCATCCGGCATTGGAAGTGGCACCTCCAGCAGGAGGCCAAAGTTAAGCTCCCCAGTTTGGGACTTCTTTACGGTTAGCGAAAAGGAGGAGAACATTGCTATATGCTCCATTTGTAATACCTCTGTTAGTCATGGTAAGCTTGGTACAAACTATGGTACCGGAGGCCAAATGACCCTTCTGAAAAAACACCACTTGATCAGCTGGGAGGACCACCTTCGCGGCAGAATAAAAACTGCAACCATTGGTGTGGTGGGGATAAAGGAGTAGAAGAAGAAGATCCGATCACGGTGGAAGAGGAAGGACAGGGAGACATTCTCTCTGGTAGTGGTACACAAGGTGTCCCTGACCCCAGCAGTGCAGTCTTAACGTTGCACACATCTTCAGCAACATCTCAGTGGCACAAGAGTAAGAGTCAGCCGGAGACACCAAGAAGTACCAGGTCCGCACTACCAAAAAGTGCGTTGAGCCTAAGAGAAAGGAAAACCATGCAGCCTACCATTATCAGCATGTTTGGGGGTGAGGGGCAGTACGAACGCAACCACCCAATAGCACGTTTGTACAATGCGAAGCTGGCTAAAATGTTAGCACTGGACCTTCTCCCTTTTTCTTTTGTTGAAGGGGTGGGTTTTGTGGAATTTGTGTCAACCATCTGCCCAAAATGGCATGTTCCCAGCCGCTACTATTTTGCCAGAGTTGCAGTTCCAGCACTACATCACGACGTGCTGGAATTGCTAGGAAAGGCCTTGAAGCAGAGTGCTGTTCACAGTATCCACCTGACTACAGACATGTGGACCAGTTGCCAAGCCACAGATTACATGTGCATCACTGCACACTGGATCTGTTTTGTGGGTGTTAGAGAACAGATATCTGCTGGTGTTGATACTGCAGAGATTTTTCATGCCACTCGCAAACATGCAACTGTAGCCATGTTTGCCATGGAGAAATCTCATACTGCTGCAAACATTTTGGAAGAGTTTAACACCAAGGTCTTTGAGTGGCTGCGCCCAAGAGGGCTTACGATTGGTTTTGTTGCCACGGACAACGGCAGTAATGTAGTTTTGGCCATGCGCAATGGTGGCTATTTCAGGGTCCCGTGTTTGGCACACTGCATTAACATTGTTGTTCAAGACTTTTTGAAAAATGAATCCAAAGTCAGCAACTTACTGGTCACCTGCAGAAGAATATGCACACATTTCAACCATTCTTTTAAAGCCCGGAAGCAGCTGAGGGTCATTCAACGTGAGCATAAAATGCCAGTCAAAGCGCTCATCCAGAAGGTGCCAACACGTTGGAACTCAACTTATTACATGCTTGATCGTCTGTTTGAACTGTACATACCACTCAATGCTTATGTCATGCAAAGATTAGGGGAACCTACTGTGAAAGGCATGACCGTTGAGATGGCTCAATGGGACCTCATTAAATGCCTGACTGAGATGCTACTTCCTTTTGAGATCTTCACACGTGAAGTCAGCAGGGAGGACTGTACTATGGGCCAAGCTATCCCATTGTTGCACATGCTAGAGCAACAGCTGAAGGATGTGTCTGAAACGTACGCAGGTGTGGATGACAAACAAGACGCATATCATTTGGCGGAGACCTTAGCCGCTCGCTTATCGGAAAATACAAGGATTAAAAATAAAATTTTGTCACAACCACATTACATTAGTGCCACAATTTTGGATCCACGGTACAAAGTATTTCTGAACAGCAAGGCAGTAATTCCTTTTTCGGAAGTGGATGTTGCCAACTACAAAACTTTGATAGCTAAGGAAGCCACTATTTTCGAAAGAGAACGGCTGTTAATTACAGGCCCCCACCCCAGGCCATAACCAGTACTACAGGGCATCCAGAGTCAAGTTCTACTTCGGAGCCTGAGGGCAGTGCATTTGCCTCCGAGCAGTCACCTACACCAACAATAACATCAAGAACAGGATCATCCACAGCACAATGTGCAACTGATTGGTTTCTACAGCAGGGGTATGGTAAGTCCAGTGCTGATGCAAAGGCAAAACAGGCCGAGCACATCGGAGCACCCCTGAACATTGAGCCGATGGTCCAGGCCTATTTGGATGACCCAACAGAGGTCTTCATGGATCGAAACCCATTGGTGTATTGGTATGGGAAAAGAAGCCAATGGACAGTGCTCAGCAGGCTGGCGATAAAGTATCTGGCTTCCCCTGTCGCAAGTGTCTCTTCTGAGCGTGTTTTCAGTGCTGCTGGTGCCATTGTAACTTCGAAAAGGACCGGTCTCTCGGCCCAAAGCGTGGAGAGGTTAACCATGATCAAAATGAATCAGCACTTTATACCACCGGATTACAAAATACGTGAATCACAGCAGGAAGAGGAGAGCGACTTGGATGACGTAAATAGTGCGTTACAGGACCTACTTCTGTCCGAACCACCAGAGTTTGAGGACGAGCTCCTCTTCCCTGACAACTAGGCTTTCAAATTGTTACTTTCTTCCTTCCTTTATGTGTCTGTGTATCTGTCTTTCTGGTTCAAACCACAACAAATCCATCACCACCGTCTTCTCTTTTTATTTCCCTATTGGAGTTGGATGTCTGTGCATTTAACTGTCCACTCTTCAGAGTCCTGCTTCATCTTCCTGTCTCGCACAAGTACATTTCCATCAAGCCAGACATTAGTACAAGAAATGTTGCCTTTACCAGTCCCGCCTCCATAAGAAGTGAAACGTGACTATAGCTTTCCTCCGTTTTGTTTTCGAGCCGAAACTCATCAGTGTCCGAAGGCTACAGCCTCAGCAGGCATCCAAAGGTCCTCACTGTCAGGACAGAAGGTACTTGGCAGAGAAAGACAAGAGACTCTTCGAAGAAACTTGCTGACATTTGTGCAAACTCAAATGACCATCAATGAGCGCTACCCAGGCCGCGGCCCATCATCACAGTGCTGACCATGGGAAGCAACTTAAACTGTGACAAAGTGCCACAGAAGAATAAGACGAAAACCGAAACAGCGACTAACACTCAAAATGAATGTGGACTGGAGTAATGATGAGGCCACTGCCCCGTAAAAAAAATAACAACTGTCAGAACTAGGCATCTGATGATCTGACAGCCAAAGAGAAGAGCAAGACAGGTAATGATGGAATGCATTGGATGCTTGCAGACTCTGAGCGATTGCTGTTGTTTGTTGTTGATGTTGTGCATGAAGTCGAACTCTACTCTACTAGTTAATCTACAAAGTGACTCAAGTCAGTGACAGTCAATGTTTCCCTTCTTGTTGTTTAATAACCAAATTGTACTCCTACTACTGCAGGTGCAGGCCAATATCTGTTGCAATTTTTTAATATGGAATATGGACTTAATCGGAGTCACTACAGACTGAGTTGTAGTTGGACAACATGTACCACACCATGATGATGACCATACTATCTTTGCACGCAGTCATTCAGTTGGATCGGAGATGATTCAAGGAATAACTGCATTTCATGAAGTGGCATAAGGTAAACATAAACACAACAATTCAACAAGAAAGTAAACACAGCAGACCTACATGTCCATGTAGTGGTGTGTAGTCGAGAGTAGTGATGACTCACAGTGGCGCATTGATTTTGTCACTTAATTAGGAAAATGCTAAGTTGCTGTGTATGCCTTTTGTCTGGCTATGTCAAAAATTAAGGTAAATGGAGGTTGGGTCACGGGATGGTGCTGTGGTGGGCCTGTTCTGTCCTGTTGTTGTTGTAGCTTAATGCTGTAAACAGAATCTACACGATATATCCAAGCTGCCTCACTCTGAAAGTGCTCTCTCTTCTCTTCTTGGACTCCACCGTAATTGATGTTTTTTTTTATTCATTGATTTTTCAATACCCCTTTTGTTTGTCCATCTAGACGTTACAGGCCGGCCTTTACCCTGTGCTTGCTATACTGGGAGACACAACTCACATTTACCTTACCAATCGGCATCAGGAAGGCCACCAAGATTGATGTGCGGAGCGTCCATGGAAGATAGGACCAAGAGGAAGGACGAGATTCCACTCCACAATTTGAGCATGATAATACAGTAACTTTAGTATCATTCATCATTCATCTTTTAATTAATTTGAATCCTTTTTCTCTTCAATCATTAGGACTGTGTGTTGTGTGTTTGTTTGCTAATTGATCCCTACAACTGTGTTTTAATTGTCTTTGCTATCTTTACAAGTAAGCCCAGTACAACATGGAATTTGGGTCTCTGAGGGCATATTACAGGCAAGGCAAATTGCATAGAATATACTGCTGCCCTGTACTGTCTAATTGTCTAGTAGGAGTTATTAAGTACTACTCATTAACCATCAAGTTATCTTCATCATCATGCATGCATTTCCCTTTTCTCCCTTTATAGATTTTTTGTATAAGATCATGGTCGTCTGCCAAGATTGCGCTTTGCTTTTGTTGTCCATGCGTACTGTTTTTCATTCTCAAACCTTTCCCCAAACCCCCTTCCCATCCATTCATCAAACCCTAACCCTCTTCCCCGGGCTGTGATTTATATTGAGGTGTGATGTGACTACATAAAATGTACACCAATTGATCACATGCTTGCTGGGGCAGATGTGGTGAAAGCAACACTAATTCAATTGCAAGGCAGGGCGAGGAGCTTCTTCTGCTTGCCCACCCATGCTCAGTCTATGTGCAAGCCGTCACCGGCTAATAGTAGTACATCATAATTAATTGCCGTCATTGATTGGATTAATCATCAAACTCCTACCACACAGCAGTAAAGGTTACGAATTACGATTGTGTTAAGTTAAGTGACTCAATCGACACAACTACAGTTTGTAACTTCTTGTACTAGGCTGTCCCCGCCACCATTATGTTTAATTTGACTTTAGCAGTTGCAACTGCAATATTGTTTGTTTGGCAGTCTTCTTCTGTACTGTATTTTACTTCGCTCTACTACTCCTCCCACAGTCGCTCTCAGGAAAGTGACTGTCTCTTTTTAATTTTTTAGCAAATGCTACTGCCAGTGTCTACTCTACTACTACCACCACAACCATGGCATCTTCTACATTCTCTCTGGAAACCATGCCGCCATCGCTGTGCCGAACGTAATCATCAATCACAGGTAAGATAAGTTTGGTGGGAAGTATAAATGGACTAGGAGGAGAGACTGACAGTACTAGTAGGACAAATAACTCAGTGAGGGGTACCGCATCTATCTGTTTGTGTTACATCATCGTCGGCAGATTATTTAAATCAAACACTGGCTGCGGCCCTGCAGCAGCAAGGAAACCAATGTGACGTTAATTCGTAAAACAGTAACCCCCCACAAAACATTAACATTGTGTTTTTAAGTATAAATATAATTTATTACCCTAACAAAAATAAACTATCCCACACCTGACCCACCCTTCTCCCTAACCCCAACAAATGTCCAAAACGAAAAAAGTCCAAAGAATGTCCCGAAACCCCAACACCCAATTCCCACCCACCAAAACAAGGAATAAAAAGGGGCAAATCAACAGGGTCCTCGATGTTAAATTCGGCGGGCTTTGAGGTGTTTGTCCACCATGATTTTGACCCGCTCCTCCATTTGCTCCTCTAGACGTGCCATCCGGAGGAGAATCTTCTTGCGAAATGCCCTGCAGTGGCATCCAGGGTGGGGGACAGCAGTGCTGGCTGCTAGCGAGCTGCGGCGGCGGCGGGCGGCTACCAGACCGCAGCGCCGTACCGCTGGAGTTGTGGCCTGGCTGGGGCCCGGGCATCGGACGAGGCTGCAGCTGCTGCTGCCGCCTCCTCCTCCTCCGCCTGAGCCACCAGCCGCCGGTACTCCTGGCATATGGCCTCCAGTTTCCGGCGCCGGGCCCTGGCTGCCAACTCCTTCCGCGATGGTTTGTCTTGGGAAGGAGTACCATCTATATCAAGAAAGAAAAAAATATTGTTGTAACCAGTACTCTTAGCTAAACAGTAACACAAAATTAATTCGACACATAATGGCACAGTAGCACTAGCAAGAAGCACAGTACATAACATTTGTGGTAATAATCTATCTATCCTCCCACTTCCTCGGCCTCTAACATTTGTGGGAGTTTCAGGCATTATTCTAGCACTATGGACTCCAACCAGTACACAGTACACCAGTGTTCTTCTTTTCTCTAGTTTAGCGAAATGACATAACCTGGTTGTAGCCGGCATTGCCAGCTCGGTCATCTATGCTTGCACCCAAGACAAACATACGAGTCATGACGCAGACTCACGTTAGTTGGATTTACTACTGTTTGCAGGTGGGGAAGCTCGTATTTTTCTATTACGGGTGGCACTGGCCATACTCTCTCTGTTACATGGAGGGCAATTGCTCAATTATTTCACAGTGCCTTGGCTACTACAAAAGGCAGATTATATATCTGATCCAATGATCGTTGCTTTTATATGGGACAACGACATAAGGTCAGTAGCGGTCGGTGGTGGGACTCGGGAGTTCGGCCGGGCGGTGATGTGGTAGGGCAGGATGGGGGTAGTAAACTATGGATTACGGCCAATTACAGGTAAGTAAACATATAAATAAATGAAACTAATTTTGTTGCGCACACTGCATCGCATTTGGCGGTGCAGTGCGCACAATGAAATTCGCTTTATTTATTTGTATGTTTACAGTAAAGTTACCTGTATTTGCCCGCGTAATACATTGTTTACTACTACCCCCACCCTGCCCCTCCCCACATCGGCTTTGCTACTCTGGCGCGGTTTCTTTTACATTCCCTAAAACTGTGCATCCCGTGACAGTCTCCACCTATGCTGTCTATGATGAATACATACAGGCATCCATCCATTCTAAGTAAATGTCAATCATTCTTCTTAATCTCTCCACCAACCTTACTTTGTTTCACCAACAACAACGCATGCGTCCACTCACTCCGTTGCTTGCCTTGGCTTTGAGTTTCACCGAAACACCGCTGATGATTCTTGCTATCCACAGTATCCACCCATACTGTGTCGCCCACCCAGGCAGGCATCCATTCTTCTTTCACCTTCTTCCACCCATCCTTCAACAACACATGCATCTGATTCCTATCAGCCACCTATCCATGCTTCCAACGTATCCTTCTCTGCCAGTACTCATATTAAATCTCGCCCGCCCTTCCTCCTTCAACCCTTCTTTCCCTTTTTGTTCAACACATCCATCAAGGTCATCTGATCTGACTTTTAGTCTCCTCCATAAAACTTTCACAGCTGAGTTGGAGTCAGATATAAGAGGCCATTGGTTAATCAAGACACGCTGGTAATGCTATTGCTACTGCATTGCTCATGCTAAGTAAAGGGTGTCTTCTTTAACCGTTGTATAATGTTCACTACAACTTCATACCTAATAAGTCTCAACAACAGTACAGTGAGTGAAGTCCACCCACCCTTCCAGCTAGTGCAATGTCAATAAGTCATGAATATAACTTACCACCGCCCGCCACCGCTGCTGGCTCCCCCCCTGTAGCTCCTGCAGGTGCTGCATCTTCTCCTGCTCCCTCCGGAAGGCTCGAATCGCCGGTGGCCCCGCCGCCACTGGTGGTTGCTAGTCCGCCTAGATAAAAACATGACACATTTTTAGATGCCTGTACACCTCCCCTATTTATTCTTTTTCATTAGCAAGATTGAAAAAAAGTTAATACATACATATTATTATAAATCACATTCAATAGTCCAAATCGGGTACTAGAGTACAGTCAGTAGACACTAGTAGTGTTATGGTCCCTAGGGTCATTATTATACTACACTCTACTCTTTGCAAAGTTAGCCTGAGCCATGCAACCATTTTCCGCTTCATGTCTTTTGCGCATGTTACCTCGCAGCTTGTTGCGCAGTAACAGTAAGACGCCTTTTGATCCCACATGAGCACATACAGCTACTGTCTGAGCGTTGCGTACAAGAGGTCGAAAAACAAGCCACTTTGTTATGGAGTTCGGTTAGTCCGTATTGCTTAGCCATAGGTAACATGTTACACTTTTGGGCAGGACTGAGAAATGCTTGCATTATACTATAATAACACGCACCATTTTTCTCAGGCAGAGGATTCCCTTCTACGAACCAGAGATTTGCAGAGCTTATGAATGATGCATGTAACCAGTAATTCTACGTTCTACGGTGAGGAGTCGCCCAGAATTCGCACAGATCTTTTGTCTTATATATCATCAATGATCATGCACTTGTTGCAAGTGCAACACTGTTTATTGTTTTAATCTTATGCATTTTGCTGTTGGAGCTGGCTGGAGTACACTGAATTTTATAGAACAACATACATACAGAGCTTGTTAGTTGAAAATAAACCTTTTGAACTTACACATAGACTCTGTGGTATTTGGTGTGGTGGTGGTGGTGGACTTACACGAGTGAGTGAGCGAAAGGTTGTTATGTTCTGGGTTGTGTAATCATAATCATTGGGTATCTTCGGGTGGGGGTTCGGGGACCTAATGAGACACTATAGCTAGTCGTTCAGGGGATTGTGGGTTCACTTCTGACTGAGGTGTGAGGAACGTCCAAGTTCCAAACTCGCATCACCAACATCCTATTTCATTGTGCATAGTTCTGCATGGGGCTGTGCAGAATCCAAGTAGTATGTACTATATCCTATCAAAAATAGTCAAATATCTGGTTGGGCATTTTGTTTGTGGTAATTGTCAAAGCCTCAAGATTAAGAAGCATAGAAGAGGACAACCGAAAGGACTGGACACAGTGGCTAGAGCTATTAGTATTGGTCAATCTGAGTTTTATTCAAAACCGTACAATAAAGAGTGGCAATGCAAACTGGGCAAGCTTAGCGACAGACTAATATTAGTAGTACAGAGTACAGACATTCATAGCAGAGGCAGTTAGAACTTAGAGGCAGGGATAACCAGAATTTAGAAACAGATAGTCAAGTCAAGAAAGATCAAAGAATCTTTTGTAAAAAATAGAATTAGGGAGTGGAGCCAGAATTAATAGTTCTGAAAAAATAAGGTGCAGTAAAAGTTAGGGCAATATAATTGTTAATATTAACCACTGGAGGACTTACTGGGACCAGCAGCAGGGCCCTCGGTAGAGGAGCGGTCCTCTGGTGGTTGTCCCGCCGAATCTGACCCCGTCTTCTTGCCCCTGGGTGCTGCACATCAGTGATCATGTAAGATATAATAAAGAAAAAGAAAGACACAAACATTAATGATTGCTGTGAAACAAATAAATTATCTAAAAAAACGCTCAAAAACGTTTTAGGAAACAAAAATTGCAATAAAATTGACCTATCTAATCCGATCGACTACTGCCTTGCGGGATTCACGGACAGTCTACTTATTTGGGAACACTAATTCAGTGTTCCATTCTGATTGATTCAAATAAAATCCAGAACACTAACTAAGCCTAAGTACCACCTGACCTAGCCCACCTATTCCAGGCGGGCCAATTGGTCATTAAGCCTGCATTTCCATTTTTTATTGACATCAAAAATGCATAGATGAGAAGGAGGACACATGCATAAAGTGCATAATGCATACACCAAATTGTTGGTTGGTTGCGTCTGATGTTCTGCAGCTGACTGACACTGCTAAGCTAAGCTTACCAGTACCACTCACTAAACAAACTACAAAAGGTTCTAACGACTGGGGTAAGCAGCACTCAGTGACAGAGGATGCGTCACGCAGACCGCTCAAAAATTATCAACTAATAGTAACTAAACCTAGTATCAAATGCATCCACCACTATTTGACAGGAGGACAAAGGAAGGACTACAGTCTCTCTAGCAATAGCATTACCTAACTGAAGTTCTCTAAAGTAAACTCTTACATAATGACAAGCGAGCACAAAGTTGCAAAAAGTAAGAGTACCGCCCAGCACCTGTGTCCTACAATCACAGAAGATTTTGAAACGTAATTTACCTGCAATGTAAGCAGCAGTATTCTTGTTATTTGTAAAAATGTATACACAAATCACAATACTTATACTACTATATATATATTGGCTACTCACCAAGCCCCACGACCTCGACACCTAGCAGGTCCAACAGGTCCTGCTCCCGGTCAAGGATGTCTGACCACCGGTGGGCCAGCTGGTTATGGGTGCGCCGGACCTCGGAGCAGCGAAACACTGCCCGACGCACCTTCGCCCACCGGCGGTGACGCTCCTGGGTCGGGTACCCGGAGCCTGGCCTGCCGCCTGCTGCCAAGGTCAAGGGCGGCCACCTCCGCCTCATTAAACAGCTGGCGGGCTTGCACCCCTGCAGGGCGCAGTCTGCCGCAAGGCAGGCAGCGATTGGGCGCACGCGCCTTGCCCTTTGAGCCGCTGCTGCTACCCTTCGCCATGGTTCTGGGGTGGGAGGAGGTGAAAAAAGAAAAGTTAGAAGGGAAAAATAAAGTTAGGGGAAGAAGTAGGAGCTTAAAGAAGAAAGTTATATAAAACAGTCGAAAAGTAAAAAAACACAGTAAAAAGTAGAAAAAAATGCAAAATATAGACTTAAGCAGAGAGTGAGATAGATAAGAAATAAAGAAAAATTGAAAAACAGTGTAAAAACTAAGGATTGCAAAGATTGAGGGAGGATAGAAAAGCAGGCCCAGAACCATAGCATAGAGTGGTAAAACAAGATGGCCGCGCCCATCGCGACCGCGTGGGTAAGTTCGCGCGATATTTGTCCCCGAGCACGCAAAAACGTCGCGAACACGTTCAACGCGTTCCCGAACAAGGAATGCGCATCGCGAGCACGCTATACGCGACCCAGAACAGGAAATAAGGGATCGCGAACGGGCGGGACAAGTGAAAAACAAAATGGCCGCGCCCATAGGCGACCGCATGGGTAAGTTCGCGCCCCGAGCACGCAAACAGCGTCCCGAACAACCACAACGCGTTCCCGAGCAAAAAAAACGCATCGCGTTCGGGCACGGCAAGCAGCTACGCACGCTCGCGAAGCTACGCGTAGCTTGCGTAGCGCTCCGACGTCTTCGCGTAGCTTCGCGTAGCGCGACTACGCGAACTACGCCCAGGCTTAGTTTTTTTACGAAGTGTAAAACATATATATATAGGCATATTTTACAGAAAGTTTCCGTGTAGCTATATAGTAAAATACTAATTTAACTTTCCCCTTTGTATCCATTTGTCGAAATAAATACATCAAAAACGCATTTTTCTTCTTCACAGCAACACCAGAGGACACAATGACATCAGTAGTCATGGATACAAATGACAAAGTGCAAAACAGATATATAGACATATTTTACACAAAGTTTCAGTCTAACTGTTTTTGTAACATATTGGTTTAACTTTAATTTTAACAACATATTTCTAAAAAACAACAGTTTCAAAAAATGACTTTCAACATACAACATAACTACCAAACAAACATCAAACTATCCATTGTTACCCAAACGCATGGGGAATCAAAAACTGCTGCAAAACTAGTGCAATACACAATGTGTGACACAACCCTTTCTATATGGATGAACAAAAAATATTCATGAGGGATGACGTCCATCTTATATTATCTTAAAGCCTATCATAGAAAACTTCTCCAACTGGTGACCTACCAGAGGGAAACTGAAGGACCATCTACATTAGTGGCAGCAGCAACAATACCCAGCCAGAAAGTCCCTTCAGAGTTGAACACTACTATAACAGATATGGCTCCAGAGTTTACAAGAATGGTCACGTATTGCATGGACTGTAGTATTGTTATAAGTGCTGCTGAGCAGTGTGTTACATCTATTCACAATGCTGCAAAAAATCATACATGCTAATTTTTTCTCCCCTTTTATATTTTTTTGCCATTTTTGTTAAGAATCATTTTTTTAAAAACTCTACAAAAGCACTAAAAAATGAAAATATCAAAAACAAAACAGAAAAGCGTGTCACCGAGAAATAAAGGAATGCCATTCTATAATACACCTAAAAACAAAATCATCTATCTTGAACATTATTTAAGTTTAGTTCATAGTGAGCAGATTCGTACAATGCACAATATGTCACAAGACATTGTCAAGGGGTATAAATAACAAATATTTTTGTGGGACTACGTCTATGCCTTACCATCTAAAAACAAACCATAGCAATCGTGTAGGACCCTCAAATTCAATAGCAACCACAAGAACACCAGGACAGAGACTCCCTTCAGAGGTCCAACCTTAACTTCAAGATTTAGCTCCACAGTTTTCCTGGATGGCATCATACTGCATGGATTGTGGAGTTGTAGTGAGTGCTGGAGAGCAGCCCATAGTGGCCCTTTGCAATGCTGCAAAGAATAATAAATGCTGATGTTGTATTTATTTTTGGCCCCTACATTAGCAGGCATTTTATTTTCTTACACAATGAGTATCTAATATCTATGTTTTGTTACTTACATATAACTTGCCTTATAGACAAGTCAAAGTGTTCCTCTACAAATAAATACACAGCTAACTTTTACCAGTTATCATTATTTACTTTTTCACTTTTTAAATATAAGTTTTAATCTTCTAATAAGTGTATCAACAACATATAGAAACATACTCTGGTTCTTTAGACCACACTGTGTTAAATTTTGTATTCTCTTCTTTAAAACTATCAACTGTAATATATTTGTCCTGATCTGCAACTCCTCCTCTTAGCAACTCTTCATTTTCCCTAGAATCCTGCTCAGGACCAAAGAAACAAAACTGCACAGCATCTCAAACCTTTTCTACTTCTGCCACAGTACCATACAAAAGTGCTATATTCATTTCTCCTAAACACAAAGCAGGAGTTTTCACATAGTACAGCCTCCTAACTAAAGTTTGCATTGCTGAGTGGTGGACAGTTAACATCCTGAAATGATGAAAGGTACTTTGGCACACTTGGTTTGATAAACAAGCTAGTGAGTGTCCCTGCAACTTTGTATGCTTTCTCAGCTTGCAAGGATCCAAACCTTGTAAAGTACTAATTTTGTGTTTTAAATTTCGCCTTGGAAATATACGTAGGGATTTCCTTAATATATAGATAGATTGCTTTTTAATGTTACAAACACTACTACAATTCCCTTTGTATACAGGGGCCTGACTACGCATTCCTTGTACCTCTTCTGAAATAACTTCTTCTACATTTCTAGGTACCATCATCTCTTTTGCTCTAGGACTGCCATTATTTATTTCATTTTTTTTTTTTATTATTGTAGGGATTGGGCCTGTACTACCACCCAAACTAGGCCATAATATTAAATTATAACAAGAGATTGTTTGGGCGTGCGTTGCAATTATTGCATTCAACAAACCACTTTGACAACTAAAGTGGTTAGGTATATTTATTTCACCATTCCATTTTCAATCAATTATATAATGCATTGACCATTTAAGAAAGAGACAATACATTTTGTAGAAACATTCAACACTACATCAAAAAATGATTACAGCACATGTATTATTCAGCACATAAATGACCAAAAAGAGAACAAAACATTACAAAAAATGATAACAAACAAAGAGGTAGACCAGTCCTATACTTGGAACAAAAAGAATGGCGGCACAAACATTTGTATATTCACAATCTAACCGTCTGCCATACACAGCTAGCTGAAACAACAGTTACACCAGGCAATATTGCCTTGTTTGTACACTACATCAGTCAGGAAATTGGTGATGATTGCAGCTAGCTGGAGTCGGTCAACGCGTTTCAAAACCCTATCTTCTTTTGGGGTTCTCCTCAGGACCAGGACAGGTCGAACACTGAAATATTGTGAAATAAAAAATTTGATCAGCTAAGAATTCCTGTACCCCGATAAACCAAGAGCCCTATGGATACACGTATATTTTAACCTTACCATATGGGGTATTAATCTCAGGTGCTGTGTTTGACTTTACATACCACGCAGGGTCGAATAATTGAAGAACATTCTAAAAAAGGAGAAAAGTTGGAGCATTTACTAAATTATGAACCAACTATCTCTTTTGAGGGTACACTGTAGTAAAACGACACTGGTGATCAATCGCTATGATTGACACCACAGTTATGATTTTACTTGCCTTTAATGTATCAAGAGAATTGCCAAATGCCGATTTCAGAAGTGACTTGTTGTGTACAGACGAGCATTCAAGGCCGCCTGTAAAACATAAACCATTTGCACACTAATTTAGTTGTTAAGATCAAATGACCTTTGTGTGCAATATTATTGATGATAGTGGGAACATACCTCCCTGGGAAGTGGTTACAACATGGGCGCTGCCCTCGTTTATTCCTCAATTCATCCGGCGTATGTTCATGTTAATACCGACGTTTGGGAGGCACTGTATAAATCGTGTCAATAGCACCTGAAGACGAAGTTTATAAAAAACTAAGAGTATGTTTGGCCCTGCCTTGTTAATACAAATGTTGAAGTCATTTAGAAAACATAAATGGAATGCGAGATAACTCACTGTGTTTATATTAGTCGATTCCGTAACTTCGTGTGGAGGACGCGTTCACGTATGAATTTCTAAAAAAACGACCAATGAAATTATGTGTTAGTGCTTAAGTTGTAACTGAATGTAATAATTCGGCTAGTCAAAAGGCCACAAATTCAGTACAAAGGCTTGCCTGATGCTCGATTGTTGCTCACAAATGGCGTCTCTCCCACTCCGGCAGCAATTCAATGACGCGGAAGTGAGTGACGCGCATGAGATGGCTTTCTTTATTTTTTCTTTCTTGCGTTAGTGCGCTAAGGATGCTGGTGCATGTAGTTAACTTCATAAAGTCTTGCTCAGGAACTGAGAGTGATAACCAAAGCATTTTGTGTAATAGGAATACACTGAATTAAAAGAACTTATGATTAAATTAAGAAACTATACTCCGAGGTGCAACATTATGGCAATTCTCACAGTGACATTTGAAAGACATGTAATTCATTGTGTTTAAAAATACGGTGAATTTGTTTACAGGCTATTAATTTCGGACATCTCATTAAATCCTGAACACGCCGTATTAAAACGCATGATTAAATAAGCTTTACGTTGGTGGAGTGTCCGTTCTGTATCACCACCTCTGAAGTTAGGTTTAATCACACTCAGTACTGTCCATTTTAAATCGTTTTCCGTATGGCGCAATTCTTGGAAGTGATTGCCAAGAGGTGCATTCTGTACATTCTTTATTATCCTTGATCGGTGTTGTGTAATTCGCTGCCTGATCTCTTGTGTGGTTTTTCCGATGTAAATTAAAGGGCAGGGACAAAGAACGGCATAGACCACATTCTTGGTCTTGCAGTTTGAAAATTCTGTGTGCGTCCACTTATCCGCTCCATTCACGAATTCTGCCCCTTCGATCGTTGAGTGACATGCTTGGCATGTACCACATTTGTGGTGTCCCACAACTGGCTGTAAATTCAAGAAAGGACGTAATGACCCAGATTTTTTTAAGGGTTCGTCCGCTGCCCTTATAATTTGCTGGCCGATGCTCATATTCTTTTTCAGGGCAAACAAAGGAATTTGAAGATCCGTATCCATATCCTTAATCAGGTGCCAATTCTGGCGAATGATTTTTTAAATGAATTGGTGTATGGGCCAAATGTGGAAACACATACCAAGCGTGTTAAAGGTTTTTTGGGTTGTTTATCCAAGAGTACTTCACGTGGTGTAAACCACTCTCTTTTACATGAATGTTTTAATAGTTTTGTTGGGTATCCCTTTTCTTTTAATCTCTCAGTCAATGCTTTCGCATGAATCTCATAGTCTTCTTTACGTGTGCAGTTGCGCCTCACGCGCAAATACTGGCCATACGGCAAGTTGTCCTTTAAACTTTTCGGATGATGGCTTTGAAAATGTAGTGCTGTGTTTTTATCTGTGGGCTTCGTATATAAAGTTGTGATCAATCCGTCAGTAGTGATGCTGGTTTTGCTCTGAGTCAAGCTGAATTGTATGTCTTGATTTCGATCATTCAGCCACACATGGAAGTTAAGGAGTTCTTCCGTTCCGTTCCAGTCCAAACACACCATACATCATCGATGTATCGGTACCATTGAGCCACGTGTGCTCCAAAGGGGTTATTATTGTAAACATGCCATGTGTACCCTCAAAAGAGATAGTTGGTTCATAATTTAGTAAATGCTCCAACTTTTCTCCTTTTTTAGAATGTTCTTCAATTAATCGACCCTGCATGGTATGTAAAGTCAAACACAGCACCTGAGATCAATACCCCATATGGTAAGGTTAAAATATACGTGTATCCATAGGGCTCTTGGTTTATTGGGGTACAGGAATTCTTAGCTGATCACATTTTTCAATTAATAATATTTCAGTGTTCGACCTGTCCTGGTCCTGAGGAGAACCCCAAAAGAAAGTAGGGTTTTGAAAAGCGTTGACCGACTCCAGCTAGCTGCAATCGTCACCAATTTCCTGACTGATGTAGTGTACAAACAAGGCAATCTTGTCTGGTGTAACTGTTGTTTAAGCTAGCTGTGTATGGTAGGCGGTTAGATTGTGAATATACAAATGTTTGTGCCGCCATTCTTTTTGTTCCAAGTATAGGACTGGTCTACCTCTTTGTTTGTTATTATTTTTTGTAATGTTTTGTTCTCTTTTTGGTCATTTATGTGCTGAATAATACATGTGCTGTAATCATTTTTTGATGTAGTGTTGAATGTTTCTACAAAATGTATTGTCTCTTTCTTTGATGTGACTTAAATGGTCAATGCATTATATAATTGATTGAAAATGGAATGGTGAAATAAATATACCTAACCACTTTAGTTGTCAAAGTGGTTTGTTGAATGCAATAATTGCAACGCACGCCCAAACAATCTCTTGTTATAATTCTTTATTTCATAGCATTGTCCTCTTTCATCAATAGCATGAAACAATCTGTTATCCTGGAGTTACTTCTATTCACTAATCTTTTCTTCTGGTTTTGTTTCCTCATGCTCAACACTATTTTGTCAAGAGCATTCATTCTATTAAGAATCAAAATGAAAAGCTTCCTCTTCAAAGCAAACGCCTTATAAAGTACGCTCTCATCTCATTCATTCTGTTTCACTGCATCTCTCCTTCTCCTACATATTTTTAAATTTTTCACTAAAATACAAACACTCTACTACGAAACATCCTGGATCTGATTTCCTTAAACTGTTTCTGTCTCCTGGTTAAGGTGTGTCCATCTTTTTTACAATCTTTTCTGTTCTTCCAATGTACACTTTGTCCACTCTTATTGCTTCTCATAGTCATAATTTGATTTCTTATATATGTTGTAATATTTGCAAACATCTGCATATGTTTTTAAGAAATGACTTTGTCCCCTTACCAGTAGCTCTTTTTTCTTTTACCACTTTTCCTGCATTTTGCCCCTTTCGTAACTCATTTCCACAAACATACTGTAGTTGTTTCTCTTGCTTATTTGTCCAAGCTTTTGTAGGCATTCTAACTGTGTGTAGTTATGTAGATATTGTTCTGTAAAACAAGAACATGTATATTTTAATGTTTAACCTAACCAATGTGCCAACTACTTTACTATTGACTTATACGTAATACAAAAACAGTTGTCATGTTATGTTGCAGTTTTAAATCTACAGATGAACCTAGATATATTACTACGTGCACGTACTTCAATATAACAAACCCAAAGCAAAACACAAAACTGTATTTATTAGTTACCTTTTAACATTTTAGCACTCTGTCGTACAACACAGCTGGATAGTGAGTGGAGGTATGTACCCTCTTATTCCTGAATGCGTTTCTGGAGATTAATATCCAATAATTGAGTTTCAAAACAGTAGTTGTTTTTTTATATTTAATTTTGATTATGCATAGAAATGCTGAAAAATGACAGCAACAGCCCACACGTGTTTCGACCAGGGGCCAGCAGGCCAGGGCTTTTTCACGGCTGGTAGTGAAAGTGAAAATGATAAGAGCGAGTTCAAGAAGTCGATGTGTCAAAAGTGGCAAACGGAGAATCGAAAAAGGTCAAGGACAGATGGGCAGAGAGGGGAGAGAGAAAGAAAGAGATAAGAGGTGGTTAAGGAAGAGAAACTGAAGAATGAAAGAGACACGCAATACAAACGTAGTGTGCAAAGATAGGAATTAAGGTAGAGGAGAAAGATGCAGAAGTATATTAAATTCATGATAAATTATGTCACAAAATCTCAAAAACATACAAAATCCACGATAAATTGTGTCACAAAATCTCAAGTGCATACAAAAGAGACAATAACATTCAAAACAGACCATAGATAAAGTGAAATAAAGTCATCTGCATGGGCATAATGAAAAGTGGCATCGAGACATAAATGTGGACATTCATGTTTGGAGTTGAAGGTAAGGTGTTACCTAGTATGTGAATAGTTAGACAAATTGGTCTGTTATCTAATAATCATGGTCCACATAACACAATGCAGTATGGGAAATATTTAGACATGTAGTATCAGCATGCATGATTTAGCAGACAAATAATGCTTGATAAAGCTATTCATTTCTTGGGGAAAGTTAATACATGCACAAGTCTAGTTCAACTTACCAAGGCGTTCTTAGTTGGTTGGAAGTATTATAATCTGGGAACGTTAAAATCAGTGTGTAGCAACAGGGTGAGGGATGTCGCGAAAACATACAAAGCACCAGTGATAGACCAGGAGCGCGCAATCATATATGAAGACGGGATGTGAGCAACAGGAGGCAAGGTGATAGAGTGTGTCAAACAACATATATCCATATGCAGTGAGAGAGAAATCAAAAGGTCTGGAAAAGTGATTCCAAGATCCAAGAAAAACAAAGGACGGGCCGTGTCAGGAGATAAGGTTGAGGGAAACATAGGGAATAAAAACGGAGGGTGGTTAGCAATGGTGACGGGCGTGCAACTGGCGGTTGTCAGCATCACCTGGAAGGTATGCTATCAGTGAGCGAAGCAAAATCATCGTCCGAGTAGTGAACGGGGGGCCAAGCAATGAAAGTTACAAATACACGAGCGCTTATAGCGGTGGGCAGGCCATACGATTAGGAAATGGGCAAGAAGTGGTTGCGCACTTACTTATATGTAGCATCCGTAATGACAAGGAGCGTCTCCCGTCCGTCCGTAAGTATCTGCTGTCAGCACAAAATGCTGTGGCTCATATTGGCTCTTTATAGGCATGCAATGAAGGCGGAGGTCAGCAAAAGATGACGGGTGGGTGCCATAAAAGTGTCAGGTCATGGCGCTACCTGTGACTAATGCCATGGTGGTTGACGGTAGGCCGTCATGAGAAAAAACCGGGAAGGGAGTTAAGACAGGGATTCAAAAGGTGCAATCAGTGAGTGAATATAGAGAACTCAAAAAAACGGTAAAATGAAAATATAAAAACGATTGAACAATTAAGATCGATTGGTGAAAGAAGGCGGAAATAGAAAGAAAACAGGATGTCAGACGTGACAAAAAGATTCAAGGAGGATCTGAGATCAAGAAATATGAGTGAGGCATAATTCAGGGAGTACAAAACCCGGTGGGGCACCAAGATGTAATAAAACAGTTATATGGGTTGCAATGAGATGAGGGTCAACGATAGGGGAGATGAGTGGATATCGTATTAAAGAGAAAAGTGAAGGGGTCCAAGATGCAGGGGCTGATGGTCCAAAGAAGGATAAACACCTCAGGAAGAGGAGTAAAAAAAAGAACCTAATGCAAGGTATCACGTGAAATAGATAGGTGAGGAATCAAATTTACCAGGGCTGATTGCCCAGAAGGACGAACATATCAGGAGGAGGAAAGAAAGTAGGACCTAATGCAAGGTATCTAATCAAAGGTTGGTGACCTAATGCAGGGTATCTAATCAGGGTGATGGGGTTTAATTTGCTTGGTACAGGGTGTCACATCCAATAGAAGGGTGACGCGGTCTAATTTGCCGGGGCTGGCGGTCTAAAGACGATGAACAAATTCAGAAGAGGGATGAGAAATGGAAAGAGAAAAGTGTAAGAAGAATCAAGTGGTAAAGAAAGAATCAGAGATTACAAGGAGCTTAAAAGGATGGCTAATACGGGTCAAAAATGGAAGGTCATCCCAAATAATCTGTAGCTCAAAGGTCGATAAGCGCAGAGGTCTCAACAAAAATTAAAGGCCTGGCTATGAAAGTAGTTCCGTCAATAGCAAAAGGTAGGAAAAAACTACCAACACACAATACATAGCGAGGTTACTATTGCCTTCACTTGTACGGCCAATAGTATATTAATGCATCATTGTTGAGTCCGGTGTTTGTTGTTTCCAAGCGTAGAATGAGTTCACTCTTTGATGTTTTTCATGAGCAAAATCACGTGTCAATGGATACCAAGGTCAATAGAGCCAGTAATGCATTTCAGCATCTTTGTTTAGTCCTTGCTCCACGGTGTTCATGCGTAGGATGTGCTTGCTCTCTCTCTCTGTATCAGGACAAGTTCACGGTTACCACCTCTCGATGATGGTTTCACTTGTTCTAATCCAATGAAATTGAAATTTTTCTGATGCGGATGGTAGTCACGGTAGTGTTCTATTAGGGCAACACAGCTGCACCGTATCTCACTTCTCCCTTTACATTGTGAAAGAACAGTTTATCCCGTCTGTAGTAAATTTTAAAATGAACATCAAGAAAAAGGGGCATATTTACAATCCCCATGCACTTTCCAGTGCGTCCGTTTTTTTTTTTTTGACACACTGGTAGCATAATGTGGTGCTTTATATTTACAAGGCCACATAAAGCCACTCTGCATGACTTTTCATGGCCTTATAAATAAGGGCCCTTTTCATGCAACACAAGGCGTTAAAGGAGCGTGCCATAGGTGTTGCTGTGGGTGTTCCCATGCAACACCATTGGATTCTTCCACATTCCCAAATTTACAATTCGTAAACCTGGGAATGTGCCAGAATCCTCGCCTCTCCAGGGGAGATGTAGAGAGGTGCAACAAGGATAAGTATTTGTATTTCTCCTAATTTTTTTGTCTTTCTATGCATGCTGCCTTCTGCAGCACACATAGAAAGAGGAAAATACCTCTTGTGATTGTTTTTGTACAGGAAGGTGTCCCTTCCTGCAAGAAAACCAGCACCCTTGCGCCATGGTGCAAGGGTGCCTCCGTTAGCGCATGTCAGCCAGTTGTGCGCCAGCACAGGAGAGAGCATAGGGAATCCATCACATTGTTGTAGCTATGATGCATCCCTGTGGTTTGAAAGTAATGCAGCACGGCACAGCCAAATGGCTTGCTGCTCCACTCTGCATTACTATCTTGTAAATTTACCCTCAACTGTACAAGTACAAACAGTGGCTGATTATGATGTCGGGCGGAATTGCTTCTGCCCAACATCTGCTTCTGCCTGACATCGTCTCGGAAACGGGAGCGACCAACCGACCTCCAGTTGGCGGTCCCCATGCCTGATTTGAATGCGACCCAACACTGTTCGGTCACATTCCGACATTTCCCTATGGGAGCATGTGTTATGGCTGTAAACCAGCCATAGTACATGCTCCCATAGGGAAATGGGAGGTTGTGGTAATCCCTGCACCCCCTGGCAGGCACCTCAAGGTACCTGCCAGGGGTTAACAGGGGGGCACCACAGGTGCCCACACATCCCCCAACAGGAGGCCATGCACACAAGGGTGCCCTGCTAGGGCCCCCCGAACATGCTTTCTGACATGTTGGAAAGGCCAGCATCCTTTGGGATTACAGGTTGGTATCCGACTGGTTGACGGGTTCCTTCAGCCTGTCGGAAGCCAGTTGGAATGACTGTCTGGTTTCAATTTTGACCAGCGGATTCATAATCAGCCTGTAGGAATTGAAACTGAAGATGGCTGTTGGAAAGCCTCCAACCCAAGGTCGGAGGCTTTCTATCCGCCATCATAATAAGCCCCAGGGTGTCTTAACACTGGTGTATTTAGCATCTCAGTACTATTTTACTTAAATGTATCAGACTTCAATTTTGGGAAACAGTGCATATAACAATTGGCATGTTAATCTCTATCAAAGCATATAGCAAAGAGTATGTCACAGTTTGCATATATATATTACCAGATTGTTCTAAAAAACTACATATTCCTGAATATGGTTGACTACATGGGTTGACTACATGTATACTAACTGAATGATTGAATTGATATTTCCAAAAATATCTACCTCTCTGCATCTTTGAGTAAACTCAAAAGTCCCACCATATATACAGCTATGTGCAACCACAATAACCATATCTCACCATCTAAGCATATTCATATAAGTAAAAACCACATTGACAAATACTTTGCAGTACCTAACAAGTATTACTTCTTTCTCATTCATATACAGGTGGACACCATGTTCCCATCTTTTATTTGTGACTACACTACTCCTGTTGAATAATGCTACTAAAAGTACTACAACTCACAGAATGCAAGTAACTGATTTATCTGTTCTGCACATGATGTTTAGACATTTAAAACATTCTTAGTGCCTCATTCCAACTTCCACAATACTATACTATTACTTTTCATTAAAGTACACAATGTAATAAAGAGGCACTAATTTTTATGTTTTACTTACTTCCCAAAGCATTCACCACTAACCTCTTAAACACATACCCTCTAATAGATACAGTTCATCTGATATATTTCTTAATATCACTGTGAAACTCTTTTTTATCAAACTCCCATATACATGTAATTTTTATAAAGGATTATAAAGTAATGTACATACAAGTGAATTCAGTTTGTAGATTATATTGTTGTGTTACCTCTTTTTTGATACTTTTAACACTAAGGTGTAGTATCCTGCATTTGTAATGAAATGTATTTTACACATCCTGCTCAGCCAGTGCCTGTGCTCTATGCCCAATAGAATGTTGGAAAACTTTTCTAGCCTCGGAATGTTGGGACTCAGAGAGGCGAGTGACAGTTGGTCATGGGCTGAGCAGCTGACAGGCTGCTCCTGGTGGGGCTCTCCTTTATAACTTATCTACTTGTTATACTACTTGTTACCTGCTTGAATAAATCACCTTTAAGTTAACCTACCTGCGTGGACCTTCGTTACTACATAATTTGGCGACGAGTTGGTGACGTACCTACGTGGAACAAGCGGATCTAAGGTACCTGGCGAACACAGGTGGACCTGGATATGGCGCAATCTACAGAAACTACAGTGGCTACTACCACAATGTACAAAAACGGAGGTATCCAAAGGAAACGTAAAGGTGACTACATGAAACAAGCGTGTTCTACAATCAACAAGAGCGACGACAACAAGTGAGAAACAAGCATCAACTATAAAAGAAAAGAAGACATCAACACAAGTAAGATGAAGCACTACGCCGTTCAGCCCCACCAGTGTCCTCACCATCGGACAGCCCTAGCACAGGCGTGCTGTGCTCATCTACATTACATACTTTGGACTCTGGTAACATCTACTGCCTGTCCTTTCAAGCACATCAACTCTACAGGCAGACTATTCATCTCAGTCACGCTGGTTCTCTTCCAGGCACACACACTACTACCTTGAGGAAATACAAATACATCTTGGAGCATGGAGCATTATAAAGAAGGGAAACCATGTCCAGTGTCACTGCACTTACGCATGTTGTTCACGGAGGAGAGTTTGCTGCAGTCTGCTGTTGCAGTGCTCTCATCAAGTCTCTAAAGCGGCAGGTATGGAGTCATTTGTTGCTGCCTACGCTGTGTGACCTTGTGCACTTCCTCCCTACATCTCCACGTTTATTTCATCTTGCTTTGTCGGAGGCTGCATGCTGGAGGTAACTGACGTTTGTTATTTCGTCATCCTCTTCACGCGTGCCTGACCCTCAGTCATCTTTGTTTTGTGCTTTTGTCACATTGGTTCACCACGTAGTGCTTTCGCGTAGCGGTGAAGTTCGTCAGAGTATCGCTTGTGTACTTTGCAGCAGTCTTTTGGAAATCTTCACTGTGTGGTGCTTTTGCTCCCTATCCACATTGTGATGTGTGAAGTAGCGGTCGTTCTGACTGTACTGTTACGTGCTCCTCCCTATCTGAGGTGAGTTTTCTCTCAACTTTCATTCTTCACAGAATTCAACGCCCTGTCAGCATTTCGGCCGTTTATTCCGTTATTTTGCCGTTTGCCTTTGCGCGCACGTCTTACCTCCCTCAGTAGAGCCGCGCGGATTTCCTTCTCGAGAGCCTTCTGTGACATCACAGCTGCCCTGGCTCAAGGACGTTGTTTGGCGCTTTAGAGTGCCGTGTGCCACCCGGCAGCGCGCTCTGTACGTGACACCATATTTGTATTCTGAGCTACAAGCAACGCTCGAGTGAAACTGCACCTACGTGCTTCGTGAGTTTTACATTCTTTGGTATACTTTTCCTCCCTTCTCTGCCTCAAGATGACACTGTGGCTGTGCCATGTTCGTCCCACAATCTTCACTTCCGTCGTGCTGCGGATGAAACCCTTATGGGTCCACTGTTTCTGGGAACCTGTTCGCAGTTTACATCTAACGATAAGTCGATAAGCAACATGACTTTGTGTTTCGTTTTTTTAGGCAATGATGTCTCTGTGATTAACTTGTGCACTTCAACCCAAATTTTTGCCGTTACATTCCGTGAAGTGAAGTTTGACCACTGCTCCTCGCTCTATGTACAATTACAGTCTGTGTTTCTTTTGAGTAACTTTTACTTCGCATTGTCAGAAATGTTTTGACTGTTCTATGTTCCTGTTACATGCTTGGTGGTATCTTTGTGTTTATCGGATTTCAATTTTGTTTTGGGCATTCCATGTCAGATTGTTATCTCTGGCACGCCGCTCGAACATTAATATGCTTCCTACATGGACAGGAGGTCATTTTCCCAATAGTCACCATGGACTCTGCATTTCCCACATAACTATGTTGATGCAATCACCTTTCAGGGGATTGCTTAGTGGGTTTCGTGAGCTTGTTCAAATTTCATGGTCACGCTCTACTCTTCATTTTCTCTTCACAGTGATGCCATTGGGTTTTGGCCCCTTTTTCACACACACATTTGCCTACATGGGTTAAATACGATTTTCTCCCTTACTCAGGGCACCTTCTCATGGGTCACAGTCCCATTCACGAGGGGGTCACAGTCCCATTTACATTTTCAAAGGTACCCTTACACAGGGCACCGTCTCATGGGTCACAGTCCCATTCACATTTTCACAGGTACCCTTACACAGGGCACCGTCTCATGGGTCACAGTCCCATTCACGAGGGGGTCACAGTCCCATTTACATTTTCACAGGTACCCTTTCACAGGGCTCCGTTGCATGGGTCACAGTCCCATTTACTTTCACACAGTCACCCTCACACAGGGCGTCTTATGGGTCATAGTCCCATCTCTACATGGCACTATTGTTTTCCTCTACATGGGGGTTGACTTTACACGGCCTGCTATGTCATGGGCTTTTTCTCCCATTCAAGTGCTCCTCACCCTCCTGCCTAGGAGTAGAGGACGGCCATGGGTCTTAGTCCCATTGGTTGGTTTTTCCTTTGTATTTTCTATGATGTTACATTGCTGTTTCATATACGCATTATTACACTCAATTCTTATTTGTATTATCCATTTGGAAATGGGGAGGAGTGTTGTGATACTGTTTGTGTCCATTCGCTTCCTCTCTGTTTTCTCCGGTTCAGATTTACTATTGATGTTCACTTCCTCTTCATCTTTGGAATCTGTTCCATACGCATTTCGCTGTTACTCTTCTTGGGTCTTCAGTATTTCTCTTTCTGCAGTGTTCTTCTCGTTCTTCCTTGTTCAGGAGGAATCTCTTCCTTCTCTTCTCCTTGTGCTTGGGTATGTCTTCAGTTCTGGTCCCGTCGTGCCCTGTCCTTCTTTCCTTGCTTGCCTGCCTGGCCAGTGGGTGTGCGTAGGGGTTGCATTTGGTACGTCTGTCACTCGCTATTTCTTATTTCCTCGCTTGCGTCTCACTGTCTCTTACTTTCTATTTCGCTGTTGTTGAGGATGGGTTTTTTCTATTTGCTTCTTACACTTTACCTTCTCCTCCTTGTCTTCTCCCATCTATCTCCTTGCTCTGCTTTGCCTGTTCTGTTCCTTGACTTTCTCTCTGTCACTCCGTTGTTCCTTCCTAGCTCTCTGTCCCTTGTTCTCACTCGTTATATTTTATCATATATTGCATTTGTTCTTCTGTTGGAAGGAAAAGGGATATGTAGTATCCTGCATATGTAGTATAATGTATTTTACACCTCCTGCTCAGCCAGTGCCTGTGTTCTGATCACAATAGAATGTTGGAGTCTGATGAGCCTCGGAATGTTGGGACTCAGAGAGGTGAAGTGACAGTTAGGCATGGGCTGAGCAGCTGACAGGCTGCTCCTGGTGGGGCTCTCCTTCTGAACATAACTACTTGTTATACTACATGTTACCTGCTTGAATAAATCACCTTTAAGTTAACCTACCTGCGTGGACCTTCGTTAATACATAAGGATTTGTAAAAACTAAGAACAAGAATGGTACACCACTCTCATAGTAAGCAACTCTAAAATTGCAACCTCTTCACCTATCCACACTTTTATCATGAGAACGGCAGCAAATGAAATCATGTCTTTCATTTTAGACTACTGCATCTCCACTTGTGAATGGTTAGCATCTGTTAACCCTTTCCCTAACATTCGAAATGAGGTTCCTGTCGTCACGTTTTCGTGATGTATTTGTGATCATCACAGAATATTCGCAAAAACAAAACAGGAGTTCAAATCTATATCTAGCTTTATTTTCTGAAATTTAAATACTACACAACAGTTTATTACATAGTCCTGAGTTGGAAATTAAAACTTCCCATTACTTACATTGTGTCATCACTCCTCAAATGTCTCAGCACCATTGTTGCAGTATTCGCGGCAGGTGCGTGGCAGTGGAGTTCAGCAGCCTGCAGCCCTCAGTTGATCAGGCACCCACCGTCGTCACTGAAGCTATTGGTGGGGGAAT
Organism: Calotriton arnoldi; assembly: GCA_963921515.1. Lineage (NCBI taxonomy): Eukaryota > Metazoa > Chordata > Amphibia > Caudata > Salamandridae > Calotriton > Calotriton arnoldi. The sequence goes on from CAWUFW010005253.1 coordinate 584,524, forward strand.
CAAAGGCATAGCCAAAACTGAGTGTGCAGGAGTGGTGACACACAACACGGCACGATTCGGCATGACACGGAGGGCAGCGGAACGCCCCGAGCCACTGAGGTCACTGAGGCATACTGAAACTGACTCTACAAGTCGGCCAGCCACTCACTAGCCACCAGAGAAAATCAGCAGGTCGTCAGTGGGGACAGGTAAGATTATACCGCGGGGTCATTGCGCCCGTACCGCAGAGTAAGCCTGTGCCCTCCACTGAAGCGGCCCAGCCAGGTCTGGGCACGGCTTGGGGTTTGGCCTGGTGAGGATTCTACTTGGCAGCGCCTTCCGGGTAGTAGCCTTGAAGCAGTTCAAGCTGTTCTACAGTCCCACAGCCCTGGCTGCAGTTTACCCTAGCCCGCCCAAGCCTGCCCTAGCCTGTTACACCACCACCCATAACCTGGACAGCCTGCACAGCAGACAGTGGGCACAGGTCTGGACCGGGTAGGGACTTGGACTGGGATCTTCCACCACTCCAACAGATGAAAGATTAACAATATCCCTCCCTGACCTTCACGCGCAGCACCCATGGTGTGAGGCTCGAATGATGGACCAGGTGGACAGGGTGGAAAGATAGTTAAAATACCACTGAGGCCTGTCCTGGCCCGGGACAAGTTGCGAAGTAGAAAAGGCAGCTGCGGCAGGGTGGATAAAACTTGTGGCCATACGGAAGAGGCCAACTGCTATCACCCCACCCTGCACTACATCGTTGCCACTACATCCTGTACCCCACCCCCTTACATCAGCTCCAATCAGGTGTCTTGGAGCAGGGTTGCTAAACAAAGGACTATTATAGGAGCAACAAAAGGAGGGGAGGGTGAGTGTTAACCAACAAGGACTACAAGGAGCCGAGAGCTGTGGGTACCAGTGTAGCCTTCACCAGGGAGTCTGTTCTCCACACAACTTCCTCCCTAGCTCACCCCCTCCCAAGAAGCAACCAAATCACAAGTAAGACTCCCCCAGAAGAAGTCAAGCCTCGTAACAGAGCAACAGTAGTGGCTCCCTTTGCTCCAGGTGGAAAGGTGATTACCACACTTTCAACAGGAAAAAGTCAAAATAAAGACATAAGTAGTGAGCAAGCAAGTACATGTCCTAACTGTAAAGGTCAAAGAAACACCCCCAAAAAGAAGAAAAAAAAATTATAAAAAAAGGAACACACAAATAAACAACGAAGAACATGAGATTGGGAAGGATACAACAGACACCAGGGCAGAAGAACCTCAACCAGAAATGTACAAACAAAAGACCCAAAATAAACAAACAAATCACCACAAATGGAACAAACCAGGCAAGAGCAACTTAAAGCAGCCCACTCATATCACCAATTTTCACTCTGTTTGAGAAACCAAATATAAGTTCAAAGTTCAGTTTTTTAAAAGATCCAGGAGCCAGCAATCTACATCATTTCAGGAAACATGACAGGGATGCCAATACCCCGGCCCCCAGAAAATGAACCACCAGTTGAAACAACCCCATTCAGTCTCCATATTTGCACAGTCTAAAGAAACTTGCAACATGAAAGGAACACAACAAAGGCGCAGAGCGGACAGATAGCGCTAACCTCCCAGAGACGGTGAAGGGGATCACGGAAGCAAGAAGCAAAACAAGCTTTAACTAAATAACATACGCACAAATAAAATCAGCACTGCCCCAGATAGACAACTATGGGGTAAACAACGAAGAAGGGGAACATGAGATAAAAGATCAAAGGGCAAAACAAATAAAACAAACATAACAGATGACATAGGACTCCCTACAAACCCAAAAACAATGACGGAATAGAACAGGATGAAAAACATACACTCCAAACCAAGAACAATAACAAACTATGAAGATTCCCAGTTGCTAAATGGAAATGTCATGCAGCAAACAGACTTTAGAGAAAATCCCTGGCTAAGATCCTTTTCCCTCTCGGGTATCAGGGAACTCCTTGAAGCAATGGATGAAAAAACTATTAATCAGGAACCCAGAAAAAAAGCCCAGGAAAACAAAATGCAATTATAATCACAATCACATCTGGGGACACAGCCTTAAGAAAGGCCGACACAGGATCATCTTACAAGTGGATCAACTCCAGGGCATCAGCCCAAATACTGATCGACACCAGGACAGAACCAGAGTGTCTACACATGGGAGAAACAAATGCCAGACAAAACAACAGAACTGGAAATAATAACAGAAATTAAGATAAAGACCACCTAGTCGGCCAACCCGGACTCCTTGCCTTGCTAGTACACACCTTATCAGCCACAAGGGCAATGTTAATGCAATCTGACAAGCTAGATATACAAATAGATTTAATGAAGATAGTGGCCACTCACATTTCAGGAATCAATATCAAATTAGAAAAACGTCCAAACTTAATCCAATCTGCTCGCTGTTCAAAACAAGCAACCTGCCAATGTGGACCTATAATGGACAAACTAAGTTTCCTACCAGCAAACCTGGAAGAAATAATAAACATCAAAAAAGCACATTTAGCGAACGGTTCATTGACACAACATCGATGTAATAAATATTGATGTAAAAATATCGACTCCTATACTTAAACAGGAAAGTACAAAAATATTGACAAAAAATATCGATGTAAAAAACTATAGATGTATAAAATATTGACTTTTATATAAATATAAAATAAAACAATAAATATTAAATATATTAAATATGAAATTTCATGTTAACAAAATAAAATAAATGTAATATACATTGTAATGAAATATAACAAATAAACCTCAATAATAAAAATATAAACTGCACAAATATAATTATTAACCCCTTTGGTGCATGCGTCGGGCAATGGCCGACGCAAGCACTACCTCCCTGGTGCGGCGCACGTCCATTGGCCGTCACCAGGGAGGGCCCCCTTTAAACCTCCGGTGCATCGCACCGGAGATTGTTTTTTTTTAATTCCGCCTGGGGGAGACGTGGAAGGCTTTCCGCATCTCCCCACGCCCATCTGTGACGTCAGCGTGCCGCGAGGCGCTCTGACGTCACTGATTTCCCCACCGGAGCCGAGGACAGCAGCAGGTAAGGCCGTGCTCGACTCCGATGGGGAAATCCGGCTGAAAACAGCCTCCCCAGCTTTCAGGGAGGCCTCGTTTGAAAGGTGAGAGTCTCCCCTTTCAAACGAGGCCTTCCTAAAAGGGTTTCCTGGCCGTGGATCGCGGCAGCGCTGCGATCCACGGCCAGGAAACCCCACTAGACACCAGGGATGTCTTTGGGGGGGTCGGCCCTCGTGGTAATGTCTCGGCCCCACCCGGGGGCATATTTTTTAAAATTGTTGAAGTTTGGCTTTGTTTGGGGTGCGCGATCGCACCCCAAAAATGAAAAAAATGTTTTTTTTTAAAATGGCGGCGATATTGGCAGGGGGTCGGTCCTCCTGCTCAGTGGCCGACCCCCTGTGGGGCATATTTTGTTATGTAGACATGTTGGCTTTCCTTGGGGGGCACGATCGCCCCCCAAAAAGTACAATGGTGGCAATATTGGCAGGGGGTCAGTCCTCCTGCTCAGTGGCTGACCCCCTGTGGGGGCAATGTTTTTTTATAGCTATGTGCTTTCCGTGGGGGCCACAATCGGCCCCCAGGGAAGCCATAGATATAAAAAAAATTAGAGAAAGAGAGAGATCTTTCTATATATATATAGAGAGAGAGAGAGAGAGTCTCTTTCTCTCTGTAGATGATATATGTATATATATGTATCTATATACATATGTATACATAAGTCTAAAGAGTGAATGATATATATATGTATCTATATACATATATATGTATAGATATATGTATATAGATACATATATATAAATATATGTAGAGATAAAATCTATGTATATATATATATGTGTCCGTGTGTGTGTGTGTGTGTGTATATATATTATCTACTGGCGGTCGCCAGTAGATAGTTATAGTTACAACCTATTATCCATAGGAAATCCGCGACATTCTATTTGAAATAACTCTCTTGCCGGTTGACGTAACTTCGCGAAATTTTCAAACTTCGTGGGGCGCTCCGGTCCACTCCTACCCTGAAAGTCTCGGGGTGATACGTCAAGCGGGGGCCGAGAAAAAAGGGGGGTCCCAAAACGCGTTTCCCCATGCATTTTCCCATAGGAAACTTTAGACACGGCTACAGCCCGAACTGCTGAACGGAATTACACCAAATTTGGCAAAGAGGTAGTTCTTGGTTCAGAAAGAACCCTTTTGTTAAATGGTGTAAATCCGTTCAGTAGTTGCTGAGAAAATCAAAAAGTAAAAGTACATATATATCTATGGGCACGGAGGATTCGCGCACCCTGAGCGCACCCTGCGCGCACCGTCCCGATCACGAGCTGCATGTTAATTGGTTGTCAGCTGGCTGTCAACATTCCGATTCAGGAAATGTTGGCAGCCATTTTGTCCCTCGGTAGAACCGAGGGACAGAAACAAGTGCGCAAAGCGCACAAAGGGGGAGGGTAGAAACACCCTGACCCCTAGGTTTGCTCAGGGGGTCCCACAAGGACCCCCTGGGCAAAAAAAAAAAATTTTTTTTTTAAAATCGGCAGGATGCGCGAATCCTGCCGAAAAAAATCGAGCGCGGTCTCCCGCGCTTCGATAGTTAACTGGCCCCGGGTGGCCCAAGTCCCGGGGGCATGGTGGGGGATAATTTAATGTGTGGGGGCCTCAAAGGGCCCCCAAGCCCCGGGGACCGCCACCCCCCGGGGCTTTTTAAAAATGGTGCGGGAGGGCTCTGAGCCTCCCGCAGCCCCGGGGACCACCACCTCCCCGGGATTTTAAAAAAAAATTATTAAACCTGTGTGGGGGGGCTCCAGCCCCCCCACACGCCCCGGGGACCACCACCTCCCGGGGCACTAAACATTTTAATATGGGGGTCCGTTACGGACCCCCAGAGCCCCGGGGACCACCACCTCCCCGGGGCTGTGTACTGAATGGGAGGGGGGCCGCGCGGCCCCCCTCCTGGAGCCCTTGATGGCCCTGGGGACCACCACCCCCCAGGGCCGGCTCCTGCAGTGTCCCGGGGTGCCTACCCCCGGGACACTGCTGTTTGCAATGACAGGACGGAGCCTCGCGGCTCCCGTCCTGTCATTGCAAACTGCTTTGGATATTTCCTGCTCTCTCTTCCAATATCCAAAGCCGATAGCTTTACACATGGGGAGCAGCATGTTAGCTGCTCCCCATGTGTAAAGCAATGCCGGCACCCTAGGGACGCGGGGAGCCGGCGGGACTGTGGGGGATTGGGGACCCCCCACAGTCCCCAACGAGAGGCCAGGCCCCGGGGGATGGGGTCCCCGGGGCAAGTAGGGCTCGGGAGGGGGCCACGCGGCCCCCCTCCCCAAAAAAATAAATAAATTAAAAAAAAAAACGGAATGGCCGGCCCCGGGGGATGGGGTCCCCGGGGCCTTAAATGGCCAGAGGAGGGGGCCACGCAGCCCCCCTCCAAAGAATATAAATAAAAACGAGGCCATGCCCCGGGGATGGGGTCCCCGGGGCCAATACAGGCCCAGGGAAGGGGGCCACGCGGCCCCCTTCCCGTTTTTTTTTTTAAATTACAAATTAAAAAAAAGGGTAAGGCCCTGGGGGATGGGGTCCCCAGGGCATAAAAACAGGAAAAAGGAAGGGGGCCACACAGCCCCCCTTTAGGGGACAAAAAGGTTTTTTTTTTTTTAAACGATCGGCCCGCAGGCCCCGCCCCTTCCTTCACCACTCTGCAAACGCGCCCCTGGTGCGTTTGCAGAGGGGGAACGAATTCACCTTGAATACTGGGGGTCCCTGGGGGCCAACTAGCCCACCAGGAACCTCCAGTATGCGCAAGGGCGCTGCGTTGCAGAGAGGTGTAGAGAGGCCACACCCCTTTTTACACCTCTCTGCAACGCAGCTCTGTGGCGCTTTTTGGAGGTATATGGTGGGCTAGTTGGACTCCGGGGACCCTCAGGATTCAAGGGGACTTAATCCCCCAACTTAAAACGCGCCACGGGGCACAGTGGTGAAGGGAGGGGGCGGGGCTTCAGGTGACATGTGTGCAAACAGGCCCCATGGCGCGTTTTAAGATGGGGAATTAAATCCCCTTCAATCCTGAGGGTCCCTGGGGGCCAACTAGCCCAACAGGTACATCCAGAGGTGTAAAAAGGGGTGTGGCCTCTCTACACGTCTCTGCAACGCAGCCCCCTGGCGCATATTGGAGGTTCCTGGTGGTCTAGTTGGCCCCTAGGGACCCTCAGGATTCAAGGGAACTTAAAGGGGCGCGTTTGCAAAGATGTCACCTCAGGCCCCGCCCCCTCCCTTCACCATTGTGCAAATATTCCTCTAAAATCAGCCGAAATAGGAATTCCGATTTACTCACCTGTTATAAGGAGAGACCTCAGTGCTGCATCTTTCAGCCCAGTACTGATCCTGAAAAGTAATTTTAACCGTACTTACCGGTAACTTGAATTTCCTTCATAGGCTAACATTGACTGGTTTCACTTGGAAATTCTTCTAAGTGTGGAGTTTTGGAACTTTAAAATATTCCTCTAAAATCAGCCGAAATACGAATTCCGATTTACTCACCTGTTATCAGGAGAGACCTCAGTGCTGCATCTTTCAGCCCAGTACTGATCCTGAAAAGTAATTTTAACCGTACTTACCGGTAACTTGAATTTCCTTCATAGGCTAACATTGACTGGTTTCACTTGGAAATTCTTCTAAGTGTGGAGTTTTGGAACTTTAAAATATTCCTCTAAAATCAGCCGAAATCCGAATTCTGATTTACTCACCTGTTATCAGGAGAGACCTCAGTGCTGCATCTTTCAGCCCAGTACTGGTCCTGAAAAGTAATTTTAACCGTACTTACCAGTAACTTGAATTTCCTTCCATAGGCTAACATTGACTGGTTTCACTTGGAAATTCTTCAAAGTGTGGAGTTTTGGAACTTTAAAATATTCCTCTAAAATCAGCCGAAATACGAATTCCGATTTACTCACCTGTTATCAGGAGAGACCTCAGTGCTGCATGTTTCAGCCCAGTACTGATCCTCAAAAGTAATTTTAACCGTACTTACCGGTAACTTGAATTTCCTTCATAGGCTAACATTGACTGGTTTTCAGCAAAAAAGTTTCAAAGTGTTGATTTTCACAAACTACAAATATTCCTTAAAAATCGCCTGTATGACTTAAACGCATTCTTTCAACTGTTTACAGGAGATGCACCAGTACTGGATCCAGGATCCAACACTGAGTAAGAAAAAGTAACAATAACAGTTTTTACCTGCTAAGTGAATTTCCTTCCATAGGATAACATTGGTGATTCTATGAGAAAAAGTTTCAAAGTGTCAACTTTTAAAATACAATAATATTCCTTAAAAATCACGACTGTAACCAAAACGCTTTTACTCAACTGTTTACAGGAGATGTACCAGGACTGAATCTAGGATCCAGTCCTGTGGTTACAAAAGTAATCCATAAAGTAACTAATTGCATTTAACTAGAAATTCACATTGAGCTGAATGTTGCATTGTGTTTGAAAATGTGTTGCCCATTGCAACAACTGTAACTACTGTACTTAAAAGTCTATTGCCTATCTGCAAAGTATTTAAACTAAAGTAATTCATTCTGAGAAAGTATTTTTTGTAATGTAATGTATAATGTAATTACAATGTAATTTGACAAATAAAATATGTAAAAAAAAATTGTTTCTAAAAATGTAGTAAATCAGTATGAAAAAAATTAATATAACAATTAATACATTTAAAAATTGTCATTTACAAAACCTTTGAAATTCACTGAAAAAACCGTAGGTTTCAGGCACGTTATAGTTAGAAATTAGCATTTAAAAAACCTTTGAAATTCACTGAAAAAACCATAGGTTTCAGACACGTTATAGTTACAAATTAGCATTTAAAAAACCTTTGAAATTCACTGAAAAAACCATAGGTTTCAGACAAGTTATAGTTACAAATTAGCATTTAAAAAACCTTTGAAATTCACTGAAAAAACCATAGGTTTTAGGGACAGTTATAGTTACTTGGACATTGCACTCGTACAAAACCCGTGAAATTCCCCCGTTATAGTTAGTCCAGCTAACTATAACTCGCGCCCCGCAATGCACTGCTGATGACGTCACATATTACATCACTCATGACATGGTCAGTGACATCACTGATGACATCACTGATGACATCTCAAATGACATCACTGATGACATCATCCACGTGATAATCTGATGCACCTCCTCACACCCTAATATAACCTTTGATACACCCACTCTAAATTACAGACTGCCATTCGCAAAACCATAGACACTCCAACACCAATAACTACATACCCACTCACTGATTCTTAGGTCTACACACACACATCCACTCACTCACCCGTACAGTCACTCATACTTACGGTCACTCAGTACAGGACTATCATATGCACTCTTACTCCTATATAGACACTCAAACAACGCCACTCATCCATAGAGATACTCACACACCTAGTCAGTCATGCAAATAATTAAACACACTGCCATTTACTCACCTATACAGTTATACACACACCAGCTCACTTACTCATACAAATAGTAGCACATTGTTACGCTCTTATACAATCACTGATACAAGCACACAATCATCCATACAGCCACTATCACAATCACTCACTCTTGCTTATAGCTATTTATATACTCCAACACACATATATACTGCCTTTCACATATGTAGTTACTCACACATGTACCACTGGGACATACATTCACTCACTAACACACTCTTACACACACTTACCCACCCATACAGTCTATCACAGATGCACTCTTGAAACCATCCACCCAGTGAATCACCCACTCACACATCTATGCACCGAGTTGCACACACCCCTCCCACACAAACACTCAGGCAACCATACAGATACTCAGACAAGCATTCAATAACTCATATAGAAAATCATTTAGCTATTCACAAACACATGCAGCCACTTACACAGCAACAGACAGACGGATACAGACATACACCCAGTTTAGTCACTAACCCATGCATTCAGTAAGATACGTTAAATCACTCACTTATAGAGTCAGTCACGCACCTACTAAATCATCCATACAGACACTTACACACCCACTCATTCTTCAATACGTCTTTTCCTATATATTTTAAAAATATTTAAACTTTACAGAAACACACAGTCACTGGATGATGTCATCAGTGATGTCATTTGAGATGTCATCAGTGATGTCATCAGTGATGTCACTGACCATGTCATGAGTGATGTAATATGTGACGTCATCAGCAGTGCATTGCGGGGGCGCGAGTTATAGTTAGCTGAACTAACTATAACGGGGGAATTTCACGGGTTTTGTACGAGTGCAATGTCCAAGTAACTATAACTGTCCCTAAAACCTATGGTTTTTTCAGTGAATATATATATATATATATACTCCTTGATGCACAGTGAACGGCGCACTTGCGGACGGTTGCTTCACAAACGCGGGGGTGCGCCCGCGATATTTATCCAGGCTCTGTTTCCTTGTTTCCCAAAAAGAAAAACAGCACTCGCGGGGGCAGTTGCCAGAGTTTATTGGCCCCCGCGAGTGCTGTTTTTCGTTTTGGGAAACAAGGAAACGGAGCTTGGATATATATATATATCTATATACATATATTCAAAAACACAAAGGATGCCGCACTCCAGAGATTGGTTTCAGAGTTGCTTTATTTTCACCACGACTGGTGGTAGTGGTAGTGAAAATAAAGCAGCTCTGAAACCGGTCTTGGAGTGCGGCATCCTTTGTGTTTCTGAATTTAAATATCGGGTAAGGATTCTACCCGTTGCTGCCTGCACCAGGTATTGAGTGCTCTGACATTGGGAATTAATTGTTATATATATATATAAATATTTATTTACAGAGATATTTCTCAGTGCTGAAATTATGAGACTGTGAAAGAACTATAATGAGTCTCTTTGAAGTTACCTGAAAGGCAATAAAGTGTGGTACTGCTGCAGAGTACAAAAAAAATGTCTGCTAGATAGAGATATCTGACTTTTGTGTAGGGGCAGTTTTGACGTCATAAAGGGTATGCTGAAACGAACAGATCGGTATTATGTAGACAGCTAAGTGGATTAGTAAAGCCACAAAGTAGAAACACTTTGTAACAGACTAAATGGATGTGAGAGAGGGGCTATGGAGAGATGAGGGGCACGTTTGCAAGGATGGTAGTGGGCGCATCAAAGGAGGTCATAGTGTGCAATTGTAAAGCACACGTTCACCCGTAGGCATCTTGGCGCCAAAATGATGGTCGCACTGGCTCCCACCAGCGCTAAAAGGCTGCGATGATGGGTATGTGGCAAGGTAAAGTAATACTGTGTCTTTTTTCTCTCTTTCTTAGTCTTTTTGGAGAGCGTACAGAGTTCGCAAAGGTAAGGTGACTTCGTCATTATTGACTTAAACACTTCACTCACGCACACACCCACCTACACTTTAAAACTAACAACCTATCTGCCTTCTACGTAGGATTGTGTTTTAAAAGGATAGTTTAGGCACTAGCAGAGATGGCATATCGTTGGATGAATGCTGCCCAGGCCCTAAATCTGGTTCTGGAGTCCAGCTCTGAGGCAGGATCAGAGACTGAGACAGCAGATACTGAGACAGCATCTGAGGGAGAGGACAATGGAGCCGAATCTGGGAGTGACTTTTCAGTCGGCGCAGTTCCATCCGATGACTCATCATCCAGCGATTCTGAAGGAGACAATGTCAGTCGTGCTGTGCCTTTGCCAGCACAGTCTGTGCAGCAGGACACCCGTAACAGGTTAGAGCAACCCAGAGTGCAGGCACGTGCGGCCGCAAGCACAGACGGAGTGCTGTCTTGGCAGCCTCCCAATTTAGTTCAGCCCCAAATTCCGCCTTTCACTGGTGACGCTGGATGTAAAGTAGATACGGCAAATTTTTTGCCAATTGACTACTTCCATCTCTTTTTTGGTGTTGACTTCCTAGACGAAATTGTGCAGCAAACAAATTTGCGTGCCAAACAATTTCTGAGGGAGCAAGGAGGCACTCTTGGGCCTCATTCTAGGGCGCGCAAGTGGACTCCCACTTCTCTAGGGGAGTTGAAGATATTTTTGGGCCTCACGCTTAAAATGGGGGTAGTGCATAAACCAACCTTGCTATCCTACTGGTCTACTCGCACGGTTTGGTTAACCCCCATCTTTGCACCATACATGAGCAGAGATCGTTTTTTGCTATTGCAGCGCATGCTGCATTTCAATGACAACTCTGCTGCATTGCCCCGGGACCATCCAGACTATGACAGGTTGTTCAAAATTCGGCCTGTCGTGGAACATTTGTCTGCCAGGTTTCCAGAGGTTTATACTCCTGGAAAGAATATAGCCATTGATGAGTCCTTGATCTTGTATAAAGGGCGGCTGCTGTTTAGGCAGTACATTCCGAGCAAACGTGCTCGCTATGGCATCAAGCTGTACATGTTGTGTGAGAGCTCGACTGGCTATGTGTACAGCTTGAGAGTGTATACAGGGAAGGACAAAACTCTTAACCCTGTAGGTTGCCCTCCCATGCTAGGGGTCACAGGAAAGATTGTATGGGAGCTTGTCCAGCCACTTCTTCACAAAGGTTATAACCTTTATGTGGACAATTTCTATACAGGAGTAGAGCTGTTCAGTGAGCTCTATAAAGCTGGCACCGTGGCTTGCGGTACAATTCGTTGTCGCCGCAAAGGATTCCCGCAGGAGCTTGTTTGCAAGAAGCTCCAGAAATCCCAGAGCACTGCGTTGCGTTCCAACGAACTGCTCGCAGTTAAGTTCTCAGATAGGCGTGATGTGTACATGCTCACTACAATTCATGCTGAGAGCACTTCCCCTGTCACGGTTTGGGGTCAGATGGCCGAAGTCCACAAGCCCACCTGTATACTTGATTACAACAAGTAAATGGCCGGAGTGGACAAGAACGACCAGGTTCTTCAGCCATACAATGCGAGTCGTAAAACTTGCACTTGGTATAAGAAACTGTTTACGCACCTGATCCAGATGGCAACATACAATGCGTATGTTGTTTATCGTGAGACCACCACAGGAAGACTCATGTCTTTCCTTGACTTTCAGTTGTCTGTGATTGAAAGTCTTACTGCTACAGAAGCAGAAGCCTCCACTTCATGTGTTCTGGAGGACGTGGCAAGGCTGCAGGAGCGACACTTTGCAGATAAAATTCCTGCAACACCCAAAAAGGAGCGACCATGTCATCGTTGTAAAGTGTGCTCGATGCAGGGAAAGAGGCAGGAGGCTCGTGTTTACTGTCCCCAGTGCCCAAGTAAGCCTGCCTTCTGTTTTCCTACTTGCTTTATGTTGTATCACACTAAAACAAAATACTGGGAAATTGACTGAGGTGGAGCTGCCAATAGGATAACCTTTCAATTGGTGTGAATGGATACCTACTGTCTGTGGGCCACTCCTTCACTACGCAAGCAGCTGCAGGATATTTCTTCCTCTACTTCATGAAATCATGGACTTCTCAACACCTTTATCTGCTTTCAGAACGTGGTAGTTGTTCTGTTCGCCAATTGACAAGTGCATTATAGTCCCCACGCTGCACATACTGGTGGACAGAACATATGCCACGTTGTCATGGAGTACCCGTGTTTCACATTCAACCGTTCTTCGTAGTTTATGATGTTCTCTTTAGGAAGTTTTTGAAAATTTCCAGCATGTTTGCCTTAGTTTCAAAGGAAGATATGCTTACTCAGTTCGAGAAATGTTTTTGCGGCATACTCGGGCACCCCCCAACTTGCATCCACAAACTGGAAGGAGTTGGATAGAGCATTGTGAGAGCATTGATAGCTCATGACAGAAATGTTCACTCAAGCTTCAAGTAGCTAGAGATGAAAGGCATTAGTATAGGGTCTCTTAACAATTGGACAGGGTTAGTCAGGACTCTGAGGACAGACACACGAACGGGTTAGAACAGCTTACGGTAGGTACGCTTTCCGAGGAATATTGCAAAGGTAGAATGCAGATAGTAAAGGTAGTATAGATACACGTCCTGACTTCTTCTTCACCCATGGATTCAAATCCATTGCTGCCACACTCACACTGAATTTACTGTAGTACTTATGGGTCAATGCTGCTTGCCATGTTCATCCTCCGTTAGAACTTAGTAGATGGTCAGTTTGCTGTATGATAAGTGCATTACAGTCACTGCACATAACGGTGAATTGGACATATGCTACGTTGTCACGGACTACCCTTGTTTCACATTCATCCGTTCATAGTTTATGATGTTATCTTTTGAAAATTTCCAGCATGTTTGCCTTAGTTTCAAAGGTAGATATGCTTGCTCAGCTCGAGAAATGTTTTTGCGGCATACTCGAGCACCCCCCAACTTGCATCCACAAACTGGAAGGAGTTGGATTTAGCATAGTGAGTGCACTAAAGGTGCATGAAAGACAGGTCTTCCTGAGCCTCGTGTGGCTGTCATGGAAGTCATTAGTATAGGTTCACTGGGCATGAGTTCGGTAACGTTCTGGAAGAAGGAGGTGGAGACTTGACAGGTGGTAGAATATAGTCAAAGTCATTATGTCTTGTGGCATATGAATGTGATGGGCCCTTGCATGGCGTCAGTATGTTTGTGTGAGTGCAAGTGATATGGTTGTTTGGGCCCGTGGCTGGCAGTACGGAAGTCTTGTGTGTGGTGTGTGAATGGCGTGTGAATGGACCATAAAGTGGTTGGTGCCGTGATGTGGCTTTATGGCTCCCCTTCAGAAGGCTTGGCTTCAATATTTATATACTTTGATAAGTATTTGTGCTTTGAAGCCAGCATTTCTGGAGGTGCTAAAACCAACCTGTGTAAGTGGTGGATTAGCTTTATCAAATGAGTGTTAGATTTATATTTGTGTCGGTTTAATGGCCTTTTGTAAGATATTTTTTTTTCACAATGGGTAGCAGGGGACTTTCTGCCCTAGCTCAGTCGTCACCTAGGCAAACCTTTACATTTTTGAGTAGTAGACAAAGGGGGAAGTACAAGGGTGAATGACTTGCGTGGTTCTCACTGTTTTTTTTTACCCAACATGCCCTGCTAGCCTCATATTTTGTTGAAAGAAATCACTATTTCCACACATTTTTGTGTGGGAAAGTTGTGGCATCGCCGGGCAGACATGCATTTCCTACCACCCAGTGTTCCCCAAGGTCCCCCTATAAAAATGGTACCTCACTCGGGTGGGAGGCCCAAGTACCTGCGACAGGCTAGGGCCCAAAAAGTATTGAGGTGACATTAAAATTGCCTATCACAAAACAACCTGGTTTTGCAAGGGGGGTCACCTCGGTTTTTGGCCCCGTGCTCGGCGGCCAGCTAGGGAAACCTATCAAACCCACACATTTCTGAAAACTAGACACCTGGGGGGTTCCAGGGAGGTATGGCTTGCGTGGATCCCCCAACGTTTTCCTACCCAGAATCCCCTGCAAACCTCGAATTTAGCTGAAAAAATCACTTTTTCCACACATTTTTGTGTGGGAAAGTTGTGGCATCGCCGGGCAGACACGCATTTCCTACCACCCAGCGTTCCCCAAGGTCTCCCGATAAAAATGGTACCTCACTCGTGTGGGAGGCCCAAGTACCCGTGACAGGCTAGGGCCCAAAACGTATTGAGGTGACATTAAAATTGCCTATCACAAAACAATCTGGTTTTGAAAGGGGGGTCACCTCGGTTTTTGGCCCCGTGCTCGGCGGCCAGCTAGGGAAACCTATCAAACCCACACATTTCTGAAAACTAGACATCCGGGGGGTTCCAGGGAGGTATGGATTGCGTGGATCCCCCAACGTTTTCCTACCCAGAATCCCCTGCAAACCTCGAATTTAGCTGAAAAAATCACTTTTTCCACACATTTTTGTGTGGGAAAGTTGTGGCATCGCAGGGCAGACAATGCATTATCTACCACCCAGCGTTCCCCAAGGTCTCCCGATAAAAATGGTACCTCACTCGTGTGGGAGGCCCAAGTACCCGCGACAGGCTAGGGCCCAAAAGGTATTGAGGCGACATTAAAATTGCCTATCACAAAACAACCTGGTTTTGTGAGAGGGTTCACCTTGGTTTTTGGCCCCGTCCTCGGCGGCCAGCTAGGGAAGCCTACCAAACCCACACATTTCTGAAAACTAGACACCCGGGGGGTTCCAGGGAGGTATGGCTTGCGTGGATCCCCCAACGTTTTCCTACCCAGAATCCCCTGCAAACCTCGAATTTAGCTGAAAAAATCACTTTTTCCACACATTTTTGTGTGGGAAAGTTGTGGCATCGCCGGGCAGACACGCATTTCCTACCACCCAGCGTTCCCCAAGGTCTCCCGATAAAAATGGTACCTCACTCGTGTGGGAGGCCCAAGTACCCGTGACAGGCTAGGGCCCAAAACGTATTGAGGTGACATTAAAATTGCCTATCACAAAACAATCTGGTTTTGCAAGGGGGGTCACCTCGGTTTTTGGCCCCGTGCTCGGCGGCCAGCTAGGGAAACCTATCAAACCCACACATTTCTGAAAACTAGACATCCGGGGGGTTCCAGGGAGGTATGGATTGCGTGGATCCCCCAACGTTTTCCTACCCAGAATCCCCTGCAAACCTCGAATTTAGCTGAAAAAATCACTTTTTCCACACATTTTTGTGTGGGAAAGTTGTGGCATCGCCGGGCAGACAATGCATTATCTACCACCCAGCGTTCCCCAAGGTCTCCCGATAAAAATGGTACCTCACTCGTGTGGGAGGCCCAAGTACCCGCGACAGGCTAGGGCCCAAAAGGTATTGAGGCGACATAAAAATTGCCTATCACAAAACAACCTGGTTTTGTGAGAGGGTTCACCTTGGTTTTTGGCCCCGTCCTCGGCGGCCAGCTAGGGAAGCCTACCAAACCCACACATTTCTGAAAACTAGACACCCGGGGGGTTCCAGGGAGGTATGGCTTGCGTGGATCCCCCAATGTTTTCCTACCCAGAATCCCCTGCAAACCTCGAATTTAGCTGAAAAAATCACTTTTTCCACACATTTTTGTATGGGAAAGTTGTGGCATCGCCGGGCAGACACGCATTTCCTACCACCCAGCGTTCCCCAAGGACTCCCGATAAAAATGGTACCTCACTTGTGTGGGAGGCCCAAGTACCCGCGACAGCTAGGGCCCAAAACGTATTGAGGTGACATTAAAATTGCCTATCACAAAACAACCTGGTTTTGCAAGGGGGGTCACCTCGGTCTTTGGCCCCGTGCTCGGCGGCCAGCTAGGGAAACCCATCAAACCCACACATTTCTGAAAACTAGACACCAGGGGGGTTCCAGGGAGGTATGGCTTGCATGGATCCCCCAACGTTTTCCTACCCAGAATCCCCTGCAAACCTCGAATTTAGCTGAAAAAATCACTTTTTCCACACATTTTTGTGTGGGAAAGTTGTGGCATCGTCGGGCAGACACGCATTTCCTACCACCCAGCGTTTCCCAAGGTCTCCCGATAAAAATGGTACCTCACTCGTGTGGGAGGCCCAAGTACCCGCGACAGACTAGGGCCCAAAACGTATTGAGGTGACATTAAAATTGCCTATCACAAAACAACCTGGTTTTGCAAGGGGGGTCACCTAGGTTTTGGGCCCCGTGCTCGGCGGCCAGCTAGGGAAACCTATCAAACCCACACATTTCTGAAAACTAGACACCCGGGGGTTCCAGGGAGGTATGGCTTGCGTGGATCCCCCAACGTTTTCCTACCCAGAATCCCCTGCAAACCTCGAATTTAGCTGAAAAAATCACTTTTTCCACACATTTTTGTGTGGGAAAGTTGTGGCATCGCAGGGCAGACAATGCATTATCTACCACCCAGCGTTCCCCAAGGTCTCCCGATAAAAATGGTACCTCACTCGTGTGGGAGGCCCAAGTACCCGCGACAGGCTAGGGCCCAAAAGGTATTGAGGCGACATTAAAATTGCCTATCACAAAACAACCTGGTTTTGTGAGAGGGTTCACCTTGGTTTTTGGCCCCGTCCTCGGCGGCCAGCTAGGGAAGCCTACCAAACCCACACATTTCTGAAAACTAGACACCCGGGGGTTCCAGGAGGTATGGCTTGCGTGGATCCTCCAACGTTTCCTACCCAGAATCCCCTGCAAACCTCGAATTTAGCTGAAAAATCACTTTTTCCACACATTTTTGTGTGGGAAAGTTGTGGCATCGCCGGGCAGACACGCATTTCCTACCACCCAGCGTTCCCCAAGGTCTCCCGATAAAATGGTACCTCACTCGTGTGGGAGGCCCAAGTACCCGTGACAGGCTAGGGCCCAAAACGTATTGAGGTGACATTAAAATTGCCTATCACAAAACAATCTGGTTTTGCAAGGGGGTCACCTCGGTTTTGGCCCCGTGCTCGGCGGCCAGCTAGGGAAACCTATCAAACCCACACATTTCTGAAAACTAGACATCCGGGGGTTCCAGGGAGGTATGGATTGCGTGGATCCCCCAACGTTTTCCTACCCAGAATCCCCTGCAAACCTCGAATTTAGCTGAAAAAATCACTTTTTCCACACATTTTTGTGTGGGAAAGTTGTGGCATCGCCGGGCAGACAATGCATTATCTACCACCCAGCGTTCCCCAAGGTCTCCCGATAAAAATGGTACCTCACTCGTGTGGGAGGCCCAAGTACCCGCGACAGGCTAGGGCCCAAAAGCGTATTGAGGCTGACATTAAGAATTGCCTATCACAAAACAACCTGGTTTTGTGAGAGGGTTCACCTTGGTTTTGGCCCCGTCCTCGGCGGCCAGCTAGGAAGCCTATCAAACCCACACATTTCTGAAAACTAGACACCCGGGGTTCCAGGGAGGTATGGCTTGCGTGGATCCCCCAATGTTTTCCTACCCAGAATCCCCTGCAAACCTCGAATTTAGCTGAAAAAATCACTTTTCCACACATTTTTGTATGGAAAGTTGTGGCATCGCCGGGCAGACACGCATTTCCTACCACCCAGCGTTCCCAAGGACTCCCGATAAAAATGGTACCTCACTTGTGTGGGAGGCCCAAGTACCCGCGACAGCTAGGGCCCAAAACGCATTGAGGTGACATTAAAATTGCCTATCACAAAACAACCTGGTTTTGCAAGGGGTCACCTCGGTCTTGGCCCGTGCTCGGCGGCCAGCTAGGGAAACCCATCAACCCACACATTTCTGAAAACTAGACACCAGGGGTTCCAGGGAGTATGGCTTGCATGGATCCTCCAACGTTTTCCTACCCAGAATCCCTGCAAACCTCGAATTTAGCTGAAAAATCACTTTTTCCACACATTTTTGTGTGGGAAAGTTGTAGCATCGTCGGGCAGACACGCATTTCCTACCACCCAGCGTTCCAAGGTCTCCCGATAAAAATGGTACCTCACTCGTGTGGGAGGCCCAAGTACCCGCGACAGACTAGGGCCCAAAACGTATTGAGGTGACATTAAAATTGCCTATCACAAAACAACCTGGTTTTGCAAGGGGGTCACCTAGGTTTTGGCCCCGTGCTCGGCGGCCAGCTAGGGAAACCTATCAAACCCACACATTTCTGAAAACTAGACACCCGGGGGTTCCAGGGAGGTATGGCTTGCGTGGATCCCCCAACGTTTTCCTACCCAGAATCCCCTGCAAACCTCGAATTTAGCTGAAAAAATCACTTTTTCCCACACATTTTTGTGTGGGAAAGTTGTGGCATCGCCGGGCAGAAATGCATTTCCTACCACCCAGCGTTCCCCAAGGTCTCCCGATAAAAATGGTACCTCACTCGTGTGGGAGGCCCAAGTACCCACGACAGGCTAGGGCCCAAAACATTTTGTGATAGGCAATTTTGATGTTGCCTCAATACGTTTTTGGCCCTTGCCTGTCGCGGGTACTTGGGCCTCCCACACGAGTGAGGCACCATTTTTATCGGGAGACCTTGGGGAACACTGGGTGGTAGGAAATGCATGTCTGCCCGGCGATGCCACAACTTTCCCACACAAAAATGTGTGGAAAAAGTGATTTTTTGAGCTAAATTTGAGGTTTGCAGGGGATTCTGGGTAAGAAAACGTTGGGGGATCCACGCAAGCCATACCTCCCTGAAACCCCCCGGGTGTCTAGTTTTCAGAAATGTATGGGTTTGATAGGTTTCCCTAGCTGGCCGCCGAGCACGGGGCCAAAAACCGAGGTGACCCCCCTTGCAAAACCAGGTTGTTTTGTGATAGGCAATTTTAATGTCACCTCAATACGTTTTGGGCCCTAGCCTGTCGCGGTTACTTGGGCCTCACACACGAGTGAGGTACCATTTTTATCGGGAGACCTTGGGGAACGCTGGGTGGTAGGAAATGCGTGTCTGCCCGACGATGCCACAACTTTCCCACACAAAAATGTGTGGAAAAAGTGATTTTTTTTAGCTAAATTTGAGGTTTGCAGGGGATTCTGGGTAAGAAAACGTTCGGGGATCCACGCAAGCCATACCTCCCTGAAACCCCCCGGGTGTCTAGTTTTCAGAAATGTGTGGGTTTGATAGGTTTCCCTAGCTGGCCGCCGAGCACGGGGCCAAAAACCGAGGTGACCCCCTTGCAAAACCAGGTTGTTTTGTGATAGGCAATTTTAATGTCACCTCAATACGTTTTGGGCCCTAGCCTGTCGCGGGTACTTGGGCCTCCCACACGAGTGAGGTACCATTTTTATTGGGAGACCTTGTGGAACGCTGGGTGGTAGGAAATGCGTGTCTGCCCGGCGATGCCACAACTTTCCCACACAAAAATGTGTGGAAAAAGTGATTTTTTCAGCTAAATTTGAGGTTTGCAGGGATTCTGGGTAAGAAAACGTTGGGGGATCCACGCAAGCCATACCTCCCTGAAACCCCCGGGTGTCTAGTTTTCAGAAATGTGTGGGTTTGATAGGTTTCCCTAGCTGGCCGCCGAGCACGGGGCCAAAACCGAGGTGACCCCTTGCAAAACCAGGTTGTTTTGTGATAGGCAATTTTAATGTCACCTCAATACGTTTTGGGCCCTAGCCTGTCGCAGGTACTTGGGCCTCCCACACAAGTGAGGTACCATTTTTATCGGGAGACCTTGGGGAATGCTGGGTGGTAGGAAATGCGTGTCAGCCCGGCGATGCCACAACTTTCCCACACAAAAATGTGTGGAAAAAGTGATTTTTTTCAGCTAAATTTGAGGTTTGCAGGGGATTCTGGGTAAGAAAACGTTGGGGGATCCACGCAAGCCATACCTCCCTGAAACCCCCCGGGTGTCTAGTTTTCAGAAATGTGTGGGTTTGATAGGTTTCCCTAGCTGGCCGCCGAGCACGGGGCCAAAAATCGAGGTGACCCCCCTTGCAAAACCAGGTTGTTTTGTGATAGGCAATTTTAATGTCACCTCAATACGTTTTGGGCCCTAGCCTGTCGCAGGTACTTGGGCCTCCCACACGAGTGAGGTACCATTTTTATCGGGAGACCTTGGGGAACGCTGGGTGGTAGGAAATGCGTGTCTGCCCGGCGATGCCACAACTTTCCCACACAAAAATGTGTGGAAAAAGTGATTTTTTCAGCTAAATTTGAGGTTTGCAGGGGATTCTGGGTAAGAAAACGTTGGGGGATCCACGGAAGCCATACCTCCCTGAAACCCGCCGGGTGTCTAGTTTTCAGAAATGTGTGGTTTGATAGGTTTCCTAGCTGGCCGCCGAGCACGGGGCCAAAATCGAGGTGACCCCCTTGCAAAACCAGGTTGTTTTGTGATAGGCAATTTTAATGTCACCTCAATACGTTTTGGGCCCTAGCCTGTCGCAGGTACTTGGGCCTCCCACACGAGTGAGGTACCATTTTTATCGGGAGACCTTGGGGAACGCTGGGTGGTAGGAAATGCGTGTCTGCCCGGCGATGCCACAACTTTCCCACACAAAAATGTGTGGAAAAAGTGATTTTTTCAGCTAAATTTGAGGTTTGCAGGGGATTCTGGGTAAGAAAACGTTGGGGGATCCACGGAAGCCATACCTCCCTGAAACCCGCCGGGTGTCTAGTTTTCAGAAATGTGTGGGTTTGATAGGTTTCCCTAGCTGGCCGCCGAGCACGGGGCCAAAAACCGAGGTGACCCACCTAGCAAAACCAGGTTGTTTTGTGATAGGCAATTTTAATGTCACCTCGATACGTTTTGGGCCCTAGCCTGTCGCGGGTACTTGGGCCTCCCACACAAGTGAGGTACCATTTTTATCGGAAGACTTTGGGGAACGTGGGGTGGGTGGAATTTTGTGGATCCACGCAGATTCCAGAACTTTGCACCACAGAAATTTGAGGAAAATGTGTTTTGTTTTACAATATTTTAGGTTTGCAAGGGATTCTGGGTAGCATAACCTGGTGAGAGCCAGCCAAGTCACCCCATCCTGGAGTCTCCTGGGTGTCTAGTTTTCAAAAATGTATAGGTTTCCTAGTTTTCCCTAGGTGCCGGCAGAGCTATGGTTCAAAATCTACAGCTAGGCACTTTGTTGAAAAAGGGTCAGTTTTCACTGTGAAAATGTGGTGTGTCCACGTTGCGTTTTGGGCCATTTCCTGTCGCGGGTACTTGGGTCTCCCACACAAGTGAGGTACCATTTTTATCGGAAGACTTTGGGGAACGGGGGTGGGTGGAAATTTGTGGATCCATGCAGATTCCAGATCTTTCCACCACAGAAATGTGAGGAAAATGTGGTTTTTTTGACAATTTTTTAGGTTTGCAAGGGATTCTGGGTAGCATAACCTGGTGAGAGCCAGCCAAGTCACCCCATCCTGGAGTCCCCTGGGTGTCTAGTTTTCAAAAATGTATAGGTTTGCTAAGTTTCTCTAGGTGCTGGCAGAGCTAGGGTTCAAAAACTACAGCTAGGCACTTTGCCAAATAAGGGTCATTTTTCACAGTGAAATTGAGGTGTGTCCACGTTGCGTTTTGCGCCATTTCCTGATGCGGACACTAGGCCTACCCACACAAGTGAGGTACCATTTTTCTCGGAAGACTTTGGGGAATGCGGGGTGGGTAGAAATTTGTGGATCCACGCAGATTTCAGGACTTTCCACCACAGAAATGTAAGGAAAATGTGTTTTTTTTGACAATTGTTTAGGTTTGCAAGGGATTCTGAGTAACAGAACCTGGTGAGAGGCAGTAAAGTCACCCCATCCTTGATTCCCCTGGGTGTCTAGTTTTCAAAAATGTATAGGTTTGCTAGGTTTCCCTAGATGCAGGCAGAGCTAGGATTAAAAAACTACAGCTAGGCACTTTGCCAAAAAAGGGTCATTTTTCACTGTGAAATTGGGGTGTGTCCACATTGCGTTTTGCGCCATTTCCTGTCCCAGGCTCTAGGCCTACCCACACAAGTGAGGTACCATTTTTCTCGGAAGACTTTGGGGAACGCAGGGTGGGTTGAAATTTGTGTATCCACGCAGATTCCAGAACTTTCCACCACAGAAATGTATGGAAAATGTGTTTTTTTAACCATTTTTTAGGTTTGCAAGGGATTCTGGGTAACAGAACCTGGTGAGAAGCAGTCAAGTCACCCCATCCTGGATTCCCCTGGGTGTCTAGTTTTCAAAAATGTATAGGTTTGCTAGGTTTCCCTAGGTGCCGGCAGAGCTAGGGTTCTAAAACTACAGCTAGGCACTTTGCCAAAAAAGGGTCGTTTTTCACTGTGAAATTGTGGTGTGTCCACGTTGCGTTTTGCACCGTTTCCTGTCGCGGGCACAAGGCCTACCCACACAAGTGAGGTACCATTTTTCTCTGAAGACTTTGGGAAATGTGGGGTGGGTAGAAGTTTGTGGATCAACGCAGATTACAGACCTTTCCACCACAGAAATGTGAGGAAAATGTGTTTTTTTTGACAATTTTTTAGGTTTGCAAGGGATTCTGGGTAACAGAACCTGGTGAGAGGCAGTAAAGTCACCCCATCCTGGATTCCCCTGGGTGTCTAGTTTTCAAAAATGTATAGGTTTGCTAGGTTTCCCTAGATGCAGGCATAGCTAGGATTCAAAAACTACAGCTAGGCACTTTGCCAAAAAAGGGTCATTTTTCACTGTGAAATTGGGGTGTGTCCACGTTGCGTTTTGCGCCATTTCCTGTCGCAGGCTCTAGGCCTACCCACACAAGTGAGGTACCATTTTTCTCGGAAGACTGTGGGGAACGCAGGGTGGGTTGAAATTTGTGTATCCACGCAGATTCCAGAACTTTCCACTACAGAAATGTAGTGAAAATGTGTTTTTATTTACCATTTTTTAGGTTTGCAAGGGATTCTGGGTAACAGCACCTGGTGAGAAGCAGTCAAGTCACCCCATCCTGGATTCCCCTGGGTGTCTAGTTTTAAAAAATGTATAGGTTTGCTAGGTTTCCCTAGGTGCCGGCAGAGCTAGGGTTCAAAAACTACAGCTAGGCACTTTGCCAAAAAAGGGTCGTTTTTCACTGTGAAATTGTGGTGTGTCCACGTTGCGTTTTGCACCGTTTCCTGTCGCGGGCACTAGGCCTACCCACACAACTGAGGTACCATTTTTCTCGGAAGACTTTGGGGAACGTGGGGTGGGTAGAAATTTGTGCATCCGCGCAGATTACAGACCTTTTCACCACAGAAATGTGAGGAAAATGTGTTTTTTTGGACAATTTTTTAGGTTTGCAAGGGATTCTGGGTAACAGAACCTGGTGAGAGGCAGTAAAGTCACCCCATCCTGGATTACCCTGGGTGTCTAGCTTTCAAAAATGTATAGGTTTGCTAGGTTTCCCTAGATTCAGGCAGAGCTAGGATTCAAAAACTACAGCTAGGCACTTTGCCAAAAAAGGGTCATTTTTCACTGTGAAATTGGGGTGTGTCCATGTTGCGTTTTGCCTCATTTCCTGTTGCAGGCTCTAGGCCTACCCACACAAGTGAGGTACCATTTTTCTCGGAAGACTTTGGGGAACGCAGGGTGGGTTGAAATTTGTGTATCCACGCAGATTCCAGAACTTTCCACCACAGAAATGTAGGGAAAATGTGTTTTTTTTTACCATTTTTTAGGTTTGGAAGGGATTCTGGGTAACAGAACCTGGTGAGAAGCAGTCAAGTCACCCCATCCTGGATTCCCCTGGGTGTCTAGTTTTAAAAAATGTATAGGTTTGCTAGGTTTCCCTAGGTGCCGGCAGAGCTAGGGTTCAAAAACTACAGCTAGGCACTTTGCCAAAAAAGGGTCGTTTTTCACTGTGAAATTGTGGTGTGTCCATGTTGCGTTTTGCACCGTTTCCTGTCGCGGGCACAAGGCCTACCCACACAAGTGAGGTACCATTTTTCTCGGAAGACTTTGGGGAACGTGGGGTGGATAGAAATGTGTGGATCCGCGCAGATTACAGACCTTTCTACCACAGAAATGTGAGGAAAATGTGTTTTTTTTGACAATTTTTTAGGTTTGCAAGGGATTCTGGGTAACAGAACCTGATGGGAGCCAGTCAAGTCACCCCATCCTGGATTCCCCTGGGTGTCTAGTTTTCAAAAACGTATAGGTTTGCTAGGTTTCCCTAGATGCCGGCAGAGCTAGGGTTCAAAAACTACAGCTAGGCACTTTGCCAAAAAGGATCATTTTTCACTGTGAAATTGGGGTGTGTCCACGTTGCGTTTTGTGCCATTTCCTGTCGTGGGCACTAGGCCTACCCACACAAGTGAGGTACCATTTTACTCGGAAGACTTTGGGGAACGCGGGGTGGGTGGAAATTTGTGGATCCATGCAGATTCCAGAACTTTCCACCACAGAAATGTGAGGAAAATGTGTTTTTTGGGACAATTTTTTAGGTTTGCAAGGGATTCTGGGTAACAGAACCTGGTGAAAGCCAGTCAAGTCACCCCATCCTGGATTCCCCCGGGTGTCTAGTTTTCAAAAATGTATAGGTTTGCTAGGTTTATGTGGGTGCCGGCAGAGCAAGGGTTCAAAAACTACAGCTAGGCACTTTGCAAAAAAAGGGTAATTTTTCATTGTGAAAATGTGGTGTGTTCACGTTGCGTTTTGAGCCGTTTCCGGTCGTGGGCACTATGCCTACCCACACAAGTGAGGTACCATTTTTATCGTGACACTTACGGTAATTCAGATTTGTAAAGCAACTGTTATTACCTATTGACTTTCGATGCATTTCTGCCTTCCAAATGAAAGACAATGTGTAAAAAAGAAGTTATTTTGAAAAATGACCTATAATTCTCATGCTAGTGTGAGTATTACCAATTTCAGAAATGTGCAAATATCTACTGTTTCTAAACTCTATATTGTGTTCCCATTTCAGAAATACATAGGAGTCTTTCATACCGAATATTCCATGTATAAATTTTCCCAGAATAATTACTATATACCCGGTACATAATAAAAAACCATTGCAAGACGCTGCTCAGTTTTTGGCTCTGGGTTCTGTCGGGTTCTTGGTGAACCTACAAGTCCTATATATCCCCACAACCAGTAAGGTCCAGTGGATGTAACGGTATATTGCTTTCAAAGAGCAGTCATAATTAGAAGAAGTTACAGGTGAAAACGTTGACACAAAAGGCTTATTTTTTTCAACTAATTTTCCATTTTTCCTATATTTAACTGTTAGTTTCTATAAAGAAACCTTGATGGATTTACACAAATGATCCCTTGCTGAATTCATCATTTTGTCTACTTTTCTAAAATGTATAGATTTCCAGGATCCATTATTGCTTTCATACCCATTTCTACCATTAACTGGAAGGAGGTTGAAAGCACAAAAAATAGCAAAAATAGGCTATGTCCCAGAAAAATGCCAAAACTGTGTAAATTTTTTTGGTTTTCTAACAAAAGTCTGTCATTCCCTAAAAGCTGGGAAAATGGAGATTTCAGCCCCACAAACCCTTTTTTGATACCATTTGCAGGGAAAAACCCAGACGCTTTCATATGCAGGACTTTTTTCCCATTTTCCCCCAAAAAACCAAAATTTAGCTGTATTTTGGCTAAAATCTGGCACCCCTCCAGGGGAATCCACAAACCCTGGGTACCTTTAGAATCCCCATGATGTTGGAAGAAAAGGACGCAAATTTGGCGTGGATACCTTATGTGGTCAAAAAGTTACAGAGGCCTAATCGCAAACTACTACAAATAGCCAAAAAAGGGCTCAGCACTGGGGGGGGAAAGGCCCAGCAGTTAAGGGGTTAATACATAAATATTTACATTAAAAACATTATTAAAATAGTATTTTTAATTTATGTTAAAAGTTTAAAATTATATAAAACATAAAAATATATATTAATGATTTGAAATATAAAAAAACTAAAATATATAATAAATAAAAACATTAAACTATTAAAAAATATTTAAAATTAAATGTCACAATACAGTCAGTGCAACAGTAGGGAAAGTGTTGGATAGCAGTAGGGTAAAAATCACTACTCCCACTCCAGTGAGTGCAACAATATGGAAAGTGATGGATAGCGGAGGGGTAAAAATAACTTTTCCTACTCCAGTGAGTGCAACAGTAGGGAAAGTGTTGGATAGCGGAGGGGCAAAAATTACTATTCCCACTCCAGTGAGTGCAACTGTAAGTGTCGATAGCGGAAGGGTACAATTTACTATTCCCACTCGAGTAAGTGCAACAGTAGGGAAAGTGTTGGATAGCGGAGGGGTAAAAATTACTATTCCTATTCCAATGAGTGCAACAGTAGGTAAAGTGTTGGATAGCATAGAGGTAAAAATTACTATTCACACTCCAACAGTTAAAAAAAATATATATATTCAAAATTAAGAAAAATTATAAAAATAAATAAATAATAGGACACAAGAGGACCTCATCACCCCACCAGCAGTGTGCCAAGAGTGGTGTAAAAAGGGGTGTGGTCTCGGACCAACTCTCAGCAATCCAGCTGTTCAGCTCTTTCTGGAAGTACCTGGTGGGCTAGTTGGCCCCCAGGGACCCTCAGTATTCAAGGGGACTTAATTCCCCAACTTAGAAAGCGCCAGGGGTCGCGTTTGGAGAGTGGTGCAGTGAGGGGGCGGGGCCTCCGGCAAGATGCTGGCTCTTTTTTTATTTTAATTTTTTAGAAGGGGGGCCTGTGTGGCCCCCCTTCTTTCAATGTTTTTTGGGCCCTGGGGACCCCATCCCCCAGGGCCTGCTGCATTTTAAAAAAATAACGGAAAGGGGGCCATGCGGCCCCCCTCCCGAGGCCAATTTTGTCCCCAGGGACCCCATCCCCCGAGGCATGGCCAGCCATCTTATTTTTTTTAAAACAATTTTGGAGGGGGGCTGCGTGGCCCTCTCCTAAAACCACTACTGGCCCTCGGGACCCCATCCCCTGGGGCATGGCCTCAAGTTGGGGACCGTGGGGGGAGCCCCATGGACCCCGCCGGCTCCCTGCCTCCTGCAGGAGCCGGCAATGCTTTTGGGCAATGGGAGCTGCTAACATGCAGCTCCCCTTGCCCAAAAGCAATTCTTCTTAGCTTTGTTGAAGCGAGAGCAGGTTTCCTGCAAAGCAGTGTTTGCTATGGCAGGGTGGGAGCCATGCTCCCGCCCTTCCTTAGCAAACAGCAATATCCCGGGGGTGGGCACCCCGGGACATTGCAGGAGCCGGCCCTGGGGGGTGGCGGTTCCCAGTGCCAAGGAGGGCTCCAGGAAAGCAAAGGACCCCCCCACGCAGTTTAAAATAAAGCCCCGGGGAGGTAGCGGTCCCCGGGGCAGCAGGGGGGCTGCATGCCCCCCACATATAATCATCTAAGCCCCGGGAGGTGGCGGTCCCACCCGGGGGCTTACAGATTTTTTTTTCTTTTTTTGGCCGGATTCGGCACCCAGCGCAAAATCGGCCGATTTTTATTTTTACCCCAAAAAATAAAATGCTTTTTTTGGCCCTGGGTGTCCTTGTGGGAACACCCGAGCAGGCCTAGGGGGTCAGGGTGTTTCTACCCTGCCCCCTTTTCTTGTTTTGCACCTTCTTTGTACTGTTTTCTTGGGACTCGGTTACCATGTCACAAGATGGCTGCCAACCCTTCCTGGTTTGGAGTATTGGCAGCCAATCAGAATGAAGCTCGTGCTCGGGAGGGTTCGGGAACCCTCCTCGGTGCTCAGATATCGATATTTTTATTATTTAATCTCTCAGGAACTACTTAACGGATTTACACCATTTAAAAAAAGGTCGCTTTCTGAACCAAGAGCTACCTTTTTGCGAAATTTGGTGTAATTCTGTTCAGCAGTTCGGGCTGTAGCCTGTTCCAAAATTCCTATGGAAATTAACATGGGGAAAATGCGTTTTGGGACCCCCTTTTTTATCGGCCCCCGCTTGACGAATCACCCCGAAACTTTAAGGACAGGAGCTGACCTGAGTGAACCATTAGTTTTGAAAATATCGCAAAGATTCATCCAATGGCGCCAAAGGTATTGACAAAAGAAAAAACCCTTTTTGAATAGAAACAAGGTCCTAACTATAACTACCTACTGGCGACCGCCAGTAGGTAATATATATAGATATATATATTTATATATATATATATATATATATATATATATATATATATATATATATATATATATATATATATATATATATTATCTACTGGCGGTCGCCAGTAGATAGTTATAGTTAGGACCTATTTTCCATAGGAAATTCGCAACATTCTATTTGAAATAACTCTTGCGTCGGTTGACGACCTTCGCAAACTTTTCAAACTTTATGGCCCGCTCCGGTCCGCTCCTACCCTGAAAGTTTCGGGGTGATTCGTCAAGCGGGGGCCGAGAAAAAGGGGTCCCAAAATGTGTTTTCCCCATTCATTTTCCCATAGGAAACTTTAGCCACGGCTACAGCCCGAACTGCTGAACGGAATTACACAGAATTTGGCAAAGAGGTAGTTCTTGGTTCAGAAAGAACCCTTTTTGTTAAATGGTGTAAATCCGTTCAGTAGTTGCTGAGAAAATCAAAAGTAAAAACACATATATATCTGGGTGGAGCCTAACCACACCTGTCATCGTGAGATCTGATTGGCTGTCAGCACTTCATCCTGGAATTGCTGGCAGCCATCTTGGGACCAATATAAATGATAGTACCCCATTGAAATGCATTGTAGTGAATCGAAGATTTTGAGGGTTACCAAAAGGAGAACTATAAAGGGTGATAACAGACTTTAGTTACATTAGAATTCATTTGTTGATGGTACCATACTAATTTCAGGAATTGTGGTGTGTTCTAAGGTGATTTTACCCTGTGAAAAACCTTCTGCTGGGATATCATGAATCATGTTTGAGAGAAAACTATTTTCACATGCTTGTCCCATACAGTTTTGGAAGGTGCTCCAGAAGCTAAAATGAGAGCATATTTTCTGTAAATTCACATTATCTTTCTCAGTCATGTGAGAATGAAGTCTGACATTCTCAGTAAAACATGTACATCCAACAAGGGCAGAGACTGTCAGTTGATTCCTTTGTGTTCTACTGCAGCTTCCCAGAGTGTTCTAAAGAACAACTAGAGTGCTAACAGCCTTACTTATGACAAAAGTATGGCACACCTGAAGCCATCTTGATTGGAATAAACTGGTAACACTTAAAACATTTAATTTAAAAAGGAACAAAATGATGGGGTTCATCTTGTCATAGAAATTATGGTTAGTGCTCTGGAAAGAAAAATTAGGACATGTTTCAAGTGTGATCTCAAACATCTTCCTGTTATATTTCAACAGGAGCAGCCTGTCAGTTGATGCCTTTGTGTTCTACTGCAGCTTCCCAGAGTGTTCTAAAGAACAACTAGAGCGCTAACAGTCTTACTTATGACAAAAGTATGGCACACCTGAAGCCATCTTGATTGGAATAAACTGGTAACACTTAAAACATTTAATTTAAAAAGGAACAAAATGATGGGGTTCATTTTGACATAGAAATTATGGTTAGTGCTGTAGAAAGAAAAATTAGGACATGTTTCAAGTGTGATCTCAAATATCTTCCTGTTATATTTCAACAGGAGCAGCCTGTCAGTTGATGCCTTTGTGTTCTACTGCAGCTTCCCAGAGTGTTCTAAAGAACAACTAGAGCGCTAACAGTCTTACTTATGACAAAAGTATGGCACACCTGAAGCCATCTTGATTGGAATAAACTGGTAACACTTAAAACATTTAATTTAAAAAGGAACAAAATGAGGGGTTCATTTTGCCATAGAAATTATGGTTAGTGCTGTAGAAAGAAAAATTAGGACATGTTTTAAGTGAGATCTCAAATATCTTCCTGTTATATTTCAACAGGAGCAGCCTGTCAGTTGATGCCTTTGTGTTCTACTGCAGCTTCCCAGAGTGTTCTAAAGAACAACTAGAGTGCTAACAGCCTTACTTATGACAAAAGTATGGCACTCCTGAAGCCATCTTGATTGGAATAAACTGGTAACACTTAAAACATTTAATTTAAAAAGGAACAAAATGAGGGGGTTCATTTTGCCATAGAAATTATGGTTAGTGCTGCAAAAAGAAAATTTAGTGCATGTTTTAAGTGAGATCTCAAATCCTCTTCTATTTCATTAGAAAATTCTGACATGCAGACTGAAACAATCACTTTCAATACCAGCAGTAGACTTCCAGTTAACTCCTTGGTGAGCAGTAGCTTTACTACAGTGATCTAATGAACAACTAGAGTGCTAACATTCTGAATTTATGGCAAATGTGTGACACATCTGAATGCCTTCTTGATGGAATCAAAGTAAAAAACTGAAACCATTTCCTACTGAGGAGACTGCAGTAAATGAGGAAATTAGGAAACTTCATAACAAAGAAGTCTTCCAAGATGGCCACCAGTGAAAAAAGTGCCCAAATGTAGCACACATATTACCCAGATGTAGCCCACTTATAGCCCAATGACAAAAGTGTGCAAAACACTTTTTATTTTTAGTTTATTTGCAGTTTTATGTAGTGCAGACTGGTCAGGTATTGGAGCGTTGCATCTTAAAACATGACCCCCCTACAATAAAAAACACCACTGCACTACCCTAAACCCTAAAACACTACCCCCAGCACGACCCCCTACACTACACAAGCACCACTGCACTATCCTAAACCCTAAAACACTACCCCCAGCACAACCCCCTACACTACCCAAACACCACTGCACTACCCTAAAACATGACCCCTACACTACACAAACACCACTGCACTACCCTAAACCCTAAAACACTACCCCCAGCACAACCCCCTACACTACACAAGCACCACTGCACTACCCTAAACCCTAAAACACTACCCCCAGCACGACCCCTACACTACACAAACACCACTGCACTACCTTAAACCCTAAAACACTACCCCCAGCACGACCCCCTACACTACCCAAACACCACTGCACTAACCTAAATCCTAAAACACTACCCCCAGCACGACCCCCTACACTACCCAAACACCACTGCACTACCTTAAAACATGACCCCTACACTACACAAACACCACTGCACTACCCTAAACCCTAAAACACTACCCCCAGCACGACCCCCTACACTACACAAGCACCACTGCACTACCCTAAACCCTAAAACACTACCCCCAGCACGACCCCCTACACTGCCCGAGCACCACTGCACTGCCCTAAACCCTGAAACACCAGCCCCTGCACGACCCCCTACACTGCCCGAACACCACTGCACTGCCCTAAACCCTGAAACACCAACCCTAGCACGACCCCCTACACTGCCCGAACACCACTGCACTGCCCTAAACCCTGAAACACCACCCCCTTCACGACCCCCCACACTGCCCGAACACCACTGCACTGCCCTAAACCCTGAAACACCACCCCCAGCATGCCCCCTACACTGCCTGAACACCACTGCACTGCCCTAAACCCTGAAACACCACCCCCAGCACGACCCCCTACACTGCCCAAACACCACTGCACTGCCCTAAACCCTGAAACACCACCCGCTGCACGACCCCCTACACTGCCCGAACACTACAGCACTGCCCTAAACCCTGAAACACCATCCCCAGCACGACCCCCTACACTGCACAAACACCACTGCACTGCCCTAAACCCTGAAACACTATCCCCAGCAAGACCCCCTACACTGCCCGAACACCACTGCACTGCCCTAAACCCTGAAACATCACCCCCAGCAAGACCCCCTACACTGCCCGAACACCACTGCCCTAAACCCTGAAACACCACCCCCAGCAAGACCCCCTACACTGCCCAAACACCACTGCACTGCCCTAAACCCTGAAACACCAGCCCCAGCACGACCCCTACACTGCCCGAACACCACTGCACTGCCCTAAACCCTGAAATACCACCCCCTGCACAACCCCCTACACTGCCCGCACACCACTGCACTGCCCTAAACCCTGAAACACCACCCCGGCACGAGCCCCGACACAGCCCGAACACTACTGCACTGCCCTAAACCCTGAAACACCACCCCCAGCACGACCCCCTACACTGCCCGAACACCACTGCACTGCCCTAAACCCTGAAACACCAGCCCCAGCATGACCCCATACACTGCCCAAACACCACTGCACTGCCCTAAACCCTGAAACACCAGCCCCAGCACGACCGCCTACACTGCCCGAAAACCACAGCACTGCCCTAAACCCTGAAACACCAGCCCCAGCACAACCCCCTACACTGCCCGAACACCACTACACTACCCTAAACCCTCAAACACCAGCCCCAGCACGACCCCCTACACTGCCCGAACACCACTGCACTGCCCTAAACCCTGAAACACCAGCCCCAGCAAGACCCCCTACACTGCCCGAACACCACTGCACTGCCCTAAACCCTGAAACACCACCCCCAGCAAGACCCCCTACACTGCCCGAACACCACTGCACTAAAGCCTGAAACACCACCCCAGCAAGACCACCTACACTGGCCGAACACCACTGCACTGCCCTAAACCCTGAAACACCAGCCCCAGCATGACCCCCTACACTGCCCGAACACCACTGCACTGCCCTAAACCCTGAAACACCACCCCTTGCACGACCTCCTACACTGCTGGAACACCACTGCACTGCCCTAAACCCTGAAACACCACCCCCAGCACAACCCCCTACACTGCCCGAACACCACTGCACTGCCCTAAACCCTGAAACATCAACCCCAGCAAGACCCCTACACTGCCTGAACACCACTGCCTTAAACCCTGAAACTCCACCCCTACACTGCACGAACACCACTGCACTGCCCTAAACCCTGAAACACCACCTCCAGCAAAACCCCCTACACTGCCTGAACACCACTGCACTGCCCTAAACCCTGAAACACCAGCCCCAGCACAAGCCCCTACACTGCCCGAACACCACTGTACTGCCCTAAACCCTGAAACACCAGCCCCAGCACGACCCCCTACACTGCCCGAACACCACTGCACTGCCCTAAACCCAGGCTGAAACACCACCCCCTGCATGACCCCCTACACTGCCTGAACACCACTGCACTGCCCTAAACCCTGAAACACCACCCCTGCACCACCCCCTACACTGCCCGAACACCACTGCACTGCCCTAAACCCTGAAACACCACCCCCAGCACGACCCCTTTACTGCTCGAACACCACTGCACTGCCCCAAACCCTGAAACACCACCCCCAGCACGACCCCCTACATTGCCCGAACACCACTGCCCTAAACCCTGAAACACCACCCCCTGCACGACCCCCTACACTGCCCGAACACCACTGCACTGCCCTAAACCCTGAAACACCACCCCCTACACTGCCCGAACACCACTGCACTGCCCTAAACCCTGAAACACCACCCCCAGCACGACCCCCTACACTGCCCGAACACCACTGCACTGCCCTAAACCCTAAAACACCACCCCCAGCATTACCCCCTACACTGCCCAAACACCACTGCACTGCCCTAAACCCTAGAACACTACCCCCAGCACGACCCCCTACACTACCTGAACACCACTGCACTACCCTAAACCCTAAAATACTACCCCAGCACAACCCCCTACACTACCCGAACATGACTGCACTGCCCTAATCCCTCAAACACTCCTCCCAGCACGACCCCCTACACTACCCGAACACCACTGCACTGCTCCTAAACCCTAAAACACTCCCCCAGCACGACCCCCTACACTACCCGAACACCACTGCACTGCCCTAAACCCTAAAACACCCCCCAGCACGACCCCCTACACTACCCAAACACCACTGCACTGCCCTAAACCCTAAAACACTACCCCCCGCATGACCCCCTACACTACCCAAACACCAATGCACTACCCTAATCCCTAAAACACTACCCCCGCATGACCCCCTACACTACCCTAAACCCTAAAACACTACCCCCCGCACGACTCCCTACACTACCCAAAGACCACTGCACTACCCTAAACCCTAAAACACGACCTCCTACACTACACAAACACCACTGCACTACCCTAAACCCTAAAACACTACCCCTACACTACACAAACACCACTGCACTACCCTAAACCCTAAAAACTACCCCAGCACGAACCACTACACTACCCAAACACCACTGCACTACCCTAAACCCTAAAAACTATCCCCAGCAGTACCCCTACACTACCCAAACACCACTGCACTACCCTAAATCACTACCCCCAGCACGACCCCCTACACTACCCAAACACCACTGCACTACCCTAAACCCTAAAACACTACCCCCAGCACGACCCCCTACACTACCCAAACACCACTGCACTACCCTAAACCCTAAAACACTCCCCAGCACGACTCCCTACACTACCCAAACACCACTGCACTACCCTAAACCCTAAATCTACCCCCAGCATGACCCCCTACACTACACAAACACCACTGCACTACCCTAAACCCTAAAACACTACCCCAGCACGACCCTCTTCACTACCTAAACACAACTGCACAATTTGTTACAGGCATTGCAACGCAGGCCTGTGGTGCTTACTGGAAGTACCTAGTGGGCTAGTTGGGCCCCAGGGACCCTCAGGATTCAAGGTGACCTAATCCCCCAACTTAAAACGCACCACGGGGCGCGTTTGCACAGTGGTGAAGGGAGGGTGCGGGGCCTCAGGTGACATGTGCGCAAACACGTCCTGAGGGACCCTGGGGCCAACTAGCCCACCAGGTACCTTCAGTAAGCACAACAGAGTTGCGTTGCAGAGAGGTGAAAAAAGGTGCGTGGCCTCGGAACGCCTCTCTGCAACTCAGCTCTGTGGTCCTAACTGTAGGTACCTGGGGGCTAGTTGGGCCCCAGGGACCCTCAGAATTCAAGGGACTTAATCCCGCAACTTAAAACACGCCACGGGGTGCGTTTGCACACATGTCACCTCAGGCCCCCTCCCTTCACCACTGTGCAAACGCGCCCTGTAGCGTGCTTTAAGAGGTTGTTTTAATCCCCTGCCCTATTATGTACTAGGGACTTGCAGAGGAGGTCATGCTAATCACAGGGGTACCCCAACGCATAGTGTTCCCTAGTGTATGTAGGTGTTTTCACTGTATTCTAAGTGTCTTTTAGCATAGCACTGGCTCTGGTTAGTCAGAGTCAGTTACCACCAGTACCCGTCTGAAAAAGTTGTGGGCACAGGATGATTTTGCATTAAGGCCTCTTTCTGCTCCTCTGTTGGTTCTTTCTGCACATCTTTTGCTTCTTTCTGTGTGTTTTTTCTTCTTTCTTCACATGTCCTACCTCTGTAGGCATAGTTAGAAACTAGCATTTAAAAAAACCTTTGAAATTCACTTAAAAAATCATAGGTTTCAGGCACGTTATAGTTAGAAATTAGCATTTAAAAAACCTTTGAAATTCACTGAAAAAACCATAGGTTTCAGACACATTATAGTTAGAAATTAGCATTTAAAAACCTTTGAAATTCACTGAAAAAACCATAGGTTTTAGGGACAGTTATAGTTAGTTGGACATTTCACTCGTACAAAACCATAGAAATTCCCCCGTTATAGTTAGTTCAGCTAACTATAACTCGCGCCCCGCAATGCACTGCTGATGACGTCACATATTACATCACTCATGACATGGTCAGTGACATCACTGATGACATCACTGATGACATCTCAAATGACATCACTGATGACATCATCCATGTGATAATTTCATGCATCTTCTCACACCCTAATATAACTTTTGATACACCCACTCTAAATTACAGACTGCCATTCTCAAAACCATAGACACTCCAACACCAAAAACTACATACCCACTCACTGATTCTTAGGTCTACACACACATCCACTCACTCACCCGTACAGTCACTCATACTTAGTCACTCAGTACAGGACTATCATATGCACTCATACACCTATATAAACACTCACACAACGCCACTCATCCATAGAGGTACTCACACACCTAGTCAGTCATGCAAAAAACTTAATCACACACCCATTTACTCACCTATACAGTTATACACACACCAGCTCACTTACTCATACAAATACTAGCACATTCTTACGCTCTTATACAATCACTGATACAAGTACACACTCATCCATACAGCCACTCTCACAATCACACACTCTCACTTATAGCCATTTATATACTCCAACACACATATATACTGCCTTTCACATATGTAGTTACTCACACATGTACCACTGAGATATACATTCAATCACTAACACACCCATACACACACTCACCCACCCATACAGTCCATCACAGATGCACTCTTGAAACCATGCACCCAGTGAATCACCAACTCACACATCTATGCACAGAGTCACACACACCCCACCCACACAAACACTCAGGCACCCATACAGATACTCAGACAATCAATCAATAACCCATGTAGACACTCATGTAGCTATTCAGAAAGCTCATGCAGCCGCTTACAAACCAACAGACAGACGGATACAGACATTCACACAGTTTAGTCACTAACCCATGCATTCAGTAAGATACATTTAATCACTAACTTGTAGAGTCAGTCACTCACGTACTAAATCATCCATTCAGACACTTATACACCCACTAATTCTTCAATACGCCTTTCCCTATATATATTAAACATATTTAAACTTTACAGAAACACACAGTCACTGGATGATGTCATACCCCCAGTATTCAACTGGAATTCATTTGAGATGTCATCAGTGATGTCATCAGTGATGTCACTGACCATGTCATGAGTGATGTAATATGTGACGTCATCAGCAGTGCATTGCGGGGCGCGAGTTATAGTTAGCTGAACTAACTATAACGGGGAATTTCTATGGTTTTGTACGAGTGCAATGTCCAAATAACTATAACTGTCCCTAAAACCTATGGTTTTTTCAGTGAATTTCAAAGGTTTTTTAAATGCTAATTTTGTAACTATAACGTCCCTGAAACCTATGGTTTTTTCAGTGAATATATATATATATATATATATATATATCCATATATAGATATAGATATTTATATAGATATATATATATCAAAAGCGGAAGAAGAGAACTCTGGGTAGTTCTCAAGTTTAGGTGGAAGGCAGCTTCTGTATAGAGCACCCTCAACACCAGCAACACTCTAGATTTGATCACCTCAAATGTCTGCTTTTCTATCAAAGTCTTTAAGCTTAGGAATAGCACAGTGCAATCCGTGCCAAGCTGTTAAATGACAAAAGCCATTTACCACTCCAGGCACGGTATTACAGCTTTGGACTGGTAAAATACCATCCAAGCCAACCTGAAATGAATAAAAGCAACACCTGACATGTGTTTCCCTGTCATTACAGCTCTTCAGAGAGGTTTAGCTTTGTGCAGACATAAGGGAGCACTCAGTATAAGTCAAAAGAATACCCTTGCAGGCATAGAGTGACACATAAATTATGCAAAAGAAGAAGAGAACTCTGGGTAGTTCTCAAGTTTAGGTGGAAGGCAGCTTCTGTATAGAGCACCCTCAACACCAGCGACACTCTAGATTTTCTCACCTCAAATGTTTGCTTTTCTATCAAGGTTTTTAAGCATGGGATTAGCACAGTGCTATCCACGCCGAGATAGTTGTACAGCAGAGTCTTTAAGCATAGGAATAGAACAGTGCAATCCGTGCTAAGCTGTTAAATGACAAAAGCCATTTACCACTCCAGGCACAGTATTACAGCTTTGGACTGGTAAAATACCATATATATATATATATATATATATATATATGGATTCACAAAAGGAGATAACTTCACACTCCTGGAGGCTCTACTGGGGAATATCCTTTTATTTGAAAACAGCATTATATCAAAGCACCACAATGCGTTTTGGCATCAGTCATCCTTGGGTCATAACAATTTCTGTTGGTTCGATTACCGTTTTTAGTGGTTGCAAATGGAAAAACTGCCCATTTGCGACCTCTAAAAAGGGTTGTAGCTTGTGGTGTTTTTATTCTTTTTTTTGCAACAGCAAAATTGGTCCAGTAAGCGATGTTATTAGTGCACAAAGGTCCATAATTGGGAATGCTATTTATATTACTACTACAAATGCAGGGATTCATTTCCAGTGTATCACAGGGAATCGCCCACTTTAATGGCAAAACCAAGTAATGAAATCAAGAGTGCATGCATGCTGCACATTTTAGAAAGTACAATGCAAGCATCTGGGAAATGACAAAGTGTCTGAGTCATCTGGAGTTCGTAGAAATATGGGAAACTTTTCTGTACACACACCGTCGTGGGGTTTCTGTTTGCTAGTGCCTGCCAGTCATGCGTTGCATGCTTTGTGGCGGCTATTTTAACTTACAATGGTACTAATGACTCCAACGTCTGCATGTTAGCAGATTGTTTACACTCACAACGTGATAACAGTCTGTGGGTTGCTCCCGAGCAAATACCAAGTTAACTCAGTCGGTCAAAGGACACCGCCGGAGGCTGAAAGCCCAACCTGTGTCACCCATAAAGTGGCACTTCTTCGAACAAAGATACAGGCCTTTCTCTCTTCAGAGTGGACCCCAAAATGTGTGTTACTTGTGTACACATTTCTCAACTTAATCACAGCATCAGCACATGCAGAAAGATGAACACACATTCACAGTCATTACAGGAGGCTGAGCTGTGGATGTATTGGTTTAGATTTGGAAGTGTATTATTCTATGTGAACATTTCAATAACATCAATACTTCGGGTGAGCGCGTGCTGGTAAACTGCGCTCCGCTGGCAGTCGGTTGAGTTTTTCTGTCAAACTTCACTCTCCAAGCAGAGCGCGGAGTGACCAAAACTCTGTGAGCTATGCCGTTGAAGTGGAATTCATCACCCACCTCTACAGAGGACATGAGTTCATCATCAGGGATCAAGTGCGTAAGGCTCAGAATCACAGCTCTGTGCAAAGGGCGCTAGTCAAGCATGGTCCCTCCTTTGGGAGTACCTGAGTTGTTCCAGGTGGGAGTTTTGTCATGGAGATGTACGTCCACCAAACAGAAATTGTGGGCCCTCATTCAGGCAGTGTACATGGCTATTTGGATGAGATTGTTGAAGTTAGCGGCAGCAGGGCGAGGAAGATGGAGAGGCTGTAATCCCAATGATGTGTCCTGTAGTCTGGGTTCAATCATAACCCTCAACTGAGTGCCTTGGACTAGCGGTGCATGTATGCATTTGTGCCAAATATTGAGCTAAACAGTAATGTTCCACAGAGGGCAAGCCTAGTTCCCCTGCTGATGTTTGGGCAAAAAGCTTCCAAATTGCCAGACAAGGTGTCTCTCAGCCACAGATGAAGTCCTTAATGGTCTTATGTATATGATGGAGGGTTGAGAGGGGTATTAATTGGGGAAGCATTCCTAACACATACGTGATTCAGGGAAGGGTAACCATTTTCATCCCCTGAGTCCATCCCCAGAGAGAGAGAGATTTAGGTGGGGCCACTTTGCGAAGTCCAGTCCCATTTGCTCTATAAATGGGTCCAGATTATCTGCCACCATGCATTCCAGGCCCCTATTTACTAGAATGACCAGATACCTAAGGCTGGAATTCTACTGAAATAGGTAAGTGGCTATGGTGGCGCAGGTGGTGATCCGCTACAATGGCAAGACCTTGATTTATCCCCAGTTCACTTTGTAGCCGGATACTGTTGCGAAGGCATCAATAGTCTCCAACACCTCAGGGATGGAGGAGGATAAGGCTGATAAGGTAAATGAAATGTCATCTTCGTATAGATGCAATGTTGAGTGTCCTCTAGGCTTTGGAATACCTATTATCTGGTCCGATTGGCACATGGACATTGCTAAAGTTTCCATTGCAAGGAGAAACATTGCTGGTCATAATATCTTGAGCAGCTTGACGTAACTTCTTTTTTCTAACATCACTGTCAAACATATAATCATCATATGCATCATATTATTTCCTTACATTGTGGCATATCAGGAATTTACAAGACTGACCCCAAATAACCAGGGAGAGCCACCAATGATAAAGCCATATCACACACCTCCCATCAAATGAAGACATCATTATGTGAGCAACCGTGGGTACAGCAAGAGGGGAAAGGAAATCAGTAGGCCTCCCTGCACCTCACGACAGGCTGTAACCCAGATCAAAGTCAGTTTAGCCCAATTTTATTTCAACAGCAGGGATCATAAGCTTGTCCACAATCTTTGATTTTATTACATGCTTTGGCCACAGTGCAAGTAGGTTACTGGTGTGCACACATTCCCCCAATGGCCTAAATGCAGCTATTTCACCTGGAGTCTACCTCTGTTGTAACAAAACAACACACTCCTAGCAGAATCCAGACAAGACAGCTGGCCTCTCTCAAAGGGAAGGACAGCAGTGTATGTACCACAGCCTCAAACAGGTTCCTAATGGACACCATACCATAGTTTAGTAAGTCCAGCGCATTCTCCCTCACTAGGGATATATACTGTGTCACCCCACCCCCGGTGTCCATATCAGCAACTCCAAGAGGCACAGGATCATTTCTTTGATCAATATTCTCCAGGCAGAAGCCAGAAAGTTGCCCAGTCTCCAGGTGCACAGGGAAAGCCACCAGTGTGCACTTTGCACACCAAACCAACTGCTTGATAAATAAAACAGTACTCATTGTGAACTTTGTTGGACCCACACTGTCCTGGCAAAAGTGAGAAAGATGTCTAGCCTGCTGATACACAAGGAAATCCACCAGTGTGCACATGGCACAGATAAAATATTGAGGAGCAAAATATTGAGGCGAAACACCATAGCCCATGGTGGTTCTACAATAGGTGCTTTAATCAGTTATCATGGAGATTTTGACTCTCTAAAAGGTTTTTAAGTATACACAACATCAACCTCTGTTAGCTGCATATTCTTACATGTCTTGGTTAATGCTCCTGTGCACTTCTTTACAATGCTTGGGGGCAGTCTGGATTGCTCTTGTAGTCTGAATCAGTTATTGTATCTTTTCACTCTGTACCACATTTTCTGTAAGCCTTACATAACAATCTTAGCTGCCATTGACTTGATGCACTTGAGTGAGCCATCATAAATCAGTATAAATTGCAATTTGAATGGAGATGTTAGTGCTAAAGACACAGCATTGGCCATTACAGGGGGTGCTATTGTATCAGCCTGGACCGCTATATTGTTTGATGCTTTAGATTTGACTAAGACTCCTAATATGCTGGTTGATAATGAAGAAATATTGTCTTAGATAGCCAGTGATTTCTCATGTGTAGACAGAATATATCCCAGTATTCCCTTATTGCTTGCATCTCCTCTGAAATGACACCAAATAGAGGGATGAATCTCCATTTCTTGTAGGAGTACCCAGGAAGTCAGATTCTGTGACATAGGGCTGCAGATTAACCTTAGCCGCCTTCCCATCATCTTGGATATGCTCATGAACCTTGGCATTTGAGTCTACTCTAGGCCCAGGTGAAATTTCTATTACACTGGCTTGAAATTCCTGAAATGATGCTGTAACACCATGGTGTGTACTTACACACCGTTCACACCACAATCCTATTGAGAGAGCATCGGAACAGCTCAAACAACCTGACCTCAAAAAGTTGTTGTTCAAGGCACTTTTATTTGTTTGCTCTATTTTGTTTA
This sequence comes from Calotriton arnoldi, assembly GCA_963921515.1. Classification (NCBI taxonomy): domain Eukaryota; kingdom Metazoa; phylum Chordata; class Amphibia; order Caudata; family Salamandridae; genus Calotriton; species Calotriton arnoldi. The sequence continues at coordinate 626,377 of CAWUFW010005253.1, forward strand.
GCACAAAATGTGTCCAAAATAAATGTGAGGAAGCATTTTGCACTAAAATATAATGCTAAACGCTGGATTAGCATTTTGTGTAATTACGTATAATTTCTCATAACTTTTGTGAAATTTTGTATAATTACACAAAAGAAAATTACACAAATTTCACACACCCCTGGATTAATTGGCACATCTATTAGAGCCGAAATCTGTTACATTGAGAAGCTTGCTAGTAGAGTGACCCCATCATCTGCCATATGTGTCCACTGAGGATGTATATGGCGACTGACGTAAAGACAATACCCAAATTACCACTTTTCTACAAACACGTTCTTTTAAGAGAAGTACTAGGAAGCCTGAGAGGAAGGAATTGAGCAAGTGCAGTGGCACTGGGGCTCAGATGTTTCAGGAGATCTCTGCAGGTTTGCGCCAGGCACGGGAAAATAGACAGCTAGATTTAGTGCAGCAGGTGAAGTCACAAAGGGGCATATTGGTGAGTACATCCTAGAGCAACCTACTCTTAGGATATAGCACTGGGATTTAGCTATTATTAGTTCAGCAAGTACAATGGCACAGGAGGTGAAGGAATTAAAGAGCCAACTATAGGCCACTCCAAATAAATTTTCAGACATTTCACCACAGAATCAACACAACACACTCTGGTGATTGCCTTTTTCTTCTTTTTATGGAGTGTGCTCCCCCCAGTGCCTCTGCTGCCCACCCAACTGTTCCCACAGGCATTTTGCCATCAACAACTGCAGTGCTGTTCAATTACGCACTGCAGTGCAGGCAGTGAAATGTCTGTTGGCACAATTTACATAGACTAAAGTCCAAGACCAAGCATGGCCCACAAATGTACAGTTATTATTAGTGCAGTAGGTGCAGTGGAACTGGGCACCTGCAGGGTGAAGAGCCAACAGCAGCCTGTTTCAGGCATTAAGGATTGGGATGCTGCTATCATTGAATTCTATTGTACTGTAGCACTTATATAGTGCTGCAGACCTCTATGTGGGGTGCTGAAGCACATTTTTGGAGGGTTGCATGTGGCACCATGAGAAAGTGTGTCGGCAGAATGTTGCATTTATTGTGATCATAGACATGCTCCTATCTTGTCTTGAGGCGCAGCGCCTACAGATGGACAGGAGCTGTGAGAGATAGATAAATTATAATATAGTTTGGTCTGAAACATATAGGCTGCAAGAAAGCATTAGTCTAGTCAGACGGACAGCAGGCTGCTGAACACATGTACCTCAAAAATATAAAATTTTATTTTTTGTTGTACATACTATGTCATTATTATTGTCACTTCTTTGAAATTTTAATTTTGAAGTCTGTCTTCTAACCGTATGATAAGTAAAAATGGATTTATAAGGTAAAAGTCTTTTTACCATGTTGATGCAGCATTTTCATGTTTCTCTTTATGTGAAATAGGGCACTTTATTGCACTTTGTATTTACTTTGCGGAAAACCGGAGAGGTCGAAATGTGTCAGTGAGAACGAATAAACAACTTTAAAAGGATTACCTTGGAGTTCGGGCTCCTTGGTTAGCGCGGCTGCACAAGCAAATATTTCCATGTAAGTGACGGGTCCAGCTCCCATCTGCCCGGCACCGACCTGTGAGGTGGAAGTAATCGGCTTCCTAGCGGGGAACAGTCTCTTGTGGAGCGATCCGATTTCCCGATTCCCACCGCGTTGGACACAGGCTGGATGGTGTGAATATCTGGCTGGGTGCTCTGCTGCTGCAAGCGGTTCGTTTGTCACTTTTTCCAAGGGGCAACGCATCGCCATAACACGGAGCAACACCGTTGGCACTAGAAACCCACAAACCACTTCTTGAACGGCTGAGGTACCGCCACAGAGTGCTGAACACTCAACGCGAATTGGCGCCAAGGTACACATCCTGATTAGCGTGTGGATTCGAGAAATCATACCTTTGTTTTCAATTGACTGCAATTGGGATGAGAATCACCATGAGGAGGACATTAAGCACAAGACCAGCATTACCTCCTCGTCCTGTTTTCCCGTCCCATTCCTGAACAGTGAGCAGCTAGTCTGCTCCCCAGAAACCTATAACCTAGCAGAGCTTTTCAGCACTTCCCCAAATATGGCGCCACCAATCCGGTGAGGATAAAGGGGGAAGTGCATAACAACACATCCTGTTTGTTTTTTTCTGACTCTCGTCAGTTTTCTTTGCCTGGCGGAGCTGTTGGATCGGGTGAGTTCTGTCTCTGTGTTTTATGTCTTTTTTGTTAGTGGCCTGCTGTAGCGTCCATTTTTGTATTGTTTGTGGTGGGGGCTCATGCTTCCATATTGCTGCATTTCGCGGCCCGCTCTAGCGGCCGCTTGTGCTTTTCCATGTTTTTTCATCACTCACTTATGCATGCCTGCCTTAGCGGCCGCTCCTTTTCTATGTGGTCCCATTGCGCCCTGCTTTAGTGGGCGGGGTTCCTCTCTGGTCTTCACTGCGGCGCTTGGCGTCCTTTGTGATTCAGGTTTCTCCTGGGATTTTTTGGGCTGCCGGATGCTTTTTTATGCGTCCGCCCCCTTACCTGCTAGCGCGAGAGGTCGGGAGCCTCGAGACTTCGTTTGTTTGTAAACAGGTCCATTTTCTGTTGGTTCCTGCCTCTACTGGTTGTGTTTGGTGCCCCTTTCACTTTGCCTGCGCTGCCATGGACCAGGGTGCTTCTGGGCAATAGCTCACTTAATTTCCACGACGGCCCCCAGCGCCTTGAGACCCGTAAGGGTGAGTAGTTCGCGCTTTACAAATACGGATTTAGTGCTGCCGCTCCTTCTTTGGATGCCCTGTGCCTCTTGATGAATGAGGTGGTTGCTGCTGCTTTCCGGGCTCGGGAAGCGGCCGGCCCTCTGGCCAAGGTGCATCGTGGGTCTCTTGTTCAGCCTGACCCTTCAGCTGATGGTGTGGGGACCAAGGAGGATGATTGTGTGCGTGGTCGCTTTGTTCAGGGTGCGGAGCTCTCTGACTTGTTTGGCCATTTGCGTGACAATTTGGGTTTTGCTCCTCCTGTGCCGGATGTCCTGGAGGATGAATTTTTTACTCAATATCGCCAGCCGGATCCTGAATGCTTGCCCTTGCATGGCGCTGTGCGCAAGGTGCTTGCTCATGAGTGGAAGGATGTGGATAAGTCCGTCTTCCCTCGCTTTTTGGGTAAGCGATATCCTTTGGAGGGGTTTGCTACTGATTTCCCTCAGTCTGTCAAGGTGGACAATTTGATGGCTGGTCTTTCCACGCAGGGTATGGTTCTGTCTGATGATGCCCTTCCTTCTGACTCTGTGGATAAGCGGGTGGAAGAGGCGGTGAAGCGTTCCTACGCTGCTTCCAACTTTGGGGTCAGGGCTATGACCTACTCCAACTATGTGGTCCAGTCCCTGCTGAAAGATTTCCAGGCCCTGGCTCTTCTTTTGCAGGACTGGGAAGGTGCGCTATTTCTCAGACATTTCTTTTGACACTTTGGGTACCGCAGCAGCTGCTTCTGGGGCTTCGATTGCTGCTAGGCGTCATATCTGGATGCGTTCTTGGAAGACTGAGTCCTCTCAGAAGTCGGTCCTGTTAAGTTGCCCTTTGTGGGATCCAGGGTGTTCGGGCCCCAGCTGGAGGATCTGGTCAAGCAGTCGACGGAAAACCGCATGCTTGTGGCTCCTGTTTGCCCTCCTTCTCCGGGGCGGGGGTTTGGCTACCGCTGTGCCTTTGGTTTTTCTTCTTCATGGGGTGCTCTGCAGACCTTTTGTGGCAGGGGTCGTGGCCGGGGGACCCCTGGTGGTGCCAAGTCCCGGGCCCCCGCCGGTGGTGCTGTCCCCGCCCCTTCTCCTGCGCAATGACTGTCTGCCTTTTCCGGTTGGGGGTCGCCTTCGCTTTTTTCTGGATCAGTGGTTGACTCTTCCGGATGCCTGGGTGGTGCAGACTGTGTCGGCAAGTTATCGGATAGAGTTCTCCTCTCCTCCCCCACCGGTCTTCCGGGAGACTCCCCTGCCCCGTCACCCTGTGAGGCGGGCGGCCTTGCTGGAGGGTGTACGCCTCCTGTTGCAGAAGGCGGCTACCGTGGAGGTTCCTCCTCTGGAGCAGGGCGGGGGTTGTTATTCGATCCTCCTCCTGGTCTCCAAGAAGGATACGATGGATCTGAGCCCTGTCTTGGATCTGAAGAGGGTCAATCTCTACTTTGCCAAGCGTACTTTCAAGATGGTGACTTTGCTGTCTGTCCTGCATCTGGTGCTGCCAGGGTGTTTCCTTGCTTCCCTGGATCTCATGGACGCTTATCTTCACGTCCCTATCCGTCCTGCGGATCAGCAATGTCTCCGCTTTGCTGTGGACTCCAGGCATTTTCAGTTCCGAGTACTTCCTTTTGGCCTTTCTTCGGCGCCAAGGGTTTACACGAAGCTCTTGGCCCCTCTTCCAGGGGTCTTCAGGTTTTCCCCTACCTGGATGATTGGTTGATTGTCTCTCCTTCTTTCTCTCAGGCTCTGTCGGATGTGGACCAGGTGTGTCGTCTTCTGGAGTCCTTTGGGTTCCTCATCAATCACCAGAAGTCCTCCCTGCTGCCCTCCTAGTCTCTGAAGTTCCTGGGGGCTTTCTTCCGCATGGATCTGGGGATGGTGTTTCTCACCCAGGAGAGGCGGTTAAATTTGTTCCGTCACCTTTCGTGGGTTCTGTCCCAGTCCCATGTGTCTGCCCGGCTCTGGTTGCGGAGTCAAGGGGAGATGGCTTCCACTCTGCATCTCCTCCCTTGGGCCCGTCTGCATTTGTATCCCCTCCTGCATCACGTCCTGGCCCACAACGCTCCTATTCCCGTCACGCCGGGGATTCGGGCTGCTCTCCATTGGTGGTTGTCCCCACAGTCTCTTTCCCGGGGGTTCAACCTTCTTCCCCCTCCGTCTGTGGTAGTGTTGTCCACCGATGCCAGTGCCGTGGGTTGGGGTGCGGTCCAGGGTGCTTCCAAGGCTCAGGGTCATTGGTCCCGTTTCGAGTCTCTCCAGTCCTCGAACTGGAAGGAGCTGCAGGCTTTTTGGTTGGCTCTGCTGTGGTTTGCTCCTCTCCTTCTGGGCCGTACTGTCTCTGTTCAGACCGACAACCAGGTTGTTCGGGCGTATGTGAATCATCAAGGGGGCATGTGCCGGTCTCTGTTTCTCCTTTCCAGGGAGATCGGTCTTTGGGCCGAGCGGAGTCTCTTGTCTCTGACGGATGTCTATTTTCCAGGGAGGGAGAATGGGCCTGCGGTCTCCCTGAGCAGGGTGTTCCCTTCCTCTGTGACCATGTGTCTGTCCCCGGTTCTGTTCGATCAGATTGTCCTCCGGTTCCACCTTCCCTGGCTGGATCTGTTTGCCTCGGAGGAGTTGGCCCTTCTTCCTCATTTTTGCAGCCTCATTCCCTATTGACTGGCCTGGGCGATCGAAGCTTTCTCTGCCCTGTGGTAACTGGGTCTCCTGTTTGCCTTCCCACCGTTTGCCTTGATCCCCCGGGTCCTCCGGAAGATTCGGTTGGACCGGTCAGAGGTTCTTCTGGTGGTGCCGGAGTGGTCCCAGCGACCTTGGTTTCCCCTTCTTCTGACTTTGTCTGTGTGCCCCCATTGGCAGTTTCCCCTGTGTTCCTCCCCTCTGAGGGCTCCTCTTCTCTGCCTGTCCTCCCTGCGCCGCCTCCGGCCGGGGGTTTGGCACTTGAAAGGCTAGGTTTGTTGGGTCAGGGTTGTTCTGATGAGGTTGCCCGGTGCATCCAGTTGTCTAGGTGCCTTTCCACCTTGAAGTCCTACGACCGTCATTGGAAGAACTTCTTCTCCTGGTACCTTGGTAAGGGTCTGTCTTCCTCCTCCTGTGCTGCTGTACGGGTGCTAGACTTCTTGCGGGATGGTTTTGTCCTGGGGCTCGCTGTGTCCACGCTCCGGGTGCAGTGGGCTTCCATTCTGGCTTTTAGGGGTTCTTCTGTATCTTCTGTCTCCCCTTTGGTGGCTCGCCTCTTGCGGAGTTTTTTGATTCAGCGGCCTGTCTCTCACTCTCCTGTGCCGGCCTGGGATCTTCCCCTGGTTCTACGGGCCTTGACGGGGCCCCCTTTTGAGCCTGTGCTCCCGGTGGACCTTAAGTTCCTTTCTGCTAAGGTTATTTTCTCGTGGCCATTACTTCTGGGTGGCGGGTTGGTGAGCTTGGTGCTTTGATGCCCCCCCCTTTTTGCGTTTCTGCTCTGACAAGGTCGTTCTTTGTCCTAATCAGTTTTTTCTGCCCAAGGTTTTGTCTTCTTTCCACTGTCAGGAGGATCTTGTCCTCCCTGTCTTTTTTCCGCATCCCTCCTCCCCGGAGGAAGTGGTTCTCCATTCTTTGGATGTGCTGAGGGCTCTCCGCATCTATTTGGACCGGACCAGTGGTTTTAGGGTGGTTGATTCTTTGTTTGTCACCTACAGCCTCTCTGGGAAGGGTCTTCGGCCTTCCTTGTCCACCTTGTCTCGTTGGGTTAAGGTTGCTGTTGTGTCGGCTTAAGAGTCTGCTCACTGTCCTCTCCCTTCTTCGGTCCAGGTGGTCCACCCAGGGTGTCTCCTCCTCCTGGGCCTTGTTCAAGGGTGCCTCCTTGCGTGACATTTGTAATGCTGCCACATGGGCTTCTCCCCATACTTTTGTTTCTCATTATCGTCTTCAGTTGGGGATGGCGGCCTCAGCTGCTTTTGGCGCTCATGTTTTGACTGCTGTACATGGTTTGTGATTTGTACTGCTTTCTTTTGATTAAATTGACCTGTCTACCGCATTCTCTTGTCTTTTTGTCTTACAATCACTGTGTGCTTGGGTATGGGCTCACTGTTCAGGAATGGGACGGGAAGACAGGACGAGGAGGTAATGCCCGGTTACTCACCGGTAATATTCATTACTCCGAGTCCTGGTCTTCCCGTCCCATTCCTGTGCCCTTCCCTCCCTCCCTGGGGTTTTGTTTGTGGTGATTGTTTTTTGGTTTCTGGGTTTCTTTGGTATTCTCAGGATGTGTTGTTACGCACTTCCCCCTTTATCCTCACCGGATTGGTGGCGCCATATTGGGGGAAGTGCTGAAAAGCTCTGCTAGGTTTTAGGTTTCTGGGGAGCAGACTAGCTGCTCACTGTTCAGGAATGGGACGGGAAGACCAGGACTCGGAGTAATGAATATTACTGGTGAGTAACCGGGCATTAACCATGTGTGAGGCAATCCGGAAGAATTTAGATGTGGCCAAAAACCTTTTCAGCGAAACGGAGGAAGCAAGAGGTGCCGAGGTTTTTGGTGGCAGGATGGAAGCATGAGATGGAGTGAAAATGCTGAAACAAACTCTATATGCATATGAAAGACTGCAGAAAAAGGAAATCAACTGCAGCTGGGAGGTTATATCCCTGGACAACTAAATAGAAGTAGGAAGGGTCCCAAGGGGGCTGCACATCTTAATCACTTCCACGTATCAGGACCCACACCCAAAACTATCGGAGGAATGGTCATCCCTGATGGTATCCACATGTAAACAGATGCTGGGTTTGTTATCCAAATATGCTGCTCTGGAACTGGATCAAGTTGTTAAAGAGCTGGAACAACTAACAAAATGTTTTAAAAACATCAACAACAGGAGGAGATTAAGAATTTCTATAAAGAAATGGATGTCAGATTTCAAAATATGAAGAGGATATAAAAACCAAGAAAAAATGGAAATTTACAAGGGACAAGATCGATTATGCGTCAGGTCACATTTTAACCTTTGGAACAAAATACGATGTGGTGAGGAAATAATATAGGCGCAAATATGCCCTAAGACAGGAGGAAATGGCGACATCTGAATCGGATGTATCGGACTTGGATGAAAGACAAGCGGCATCCATAAGTGGCCAAGCACCATTCACAACTAAGGAAGAATACAGTTTTTTACGCCAGAACCTAGCACCAAGAAGAAAATCGCCAAAAGGGAAAGGAGAAAGCAGCGTACGAGAAAAATCAAGAGAGGAGGGATTGGAAACGGAAAAAGAAAAAGAGAAGCTGCGTGGGAGAGGTGGCCGGCAGAACAAGAAGCCCAAATGAATGGTGAGGAATCTCTTTCTGTTATTAACCTTTCTCAACATCCTCTCACGCATGATGAACATTCTATATTGGAACTGGGTCTATCGTTCTGTCCCACTGCCAACCTTGATTTTTCATGAACTCGCATTGACATGTTCCTTTTTATTAGAAAATTGAAATTATTGATGATTCATGCTTTGAAAGGGACTACTGTTAATGTGGCGGTCGATGGTAACACTAAACCAACCAGCACTGATGCGTTTTTGGATATCCAATCTATTGGAGACATTGATGGTTTGGCTTCACTCAGAGAGTTGGAAATGGGACAAAGGGATTGGTCCTCTGAAGAGAATTGCTTTTATCTTGGATCTTGAAACTGACAAAAGACGTTGTAGTGATTTTAAACCTAAATCCAGGCTCAACCCAGTAACCCCACATGATAATATTGACACCTTTCATGAGGCAGTCATACATGACCTCATGAAATTGGGGGCAAAAACCAACAATCATTTTGCAGAGAATCTATCCAAAGGTGAGAAGAGTGCATTGGAGTCGCTAAAGACAGTGACTTCTTTTGTCATTAAACCATCAGACAAAGGGGGCAATGTGTCCTATGGGATGGAAAGAAGTACATAGCAGAGGTTAGAAAACAATTGGACTTATCAGAGAGCTGTGTAAAAACTAATGCAGCTGAATATGGTCTCACTATTGATGTGTTTCATAATCTACTGCTGACCTGGCATCAGAATGGCATTTTGAGTCAGGATGAATTATTGTTTTTAACGGTGAAGAAACGTGTGACACCATGTTTTTATATGCTCCCCAAAGTCCACAAACACAGTACTGACCCACCAGGCAGGCCTATACTCTCGGCTATTGATAGCCTGCGTGAAAATACTTCTGTGTATTTGGACCATTTTCTTTTCCCTTATGTGTCCAGTCTCCCCTCTTTCTGCAGAGATAGCATGGATTTCATATCTAAGGTAGCAGAGATACTGTGGAAATCTAGTTACATTCCAGCTACAGTAGACGTAACATCCCTGTATGCTTGTATAAGACACAAACTAAGTTTGAGAGCATGCAGACATTTCTTTAGGGACAAACCGATAGCACTGTATGAGCATACCATGGTCCTTCTAGAGATGTTACAGTTCTGTTTGGAACACAACTATTTTTTCTCTGGGAACCAGTGGTACAAACAATTGACCGGGACAGCCATGGGGAGTTGTTCCGCGCTGAGCTATGCTTTCATGTTCATGGGATGGTGGGAGTCTGAGCACGTCTGGGCAGAGGATTTTGAAGAATACACGCAATATCTTGTATTGTGGACAGGATACATAGATTATATTTCCTTAATATGGGATGGCCCATAAAGGTAATTGGACAGTTTTCTTTGCAAGATTTCTGACAATGACCTGAACCTTAGGGTTACCAGCAAAACCAGCAAGGAGAGAATAGAATTCCTTGATATCATGGTGGAAGTGCAGGATGACAAGATACAGACCAAATTATACAGGAAGAGTACAGCAGGGAATAGCGTTTTACACGCTAATAGCCACCATCCGCCTAACCTTATGTGTAGTATCCCTTATGGGGAGTTTCTTGGAGCGAAAAGGAATTGTAGCACACCAGTAGCATACCTGAGGGAAGAAGGTAGGATGATGGAGAGGTTTCTCAAGAGAGGATACACACATAAGGTATTAGACACAGCAAGATCAAAGGTGAGCAAAATTGAGAGGAACAGCCTTTTGAATCCAAAAAGAAAGGAATGAGAGAATCATGCAGTACGATTGATAACGACCTACAACTCGGATTCAGCAGAGGTCAGAACAATTGCTAAAAAACATTGGCACCTGGTGAGAATGGATCCCACTATAGACAAGCTAGTCAATACAAATCCTCAAATCACATACCTTAGGTGCAACTCACTCAGGGATATATTGGTACACACATTTGATGAGCAAGCACGCCCACAGGGGACTTCATGGTTGAAAGAAATTCCAGGTTTTTATAAATGTGGAAAATGTAAGGCATGCCTACATAGCACTAATGTAAAAATGATGCAGTTACCTGATAGAAGGAAACACAAGATCAAACAATTCATCAACTGTAATAGTGATTACGTGGTATATGTCTTGACGTGTGTATGTGGGCTGAAGTATGTGGGTAGCACAATTTTCCCTGTGAAGAAAAGGATCTTGAAGCACCTGAGGGCCGTTAGGAATAATGATGTGACATACCCGATGGCCAGACGCTGCAATACGATGCATGGTTCAAAGGGAAATTAAACCCTAAAAATATCTTTCTTTGGTGTTGACAGGGTTAATGCCGGAATAAGAGGTGGGGACAGAGAACATGCTCTGTGGAGACTAGAGTTGCAGTATATAATTCATCTGCACAGCAAACATCCTGGTGGCCTCAATCAAGATGAGTAACTCCACATACATTTAGGCTGAACAACACTCGCAACATACATATACTCTTTCTCTAATAGTTCTCCTCCTCTTTCATCATCTTTCTTTTCATCATCCTTGTTCATTATCCTTTCTTAACCCCCCTTTTTTTCTGGCGCTAACTATGTAGCTTCTACCCTGGAAATACATATATACATAATTGGTATACTTGACATGCTTTAAGATATGATCCACTATCTGATTGGCCCTAATATTAGGCTTAATTGTTGTATAAGAATTTATGGATTTGGTGGACATGTCGGATATCCTCGGGGGAGGTTCTCTTTTGTTAACTGAGCCTGCCCCTGAACATCTTATTTTCATTTAAACACACCATTAGTATTTGTGGCCCAGGAACTAGCACTTGCACATGTACCCTTGTTTTTTGGTAGAGGTTCACTACCAGGGAGATAGTCCAATCATATGAAATTATGGGGGTCGGCTGATTCCCTATGTATGTACGGATGCTACTGCATTTCTCCAGTAGGTAGTAACCAATGGTCACTTGACTGTAAGTATTTATTCTTTGATGTTCAAATAAGGGCTCCATATATGTTCCTTTGATCACTATTTATAATTTATTTTATGTTTGAGTTTTGTGACAGATGCCTTCTTTTATCCCCTTTGTCCAATTTTTTTTTCCTGAAATATAACTTTTTATATTTTGTTGTACACACTATGTCATTATTATCGTCACTTTTTTGAAATTTTAATTTTAAAGTCTGTCTTCTAACCGTATGATAAGTAAAAATGGATTTATAAGGTAAAAGTCTTTTACCATGTTGAAGCAGCGTTTTCATGTTTCTTTTTATGTGAAATAGGGCATTTTATTGCACTTTGTATTTACTTTGAGACAGGAGAGGTCGAAACGCGTCAGTGAGAACGAATAAACAACTTTAAAAGGATTACCTTGGAGTGTGGGCTCCTTTGTTAGCGCAGCAGCGTGAGCAAACATATATATATATATATATATATATATATATATATATATATATATATATATATATATATATGTATATTTATGCACAAAAGGAGATAATGCCACACTCCTGTAGGCTCTAATGGGCAACATCCTTTTATTTGAAACCAGCATTATATCAAAGCACCACAACGTGTCTTGACATCCGTCACCCTTAGGTCGTAACAATTTCTGTTGCTTTGATTGCCATTTTTAGAGGTCGCAAATCGAAAATCTGGCCATTTGCGACCGCTAAAAGGAGTTGGTGCTTTTATTCTTTTTTTTTTTTTTTTGCAACAGCATAATTGGGTCAGTAAGCGATGTTATTAGTGCACAAAGGTCCATAATTGGAAATGCTATTTATATTACAACTACAAATGCAGGGATTCATTTCCAGTGTGTCACTGGGAATTGCCCACTTTAATGGCAAAACCAAGTAATTAAATCAAGAGTGCAGGCATGCTGCACACGGGAGAAAGTACAATGCAATCTTCTGGGAAAATGACAAAGTGTCTGTGTCATCTGGAGCTCGCAGAAATATGGGAACCTTTTCTGTACAAACACAGTCATGGTGTTTCTGTTTGCTAGTGCATGCCAGTCATGCGTAGCATGCTTGTGGGGGGCTGATTGTTTACACTCACAACATGATAATAGTCTGTGGGTGGCTCTCAAGCGCTTACCAAGTCAACTCACTCCGTCAAAGGGCACAGCTGGAGGCTGAAGGCCCAACCTTTGTCACCCTTCTGTGACACTTCTTGAAACAAAGATACAGGCTTTGCTATCTTCAGAGAGGACCCCAAGAGGCGTGTTGCTTGTGCACACATTCATCAAAACATAATCACAGCATCAGCATGTGCAGAAAGCTTAACACACTTTCACAGTCATTACAGGAGGCTGAGCTGTGGATGTATTTGTTTAGAATATGAATTGTATTATTCTATATGACCATTTGAATAACATTAATACTTCATGTGAGCCCATGCCTGTAATCTTCGCAGAGCGCAGAGTGACAACAACTCTGCATTGTTCCTGATGGGAGTTTTGTCATGGAGATGTGTGTCCACCAAAAATAATTTGTGGGCCCTCATTCAGGCAGTGTACGTGGCTTTCAGGATGGGATTGGTGAAGTTGGCGGCAGCGGGGCCAGGAAGATTGAGGGGCTATAATCCCAATGATGCCTCCTGGCCAGTTCTGGGTTCAATCATAACCCAGAACTGAGTGCCTTGGACCTAGGGGTGCATGTATGCCATTTGTGCCAAATATTGAGCTAAACGGTAATGTTCTACAGAGGGCAGGCCTATTTACCCTGCTGATCTGTGGGCAATAAGCTTCCAAATTGCCTGACGAGGTCTCTCTGAGCCACAGTTGAAGGCCTTAATGGTCTTCTGTATACTACGGAGGGTCAAGAGGGGTATCAATTCGGGAAGCATTCCTAACACATACGTGATTCAGGGAAAGATAACCATTTTCACCCCCTGATTCCATCCCCAGATAGAGAGAGATTTAGGTGGGGCCACTTTGAGAAGTCCATTCGTATTTGCTCTATAAATGGGTCCAGATTATCTGCCACCATGCAATCCAGGCCCCTATTTACTAGAATGACCAGATACCTAAGGCTGGAATTCTACTGAAATAGGTAAGTGGTTATGGTGGCGCAGGTGGTGATCTGCTACAATGGCAAGACCTTGATTTATCCCCAGTTCACTTTGTAGCCGGATACTGCTGCGAAGGCATCAATAGTCTCCAACACCACAGGGATGGCGGAGGATAAGGCTAATAAGGTAAATTAAATGTCATCTTTGTATAGATGCAATGTTGAGGGTCCTCTAGGTTTTGGAAAACCTATTATCTGATCCGATTGGCACATGGACGTTGCGAAAGTTTCCATTGCAAGGTGAAACATTGTAAACCAGAGGATGTAAATGATCCTTTGCTTGGACTTCACATAAACGAGGCAGAAACTCGAAGGAAACTAAAGGTGAATGATTCCTTGGCAAAAAACAAATCCAGCTCATCTTTGCCTTGCTGCTGCCGCTGACGCCAGGGGACTCCAACCCCACTTTGCGCCAGGAGGTGCCAACATGTACCCTGAGCGCCCGGAGGCGCATAAATTGAGCCCAGGGCTCCTGCAGCGTGGGAGCCATTCATCTTTGCCTCGCTGCTGCCGCCAGGGGACTTCAACCCCCAGCACACTTTGTACCAGGAGGTGCCAACATGTACCCTGAGCGCCCGGAGGCACAGGTTGAGGCAAAAAGGGACTGGGAGTCAGAGAACTGGCGTGCACTTGTAGAAGCCTCATGGCTGAAAGATTGTCAATTATTTTGGCACCTCTTGTCAAAAGGGACACCGAAGCAGAAAACTGAAACTGACTTCCATATACAGCACCATGCCTGGGAAGAGTATTTTAGGAATCTCTACACAGGCAAAGTGGATGATTTCTGTCTTGAAGCACAGGTTTGCAGCATAGAATTAGCACAAGCCGATGAAATTAGCTTCTCAATAGAGGAAACTGTTACAGCCATTAGCTCTTTGCAGAATGGGAAAGCTCCGGGGTTGGACAATCTACCGGGAGATTTGTTCAAAGTGGAGCCTACCATATGGGAACCTCTGTTACAAACTGTTTTTAATGCCATCTTGCGAGGTGGAGATATTCCTGCAACCTGGAGAGGCGTGACAATAATTCCGGTATTCAAAAAGGGAGACAAGGGGATCCAGCGAACTACAGGCCAATTAGCCTTATAGATGTTTCTCAAAAAGTTTTTAGCAAAATCATTTTAACCCGGATCCAAGGTTGGATCGAGGAGAATAATATATTATCCAATCTACAGGCAGGATTCAGGGCTTCCACGAGTACTCTAGACCAGGTATTTATATTTCTCCTGATTATATGGAAAGAAGTGACAATTAGGAGGGGTCACATATATGTCGTGTTTGTCGACCTTAAAACTGCATTTGACTCCATAGACCGTACCTACCTCTGGACCGCCCTTCAAGACTTAGGACTCCCTATTGATTTACTTAAAATCCTGATTCGTCTACACCAGGATAATTACACCAAGGTCAGGTGGAATCTAGATGGTAGTTTAACCAATTACATTCTAGTCTCTAAGGGAGTACCACAGGGCTGTGTTCATGCCCCAACCCTATTCACCCTATTTACCCTGTAAATAAACTGGCTTATAGGGGAGTTGTTTGACTGTGGAGGCGACCCTCCGAAACTAGCAGGTAGTCCTGTGCCCTCCTTGCTATTCGCAGACGATACGCTGCTTATATCAAAGACGCCAATGGGCAAAAGCATGTAAGGACAGGGGCTTAGAATTTATGGCATTTAATCCCTACAAATCCATCAAGGGAAAACTGATGTTAGGCTCCCAAGTCCTAGAACAGGTCAAGGTATTTGATTACTTGGGAGTCCGAATCAGCGATAGTTTAGTTTGGACACCCCAAATAGAAAAGAGAGTCCTAACCCTTCAACATGTCGACTGTGCAATAGCTGGGAGGGTAAGGGGTTCTGCTTTTTGACCCTCTTCTCCAATTCTGGAACTACAACGGGCAAAAGGGCTAGGTGCGGCCTTATACGGGGCTGCGCAGTGGGGGCTGGAGAGCCTAAAGCACTTAGAACTTGCTGAGAACACATTTTTAAGGGCGATCCTCAACCAACCAGTGAACACGCCCCTAATGCCGTTACAACTTGACCTTGGTCTCAAACCATTTATCTATTTTGCTATTCTTAAGGCACTTTTGTTTTGGGTAAGATTATGGACCAGTAGTACCCAGGTCCCGGTAAAGGATGCTTTGGAAGAATTACTAATACTACAAAAACAATCAGGACGCCTCACTTGGTTCACAAGGATAAGGATTGGTTTATTAAATTGGGGTTGGGGTTCATGTGGGAGGACCCAAAGTCTATTATGAAAAAAATGGTATCCCTGCTCAAAAAATGGTACTGGGAGTATGTTGATTCACTATGCACTGATTTTACTGCACATGGCACTTTAACTTCCAGTTTTTTTAATGTCAAGGGTTGGTTCACTTTTTATATGTTTATGGATGTAGCAGGAGCACTTTAGATCCAATTTAGGTATGGGGTTCTCCCTCTAAATTTTAGGAAAAGTACTTGGGCAAATGCCTCTGTAGAATCTCTGGGCCCGTCCTGTCATTCTTTTCCTGAGACTTTAGAACACTTTGTCTTTTTCTTTCCCACCTATGTTAATCTCAGGAAAACCTGGATAATTCCTGCCTGTAGCTAGCTATCTTTTTCACGCCCCTCTGATGCCTTACGTATTTTTAGGTCTGACACTACAAGATGGCTCGTATTCACAATCTCTAGATACTTGCTTCATGCTTGGTGGCAGAGGTCAAAAATGATAAAAATGTACTTTGTGAAAGATAAATGATCATGTAAGCAACCCGGTCTGAGGGTCACTATTGATTCACTGGGGTTAAGAATGTTTGAACTTTTACATTTTAGATTTGAGGCAAACCTGGAAATCTCCTCTTTTAATCTCATATGAAATTATAAAATTTTATAAATCTTTATAACTGATGTAGGGATGCAAAACCCTATTTTATTGTATATTTAAACCTTTTATGCTGGAATGAATTTTTGAACTGTTTGTGATTTTGCTGATGTAAATGATCATGCTACTGAATAAACGTATATATACATTGCTAATCTTAACATCTTGAGTAGCTTGACGTAACTTCCTTTTTCTAACATCTTTGTCGAAAATATAATCATCATATGCATCATAATATTTCCTTACATTGTGGCATATCACGAATTTAAAAGACTGACCACAAATTACCAGAGCTAGCCACTAATGATAAAGCCATATCACAGACCTCCCAGCAAATAAAGACATCATGATGTGAGGAATCGTGGGTAGAGCTAAAAGGGAAAGGATATCAGTAGACCCCCCTTCACCTCACACCAGGCTGTAACCCAGATCAAAGTCAGTTTAGCCCAATTTTATTTAGACAGCAGGGATCATAAGCTTGTCCACAATCTTTGATTTTATTACATGTTTTGAGTGTAGGTTACTGATGTGCACACACTCCCCTCTAGCCTAAATACAGCTATTTCACCTGGAGTGCACCTCTGTTGTAACAAAACAACACACTCGTAGCAGAAGCCAGGCAAGACAACTGGCCTCTCTCAAAGGGAAGGACAGCAGTGTATGTACCACAGCCTCAAACTGGTTCCTAATGGACACCGTACCATAGCTGAGTAAACCCAGTGCATTCTCCCTCACTAGGGATATATACTGTGTCCCCCCGCCCCTGGTGTCCATATCAGCCAATCCAAGCAGCACAGGTTCATTTGCTCGACCAACATTCTCCAGGCAAAAGCCAGAAAGATGCCCAGTCTCCGAATACACAGCCACTAGTGTGCATATTGCACACCAAACCAACTGCTTGATAAATAAAACAGTACTCATTGTGAACTTTGTTGGACCCACACTCTCCTGGCAAAAGTGAGAAAGATATTTAGCAATGAGCCGAAAGTGGTAAGAGCACAGAATGGCAAAACTCAGCAAACTCCACCGGCAGAGCGGAGTTTACTGCCACCCCTAGTTTTCAGTCTTTTTTCTGCTCACTTCTGACTTTTATTTTTCCTTTATGTGCTTGTTGCTGATTTAAAATTTTCCTCCTTCTGCTAATTTCTGACCTGTATTTTGTCTCTTTCTGCTTGCCTCATTGTGCTCGGTTCTGTCCTTTATTTCGCCTCTTTCTGCTTGTTTCTGATCCCTATTTTTCCCCTTTCTGCTAATTTCTGACCTTTTTTCTGCCTCTTTCTACTTGTTTCTGACCTTACTCTTACCGCTTTCTGCTCATTGTTGACCTTTATTCTGCCTCTTTCTGCTCATTTCTGACCTTTTGTTTTGCTTCTTTTTGTCTTTTCCCCCCATCCCATGTGCAGGAGCCTCAAGGCCCACGCGGTCCCAGCCAGCTACCTGCCTCCTGTGGGAGCAAGCATTGCTCACACTGGCAGGAAGCTGCTAAATACGCAGCTCCCTGTATGCCAGAGCAATCATTTTGTCTTTTTCCCGGCCTGCTTAACAGAACATAGCAGAAGAACTCAGGAACATAGCAGAAGCTGAGGGTGGCGGTCCCCAGGGCCATATATGGCCCAGAAGGGGGGATCGTGGCCATATTTTTATTAAATATTTGGCCTGAGGAAGGTAGTGGGTCCCATGGCCCGGGGGGGCCTCAGGGCCTCCATTAGGTGTTATTTAGACCCAGGGAGGTGGTGGTCCCTGGGGCTCATGGGGTCCACGCAGCACCCCATCAATCTTTCTTTAGCCCAAGAGAGCTACAAATACTGAAAGGATTTACAGTAGATAGCTGAAAGCATGATCTGCAAACCAAAATCTACCCAACTGCCCAATTTGGTCTAATTCCATCCAGTGGTTTGGGCTGTAGTCGTGTTTAAAGCTCCTATGTGGAATTAACACTGGAAATCTTATTTTTTCGACCTCCCCCGCTTGATGGATCACCTGCAAACTTTCCATGCACAACTAGACTCACTATGGTCTTTTATTTGGAAACTTTTGTAAAGATTCGTCAAATAGCAACAAAGATATAGGCAAGTAAAAAAACGCTTTTTCTATAGAAACATGGTCCTAACTATAACTACCTACTGGTGACCGCCAGTAGGTAATATATATTACAAACCAATTAGAAAATTTACATGAATAATACATTATTTAAAAGTTAATTATCAATTAAAATACAGTTTTATTTATTTTCTACTATAATTAACTTCCTGCACTATATCCCTACAAACCTAGAAGCCCACACTTAAAATATAACTAAAATACACAAGAATCAAACAATTTTACATAATTGATGATCAGTTACCTAACTAATTAACAGTGAACAATTATTTGTTTATTATTTTTTACCTAATGAACGTCCCAACCAATACCCCACACAACTAGCCATCCACAACTAAAATATAACTAAAATAAATAAGTATTACATGATACACATCATTAGTTAGCAATTAAATATTTAGAAAGAAATGATTAAATACATGTTAATTAATTATCACTTGACTTCCAACCCTCTATCCCTGCAAAACCAAGCTCCCACACCTGAAATATAACTAAAAAATAAAGTTATTACACAATTTACATAATTAATAGTTAATTAAATAATGAATAATAAAGTAATCATTCATTGTTAATTCAGTATAGCTTAGCTAACTTTGCACCCTATACCCCGACAAAGCTAGCAGCACACAGCTAAAATATAATTAAAAAATAATTTACAAAATTAATAACCAAATAAATTATTTATCAATTAATAATTAATTGTCAATTAATTGTTACTTAACATTCCACCTTATACCCCTATAAACCGAACAACCACCTACAACACTATAAATTACTATTAGCAATTAAATTGAAAATTCAAGATAACTAAAAATTATTATTAACAATTATACAAACAATACTAACTCATAAAATAATATATGTACTAAAACATTAAGATAATATAAAAACAACATTTTTGCATCCATATTATTGAAACAATATTAACAACATATTACTTATGACAACGATATTTGTGCATCACTATTTTTTTCTTTCACAATTTTGGTTCTAGTATGTCTGTCTCCTGATATTTACAACTTGGGTACTTATTTATGAGAGGCTTTCACCACCGGAGCATCACTTTTTTTATGCTATGGAGATGCAAGCCTCCCAATCATATCTATGAGGCCATGCAAAGCTGCTTTGCATGGCTTTGCATAGATATGGAGTAAGACAAATCCGCGTAAGAGGATGATTGCCTTACTCTGCACCAGAGAGGGAAATCCTTGGGCGTTTTAATGAGTTTTCTTATGCAAAAGCCATGGATTTTGTCGCTGCCTCAGATTTACTTAATTATGTAAACCTGGGGCAGGGCTAAAACCTTATGCCTCACACAGAAAGAGGACAATGCCTCTTAGGATTGCAGCATGCGACACAGACACCAGGAAGCAAGGGTGCCTGCATTGGTGTTGGGCAGCAAATTGTGCACCGGCGCAGGGGTAAAGGAAAGGAATGCACTGCATTTCATAAATCTGATGCCTTCCCGCCCTTTCACATGGACGTAGGGCAGGGCAGCGCGAAGACTTGTGGTGCTTACCTACCCTAATGCCCCGTAAATGAGGGTCTAGATATTTTGTCCCGTAAATGAGGTCTTTGATATTTTGCCCAAATACCCTACCTGCTCATCACAGGACAGCTATGGGAATGATTCATACAGGGAATCTGCTAACATTATACATTTGGAACTAACTTTCCTTTAGGCAAAAAGACAGTTACAAAAGGTACATATCTAAATAGGCAATGAGATAGATAGGCCTCAAACTAACATTACAGTGCGGTGCATTTAGTGTCCCTGTATGAGAACGACATGCTACTATATCTTCTGGACGCGTTGAATGATGTGGCAGCTTTTTGATATTTTGAGCAGGTAGTGGGGCTTCAGGTGAACTGGAGAAAATCGTGGGGCATATCATCAAGGCGGCGTAAAACAATTATCGCCGCTTTTGCGTCCGTTTTCGGGCGAAAAGCGGCGATAATTGTAACACCCTATCAGCATGGACACGCTAACGCGTGAATCCATGCCTTAGCGCCCATTTCCTTTGTGCCTCGCATCGCTAATGAGATGCGAGGTAGGCGTTCCCGTCTGTAAGTCAGCGAAAATCTTCGCTAACACTGCTACCCCCTATTAACAAGTAAATCGTTAAGCCGCCTAGCGACATAAAAAGCAGCGCTAACCGGGTATATCGCCGGTTTTTTACGCCTGCTATTTTTCCTACTTAGCCAAAACTATCATGGGAGGTGGATTGTCATCCTGAGTCCACATCTCCCTTTCTACAATGTTTTCCCTAATGCGGTTTTATATCGCTGGAATTCCTGCGATATTGCCTCTTTCCGCCGCTATTGCCGGGATTTCTATCGCCTCGGCGTTGCGCGTTGGTGATAGTCCGCTAACCGGGCGATAGAATCCGGCGATAGACGGCGTTAGTAATGTGCACTTTAGACGCGGCCAGCGATAATTATCGCTGCCGCTTGATGATATGCCCCCTTGTGTTTTCCCCTTAACCGCGATACCCCACCGCTGGTTTTTCTGACTGGACGGAGAGCCATCGACCTGGGCGATAGCAATGATTCGGTATCTCAGGTTTTGCATTTATCACTCTCAGCAGGATTTGTTTGTCGGCAATCTACAGTGGCCATTTACAGCCCTCAAGATTCAAATACGGTTTTGGCAGAGGTTGCAGCTGGCCTTGGCAGGTGGTGTCGCTCTCTCAAAGATGATTGTCCTTCCCTGGCTGCTATACTAGTTTATCAATGTCCCAGTATTTCCGAAGTGGCTATTCTTTCTTGACTTGGACAGGGGAAGTTAAGACACATGACAGGTTCCAGTCTCACACCATTCACCATAGACCTTTGCGTCTCCCGTCCCCTCATCCGCCTATCCATGCTATATGCTTGTGCATTTCCCTTTGCTTCCCTCCTCCATGTTGGAGTTTCCTATCTTAACCAACCTCCAGTTGTTCCATGATGGCGGCCCCAAATATTCAGTAGTACCTAATCATATTTAGATCACACAACATTGCTGATACAGTACCATAGCTTACAAACTATAAACCTGGCTCAGTGAAATATTTATGACTTAAAGCTCTTGGAGAGTAGAGGCTCTCTCCACACTGGAGACAAAGCATAACGTTTATTTGTAAAGTACACATTCACCAAAGGGTATAGTAACAGATGTTTGTTGTTAGCAAACTGTACTCATTTTATCGACCTCAGTAGGATGAGAGCCTAAGTAGAGCCGCTGGAATTTGAACCTGTGACCTAGAGGGTGAACACAGTCCCCTCTACTGGATGCATTAGTCCACTAAGCCATCAGACCCCTCTTCATGCACAAGCGATAACAAGAGAATGCAACTGTGTTTATAAACCTCTTCTCCTGGTGATGTCAATAATCAGTTTATACTAAATGCCATGTAATGACACTCTGACCAATCGATCTCTAATAATGACATGCTTGTCGAAATGTATTACTGTGTTATACAGGATTGAACAACCTAAAAACCCAACAAAAATTATTAGAAATGAAATTAAAACAGCGTTACTTCATCTGTCTACACATGTTTTAGGAGGGATGTTGACCACAATACAACTCTATCTGAACGTTATGCCACTAACCACACGTCTCTCCACAGAGAAGCTTCCCTCCACCCCATTCTGTTCATTCAGAAGACAGATAAACAGCGCCTCCATTTCTACATTTTGTGAGGTAAAATTGAAATACCACGCCAAAACCACTTGTGTACCATGTCAAACTCCAACAGAGGCAACCACTTTACAAGCTATTTTACATTTCAATGATTTCTTTACAGAGATATGAAGCAGGCGTTCTGCAGACCGATACCTGGTGGGATTGTAACCTCTCCTACCTGCAGGTGGTGGATTACAACGGTGGAATGTTTCACTTTTTACCCGGCCCAAAAGTAGAAGATACAGAATAATTTCCATCCTATAGGATGAAGGGAATTGTTAGAGAAACATTGGAAGTATTTTACAATGCATAGAAACTGATAAAAGACAAGGAATGACATTAAGGAATTAGTAATCGAACACTGTACGGTGTCGCCGTTCTCAGATCTGAGTCTACCTTTAGCCGAACACGTCTGTGAGAATGATAGACAGCACATAGAGGAAAGCATTGCTGGTCACCGACAATCCACCTTTCATCCTTACTGAGAGCTGACTATGAAATGGGGTCATCATTTCCATGCACATATCTCAGACATGTAAAAATCCTAACACACTCTTAATTGCGACACAGCGATACATGTTAATCTACAATTTTTAAATTATGTTTAAAGTCCCTCTGGTACTAAGATTAGCTGAATCCATGTCAGCTAATAATGGACTTGTAGTGAAGGGCGCAGTTGGGAGTCATCAACACAGGAAATGCATTTTTTAAAATGTGACATGGTGGCACTTGGTGGGTATAGAGAGTGACGTAGTGAGTGAGGATGCCTGGGGCCCCAGGCCAACAATGAACTTGGCTCCCCATTCCCTGATTAGTACTGATAACAGCCATAAGTGCAGACCCTGGACCCGGTGCCGCTGCACCTGTCGCACTATTGCTATCCTCGACCTTTGTTACAGAATGGAACGTCGACTTTTCATGCAGGTTCACAGAGGCATTGGCCTCTGGTAGAGCCTCAGACAGGGGAAGAGGTCTGCTACAGAGGCAAAGTGATGTCTCTACTAACATGTTATGCAAAATAGAGCATGGAATTGTGTGCTGGTGGGGGCGTGGCAGGAGGTACAGCCGTCAGCCTTAAGGTGGGCTTCACACAGAGTGGCCCATGCTGCCTGCATGAGCTACAGGTAGTGAAGGGTGTCCATCCATCTGTGGTTCACCCCCTTTTCTAAGCTCATCAGTCCTACATCTTCACATTTACCCAAAAGGGAAAGGAAAGGAAGGAGAAATGCAAAGAACCACAGCCAAAGGAAGGCAGTGATGTAAGAGGGGTCAGGATCACTTCACAGTCCAACCGGAACATTCCAGAACCAGACGGTGGCGAAAGAAGGACAAAAGACCCGACAATTGATGGAAGAAAACTAGAGCAAGAGAGACCAGGACGAGGATCCGGGCAGGTCCTAGAGTCCATTCTCAGGGAAGGCTTGGAGGTAAAGCGTGGTTCTCAGTTCCTTCCTGAAGTGTCCCATTCATACCAAGTTAACTCCACACATCACCATATAGAAGAGCCTGGCAGAGGGAGCCTGGATCCTGGTTGGAAGCAGTGAGAGCTGTCAATGGCATCTCTGGAGTACACTGGACTCGACAAGACCATGGCAGGGCAGAGACCCAACTGACACAGATGGTATGCATGACCCATCCCTCTTGACAACTGGTCGCGACAGTGATCATTTGAAGGTGTGAGATGCTCTTTTCAAGACAACAAGAAAAAGTGCAGAAACACAACCCTAATCAAAGTTTCTAGAAGACCCACCTGCTGTGCATATCCAGAAGTGTCTGAGAGATAGAACGCCAGAGCCTGCTTTTTGTTGCACTATTCTGTTCTCACTGCACAAAACTACTCACCGCTGCAAACACACCGGCACACAAACATTTGACTAACATACTGGGTGTGCTTACTGGTTAGGCGCTCTGCCAATAATTTCTCCTGGCTATGGCTGTGGCGTCCCTCCGTGAAGACAAATAAAGATTGTTTTGTGAGGAAAAACACACATCTCTAGTCCAGGAACTGCTAGGAAGGCCAGATTTCCTCACCACCTCTTTGAGTAAGACTTTGTCTTTCTTGCACAAAGTAAGAACAGTAAATCAACGTCTAGTTATATACTTGCTTTTATAAGAAAAAGAGGTAATTTATTTCTAACTCTATACATGCAAATGAATAATGATATTCATATACAATAACACACTCATCTTGAGGTCAGGGCTTTAGTATTTGTCAGACAAATCCCTGTCCCACCCTTTACCTTGTAATGTGTTTGTGTTTATTCCCATTCACTGGTGGCTCCATCCAGGGAATGCATACTAGTAGGCCATACTCAAGAGTTCCCAGTGGTGTAGCAGTGAGTTGGCAGGGGGGGTGGTCTTCCACAGGCGGCACGAGTTTTAGGGGTGGCAGCGGTCACCCTCCCTTACAGATGGCCGACGTGGGGCGGCAGTCTCAGGAATCGCCCCCCGCTCTTAGATTCGGCTGCCTTCGGCGGCAAACTCAGAGGCTGCCACGGGCAGCCTAAGGCCTAGTTACGCCACTGAGAGTTCCCCTTTGACTCTTTAGTCATTAGTCAAAAGTGTCTGTAGTGCTGCAGCACAGTTAGCAGTGAGCCCCTGGGGTCCGACAGGTCCAATTCTGATCTTACCAGCTCCGGCAGTATGAAAGTGGTCAGCGATGCAGTGAGTGTCCTCTCCTTGGACTCTCTTCAGTCCAGTTTCTGTTAGTTGAAGATGTGCAAAGCACAGTTCACATGGCAGCAGGCGCAGGCTTTATCCTCTGAGAATCGCTGTTCGCTTGTTCAGCAAACAGAGCCGCTCCCGCTCAGCCAACACGGGGTAAGTCACTCTTCCTCTAACAGGGGAGGTATTCTCAGCTCCTGACTGGAGCTCCAGCAAGGGTGGGATGTCTTTGAGGATCCTAGGGGAAGCAGTCAGGCATGGTTGGTGGGCTTGACCCACTGGTCATGGTAGTGAGCTTCTCGTCTAGGCCACTACTCAAAAACTTGGCCACAAGAGTACTGTCAGTCCCTTCTGGCATATGGGGTTGCTGAGTTACTCACATTGGGATGCAGACCCTTCCTGTGTGATTACCCGCACTACCCTGGCCCCTCCTGGCCTCTCTTGGCCTGTCCTGGCATACAGGTTGCTGATCTCAGTGGACACAAGTGTCAAACTCCTGGGCCAAATAAGTTCAACTTAGGCCCCCTCTGGCATACAGGGTCACATGGCACCGGGTGCAGGCCTGATGCTCCCACATGGTGCTCTGCACATGGCTGAGTTCACGGCAGACCTCACCTGGCACATAGGAGTCACCAAATTGTTCCTATACAGGGTGTCAACCCAATCGGTGACAGCCATTCTCCTCGCACCTTGACCAGGGAGTCCTCTCTGTAGGGCTCCCCCCTGGACCTAGATCACTCCA
Source organism: Calotriton arnoldi (assembly GCA_963921515.1). Taxonomy (NCBI): domain Eukaryota; kingdom Metazoa; phylum Chordata; class Amphibia; order Caudata; family Salamandridae; genus Calotriton; species Calotriton arnoldi. The sequence goes on from CAWUFW010005253.1 coordinate 651,465, forward strand.
CCACTCCTCTCTTCCTCAAAGGGAACACTGACCTTGGCAAGCAGCCAGGTGCCTTATGCTTCAGGCTCCAGGGGAAGTTATCTTGTTTTTTCCTTTGTGATGTCCCCTCACCCAGCAGGGAGACTTGTGGGCTTGGCCCCCAGTCCTTTTCTCAGGCAGAAGTCTTGCACAGCTTCCCCTTCTTTCATAGCCCAGGGGGCCGCTTGGCAGATGAAAAAGTTTGGCGTCTCAACATCCCCTTCTTATAGTTCATTTACAGATGCCAAAATGTAATTGAGAGTCTGAGTCTTTGAAGTTTTATGTTACCCAGAGTCCTCCATCTAATGTACCATTGCAGGCGCACTTACTCAGTGTACATTCACAGTACACGCACTGTCCAGCACTGTTACCTCCATGAATTGTAATAATTCAAGTACACATACATTCAGCACACATATTCAGTGCACACGCACTATTCAGCACTGATGCTTTTCTATACTCTACCAGGGTGTGCTATTTGCAAACACACACTGCCAGCACACACACTCACCGTGTGCCCTCTGCACAACAGTTTATAATTGATTGTACTTCATGCAAGCACAATTGCACCCAGCACATGCTTTCATTGTGTATGCACTGCACAGTATTACATTTTTCATGTCATGTAGGGCTTGCAGGCATACAGACACTTAGCACATGCACTAATTCCACATGTACTGCACAGTATTGTTCTATCCCTGTACTGTATCCTTTCCAGGCACACATACATCCAGTACAGATTCACTACTCCTTCACTGTACAAAACTCCACTTCTACATGATATAGGCCAAAAAGTGAGTAAAGCTCAAAGCAGGGGAACGTTTAAAAAGGTGAGTGAGCCCAAAGTCCACATTCCAGTGAGACAGGGTAAAAAGTTCCTGTTCACTTCTATTGACCATTACAGGGTATGCTGCCACCACCATGCTCATGCTGCTTAACTCTTGGTAAAGGCAGTAGCCTTCCACCGCTATAAGGGTAGTGCTTTGGACCCCTCCTGTTTCAACAAGTTAGTGATCCGTGAGACAGGCCTATGTTATGATTTACACATATGATCTGTGTTTACCTATGACAAAATATCTGCATTTGGGATCCAGACAACAGTACAGTTGGGCACTCAGGGTAGGGTTACACATTTTCGGTCAAGCAAATAACTTTTCCATCCCAACAGGGATTTACATTGTGAACCCAGTGGCAACCACAACAGGAAGTGGCTTTACATTGTTTAACATTGTGAGACCTTCTGCACTGATCTTTACTTAAGGATACATGATTTGAGAGTCCTGCTTTCATTGTGTACATTTAGAATCTTGCCTTTAACATTCAGGCATTTGATTAAAGTACTTTTTTTATTTTAAAAGTAAAAGCACTAGCCTAACATTGATTTTATTAAGTGTTCTTCAAAATCAAAATGTTCAACTCTTCCAAAATGATGCATTTTGATTGATTCCTAGCTGGTCAATATCTGTTTAGGAGATTCATAGCTAGTAATCGAGACAAGCTTTGTTACAGTATCAGCAGGCACTTTACTATGCCTTCTTCTTCTAACAGCTGGCAGTGAATATCATAGAGCTACAGATAAGAACTTGAGTGTTCACCTAGCTCATACAATGTGTCTGCACTGGGAGAGATGCTGTCATAAAAGACAAACAATCATTCACTTTTCTACAGTGAAGGCTAAATGTGTGCTTTGAATGGTTTCCATTTCCACTGCAACGTGGTCCAGAAATACATGTGCCCCCAAAAATAAATATTTTTTTCTATGTGTTTCTATCATATATATATTTTGAGTGATCTCAGTCTGTCAAAATTGTGTGGTCAGTTGACACAGCTGCTGCCGGTGTGCCAGGCTATTTTTTTCACAACAGCATTGTTGCTAACTAACCGGTTTTGTAGTGGTCCAGCCTGTAGCTTTAGGCCCAGGCCAATAAAAATATTGGGAATGCAGTTAAATTCCAGTATGTTTCCCTTCTGAAACACATACTGAAAACAGAAAACACATAAAGAATTTAGTTAAAAAGTATTTGATAGATTTATAAATAATTTTGGAATGATTATTAGAGCTCACAGAGGGATAATTGCCAGGTTACAAATAATCATGCCCATTTTACACACATTCTTATTCACCTATCAGCTCTTGGACGTTCCAGAATAGCTAACTATAAATAAATGCCTGTATTTCTTTCTAAGAAAGGTGATGACCCAAACACATTGGATGAGGAAGAATGATCATTTTTTTAAATGTGTCTCCATTTTATCTTCTGGAGAACTAACTATAATTTCCATGAGACAAATATGAGAAAAATATTTTCTTTATACTTCAGAAGAGGAACAGCATTTTCACTGTGTGAAATCACCCTAGAACCCTCCACAATTTCTAAAGTTATGATGGCCCTGCCAAAAAATAATTGCATTGTTGAAAGCATTACAAACCTTGTACTCTGCATCCAACAGGGACGATGAATGTTTCCACACTTGTCCGTATTCAAAGTCAACCACCACACACAATAGGAATATCTTTTGTTATCAATAGGCCTGAATAAAAGTGAATAGGATAGGATAGAAGACAAAGACACAGGATATTGCCACTCTGCCTCGTCACTACCCTGTGCCTCAACTTCTGCTGGCCATGGTGGGTATCTAGTACAAGATAAAGACCATTTAATGTCTATGAATAATATGCTGCTTCTAACCTACTAGAAACAAATATACTTTGGAATACCTCTGTCTGTATGGCTGAAACGTCTAACACATACCAAGATCTTATGAGAATCACTTGGATTCAATCTATGGCAATTTTGAGAGGTGTGTATGTATCTTCCTCCAACACTCATACAAACTATATCCTTCTTGCACAAACCTTACTGATGGACTTTCTTTCAGTATCCAATGAAAAATGGAGATAGATCATTTGATAGGTTCAACAGTACAAACACACTTAAATGGGTCAGAAACATTAGGTACAGCCTTCTTCTGAATGTGTCACCAGGTCTTAAAGTTCAGAACAAGTACCAGCCTGTCCTCAGAATTACAAACACAGGCCATCCCCTTGGAAGGCTCTTCAGCTCACATGAACTCATTGAGCATCTGGTTCCAGGAGAAGCTCTGCCTCCTGAGAGAACACGCTGCATAGCCAAATCCACTCTGACACATTTGCATTTTTCTAGCATTAAAGTCAAGCCCATCGTCAATATTGTAGATCTATTTTCTAAGTATACCTAAAGATTTAGGTCAGACATTACTCTTGGGGATAACTTTTCCAGGTCTTTTTTAGAATTCTTCGTGCTACTAGCAGACTCCAGATAATCCTGCCTGGGTGATTTTTATATCATTATGTGTTAGAATTCAGTGAGGAATCCATTCTAAATTTCTGTTGTTCAAATTGGAGTGCATGGAAATATCATTTCCTAAAATAAACCTTTAGAAAACAGCCTCACAGAGTTACTGGGCTCTTCAAAGCAGTGGAAGTTGCTTCCTCTCATCAAATTTCACCCTCGTATGTTGTGAGGTAGAAAGACAAGTACCAAAAGTACGAAAATAAGTGAGTTGCTCAGATTCAGCCTAAAGCTGGAGTAACATGGAGATTTGTGTTTTCTCTCAGCATAGTTATCTAGTAGGATCTTTTTATTGTTTACTTAGCCTAATTGCCTGTTTTCATAGCTGCGGTATTATCATGTATTGAGAACTGCGATGACACTTAGGGGTGTCATCCAGCACTACCAGTGCTTGTCTCATTCATGGTTTGAAAGATCTGTATCATAGAATCTGGATTTGACAAGTGACTGTTCACCATTTTAAAGTCCATTTTAGTGTCCAATTCAGGTCTAAAGAGTTTAATTCCTGTACGATATTTAAGTGGGCACTAGGTTGCTATGGCTTTCATGTGTACTTGTGGGTCTAGATTTTTATCTAACATTAAGCCCAAACATTCTGATGTGAGGTTAGTAGTCTAGTACATTGATAGAGTCTAGACAAGAGTCTAGGGGTGGACAGGAAGTTCCATTTTGCCCTCTGAATTTGTGGGATTTACTGATGCAGATTTTTGGTCAAATTCTGCCAAAGAATGTCTCCAATGTATCAGGCCTGGGCATAGTTCGCGGAAGTTTGCTGCACGGAACTCCGTGAAGTTACAAAAAAATCTCTGCGAACTTCCACGAGTGGCAGAGTGCAGTGCGAACTGCAGTTTGTGCTGGTATTCCTGCCACTCGGTAGAAATTCTACCTGAGAGGCAGCTCGCGCTCACGAACTTACCGTTCGCGATCGCGAGCGGCGAAAAAACTCCGCTGCACATCGCAAAGTGGAGTTTTCTGTACTCCGCGAGCTCCGCAGAGTGCTGAGAGCAGAAAACTCCACAAACTCCACAAATGGAGCAAAGTTCACCACTCAGGCCTACAATTTATGGGTTCTTTATGCTCCAACTCATCACCTGAAAGTTCTGGTGACTGTGAGTGTTGAATTGTAACACTACAAACAATCATGCTGCCAGGCAGAAAACTAAAAGTCCGTGATCAGACACCCCCTCCGTGGTGAATAGGGGTTGCTTGATTACTCTATGTGGATGTAGTAATAGGTAAACCTACTTGTGTTACAGTAATTAGGCATAAGATGGATCCCAGCAAGAGAAGGTGCCTGTAGTCACACTCAGTCGGGAAGAAGGGACATAGGGCCAAATCAATAATTACAGCATGAAAGGGTCATAGAAAAAAAGGAGCGGAATAATGTGCATAGCTACCGTGAGTCAGGATGGGACACTTGATGTCCTCCAGTATCCATGTTTACATACTTCCTCAAGGCCTGCCATCTGCCCAGTTACCTGCATTTCATTCGAGCGGGATCCCAGCGATGCCAGGTCTCCGGCCAAAGCGTGTGTAATAATGGTGAGTAATAAACATGGATTTATTCCTAAGGTTAGTAACTCCCCTGGTGCCCAGTTCCTCCCAAGGTTCACCACTTTCAAAGAATGCCTTCAGTTTCAAATTTCTAAAGAATTCTGGAAGCTCACAATGGAGGCGAAACTTGTCCAGATGTGCAATGGGTACAAATCCCAATCCTTCAGGAATTTTATCTCAGTGTCCGTGAGTCTACATGGGGACAAATTAGTAACTATTCCAAGATTGCGATGGTCCCTGCTTGTGGTACCTTAAATTTGCTCCTGGTGTTCGTCCCTGGATTGTGCTCCTCCGAGTGGACTTGGTTTCCTCTCCATCTTCTGCCTCAGGCTCTTCTCCCTCCTCCTAAAAAAGGAAACCTCTGGTTTTGGGAAAACAGGGGTAATGGACCTTGTTGGAAGAGGGCATTCCAGCAGAAAAAGGGTTACAGTTGTGGTGGGAAATGTACTGGGAAGCCCATTGGTCCTTGGCGGGGAAAAGATTGCCATTGTCTTGGTCACTGATGGCATCTCATTCCACCCCTCTGTCTCCTTTTGGTGCTACCCCTATTTTATTTTTCCGGAGTTTTATATAGCGCAAACTTGACCCGAAGGTATCAGAGCACTTTACATGAGCACTTGCTGCATTACAGATGGACATATTCATTTTTGTTGAGCACGTGGAGACTGAGTGATTTGCCCAGAGTCACAGGATGTTGAGCATCCGTGCCGAGACTCGAACCCAGTTCCCCAGCTTCGAGGTCAACTGCTCTAGCCATAAGGCTACATCCTCTTCCCTAATATTTGAACCACTCTTTGTGTCTGAGGAGTTGACATCTGAAAAATCTGAGGGGTTATTGGATTGTTCTGTCGGCGTGTAGATGGGGTCAGCGTTGGGGTAGGTTTTTAAGTAGGAGAACTTTTTCAGGTCTTTCTGGAACTAGCTTATTTTGGAGTGGGTTAATTTGGCTGCTGTACCCCTCATTCCATTTCAAGTCTACTATACCATGACATCCCTGATAGTTCACAGGATATTAAACATACTTAACATTTGGAGAATTACCCTTTGTCTCCACAAATTTGCTGCGCTCACATATCTGATTACTGACATGGAGCCATTTAGTTCATCAGGGCCAAGCACAAGTTCCCCTCTTTCCCCGACTACTCAGAGCAACACAAATATTAGGGGTTTATTGTCCATCTTCTGGGAAGGCCTGGCAAACTTATCATGATCTATGCACACACAATGAAAGCAAGATTGAGGTCCCACATGTTGACTTGGACAGTAAGTGTTAACCATGACGAAGGGGCTTGGCATTTTTAGCCAGTAGGAGGAGTCGGTCAACAGCTGTGACGTCTCCACGTTCAGGGACGTGGCGCAAAGATGCCTCGTCTCACCATTATTACACATGCATTGCCGGGCTCCATCTCGGATTGAAAGGCAGGTAACTGGGCAGGAGGCAGGCCTTGAGGAAGTAAGTAAACATGTACACTGTAGGCCATCCGGTGTCAAATCCTGGCACACTGTAGCTGAGCACATTATTCTGCTCCTATTTTTATATGACCCTCTCACGCAGTAATTAATGATTTGGCCATAGATACCTTCTTCCCGACAGAATGTGACTACAGGCACTGCCTCCCACTGGGAACCATGTAATGCTTAATTACAGTAACAGAAGTAGGGTTACCCATTACTTCATCCACATAGGGTAATCAGGTAACCCCTATTCACCACGGGTGTGCCTGTAACACATACATTTGGTTTTCTGCCTGGCAGCATGATTGTTTGTAATGTTATGATTCAACGCTCAGAGTCACCAGAACTTTCAGGTGACGTGTTGGAGCATAAAGAACCCATACATTGGGGGAATTCTTTGGCATAACTGAGTCGAATGTTTGTGATTACCCATATTGTGAGGTGAAATTCATGAACGATATATCCCTTCTATGGAGGTCACGAGTATCACAATTGTATACATTGCACTAAAGGCTGGCGATCAAAGCACACATGATCAGATAACCTTTATATGAATGGCACTGGGCTTTGGGTGCAGGTTTAATCACATCATGTACCCAACTCTGCAACCACCTACAAGTGCCTAATACAAGTCACAATCATGAGTTTGTCTTTTTTTGTCTCCTATTTCTTTTTCAGATAATTGTATTGGATAATGTAAGTTACGGAATGATTTGGCACTTTCTCACACTTTAGGGTGTGTGTGTACATAATATCCACTTGGATCCATGCAGGCTTGGGCACAACCGGTCCTTGAAAAATGCCAACTACCAGTGGATGATTTGGCTGAAAAAACATGTAGACCACTTCACTTCCTTAGGATGTGTGAGATCATTTCTCCTCCTTCAGATCCATTATTGATTGTAACCCTGCCCCAGGAACTCTCCGATAAAACTTTATCTTGCAATTTGATCTAGTATCCTGGAGGTAGTTTTAAGGTCCACACTCACTATACTCACCTATTCACTGAAACAAATTCTGCACCTCTGTAGTCAGGCATCGAAGCACGCCTAGGAGGCACTCAGCCCCCTAGGTGGGAACCCAATGAAGAAGCATGCCGCAAACTAGGTTGGTTGATGAGGGTTCTTCTAAAAGCCTATTGTGTTTTGTGTGAGGGAGACTACTTCCATGACCGATGAGAGGCTGGTCTTTTGAGACCACTGTTAGCTCGTTCTTAGTGTTTATTCATAAGATTTTGGGGATATGAACAAGCCTTCTCCATTCCCTCATCTCTCTCTCATCTTTGTTTAGCGTTTAACAATATAGAACATTATTGGGACATCCTCACGTAACCCAAAAAATATCTCACAAAAGTGGACTTTGCTTCAAAAATGTTGTTTTCATATTTCATTCATACTTTTTTCTTTTGTTTTGTGAGGCAACCAGGTTCACAGTTGACAGATCTTGTTCCTTTTTTGTCTACAGTAACCGTAATGATTTTATGGTTAGTTGATGGTCTCAGAATACTATAACCATCTCATTAAGAACTTTTGAAGTGTTGACAATGGGAGACATCCATTACCACGCGGGAATTGCATCGCAATGCCTTTACATCGCGGGTATTACAACGCAAGTCGTTACAATGACTTGCGCTGGATGGCGCTCTAACCTAAGGAATAGTATGATTTACTATTCCAAAACCTTCCCTACTGTACGTAGACTGGTGTTGGCATAGTAAATGATACTTTTCCTAAGTCCAGCGCCCTCCAGCGCAAGTCGTTGTAACGACTTGCGTTGTAAAAACTGCGATGTATTGTACCGCGATCATTTTGATCGCGTTGTAACGTCACATATTCGTTGACAATAAGCTAGATGCTAGGGTAGACCTGTCCAGGTTGTTAGTGTCCATGTGCTACTTATTGGGTCTTTTTTTATAAGAGGTTGAAATGAATTCAGTTATGCTAAAGGTTGTCTACTGGGACCAGGCGTTCTAACTTCAGAGGACCTTTATTCGCAATGTGGTCTAAGATACATCTTTTCATGTGCCTAGATGTCATAAATATTTCTGACAGGTCATTTTTTTATTAGAATTGTGTTCAAGCAAGAGTGGATTAAAGTACCTCATAAAAAATTAATCTGAGGATGTTACTGCTTTTTCAGATGTTGATCCCACACATCATTAGCTTTCGGTGGCCACTCAATAGAACTGCAGTAATGCCACACAGAAATCGGTGTAGGGAGGAATAGCATCACAAGGACACAGAGAACAAGCATTGTCAAAGCCAATAGGTTTCACCTACACGAAACCTATTGCTGTTGTCAATTTTTTTGAAGATGTTGCAGCGCAAGCTCTGGTACAAAATGACTCAAAGTAAATAAAAATAAAATGCAATGGTGCAGCCACTGAATCATAGCGCTTTGTTGTTTACTTAAAGCCATGCTGAACAGCAGCCGACGTGGGAAAGGAACAGTTTAGATTCAATGGCCACAAAGGTGACAACTAGAAGGACAATACCAAACGGTTAAGTATGCCTTTCTATACTAAATATAAGTAATGTATTCTGATCTTTCATACAGGCGCAAATCCATTTATAAACTAAAACTTAGTAGGTGAAAAGATCCATAGCCCTGTGCCAAACTGGTGAGCCATGCAGTGCATAGGGGAACAATCATCATTTTCATTCTCTGCAAAATAATATATTGGAAAGTGGCAGCAATGCCTTACCAGTAAGTCACCTAAAGAAGTTGCATTTGTGAGTCTATATGCCCTTCTCACTGTTTTCAATAGCCAATGGGAATCAGATAGCTGTAGGCTGCACTGCATTTGCAAAGAGTAACAGAAAAATTACATGAAGAAAAATTGTGGTTTAAAATATTGCAGAGCTTGACATAGCAGAACATTACATCATTAGTATAAATATATTTTTATTTTGGTAAGTATCTAAGCAAAGGTTTGCAAGTGGTGTCTTGTAAAATGAAGAGAGTACTTAAAAAGTCACGTTTAAAAAGTTTCAATGCGTGTGTGCACACCTACACACATATATACTGTTGGTAAATGAATACAAGGACATCTTTTGTAACGTTTTAGGAACCTTAGGCTGAAAATGACTATGATCTGAAATATTCGATCTGTGCTTTAAAAAAAATCTTAAAACCTTTACTAATAAAGCAAGCAGCACCAGGAGTAACCCTAATGAATATCCATCTTCTCTTTCATGTTTGCAAGAGAAAGTTTGCAAATAGATGCAAAAGTTAGACGGTGCAACTGAGATTTCTCATACAGCTTACCAGACATTCATTCACAAATGTATGATTATAAAGGGTTGTACAACTTGTTTTTAAAGAAGCACATTCCTGATACTTTTTTTCCAGGGCTGCACCAATACCTGATTGACAGCAAGGTAACTGATCCCAGAAAGGTTGCCGAAGAGCCAGAACTCTTGGTCAGCACCAGAGAGTCCAGAAAGGTATCTGGGGAAGCTTCCAAAATCTGGTCAGGGTTCTCACCTGAAGAAGGAGGGGAAAGAAAAAGAAGGAGTTCTCTTCTGGCCAACAAAACAACTCACAGGGAAAAGGGTCTGGTTCACATTCCCAATCTGGCCACCAGAAGAAAGCTCACCCTGACTAAGTCCAGCCGCCCAAGTCCATCAAGTACTATTAGTGCCTTGGGTATGGACATACAAAGGGAATCCCATGTGTCCAAAAGAGCACCACCTTCCACTGGAAGAAAGATTCCATGGGTGGATGGTATAGTGCTGTGAGAGGAGTTTCTCCCAGTAATGAGGGGGAGTTTGCAGGGGTTACCCTAGTGTCCCTGGGTGCAGTGGGATGATTCTTAAGATCAATGTGCCCTCAAATACTACAAAGTATAGGCAATGGGTGATACAGGAGCCAGTATAACTATGTTAAGGAGTCAGCTGGTTTCCCCAGAGCGGGAAATTCCTAATGCATTCCACCAGTTTGTGGTGGCTGACTACAGAGAGAGTCACTATTCTGTGGCCCTGGATCCATTTGAGTGGGGAGGAATTTCAGGTCTTCTGAAAGCAGCAGTGAGCCCTGCCATGCCTGTGGGTTAGGTAATGACCTGGAACACACTACCTAGAAGGGAGTGAAGCTCAAGGCTCATGTGGAGATGTTAGGGTTACCTGAGTGGATCTGTTCCACACCAAGGTGCATGGCGTCCTGGGAAGGGAGTCAAGAAGGGTTGGAGCCTGGAACAATTGCCCACATAGCTGCTAAGAAGGATAAAGGCAGACAGTGTGGTTAACCAGCTCCTGAATGTACCACCAGTGATATGAATGGGGCACCTGTGGTGGCTACCACGGAATCCATTGAGGGGGCCATTGCGTCCCTTGGTGTCCTGCCTGAGCTTGTTGAATGGCCTCCACCATGGAGGAGTTCTATAGGGCACAAAGGGAGTGCCCAACCCAAGTGGACATGAGACAACAGGCTGAAGCCCAGGCAACAGATGATTCCTCTGATAGCCACCACATTTACTAGTAGAACAACATACTGTACAGTTAGCCTAAGGCTCCTGTGCATGGACCTCAAGGTTCCTATTGGTCCACCAATACTACAGGGCCTTCCCAGTGGAGCTGGTTGATGAGATTCCCCTGGCAGGACACCTAGGTCACAACAAGACCTTTGCATGGCTTGTCCCCCACTTCTATTGGCCTAGGATCAAGAATTCCTCATATGCATTCTGTAGGCCTTGTGTGACCTGCCAGTATAGCTGGAAGTCAGAGGAGAGGATTACAGACCCCCTTACTTTTTTTGAGAGGGGGGACATCGACATTATGGGGCAAATGGATCCCCAGACTGCATCAGGCAACAGGTTAATTGATTCTGGTGGAATATGGCATTAGCTACTTAAGGCAATCTCCCTGAGGACTACTTCTGCACCCACAGTGGCAAAGGCCCTGATGGGGATTTTTAAAGCAACTGCGTTACTCCAAGGAAGTTGTGGCTAAAAGGGGCACAAACTCCATGTCTTCTTATATGCAGTCAATGTGGAAGGAGTGAGGGGTGGCATACAGGTTATCCACCCTTTACCATAACAAACTAATGAGCTTGTTGAGACGTTTTATTACATATAAGTCACCGCTTAGGAAGGCCCTAAGTAACCATAAGGGCAGGGTGCTTTGTAAGTAAAAGGTTGGTCGTGTACCTTTATGATTTGCATGTTCTGGTAGTGACAAACAGTCTATTTCATTTTTCATTACTGTGAGGCCTCCTCCTTTCACAGGCCAGCATTGGGAATTCCTTAATACACTTTTAAGCTGTAATTCCTGATCAGAGAGGAGTAGCTTTTACATGTTTCGTATTTTTAGAATGGTAATGATAAATCCTCCTTTATGGTGATGCTTGATTTAGCATTAGTGTTTATAAATACCTCTTTAAGAAAGTGGGTATTTATCTGCACTTACTGCTCTTTGTGCCTTACAACTATTCTCCAATACATGTCTGGGTTGGGTGACAGCTACACTTTGTGAATTACATCTAGACAGTCACAAACACAGGAAATGAGACTCATCTGCTTTCTGACCACTCTTCTGCATTCATCTGTATTCTGATGGGTCTTCCTGGGCAGGGGTGACAGGAGTGGCTGGCACACTTCAATAGGTAGTGTCCTGTCCACACACAAATAACTGATATACCCCCAGAGGGAGCCTGACAGACTGGACTGGGTTGAAATTGCTCCTTTTGCACTTCAGAGAGCTGCTTTAAAGTCACCCCTACATCAAAGGCACTTTTGGGTATAAGTACTGGGTCTCTGACCCCCTTAAAAACAGACACTTCTGGATCTTGAACTGAACCTCTGTCAGAAGGGCTGCTGTGCTGTTTAGAGGACTGAAATGGACAGCTTTTCTGGAAGGACTGCTTTTCTGCTTTGTTCCCTTCTGCTCCTTGACTCTGCTGAAGGAGAGTTGGTCTCTTCTTTCCCTCCAAGTGATCTTCGGGGCTTGCTCTCTTGCCTCCTATTTTCTGTAGTCTCAAGGACACAGAAGACTCCCTGCAATTCTGCTGGTATTGCTGGACTCTATCTTCCATGAGTCCTACCCTTGCCTGAGGTACCCTCCCCAAGTTCTAAGCCTCACATGTGGGATCTTGCAGCTTCTCCCACAAATCGAAGCAGCAGCGACTTTGCACTGATTGGAACTGATGCCTCGTCTTTAAAGCCAAAGCAGCGGCCGCTAGATGACAGGGATTTTACAACTAGCATTGCCCAATGCTGAGGCAGCACTTGCATCACAAAGGGGTTTGACATTGAAGCTTCCATCAATGGCGCAGATCGGCAACAATGCTTGCCTCCATCCCCGGATCGAAGCGGCACATCCTCAACTCCTCGCCTCGAGTCTTCGATGTCGACACTTTAATCTATCCAAGGTACTTTATTAGTTGGACCTCGCTGAGTCCTATAGCCAGCCTGCCTTTGATTGCAGTCAGCCTGAACTTTAGATTTACTACGGTTTAGTGTGACCTCAAGTAATCTTTTGACCGCTAGCGACTTTTAAGCACTATTTTTATATTTAATCTTTAAAAATAATATCTCAGCTTCTACTGATTAAAATTTTGTTGATTTGGACTTATTTTGGTCTGATGAATATTTTCTGCTTTTCTAAACCTGTGTGGAGTCTTTTTGTGGTGTATTCATTGTGTTCCTGAGTGTGTGTTATGCACAAATACTTCCCACTTGCCTTTGTATATAAGCCTGACTGCTTTATGCCAAGCTACCCGAGGGTGAGCGCATGTTATCTTATTGTGTACCTAGCTTACTCTGACTAGAGTGGTGGTTACTGCCTGGTCTGGGTATACACCTCAGCCAACTAGGAATCCCATTTCTAACATAATGTTACAACAAGGGTTTCCTCTTATAGGGGGAGATGTTACCTTTATAGTAGAGGCTCGCCAAGCATACTGAACAGAGGTATTCTATTTATGGGTCCTGTGAGAAGTTGGCCTGGCATATGCTGTCCACTAATTATAGTGGGCACCTTGCACCAGTCCAAACAACCCCTTATTGGAGATAGGTTAAAGACAACCTTATTGAAAGCTATCCTAGTGGTAGCTATCGAGAGCAGCCTTCAGGCTAAGTCTTGAAGGAATGTAAAGCAGCTTGTTTTACCAGTCTATAATCTCTTGAGTGACCAAATGAAAGAGCACCACACCAGGTATATATTCAAAATATATGTATTTATTACTAAACACACCCCTCTAGTCTCTTTATGAGGCTAGAGTTCGAAGTACATACGTTATAAGTTATTTAAACACAGTAATAGCACAAATACACGTTTGGGCCCTAGGGGCGTACCAAACCATATACCAATAAAGTGGTATAAGAACCACGACTGAGCTAGACACTTGGCCTAGAGCCTCTAGAAGTGCTTGGACCACAAGGAACCACCCAAGGTAGTGACACAGGGGACCCACGGGGGACGCGTGCAGTGTAATTACACAGCCGCGAAACGCAGTTAACTTCTATGGAGAAAGTCGCGGTTTGGAAATTAAAGAAAAGGGACACTTAAAGAAGGACTTGGAGCAAACCCTTTGAGAACTAGGTCGTTCTAGAGTCTCTACCCACGGGAGCACCGGAGTACTCTTGTTACCTCACCCAGGGAAGCCGGGTGCATAGGTGCCTTTCGGGGTCGGGTTTCGTCGTCGATTTGAATGGCGATCTGCTGCAAAGTGCTGCTGGCGACCAAGTGAAAAGTGTCCGGGTGGATCCAAAGGTGGATCGGAGATCTGAAGAACCTGAAAGCAGAGGGGACAGAGTCTGGGTCACTAGCCAGTGACCAGGAAGGCGATGAGCAGATGCCCACCGATGTCGAGTGCTTCAGGTAGGTTAACGGTCATCTTGACTCTTCAGCCACGAGGTCCAGGAGGCGTTGTCGGCGACCAGGAGCAGGATTCCGGCTGGTACACGATGTCTGTCGAGTGCTGAGGTGTCGGCGACTGGATTGGACCCAACAAGCCTTGGCAACGGCAAGTCTCGATGTAGATGAAGATTGACGATGATGCAGACCAGCGAGGTCTGAGGAACTCACCCAGCAAGAATACGCGAGGGCAAACCTGGAGCAACCAGGGAGCCCAAGAAGAAAAGGATTGGCCTTCGTGAAGGGCAACTAGCCAACGGGCTAGCGACCACGAAGGAGCCTCAAGACGGTGCACATGGAGCTGGCTCACAGGACACTCGTGGAGTGGAGGCCAGTGATCTTCGGTGCAGTTGGTGCTGGAGGCTAGGGCTACTGGGAGGCCAAAGCATGACTTCGTGGGAGAACCAGAAGAGGATGCACTAGCAAATGCGTGTGGTGTACAGGGGTCACGGTTCCACGTTACCCACGACAGCTACGGGCCTCAGCTTTGCTGGGAACTCAGGGCAGCCTCGGGGAAGTCTGGAAATCCACCTCTGGTGATGCAAAGACTTCGGCATCCGACGGGAGCTTAGGCGATGCAGACCGGACAATTGCTTCTTTGGTGCCTGCCAAGCAGGGGAGTCACTCCTTGACCCCAAGGGAGATTTTTCTGTCCTCTAATCTTGTAGTAGAGCGTCGAAGGTCCAGGATTCTGTGTCAGAGTTTCATCCAGGGATAATCTAAAGGACTGGGTTCCTATACTTATACTAAGTTTAGGGGTTGGACTACTCTGTGGCCCCACCTATGGGTGGGTCAGGGCAGAGGGGTGGCTACACCCCTTTCCCTTTGTCCAGTTCGCGCCAAAGCAGGGGCTGCAAGCCCCTGATCCGGTTTGAACTGGGGTATGCACAGGGACACCAAGTGTGCCCCCAGTGCAGGACTTCAAAGCACCCGAAAGTGCTCCCGCCCAACCCCAATACACACTATCCTGTCTGGGGAGGTGGTCACACCTCCCTGGGACAGGAAACCTATTGTCCAGGCCTCCCCTGCCGGAGTTTCGTCCAGCAGCAGGAGGCCAGACTTGTGTCTGTGGCAGCAGCATCCATTTTGTGATGCCAGGGCTTTAGAAAGAAGTTACCGGCCAGGCCAGGGTTAACATGTCTCTCCCTCTAGAAGGGTGGAATGCTACCCCCGCCACCAGAATTGGCGGGGGGGTAGTATTCCAAGATGTTTGACACCAAACACGACATGTTTTGGTGCAGCCATTCCAAAGTTAGCATTTAACCGAGGTTATAATGCGCTTAAGAGTATATGGTCAGGCTGCACTACAAACAGCTTCAGAAAAGGGTCTCCGAACGCTGCAGAGGGGCCCTGCTCATGCAGGGGCACCCTCTCACATAGGAACCACGCACTCTGCCTTCAGGATTGATAAGGCCTGCCATAGGAGTGACTTATAGGTTTATATGTGTGTATGTATATAATGATATAGGTAACCTATATCACAGTAAGGGGTGCATGCACCCCCTTACCCAGGCTGCAGTAGCAGACCTGTGGTGTCAGTTTGGATGGCCTTCCAGGGGTGGCACAATACATGCTGCAGCCCTGGTAGGCCTCTGAGGTACCTATGCCCTGGGTACATAGTATACCATATACTAGGGACTTATAAGGGCACTCCAGATTCCAAACAGAGATGTACCTAAGGCACATGGAAACCATTTTAGAGAGGAAGCAGCTAGGCTGGGGTTCTGATTAGCAGGGCCCCAGCCAGACTAAGGTCGAAAAACAGTGAAGCATCAGCAAAAAGTGGGGGTACCCATGTGAAGCAGATCCTACTCTCCTACACAACCCCCCAAACGTAGGGACATTAAACTAACCTTGCCCAGTTAAGTCTTCATGTTCTAAGTGGAAGTACCTAGAGAGTCCATCTGCATTGGCATGGTTACTCCCAGGTCTATGTTCCACTGTGAAGTCCATCCCCTGTAGGGAAATGGACCACCTAAGCAGTTTGGGGTGTTCACCCTTCATTTGTTTTAGCCATAAGAGGGGCTTATGGTCTGTTTGAACAAGGAAGTGAGTACCAAACAAGTATGGCCTCAACTTCTTCAGAGCCCAGACCACAGCAAAGGCCTCCCTCTCAATGGCTGACCAACGTTTCTCTCTAGGGGTCAGCCTTCTGCTAATGAAAGCTACTGGCTGATCCTGACCTTCTTCATTCAATTGTGACAGTACAGCCCCTACCCCCAATTCAGATGCATCAGTTTGAACAATGAACTTCTTGGAGTAATCAGGACTCTGTAGAATGGGAGCAGTGCACATGGCCTGCTTCAGGTCATCAAATGCCTTTTGACAGCTAACTGTCCACTGAACCTTTTGGGCATTTTCTTGGAAGTTAAGTCATTCAGGGGTGTCACTATTGATCCATATCCCTTGACAAATCTCCTATAGTACCCAGTCAGGCCTAAGAAGGCTCTCACCTGAGTCTGGGTAGTTGGAGCAGTCCAGTCCATGATGGTCTGGATCTTGCTCTGCAAAGGTTGAACCTGGCCTCCACCCACAAGGTGGCCCAGGTACACAACCTGACTCTGCCCTATCTGGCACTTAGTGGCCTTGATAGTCAGGCCTGCCTTTTGCAGGGCCTGTAAAACATTCCTGAGGTGGACCAGGTGATCCTCCCAGGTGTGTAGAAATAAAAACCTTCTTAGGGGTTCACTGATACATCTGGTCCTTAAAACCAACAAAGAAGAGATTGGCACAGAAGCTGTAATATCAAAAAACATGTTTTATTAACCTCAGATGAGGGAGATTGCATCTTACGGTACCCGCAGGCCACTGTAGGAGGCATTTTAATGAGTGCAGAGAACAGGGTCCTTATATATGTATTTGTTACATAGTCAGCATAAAATCAAGGGGAGGTCCTAGCACATACAAGCATGCTTATTGACTAATATGGGCATACAAAATTTGCTTGCTCCACAAAGTGGGAGGGGAGACTAAACTGCTTACATGAGTAAGAATAGCTTGACAGTTCTATACTAGGAGCAGGTGCATTCTACCAGCTAGGCCTCTCTGAGCATGTGCAAGACTCTGGAAGAGGGAGAAAGCACATGGCGAGCACATGGCTAACTATAATGGCTGCCAAGTACAAAATGGCTTTCAGCTCATGCTAACAGCGATTCCTGCAATCTTTAACAGATGATCCTTTTAGCATGAGCTAAAGACATTACCATGATCTAGTAGAGACATAGAAAATATTTTGCACATTTTCTTCTCATAAATTCATCAACATCCTATGCTAGGTGGGTATTTACATTCTAAACATTTCATTAAGCAGGTATATACAAGGTATAAGCAGGAGTACAAAGTGAACAGAGCATTGGGTCATACAGGTAGCAAGAGAGAATAATGACTATTATCTCAAACAGAAATCTCAATATTTTCCAATGATAAGTAATGCAAATGTCAGGGAAGTCAAAATAGATTATTACAAAAACAATCCTGGCTCCGGGGGACCAGGAGGACCACACAGGGCCATAGGAATTAGGACAAGGAGCCGCAAAGGGCTGCTCCTCCTCAAAAATGGGACGACCAAAGGGGTACATTACTAACAAAAAAAAGAGTCCTTGGGAAAGTTCTAAAACCAACCAGCCAGAGGGGAGTCTTCTCCCTGTGTCCGTTTTGAGCCTCACAGGCAGGCTCTTGTTGTTCCCACGGTGGAGCTGCACAACTCGCAACTCAAGAATCACGGAGAAGAAAAAGTCTTTCTTTCAGGATCGGGCAATCACCCCCCCAGGGCAAATACCCTCAATGATCCTGTCCAGTGTCTCAGGCAGTGCACCAGTTTTCTTCACTTTAATCTAACAGGCACCAAGGGCATAGCACCTGTACCCTAAACTCAAGTCCTTCCCTAACTCCTGTATTTGCACCTCTGGCGCACTGCTCTTTTGTTGGGGCCACAAATTGTACCCAGTGTGCTCGGGCATCTCTTGATCAACAAACAAAAGGCGTAGACTTGCATTCACTTGGGACCAGGATTAAGAGGCCTGAAGCTAGGATCTCTGAAGCAACCCTTGTTTCAAAGGGGGTCACCTCAAGCAAAAGCCTCCTTGCCGTCCTTGTCGTTCTGTGACTCTCTCAGCTGGGCATCAAAAACTGGATCCACACAAAGATTTCTCCATCCTGATTTGTAACCCCGTCTTTCGCCCAAGACAGTGGCAGGGGTACACACTTCACGTCCCAGTGTTTCCGCCTTCACTGAGGTCCTAGTTGCCAGCAACGCCTATGCTGGTTCCTTTCACTTTGGCTTCAAGCTGCAGTGGCGCTGACTCCCAGGCTGGATCTGATGTCCGGGCCCCTCTGGCAATGGTTGTAAGGCAGCAAATATCTATTGGTGGACAGAACAAGAGGTCTTTAGACAAGGCACAGAAATAATCTAACAACAGAGAGGATAGTCTCAGAATACTTCCTTAGTCTTGGGGCGCCCCATACATTAGCAAGGCACCCAAGAACCACTTCATCTATCTGAGAGTAGAAAACCCTGGACCTATTGGCAAGTATAAAAGGAACGTTTTGGTGAACTGACAAGAGTAATACATCACCCAATCCCAAGCAGCCAAGGAAGTCTGTGTTCATTTACTAAATTCTGAGGAAAAGAGAAAAACAATACAGACATACTCCAAATACTTACATTGGTGTATTCCTATATTACTAATCTGAAGAACCCTCAAGAAAAAGGAAATGTTCTACACTTTTACTCATAGATTTTACATTACTTGTACAGGACTGCAGACACTTGTAAAATAATTTCTCTTACATGTTATGCTTAGGACCATGCTCTCATGTTATAGGTGCAGCAGGAAAATCTAAGACTGCTAATTTAACAGGGATTCTTATTGCAAAAAAAACTAAACTTCAACATAGTGAGTACATTTTCTCCAGCAGAACATGTTATGACAAACAAATTCCTATAAAACAATATTTTCCTTCAAAATGTTTGCTAAGGATCACATGAGCGTCTTTCCTGCATTGTACTTTTCACGATCTGGACTATGCAACATCATTTTCAAAAGGAAAAAAAACCTATCTCCAGCTCTAATAAGGGCTGTCAGCTTATTGACACAGGCTAGCTAATAAAAGACTAGCAATGCCCTTGCAAAACTGTATAGAACATGAGAATAACATAAACAATAATAGTGTTGCCACCTGAGATTTTTGAACAGAAACCCCCACTATACAATTTTCCTTAAAGATCAAATAAGGGAACATCAATCTGTTCTACTCATTCTTTCATACAGGATGGGCAGTAACATAGCTTATGTGTTTCATCTTTTGATTAATTCTAACAATTTTAAAACAGTATTACAGAATAGCCAATTGTAATTGTAATTGTAAGTAGCATTTATATAGCGCAGCTGTCACCCAACGGGCATCCTGGCGCTGGGATTACCTAAATCACTGTGCAGCTATAAAACTATGAATCATCATGCGCCAATCTCTCAAGGCTATTCTTTTGGAAAGCGCCTGGTTTTTAGCTTTTTTCTAAACTGCAGTAAGTCATCAGTCTGTCTGAGTTCACTTGGTAGTTCATTCCATAGCCTTGCGGCTGTATAGCCAAATGATCTACCTCCTAGTCGGGTTTTCTTGACTCGTGGGGTACATACTAGGTGGGCTGCCGAGGAACGAAGACTTCTAGCTGGGGAGTACCAAGTAAACATTCTCTGTAATGGTTTAGGCCCCATTTTGTGTGCCGCCTTATGAACAATGCAAAGTGCCTTAACTGTCACATGGCCATTTCCTAGACAGCTTTAGACAGACTCAAAAAAAAGTGAGAAAAAGAAGAGAGAAAACATAATTTTGCCTACCCTTAATTTGTAGAGGAGCTAGCCTCCTTCCCCCATTTTGACAGTAGGAAAACCTGAAACAGGTTTTACTTCTGTCAACACTTTCAACCCCTATTTGTAGCAACTGGGCACAAACAAACTTGTAGGAGATATCTTAGAAAGTGGCTATTCTCTGATTCAGTCTAACACATTGCAAATTGAGTTAACTTTAAACCAATTTCTACAGCAATTGTACTAGATTAACATGAGGGCGCATGAATGCAAACTAAAATCCATTTCCTCCTTATCGTAGCCCCTACACAGTATTCTTTAAACTAAAACCATTATGTTGATATACCTGGCAGATCAATGCTCAACTGAGCGTTGTTTTCCTTCGTTTCATATGATTGCGCTAAACGTGTGTTTGCCAAAAATAGGAAGCAAAGCTTCTCTTTCTCTCTTTGCGCTATCATCTCGTCTTTCAAAAAATCTTTCGAAGGTCAAAGTGTCCCAGCAAACATTACCCTTCACTCTGCTAAGTTGCTAAATACAGAACTCCGACCTTTGACCCGTTCAGCAGCTGCTCATTTTTGCGTGCAAGGCTTGCCATGCGGTTTGTAATGCAAAGCAACTCTGGAGAATCACAGCGAAAAGCAGTCCTATACTTATTTTCATTTATGTACAGTGGTGTGCAATCTAGTAATGCAGAGGCAGCTGTTTATTTTATACTTGCATATACTTTATGGAAGCCTGAGAGCACGTTAAAACTGCCTTGAGTGGTAGAACTGCTTGTAAAATTGTGAATTTAGCTCAATTTCGACTTTGGTGGTAGGGGCACTTAAAAATGAATATCCTACAATATTTTTGCATAATAGGAACCCCCAGAGTGTTCTCTAGATAGCCCAGGAATGGGAAATCAGAAATGTATAAGATATACCCTTATAAAAATGAGTTTTGTACGGCTGGGTAAAGTGACATTTCACATTTAAGTTCCCTTTTTCTCGGTATAGCACTGCTTAAATTCAACTTTGATGCTAGGAATTCACAGTATGATGATTAGGCTTTATAAAGATGAAAAAACGAATTTAAAGCATTTGTTTTTAACAATATATTTTTTCCCATATAATTAAATTTTATTTTTTATCAATAAAACCAACCATTTTAATGATTCCACATTGGAAAAGCAAGCTTCATTGTAGCCTATCATATTTAAACACATTCATTCATAACCCTAAGCACAGAAGCCTTTACTTGAAACAGGAAAAGTCTGCGCCACTTTTTAATGGACAGTTATCATTTAATATCAGAACCATAGATATACTTATGAAAAAGGCATTAAGAAAGGAAATCCCTACTTTCAATTTTGTTCTCTGTTATCCAAAATAATGAAACTGGTGTTTTGAAACTTTTAAAATAGGGCAGGCCCTTATACCAGTTTTACACTGACTTAAAATGTCGCTGACACAGCATTCCTGTCTGTGGCCGTGAGCAGGAATAGCCATATGCTATTTATGCAGCTGTTGTTTGTCAGCAGGCGTCGAATTTTCACGCCTTTCTCAGGAAAAAAACCCTTTATTATTTGAAATACCCTGACAGAGTTAAATCCCCATTTGCTGTGTCAAACGGTTGCTTTTCAGTTAGTCAGTTTAAACACAGCTGTCGGAAAGCTTTTTTCTCGGGTGCTGAAAGAAAAGCATGTCACAGTCTATTTAAAAACTGAGGCATTTCAATGCAGTCAAATCTATCTTTCTATAATGTGTATTTAGTTCAGCAACGACCAAATTCACTCAAATGATGTGCATGCCTTTTAATGTCTAATACAATGTATTTAAGGAAAAGGCTATAACATTGTATATTTAAGTCTATTGATTACAAAACACACAATTTCGTTTTTTTTCTCTCTGTATGAGGCCTATTTTAATCCTATTGAATACGAATTCTAATTTTATGTTTAACATTGTGGCAATTTGCACACATGTACAGTGTCTTACTCTGTCAATTTAATAGTAACATGCAGCTGTTTAGCATATGTTACATAATTTATTTCTGGATTTTTATTTAATATGTAAGTAACTAAATGACAGTTTGCATAACAGAATGATGACAGCAAAAAAAACATAAACAAACTCATTGAGCTCATTCAAGACAGTTACAGAAGGACACAACACAGCGCGCTTAAAGCTAGCCATTCTTAAACAGAGTACTCACACAAGTATTACCAATGTCAAACCAAAAACCCCACATAGACATTTAAACACACATTGAACCCACAAATCAATACTTAGAACAGCTTACAAAGTGTACGCAAGACCAACCTATTTGTAAATACTAATTGTAAGTCATATTTACAAGAAGAGCTCTCAAAAGTAGCCCAAAAAAACTGTTCCATGGTCAAAAAGCTGAAATACACCAAATTCGCCAGTTTTGGCTGGTAGAACACTCAAAAAGCGCTCTGCATATCACCACTTATGAATGTTACTAAGTGCGCAGATCCGGATCCGTTTTATGTACATATTTAGTTCCATGGGGTACTTAGTCACCAAGGAAGAAATATCTTTTTACTATACCTAAACCTATTTAGGTATCCCCTCTGAGGGAGTCAGCTGAGTACTTCCTAAATCCATATCAGTACCTCCAAGACAGCAACACTTTCTGCGAAGTGTACTGGTAACAGGCATGCCAAAAATATTATAGCATATATAATATTATACTCCAAGTGACACTTAACACAATCTGTGTTGTTCAAATTTTCAAAGTTAGAAAAAAATCTCCTCATTACCTGCCTATATGAATTGCAATGCATATATAATTACAAAACAAATTCCAAAATTGGCCAATCATACAAACAAAGCCACAGTAAGTGTTACTAAAACTACCTTACCAATCAAAGGCATCAAACCAACAGCAAGTGCCGCAAAACGGCTCTTACCAATCAAATGGTGTCCAGGTTCCAACTGCCAAGTTCTGAGTGACCTAACGGTCGTTTTAAAATACTCACGCCAAAGAAGTTCTCAGTCGGGAGCGGCAAACACTTGGAGGATCAGATCAGGAAGACCAGAAATATACTGGGCTGGAAAACAAACAATCTCCGTGCGCTGGGTACCTCCTCAGTAGATTCCTGTCCTGTACTCCTCAGTAGATTCCTGTCTCCCTTCAAGACCACTCCCTTGGATAGCCGCTGCACCGATGAGTCCCACTTTCGGGCGCCATTTGTAGAAATAAAAACCTTCTTAGGGGTTCACTGATACATCTGGTCCTTAAAACCAACAAAGAAGAGATTGGCACAGAAGCTGTAATATCAAAAAACATGTTTTATTAACCTCAGATGAGGGAGATTGCATCTTACGGTACCCGCAGGCCACTGTAGGAGGCATTCTAATGAGTGCAGAGAACAGGGTCCTTATATATGTATTTGTTACATAGTCAGCATAAAATCAAGGGGAGGTCCTAGCACATACAAGCATGCTTATTGACTAATATGGGCATACAAAATTTGCTTGCTCCACAAAGTGGGAGGGGAGACTAAACTGCTTACATGAGTAAGAATAGCTTGACAGTTCTATACTAGGAGCAGGTGCATTCTACCAGCTAGGCCTCTCTGAGCATGTGCAAGACTCTGGAAGAGGGAGAAAGCACATGGCGAGCACATGGCTAACTAAAATGGCTGCCAAGTACAAAATGGCTTTCAGCTCATGCTAACAGCGATTCCTGCAATCTTTAACAGGTGGAGCTAAAGACAGCAATATCATCTAGATATGCTGCACTATAGGCTTCCAGACCTGTAAGGACTGTATTCACCAACCTCTGAAAAGTGGCAGGTGCATTCTTCAGACCAAAGGGCATCACCACAAATTGATAATGCCCACTAGGGGTTGAGAATGCTGTTTTTGGCTTTGCAGCATCAGCTAGCCTGATCTGCCAGTAGCCAGCTGTCAAGTCAAATGTGCTTAGATACTTGGCTGAGGCCAAAGTGTCTATTAGCTCATCTGCCCTTGGTATTGGATGGGCATCAGTCCTAGTGACTGCATTGAGACCCCTGTAGTCCACACAAAACCTCATCTCTCTTTTTCCACCACTGGTGTGAGGTTTTGGCACAAGGACCACTGGACTAGCCCAAGGGCTATCTGAGGGTTCAATAACTCCCAAATCCAACATTTTCTGGACTTCTGTCCTGATACAGTCCCTGACATGGTCAGGTTGCCTATAAATCTTATTTTTAATAGGCAGACTGTCCCCAGTGCCCACTTCATGAGTGCACCAGGTGGTCTGACTGGGTGTCAGTGAAAACATGTGTCTAAACTGATTGAGCACCTGTCTACAATCAGTTTGCTGTTGGGTAGTGAGGCTGCCTGCCAAGGCTACACCATCTACTGACCCATCGTCAGGGTTCTGTGAGAGCAGGTCAGGGAGTGGGTCACTCTCTTCCTCCTGCCCTTCATCAGTAGCCATGAGCAAGCCCATGTCTGCCCTGTACACATATGGTTTTAACCTGTTGACATAGAGAACCCTGTGGGGACTCCTGGGTGTTCCTAGGTCTACTAAGTAGGTAACCTCATTCTTCTGCTCAACAATAGTGTGGGGTCCACTCCATTTGTCTTGGAGAGCTGCTGGGGCCACTGGCTCCAACACCCACACCTTCTGTCCTGGCTGATAAACAGTCAGTACAGCCTTTTGGTCATGCCAGGCCTTTTGAAGTTCCTGGCTAGCCTCAAGGTTTTTAGTTGCCTTTTTCATATACTCAGCCATCCGGGAGCGGAGAAAAGTACATAGTCCACTATGTCTTGCTTTGGGGGCTTGAGAGGTAACTCCCATCCTTCCTTCACCAAGCACAGTGGACCCCTGACAGGGTGGCCAAACAAAAGTTCAAAAGGGCTGTAACCAACCCCCTTCTGAGGCACCTCCCTATATGCAAATACAAGGCAGGGCAAGAGTATGTCCCATCTTCGCCTAAGCTTTTCTGGGAGCCCTTTAATCATGCCCTTCAAGGTTTTGTTGAATCTCTCAACTAAACCATTGCATTGTGGGTGATAGGGTGTGGTGAACTTGTAAGTCACTCCACACTCCTTCCACATTGCTTTTAAGTATCCAGACATAAAGTTAGCACCCCTGTCTGATACTACCTCCTTAGGAAAGCCCACTCTTGAGAAAATTCCCAGGAGGGCCCTTGCCACCACAGGTGCTGTAGTGGTCCTAAGGGGAATAGCCTCTGGGTACCTGGTGGCATGATCCACTACCACCAGGATAAACCTGTGCCCAGATGCTGTTTGCGGATCCATGGGACCAACAATGTCAATCCCCACCCTTTCAAAGGGAACCCCCACCACAGGTAGTGGTATCAGGGGGCCTTTGTAGTGCCACCTGCCTTGCCACTGGCCTGGCAGGTTACACAGGAGCGACAAAACTCCTTGGTGTCTTCAGACATGTGGGGCCAGTGAAAGTGAGGGACAATTCTGTCCCAAGTCTTGTTCTGGCCCAGGTGACCTGCTAAGGGAATATCATGGGCTAGGGTCAATAGGAAGCCCCTGAACTTCAGAGGTATAACCAACCTCCTGGTAGCACCAGGCTTGGGGTCTCTACACTCTGAGTACAAGAGTCCATCATCCCAATACACAGTATGGGGACCACTAGCTTTCCCAGCAGCCTCAGCAGCAGCTTGCTGTCTGAGGGGTTCAAGAGAGGTGCAGCTCTGCTGCTCCTGGCTCAGATCTGCCCTGGAAGGTCCCCCTGTCCCCAAGAACTCAACCTGGTCAGGTTCCAGCTCCTCTGGGACAGTTCCTTCCTCAGGACTGAGATCATCCCCCTCAAGGGACTGATCTTCCTTCTGAGCCAAGGGGAAGGCACTGCCTTTACCCTACTACTCCTCCTCTTGGAAGGCACTTGGTCCATTATTCCAGAATCCAAGGCCTGTTCAGTGCTAGACATTTTGGCTTGTGACCTGGTCACAGCAAACACATCTGCAGGGATCCCCAGCATTTCTGCATGGGTCCTGAGCTCCACTTCTGCCCAAGCTGAAGTTTCTAAGATATTGCCAAGCAAGCATTCGACTGGTAGGTCTGCACTTACCACAACCTTCTTAAGGCCAGTTACCCCTCCCCAGGAGAAGTTAACAACTGCCAGAGTATGGTCTGTTCTGACATTGCTAGCATTGGTCACTTGGTACATCTCACCAAGTATAACTTGCCCAGGATTCACAAGGTCTTGTGTCACCATGGTGACACTTGCCCCTGTGTCCCTAAATGCCAAAGCCTCTCGTCCATTGATTAAAGGCTGTTGTCTGTATTTGCCCAGATTACTGGGACTCACAGAGGAGGTCACATCCATGCCTCCATCACAGACTAACACAGCCTGAGTGAGTTCTCTGACTAGGTCAGAGCCCATCTCAGTACCCAGGGTCAACCCTACTAAACCCTTGGCTGTAGTACTCCCACCACCAACTGTAACTGTACTAGGGGGAACAGGTGCCTTAGGGGCATTGGTGGGGGCTGGACTTGAGTCTTTGGACTTGGTGCAATCACTGGTCCAGTGGGTCTTTTGCTTACAGACCTTGCACCATGGTTTTCTTTGGCCTTTCCCTTTGGTAGACTGTGAATCCCCACCTGAAGAAGATTTTTGGGGGCCTTGTGAAGACTTTTGATCTTTACCCTTCTCCCCACCCTTATCAGAGTTCTTAGAATCTTGCTTCTTAGGGTCACCACCTTGGTTCTGTACCTTCTGCCTCACCCTGGTTCTGACCCATTTGTCTGCCTTCTTTCCCAATTCTTGGGGAGAGGTCAGATCAGAGTCCACCAAGTACTGATGCATCAGCTGATTTTGACAGTTATTAAGAATCTGCTCCCTCATTATCAGATTGTACAATCCTGTGAAGTCACACACCTTACTGCCCATCAACCAGCCTTCCAGAGCCTTAGCAGAACAATCCACATAGTCTACCCAGTCTTGAGTCTGTGCTTTTGGGCATCTCTGAACTTCAACCTGTATTGTTCAGTTCTTAGGCCAAACCCATCAATAAGAGCACTCTTCAAGACCTTGTAATTATCAGCATCCTCTTCTCTTACAGTGAGGAGCTTGTCTCTACCTTTGTCTGCAAAGGAGAGCCACAAGATTGCTGCCCACTGCTCCTGAGGGACCTTCTGTACTTTACAGGCCCTCTCTAGAGCAGTTATCCATTTGTGGATGTCATCCCCACTCTGGTAGGGAGGGACAATATTGCTCAGGTTTCTATGGTCATAAGACCTTTCCCTATCTTTAGGGATATTGCTGCCACCATGGGACTTTAGTCCCAACTTTTTCTCTCTTTGTAGAGATCTAGGGACTCCCTGTCTATAGCCAATTGCTGTTTTCTGAGTTCAAGCTGAGCTTCCTCATACTGAATCAGCCTCTTTCTCCTCTCATGAGAGGATTCCCTCCTATGAGAGGAGACAGAGGTCCCTATTGAGGTGCCAGAGTGGTTAGACTCCTGAGAAGGAGATCTAGACCTTCTGGGCACACTCACAATCCTTCCTGGGGGGACAAAGTGGAGGTCATTCTGAGCCTCCTCCTCATCCACAGGAGGAATTGGGTTTTCCAGGTCAGGGTCATTGTCACCCTCCTGGTCAGTTCCAGAGGGGGGGCTGGGGGTGTTGCTACCCCTGGCCCCATCCTCATCTTCTGCCCCACCCTCTGCTCCTACCCCTTCAGTCCCTAAGGGTCTGCTGAGATCATAAGCCTCTAACATCTCTCTCAGATGTTGGGTGGTGGGGCTTTGGCCTGTCTTCAGTTTCCTCAAATTGCATAATGCTCTCAATTCCAAGAATGGGAGTGTATCATACTTGGAGGGAAGAAGCCCAGGGGCTTCTGGCAAGGACTCACTGGGTCCTGGCTTTGAAGACATCACTAGTGAGGTGTGGTGTATGCACTACCTACTCTAGTGTGGCCTACTAAACTCTCTTGAGTTGTAGAAAGGGTGTGCTATCCCTTGACACACAACTCTAAGTTCAGTAGAACTTACTGTATACTAAGCTTAATTTATATGTACCTTAGGTACCTTTAGTGGTTTTCAGTTGATCAATTCAATTGAGATTATCTGGTAAAACAATAGCAAGCTGGAATCCCACACGCTGCACACCAATGTGAGAAGTTGGCCTGGCATATGCTGTCCACTAATTATAGTGGGCACCTTGCACCAGTCCAAACAACCCCTTATTGGAGATAGGTTAAAGACAACCTTATTGAAAGCTATCCTAGTGGTAGCTATGGAGAGCAGCCTTCAGGCTAAGTCTTGAAGGAATGTAAAGCAGCTTGTTTTACCAGTCTATAATCTCTTGAGTGACCAAATGAAAGAGCACCAACCCAGGTATATATTCAAAATATATGTATTTATTACTAAACACACCCCTCTAGTCTCTTTATGAGGCTAGAGTTCGAAGTACATAAGTTATAAGTTATTTAAACACAGTAATAGCACAAATACACGTTTGGGCCCTAGGGGCGTACCAAACCATATACCAATAAAGTGGTATAAGAACCACGACTGAGCTAGACACTTGGCCTAGAGCCTCTAGAAGTGCTTGGACCACAAGGAACCACCCAAGGTAGTGACACAGGGGACCCACGGGGGACGCGTGCAGTGTAATTACACAGCCGCGAAACGCCGTTAACTTCTATGGAGAAAGTCGCGGTTTGGAAATTAAAGAAAAGGGACACTTAAAGAAGGACTTGGAGCAAACCCTTTGAGAACTAGGTCGTTCTAGAGTCTCTACCCATGGGAGCACCGGAGTACTCTTGTTACCTCACCAGGGAAGCCGGGTGCATAGGTGCCTTTCGGGGTCGGGTTTCGTCGTCGATTTGAATGGCGATCTGCTGCAAAGTGCTGCTGGCGACCAAGTGAAAAGTGTCCGGGTGGATCCAAAGGTGGATTGGAGATCTGAAGAACCTGAAAGCAGAGGGGACAGAGTCTGGGTCACTAGCCAGTGACCAGGAAGGCGATGAGCAGATGCCCACCGATGTTGAGTGCTTCAGGTAAGTTGACGGTCGTCTTGACTCTTCAGCCACGAGGTCCAGGAGGCGTTGTCGGTGACCAGGAGCAGGATTCGGCCTGGTACACGATGTCTGTCGAGTGCTGAGGTGTCGGCGACCAGATTGGACCCAACAAGCCTTGGCAACGGCAAGTCTTGATGTAGATGAAGATTGACGATGATGCAGACCAGCAAGGTCTGAGGAACTCACCCAGCAAGGGTAAGTGAGGGCAAGCCTGGAGCAACCAGATAGCCCAAGAAGAAAAGGATTGGCCTTCGTGAAGGGCTACTAGCCAACGGGCTAGCGACCGCAAAGGAGCCTCAAGATGGTGCACGTGGAGCTGGCTCACAGGACACTCGTGGAGTGGAGGCCAGTGATCTTCCGTGTAGTTGGTGCTGGAGGCTAGGGCTACTCGGAGCCCAAAGCACGACTTCGTGGGAGACCCAGAAGAGGATGCACTAGCAAATGCGTGCGGTGTACAGGGGTCACGGTTCCACGTTACCCACGACAGCTACAGGCCTCAACTTTGCTGGGGTCTCAGGGCAGCCTCGGGGAAGTCTGGACATCTACATCTGGTGATGCAAAGACTTCGGCGTCCGACGGGAGCTTAGGCGATGCAGACCGGACAATTGCTTCTTTGGTGCCTGCCAAGCAGGGGAGTCACTCCTTGACCCCAAGGGAGATTCTTCTGTCCTCTAATCTTGTAGTAGAGCGTCGAAGGTCCAGGATTCTGTGTCAGAGTTTCGTCCAGGGATAATCTAAAGTCCTAAGGACTGGGTTCCTATACTTATACCAAGTTTAGGGGTTGGACTACTCTGTGGCCCCACCTATGGGTGGGTCAGGGCAGAGGGGTGGCTACACCCCTTTCCCTTTGTCCAGTTCGCGCCAAAGCAGGGGCTGCAAGCCCCTGATCTGGTTTAAACTGGGGTATGCACAGGGACACCAAGTGTGCCCCCAGTGCAGGACTTCAAAGCACCCGAAAGTGCTCCCGCCCAGCCCCAATACACACTATCCTGTCTGGGGAGGTGGTCACACCTCCCTGGGACAGGAAACCTATTGTCCAGGCCTCCCCTGCCGGAGTTTCATCCAGCAGCAGGAGGCCAGACTTGTGTCTGTGGCAGCAGCATCCATTTTGTGATGCCAGGGCTTTAGAAAGAAGTTACCGGCCAGGCCAGGGTTAACATGTCTCTCCCTCTAGAAGGGTGGAATGCTACCCCCGCCACCAGAATTGGCGGGGGGGTAGTATTCCAAGATGTTTGACACCAAACACGACATGTTTCGGTGCAGCCATTCCAAAGTTAGCATTTAACGCGAGGTTATAATGCGCTTAAGAGTATATGGTCAGGCTGCACTACAAACAGCATCAGAGAAGGGTCTCTGAACGCTGCAGAGGGGCCCTGCTCATGCAGGGGCACCCTCTCACATAGGAACCACGCACTCTGCCTTCAGGATTGATAAGGCCTGCCATAGGAGTGACTTATAGGTTTATATGTGTGTATGTATATAGTGATATAGGTAACCTATATCACAGTAAGGGGTGCATGCACCACCTTACCCAGGCTGCAGTAGCAGACCTGTGGTGTCAGTTTGGATGGCCTTCCAGGGGTGGCACAATACATGCTGCAGCCCCTGGTAGGCCTCTGAGGTACCTATGCCCTGGGTACATAGTATACCATATACTAGGGACTTATAAGGGCACTCCAGATTCCAAACAGAGATGTACCTAAGGCACATGGAAACCATTTTAGAGAGGAAGCAGCTAGGCTGGGGTAATCAGGACTCTGTAGAATGGGAGCAGTGCACATGGCCTGCTTCAGGTCATCAAATGCCTTTTGACAGCTAACTGTCCACTGAACCTTTTTGGGCATTTTCTTGGAAGTTAAGTCATTCAGGGGTGTCACTATTGATCCATACCCCTTGACAAATCTCCTATAGTACCCAGTCAGGCCTAAGAAGGCTCTCACCTGAGTCTGGGTAGTTGGAGCAGTCCAGTCCATGATGGTCTGGATCTTGCTCTGCAAAGGTTGAACCTGGCCTCCACCCACAAGGTGGCCCAGGTACACAACCTGACTCTGCCCTATCTGGCACTTAGTGGCCTTGATAGTCAGGCCTGCCTTTTGCAGGGCCTGTAAAACATTCCTGAGGTGGACCAGGTGATCCTCACAGGTGGAGCTAAAGACAGCAATATCATCTAGATATGCTGCACTATAGGCTTCCAGACCTGTAAGGACTGTATTCACCAACCTCTGAAAAGTGGCAGGTGCATTCTTCAGACCAAAGGGCATCACCACAAATTGATAATGCCCACTAGGGGTTGAGAATGCTGTTTTTGGCTTTGCAGCATCAGCTAGCCTGATCTGCCAGTAGTCAGCTGTCAAGTCAAATGTGCTTAGATACTTGGATGAGGCCAAAGTGTCTATTAGCTCATCTGCCCTTGGTATTGGATGGGCATCAGTCCTAGTGACTGCATTGAGAACCCTGTAGTCCACACAAAACCTCATCTCTCTTTTTCCACCACTGGTGTGAGGTTTTGGCACAAGGACCACTGGACTAGCCCAAGGGCTATCTGAGGGTTCAATAACTCCCAAATCCAACATTTTCTGGACTTCTGTCCTGATACAGTCCCTGACATGGTCAGGTTGCCTATAAATCTTATTTTTAATAGGCAGACTGTCCCCAGTGTCCACTTCATGAGTGCACCAGGTGGTCTGACTGGGTGTCAGTGAAAACATGTGTCTAAACTGATTGAGCACCTGTCTACAATCAGTTTGCTGTTGGGTAGTGAGGCTGCCTGCCGAGGCAACACCATCTACTGACCCATCGTCAGGGTTCTGTGAGAGCAGGTCAGGGAGTGGGTCACTCTCTTCCTCCTGCCCTTCATCAGTAGCCATGAGCAAGCCCATGTCTGCCCTGTACACATATGGTTTTAACCTGTTGACATAGAGAACCCTGTGGGGACTCCTGGGTGTTCCTAGGTCTACTAAGTAGGTAACCTCACCCTTCTGCTCAACAATAGTGTGGGGTCCACTCCATTTGTCTTGGAGAGCTGCTGGGGCCACAGGCTCCAACACCCACACCTTCTGTCCTGGCTGATAAACAGTCAGTACAGCATTTTGGACATGCCAGGCCTTTTGAAGTTCCTGGCTAGCCTCAAGGTTTTTAGTTGCCTTTTTCATATACTCAGCCATCCGGGAGCGGAGAAAAGTACATAGTCCACTATGTCTTGCTTTGGGGGCTTGAGAGGTAACTCCCTTCCTTCCTTCACCAAGCACAGTGGACCCCTGACAGGGTGGCCAAACAAAAGTTCAAAAGGGCTGTAACCAACCCCCTTCTGAGGCACCTCCCTATATGCAAATAAAAGGCAGGGCAAGAGTATGTCCCATCTTCGCCTAAGCTTTTCTGGGAGCCCTTTAATCATGCCCTTCAAGGTTTTGTTGAATCTCTCAACTAAACCATTGCATTGTGGGTTATAGGGTGTGATGAACTTGTAAGTCACTCCACACTCCTTCCACATTGCTTTTAAGTATCCAGACATAAAGTTAGCACCCCTGTCTGATACTACCTCCTTAGGAAAGCCCACTCTTGAGGAAATTCCCAGGAGGGCCCTTGCCACCACAGGTGCTGTAGTGGTCCTAAGGGGAATAGCCTCTGGGTACCTGGTGGCATGATCCACTACCACCAGGATAAACCTGTGCCCAGATGCTGTTTGGGGATCCATGGGAACAACAATGTCAATCCCCACCCTTTCAAAGGGAACCCCCACCACAGGTAGTGGTATCAGGGGTACCTTTGTAGTGCCACCTGCCTTGCCACTGGCCTGGCAGGTTACACAGGAGCGACAAAACTCCTTGGTGTCTTCAGACATGTGGGGCCAGTGAAAGTGAGGGACAATTCTGTCCCAAGTCTTGTTCTGGCCCAGGTGACCTGCTAAGGGAATATCATGGGCTAGGGTCAATAGGAAGCCCCTGAACTTCAGAGGTATAACCAACCTCCTGGTAGCACCAGGCTTGGGGTCTCTACACTCTGAGTGCAAGAGTCCATCATCCCAATACACAGTATGGGGACCACTAGCTTTCCCAGCAGCCTCAGCAGCAGCTTGCTGTCTGAGGGGTTCAAGAGAGGGGCAGCACTGCTGCTCCTGGCTCAGATCTGCCCTGGAAGGTCCCCCTGTCCCCAAGAACTCAACCTGGTCAGGTTCCAGCTCCTCTGGGACAGTTCCTTCCTCAGGACTGAGATCGTCCCCCTCAAGGGACTGATCTTCCTTCTGAGCCAAGGGGAAAGGCACTGCCTTTACCCTACTACTCCTCCTCCTCTTGGAAGGCACTTGGTCCATTATTCCAGAATCTAAGGCCTGTTCAGTGCTAGACATTTTGGCGTGTGACCTGGTCACAGCAAACACATCTGCAGGGATCCCCAGCATTTCTGCATGGGTCCTGAGCTCCACTTCTGCCCAAGCTGAAGTTTCTAAGATATTGCCAAGCAAGCATTCGACTGGTAGGTCTGCACTTACCACAACCTTCTTAAGGCCAGTTACCCCTCCCCAGGAGAAGTTAACAACTGCCAGAGTATGGTCTGTTCTGACATTGCTAGCATTGGTCACTTGGTACATCTCACCAAGTATAACTTGCCCAGGATTCACAAGGTCTTGTGTCACCATGGTGACACTTGCCCCTGTGTCCCTAAATGCCAAAGCCTCTCGTCCATTGATTAAAGGCTGTTGTCTGTACTTGCCCAGATTACTGGGACTCACAGAGGAGGTCACATCCATGCCTCCATCACAGACTAACACAGCCTGAGTGAGTTCTCTGACTAGGTCAGAGCCCATCTCAGTACCCAGGGTCAACCCTACTAAACCCTTGGCTGTAGTACTCCCACCACCAACTGTAACTGTACTAGGGGGAACAGGTGCCTTAGGGGCATTGGTGGGGGCTGGACTTGAGTCTTTGGACTTGGTGCAATCACTGGTCCAGTGGGTCTTTTGCTTACAGACCTTGCACCATGGTTTTCTTTGGCCTTTCCCTTTGGTAGACTGTGAATCCCCACCTGAAGAAGATTTTTGGGGGCCTTGTGAAGACTTTTGATCTTTACCCTTCTCCCCACCCTTATCAGAGTTCTTAGAATCTTGCTTCTTAGGGTCACCACCTTGGTTCTGTACCTTCTGCCTCACCCTGGTTCTGACCCATTGGTCTGCCTTCTTTCCCAATTCTTGGGGAGAGGTCAGATCAGAGTCCACCAGGTACTGATGCAACAGCTGATTTTGACAGTTATTAAGAATCTGCTCCCTCATTATCAGATTGTACAATCCTGTGAAGTCACACACCTTACTGCCCATCAACCAGCCTTCCAGAGCCTTAGCAGAACAATCCACATAGTCTACCCAGTCTTGAGTCTGTGCTTTTTGGGCATCTCTGAACTTCAACCTGTATTGTTCAGTTCTTAGGCCAAACCCATCAATAAGAGCACTCTTCAAGACCTTGTAATTATCAGCATCCTCTTCTCTTACAGTGAGGAGCTTGTCTCTACCTTTGTCTGCAAAGGAGAGCCACAAGATTGCTGCCCACTGCTTCTGAGGGACCTTCTGTACTTTACAGGTCCTCTCTAGAGCAGTTATCCATTTGTGGATGTCATCCCCACTCTGGTAGGGAGGGACAATCTTGCTCAGGTTTCTATGGTCATAAGACCTTTCCCTATCTTTAGGGATATTGCTGCCACCATGGGACTCTAGTCCCAACTTTTTCTCTCTTTGTAGAGATCTAGGGACTCCCTGTCTATAGCCAATTGCTGTTTTCTGAGTTCAAGCTGAGCTTCCTCATACTGAATCAGCCTCTTTCTCCTCTCATGAGAGGATTCCCTCCTATGAGAGGAGACAGAGGTCCCTATTGAGGTGCCAGAGTGGTTAGACTCCTGAGAAGGAGATCTAGACCTTCTGGGCACACTACAATCCTTCCTGGGGGGACAAAATGGAGGTCATTCTGAACCTCCTCCTCATCCACAGGAGGAATTGGGTTTTCCAGGTCAGGGTCATTGTCACCCTCCTGGTCAGTTCCAGAGGGGGGGCTGGGGGTGTTGCTACCCCTGGCCCCATCCTCATCTTCTGCCCCACCCTCTGCTCCTACCCCTTCAGTCCCTAAGGGTCTGCTGAGATCATAAGCCTCTAACATCTCTCTCAGATGTTGGGTGGTGGGGCTTTGGCCTGTCTTCAGTTTCCTCAAATTGCATAATGCTCTCAATTCCAAGAATGGGAGTGTATCATACTTGGAGGAAGAAGCCCAGGGGCTTCTGGCAAGGACTCACTGGGTCCTGGCTTTGAAGACATCACTAGTGAGGTGTGGTGTATGCACTACCTACTCTAGTGTGGCCTACTAAACTCTCTTGAGTTGTAGAAAGGGTGTGCTATCCCTTGACACACAACTCTAAGTTCAGTAGAACTTACTGTATACTAAGCTTAATTTATATGTACCTTAGGTACCTTTAGTGGTTTTCAGTTGATCAATTCAATTGAGATTATCTGGTAAAACAATAGCAAGCTGGAATCCCACACGCTGCACACCAATGTGAGAAGTTGGCCTGGCATATGCTGTCCACTAATTATAGTGGGCACCTTGCACCAGTCCAAACAACCCCTTATTGGAGATAGGTTAAAGACAACCTTATTGAAAGCTATCCTAGTGGTAGCTATGGAGAGCAGCCTTCAGGCTAAGTCTTGAAGGAATGTAAAGCAGCTTGTTTTACCAGTCTATAATCACTTGAGTGACCAAATAAAAGAGCACCACACCAGGTATATATTCAAAATATATGTATTTATTACTAAACACACCCCTCTAGTCTCTTTATGAGGCTAGAGTTCGAAGTACATAAGTTATAAGTTATTTAAACACAGTAATAGCACAAATACACGTTTGGGCCCTAGGGGCGTACCAAACCATATACCAATAAAGTGGTATAAGAACCACGACTGAGCTAGACACTTGGCCTAGAGCCTCTAGAAGTGCTTGGACCACAAGGAACCACCCAAGGTAGTGACACAGGGGACCCACGGGGGACGCGTGCAGTGTAATTACACAGCCGCGAAACGCCGTTAACTTCTATGGAGAAAGTCGCGGTTTGGAAATTAAAGAAAAGGGACACTTAAAGAAGGACTTGGAGCAAACCCTTTGAGAACTAGGTTGTTCTAGAGTCTCTACCCATGGGAGCACCGGAGTACTCTTGTTACCTCACCCAGGGAAGCCGGGTGCATAGGTGCCTTTCGGGGTCGGGTTTCGTCGTCGATTTGAATCGCGATCTGCTGCAAAGTGCTGCTGGCGACCAAGTGAAAAGTGTCCGGGCGGATCCAAAGGTGGATTGGAGATCTGAAGAACCTGAAAGATGAGGGGACAGAGTCTGGGTCACTAGCCAGTGACCAGGAAGGCGATGAGCAGATGCCCACCGATGTTGAGTGCTTCAGGTAGGTTGACGGTCATCTTGACTCTTCAGCCACGAGGTCCAGGAGGCGTTGTCGGCGACCAGGAGCAGGATTCGGCCTGGTACACGATGTCTGTCGAGTGCTGAGGTGTCGGCGACCAGATTGGACCCAACAAGCCTTGGCAACGGCAAGTCTTGATGTAGATGAAGATTGACGATGATGCAGACCAGCAAGGTCTGAGGAACTCACCCAGCAAGGGTAAGTGAGGGCAAGCCTGGAGCAATCAGGTAGCCCAAGAAGAAAAGGATTGGCCTTCGTGAAGGGCTACTAGCCAACGGGCTAGCGACCGCAAATGAGCCTCAAGACGGTGCACGTGGAGCTGGCTCACAGGACACTCGTGGAGTGGAGGCCAGTGATCTTCAGTGTAGTTGGTGCTGGAGGCTAGGGCTACTCGGAGCCCAAAGCACGACTTCGTGGGAGACCCAGAAGAGGATGCACTAGCAAATGCATGCGGTATACAGGGGTCAAGGTTCCACATTACCCACGACAGCTACGGGCCTCAACTTTGCTGGGGACTCAGGGCAGCCTCGGGGAAGTCTGGACTTCTACCTCTGGTGATGCAAAGACTTCGGCGTCCGACGGGAGCTTAGGCGATGCAGACCGGACAATTGCTTCTTTGGTGCCTGCCAAGCAGGGGAGTCACTCCTTGACCCCAAGGGAGATTCTTCTGTCCTCTAATCTTGTAGTAGAGCGTCGAAGGTCCAGGATTCTGTGTCAGAGTTTCGTCCAGGGATAATCTAAAGTCCTAAGGACTGGGTTCCCCATACTTATACTAAGTTTAGGGGTTGGACTACTCTGTGGCCCCACCTATGGGTGGGTCAGGGCAGAGGGGTGGCTACACCCCTTTCCCTTTGTCCAGTTCACGCCAAAGCAGGGGCTGCAAGCCCCTGATCCGGTTTGAACTGGGGTATGCACAGGGACACCAAGTGTGCCCCCAGTGCAGGACTTCAAAGCACCCGAAAGTGCTCCCGCCCAGCCCCAATACACACTATCCTGTCTGGGTCACACCTCCCTGGTCACACCTCCCTGGGACAGGAAACCTATTGTCCAGGCCTCCCCTGCCGGAGTTTCATCCAGCAGAAGGAGGCCAGACTTGTGTCTGTGGCAGCAGCATCCATTTTGTGATGCCAGGGCTTTAGAAAGAAGTTACCGGCCAGGCCAGGGTTAACATGTCTCTCCCTCTAGAAGGGTGGAATGCTACCCCCGCCACCAGAATTGGTGGGGGGGTAGTATTCCAAGATGTTTGACACCAAACACGACATGTTTCGGTGCAGCCATTCCAAAGTTAGCATTTAACGCGAGGTTATAATGCGCTTAAGAGTATATGGTCAGGCTGCACTACAAACAGCATCAGAGAAGGGTCTCCGAACGCTGCAGAGGGGCCCTGCTCATGCAGGGGCACCCTCTCACATAGGAACCACGCACTCTGCCTTCAGGATTGATAAGGCCTGCCATAGGAGTGACTTATAGGTTTATATGTGTGTATGTATATAGTGATATAGGTAACCTATATCACAGTAAGGGGTGCATGCACCACCTTACCCAGGCTGCAGTAGCAGACCTGTGGTGTCAGTTTGGATGGCCTTCCAGGGGTGGCACAATACATGCTGCAGCCCCTGGTAGTCCTCTGAGGTACCTATGCCCTGGGTACATAGTATACCATATACTAGGGACTTATAAGGGCACTCCAGATTCCAAACAGAGATGTACCTAAGGCACATGGAAACCATTTTAGAGAGGAAGCAGCTAGGCTGGGGTTCTGATTAGCAGGGCCCCAGCCAGACTAAGGTCGAAAAACAGTGAAGCATCAGCAAAAAGTGGGGGTACCCATGTGAAGCAGATCCTACTCTCCTACAGGTCCCTTTTCCTGCAGCAGATGACAATGCACAAATATTTCACAGATACATACCAGCTGTATTACTAAGCTAATACAGAGCCTATGAACATTTAGAAATTACATTAACATATCAGGAACATATGAATTGGTTCCATGGCACCCCATCACTTCCAATAGACAATGCAAGACTGGGACCCCTTGGTAATGAAGGAGCAACCTGGTCTGTCTTAGCCTGCAATTCACCAAATCCAACACTGGTACCACTGAATGTTGCAGAGCATCATGCTCTTTATGCATGTCTAGTTAGACTGTACAGATGTTTAAAACAGTTTTGTACTGAAATAATAATAACACCAGTAAAGGCAGTTCAAGCTATGCAGCCACATTTAGCAGTGCCTGCAATTAGTCCAGTGGCTATCAACGCAATTATGGGTAAAGTTCCTACCAGACAGGAGGAAATTCTGGTCTAGACTGCACAAATAACAAATCAGCTTGAAGCATTGTTTCCCTATACGGGAGCCCAAAAGAAACATAGAATTCTCACAATGTGCCTCCCTCTAGGATGTTTCCTTCAATGGAAGAATGTGCCACCTGGCGCATAGTCTTTGCTGTAATATATACCATAACACATGGTACACAATCAGTTGCTGTTTGACTAAAGTGCTAAAACATCCAAAATTAATATGGGGCTGCCCTGCCCTGGATTTGGGGATTAAACTAATTGACAACTATGCCACAGTCATCTAAAGTATTTTAAATAACATAAAAGAGGTGGGAGCAGCATTGGCAGTACGCCAATGCCTTGCACAAGGTCACATTATGGACCAGGAGCACGAACTACCAAAAAGTATTTCTGAAACCCACACATCTATAGGTCAAGATAATTTGGGAGCCGGACAAAATAAGCCACAGCTAAAGGGTAATTCCCCCCAAAATATTGCCATACAGGTACCTGAGTCTTCTTAAAAATGGTGGAATTAACAAAAAAATAAAGAGAAAACTTAAACATGGGGTGGATTTCTGCAACCGGAGTCCACTGAAAAGCATTATAAGCTGCGTAACCCTGATTCAGCACATCCTTCTCATTCCTTTCAGGACTTGCCCGACAAATGCTCAGAAATAGGAGGACGATCAGAGTACAGAAAAGAATGCATGTGAAACCAAAAAAGGACTCACACCGCTCATCTGACATCATTATAAAAAAAGGATGAGAAACTTCCACAACAAAAACCCCAATTAAAAAAGAAGATAGTGGCAGGTATTTCCATTAAATATGCCACAT
Organism: Calotriton arnoldi; assembly: GCA_963921515.1. NCBI lineage: Eukaryota > Metazoa > Chordata > Amphibia > Caudata > Salamandridae > Calotriton > Calotriton arnoldi. The sequence continues at coordinate 691,047 of CAWUFW010005253.1, forward strand.
ATAATGAGGAAACTGCTTCAGAACAAGACATGAGCATTGACATTGCTAGACAGCGCAGCAGACATCACAATAGTTTGCTGGAATTCAAGTTGAAACACCAGATCAGCGGGTTATCCCTAACTATAGACTAAATAATTTGGACATCCAAATTGAGGGTGATAAGCTGTGTACTTATAAAGTGATTTAATGGGAAAATGTAACTTACAGTTATGACATTCTCTTGGCTTAAGTGGACTGGCCACCTGAATTTATTAGGAAAGTCACACAAGGGGAAGATATAATAATACCATCTTTTTACATTCTAGTTCCTGCAGCTGTCAAACAAGTGTATGCCATTGAGTGGGCCCTTGCACACGCCCTGGTATTTTACTGCAGTCATTTAGGTTTGGGATAAAGACTCACCATATCACAGTATACCTATTAAGTCCATCCCTCAAGTTTAACCACAATATTCAATTAAGCATGAAGCTAAACAGTCAGAGAAATTCTTATGCAACTAGAATAGCAAGGTATCTTTAAACCTTGTATCTCTCCAATGAACAATCCTTTGTTTCAAATACCGAAACCAGATCATTTATACTGCCTAGTCTTAGACTACGAACATTTAAACAGTCATACATGCACTTTTTCAACAAAAGATTGACACAGCACAGCACTAATGAACAACATAGTGCACAAAAATACAAAAGGACTTTGGATATTACAAATGGGTTTTTCTGCCAAAACATAACAACAGAAAGCAGGGATCTAGAAGCATTCACAGTTTATGGAACCAGAATTTATACTGTTGTCTCCCTCAGGGGTAAAAGAATAGCCCTGGTCTTTTCGTCTGCCCAAGTAACATCAATTTTACAAGACATTGACCTAGAAGCATTGTATTATGTTGGTGATATATATGTTACAGATGATGACTTAAACATGGATTTAGGCAGCGTAGACCGCATAGTCTTGGGATTTGCAGAACAAGGCTACAAATTCAATTTTTGAAAAACAAACATTTCCTATCTCAGTGTACTGTTCTTTGAATACAAGCTGTTAAATGAAGGCAAAATTATTCCAACACATTTTCTAGAAGATTGTGCACTCCTACAAACAACAAACACCATAAAAAAGATACAATAACTTTTGGGCTTTCTCACTTTTGGTACAACATACATACCAAAATATGTACAACAGGTAAAACTGTTTTATGAATTAATTCATCCAGACTTTTCAAGCACACATTGGACAGCAGAACATACACAGATTCTGAGAATACTGCAAGCAGACATGCTTGCATTCATAAACCTGCACACGTCTCAACACAATAAACTTGATCATCCGCATAATTGTGGGAGCCACTTGCTATACATTTGTCACTTTCAATTAAGCTAAAACTGTATCAATTGCACATAAAACACATTTAATATTCAAATTATGAAAAGTGTTTTGTACCTACAGAAAAAATACTTACTGCAGTTAGATAACTGTTATAAAGTAAAGACCATTAGCTCAGGGGAAACACATAGCTGTGGTTACTCCCATTCCATCTGTCACAAAGGTCAGCCTTACATCCTAGATGGACACCGTGGACCATCTTCTTACAGCTACTGATCTCGACTATGACTTTGACCACACTTTACAAACACAGGAATTCCTACACTATGAATACAAATTCCTTGCAACCAGTGACATTTTGCCTCTTGACCAGTATGACTATATTGTATATACTGATGTTCAGCCTAGCCCACAGTTGGGACTAAACAGGAATACTCCGCAGCCAGTGATGCAGTATGCGAAGTCATGAAGAATGGAGAATTCCACCCTCCAAAAACTTTTACAAAATCTCTAGGGGATCATACAGATCAGCTGGCTGAACTCAAATATCTAATTCTGGCACTAGAAAATAATGATCCTCAATTCCCCACTCTCTTAGTGTATGATTAATATTACTATGTTCAGTGTTTTAATAAGCTCTTACATTATTGGTGCTTGTATGGATTCAAAGACTCAAAAGGGAATGCCATTAATCATAATTTGCTTTAGGGAAAGGTAGAACATCTTAAAACATGTTTGTCACGGGTCCATGTAATTCATACATTGAGTCACCAGCGTGTTGGAATACACTTTGCAGGGAATTCAATGGCTGATGAAGCCTAAAAAGAAGTGGTTCAAACTACTGTAGTAGCTGTATATACTCATTCACACACTAGAGTGGATGGTTACATCATGTTTGCTGTCAATGCTTCACACAGTGGCACACCATTACCTAAAAAATGTACAGCAAAATGTTCCTATATGATGAAGTGCCCAAAACATACCCTTTGCTTGCCTTCTCGGAGTTGGGGATCGAGTGATACCAAAACAAGACCACAGGCTAAACTTAATCAAAGCTGCTCAGGAGGGGTCAGCTTCTGTGGGCCCGATTCACAAAAGTAATCTGAGACAAAATCCTAACTTTACGACTTTCAGTATTCACAGAAGGCATTTAGGAGTACTAAAGTTAGGATTTTGTCTCAGTCAATCTTACGTTTTGGTCTTAAGTTAAACTTAAGACAAACTTAAGTTTAGGTGAGACAAAATCCTAACTTTACGACTAGGATTTTGTTTCAGTTAAACTTAAGTTTGTCTTAAGTTTAACTTAAGACCAAAACTTAAGATTAACTGAGACAAAATCCTAACTTTAGTACCCCTAAATGCCTTCTATGAATACCGAAAGTCATAAAGTTAGGATTTTGTCTCAGATTACTTTTGTGAATCGGGCCCTGCCCTTGCAGGTGTGGTGGCTACAGTTTCTACACTACAGAAACGCTATTGGTGTCACAGTCTTTATAAAAATTAAACTGTATGTCTTTAGCTGTGACATTTCTCAACAAACTAAAAGTTCCACCGCGGTTCGCTCACCTCAGACACCTCTTTTAGTTTCAAACAAACTGATAAATTGTGCCTATCTTTAGATCACTGATGACCTCCAAATTTGGTTGGTTGATTTAAATGTATTCTACTGGTAGTGGATTAATGTTCTAGATTTCTGTGGGTGTGGCCACAGTGATCAGCTGATGCTCAAATTGTTATAAAAGATTTGCTAGTCTTTACCGGGACATATGCAGTAGCTTCATCCCACTCGGACCAGAATTTTCCTCTAGGGCTTACAGGGATACCATTGGAACCCTGGGTGTGGTTGCAAATTATTTTTCCTTGTTAGAAATTGGGTTTCTGGTTGGCAGGAATATACACCCTGTCCAAGCAGGAAACAGAATCTTACTTAGTGTAAGTAACAATACACCCTAAACTATCCTGTGTTCCCCCTCAGGAAGCTTGGCACAGAGAAGTCAGGCTTAACTTAAGAGGCACTGTGTAAACTATTTGCACAACACTTTCAACAGTAACACAGTGAAAATGCCAAAAAAAGACTCTTAACCAGGTTAGAGAAATAGCTTATGATTCTACAAATAGAATAAGACCAAAACAACAAAGCTCCAATAAGTAGAATTCGAGATATGAACTGTTAAAGACATTTTTTGATATAGTGCTAAGAAGCAATAAACGCTTAAATGAGAAATCTGGTCGTGCTGGACTGGGACAAAGCCAAAAACTCAGGCCAACTGTAATGGAGCATGGGCCTGATACAGGGACGCACTTTGGCCCGCTGAAGCAAAGTTCCTTGATCCGGTAATCATCATCGTTGACAAAGATGTGAGGTGCAGTCGAACCGAAGTTCCGGTGTTGAGCCTTGCAGTGGACGAGATGCATTGATTTTCTCCATGCAACTGCAGCAATGTCTCGGTTCCGAGTGTGAGGTACTGGTTCCAAACGTGATGGGGTGATATTGCTCCTGCAGTAGGCGATGCATCAATTCTGATGGTGATGCACTGGTTCCGAACTCGATGTGCCAGGTCCACTCCATGCAATCATGAGGATGTGCTGCTTCTGCCTCACGCAAAGGCGATGATGCTTCGGTTCGGATAAGCATACATGGGTTCTGGATGGAGAAGCACCTTAGGCCTCACTTCCTAGAGTCCAGGACTGGGGTGGTACCACTTGGCAGGGCAGACTGACAGCTTATAGAGTCCAGATGCAAATGCAATGAGTTGGAAGCCTTTTGTATCCCTGAGACTTAAATCAGGAGGCAAGCCACAAGCCCTTGAAATCACTCTGGGTTCAAGTGATGCATATCCAGTCCTCCTTCTCACCCAGGCAGGATACCATCAGGCAGCAGGGCCACTCAACAATACAAGAGTCAAGTAGAGTCGCAGTCCTTTCACCAGCACAGCAGTTATTCTACCTGGCAGAGTAGTCACAGGTCCAGAAGTGTACTAGAGTCATGGTGTCAGAGGTCCAGTACTTATACCCAGTTGTGCCTTTGAAGTGGAGGAGACTTCAAAGAATGCTTTGAAGTGCACAGGGGTTCCCCCTTCCTTTTCTGTCTCCAAACTCACTACAGTTGAGTATGCAGCTATTTGTGTGTGAAAAGGGCACATCCTATTCCTGTGTAAGTGTGGGGCTGTGCCCAGCTCCTCCTTCCTATCTCTATGGGTAGCCCATCAAGGCCCATCAAGTCATACGGAACCTCCCTTTGTATGTGGCTGTCTAGAGGAAATACACAAAGCCCAGGTGTCACCCAACTTGGGGGCCGATTACGATGTCGTCCAGAAACTCTTCCGACCGAATCGGTTTCAGAATTGTTTCTGATCGAATCGGGTTCTGCGAGTCTGTCCGACTGATTACAATGCTTCCGAACATCGTTTGGTCGGACTCTTATTGATTTTAATGTGTATTTATAAAGCGCTTGTTTACCCCCAAAGGGGCATCTTGGCGCTGAATAACAGATGTTTATTGTTACCCAACTCAATGGTATTCATTTTATTGACCTCAGAAAGGATGAAAGGCTGAGTGGACCCGCCAGGATTTGAACCTGTGGCCATGAGGTCGAACACAGGCCCCTGCAGCGAATGCATTAATCCACTGAGCCACCAGACCCGGCTATAATATTTCTCTGAATCCGAATCCCATTCAGAGCCTTTCCGGATGACATCATAATCGACCCCTTAGACTGAGCAGAGACAGGCAGCAGACACCAATTTGCTAAAGTAAGTAAATTCCAACTTTCTAAAAGTCTCCTAATGGGGACTGATTCAGTTACGGGCTGTGGAGGCTGGAATCAAAATTAAATCGCTACAAAACAATACCTAGACCATAGATTGTGCTTATTTCATTGATAGAGAGCTAAAGAAGTCTCTCTACTCTTGTTCAACTATTGAACAATCCTTACTCTGATTTCCTTTAGTGAAAAAACTGGCATTTCCTGTATCTTACTTAAGATGTGAAAAACAACTGGTTTCATCAAATGAATACTCATGCGCCAGGTTATTAACGTAGGTCTGATGTTTATCTTTTACTGTTTTTTTAGAGATTTCATCTAATTTTTTTTACACTTAAATATAACAGTAACATACATACTTACACATGACTCAATGACACTAAGTTGCAAGTACAAAAATAAATCAAATAATGATTAGAACAAAGCGTGACAATACATTTTACACATAGACATTTCATGTACAGTGAGACGTGACTTCCTACATTGCACACAACCAACATGGAATTATAAATCTTGTATGCTATTACATGTGTTAGTACTTGTATGTCCAACTGGAATTTAACATTGGACCTGTTGCCCTTGTGTCCTCATACACTTTTGTGGTGGTGAAAGGTCCTATAGAGGTCAGAGCATAAATATATGGATTCCTGTCCGAGCAACCTTAATTATGCTTTAGCTTATGGTGCCTTTTGTGCTCCAATCAATTGATCATGGCGACTCTTGGCCTCAGTTTGAAATGTGCTGGCGCGTTTCCACCTTCTGGGTTGGACCTAGGTGTGAGTTGGGTGGAAGGTCTTCTTTAGGGCAGAGTGTGCTCTTGTCGGACATGCAGTTTGTCTTTTGGAAACCTTCGGGTTTCCTATGTTGTGTTCATGGCCCAGCATGGAAGCGGGTCTCGGGTCTTCCATGAAAAGTGTTGTGGGCGTGTTGCCTTCAATTCCTCTATTCTCTTACTTGGAATCGAGCGTTAGTTCTCTGGATGTGGGATACACCCACAACACCCTTCATGGAAGACCTCCTTCCGTACTGGGCCATGAACACAACTTAGGAAACCCGAACCAACGAAATATATATGGAGGCCTTCTAATTCAGGGCTTCCCTGGTAGTGTGTTATTAGTGAGTGGAATCACTCACCCGTCTTTGTCAGTAAGCACATTTTGCTCCAGACGGAATATGTTTACAGGTACTGTCTTTAGGCCTGTAACTTTGAGGGAAACAAAGGACAATTAAATGCATGATAAACATAACATTGCCAATTTCCCAATTCGCCCAGTATGACACTGAACAAATCATGGGAAGCGATGTTGCTGGTGAAGGCGTGGTTATCTTCCTATAGATATGCATGAGTGAAAGAAAGATACAGCCAGGGGGAACAGGGACATATAGATAAATCATCCCTGCATTCAATATTGGTAGACATGCTGGCAGAGCTAGGGGACAGAAATATTTTTGATGACTGGAATGTCACCACTGTCAAGAGTATGCAATCTGAGCTGGAATATGACACTTTATTCGAAACTGAGGATTTTTATCTAAATTCAGCTAATTATGGTGAAAATTGTTGTTTTCTTCATTATGCGCACCTTCATTTACCTAGAGATAGTATTCCAAGTGCTGTTTTCAATTACATGCAATAGGAACTAGATCCAGGCATAAAACTCTGCTCGCAGAATTTGTGGAATTCAGGTACTCTGTGCTCCGTGGTGGAGCATGGAGTTCCTGAATTCTGCCTTCCTGGGCGCTAAGCTGAGTTTTTTACTGTTCGGGGACTCAAGATTTGTTTTGGTGTATTTTACTATAATCTAATGCAGCTAGCAAACCCCCCCGATACTGCACCCATATTTGCACCACTTCTGGCCGCGATGGTGCCAATGTACCTTTTGTGCTCAAGAAGCAGCTGAGAAGCTTTTCAAGTGGATTTTCTTCTCCAACTAGCTGTTGGAGTTGGTTTTTTTGTACGATATGCTGGAAAGAAGTGACCCAGAGACTCCAACATCCTGTTCCTGTCTGGCAGTCTCCTCCAAGTGCTTTGCCTTCCTCCTGGTCACTTTTCATTGGAATTTGGAGCTGGAAGGATCACTCTCCTTGTCTTCTACATATATACTATTGGAGTTAAGGGCTTTGTATTTGAGATTTCACAAGTAAGTTGGAAAAAGGGGGTATAAGGGTGTTGTTTGTTTGATTGGGGGCATGCACCAGGATTTATTTGTACTTTTATTTGAGAATTACAATTTATTGTGGTGGGTGGCCTGCAGTTTCAGTAGGGGCCTATTTATTTTCTTGCATGTAATTTTTCTTATTTTGTAAAGGAAATATGTTGCACAGTTTAGTACATTTTCTCCATGTATTTTAATACATTTTCAATGTTCATTGAATTCACTATGTGGCCTAGTCTGCCGATGGGCCTTTCCGGAAGTTGGCCCTGTTGTAGTCATGGCTGCATTAAACAACTGTTTCTGTGGTGTCTGTTGAATTGAAATATCATTTAGGCCATGGATGGCATTGGATTAAATTACAAAATATGTGTTTGGGGGTATTGCAAGTTATTTTCTGCAAACAGTGAATAGGTGTTATAATTATATCTGATGCCTTTGGAAGATGTGTGTTATTGTAAAACGTTTTAGGCCCAGTTAGTTTTCATTTTTTTTACATTAACTGAATTACAGCTGTTTTTTTCTGTGTTACCATGCCTCATTTGTCCAGCCAGTCTATGAGTTGTTTGCCATTGGCCACCATTTGTCTTTGTTCCCCATGCCATGTGTCCATAGGCCTGTATGTGTTCTTTGTTTTCCATGCCTCCTGCTCGTTGTTGTTTGACCATATAGCTGGTGGCCATTTTGTCAATCAATCAATCAGGGGTTTGTTAAAGCGCGACTACTCACCCGTAAGGGTCTCAAGGCGCTAGTGGTGGGGGGGGTGCAGGTTCCATTCCATCAAGGAGGCGGTCTGTCGAAGAGCCAGGTTTTGAGGTTTCTTGCGAAGATGGGGAGCGATGTTGTCTGTCTGAGGTGGAGCGGAAGGGCGTTCCAGGCTCTGGCCGTGAGGAAGGAGAAGGAGCGGCCTCCTGATCTGGTCTTTCTGGTGCGGGGGACCACGGCGTAGGAGAGCTGAGCTGATCGTAGGGTCCTTTGGGGTGCGTGGAATTTGAGTCGGCTGTTCAGGTATGCTGGTCCGGTGCCGTGGAGGGCCTTGTGTGCGTGGGTGAGCATCTTGAAGGTGATTCTCGCCAGTGGAGTGTGCGCAGGTGCTGGGAGATGTGGCAGTGTTTTGGCAGGTTGAGGACCAGTCTTGCGGCGGCGTTCTGGATGTTCTGTAGCTTGCGGGTGAGGTTTTTGTTTATTCTGGCATAGAGTGCATTGCCATAGTCGAGTCTGCTGGTGACCAGGGAGTGCCTGACGGTCTTTCGGTGTTCGAGGGGGATCCATTTGAAGGTCTTACGAAGGAGGCGGAGGGTGTGGAAGCAGGAAGACGAGAAAGAGTTGATCTGGCGGTCCATTTTTGAGCTCGGAGTCCAGGATGATTCCTAGGTTGCGTGCGTGGTCTGTGGGGGTTGGCGGGTTTCCGAGGGCCACCAGGTGTCGCTCCAGGCATTGGGGTTTGGGCCCATGATGAGTACTTCTGCTTTGTTGGTGTTTAGTTGTAGGCAGCTGTTTTTCATCCATGTGGCGATGGCTTCCATGGCTTCTCGAAAGTTGCATCTGGCGGTGTTGGGCTCATTGGATAGGGAGAGGATGAGCTGGGTGTCATCTGCGTATGACACGATGTTGAGTACGTAGGTTCTGACGATGGGGGTGAGTGGAACCATGTAGACGTTGAAGAGCGTCGGGCTGAGGGAGGAGCCCTGGGGGACTCCGCAGGTGGTAGATGTGGGGTCCGAGAGGAAAGGGGGGAGTCTGACCCACTGCGTCCTGCCAGAGAGGAAGGAGCAGATCCAGTCGAGGGGCTTGTCCTGGATTCCTGCGTCGTAGAGTCTGCGTATTAGGGTGCGGTGGGAGACTGTGTCGAATGCCGCTGATAGGTTGAGGAGGATGAGGGCTACTGTTTCTCCTTTGTTCAGTAGGGTGCGGATGTTGTCTGTTGTGGCGAGGAGGGCGGTTTCCGTACTGTGGTTTTTTCTGAAGCCGGATTGGGAGGAATCGAGGATGTTGTGTTCTTCAATGAATGTGGCGAGTTGGCTGTTGATGGCTTTCTCGATGACTTTCGCTGGGAACGGGAGCAGGGAGATGGGTCTGTAGTTTTTGAGGTCGGTGGGGTCCGCTGAGGGTTTCTTTAGGAGGGGGTTGACCTCGGCGTGTTTCCAGTCGTCGGGGAACAAGGCGGTCGCCAGGGAGCGGTTGATGGTGTGGCGGAGGATGGGTGCGATGGTGTCGACGGCTCTGTTGAAGATCTGGTGGGGGCAGGGGTCCATGGGGGCCCCTGAGTGGATTGACTTCATTGTCTTCAGTGTGTCTTCGGTGGTGAGGGCTGTCCAGTTGTCAATCGCTGGTTTCCGGGTGTCGGGGGTGGTTGGTGAGGGTTCAGTGTGTTGGTTGTCTTCGTCGAAGTTGTCGTATATGCTCTTGATTTTGTGGTGGAAAAAGGTGCCGAGTTTGTCGCAGAGGTCTTGTAAGGGAGGGATGTCGGTAGACTCGCTAGTGGGTTGGGCGAACTCCTTGATGATGCTGAAGAGTTCCTTGCTGTTGTGCGCGTGGGTGGTGATTCGGTCTTCATTCGCTGATTTCCTCGCTTCTCTGATGAGTTGATGGTGGGCGTTGGTGGCGGCTCTGAAGTTGTTGTGGGCTTCTGTGGATTTGGTGTTCCTCCAGGCCTTTTCGAGGCGGCGGCATGTGCGTCTGGACTCTCGAAGTTCGGTGGTAAACCATCTGGCTTTCTTGGCGCGGGTATTGTTGTTTTTCTTGAGGGGGCTATGGTGTTGGTGCTGTCCGAGATCCATCTATGCAGGGTTCGGGCTGCGGTGTTGGGGTCGTCATTTTCCGCGATGGTTGGGGTGGAGTTGTTGAGTGAGGAGGTGAGCTGGTCGTCGATGATTTTCGTCCAGTTTCTTCGTGGAAGCAGGTGCTGGTGTCTGTGGATGGTGGGTGTTCTGAAGGTGAAGTGGACGCAACGATGGTCGGTCCATGGGATTTCGGTGGTGTGGCTGAAGGTGATGGAGTTTCCTTGTAGTGAAGAGGGGGTCGAGGGTGTGTCCTGCTGAGTGTGTGGGTTTGGACACGATCTGGCGGAGTCCAATGTAGTGGAGGTTGTCCAGGAGGGATGTGGTGTTGGGGTCCAGTTGGTTGTCGAGGTGGAAGTTGAGGTCTTCCAGCAGGGTGTAGTTGGTGGATGCGATGGCCTGTGGGAGATAATGTCCATGATGGAGTTGGCGAAGGGTCAGCGGGGTCCAGGGGGTCGGTAGATGAGGGTTCCTCGGAGGGTGGCGGTGGGGCTGGCCAGTATCTTGAAGTGAAGGTGTTCCATTAGTTCTGTGGGCTCGTCGGGGAGTGTGCTCAGGTGGAGGCTGGATTTGTGGATGATGGCGATTCCTCCTCCTGGGCGGGTGGGGCGGTCCTTCCTGGAGATCTTGTATCCTTGGGGGATGGCGATGGCGATGTCCGGTCCCGAGGTGTTGTTGGTCCAGGTTTCGGTGAAGAACGCTACGTCCGGGGTGGTGCTGTCGAGTAGGTCCCAGATTTCTGTGGCATGTTTGTGGAGGGATCAGACGTTAAGGAAGATGCATTGCAGGGTCTTCGGTTTGGTTGTGTTCTTGTGGGCGGGTTGTGCTGGATCTGTGTTCTTGGCGGTGCTGCAGGTGTGCCGGCAGCGGTGACAGCTGAAGGGTCCGTGGATGTCGGCTGGTGATGCTAGCTTGCAGTTGTTGTTGCCGCCTGGGTTGAGTGCGTGGAGTGCTGCTGGGTCGTAGCATTGGCGGGGCGGAGGTCCAGGGTTCCTGGCGCTGGTCGCGGTCAGGTCGCGGACGGGCACAGACGGGCTTGCCTTTGACTCGAGAGTGCAGGGGCAGGCCTCAATTAATGGTAGAGCTGCGAGGATGGGAGAGCAATTTCACCGTCAATGAATCAGTGGTCTTGCTCGCCTGTCCCCGCAGTGGCCGCCATTCAGTAGGGGTCAGGGAGGGCTGGACAGCTGGGAGGCGGGAGCGCGGAGGGGAGCTGGATTGGGCCGGTCGCGCTGGGGGGGAGGGGCCGCGGGGGCACCAGCAGCGGGGAAAGGTAAAGGGAGGAAATAAGGGATAAAGAAAAGAGGGAAAATAAGCAGAAATAAGGCACAGAAGAGCAGAGGTGCAGAAAAGTGCAGAAAGGTGAAAGATAAAAGAGGGTAGAAAAACAAGTGAAAATGAGTGAAAGAGCAGAGCGAGAGGAAGGGAAAATGAGCAGAAATAAGGCACAAAAGAGCAGAGATGCAGAAAAGTGCAGAAAGGTGAAAGATAAAAAAGGGTAGAAAAACGAGTGAAAATGAGTGAAAGAGCAGAGTGAGAGGAAGGAGACAGAGGTCCACTGGACCACCAGGGATGAGGCGCAGGGAAACCTATGGGTGGAGGAGGGCCTTGATCACCAACACTGGAGAGTGCAGGGGCAGGCCTCACTTAATGGTGGAGCTGCGAGGGTGGGAGAGCAATTTCACTGACAATGAGTCAGTGGTCTTGCTCGCCTGTCCCCGCAGCGGCCGCCATTAAGTAGGGGTCAGGGAGGGCTGGACAGCTGGGAGGCGGGAGCGTGGAGGGGAGCTGGATTGGGCCGGTCGCGCTGGGGGGGAGGGGCCGCGGGGGCAGCAGCAGCGGGGAAAGGTAAAGGGAGGAAATAAGGGATAAAGAAAAGAGGGAAAATAAGCAGAAATAAGGCACAAAAGAGCAGAGATGCAGAAAAGTGCAGAAAGGTGAAAGATAAAAGAGGGTAGAAAAACGAGTGAAAACGAGTGAAAGAGCAGAGCGAGAGGAAGGGAAAATGAGCAGAAATAAGGCACAAAAGAGCAGAGATGCAGAAAAGTGCAGAAAGGTGAAAGATAAAAAAGGGTAGAAAAACGAGTGAAAACGAGTGAAAGAGCAGAGTGAGAGGAAGGAGACAGAGGTCCACTGGACCACCAGGGATGAGGTGCAGGGAAACCTGCGGGTGGAGGAGGGCCTCGATCACCAACACTCGAGAGTGCAGGGGCAGGCCTCACTTAATGGTGGAGCTGCGAGGGTGGGAGAGCAATTTCACTGACAATAAGTCAGTGGTCTTGCTCGCCTGTCCCCGCAGCGGCCGCCATTAAGTAGGGGTCGGGAGGGCTGGACAGCTGGGAGACGGGGAGGGGAGCTGGATTGGTCCGGTCGCGCTGGGGGGGAGGGGCCGCAGGGGCAGCAGCGGCGGGGAAAGGTAAAGGGAGGAAATAAGGGATAAAGAAAAAAGGGAAAATAAGCAGAAATAAGGCACAAAAGAGCAGAGATGCAGAAAAGTGCAGAAAGGTGAAAGATAAAAGAGGGTAGAAAAACGAGTGAAAGAGCAGAGCGAGAGGAAGGGAAAATTAGCAGAAATAAGGCACAAAAGAGCAGAGGTGCAGAAAAGTGCAGAAAGGTGAAAGATAAAAAAGGGTAGAAAAATGAGTGAAAACGAGTGAAAGAGCAGGGTGAGAGGAAGGAGACAGAGGTCCACTGGACCACCAGGGATGAGGCACAGGGAAACCTGCGGGTGGAGGAGGACCTCGATCACCAACACTCGAGAGTGCAGGGGCAGGCCTCACTTAATGGTAGAGCTGCAAGGGTGGGAGAGCAATTTCACTGACAATGAGTCAGTGGTCTGGCTCGCCTGTCCCCGCAGCGGCCGCCATTAAGTAGGGGTCAGGGAGGGCTGGACAGCTGGGAGGCGGGAGGGGAGCTGGATTGGGCCGGTCGCGCTGGGGAGGAGGTGCCGCGGGGGCAGCAGCGGCGGGGAAAGGTAAAGGGAGGAAATAAGGGATAAAGAAAAAAGGGAAAATAAGCAGAAATAAGGCACAAAAGAGAAGAGATGCAGAAATGTGCAGAAAGGTGAAAGATAAAAGAGGATAGAAAAACGAGTGGAAACGAGTGAAAGAGCAGAGCGAGAGGAAGGGAAAATGAGCAGAAATAAGGCACAAAAGAGCAGAGATGCAGAAAAGTGCAGAAAGGTGAAAGATAAAAAAGGGTAGAAAAATGAGTGAAAAAGAGTGAAAGTGCAGAGTGAGAGGAAGGAAACAGAGTGTCCACTGGACCACCAGGGATGAGGCGCAGGGAAACCTGTGGGTGGAGGAGGGCCTCGATCACCAACACTCGAGAGTGCAGGGGCAGGGGCAGGCCTCACTTAATGGTGGAGCTGCGAGGGTGGCAGAGCAATTTCACTGACAATGAGTCAGAGGTCTTGCTCGCCTTTCCCCGCAGCGGCTGCCATTAAGTAGGGGTCGGGGAGGGCTGGACAGCTGGGAGGGACTTTTGTGTAGGCAGCTACTGTGCTTTTGCCAGAATAGGCGTGTCAATGCCTCCATTCCCACCAAAAAATGGGCACAGCCTTTCTGCCCCACCAGGTGCATATGGGGGCAATAGCCCCTGATTTGCCACCCCGGGCGGTAGCAAACCCACTAGGCACCAGGGAAAATGTATTTCTTTGTGCAGGGCTGGGAGCTGCCCAGAATGGGAATGCCAATGCCCCCACATGCCCGAAAAATGGACACAGTTTTCTGCCCCCCCGGGCTGGCATATCGCAGCAATAGTCCCCTATCTTCCCTACGGGGGCAGAAAGCACACTAGGCACCAGGGATAATTTATGACTTTGTGCAGGGGTGGGAGCTACACTGAAGGGGGATGCTGATGCCCCCAACCCCCTAAAAAAATGGGAACTGTGCCAAAAAGTGGGGCAGATATGGGCAACAACCCTCCATATGCCCCCCATGGGGGTAGAATGCACACTAGACACCACAGACTATCTTTATCTTGAGTAGGGGTGGGGACTGACCAGAATCGGCATGTCAATGCCCCCTTCCCTCCAAAAAAATGGGCACATCAGCAAACATTTTAGGAAAACAACTAAATACCCGGGAAATTTTCTGTGTGTACATGTAAAGTGGGGTTTGGCTGATGGTCTGCATGTACTGGTGATTTGGCTAGCTGTGTGTGTCCTATATTTTGCTGAGGGCATGTGTGGACTTGTGCTTAGCTGGTGGTGTGTGAGGACTAGCGCATGCTGACAGTGTGTGTAGACTGATGCTTGCCTGAAGGCGTGAGTGGACTGGCGTTTGGCTGGCAGTGTGCATGGACTGACACTTGGCTGGTGGTGTGTGTGGATGGCACTTGTCTGTCGGTGTGCATTGGATGGCACTTGGCTGGTGAATTGTGCTTGGCTGTCAGTGTGTGTGGACTGTCACTTGGCTGGCAGTGTGTGAGGACTGGAACTTGACTGGTGGTGTGGCTATCATGGATCCCCAGCGTTTTCTCACCCAGAATCCTCTGCAAACCTCAAATTTAGCTAAAAAGTCACACTTGCCTCACGTCTCTGTGTGGGAAAGGTGAAGCATCACCACTCCAGCACAACTATATCCTACCACCCAGTGTTCCCCTCGATCTCCAGATAAAAATGGTGCTCAAAGCAAAGTCAGTCTAAAAACATTAAAAACCTGCCATTGTGGACAGGCTTTGGTACCCCTTCCATCTCTATACGTTTTTGGCCCTTCCATTTCGCAGGCACTTCGCTCACCCACACACATGAAGTATCAGTTTTATTGGGAGGCTGTGGAGAACACTGGGTGTTAGCAAGTTTGTGCTGGCACACTGATCCCATGCAGGAATGGGACAAAATTTGACTTTGTAGATAAATTTGAGATTTACAGAGGATTATGGGTAAGAAAACACTGGGTGATCCATGCAAAACACATCTCCCAAACTCCTCTGGATGTCTAGTTTTTAGAAATATCTGTGCTTGGTAGGTTTCCCTAGATGGCCGCCAAGCCCGGGAACGAAAACCCAGGTACCCCCTATCTATCACAAAACAACCTGTGTTTTGGTCCTGGGCTTGGCAACCTTATAGGGAAACCTACCAAGCCCAAATGAAATCTGTGCCAGCACTGTGATCTCACAACTTTCCCACACAGAAATGTGAGGAAAATGTGATTTTTATTAGCTAAATTTGAGATTTGCAGGAGATTCTGGGAAAGAAAGCGTTGGGGAACCCACACAAGCCACACCTCCTTAGACTCCCCTGTGAGTCTAGTCTTTAGAAATGTCTGGATTTGGTAGGTTTCCCTAGATGGCCACCGAGCCCAGGACCAAAGATGCAAGTTACTGCTTTTCAAAACCAGATCGCTTTATGATAGATAATTTTGATGTTTCCACAATACGTTTGTGGCTGTTTCCTGTCGTGGGCAGTAGACCAGCCCAAAGTAGTGAGGCACCATTTTTATCAAGAGGATGGGGGAATGCCGGGTCGATGGAAGGGTGTGACTCCTCACAGATTCAAGAACTTTCCATTTTAGAAATGTGAGGAAAATGTGTTTTTTAAGTCAAAGTTTTAGGTTTGCAAGGGATTCTGGGTAAAAAAACATGATAAGAGCCATGAAAGTCAGCCCACTCTGGATACCCTTGGGTATCGAGGTTTTAAAAATGTGCAGGTTTTCCTAGCTGCTGGCTGAGCTAGGGCCCAAAAACCACTGCTAGGCTCATTGCAAAACAAAGGGTCAGTTTTCAGTGGAAAAATGTGAGGTGTTCATGTTGCATTTCGAGACGTTTCCTCTCACGGGCACAAGGCCTACCCATCCAAGTAAGGAACCATTTTAATTGGGAGACTTGGGGTAATGCTGGGTGAATGGAAGTTTGTAGCTCCCTGCAGATTCCAGAGCTTTTCATCACAGTATTGTGAGGAAAATGTATTTTTTACACAAATTTTGGGCTTAATTCACAAAGGTAAACGTACACTTTTGTGTAAGTTTACGATTGTTTGGTATTCACAAAGAGATTTACTAGAAGTATCTTTGGGGCCAATTCACAGAGCTAATCTGAGACAAAATCCTAAACTTACTACTTCTGGTATTCACAGAAATCACTTACGACTCCTGGGTCCGATTCACAAAAGTAATCTTAGACAAAATCCTAAATTTACGACTTTCGGTATTCACAGAAGGCATTTAGGAGTACTAAAGTTAGGATTCCTAACTTTACTACTCCTAAATGCCTATTGTGAATACCGAAATTCGTAAGTTAGGATTTTCCTCAGTTTCGGAGTAGTAAAGTTAGGAATCCTAACTTTAGTACTCCTAAATGCCTTCTTTGAATACCAAAAGTAGTAAAGTTAGGATTTTTCTCACTTTAGGAGTAGTAAAGTTAGGAATCCTAACTTTAGTACTCCTAAATGCCTTCTGTGAATACCGAAAGTTGTAAAGTTAGGATTTTGTCTCAGATTACTTTTGTGAATCGGGCCCTTTGTTTTTTTACAAGGGATACTGGATAACAGAACTTTGTGGGAGTCACACAAGTCATCCAAACCTGGATTTTCCTGTGCATCTAGTTTTAAAAAATGTACCAGTTTCCTAGATTTCCCTAGGTACCGGCTGAGCAAGGACCCAAAATCCACAGCTAGACACATTGCAAAAAGAGGGTCAGTTCTCAGTGAAAAAATGTGATGTTTTCACGTTGTGTTTTTGGACGTTTCCTGTCACAAGCACTAGGCCTACAGAAGAAAATAACATTCCTAGGCAACAATGGACTTAGTGAATATCAAGTCCTAAACATGACACATTATTGATCGAATAGACTCAGTGTACTAACAAAAGGTTAAAATATTGATCATTTTATTCATATTGGTTAAAAATTTGGATATACAGATCCATACCTACACAAAACTGACACCACATAAGAATATCACAAAAACATAAATTCTAAGACTGTAAACAGACTAAAATACACAAAACGAATAAGCTAAATAGCATGATGTGCAACAACACAAAAAGTGGTTCAAAAATTGTTGTTTTTGGTAGACAGATGTTCATTTTCTATGCGCGTTTCGGCGTACTGGACGCCTTCTTCAGGAAAAGCCACATAAATTCTTGGGAGTTGATTGGGTGAAAACTCAAACTGTCGGAAACGCAGGCTGATGTACAGAATAAAAAACTTGAGGGAAATCGCCCTTCAAAAGTAGCTGATACAGATGGTGATTCGCAGCTTTAAGTCTGATCAAGATATCTTGATAATAACTGATATGGCTAAAACTTCTCAAAATCCATGTTCATAATAAAATCGAACAGGAAAGGTGCTTGAGTTCAAGTCACTAATAAGATGGCAATTTATACAAGAAGGAATCACGTAAATGTTCTGTAACTGTATTAATTCGTATCTGGATATTTAATTCAGGTCTTGAATTATGGATGTAGCAAATAATAAATTCCACTAGGCCTATCCACACTAGTGAGGTACCATTTTTATAGAGAGACGTAGGGGAACACAGCATCATAGAACAAGTGTTATTATTGACTGTCTTTCTCTGCATTTGTGCTTTCCAAATATAACACAGTGTATAAAAAGAAGTCAATTTGAAAAATGACCTCTAATTCACATGCTAGATTGGGTATGCACAAATTCAGAGATGTGCAAATAACCACTACTTCTAAACTCCATATCGTGTTCCCATTTAAAAAAATACATAGGTTTACTTGATACCTATTTTTCACTCTTTATATTTTACCAAATGAATTGTATACCTGGTAAACTATGAAAAACGATCGCAAGATGCAACTCAGTTATTGGCCCTGGGTACCTTGGGTTCTTGGCGACCCTACAAGCCTTATATATCTCAGCAACCAGAAAGATGCAGCAGACATAACAGTATATTTCTTTCAAATATCTGCCATAGATAGAAGAAGTTACAGGTGAAAATGTAGGCACAAATGATAGTTTATTTCAACTCAATTTCAATATTGTTGTTTTATTCAACTGTTACTTTCTACAGAAAAACCTTGAAGGATCTCCACAAACAACACCTTGCTGAATTCAGGCTTTTGCCTACTTTTCATAAATGTATAGCTTTCCAGGATTCATTATTGGCTTCACACTATTTCTACCACTAAATGGAATAAGGGTTAAAAGCACAAAAAATAGGAAGAATTTGCAGGAGAAAACCAAAGATGCTTTTTTCTGCAGAACCTTTTTCCCCATTTTTCCTCAAAAACTAAAATGTAGCTGTATTTTGGCTAATTTCTTGCTCCCCTCCAAGGGAATCCACAAACTCTGGGTACCTATAGAATTCTCAGGATGTTTTCCTCCAGTCAGCAACTCCCATTCTGGAACCCAGCACCAAAATTACAACACCCCAATATTCTACCCTAAGCCCACAACAATCAAAAAGCCCAACATTAGGGAAATAATTATAAAAAATATTGGGGCATACTAGGCTGTGTGGTATCCTGAGCAGTGGCGCTGGCGGTTGGCGCCTCCTCTCCTGCTGTTTCTAGACCCGTATCAGCAAAGTCCCTCTTTGTGCCCTTGGAAAATAGATCAGTGCTTCAGTAAATCTCCACAAAATTATTATGACAGGCAAACGCAGTAACATTGTTCATCTATATAGTAGATCGCATATAGTACCAGTTTTGAGTTGATTGACTATCGTTGAGTTGCTGATACTATTCCAAATTTCCTTAACAAAAACTACATGAGGATCTAATGCATTGCAGTTAATGGTCGTTGACTCTATTCTCATTTCCCAACCCCCTTGATTGACCAAATCAGTCTCCCTTTTTTGCAATGTATAGATGCACCCTACACATCACTGTGAAATAACTTGGAACTGTACGAGCTACATAAAAAAAGACACAGACAGAATATGCTACTCACTGATATCACGGATTCACTATGGTGACAAGAGGATAATCTGCAATGGCTTCTTAATTAATCAGCCAAAGTCAGCACCAATGATGAGCATGATTAGGTAGCGCTGAGCAACTGCCTAGCAGAAACTAGAAACTGTGTCATATAATAATAATCCAACGTAAACTAAATGTAACTTACCCCTGAGTGTGAGCAGCATGTTATTTGGAATTTTGTTTTAGCACTGAGGAACACAAACACACCAAATAATTAATACTCACTGAGCTCCGGATTCTCAATGCCTAGGAGGTGGATGGGGCAGGGCCAAGATATCCGCCCATGGTGTGTCGGATGATGGAACGCGCGCCCAGCCTGGCTAATACACCGCATACACCAGTGCACCCTTCCCCAGTGCAGCTTACACTCCTGACGGGGTATCTGCTGCTAAGCCTGCTGCCAGCATGGAGGGAAGGCGGCGCTGCACAAAAAAACTAGTGCTGTCACCTCCTTCTCGCTAAAGATCGATCAGGCTGCACACCCGGGTGCCGATGCGGCCATCAAGGAAGAATACCCTCTGCTATGGTGCTAGGTGGGGTGAAGAAAGATGAGAAAAGAAGGTGAAGGAAGGAAAGGAATGAAGAAATAAGGAAGCAAGGGAAAAATAAACAAAATACGAAAAGTCCAAAAACACCATAAATTCTTTTTAAAAAACGTAAAATACACAAACACAAAGACACACACTAATGTAATAAATATTAAATGAGGGATAGATAACTTTTCAAAGGGGGGAGGGGTATTCAGATAAAAGAGGAATTGAAAATTAGGCCCAGCACCATAACAGGTAGCAGAAAACCAGCAGTGGGTAGCTCGAAAAACTACTAACAGAAGTTTACATATTTTTCTAGTCATAACCCGTTAGACCCAGTTTCTTTTTATTTTAAATTGACTATTTCCCCTGCGAAGAAAAATATCCTGACCCAAACAAAAGTAATCCATTCAGACTCATTAATTTCCCAGGTGTCCATACAGGGTTTTGGAAAGATAACATTGAGTTAAAATCAATTTGAAGAACATGAAATTGGCAAGTCCAGGGCAATGGAGTTTTGTTTAGAGCTTGTCTAATTCCTATACAAATCTTTATCTGAACAAGACAATGCAGAAAACCACTTGTCTGGTGTTGGCTATAATTAAAGACATGAATAATCCTAACATTCCCTCTTTTGCATATTTTCACAATTGGCAACAATTTGTAAATTTCTAGAACAGCACAACAACATGATACAGAATGGTACATAATATACTTCACTTTCAGGTTCAGGCGGGTGGCTATCATGGCGAGTAGACACTAATCGTTTTCATTCATGTTTTTTAAACACCACAAAGGGTTTCAAAGCAAGCAGACCTGACTCCTGATATGTTCGGACACAACACTCAGGAGTGGTTACTTCCTACGGTGTAGGAAAGCTATGACAAAAATGGTTACAACATTCAACGTTATCTGCAGTTAAGGAACACTTATTTCTTCTTTTGGATGACATGAATTTACAAGATTTCTTGTTGAGTACAAAATCATCATGTTCTAAATGTTTCCTATATGCAATATATAATGACATTTGGAATACTTCCTGGTAGGAAGTTGCTAACATTCTGAGAGAAATTGACAGGGCTAATTTATTTGGAGAAGGCTTTAGATGTTGTGGATAATCGCATGATCACATTGTCAATGCACATTTATTCTCTAAATAGCATCATTTCATCTTCTGTCCGTATAATACAGAATGACATGTCTCTTCTCCTTCATGGACAAAGTCAGCTGAGTTTAATTAAGGGATTGAGTTGGACATTGTAGTTTTAAAATGAAATTGCGTGCCGTGGCAATACCTAAATGTGACTAATTTATTTTTGCCATACAATTTAAAACCCACTCAAAAAATTATACCTATTTCAATGTTCCATTTTACATCTTGTTTAAAAAACTTTCAAGTAGGCAGATATGAGGCGCCAAGGGAAAGATTTTTTCACTAAACCTGGGTTATTTATTCCATTTACAGTTGTCAGAATGGAGAAAGTGAAGTATTTCTCAGAGGACATTAATGTGATACTTCGTTTGGCCATTCAGTAGTCTGTAAAAAGGTCACGGTTCATGCTGCGTGCAATGCATCAATGGCCAATTTGGCTTGTTATCTGAAGCTGCCCTAATTCAGCCACTACTCACATTACTTGAAGTGAGTCCGAACAACTAAGTTGGTTGTGGGATGAAACCGGGAGTACCATATGTGGTGACGGTTTCCAGGATCGTTCCAATCTGCATACACAGTGAAGGAAGCTACAGTATTTTTAATATTGATTTGATAAGTTATCCTCTGCTAACGTCAGATTTAGCTAAGAAATCACATGTTCCTCACATTTCTGGCAGGACTCACCACACCGGCACACATTTACTAACACCCAGTGTTCACCTTGTTCTCCCTATTAAAATGGTACCTCACTTGTGTGAGTGCCCAAAGTAGAATCAGCCTAAAAACATAAAATAAATTGTGCTTATCAACACGCTGTGATATCCCCTTAATCTCTACATGTTTTTGTCCCTTCCCTGTCGCAGGCACTTGGCCCATCGACACAAGTGAGGCATCTTTTTACTCATGATATCGAGGAGAATGCTGAGTTGTAGGTATTTAGTGCTGGTGCAGTGATCCTACACAGAAATGTGATTTATTAGCTAAATTTGAGGTTTGCATGGGATTCTGATAGAAAACATTGAGGGATCCACGCAAGCCAGACCTCCATTAACTCTCCCCGAGTGTCTAATGTTTGGGTTTGGTAGCTTTTCCTAGATGGCCGCCATGCCGGGGGCCAAAAACGCAAGTTACCCCTTTGCAAAACCAAGTAGTTTTATGATGGATAATTTGGATGTTTCCACAGTATGTTTTGGGCCCTTCCCTGCCTGTTGCGGGTACTTGTCCGACCCACACAAGTGAGGTAGCATTTTTATTGGGAGACTTGTGGGAATGAAGGGTCATAGAAAATGTGTGCCATTGAGGTGACTCCTTTCAAATTCCAGAACTTTCCTTGACAGTAATGGGGGGAAAATGTTTTTTTTTGTCAATGTTTGAGGTTTGAAAGGGATTTTGGGTAAAACATGTGAAGAGAGTCATGCAAGTCTGCCCACCCTGGATACCCCTCTATGTCTAGTTTTAAAAAATGTACAGGTTTGCTAGGTTTCCCTAGCTGCCGGCTGAGCAAGGGCCCAAAATCCACAGCGAGGCTCATTGCAGAAAAGGGTCCGTTTTCAGTGGAAACATGAGATAGGTCCATGTTGCATTTTTGGCAGTTTTCTCTCACGGGCACTAGGCGTACCCATGCAATTGAGGTACCATTTTTATCAGGAGACTTAGGGTAATACAGGGTGAATGGAAGTTTGTAGCTCCACACAGATTCCAGAACTTTCCATCACAGACATTTGAGGAAAATGTTTCTTTAGACAAATTATGTGGTTTGCAAGGGATTCTGGGTAAAAAACATGCAGAGAGCAATATCCTGGATTTCTCTAGGTGTATAGTTTACAATTATGTACAGGTTTTCTGGGTATCTATAGATGCCGGCAGAGCTAGGGCCGACAACCCATAGCTAAGCACATTGCAAAAAAGGGTCAGTTTTCAGTTGAATAATGTAATGTGTCCACGTTGCATTTCGGGCCCCTTACTGTCACAGAACTATGCCTACCCACACGTCAGGTATAATTTTTATTGGGAGACTTTGGGCAATGCTGGATAGAAGGAAGTTTGCGGCTCGCCTCCGATTGCAGAACTTTCCAGCACAGAAATGTGAGGAAAATGTGTTTTTAAGACAAATTTGAAGGTTTGCAAGGGATTGTAGGTAACAGAACCTTGTGAGAGTCACACAAGTCACTCCCTCCTCGATTCCCCTGGGTGTATAGTTTTAAAAAATGTACAGGTTTTCTAGGTTTCCCTAGATGCTATCTGAGCGAGTGCCCAAAATCCACAGTTAGGCACATTGCAAAAAAAGTCCGTTTTAAGTGGGAAAATGTGATGTGTCCATGTTACGTTTTGGGATGTTTCTTGTTGTGGACAGTGGGACTGTCCACAAAAGTGAGGTACCATTTTTATTGGGAGACTTGTAGAAATGTTGGATGGAAGGAAGTGTGTGGCTGCTAGCAGATTCCAACACTTTTCATCACAAAAATGTGAGGAAAATTGGGAGAGCCACACACACAAGTCACCATATCCTGGATTCCACTGGATGTCTACTTTTAAAAAATGTACAGGTTTGCTATTTTCCCCTAAGTGCCGGCTGAGCTAGGGCCAAAAAATCACAGATAGGCACATTGCAACAAAAGGGTCAGCTTTCAATGGAAAAATGTGATGTGTCCTTTTTGTGTTTTGGGCCATTTCCTGTTTCGGGCACTAGGCCTACCCAAACAACTGAGGTACCATTTTTATTGAGAGGCTTAGAGGAATACAAAATAGTGTTAGTACAAAATAGTGTTAGTACTAGGCCTGGGTGGTGAACTCCGCTCCAGTTGCGGAGTTTGTGGAGTTTTATGCACTCCGCGGAGCTCGCGGAGTGCATAAAACATCGCTTTGCGTAGTGCAGTGGAGTTTTTTCCCTGCTCGCGCTCGCAAGCGGTAAGTTTACGAGCGCGAGCTGCAGCTCCGGTAGAATTTTAACCCATGCGGCAGGAAAACCAGCACGAACAGCAGTTCGCAGTGCATTCCGCACCTTGCGGAACTTGGCTGAGCTTTTTTGTCACTTCACGGAGTTCTGCGCAGCAAAACTACACAAACTACGCCCAGGCCTGGTTAGTACTGACTGTTTTTCTCTGCATTTGTGCCTTCCAAATATAATATAGTGAGTAAAAAAAAAGTCATTTTGAAAAATGACCTTTAATTCACATGCTAGTATGGGTATCCACAAATTGATAGGTGTGCAAATAACCACAACTTCTAAACTCTATATCTTGTTCCCATTTCGGAAATACAAAGGTTTCTTTGATACGTATTTTTCACTCTTTGTATTTTACCATACGAATTGCTGTATAGCTAGTACACAATGAAAAACCATTGGAAGGTGAATCTCAATTATTGACTCTGGGTACCTCAGGTTCTTGGTGTACTTACAAGCCCTATATATACCCGCAGCCTGAAGGCTCCAGCATACGTAATGGTATATTGCTTTAAAAAATCTGCCATAGTTAGAAGAAGTTACAGCTGAAAAAGTAGGCACAAATGGCAGTTGTTTTTCAACTCAATTTCAATATAGTTGTTTTATTTCAACAGTTTTTTTCTAAAGGAAAACCTTCAAGGGTCTACACAAATGACACCTCGTAAATTCAGAATGTTTTAAAACTTTCCAGAAATGTATAACTTTCTAGGATTCATTATTGGTTTCTTACCCATTTCTACCACTATATGAAAGGGGGTTGAAAAAGCACAAAAAATAGACAAAACTGTGTGGAACAATTTGATTTCTAACAAAAGTCTGCCCGTTCCTGAAAGCTGGAAAGATGGTGATATTACCACTGCAAACCCTTTGTTGATATAATTTTTACCCCCACAAACTAAATGTATCTGTATTTTGGCTAATTTCTTTGTCCCCATCAAGGGAATTCACAAACCCCTGGTACCTTTTGAATCCTCAGGATGTTGGAAAAAAAGGACCCAAATTTGGCATGGATACCTTATGTAGACACAATATTATGGGGCCTAAGTGCAAACTATGCCATTTAGCCAAAATAAGGCTTAGCACAAGGGGGGAAAAGCCTAGCAGTTAAGGGGTTATTTCAACTGAAAGCCATATTGTTTCAAAAGGACGTCTCTTTAACATCTGCCAGAGAGATGTTTGATCTCCAAGTTGCAAGGTTTTCCTCTGAGATACAATCGCTACTGCGCACAAATCTCCCACTACGTTTTGGGGAACTTGAGCACTGCATATTTAATGCTTCAGATACTGCAGGTGTGGTACACTTTTTTAAAGCGATTTTATCTGGCTATGTCAGAACATTTCAAACTTGTATTCAAAGTGATTCTGTCAATTATACACTCTCTGGTTTCGATTTCAGGAATACCGTTAGTGGTATTCCTGATTGTTGGAATTTTGGTGCCATTTTTGCTGCTTCGTAATGGATCTTTCATCTCGAGGTCAAATGGTGATCGAATGACCACACGTCCTGCTGTGTCGTGAATAGTGTGATATAGTACTTTGGAGTGTCTTTACTTCAGGAACTGAATGGCAACTGGTCTTTGTCCTTTCTACCTATATGATTACATTGCACACAGCCCGTGCTACGCTGTCTATTATGCACTTTTGGGTGTGCACTGGATCTTTGCCTTGCAATGTAATTGGTTCAGTCTAAATATGTAGATCTGCAGGTGCGTCAGTTAAGGGCTCCTCTTCAGTGTTGCCTATGAGACTACCATTGCTGCAAGATGTGTAATATGAGCCATTCCTGGATGCTTCTGCTCATGGAATCTTGAATCCTGGAACCTCATCTGTGATTATACTGCTGGCTGGCACACCATCACCGGCTGCTGATTGATCTGGATATTGTTTGTTCTTTGGAACTTGCAGTCAGGGACATTTTGTAAACATCATCTGTGGATGTGGGTCCATTTTGGATCCTAATGACTCTCTGAACATAGAAAACATTACAGGAGCCTCCTAGATTTTAATATGGTAGTTTGTTTTTATTCAAATTGACATGTTATTCATTTTTAATTATTGTGTGTCTTTAATTGGCATTTTTAATGCATTTTAGCTTTTATTCACTTTTATTATAAAAAGTGGATTTAATATTAATTTTTATTATTCTGAATGCAGCACATTTCTTAGAAAGCATTTTATCATGTCATTCGTGCATTTTGTCTAAGGGTAAGGAACATTGAAAGCAATGCCCTTTCACTTAGTTGTCCGGTTGGAGACAGCTCTGAGTATCAAGACAAACAATTACATTGGTGCTGCAGCTTTTAAACAGTGTGATTGGAACTGTGTTTTATTATATAAACCGCCTCTGAGCCAAATTATACAGGAAGAACTTTGGCTGAGATTGTCCTGGAATGCTGTGCCTGAGATGGAGCCCTGCTGACTCCAGCCTTCACCCTGCACATAATAGTAGCCTGCTCTACATCAGTTTGGCTTCCTTATATAATATACATAACCATGGGGGCAGTATTGTCCCAAGAGATCTGGCAGAGGGTACTCCCACTATGCTCTCAATAGTGTAGGTAGTATTAGGATAGGAGTATACATATAATAATAATCACACTGTAATGTTATAATGGTTAAACTGTTTATCTTTGTCACCATTCTTGTAGTGCTGGTTACATAATTCGTAATTCATGTATGCTTTATTTCGACAACTGGTGTCATAAAAGCCATATGAAACATTTTATATGGTAATAAAAAGAGTACAAAATAAGCAAATAATACAGCAGCACAATAAAAAGCAATATACACAGATGATCCATGAAAGTACACTATTGCACCCTCAGCGAAGGATGCAACTGCCAAAAGCTGCTAGGTAAAACTATTATACAGTTCATCAATTAAAACATGGGTAAAATACAATACAAAAGTTCAGAAGAAAGCATGCCAATCCTTCATAATATGGACCTTGTGTGTGGGGGCCTTGTTATGGGCCCAATGTAGAACCCCCAATACACACCTAGTTATAATAGATTAAACACTCAATGGAATGACAACAGGGAAGAACAAATATAAAGTGCATGTGCATGAAGTGTAAACTCAGTGCATGGCTAAGCGTCCTTCAAACAATGCGACAATATCATCTCAGTTTCAATTAATATGATGTTAGGCCACTCTTGACAAAGCTTTTCGTCTGATTAGCCATGCGTGACTGAGAAACTTGGCCATGCTGCACACAAAATTTGGTCTGGGGTCAGACCTAAGAATGTGCAGGGCTACCCGTTGGTCCTGTGTGCCCAATTGTCGGCAAATTGGTTTTAACCACTTGAACCTCGGAGCGGTATATGTCGGACAAGCAAACATAACATGTGCAACACTTTCCATCGGGCCCTGCAGCATAGGCAATCCTGTAATGTTTGTTTGGGTGGGTACCATTTGCAGTTGTCGCTCAGACAGGAAGTGTGCTGAACCTAAAATGGATATACAGCATTCTGTCCCTCGGGACCTGAATTAAGTCTAAATAGGGCTCTAGGCATCTAGTCTGCTTATGTAAATAAAACTCTGCTGTCAATCTGCCCACATTGGGTTTGCGGAATTCCTGGCAGTCCACACAATCCCAATACAACCGTGTCAGCTCCTCCTTGCTTAGTGGTTCTTGCCTATCCCAATATGCTTGGAGTCCCAGGGCTGACATTGTTTTCTTGACATTTGAGATCCATCCTATTTTGCGGCCAGCGTCTATTCGTGTGACCTCAGAAAGTGATTCAGCAAACTTAGAGAGCTTGGGGTCCGCCTAATGCGAGCCCAAAATAGCAGTGGGCGCAGGCTTGCTGTGTCGCCAATCGACCGCCAGACCATATCAAGCATTAAAGTTGTAAGTGGAATAGATTGGGACAACATCGCCAGGTCCCTAAGGAACTTATGTTTGGATCTGCGGAGGTCGTCAACATTGTCAAATCCCCGTAGTTCGGTCCATAAAGAGCTGTGCTAACTGCTTTGGTGTCGTAAACCGATAGGGCTGGGGCAACTGGCCTGCCTTATGAGGAACGATGTTCCTTCCCAAGTGTTCCGGTGACTCGGTTATGCCCCATCAGCATCTTTGCTAGGTGGGGCCTCCATGACATTTTGTCAGAGAGTCGGACACCAAGATAGTCGGATGGTGCCGACTCTTTCTAAGGATGTTCCACCCAGCAAAAGATTGCTTCTAAATGATTTGTGGGGGTTAAATGCCATAAGCTTGGTTTTTGAAGTATTGATGACCAGCCCCCGGGAAACGCATAAAGTTGGAACCTATTGAGTAATATTTGCAGCCCTGCTTGGGTCTTAGACACCAGCAGGGTGTCATCAGCAAACAAGAGGGTCAGTACCTTATCACCCGCCAGACTTGGTGCGTCGGCTGGGTCTTCTTTCAAAAAACGACTCACCCCCTTCATATATAAGGGGAACAGGGTGGGAGCCATAACACAGCCCTGTCGGACACCCCTGTTAACAGGGATCTGCTCTGTCAGCTGACCTTGTGCCTCCCATCTAACCTGAGCGTAATTACCCTCATGGAGCAGGACCAACAGGTTAAGGATAAGAGGGGGGATGCCTATTTCTCTAAGTGTCTGCCACAACTTGCTCCTGGGGACCAAGTCAAAGGCAGTCTTTAAATCAATAAATGCGAGATAAAGACTGCCCTTGCCGATTACCACTATTTTCCAGTAGATAAGAAGCAGCCTAAACACCTGATCAATCATTCCAGTACTAGGCCGAAAACCAGCCTGGTACTGAGAGAGAAGGGCTCCATCTTCTGCCCATAGTTGTATCCTCTGCAGCAGGACTCTACCGAAGACCTTCTGCAATACATCTATCAAACTAATTGGTCTGTAATTTGAGGGGTCTTCTCTGGCACCCTTTTTGTAGATTGGAACCACCTCAGTGCCCTTCCAAGACCCCGGTACTGGCTATAGCGTTGGCCAAAAGAAGGATGTAGCGTGCCCAATTTGAGATGTCTGCAAGGAATAAATCGCCAGTCAGACCGTCTGGTCCAGCTGCTTTAGAGGGCACTATTTTCCCTATCACAGCCTCAATCTCGGCCATGTCAAATAACTCGCTATCAGCC
The DNA here is from genome assembly GCA_963921515.1 of Calotriton arnoldi. NCBI lineage: Eukaryota > Metazoa > Chordata > Amphibia > Caudata > Salamandridae > Calotriton > Calotriton arnoldi. The sequence continues at coordinate 719,661 of CAWUFW010005253.1, forward strand.
CTGGGGAGTCCATAAGAGTCACATAGCTCCACTAGTGGCATTTCCTCGGGTATAGAGTAGAGCTTCCGTAAGTGGTCATGCCATTCCTGGCCTGTGATGTGATTAGGAGGTGAGCACCTGTCTTGTTATCCTGGGTAAATAGGGTCCAAAATAAGTTGATGTCCCTGGCTAAACTTGCTTCCCTCAGTTGTTGCCAACAGGATTCATCCCATGATGTCGTTGCCTGATGCAAAGCAGCTCTATAGCTCTTCCTAGCAGCTTTAATCGAAGGGCCATTCTTTTCTTTGATTGCTGCAGCTAGGAGCAATCGTTTGCGCCTGCAGTCTTTTGTATACCTAGAGTGGGGCCCTTTTGATGGGGGCCCCACTCTTGGCTTGTTGCCCAGATTGGGGGCTAGGAAGTAAGCGCTCATTCGTTGCACTGTACGAGAATGGACCATGGGCACATCCACCAGTCCCCTTGTGTCAGATGTTACATCCTGGAGTTCTGCTGTACTTAAGGCCAGGACTTGTCGTATGCCAGCGATCTTAGATTCTTTCAGGGCTACCTTACGCCATTTTAAGAATCTATTGCAATTAGAGGGAACGATATCTCTAGTAGTTAGGGGTAAGGTGCTCTCGAGATGGCAAGAGACTTCCCATAAGGGTTTCAAGATTGCGCAAAGGGGATTGTGGTCGCTATCTGTGGTGATACCCACACTCATGTCTATCAGGTCTCCCCAGAGCTTTACATCTAAAAGGATATAATCAATGCGTGACGGCAGCTAACTCTGTTATAAGTGTTTGCGCCCTGTCTGTCTGATGGTGTTCTTCCATTTGCTGCCCTCAGGTCGAACTCTATGGTAAGGGCATTGAGTTGGAGCGCCAACTGGGTCCATCTTTCGACTGGGGGTAAATTTAGTGGGGGGACAGCCCATTTGTTATCATCGTCCTCAACTCCTAACAGGTCCTCTCTATCCAAGGGCTCAAAGGTGCAGTTAAAATCTCCTGCCACCACAACTCTAGAGTGAGGCAAACGGCTGACTAGACTTTCATCCAATGCTGAAATGATGGATGAGGATCTGCCCCCTTTGGTCCCCCTCACATAGACATTAAACAATTCGATTATACCCCCCCCTGGGCCCCCTGATGCTGATTCTCAAGATGTCTGGGCTGGGACTTGATGGACAAGTTATTCGACGGCCCAGAGCGATGTTCACCCAAATAATCAGTCCCCCTGACGGGCGCCCTCTCCCTACAGTTGTTGCTGGAGACTAGAAGCAAGCATAACCTGATTTATATAGGGGGACCAGCCTCCATGTCTCTTAGAAGATACATATGTCAAAACCCTTTATTAGTTTGTTCCAGTGGGGGGTTGACAATTTACTGCTTAGCCCCGCCACATTCCACAATATTATCTTCAGCTGATGGTGTAATGCTGAGCCAGCTGCAATATTTCTAGGTTGAATACCTTCGCTAGATAAAGCTTGGGGTGGTACCTGAGTATTTGAAGATGTAGAATAGTCTGCACCCCCGTCTCCCATTTGTTGGTAGAAAGGCTGCTTGGTCCTGTGTCCCCCCGGAATCTATCTTCCTTTGGGTCAGATACGATGCAAGGGACCTGAATACTGGGAAGATTAACCATGCAATTTGAAGGGCTCGTATGTGATCCGGGGTACGGTAGGGGCTCGCTCTGTAGTCAGTCATTAGCCTTTAGTAAAGTGCAACCGGCTGAGGGAATAAATGGGTGCGGGTGGCTTGCCTGCTCTGGTTGACAGGTGGAAATCGCCTAAACTGTATTGAGGAGGTTTCAGGAGAGCAGGTACGAAATTCCAGGCAAGAAGGTTTTCAGCCAGATCAACTCTGTTGAAAGTGAGCTAGATACAGTAGAGTGGTTGAGCTGGAGAAGTACGCCTCCGAGCCCTGGTGATATCATCTCATATTACTGAGTGACATCCCCTAACATGGCGAATCCAACGAATGGCTTTGTTGGTCAGGGAATCTTCGTTCTCAAAGCCATTCATTGTTCCAAGCTTAGGGACATTAATCATGTGGATTCTCAGGGCTTGGGGCAAATAGGGGGTGTCCAGGTGGTTCGGCTGGTGTTGGGCGCTGCATAAAGAGTGCTGAGCCTGGGATAGAGAAGTAGATTTGGTGCAATTTACAAGGTCCTGCCTGGCTGCATTGTTATGGCGGCCATTATGGGGATGTATATTGAGGTTATTTGGACCCTTGGCCACAGGAAAAAGTGGGGCTTGCTTATGAATTGAGGCAGAGGGGGGGAGTATAGTAGGACCATAGGCGATGGTCACCCTGCCATGAGTAGCTGCCTCATACGTCATGTGATGGTCATGACGAGGCTGTGAATGATGTCCTGCCATTAAGTTAACATGCTGTGAGCAGGGCAAATCTTTTTGCAATATTAGTTTAACCAAGGTGGTAAGGCCTTCAATCATGGATCTCATGGTCCCTATTTCAGATCTGAGCATATTAATAAGTTGGTGCATGTCCTGGGGTTCTAAATTGGGCCTTGAACCGATCCCTGCACTAGGTGCGAGAGACGGCAGAGGCATATCATCCATATGGTCATCGGGCAGGTCCAGCAAGGGTAAAAACCTGTTTGAGCAGGGAATAGCGTGTCGGGGCTGTTGAGTGTTAATACCAGGAGGGTTGATAGGGGATTAGGAAGTCCTTACTATATCTGATGGTACCTCAGAGTTGGATATGGGTTCCCCCTTTCAGGGAGGTTTATGAAACATTGCTGGAATGGTAGACGAGCGGCATGGGCTAGTGGATCGAGTGGATCGGGAGGGGGATTGACCAGGAGTGGAGCGCATAGTTGGTTCGACCACTAGAATACCTTCGCACTCGCTAATAAGGGTGTCTATTCAGTCGAGGACACAGTTACTACCTGCGTGTTTCAATGACTTCCTGGCCTTTTTACCTTTAACAACCTGGCCATTGCCACCACCACCTCCGTTTCCCTCCATGGTTTTTGTCTTCCCCATCCTTCTGGGTCGCACACAAAAAAGGCTGTTTGACAAAAAAAATTAAAGACAATAAATAAACCAAGTAACTTATGCTCAAATCGTTAACTGGGGTCAAAACGATATTCGGACAGTAGTCAGGTGGCGTTGACATGCAACCCTAAGATGATTTACGGTCAATGGGGTTTCACCTAGTCTCTACACAAGCAAAGAAAGTGAATAAACACAGTACCTCAGGGAGCAGGTGCCAGTCCGCAGCGCAGTCCAAAAGACAGATGAAAGGGGGGTGGCCCAGCCCTGCCTCTTCCTTGCAATGACAGGCACGGCCCGGGCACGCACACGCATGTCCCGCACTGCGGGAGCCCGCAGCTGTTTTTGGAGCACCTCCGGGCGCGATGAGGTGACGTGGGCACCTGCTAGCCACAGGGAATGCTGGCGCTGGTGGTCCTGTGGTCCCCCGGTCTCAGGCCCAGCAACAAGGAGGCAAGCAGCTGGCAGCAGGCGTCCCGCACTGCGGGCGCCCGCAACTGTTTTTGGAGTGCCTCCTGGCGCGATGAGGTGACGTGGGCGGCTGCTAGCCGCAGGGAATGCTGGCGCTGGTGATCCTGTGGTCCCCCGGTCTCAGGCCCAGCAACAAGGAGGCAAGCAGCTGGAATGCTGATTACAATACTTTGCTTCAACCTACTAATAATTGCAGCTCAGGCTTTCTACATAAGAATACAAATGTTTTAATGAATAATTGCAAAGCAAATTTGCATCTTTCTTGTGTGTACCTTGGCCATGCCTGAGTAAAAACAAAAGTGTGGATCTGTTTACAGAATTTCCTTGGGGAATTAGAGTGGTCATTTTCTGAGGTTGCAGATTCCATCTGGTACCTTGGTAAGGTTAGGGGTCCAGATGGGGGACCCTGAGCTAACTAGAAATTAGGCCAACATACCCTGATGAAATGTGTGGCATCATCCCTATGTTCTGATGGTTATTTTGTCCAGATACACAGTCGTACTTAATTTGTAGGAGCTGTATGACAGTGGCCAATCTCCAACTACCATCCCCCCATTTCACCTTGCTCTCATGGAATGCTGAACCCAACATTCCACAAGAGCAGAGGTGGCATCCAGAACACAACCCCAGCACCTGCACACCAAGATACAAAACCGTCCTTCTTAGGAAAGGAAATATTAGCACAGAGTTCTCATACAGCTTCTCTCAGAAAGATAACACCGCTCATGAAATTCAGGAAGCATCCAAAAAACACTGCTATTCAAGCAATTCCTGAAGCAATCATTCCCTTGATGTTATCCCCTTACTTCCTTTATTAAAGATTTTAAATTTTACATTAAACTGGTGCATTTATGGTGATTTTCCTGTGGTAAAATATATCGAAAATGTAAAATGTTTCTTAAACTTTAAAATAAGTTAGTAAAAATAAGTTTATTTAAATGTAGAACAAAATAAGAAAAAATGCTGCAAAACTATTAACCTAACTTTGGGTTATTTATTTAATTTATTTAAATATATTAAATTAAAATATATTTATATTTCTGAAGTTTAAACTAAAAATAATTCCCACCTGAATTAAAAATGCTTTTTTATTATGCATTAATAAATATTAATATTGATATATAGAATTAACTAAAAGTATTTCAATAGCAAAATTAATGTTACATTTATGTATACATTTTTTTAAAGTATTACACTTTTATATAATTGTATAATAAATATTTTTTAGTTTGATATATTTTTACCCATTATAATTCAATTTAACATTATTTTCTACTGGGATTAATTTGAAGTTCCTGTGTCTTTTATGTTCTATGGGAGTGTTTTGCAGTATGAGGGGTAGGCCAAGTATGGTGCTGGACTTTACTTTACTTTAGAAACTTTATTTGATCTTATTCAGTTAAGAAAATAAAAGTACATAAAAGCAGAAAACTGCAGAAAACTACAACAATCAACATACAGTCCCAATTCATATTGATTAGAAGAAAGGCCCGAATAAAAAATTCATTATAAAATTCCATATACATATACACATATGACCACTTAAAATATAAGTTAAAATACAAATTATCTGGAATTAAATTATGGGAAGATAAATAGCTAAAAGCACCATAGCCAGTTATGAGCCCAACTGCTTCCTTTTTTTCATGCATGCCCACAAGAATGTCGCTACCGGAAAGCAGACTAAAGGATCAGACAATGATTTTAAGAAATAAAGTGCAACCCGACATTGTTTAAAATTATACCGATTTAAAATCGGAGCAATATATTCCTTTCTTTCCTTCTGATAAAAGCTGCAGAAAAATTATAAGTGAAGATCAGTTTGGGAGGATTGCGTATCACAGGGACACAGAGTCAGTTCTTAGTGCTTAAACCTTCTCCCCGGGTACCCTAACATCACCGGCATCAGGTTCAAGCGGAATCTCAATAGTATGAATATGTGCTGTGATATAGGGATATCCCCTAGATAAGAGTACCCTCCTTCTAACGTGGGTGGAATTAATTGATAAACAAGGACCGACTGTTGGTTGTAATTCCTCTCCCTTCGGGTATATTGAGCCCTCCGCATAAATGTGTCAACCATTCTCTGCCTTGACATCTTTGTACAGGCAGTCTGGTCCTTAAATAGTTCTTTCAGCCCCATAGCAGTCAGCTGCAGTTCTACGTAGTTCAACCATATGATCCTTCTGTAGTTCTCCAATTTTAGGCAATCTCCTATTATGTTTTCTGTTAGAGTCACCTTGTCCCTACGACATATGGAGAGCCACAGTAGGATCAGGGCTTGTCTGATTGAGTCTGTGATATAGGGTAAACCCATTTCTGTGTGTAATATATAATTTGAGTAAGATTGCAGAAGAGACACCAAGGACTTAAAGAATCTGTTTTCAATGGTTTGGAGTGAGTCAATAGGTACCATACCCCAGACGCCTGCCCCATAAGTTCCGCAGACTTTGTTTTGGCGTGATAGATATGTTTAATGGGGACTTGTGGTTTTGCGCCCAACCTATTGGAAAACGATTTTATCGCTTTTAGGCTCCTCTCCATTCCCCAAACCCTTTCTTCAACCAACTGTGACCATGGTGCTGGACTTAATACTGTTTGCTTTTGGCAGCAATAACTTACTCTCATAAGTTTGGCTCCAATTGATTTTTCAGGAGGTGGAGCTCTGTAAATCTGCACTTCAGAATAACTTTACACTCGGATTTTATGATTTTTTTTTTAAAGTCAATTTTATTGTTATAAGTTAATGGAAACCATCACAATATGTCCAAATGCTACATATTATTAAAAGGAAATTATTAAAATTCAATAATTTGTGTGGTTTTGCCAATTTTCCGAGAAATTTTATTTCCGCTTCAATTATTAGTTTCATAGAATAAATACAATCAAAAAAATAAATATAAAATTATACTATAGTAGACAAGTATTTATGTTTGTGTTGCATTAAAATCATTGCCTGCTGTTACTACAAGTGCAATTTGAGTGCCATTGTGCGCATGCATATCAATGTTGCACTTCTTCTAATTGTACAGAAATGCCACATAATAGGCATCAACTCACAGATCTAAAATCACTTAGACACTCTTAATATGCAAAAAATGTCCATGGTTTCTGTCATAAATACTTTCAATGTTTATCATCTCTCGACTGATGAAGAGTAATTAAAGTGACATTGTGCATACGCATATCAAATTAATACATTAGTTCTAATTGTACAGAATGCTGCAAACACGTATATGTCCTTTCAAATCTAGAACCTCTTAGAAGAACTAAAAACTGTATTTCAAAGTCCGTATTCTGTGCCCATTGTGGTCTGTTTAAGTAATTTGCCATGCAATGTCAGAAATTTCTAAAATGTGCAGTTCATCTGTGGGTCAGTGGGATCTAGGCTCTTCATTATGGCTGTTCGCCAAGTTTGAATCCCATGATCATTGAAGGTGCACGTAAGCAATAAAGTACAGGCCCCCTTTAGATCAGGATATATGCAGATCAGGTGCACAATATGATCTTTTAAAGTACTACATAGCCAGCATGATTTTGATCCTTTATATCTCCATGAGGGATTGTCTGCCAGGGACTGTAGCACCCCTAACTGGATGGCCAGTCATTTTCTTTCTTTAAATACGCTGAATATGTTGCGGAGAGATATGCTACTGGTTGTGGGGGGGAAACAGCCATTACAACGCGGCTGCTTCCCCGCAAGTCATTACATCGCATGCGTTACAACGCATGCGATGTGACAACGCATAGCTATTACTACGCATGCCATTACATAGCATGCGCTTTTCCAACGCATGCAATGTAATGGCAATCCACATCGTTGTGAGGAAACTGAGGCTGTTCCGTTTCCTCACAACGACGTGCACCGTGCACCGCCCCTCAGACGACGCTGGAACCAGTAGAGAGGACCCATGAGGAGAGAGAGATAAGGGGATTGGGCTTGAAGTGGGGGTTACTTTTTTAGGGTAGTGTTGAAGTAGTGTTGTAATGTTTGTGTAGTGTAGGGTTGTGTTTTAGGATTTGGGGTAGTGTCGGCAGGTCGTGCAGGGTAGTATTAGAGTGCATGGACCGGACTGGGGGTGGGGGGAGGGTCGTGCTGGGGGTAGTGCTTTAGGGTTTAGGGTAGTGTTGCGGTGTTTGTGTAGTGTAGAGTTGTGTTTTAGGATTTAGGGTAGTGTCGGGGGGTCGTGCAGGGTAGTGTTACAGTGTAGGGACCGGACTGGGGGTGGGGGTGGGTCGTGCTGGGGGTAGTGTATTAGGGATTAGGGTAGTGTTGTGGTGATTGTGTAGTGTAGGGTAGTATTTTAGGATTTAGGGTAGTGTTGGTGGGTCGTGCAGTGTTGTGTTTGAGTGTACGGACCAGACTGGAGGTCGGGGGAGGGTCATGCAGGGGGTAGTGTTTTAGGGTTTTGGGTAGTGTTGTGGTGTTTGTGTAGTGTAGGGTAGTGTTTTAGGATTTAGGGTAGTGTTGGGGGGTCGTGCAGGGTAGTGTTTGAGTGTAGGGACCAGACTGGGGGAAGGGGAGGGTCATGCTGGGGGTAGTGTTTTAGGGTTTAGGATAGTGTTGTGGTGTTTGTGTGGTGTAGGGTAGTGTTTTAGGGTTTAGGGTAATGTCGGGGGGTCGTGCAGGGTAGTGTTAGGACTGGGGGTCGGGGGAGTGTCGTGCAGGGATACTAAATTAGGGTTTAGGGTAGGGCAGTGTAGTGTCACTTATCTTTCATACTTTTACCATGAGTATACCTTTACTACGCATGCCTTTGCGTTGTAATGGCATGCGTGGTAAAGGAATATGCGTGGTAAAAGTTGGCGATGTAATGGCATGTCGTTGTAATGACAACGCGTAGTAATACCCGCATTGTAATGGCACGCGTTGGATTACTATGCGTTGTAATGAGTCATATTCGTTGCGGGGTGACATATGTTTGTATTACCATCCAGGCATGTGACCGAACATTGAATTTATTCTTGTCATCCATATGAGAGTGGATTTTAGCTGCTTTGTTGATTGCCCGACAAAATGTTGGGTGTAATAGATTTAAGTTCCATAACTCAATTGTATTGTTTTTTCCAGTGATGACCATAGGGATTTTTTGTTGCTAGAGTTTGCATCATTCCTCAAAGACTGCCATAAAGCACTGACCAAAGGGTTAAATTGATTGCTCTGAATTTTGTGCCAAGTTTTAATAGTGTGATATCTTCTTGCTATGCTTTGTTGTGTTAGCCTAAATTTCATACGGAGTTGCGCGGATGAAGCGTTATGGGGTAGACCAAAAACATGTTTATAGAGATTTATTTGGAGTTTATCCAGGATTTGTGCATCCTTGCCTTGCATAACCACACTTGCATAGGCCAGCGTCAGTAGTAATTATATTCAAAAGTGTAAAAGAAAATTACACATTCATATAGCTCTCAAGTGTAAATTACCTTTGTGAATAGCCCTGACTGAGCATAACAAAATAGGTTTTCACACCTCCCGTTCACAGCGGCTGCTGGATCTGCCAGCAGGCAATATGACTTCACAATTCAAATGTAATTACATATTACAGCTGAGCAGCTACATCATTTTGCTATTACAGCCGATTAGACGTGTCACAAGTAAAATGTATTGATTACATTGGAGACATGTTTTTATACAGAGATTGATGGATCCCATTTTTTATATTGTTTTAAATATCATCTTTCTCAAGATGCAATATTTTTGATCCATTAACTCGCTATAAGGATAATAGAAATATCTAAATTGACTAAATATCTTGATATTACATGCACCAAATCATGACTGGTTATGAAGCTCTAGCACACTTTTTGAGAGATTCCATACTCTTGCAGGGCTGCAGGGTATGCTTTTATATGGATTTGAACTCTCCCACTACTACACGGTCATGCATTCCAATGTGTCAAACTCTCCTAGCTGTGTATGGATACACTTGTAAAGGTTTCACATCTCTTCTAGTACTTCATGAACATACTTGTCAAGGGTCCAAGCTCTCTCTATACTGTGTGAGCATACCTCCTAAGGTTCTAAACAGCACCAACACTGGCTTGCCAGAGTTCCAGCTTCTTCCAGCAGTGCATGAGCATGCTCGCCAAAGATTCCAGCTCTGTTAGCATTACATAGACATGCTTGCCTAAGTTTCAAATTCTGTCAGCACTGCATGAGCATGATTGCCAAAGTTAGTTTCCAAGGTCTCCCAGCACTGCATGGGCAGGCTTGCTAGGGTTCCAGTCTCTTCCAGCATGGTGTATGCATGCTTGCCAAGGATATAAGGTCTGCATGCACTCCATGGGCATGATTGGCATGGTTCTAGTGTTTTCTAACACTGTATGGACATGCTTTCTAAGGTTCAAACTCTGCCAGTACTGCATGGGCATGCTTGCCAATGTTTCATATGTCTCCCAGGACTACAAGGGACAAACTTTCCAATTACCCAAGATTCACTTTTTTGTCTCTCATGACCTCCACCAGTGATCACATGCAAAGGGATATGAGGACCAGTAGTAGCAATGGGAACAGTGGAATGGTTAAGAGAGGAAGCAGAGGCACAGAAATCCACCACTATGATTTGTCACTTTGTTGATCAGAGAAGTTTGTAGAATGTATTGGTTATCTAAAAGACAATAAGTATTTCTAGGTAACTTGTTTTAGAAGGTTGTGTGCTTAAATGTATTAGTGAATTGGATATACCTTAGAAATATCTGTGCAGAACATTCCCTGCCAATTGATACCTACTACAAGCTTTGTTAGTATGCACTCTCATGTGGAAGATGAGTTGTAGTTTCAACTACAAGATATAACTACAAGATAGCCAACAATGGTAATATTTGTTTTCATAACTTTGGCAATTCTTATGTATATACTAGAATTCTTCCTGTTCTATCACAGGGAAAAAGACACAAATTGGCATTGTTCCTATAAATATCCAAGAAATAGTTCAGGGTATTACCATCAAACACACAATTTTCTGGATACTTTATTATATTCCCGATGTATATCAGAGCAAATCATAGGGAGCACCAGGTTTTGGCTAGGCGATCTGCTTCGCCGTAGGAGTTTTGCCTATGCCGCACTCCGCTTGGAGTCCGGCAAAAACTCCCCTAACCGCAGCGTGGGAGAGTTTACTGTGCACCCTACCTCAGGGCCCATATCCTGTGAGCATTTATATGCAAGTACAGGCCTCTAAAACATATGGTCAATGGAATATATTCAGAGAAAAGACATGTGAGGTTACTTATGTTCAAAAGTGTGAAAATAGAAGTCACAAAAGCCACAATCTTGATGGCAATGGCCACATTGGCATAGCAGGCCTAAAATCTAGGTAGTATAGTAATCTCAAGAAGCACGAGTACTATGAAAGGGAAAAGCTAGACAACTATGCCCACTAATAGTATGAATTCACATTTGTGAAAATAGAAGAGATAGAGGAATATAAATTCTTGTGGCAGAATGTAAGCTCTTTAGCTTGTTGAACACCATTTCTGAAGAGCGTGCAAGAGAGAGTGATAGAGAGAGATAACAGACATGTGTGTAAATGATGAAATATGAATATTTCTTAACCTATTTGCTGAGGTACCCCTACAGACCTCTGATTCAAAGATTCCTTGTTATGAATTTTAGAGACAGATGCATTTATCAGGAACTTTCATGATGGGGGCGTGGCCTGCAGCCGATGGGGAGGGACGCGAGCTGAGGAGCTCTGACCGCCGCTTCCCCGTAATCATCTATCCTGTCCCCCGGACATGGCTGGGGGAGCTGAATCATAGACCGGGAGATGCCTGGTAATGCCCGCGAGTAGAAGCGGGCTCTGAATTGCCTGCAACGACGCCATTTGATGTGCAATCGGAGCTCGCAGGCCTGGCGAAGACGACAGCAAGATGGCGAACATCCCGTGAACGCCACTGAGAACCTGCTGCAAATCGCCAATGGAGAGGCAGTCCCCAGCGGCGGAACCCATCCCGTCCAGAAGGGAGCTTTGGGGCACTGCAGAGGAAGCGAGAGCACCTGGAAATAGACAATTATCCGTCTGCTGTGAGGTGCACTCGACCTAGCGGGTGCGGCCGCAAAATGGCGCCTGCGCCACAGAGGATCTAGAGGGGATGCCACAGCGGATAGGCGAAACTCAGCTGCGGAGTATACCCGATCACTTGAAGGGGCCTGGAGCACTGTAAGTAGCGGTGCGAGGCTGGGGTGCGCAGCGGTGACTGAGAAGTGTCTGGGCTGCATGAGAAAACTCACCTGCACCTTGCATTTGAAGTCAGTTGCACCTGGAAGAGACGGCAGGAGAGTGCCCGCACAGGAGAGGGCTTGGCGTTGCCAGATCAGACCACCAGCTGAGAGACGGTCTCTGCTGGAGACAACCGCTTTGAACCCTGAGCGGATACTGGGCACTGAAGAGCTGCAGAGAAGCCCTGAAAGCGCGAAGCGCTATCAGGGTCTGAAACTAGTCCCCAATTGTTGTACTGAAGCTCCACCAGTGCAGCGGCCTGACAGTGTGACGGTGGCCATGTGGTGGGTAGGCTTGCAGAGTCGCGGAGGGCGAAGCGGGAATCTCGGCGGAGAAGCGCTCCAAGCCTCGCGTGGGACCCTGAGATGCCGTGCATGTTGGCGAGTGACTGGCGAGACTGGTGACGACTGCAGGGAGCCCGCATTCCCCCAGAGGGATCCCCTGAACTCTAACGCCACATGCGGGCTAGGCCCTGACGGGCAGACAGGGCAGTCGCGCGCATAGCAGAAGGCCCAACAGAAGCCCACTTGGATTGATTGGCAGCGGACGGCGCTGGTAGAGACACACTTTGCTCTGAGGGCGATGCCGGGCGCTGTTGGGCGTGGGGCGCTCAATTCACCGGTGACCTACCCCCCAAGTCCTACAGCAGGAAACCATCTGAGTACTAGGGGGATATGCACGGAGGCTGCAGATGCCATGGACTGGTGCAGGTCTTCTAGTTACTGGGGAGCTGGGATGTAGCAGTGCATCACATATTGGTAAAGCTGAGAATTGGCGGTTCCTCACCTAGCTACGCAGAGCCAGTGGAGTCTTATGGAAGTGAGTGTGACGGTTCCACACCTATAACGGGCAGATCCAGATCCGAGGGTGGACACGGAGCTCACTACTCCCAGAAGAATATCAGTGGTCCTACATTGCAACATATGCAGCACTACTTAAGTGAGCAGGCATCCACGTGGGGGGTTTGGTAGCTGGGAGCACCTCATTGGATCCTTCAAACCTAGCAACAGACTAAAAGGGGCCGGCTAAGCCTACACGAAACGGCCCACAGCATTGAAGTGCACACCTGAAGCTGGCAGAGAGAAACCAATTGTAGCCCAAAACGATGGGAAGAACACAAAAGAAGAGAGGGTTCAACATCCTCAGTGTGGATGCCCCGGGTGCCCAGACAGACGATGAAGAAGAAGTCCTGGAGCTGGGGAAAGATTCAACTCCCAGGAAACCCACATTGACCGACATCATGCAGGCGAGTACGGCCTCCAGAGAGGTGCTGGAGGGAAGAATTGATGTGATCGGTACAGACTTAAGCCTGCTAAAAGATGATCATCGTAAACTCAAGGAAAGAGTGTCAACTAATGAAAAATAACTGGGAGGCCTTCCGGAGAAGGTAAAACACACAAGATGATGGACGGAATGTTGCACATTGGCAAAACATTCACCCCCAGTCACAGATCTGGGTTTAATCCATCGTTATTTTGCTCACCACGCCACCCCAGTTCAGACATGGCCATATGCAAATCAGTCTTGACCCTGTGCCTCATGGGAACAGTCCAGCCCGAACTGCCAAGCCATGTCTTCCCTGGACCGGAATCAAGCATCCTAGGACCGGTTTCTGGCTATCAGCCGTCATCAGCCAGGATAGCTTGACTCCAGTGGCATAGTGAGCACGGGACCCACGTCTGGGCATACCCTTCCCACATAGGGTGAACAGCAAAACACACAAGATGATGGACGGAATGTTGCACATTGGCAAAACATTCACCCCCAGTCACAGATCTGGGTTTAATCCATCGTTATTTTGCTCACCACGCCACCCCAGTTCAGACATGGCCATATGCAAATCAGTCTTGACCCTGTGCCTCATGGGAACAGTCCAGCCCGAACTGCCAAGCCATGTCTTCCCTGGACCGGAATCAAGCATCCTAGGACCGGTTTCTGGCTATCAGCCGTCATCAGCCAGGATAGCTTGACTCCAGTGGCATAGTGAGCACGGGACCCACGTCTGGGCATACCCTTCCCACATAGGGTGAACAGCAAAACACACAAGATGATGGACGGAATGTTGCACATTGGCAAAACATTCACCCCCAGTCACAGATCTGGGTTTAATCCATCGTTATTTTGCTCACCACGCCACCCCAGTTCAGACATGGCCATATGCAAATCAGTCTTGACCCTGTGCCTCATGGGAACAGTCCAGCCCGAACTGCCAAGCCATGTCTTCCCTGGACCGGAATCAAGCATCCTAGGACCGGTTTCTGGCTATCAGCCGTCATCAGCCAGGATAGCTTGACTCCAGTGGCATAGTGAGCACGGGACCCACGTCTGGGCATACCCTTCCCACATAGGGTGAACAGCAAAACACACAAGATGATGGACGGAATGTTGCACATTGGCAAAACATTCACCCCCAGTCACAGATCTGGGTTTAATCCATCGTTATTTTGCTCACCACGCCACCCCAGTTCAGACATGGCCATATGCAAATCAGTCTTGACCCTGTGCCTCATGGGAACAGTCCAGCCCGAACTGCCAAGCCATGTCTTCCTGGACCGGAATCAAGCATCCTAGGACCGGTTTCTGGCTATCAGCCGTCATCAGCCAGGATAGCTTGACTCCAGTGGCATAGTGAGCACGGGACCCACGTCTGGGCATACCCTTCCCACATAGGGTGAACAGCAAAACACACAAGATGATGGACGGAATGTTGCACATTGGCAAAACATTCACCCCCAGTCACAGATCTGGGTTTAATCCATCGTTATTTTGCTCACCACGCCACCCCAGTTCAGACATGGCCATATGCAAATCAGTCTTGACCCTGTGCCTCATGGGAACAGTCCAGCCCGAACTGCCAAGCCATGTCTTCCCTGGACCGGAATCAAGCATCCTAGGACCGGTTTCTGGCTATCAGCCGTCATCAGCCAGGATAGCTTGGACTCCAGTGGCATAGTGAGCACGGGACCCACGTCTGGGCATACCCTTCCCACATAGGGTGAACAGCAAAACACACAAGATGATGGACGGAATGTTGCACATTGGCAAAACATTCACCCCCAGTCACAGATCTGGGTTTAATCCATCGTTATTCCGGAGAAGGTACACAGGATGCAACGGTCACTCACGGACCCAGAAGCTAAAATAAAAGTGCTGGAAATGCGGTCCGAAGACAGTGAGGGCAGGTCCCGCAGGAATAATATCCGCGTCATCGGAGTGCCGGAAAAAACGGAAGGGGCAAATATGGTGCGCTTCTTGGAGGACTGGATCCGAGCAGAGGTGGCTCCAGAGGGGTTGTCACCCTTCTATGCTCTGGAACGAGCGCACAGGGTTCCAGCAAAACCTCCAAAACCAGGGGCCCCACCAAGACCAATAGTGGCATGTCTATTGCATTTTAGGGACAGAGATTACATCTTGCAAAGAGCTTGCCAAAAATAAAGGTCTGCAAATTGACAACAGTGCCATAATGATTTTTCCGGACTTCACAAGGGAGGTCCAATGGAACAGGGCATCCTTCCTGGCTGTCAAAAAAAGCTACGCCAACTACAATTGCCTTACGCAATGTTGTTCCCCGCACGACTCCGAGTGGCAGACCCCACGGTAACTTGCTTCTTCCTAACACCACAAGAGGTTTGGGAGTGGCTTGACATGCGGGGACCAATGGCCCATCGCACTTTCGCTCCGAACTCTCCGCAACAGAGCCCTCGCAGAAATAAAACCGGATCTAAAACCCCGTCGCCCAGAGAACTTAGTCTGGAACGCCGTAAAGCATTGCGGCCATGGCGATATATAGCCAAAAAAGTCCCAGCCCTACTTCGAGCAGGAGCGGACTGCACACCGGAAGATCAGAAACGTCACCAGATCACAGCGACAATGACAGCTCAGAAAGGGACTTGCCTAGGGTCACACCCCAGACTGCAGACGATCTCATGTGATGAACATAATGCAGTGGTAGGCACCGAAGATTTCAGAGACATGACGTATACCTGTACCTAGAAGAGTTCTCAAAGAACCGGCTGTATGTCACACTGTAATAAGGGCCGTAACTATCTGGTCCGGGGGTCAATGTCTGATTCACTTACTGGGGAGCCGGCGGAGCGGGTAATTTGGGTCCGCGACTGTAGGTTGTTCACCCCTGCAACCGCCATTGGATGTTTGTATCCTTCAGCAGTGTTTGGAATGGGAACTAGTTCCCTGGTACCTGTCCTGGGGAGGGGGAGTTGGGGTTTTTCTTTAGGTTGGGAAATGTTAAGGGGGGCCAGGGGTGTCACGGGAGGGTTTTTTTAATGAGTACAGAAAATTCCTAAGACAATGGGATCCCCACTAGGTTTCAAATGTATTTCGTGGAATGTGAGGGGATGCACTCAATGGTTTGACGTCATAAAATCCACTCTTATTTGGTCGGCAGAGGTATTCAGATCGCATTGTTTCAAGAAACCCACATATTAGCGAAAGAAGGGACCTCACTCCAGCGTCGCTGGAGGGGTCAAGCATACTACACCACTTACTCTGCGTTTGCACATGGAGTCCTAATATGGGTAAGGGCGGGTGTACCCTTTCAGTGCACGAAACAGATTATCGACTCAGAAGGCAGGTATGTGGTAGTTTCGGGGAGACTGGATGGCAGGGATCTAGTACTGGGTAGTATATGCGCTCCTAATTCGGACCAACCAGCCTTTTTTTCGCATCTTTCTAGGAAACTGGTGACTGTCCTCACGGGTTCGGTATTACTGGGAGGAGACATTAACTGTACATCAGATGTCAACCTTGATCGTTCCCATACCCCACTCCCTCATACACCTGCACACAAACTGGCAGAGGTGCGCTGTAGCTGGCAACAGAAATGGGGCTTGTTAGACTCTTGGCGGGCACAACACCCTGTGACCCGGGATTACTCCTTTTTCTCAGCCCTACATGAACTGCATGTCAGACTAGATGCCATATTGTGATCCCCTGATGTCCATGAGGGGGTTTGCAGCAGTGACTACCTCACTAGGACCCTATGTGACCACAATCCTCAGCTAGTAGGTCTACAATGGTCCCGCGCGTGACCCAAGATCCCCACCTGGCACTTGCGACCCGAGGCTTTAGAAGATCAAGTGTTTCATGAAGCGATAGGAACAGCTATTGTTAACTATTTCCAGGATAATGATAACACTGCAACATGCAACATGGAATGGGACGCATGCAAACAGTCATTAGAGGGCGCTGTAAATCAGAGATGATGGGCGTATGGAAGGTGCTCCTTCAGGACATAGAGAGGGATGACCAACGACTGCGAGAACTGGAAAAAGATAGGCCTGAGAAACCGGACAAGCAGAAGGAGCTCTTGGAGGCTAGAGAGGCAGTGGCAGTGCAAGTAGAACGCCTTTGTTGCTTTGACTACAAAAAATACATTACACGAGCTCACTCGGAAAGGGACAAGTCGGGAGCTCTTCTGGCTTGGTTGGCTAACCCTGCCAGGAGAGGTACAGTGATCTTGGAACTTAGGGACTAGATTTGGGCAGCGAGGTATGACCAGCAGGGCATCAATGACTTGTTCTTAGCCTATTACACAGACCTATACCAGAGTAAGCTGACTCCAGCAGAGGAGGATTTGCATGAGTTCACACGTGACGTGGAACTGCCAGCCCTGGGTGAGGACAGCGCAGATACACTAGGGCGGGAATCAAGCTTGGAAAAGTGAGGGGGGCTATTAAGAAAATGGCTCAAAATATAACTCCAGGCACAGATGGCTTGCCAATTGAATTCTACCTAGCATACATTGATTTGCTGGCTCCCAGGCTGGTACAGCTATACAATGACACAAAACGTGTTGGCCACCTACCTGTGTCTACTAGAGAGGTGATCATCATACCGTTACTCAAGCCAGGGAAGCCGCCATGGGATAAAACAGCATATCGCCCGTTATCTTTGCTTAACTTAGACTACAAAATACTAAGTAGGATGTTGGCTACTTGCTTGCTCCCCCACATGACTACCCTGATACATAAGGATCAGTCCGGGTTTATTCCCACCAGAAACACAGTGCTTAACATTTGGCGCCTTTTGCGGGTCCTAGAGGCTGACTTCTATAGAGTAGACATGGCGACAATCTTCATCGTTGATATAGAAAATGCGTTTGACAGCCTGGAATGGCCTTATTTGTTCCATGTGATGCGGAAGTTTGGGCTGGGTGATGATTTCGTGGACTGGACGGCTCTCCTATATTCCGACTCCACTGCCAGAGTTAAAACTGGTGGGCTAATGTCAGACGCCTGCAGCGTGTGAAGGGGAACGCGTCAGGGGTGTCCCCTTTCCCCCCTGCTGTTTGCCCTGGCGATGGAGCCACTGAAAGCGCGGGCCAGATCATGGCGGTCTTATAAGGGACTCAATGTGCATGGGCAGATTCATCACATCGCGCTGTACGCCAATGACCTTTTGCTCTTTCTGGCTGATTCTGGAGAGGCGCTTGTGGGAGCAAAAAACTTATTACAAGACCTCAGCAGAGTTGCAGGGTTAAAAGTGAATTGGGCAAAGTCTTGTCTGTTTCCTGCAAGAGGGGGCAGAAAAGGCCCACAAGAAACAGAGGGGGTGACTTGGAAAGATAGGTGCCTGCCATACCTGGACACACAAATATACCACACTCAGGAAGACATCCTAGAGGGTAATATAGGGAAGGCCATCAGGGGAGCAAAAAGTAACTTCGACTTCTGGGGCTCCTTGCCGCTATCTGTGGCTGGCCGCGTAGCCCTTCTTAAAATGGTCACTCTCCCGAGGTTATTATACTACTTCGGGACCTTACCGGTCTGGATCCCGACGAAGTACTTTGTCCAGCTCAGATCGATGATCACGGGGTTCCTATGGGGTACTGGCAGATGTAGCGTGGCGCTTGCTGTCCTTATGCGACCAAGAGCGGAGGGTGGGCTAGCGGTGCCTGACTATGAGACCTACTATCTAGCGGCACAATTTCAATGGCTCACGCAATGGGTAGCGAACAGTGTCAGGGGAGAAGAAGAGCGGAGAGAAGAATTTGGGTCCTTAAACCTGCTATCCCACATCATCTTGCGGCTTCCTGTTAGAACCACAACCCTCACCACAGAACTCGGCACGACGGTGTTGGAACAGATACCTGAGGAGGGCCAAAATTAGACGCCCTTACGCACCGGAAATCCCGTTACTTATGTGTACGGCCTTGCCGCATGGAGGTAACTGGCAGAGGCTTGCGTTCTGGGTGGACCAAGGGTTGGCTAACATAGGAGACCTATATGAGGAGGAGGCCATGATCCTGTTCAATGACCTACAAGCCCGTTATGACTTGCCTAGGGGGGATTTTCTGCTGTATACAGCCCTCACTGTGGCCATTCGGAAACACTGGGGAGGGGGACTCACCGAACCAAAAACGTCACTGGGCTGCCAATACGTGGTTATGGCAGTAGGTACATTCAAGGCGGTAACGTGCTTGTACAGGCGCATAACGCGGGAAACGTTATTCCCCCTATCAGAACTGAGACTCAAGTGGGAAGCTGACCTTGAGGAGGTCCCAGAGAAGACCTGGAGGGAATCGATAGAGAAAGCTTGGAAGAGCACCCGGAATGCCAGATTCCAGTTAGTGCATTTGTATATCCTACACAGGGCATACCTCACCCCGGAAAAGCTCAATAAGTATTTCCCAACCCAAACAGCGGCTTGCCCGCGCTGCAATAAAGAAGGCGCAGATTTTAAACATATGTTTTGGGACTGCCCGTTCCTGGACAGCTATTGGGGGGAGGTAACGACGTTACTGACTGATATCACTGACAGAGAAGTAAAGCCGACTCAGAAATACTGCATTTTACACTGGTTCCCTCACACGTCCAAGAATAAAATCACGAGTAAGCTCTTAGATATGGGTCTACTGCTGGCCAAGAGAGCTATCACCATGCATTGGAAAGCAAAGCTGGGCCAAAGCATAGCAAGGTGGAAAGCAGAACTCCTTAAATGGGCCGAATGTGAAGGTGTGATCAGGCTGCAGATAGCAAAAAGATCATGGAGTGAGAGGGCGCTAGAAGCAGCCAGAGCTTGGGAAGCGTTAGTTGTAGCGCTTAAATCCCCCGAGGTCACTGAGGAAGAAGACTCCATAGGTGATCCCCCGGCAGACATAGGGTAGACTGCAGGCAGTTAAGGGAATCTTGAAGCCTGGAGACTCGCAACCGGGGACGGCATTATGCCGCCTGGATTGGTTGTAATCCCCTATGGTGCTACCCCAGTTAATGTCGACGCCACAGCTGGGGCACTGGACTACTGTACATTAACCACCTGGATGTAAGTGACACGCCTGGGGGAAGGGAAGGGAGGGGGTAGTTGTGGGAAGGGAGTTTACAATCGGGACTGAATACAAGTATATGTGTAGAACTGCGAGAGAATACCGAGCTAACTGAATATACTGATCTGACCGATAATCTGTATGATACTTGCTGTCTTAATTGTGTTCCAAGTTGGCTGATTGTAATTTTGCTGAATGACAGGGTTGTGACATAACGACCCCATGCACCTTTTGTCAAACTCAATAAAGTCTGTTTACAAAAAAATCAGGCACTTTCATTGCGAGGAATAAAAGGGTAGAAATGCAACCACATAATCCTTTCCACAAACTGGTGGGGGGGGGACTGTATTGTGAAGAGATAATAATGATGCAGATATCAGCAGATGTTTATTACAATGCAGGCAGGTCAGACATTGGTTCGAAATAAAATTGCATCCATGGGTTAGCTCAGTGATATTCATTTAAGTTGGCAGCAATACAATATATGGATGTGCCTTGGTATTAACTCTGCACTATCAGCCAGCTTCAAAATCACTTATTTGAGCTGAACGTTATAAGGCAGCAGTGCTCCAGTTAACTGGTGCATATCATGAATGCCTCTCAGGACTAGCCGTGATTGCTACTAGCCATAAAACTGGCAGCAGCCTGATGGGTTAACCTTCAACAAGGGCTGATGTCCGTAAGTATAAAGTGCTGGGTGATTTAAAGGTGGAATCCAGACAGCTGACCACACGATTTTTAGTACAGAAAGCTGGCAACTGATACATTGAACCAATCATTATCTGAGAATACATTTGAATAGCCATCCATGACTTTTAATAAATACATAATGACAAGGGCCCATGCTGCTACGAGCTGAGCTCCTGCTCAAAACTGAAAAAGCTGTCAGCCAGATACCTCACCCCTGCTCTCAACCTCTCCCCTTAACATTTTTTCCTTCTAACTTTAGTCTTTTTGCCTCATATCTGCCTCCATAAAGTCTTTTTTTCCAGCCTAAACATAACCTTTTGCCTCCTTTTTTGCCTACATAAAGTCGGTTTTCCCGTCTGAACTTAACCTTTTGTCTCATTTTTGCCTCAATACACTGTCTATTTACCAGCCTCACCTTAACGTTTTACCTCTATAAACAGTCTTTTTTACCAAACAACGTAACTTTTGCCTCCTTTTGCATTCAATAAGTCTTTTTTCGTGCCTAAACAAAGCCTATTGCCTCCTTTTTGCTTCCATAAACACTCTTTTTTCCTGCCTTAACTTAACATTTTGCATCCTTTTTGCCACCATAAATAGTCGCTGCTTAAACCATTAACCTTTTGTCTTTTTTTTGCCTCAGTAAACAGTCTTTTTCCTGCCTAAACATAACCTTTACCTCCTTTTCGCCTCCATAACCATCTTTTCTCCTGCCTATTAGTGACTTTCTCTCCTTCCAATCGTGTTTTCTGATTTCCATCTATACTTAACTTCTTTTTTTCCCCTGCCACGCCACCTTCTCTAACCCCAGCCAATGCCTCTCCCTCTTCCAGGAACCTACATAATGGAGGCAGCGCAGACCACATTGAGCAGGTTCCTGGGTCAGCTCTTCCCGCTGCTGCATGCTGAGCTCACACACAAGCTTATATCCGTGTCATCCAGGCACCTCTCCGCTCCTCTCACCTCTTCCAATAACCTTCTTTCCCTTACGCCTAACTTTAAACATTTGCCTACTTTTTGCCTCCATGAAAAGTCTTTTTTCCCACCTAAACTAACCTTATGCCTCCTTTTTGCCTCCTTAAACAGTCTTTTTCCAGCCTAAACATAACCTTCTGCCTCCTTTACGCCTTCTTAAAAAGTCCTTTTTCTCGCCTAAACTTAACATTTATGCCTTCTTATTGCGTACTTAAACAACCTTTTTCCCGGCCTATACTTAACTTTTTGCCTCCTATTTACCTCCAAAAACAGTCTTTTTATCCTGCCTAAGCTTAACCTTCTTGGCTCCTCTTTTCCTCCCTAAAGTGTTTTTTCACAACTAAACTTAACATTTTGCCTCCTTTTTGCCTCCTATAAGTCTTTTTTCCCACCTAAACATTATACTTTTGCCTCCATAAATAGTCTTTTTTCTGCATAAACTTAAACTTTTTCCTCCATAAACAGTCTATTTTCCCACAAAAACATAACATTTTGCCTCCTTTTTGCATCCAATAAGTCTTTTTTCGTGCGTAAACCTAGCCAAATGCCTCCTTTTTGCCTCCATAAACAGTCTTTTCTCCCGCCTAAACTTAACCTTGTGCCTCCTTTTTGCCTCCAATAAGCCTTTTTCCCATCTAAACTTTATCCTTTGCCTCCATAAACCGTCTTTTTCCCGCTTAAACCTAAACTTTTGCCTATTGTTTGCCACCATAAACAGTTTTTTTATTCCTACCTAAACAATATCCTTTTACCTCCTTTTTGCCTTCAGAAGCATTCTTTTTTCCACAAAAATGTAACTTTTTGTCTCTTTTTGCATCCACTAAGTCTTTTTTCTCGCCTAAACCTAGCCTATTGCCTCCTTTTTGCCTCCATAAATAGTCTTTTTCCCGCTTAAACATTAACCTTTTGCATTTTTTTGCCTCAGGAAGCAGTCTTTTTCCTTCCTAAACTTAATCTTTTGCCTCTTTTTCACCTCCATAACCATCTTTTTCTCCCACCTATTCATGACCTTCTCTCCTGCCAAATGTGACTCTTTATCCCCTGTTTTGTAACACTGCACCTTTTTCCAAATCGTGTTATCATGATTGCCACCTAAACATAAACTCTTTTCCCCTCTCACAGCTTGCCTTCTTCGAACTCTGCCCAGCACCCTTCCCCCTCCCAGGAACCTACTTAATGGATCGCACATTGCGACCCAATTGAGCGTCTCCTGCTCAGGAACTGTAACCTTTGTCAACCTCTCCCCATAACCTTGACTAAATATATCCTTTGGCCTGAATTTTTGAAAAAGCTGGGGGACATATTAGCAAAAACAGGCGATAAATATCGCAAATGCCATTTAGCGCCAATTCCATTAACGCCGCCGATCGCCAGATTTTATCGCCAGCTAAGCGACGTATTAGCAACACGTCGCTAAGCGTCGTTAGCAACAATCACCAGCGGAAAGGGAGGGCGATAAAATCTCTGTGACGGCGAAAAAAAACAGCACGTCAACGTGAAAAAAACAGCGATGAGCCAATCAGCGATAATTACCGCTCGCCAATAGGCACCAGCCTTGATTTTTGCGTGCTGAGCGCGAGAAAAGAAATAAAAAACGCCCGCGAAGCAGGAAAAAAATAAATAAAATGGAACACCCTTGTGGAGACATGGAGCAAGCGGGGACCAGTGCAGTGGCCAGGAACAACACCACCAACACCCAGGAGGGCCAGGCAGAGACCCATGTCAAGGCCAAGAAGAAGAGGAACCCCAAGTTCAGTGCAATGGAGAACCAGGTCCTGGTTGAAGAGGTGACCCAACATCAACAGGAACTCTTTGTGAGTTCCACTGTGACAATGGCAAGGAAAAAGAGATATGGCAGGGCATCGTGTCCAAGGTGAATGCCGGCGGAGAGAGGAGGAGGACAGTGGACGAGTGCAAGAAGCGTTGGCATGACACCAAGCAGAAGACCAAGAAGAAGCTGGCATCCAACCTCAACGCAGCAAGGCAGACTGGAGGTGGCGGCCCAGCTCCACAGCAGGACCTGGATGAGCTGGAGGAGCAGGTGTCCCATGTCATCAGTCAGGAGAGTGTTGTTGGAGTTGTGGGCCAGGATAGCGCAGAAGTGGAACAGACACAACAACACCAGGGTGAGCATCAAATGGGGACAGGGGGAAGGGGGTGGATGGGCACAGTGGCACCCATGTACCATGAATTCAAAATTAGTGCGTACCCACATGTACTGTGGAACATGTCTTGGATACCCCTGTGCATGGTGGCATAGGGACACAACAACGGGCCACATTAGCAAGACTGGCGTTAATATCATCGACACTTTAGCGGAAGGAAACTGCCGCTAAAGTGGTGATAATGGCCATGCTAATATGCCCCTGAGAATTCCAATAGAAGCCAATGTTCTGGTGTGAACATGGGCCTCTATTGGAAATCCCAAGAGCATAGTAGCAAGCCCATAATCACCACTTCAGCGACATTACACTGCCGCCAAAGAGCCAACAATGTTAACGCTGGTCTTGCCAGTATGCCCCGCCATCCCAAAATAGAACATCAGACAACACACAGGGGCATAGAATCAAGAACGGCATTTCAAATACCGTCGCTTAAGCGGCTGGCAACTGTCGCTAAAGTGACGACAATGAGCAAGATAATATGCCTTGAGAATCCCAATACAAGGCCAGGTTCCGGTGTGAACCTGGTCATCCATCGGAATACCCAAGGGCATATTTGCAAGCCCATCATTGCCACTTCAGCAACAGTTCCCTGCAGCAAAAGTGCCGGTAATCTTAACGCCATCCCTGATAATATGCCACCCAGGGCCATATTAACAGTAAGGACGCTAATATCATTGGCCCTGTAGTGGCAGGAACCTGCTGACAAAGCAGTATTAAGTGGCATGACAATATGAGCCAAAAGAACCATGAACCAGGCCAGGTGCACAACAGCACCTTGTCCGCCATGACTTTACAACAGGGCAGATCATCATGGCCCCTGTGCCGCTGAAGCAGCTGTCCCCTGCCACAAAAGCCACAGCATTGTTGGTGACATAATACATAAAAATGACCATAGGGGTATATCAGCAACAAGCATGTCGAAGTCATCACTGTGTAAGCGGCAGGGAAGTGCTGCTAAAGCGGTGACAATGTGCTTAAGAATATGAGCCATGGAATCCCAATTGAAGCCCCGGTCAGATGTCCTGCAAATCTAACCTGGCCTTCAATTGGAATGCCGTAAGACATATCAGTAAGCCCATTATCGCCGCTTCAGCTGCACTTACCTGCTGCTAACATGGTGATGATTTCAACAAGCTAGTTGCCAATATGCCCCATAGTGTGTGGCAGGCAGATCATAATGTGCACAGAAAATATCACACAAACCTAGTCCTAGTACAATGTCAGAGCACCACATATGTCCAGTTGTAAACCACCCAGTCGCACAACTACTTGACATGTGGCTGAGTACCCAAATGCCCCCCTTGCCACAACACCACACACATATGAATAGCCTGCACAAGTACACATGTCACTCGGATGCCATGTTGTGGATGTGCTGTGAATGTCTGTGCTCATGTGCATGATCAGGCATGTTTCCACCAACGTCAGTACACTGGCAGCATTGCACACATGTGTCTGAGTAGTGACCAAGCTGGTGCCTGCTTTGCCAGCTTGACACATACGCACAAGCACATACTTGCAGACCACACAAGCAAATATGGCCAATGCTGCTGGTGTGCTGATGGCGGATGTGGCATGCCCAAGTGTGCACATGAGGATGAACATCAACACTGCATCCACATTGTGGTGGCAGAGTTGCATGTGTCCGTGTGCAGCCAAATACAATATGTGTGTGGTGATGTCCACAATATTCAAATTAAACACCTGCATTCCCATGCAATGTGCCTCCTTGCCTGTCCATAAGATGTGGTGAAAGATTAGCAAGAACGCTGACCTAATCATCACCGCCTGGCCAGCTGGAAACTGTTTGTGTAATGGTGGCAAGAGGTGCCATGAAATCCCACAGAAAAGTCCATCCTAAGTCCAGTCCCTTGTGTGACCCAAGGCACATGTGAGAGTTACACTGTGGCACATTATCTAGCCCCTCATAGTTGCCTATGACCCCAAGGGGTCATAAGTACATCGCAGCTCAAGACAAAATGGCCCACAGTGCACACATCTGCCACACAGGATACAGCATCCAACATCACCCACGAAGTCACTTGACAGTCACACCCTCATGTGCCATACAACATCACCACATGGCAAGCAAACTGTGTCACTAGAGTAAAATGCAGGGGCATATCAGCATGAATGGCATTTAACTTATCGCAGGGTCAGCGTAAGCAAACTTGTGCAAAAGCGGCGATAATGGGCTTACACACATACCCTTGAATTCCGATAGAAGCCCAGGGTCTGGTGTAAAGCTGGGCTCACATTGGAATTTTCAAGGGCACATTGGCAAGTCCATTATCGCTGCATCAGTGCAAGTTTCCAGCCGCAAAAATGGTGAATATTGTAACGCTGTACTTGCCAATATGCAACATCATTCTCAATCCACAGAACTCAAAGGCCCACCAAGGGAAATGCGACACGGGCTGACAAACCAAGCAGTGTGTACCACCAGCATGCTACATGGTACTGGAGCGGGAGCAGCAATGATGGGCATGACGATGTGTCCTTCAGAATTCCACTGGGAGGCCTGGGTGCATGTTGGCTGGAACGATGTTAGATTTGTCACCACTTTAGTGGCATGGTACTGATGCAGCAGTGGCTATGATGTTCTTGCAAATGTGCGCTTGAGGATTCCAATGTCAGGCAAGGTTCACACCAGAACCTAGCCTTCTATTGGAATTCTGAAGGGCATATTATCAAGACCATCATTGCTGCTTTTGCGTCAGATTGCTGCTGCCAAAGCGGTGATGGATTTAACGCCGTTCATGTTGTTATGCACCTTGGGCTTCCATTGGAATTCTCATGCACATATTGTCAAGCCCATTATTGCTGATTTAGAGGCTGTTTCCTGCTGCTGACGCAGCGACACTTCTAACGCTATTCTTGCTAATGTGTCCCTGGTCTACTATTTCAATCCTATTGCGCATGTCATGCTGTCCCTCATGACTTGTTTATCGGCGATTCCGGCCACATACGCAGCAGTTGTTTTGTGATGCTTCTTGCTACAATGTGCTACAGTTTACTATTGTGACAGGAGTAGTGGGACAGTGTTTTCACTGAGGCCTCCCAATCTGTGTGTTCTGTTCATTTGTGTGAGTTCTGCACTTTTCCACACGGAGTAGTCATTGTTGGTGGGCCCTGATCTGTCTGTATATGCAATAATGGGCTTGACAATATGTGCATGAGAATTCCAATGGAAGCCCAAGGTGCATAACAACATGAACGGCGTTAAATCCATCACCGCTTTGGCAGCAGCAATCTGATGCAAAAGCAGCAATGATGGTCTTGATAATATGCCCTTCAGAATTGCAATAGAAGGCTGGGTTCTGGTGTGAACCTTGCCTGACATTGGAATCCTCAAGCGCACATTTGCAAGAACATCATAGCCACTGCTGCATCAGTACCATGCCACTAAAGTGGTGACAAATCTAACACCGTTCCAGCCAACATGCACCCAGGCCTCCCAGTGGAATTCTGAAGGACACATCGTCATGCCCATCATTGCTGCTCCCGCTCCAGTACCATGTAGCAAAATTGGCAAAAATAATTACCTCTCACATGCCAATATGCCCACAGTTGAGATGTACAGGACAACTAACCTGGGCTCACATAGGAAGTCTATTGCACATATCATGATGCACCATATCGACGTGGTCGTTGCCATATGCTGTGGCCAAAGCTGTGACATGATCATTGAGCGTCTTGCCAATATGGCCCTCTGAGACCATCATGTACCACTACAACTTCACAGAAGCAACCTCATCTAAATCATAACCATCTTGCAATTAAAAGGACTCCCCTCAAACACAGTATGACTGTACACTGTTCTGCTGTTTGCTAGTCAATTCATTCAATGCTTTATCGTACATGACAAACACTGTTAAACACTATCTCCTCTATCACATTGCAGAGGGAGAGACAGCACCCCCTGGACAGCAGCCTGGGCCAAACCCCAATGATGACGAGGATGGGTATAACACCATAGATGAGGAAGTCCTGCAACACCTGCTCGACGCCATCACCCCCTCATCTCCACGAGCAGGGCAACACAGCAGCATTGCGCCAACCCCACCCCCTGCACAAACCAACCTGCAGCATGCACCTCCTGCCACAGCTACCTCCCAGGAGCCTGATGCCACTACCCTGGCCTTCCAACGCCAGGTAGTAGAGATCCAGCAGGAGGTGGCGGAACAGGTGCGGGTGGGGTTTGAGCACCTGGCAGACACACTTGAGGCCATACGTGGGTGTCTCAGTCCCATTCAGGACTGCATGAAGAAGCTCACAGACACCCACAGCCCCTTCAATGCTCTCCAGCGGTGCATGGCTGACATCGCTGGAGTCATGATCCAGAGACAACAAGCACTGTCAACTCCGCGTGGCTCCAGCAGTGTCAGCCAGGATCTGGCCACCATCTGCAGGATCATGGAGAGCATGGAGCGGATGCAGGCCCAAGACACAGCTGCCAGGGCTACCCACATGCGCGAGGTTGCTGGGATCTACCATGCCCTGCACCAGCTCATCGCCTCCTCAACGCCGCAAGGTTTGGCGCAGATGGCTGCTGCTGCTGCCTCCACATCCTCATCTCCACCACCTGATGTGTCAGTGCCTCACAGTGCTGCACCCACAGTACCATCACAAACATGTGAGGCACATGACACATCAGATGATGAAGATGAGGATGACAGTGCATTTTTGCAGAGGAAAAAGCGGTAGCATCCATCTGTGTCAAGAGGCCAGTTTCTTCCTTGATGCTGTGCACAGTATCATGCCACACTTCAACTCTTCCCACCTACTTCCACTGTCCCCCAGTACAACCTTGGACACCCCCATGGACTGCCATATCTCTTCGTTCCTTGCCAATGCCACTTCAACCAGCCTGTGGACTGAACAATGCCTCTTCCCTTGGACCTCTTACCACCATTTGTCTCTGTCTGGCCCTCCAATGGGCACACATGAAATGTGTGAATGTCTGGCCATGCACTGGTCCTGTTCCCCAACACTATTGTAAATAAACCATTCAAGTCACACATTTGTGTGTTATGTTTTAAAATGCTAACATCAAAGTCATGGGAAAGTCTTGGACAATGAGTCACCTAGAAGGCACACCAAGGTAATTACTAGCAGTGTACATGTTTGAACAGGTACAGAAATGCTGAGATATGGGGCTGCATGTGTGAACTGGTGGTGCCCCAAGTGGACTAACACAACGACGTAGCAATTTACCCATCTAGGAGCATGTCACATCAGCCCAAGTCCTGTAGCCGTACATGTCCAAATCAGTTGCTGTCCACAGGTTGTGTCACCCTTAACACCAGTAAAGTGATATGTCTTGTCACACATAATCACACATTACGTGTTGGACTCACCCTGTTGGTATTGTGCAAATTGCACGTCACATTCCAATAGTCAGGACAGCACATCCACATTGATGGAGACACGGAAGGGCACATGTCCACCACACACATATGTCAAAACATTGTCTGCTGAAATGCAGTAGAATGGCACATGGGGACCTAAAAGAAGCTGCAAGCCGTCAGCCAGCCCCCCCCCCTTAGCCAAACAATTGCAACCCACGGCAATGTGTGTAGTGCTGTATTTGGCACTGCAACTAGCACATGGTCCAATGCACGACAACATTTCAAGTGCGGCAACTGCATTTCACATAGGCCAGAGTCACAGCAGGTACAAGTTGCCATTACACTGCCACCACAGGGAGCAATGCTAATTTTCCCCCTAGTGTGCATCTGAATAGTGTGCCACAAGCCAAACGACATGTAGGAGAACGTCAAAACATCACTAGTCCAGTGATTCACCGTAGTGATGTTGGAGATGTAAACACTGTGAAGCAGAAAGCACCACTCCCACATCCACTGTGGCATTGACGACAATTGTGAACACCTCATTTACTACCTGAATAAATCTGGAAAGCAGGATACTGCAGTGCCATGTCCTGTACACAATGCACACAGATGACAAACAAATCATTGATGGCCCTGGGAGTGAGAAGACAATCAATGTCAATTACCTAGTTCAGGAACCGGCCACACTGGCACCACGCGGTAAGTGTGGCTATGTCAGTGCAATGTAGATGGACTCTGTGCCAGGAGTCTCCGGCATGCGGGTATGTGATGGAATCCCCTGAACTATGCACAGCCTTCAATCTCTGTCATGTATGATAGTAGCTAACTGAATTCACCTGCCATGGCATCACATCAGGTGAATAGTAACAATACCCACATGTGCAGTTGCAAGAAGTGCGTCACACAGTCAATGTTGGACGTTACAGATTACCGGCCCTACATCAGGAATTCATTCCACATGTACTCCCTGCCATCCAAGCAAGCTCAGTGGGCTCACATCTAAGGCATGTATCACTAATCCTCACTGCCAGATAACATGTCATGTGCATACTCAGCAATTTGAGTACATAGTCCAGTGATGGCAAAAGGTAGCATACAATGGCCTGAGCCACACTGTACAGCCCCATCCCTGACATAAGTCCAAGCAGCTCTTAAAAGAATGCAAAGTATTTATTAAAACAGTATGAAAAAGTCTTATTCCTATAAAACCACCCTAATTTCAAATAACACCCTACTCACATCTAAAATAAATAAATTAACTTAACTTCCCTGAACTAGCTACCCTAACTAATCCTAAACACGCAACAACACATCGTAGACATCAACCCCCCTCCCACCCTTAAGGCACATCACGAGACGGGACAAAGACATCTAACCTATACATAGACTAACTAAACATGTATCCTACACAAGCATATATAATGTTTTGTTTCTTTGGCAATTAGAACACTAAAAACATCAACCCCCCACCCAAAGAAAAAGGAAACGTATCCCCAAATACAGAAGAACATTTAAAATCACTATCTCAACTACAACACTAACACTAGCTAAATCCTACTCTAAACCTACACTAATCCTAAATTTGACAACCACAGCAACAGAAAGAGAACTAGGAAGTGAACGGGGGGAGTAGGAAGAGGGGGATGGAGTCCAGCAGGCACACCCATCATGGCAGTCCGAGGTGCTGCTGAATGGCTGCCACCTGTGTGGTCAGATCGTCCACCTTTCCTGCTATCACGTCCAGCTTGAGCACAATGTCCTGTAGTGTCTGCTGGTTGCGCAGGGTGAAATGTACAACATGGTCCCCAGTAGATGAAGTTGCGATGGCAGGTGCTGTGGGTGGAGCGTTAGGGGGGGGTGCCACCTGTGAGGTCTGAGAAACACCACTGACGCCTGATGGTCCGGCTGTGGGCTGTGGGGCCTCGGCAGCAGACTCGGGCAATGCCTTCCAGGTCCCCTTCCGCCGTTCCTCGCGGTACCGCCGGCCCATATCCCTGTAGCCTCTGGCCACCTTCCTCACATGCAGGTATCGCTCCAGACGCACCTCGTAGGCGTGTTTCTGGCCGGGTGTCATGTTGTCAGTAAAACACACACAAAGCCAAATGTGAGTACGGTACACATCTCCAAAATTGACTGTGCACATTTGCCATACACATTCTATGTAACACGTAGCTCACACCACAGCGCCACCAAATTGAGGCAGCAAGTGACCTGGACAATGATCTGTAGAAGCATGGATCAGTGGCTACATGCTGGGGTGACTGACATGACAGTGCATGACATGGTACATGCAGTGACAGACAAAATCCTGGTTGACACTGTGCAATCATATGGACTTAACATATAGGGGCAAAGAGAGACAAGTACAAGCAAACTTAGTAGGCAGGCATCGTACCCGTGTGTGTAGCACCATCCTCGTCATCATCCTCAACCAATCAGGGGTGCATGCAGCACACCACCAACCTGCGAGGCTCACAAGGCACTGGGGTGGTGGGAACAGCACAAACTAGGTAGGATATGTGGGACTTGAGGTCCCACTTGAACATGTCCGGGTCTTTGGAGTGAATGTGCT
This sequence comes from Calotriton arnoldi, assembly GCA_963921515.1. Classification (NCBI taxonomy): domain Eukaryota; kingdom Metazoa; phylum Chordata; class Amphibia; order Caudata; family Salamandridae; genus Calotriton; species Calotriton arnoldi. The sequence continues at coordinate 751,383 of CAWUFW010005253.1, forward strand.
CCACTGGGAGAATGTTCCATGCCCTGCCTGTGGTTTTGGAGAATGGCCACCCTCCTGTTCTGTGTCTGCAGCAGCGAAGCACCTCTGCCAGGACAAGTTTGTGGTAGCCAAGGTCGCACGTGTGCATGTGGAAGGGTACTCACTTGTTAGAGGAGTGTGTGTTCAAGGTTGGCAAGGGTATTGTAGGTGTGGGTGAGGTGTGTGAAGGTGACCGGCATCCCCCCAGTGAGCCAATGGAGGACTTGTAGTTGTTCCTTACTGTGCTCGTCGTGATGCAGTGACCCGAGGCTAAGTCTGGCTGTGGCGTGCAGGGTGCTCCCTAGCATTTGCAGATGGGTCATGTACTCCCAAGCGTGTGGTGCCATTACGTCTGCTGGACTGCTGGTCATGAGTGTGTGCATAGTGGTCCTTCCACAGTTGTGTGTGTTCCATTCCTTTTGAGATTGGAAGATGCTTAGGTTGTTGAGGCTTGTGGAGGCTACAGCATAGCTCGTATGAAGAAGGAGGATTGGAGGATTATGCTCATGTGTGGTGTGTAGTCATTTGGGGTGGGGGGCTACAAGGGCAGGGGGCCACCGGGTGTAGTTCTGGCGGAGGTGCAGGTGTCAAGGATGAGGGACATGCTTCCCTCCAATTTGAGTATCAAACTGCTGTCTCACATCCAGACTGCAACATTCCCCAGTTCTCCTTGGTAACAGGGTGTGTTGTGTTTGGCCACCTTAATCATGTAGAGGATGTGCTGGGGGTCATCTGCCTAGGCCACAATGCAGAGTCCATGCTGTGTGACAATGGTGTAGATGTTGGCCATGCCGAAGTTGTGGGAAGTTGGCCTGGCATATGCTGTCCACTAGTTATAGTGGGCACCTTGCACCAGTCCAAACTAACCCTCATTGATGATTGGTGAAAGACAATCTATATGAAAGCTATCCCAGTGGTAGCTATGGAGAGCAGCCTTCAGGCTGAGTCTTGAAGGAGTGTCAAGCAGCTTGCTTTACCAGTCAATGAACTCTTGAATGACCAAATGAAGGGAGATCCACCCAAGGTATATGTAACAAAATATATATTTTCGTACAGAAACATTCCCTACCAGTCTCCCTATGAGGCTAGAGGTCAAAGCACATAATTGACACACATGCAAATGACAGTAAATAGCACAATGTACAGTTTGGCACAGGGGCGTACCAAACCATATACTGAGTAAGTGGTATAAGAACCACGACTTGACTAGACACAAGGCCTATAGCCTGTAGAATTGCTGGGACCACAAGGAACCACCCAAGGTATTGACACAGGGGTCCGACGGGGGACACGTGCAGTGAAGTAGTGGTTGGAAATCCTAAGTTTAAGGACACTAAGGAGTGTACAAGGAGCGAACCATTTTGGACTTAGAGGTGTCCAGGGCCAACACCCACGGGAGCACCGGAGTACTTGTGTTACCTCACCCAGGGAAGCCGGGTGCATAGGTGCCAAATGGTTTTGGCTTGCGTTGTAGTCTTCAATGGTGGCTTGCGAAGAAGTGCTGCTGCCACCTGGAAGATGCGAAGTCCCCGAAGAGATCAAGCCTGGATCGGAGTCGAGAAGAACCTGACAGCAGAGGGGACAGACTCTGGGTCACTGGCCAGTGACTAGGGGGCACATAAGGATATTGCCCAGCAATGTCAGGTGCTTCAGGTGAAAGAGGTGAAGCTCGGATCATCAGCCAAGAGGACCAGGAGGCGTGGACGATGACCAGGAGCTGGATTCGAGCTGTCCCACAAAGGCTGTCAAGTGCTGCGGCGTCAGTATCCAGATTGGACCCAACAAGCCTTGGCAAGTGAAACCCATGCAGAAAAGAGAAAGATGGGAGGGCCAGGAAAGAGGGGTGGCTACACCCATTTCCGTTGTCCATGTTGGTGCCAGAGCTGGGGCAGGCAGCCTCGGTAACCAGTCAGTCCTGGGGTTTGCACAGGGACACCAAATGTGCCTCCAGTGCAGGCCTCCAAGCACTCTTGGTGTGCACCCATCCAGCCCCCAATACACTAAGGCCTGGCTGGGAGGTGGTCACACCTCCCAGCAACTGGCAACCTATTGACCATGCCTACCCTGCTGGAGTTTCGGTCAGCAGCCAGAGGCCAGACTTGTGTCAGTGGTGGCAGCATTCATTTTGGGAGGCTAGGGCTCCGTTAAGTTTCAACCGTGGACTACAGTGCAGTCATGTCTCTCACTCTAAGAGGGTGGGATCATACTCCCATACCAGTAACTGGTGTGGGGATATGATTCAAAGGTGTTTGACACCAAACACAACATGTTTCCGTGCAGCCAGTCCAAAGCTAGCATTTACCGTTGGGTCATAATGCATTTAAGAGTATATGGTCAGTCTGTACCACTGACAACCCCGGAGGATAGATTTGGAATGCTGCAGGGGTGCCTTGGTCATGCAGGGGTACCCTCACACATTTAACCAAGCACCCTGCCTTCAGGATTGATAAGGCCTGCCATAGGGGTGACTCATAGGTTTCCATGTGCAGTGATAGGTTAGATATAGTGAACCTACATCTCTGTAAGGGGTGCATGCACCACCTTACCCAGGCTGCAGTAGCAGACCTGTGGTGTCATTTCGGATAGCCTCCCAGGGGTGGCACAATACATGCTTCAGACCCTGCTAGGCCTCCGGGGTACCTATGCCCCAGGTACCTAGTGTAACATATACTAGGGACTCATTAGGGCGTCCCAGGACCCAATCTGGAGTGTACCCAAAGTACATGGAACCAATTTAGAAGAGGAAGCAGATAGGCTGGGTTCCTGTTTAGCAGGAGCCCAGCCAGACTCGGTCAAAAACAGTGTACATCTGATGTAAAGTGGGGTTAACCATAAGAGGCAGATCCCACTCTCCCACAGATGTTGTAGGGCGTGGGTCTGAGCATGGTACATAACTGTTAAGCTAAGTTCTGCATGAGCCGTGATCACTTTCCGGGATGTTGCACCTGTGTTCCGGGAAAATGTCAGTGAAGGTGGGCCTTTTGATGTGCTACATGCGCCGGAGACATCCCTACAGGGCACATTCCTTTTGTGTATCCTACTCTCCACAGTCAACTGGTCTGGCAAGTAGTCCCTAGTCAACTACATGAACATCTGGCCTCTTGTACTCCTGTGTTGAACCTGCCGGCCACCAGAGGCCTTTTACGGACAAGGTTTTGGGGGGTTGCAAGCTTCTCAGCGCAGCTGCAGATCCTGCTGTCCAAATCCATGGCAGTGGAGGTGGTGTTAGTTGTGTCACTGATGGTTTCCTCTGTGCGGGTGGCGTTGAGGAGTCACTCAGTCAGTTTGCCCATGTGCCTTTGTGGTGTGAGTGGTGTGAGCTTGTGTGCAGTGGAGGGGTACAGAGTGCAACGTACGCAGTTGGGTCCTGACTTCGTGGGCTGGGTATAGTGGCTGACAATGGATGTCTGTCCCGCCTGCAGGTATTGCCTGGATGGTGTCTCCAGCCATGTGAGTGGGCGTGTTGAGCAGCCGTCCCTGTCCAACGTTGCGGTGGCCATCTAGGGGAGTGGTGGTGTTGGTGTGGGCCCGGTAGGCAGGTGTTGACGGTCTGTTGGAGATGGCGAGGCCCAGCAAGGTCCTGGGCCTGGCCTGGATATGGCAGTGGAGGTGTCCTGTGTTCCAGTGGTGGACATACGTGCTGGATGTTGATGGACAGAGGGTGGTCTGGTTCACAATGGTGAGTCCTCGTCCTGGCTGGTGTGTGTTGTCCTGTCCCTGGATCTAGTAGCCTTGGGTATGGGCAGTGGAGTTTTTGTGTCCAGAGGTGGTGTTGCACTACCTTTCTGAAACTAAAGTGACGTTGCACAGGAAGTTTACAAACCAGGGCCAGACCTCTGCGGTGTGATGTTGCAGGGAGCACATGTTGTTGTAACAGTTGGTCTGGTATTAGGCTGCGTAGGCATTGTTGTAGGTGACAGATCTGTGGCCGAGTCTGCACGTGAACTCTCCATGTGTCGTGTCTGCCCATGATCAGCGGCAGCAGGTGTGTGTCACCCTGCCTGGAGTGCCTGTAGTGCGGGGGAGTCATATCTGCCCTATCACATGTGTCCTGGGTTCCTGCTGCTGCCCACGTGCGGATCACAGATGTGTGCAGAAAGGGCCTGCCCCCGTCGTGCGCTGGGCATTACTGGTGTCCAACGGCACTGCGACACCATACAGTGGGGGATGGGGCATGGACAAGTGGTTGGGAGGCGGGACGTGGTCAGTGATGGCAGTGTTCACAGGTGTGTGTTTCTAGGGGAAGTGATGTCTTACGCATGGAAAAACGTAGTGTACCAAAGCTTTTTTGGCCAACTACAGTGAGGCAAGTAGAAGGAGAACCCAGACGTGTGAGGCACGGTACAGATACCAAGACAGCACACATTGGAGTCACATGATTAGCAGTCAGACAAATGAATGGACATCACACTCCAGTGACACATGCCTGCATGGCAGGTGTACTGCCCTTGTGGCAGCATGTGTGGCGTCAGACATGTGTGTGCTGCTTCACAACTATGCCAACACAGGCAATCTAGCTGCACAGTGCAAGCCCGTCTGCAAGCAGGGAGATCAGATCATGTGTATGGAGGACTTAGGGGCATGATAGCAAGTTAATATTGGAATCAAAATTGTGGGGATGATGGACTTGATACCATGCCCTAGAAATTTCCTATGGTTGCACATGTACTGGTGTGGCCCTCAGCAGCTTTTGTGACACCCAAGGCCATATCATCTAGGCCTTCATCCCACTGTAATCGCAGTATGCTGCCGCAGAAGTTGCCATTACTACAACACCTTCCTACCTGACCTGGCCCTTGCTCCTGGCCTACAAATTGACCTGACAAATTCTGACTCACGTGTGTTATGCGAACTGCTGCACAACAGAGGGATACATTGGGGAAGAATCACCGGCCATATTAGCAAGTGTGGAGATAACATTATCGCCGCATTGGTGGCAAAACACTGCCACTAAAGGTGCGAGGATAGGCTTGATGATATGCGTCTGTGAATACCCAGAGGAGGCCAGGTTAGCTGTGCAGGACATCTCACCTGGGCTTCTATAGGAATCCTATAACGCATATCATCAAGCCCATTTTCGCAGCTTCAGCTGCAGTTTCCTGCCGCTAAAGGGGCGAGAAGTTCATCTCCGTTCTTGCTAATATGTCCCCATGTATGTGAAGATATGTGCAGTGACAGCAACTTTGCTGTGCACAGACACACCATGTGTCGTCATGCATGCCATGTAGGCTGCACAGGGCAGGTCACAGGTACATGTCACGCATGTGGGGCATTAAACATGTCAGCTCATCAATCACAACAACCCCAGGGATGTGAATGTTGGAGATACATGCACAGTAAGATTAGATTCCTACAGTAGCACCTCAAGTACAGGCTACGTGGCAATGGGTGTTGCTGTGTCACACCAATCACAGGCCAGAATGCACACCCCATGCACACCCCAAAAGCGTGACTGTGTACCTCATCGACATGTATGGTACAGCTTCAGACTTGATGCCATGCCACCATTGACAACGCAACAATGATGACAGTCACGTAGGAACAAGGTCTTAGATGGAGGATGTGCACATCACTCCTACAGGGTTTCATTGCATGTTGACGGAGAGGTCACAACAGTGAGCCAGATGCATTTATCCAGAGTCACTTGCCGAATGGTGCACACTGCTGCATTCAACACAACATTGTCACACTGTAGGCAGGCCAGCCGTGAGACACACCCATACTTCAGTCAGTGCCGTACATCATGTGTGCCAGTCATCCATGCCACTGCAACATGCCAGTGAACAAAGTCCAAACTTACCAGTGGCGTGTGGGTCCTCAAAGCTGTCAATGTCCCCCTGCGTAATTGGTGGCCGTCCATCTGTGAGAGGAGTGAGGAAAAGAATGTGTATCAGCCTGCAATGCATATGACTCAGATTCCACATTCATATAATCGACACAACAAAATACGCAACATTACTGTGGTGTGGCATTCCCTGTTGATAACACAGTACATGAATGTGCCAACTTCGAATGCCATTGACACCATACATGTGACAGCTGATCTTTGGACTGACTGGCCTGCTATGCTTGCTTCCATGAGCATGACGGTTGTGGCAGTGAGCCACAAGGCACCATCACTCCAAGCATCATGATGGTTAACATGCACTGTCTACATATGAGTTGATGCCGGTTGCACTACACCAATGCACAGGTGTCAATTGGATAAGACTATGTGGAGATGGACACTTTCCTTGGACCATTCAGCGCATTAACATGAGTCTCCACACAGTGACCAAGTCCAAGGGGCAGTGTAGCTGACACGACACAATAAATGTTGCCTGCATAACTTCCTTGATTTCTGAACATCACACCTTGCATATGGCCTAATTAATGTATGGTACATGCACTATTGCACATGTCCTTTCCAAAACATTGGGGCATAATACCAAGCCAGAATGGCGGAATGTTGCCTGACTATCATTGCACTAGCATGGCCGGCCTCTCATCACCCGATTGACAATGCTGCGGTAACATGCTATGGCGCTTCTGTGCTTGCGATTTTTGTACAGCCCCACTTTGCACCGCTAATGTGATGCACAGTCGGTGTTCCTTTCATCAAACAACATGGAGATATTGTCCAATTGCACTTTGCAGCATCACCATGCTGGCACAGTACTAGCGTAGGGAAGGAGACCAGCATCCAAACGGCAAATATATCTGGAAACTGACATCTACAAATTGCCTGACTTAGCCATGTGCTCAGTGGAAGGCCCATTGTTAGGTCACATCCCCCTCTCCCCATGAACGACATAGCCTTCAGCACAGTTGTATCAATGCTGGTGCCAACGCGGTATTGAAGCACATTGCTGCATATGGTTGCATTCCACATTACTAGACAGTTATGCGTAGCAAAGACCCTGCTAACACCACGATGTGCACCGGCAAGATACAGTGATGCCCTACAACACGCAACAACAAATGGGCGATGTAAAACGCATTTCCTACTTAATATGCCCCATCATACTGCCTGCAGGCACTTCAATTCACAGTGTGCATGCAATGGCAGGCCCAGTACTAGGTGTGGCAACAGCGCAGTTGGTGACACCGACAAGCAATAGGATGCTAGACATCGTGATGCATCTCACACCTCAGACAACATCCATACCACACATTGTAGGCGGGGGCACACACTTAGTGCTTTTCAGTCCTCACACTCAATGCAAATAAATGTTGTATGTGTACTTACCACACCGTAGGCCTGGCATCACTCCCACGTAGTCCAGGAGGTCGGCCTCACGTGCCAGCATGTCCTGCCACCGGTGTTTCCATTGACGCACACTGCGGTCAACTCCAAAACACCTCTGCATCTGTGCCTGCAGCCGCTCCCATTTCATTTTCCTGTTGGTGAGATTGTATCCCTGCAGGATCCGCCCTCCCTTCTCCAACATCAGTGGCAGGTAAAACTTAACCAGCCACAGAAACCCCCCCAGCGTCGCCTCCGACAGCCTGCCCTCCCTGCCCACAGCCGGCATCTCCCCCACAACCTCTGACCCCAACACTACCATAAGAAAAGAACCCTCTAAATTAACCCCAACAACTATTAATGTTAACTACCCCAGGACAGACACCCGACAAAAAATGGCACAGGACACAATTACACACACTTGCAAACTACACAAACACACAACTGACACTAGACAGGGGACACAGCAACACTCCAAGACTCTCCTCTGCAGCACACACCAACAAAACACCTCCTTCACTCTCCACAGTCAGAGCATTGTGCTCAAAAGTGAAAGTGAAAGAGCAGAACACTACTCCAGTAGACAGGAAGCATGCAGACACCACTTCCTGTCTGTTTGCGGCCCGTTTTTGGTATTGCGACGATTGTCTGCACGCTAAGGGTCGCAATGGTGTCGCTAAAGCCTTAGCGGCTAGAATCGAGACGCGAAGAGTCGCAAACGTTTACTTTGAATGTGTGGATGTCTCGCGCGTGTTTTTGAGACGTCGTGCGTGAGCATGCAAGCATAATTTAGGTCGCTGAGTCTGTTTAGCGGAAACTTTTTCACGCTAACATCAAATCAGTACATTGATGCTGTGACATTGCAATATTCATGTGCATAATTGCAAAAATGATGTCCAAGTACAGTGGGTATATGTGGTTGTTGCTTGTCACTCCCATTACACCATGAGCATTTCTATTACGCACCAATATCATTTTTCCAAGTATGCAGGCTAGTATTCCATACTTAGCCCCATTTTTAACCCTTATTACATATTTTGGCCCATTTTAAGCCCTATTCCTGACCCCTGACCTTGTTTGGTTGGTTGCTCACCCTCCGCACAGCACCGCCTGTGTGTCCGGACCCTGCCGCAGCTGCCGCTGCTGAGGAGAGTTGACGCCCTCCTCCACCCGCAGGCTACCACCAGCGCCTCATCACAGGTGGCCAGTGGTAGGCCATAGGTTTGTTTTTGTGTCGGTGTCACGCATAGTATTGCCCTTACTGTTCAGTTTGGTGTCTGCAACTGCTGTTATCTGGCTACCCCCTGTGCCTGTACTCCCTCTCTGTACCCTTTCACCTTCTGTCACCATTGTTGCTCCCGTGATTCGGTGCCCTTGCCTTCCCTTTACTTTGCCGCTCCAGTTCCCGCCGCTGCGTCCCCTGCGGCGCTGCCCCCCTGACCGCACATTTGCTGCCCCCGCCTCCCAGCTGTCCCTCCCTCCCACCACCCCATGTCTGGCAGACGCTGCGCAACCGTGCTCAGTGGGCACACCGTTCGCCCGCCAAAGTTGCGCCTAAGGCAGGCCCGTCTGCACACGTACACGCCAGGACCGCAGCCAGTGCCAGAACCACTGGTCCCCGTACCCACCACGACGACTGCCGCCGCTACGATGCCAGCACACTCCACGCTCTCAACTCCGGACGGACCCACACATGCTTCTGGGTGGGCCCGAAACACACACATGGTCCCATCACCTGCCGGGACTGCAGCTACACCTGCCTCAGAACTGCCAAACCACCCACCAAGTGAGACCTCAAGCACCTCCATAGCATCCTACTGAACTCCCACTCCGCACCCAAACACTCCGTCAAGATCTGGGACCTGCTCGATACATCATCCCCAGACGTCGCCTTCCTGATGGAGACATGGATGAACGACTCCTCTGCACCCGACATTGCCATAGCCATCCCTGATGGCTACCGGATCACCCGCAGAGACCACAACTACGGAGTCGGAGGAGGAATCGCCATCATCCACAAGAACAGCATCAGGGCCTCGACCAGCACAGATGACACTCTCAGCACCGCCACACACATGCCTTCCCAGATCCACACAGACCCCAACACCACCCTCAGAGGCACCCTCGTGTACAGACCCCCCAGACCCCAGAACCAGTTCAGTCACTCCCTCGCCAACTTCATCAGCACGCATGCCCTGACCTCCACCGACTACGTCCTCCTCAGAGACCTGCTCTTTCACCTTGGAAACAACGACAACTGCTACTCCACCACCCTGATTGTCAACCTCACTAAGCTCGGACTGAGGCAGCTCGTCACAACCCCTACCCAATCCGCCAGTCACACGCTCAACCCCGGATTCTCCTCAGGCCCACACGTCTCCTTCAGCCACACCACCGAACTCCTCTGGGCCAGCTACCGCTGCATCCACTTCAGCTTCCAGTGACCTACCACACACCACCGCACAAAACAGATCCCCCGCCACTGCTGGAGCAAAACCACAGAGGACCAACTCCACGCACACCTTGCTCTCAGCCCACCCACCGACCCCTCCAACACCAACGACATCCCGCCGTCGCAAGCCCTGTGCAATTCCCTCGCCACCTTCTTCCACTGCAAGATCGCAGACATCCACGACAGCTTCAACACCCAGACAGCGCCGGGAGACATCAGCACACCAGGCTCTCCGCACTACATCAACCACGACACCCTGCTAGCCTGGGCCTACGTGAACATCGGTTACACCATCAAGAGCATGAGCACATTCCACTCCAGCTCCCACTCACACCCATTCCTGCACCACATCTTCAACACAGTCAGCAGCTCCATTGCACCCCACCTGCGCAACGCCATCAATTTCTCATTCAAGACCGCGACCTTCCCAGAGAGCTGGTAACACGCCAGATTCAACGCCCTACTCCGAAAACCCAAGGTGGACCCAAGAGACCTTAGACACTTCCGGCCCATCTCCCAGCTTCCGTTCCCGGCCCTGGTCATCGTGAAGATCATCAACAGACAGCTGACCCGATACCTCGGAGGGAACAGCATCCTGGACCCATCCCAGTCAGGGTTCAACAGCACCGAGACTGCCCTCATCGCCGCCACCTACGACATCAGGACCCTGCTGGACAAGGGTGAGACCGCGGCCCTCATCCTACTGGACCTCTCCGCTGCCTTTGGGCCTGTCTGCCAACGCACACTACGCACACACATACACGATGCTGGGATCCGAGACAAGGCCCTGGAATGGACCACCTCCTTCCTCCCCGGCAGGACCCAGAGCATCCACCTCCCCCCTTTCCGGTCCATGGCCTCCAAGATCATCTGCGGCGTACCCCAGGGATCATCCCTCAGCCCTACACAGTTCAACATCTACATGGCCCCGGTCGCACACGTCGCACAACAGCACAACCTCAACATAATCCCCAATGCCAACAACACCCAACTGATCCTCTCCCTCACCAAGGACCCCCTCACCACCACATCCAACCTCCACAAAGGAATGCAGGCCGTCGGCAACTGGATGAGGTTCAACCGACAGAAGCTGGACACGGACAACACGGAGGTCCACATCCTCGGCTCAAAACCTTCAGCCTGGGACGACTCATGGTGGCCTACAGCACTGGGGGCAGCCACAACATCCACCGACTATGCACGCAACCTGGGAGTCATCCTCGACTCAACACTCTCCATGACCAAGCAAGTCAATGCAGTCTCCTCCTCCTGCTTCAACACCCTCTGCATGCTCCGCAAGATCTACAGGTGGATCCCGACAGTTACAAGAAGTACAGTCACCGTGGCCCTCCTCAGTAGATGACTCAACCATGGAGACGGCCTCTACGTGGGAGCCCCAGCCATGCTCATCTGATAAACCTGCACTGGCTCCCCGTCACCAAGGGGATTTCCTTCAAGCTCCTCATCCACACACACAAGGCACTCCACGACACCAGCCCAGCCTAACTCCACAGACAACTCTCCTTCTACATCCCCAAACGCCAACTCCGCTCCACCGACCTTGCCACCGTCTCTCGCATCCACCGACCACCGGCAGCAGCTCCTTCTCCCACCTCGCCGACAAGACCTGGAACATCCTCCCACTAAGCCTATGGCAGACCCAAGACCTGCTGACCTTCGGGAGGCTACTCAGGACCTGGCAATTCGACCAGTGGCGCCCCCCCCCCCCCTTTCCCCCCCCAGAGCCTTGAGACCCTCGCAGGTGTGCAGTGCATTCTACGAGTTCTTTCTTGATAGATTGTTTGATTTTCGTCTGTAGCCCCGTTGTACCCCCTATTTCCATCTTTGGCCCCTTTTTCCACACTATTTTCATCTTTTGCCCCATTGCAAACCCTACTGTCATATTTAGCCAGCTTTTATGGCCTAATCTCATGCCTAGCCACCTTTTACAAGCTATTTTCAAGTATTGCCCCATTTCAACCCCATGTCTGGATATTTTGACCCATCGCACACACTTCTTCTTGATTATCTACATTCTACACCCTATTTGCATATTAGTATACCTTACATGCCCTCTTTGGTGATTTTACCCCATTCCACACCTACACCGTCATCCTTTGGCAGATTCCACACACTCTCTGCATGTCTACTACCATTTCAGACGCCACTTGTCTGGAATGGTCACAGTACGCACACACAAAGAAGGACTTTTGTTTTGGCAATGACTGCAGACTGTCATTCACATTGTCTTCACACACAACAGCCTAGTTTTCATGATTTGTAGTCACAAGGAACAACATATTTGCATTGGTTAGCTGAGGTAGCACCATGTAGACTACCATCTTATATATTTGACACACCGCAAAGCATCTCTGGACTGTGGACACATTCCCATGTACAATGGAGTAGTGTACTTTTCTTAGCACATGTTGGGCAACGTACAACTTATATTAGGGAAGTGCCCATGCCAGACAGTGAGAGGCAGACAGGGTATATGTGTTTGACATTTTATTGACACACTCCAGGTTTGTTGTTATTCAGCTATGACATACATTTGAGGGAGACGGTCACAATGTTCTGTACTCAGTTGAAGAAATTGTTGATGATTCTGGTCCTTCGGGCAGTCCCTGCTGCATTCATTGACGGGTGTGCTGGACCTGCCTCTTCATCATCATCATCATCCTCTTCTTCTGGTGGTGCGGGCACTTGAATCCATGGTGCTCTGGTACGCACACATATGTTGTGCAACACACAACATGCCATGATTATTTTGTTGACCATTGCTGGGCTGTACAGCAGTCTGCCACCTGAGATGTCCAGGCAACGAAAACGTGACTTTAGCACACCAAACGTGCGCTCCACAATGGACCTGGTGCGTATTTGTGCCGCATTATACTGCCTCTGTGCTTGGGTGGTGGGGTTTCGGAGGGGTGTCATCATCCACGGGCTTAGTGCATAACCTCTGTCCCCTGTGACATGTGAGGGCAAAAAGAATAGTTCATTAGCTGTGCAGGATGTGTTGTTGATGTAGATGGGTTTATGTCATATCATTGGTGTTATGTTTTGTCTCATGTTGGCCATGTTTTGCTTCAGGATGTTTACATACATGTTTGGTTACTATTTAGGCTCTTGGTTGTGACTGCCTCCTCCACGCTATAACTATTGAGTGCACTGCTAGGTAGCATGAGTGGCTCGACTCACATCTGACAGTAATCCTCCATCCGCACAGTAATTGACATTGGCATGGTATGATGCAATGGGACACACAAATCACAGTAGACATTCTGTGCAGCTGCTGCTGGCTGGCCTGCGGCGACACACATCACATGCTGTTTCCAGTCACATGCTAACAAAGAATATGAACAGTTAGCAGCCCCCTCACATGCCAGCACCATTGGGTTCAGGGACGCTTCACCAACAACATCAACATGATCCGACACAACAACATCTACTCTCTGGACTACGTGCTCATTCCTGGCTTGGCGTCCATATCCTATGCCCTGGCCACTCAACATACATTGCACATGGTGACATATTGGATGACAATCGCCGATTGGATGAAGATCAGCCGACTAAAACTGAACACGGAGAAGACAGAGGTCCTCATCCTCGGCTCCAACCCCTCAGCCTGGGACGACTCCTGGTGGCCAACGACGCTGGGAGCAGCCCCGACACCCACCGACCACGCACGCAACCTGGGAGTCATCCTCGACTCAACGCTCTCCATGGCCAAGCAAGTCAACGCAGTCTCATCCTCCTGCTTCAACACACTCTGCATGCTTCGCAAGATCTACAGGTGGATCCCGACAGACACGAGAAGAACAGTCACCCAGGCCGTCGTCAGCAGCAGACTCGACTATGGGAACGCCCTCTACGCGGGAGCCCCGGCCAAGCTCATCAAGCGACTGCAACGCATACAAAACGCCTCCGCACGCCTGATCCTCGATGTACCACGCCACAGCCACATCACCCCCCACCTGAGGAACCTGCACTGGCTCCCCGTCGACAGGAGAATCTCCTTCAAACTCCTCATCCACGCACACAAGGCACTCCACAAGACTGTCCCAGCCTACCTCAACAGACGACTCCTCTTCTACGTCCCCAACCGCCAACTCCGCTCCGCCGACCTCTCCCTCGCCACCGTCCCTCGCATTCGAAGAACCACCACCGGCGGCAGATCCTTCTCCCACCTCGCCGCCAAGACCTGGAACACCCTTCCACTAAGCCTACGACAGACCCAAGACCTGCTGACCTTCAGGAGGCTACTCAAGACCTGGTTGTTTGACCAGTAGCAGCACCCCCCCTTTTTTTTCTCCCCCAGCGCCTTGAGACCCTCGCGGGTAAGTAGTGCGCTTTACAAATTCTGTGATTGATTGATCGATTGACCAGGGTCGTCACAACACACCAGGGCACACCTTTGACATCTTGTCATGCGTGGCCATGGGAAGACCATTGACGCACAGCTGTACCCACCCAACACCATGGCCCAGGACCCCTGCCGGTCAAACACCCAAACAAAGGATTCTGTGCACAGCTAATGTTCTGTAGAGCTAGACTCCAACTTTTAGGAAGCGATGTGAGCAATGGATCCAGGGAGACCTTGAGACTTCTCTTTGTGGACACTGCTCCAAGGAGTTGCTCCACTCTATTAGGGTCACACAACAGGGTGGAGACGTGTCACTCCTCCTGCTGAGTTGTCATTCCATGGCCACACAGCAAGATGTCAACAACACGGAACTCAAGAGACAAGACCCCGGATACCACGTTTGTTACAGTCAATTTGTTTAGCAATTGTACCACAACTGGCATCCTTGATGCTGTGCCCGAAGGCTATGTAGTCACAAGGCAGTATCAGGTAGTACAAAGATGCCTTTGGATTGCAATACTCAACAAACTATCTATGACATGGCAAATGTGAGTAGCAGACCTGGGGAAATGTGAAGGGTTGTTTTCCACACTCACCGTCACTGACAATGACACCATGGCATGCCTCCTGATTTCCCTCCTCCCGGGCCCTGGGGATCATTATTTCATGAGCCAAGGGTAATCAGTGATCCATACAGAATTGAAACACAATATTTTCATCTAATTAGGGGATCCCTACATACACTTTGATGAGTTAGCGGAATCTGAGGTATTGACAGTAGGTAATGAGCTCATGATGCTCCACTTTACACAAAGGAGACAATGCTCCCACATACCAAGCAGTCCATTTCCAGGGTCTAATCATCGGTGACATGTCAGAAATTGGATCAGGTGGCTCTTTGCCAGTTACAATGTCCGAACACTATATGATCCCGCTTCTCATCGCACGTCGAGTTGTGCCAACATGCTAATCCACTTGGACGGTGAGACACTGGATTTGGGATGATTTGATTTCAAACTACTTTACACTGGCTTCACAATACAATGGTGCCATATTGTGTGTGGACAGTGACATAGGCAACAGACAAGTAGGAACCTGGTCAACGGAGACAGTCACCGAGGTAGCACCATGGACAACTGTAAATGCCAGTATGGCCACCAGCTCTGCACCCTGGTTGAACTGTACCTTACTATTGCCCTTACACATATGCTTACAGCTGAGACACACGTGGCATATGCACTATTGGTTTGTTGTTGAGGAGGGGTACGAGCAAGGGCCATGACATGATTGGGGACAGATGCCGGAAATTTGCTGCACCTTTCATAGCATGGGAAGTGATGTGGCTGACTACTCATCTAAAATAGATTTTTTTGTTACTATGATCATTACAATGATATGTAAGATTCATAGAGCACACTCATACATCAGATGAGTCCTGTGACCGGATAGCCAAGTTATTTCCAGAGAAGGTGACATGAATTGGGGACAGCTTTGCTCTGGAGGATCACCAGGGCATGGGTACAGGAACCACTATGGGTATAGCAGGCAAAGGAGTTACCTTACACAATCTTGATGTACTAGCACAAGATGACGTGAGTTGGGTGGCAACTGTTTTGAAATCAGGCTCAACGCAGGATCCAGCACTACCTGAACTTCTGATACTGGGAGGGCACATCATCTTGACATTGATGTCAGTTCTGATCTCCGGGTCATTCCAATTTGTAACAGTACCCTGGGAACGGTTACAGGCCATGGCCCTTGCATTTGGAAACCATCATCAAATGGACCATTATGTGCAGGTGGTTTTGCATCCCATTTGGCTCCGAACTTTTCACGGTCTTAGTAGCTGGGTAAGTAGTTGAGATACAGATCAACAACTATTGCAATGACAATGCCCTACTACACATATCATTTATTTTTTTACAAACTGCACACTCCACGGAAACAGTGTTTTTGGTGGCTACTGGGCCACTGAGACAATGTGCAGACGAGGCTCAGTAAGATGCTAAAATCCTGTTGGTACTCAGTACAGCATTGGACACCGTCTCTCATGGACTCCTGCTCCATGGACTGGAATCAAGTGGAGTCAGGAGCCTAGCCCGGTGAGTTAGCTGAGTTCTTTCCTGACATCAAAGGGCGTCCAGGGGTTGCATGCCACATTCTGTTCTAGGCGATCTCACATCCTACGTGGCTTAACTCATGGTTCAATATGGATCCCCATGATGTTTGCTCACTATATGGGTCCACTGGCCAGGATAGTGGCGGAGCACTGGTTTCATTTGGGTCATATGCTGATGATACTCAGCTTATCATTGGACTGTTTCAAACCCCAGACATCACACCGACATATTTTCCCAGTGTATGGAGCTAGTTGCTGCATGGATGGATAATCAATGCCTTTTACTTGATGGCTGTTGAACAGAGGTGTTGATAGTAGGAGAAGCACCATTGATATGGAGATCTGCCTGGTAGCCTCATACGCTTGGCCAACTCCCACATCCCTCACCAGTAGTCATCTACTTTTGGACATGGCTTCACAGTTAATAGACATATGAGGGCCACATTTTTTGCATGACGGTGACATGTTTTGGAACTCTGCTGATACGGAGGACGGTCCTGGACCTACTTCCTATCAGGGGTTGGCAAAATGTAGTACAAGCTGTGTTCACATCTCTGATTGATTGCAGTAATGTCTTTTACTTTGGGACATCACACTTCACGACTATGGTGACTGCATGGTAGTTTTAATACAACAGCTCACCTAATACTTGGCCTACTAAACATTGTCTGGTGTCACATTAGCCTTATTCAATGTTCCCGGAGTGCCTGTGGGAATGAGGATGTGGTTCAGTCAATGTGCTTCTGTCATCGCTTTCTGGCCATTAGGAGTCAGACATTGAAACAGACACTGATGTCAGCATATATGCCCTGGAGTACTTGCAGATCAGTAGGTTAGCTGCTGGTAATGGAGTGGAGATTCAGGGATGTGGGAATGGGGTTGGATTTATTGTGATTTTTATGTACAACACATTGTGTCTCTTTACCGGTGGTGCTGAGCATGGATCCATGTGCAGCTGCCTTGCAGACAAGGCTAAATACATTGGGGCTTATTGGCGAGAGCAGCGTTGAATGTTTCGCCACTTTAGCTGCAGAGGACTGCTGCAGATGCTGCTATTGTGTAAGTGCAAATATGCCCCTAGGCTTCTCAGAACAGGCATCTGGAACTGTCAGACATGCAATATGTATCTTCTGCCTCTCTCCGCCATTGGTGATTTTGCTATTGACACAGGGAGATACCGGTGGTGTGACCAGGTGCTTTACGACTGGATGTGTGGTTATTTCCATGTGTGGACTAAGTCTAGTTCATCAGGCACAGTTAAGGCACAGATGTTGTCGACTTACACACATGACCTTGTTGTTGTACCCCAAACCACCGTTGACTACATGCAGGCCACTACTGAGTTGGTGATGCTCAATCACCATGGGGATGCTACACACCACCATCGACAGCAACATCAACGACACTGCAGTTGTCAGCAATAGCACATGTCCATGTGTTTCAATACATGTCTCTCAAAGTGCGCGTGCACCCATATCCCATTTTGGGACTGATACATACAGCAGGCACTTCAGGCCACCTTGTCCTGCACCAACATCTGACTTGGCTGGTGCATCTGTGTTCACATGTGGTGGGGATGGTGAAGGCCTTGTGATATTTTTGGTGTACACCAGTGACCTTGACCAGATGATCATATTCACAATCAACAATACACCCACACGCCTGACTGGTCATCCATGTGGGTTTCCTGTGTTTATGACATTGTTGATCTGCTGCTGCGGGGTGCACTCCACAGGGTATACATGGCCCTGCCTCTTGGTGACATGACATTCATCATGTGTGCTCACCTTGTGGGCCATTGTCTCCAGGTGTCCGCACCGCTGACCTAGGTACATGGGCTATATATTTTCTACCTCCATCTACATGTACCTACAGGTGTACATGGTGGCCTGCAGCTGGCTCACCTGCATCTACATCACCCATGGTGCCTTCACATGGTTCCCAACATTGTCGTGTGCAACTGTGTCCCACACAGTCCTTGCCGTCCAGCCGGGATACATATACTCACTTTGTGGCAACATATTCACATCTGATGTGTACTTCATCCCACCTGTCCAGCACAACACATGCACAGTGGGACTTGTGTTCCTACTTTCATTATGAGTCGTCTGTCTCCGTCGCACATGCATGTTTCCCACATGTTCCCTCATTTGCTTGGGGGGGTGCAGGGATCTTGACCTTTTAATTGGATTCATTGGCGGGTCAAGCTATGGTTCCCCCTGTTTCTGGTGTTGGTGTGTCTGGTATGTGCAGATGTTGTTTGACATGTGTATGTGATGTTGGGATGTGGACTTTAGCACATTTCTTATTTGCATGTGTGTAATGTTTAGGCAACGGATATGTTGTATTGGTACTTACCAACTAGGACTGCATTTCCGTATGTCCCATCCTGGAAGCGCTGGTTTATGATGGACTGTTGGTAGATGTATGAATCATGCACACTGCCTGGGAACTTGGCAACGACATTGGTGAACAGTCCACGATGGTCCACTATTGCCTGCACATTCATGGAGTTGGTGTGCTTTCTGTTGCGGTATATGTGAGCAGTGTCCGCGGGGGCACTAATGTGACATGTGTACAGTCTATTGCACCCAACACATGTGGGAATCCGGCTATGGCATAGAATCCTTGCTTGGTCTCAAGCTGTTCCTGCACGGTGTTGGGGAAGTGAAGTTCCTGGGGTATCAGGCTGATTATGGCATCCAAGACAGTTGGGAGGAATATTGAGAAGGATGCCTGGGAAACTCCTCCGACTCTAGCCGTTGTTGGTTGAAATGTCCCTGAGGCCAACATATGCAGCACGGCCAGCAGCTTGGTCTGTGGTGGGATATTGGTTCTCCGCTGTGTTTGTGCCATCAGCCTGTGAGCTATCTGGTTCAGGATGTGCTCAACGGACGATGCCCGGCGATATTTGAAACGGTTGCTAACGCATGAGAATCGTCGTTAACAGCGATTAGCGACACCTTGGTAATCGGGCGAAAAAGTTATCGCCGCTTTAGCGGGAAAAAGTCCCGCTAAAGCGGCGATAATCACGTTGCTAATATGCCCCAGGCTTTTTCCCTGAGTAATCTTAACCTTTTGCCTTATTTTTACCTCCATAATAAGTATTTTTTCCCACCTAAACTTAAAATCTTGTTCACGCCCAAATATCACCTTTTTGCCTCCATAAACAGTCTTTATTCACACCCAAACCTAACATTTTGCCTTCTTTTTGCCTCTATAATAAAGTTTCCCTGCCTAAACATGACCTTTTGCCTGAATAAACAGTCTTTTTTCCTGCTTAAACATAACCATTTTGCCTCCTTTTTGCAAACGTAAACAGTCTTTTCTCACCTAAACTTAGCCTCTTGCATCCTTTTTGACTCCATAAACAGTCTTTTTTCTCACCTAAACATTAAACTTTTGTCTTCTATTTGCCTCCATAAACAGTCTTTTTTCCTGCCTAAACTTAACCATAAACAGTCTTTTTTCCCTTAACTTAACTTAACTTAACCTTTGGCCTCCTTTGGACAACATAAACAGCCGTTTTTTACACATAAACATTCACTTCCTTTTTGCCTCCATAAAGTCTTTATTCCACATAAATGTAACATTTTGCTTTCTTTTTGCCTCCATGAACAGTATTTTTGCCCACCAAAACTTAACCTATTGCCTCCTTTTTCCCTTCATACTAAGGGGTCGACTCCGATCCCGTAAGGAAGGCCTTCCCAGAGCCGTCCTAGCTGTAGCCTCCGACCGACTCGTAATGGAAGCCGCGTCTTCCAAACGACAAAGTACGATGCTCAAAATCCCCTACTAACTGAACGACTCGGTCACTTCGAATCCGTCTCCATTTTCCCAACGAGAAGCCTTCGTAAACGCTGAATGAAGTCGTACGGAGGCATATTCGCAGCCCGATTACGGCCGGCCAAGTATGTTTCGTACTTCCAATGTGCCAAATCCGTAGCCACTACCCACAAGTCGGGGCATCCGGAAGAGGAGTATTTCCGCTCCGAAGTACGTCACAACACGATCCCTGCAAATAAGACGGTGCAGCCATGTATCCTATCGCTCACGTTATACCCATACTCTACGCCTATAGCCAATACTACAACCCCAACCGACGTGTTTGTCAAGGACGGTAAGTCAGACACCTACCACACACAAAAACGCCACTGCACCACGAAAGGAAATATTACACACAGCTTGTGAGAAAGCACAGTCACCACTGTGGTGGGGAATACTTGCAGCATTGTATACCCTATAGGGGGGTGAATGGCTAACACTACCAGCAATCTACTGCCCATAGGGGGTGGATAGCTAACACTCCCAGCATTGTCTACTGCATAGAGGGTGAATGGCTAACACTACCAGCAATCTAATGCCCATGGGGGGGGTGGATGGCTAACACCACCAGCATTGTCTACCCATAGGGGGGTGGATGGCTAACACTACAAACAATGTAATGCCCATAGGGGGGTGGGTGGCTAACACTACCAGCAATCTAATGCCCATAGGGGTTCGATGGCTAACACTGCCAGCAATCTCATGCCTATAGGGGGTGGATGGCTAACACTCCCAGCATTGTCTACCCCATATGCCCATATGCCCATAGGGGGGTGAATGACTAACACTACCAGCAATCTAATGCCCATAGGGGGGTGGATGGAGAACACTACCAGCAATCTAATGCCCGTAGGGTGTGGATGGCTAACACTACCAGCAATCTAATGCCCATGGACGGTAAATGGCTAACACCACCAGCATTGCCTAGCCCAAAGGGGGGTGGATGGCTAACACTACCAGCAATCTAATGCCCTTGGGGGGTGGATGGCTAACACTACCAGCAATGTAATACCTATAGCTGGCTGGATGGCTAACACTCCCAGCATTGTCTACCCCATAGGGGGGGGTGGATGGCTAACACTACCAGAAATCTAATGCCCATAGGGGGGTGGATGGCTAAGACTACCGGCAATCTAATGCCCATAGGGGGTGGATGGTGAACACTACCAGTAATGTGGAGACAAAATGGGGTTTGGGGAGCTAACACCCTCCCAGCAATGTGGAGACAATATGGTGTTTGGGGGCTAACCCCCCAGCAATGTGGAAACAATATGGTGTTTGGGGAGCTAGCCCCTCCAGCACAGTCACCATTGTGGTGGGGGGAATACTTGCAGCATTGTCTACCCTGTAGGACGGTGGATGGCTAACACTCCCAGCATTGTCTACCCCTTAGGAGGGTGGATGGCTAACACTACCAGCAATTTAATGCCCATAGGGGGGTGGATGGCTAACACTACCAGCAATGTAATGCCCATAGGGGTTGGATGGCTAACACTACCAAAAATCAAATGCCTATAGTGGGTGAATGGCTAACACTCCCAGCATTGTCTACCCCATGGGGGGGCTGTGGATGGCTACCACTACCAGCAATCTAATTCCCATGGGCTCTGAATGGCTAACACCACCAGCATTGCCTACCCCATAGGGGGGTGGATGACTAACACTACCAGCAATCTAATGCCCATAGGGGGGTGGATGGTGAACACTACCAGCAATGTGGAGACAAAATGGGGTTTGGGGGGCTAACCCCCCTAGCAATGTGGAGACAATATGGGGTTTGAGGGGCTAACCCCCCAGCAATGTGGAGACAATATGGTGTTTGGGGGGCTGACCCCCCAGCAATGTGGGGAAAATAAGGTGATTGGGGGGCTAACCCCCCCCAACAATGTGTAGACAATATGGTGTTTGGGGAGCTAACCCCTCCAGCAAAGTGGAGACAAAATGGGGTTTGGGGGGGCAAACCCCCTGCAATGTAGAGGCAAATATGGGAATTTTGGGGGTGTCAAACCCCCCAGCATGGAATAATCATAAGGGCTGTGGGGGGCAAAACCCTACCAGCAAGTTAGAGACTATTTGTTTGTTGGGGGCCAAACCCCCACAGCAACATACAGGCAAGCATTGTTTGGGGAGGTTACATACACACAGCTATGTGTAGCCAATCTGGTGTTTGGGGGGGCAAATGTGTCATTGGACAATGTAACATTTTACCATCCAAAATGCTTCAATACACACATTTGGAGTACAAGCTGCTGAAAAAACAAAATATTCTAAGCCAATTCTCACTTTTAATTAAATGCTGTCTCACACTGTGGCCTTAACGTTGACTGGAAAGCTTAAAATGGCCAGAGTGGAGATGTTGAAGGCCCAGGGCCAGGAGATAAAAAGAACAAAGAGCAACATGCACTCAATGCCCCTCAAATGCAGGTGAAATACACGGGTGCTGATGCACAAAGGCAACAGGCCAGCCACACACATCAGATCAATTTTAACATGTGTGTGTGTGTAAGCTGTGTCAGCCTGGCCTGACACACATGATGGAGGTGTTCCAGGGTCACCTGCGGCCCAAGCTGTGGGTGGCCTCCAACAACCACAAAAAGAAACTGACTCACTTCCCAAGTCCCCACCAGGCCACAGCACTGTGGTGACAGTATCCAGTCTGCTGAGCTGCTGTGCTACAAATTGATGCTGTGGGCCAGACTTCAGAGCAGACACTCTGTTGCGTCCTGTGTCACGTGCCTTGCAAGTAGCAGTGTCTTCTCTCACACCCAACAATGGCTTTCAGGGCATGGCAGGTGCAGGGAGGCTGTTTTGGAGGTAGGGCCCTTGCAGGTAGCAAAGTTACTATTAGACAGTCTAACCCCCTCCCCTGATCAGCAGCATTGTCCCTCATTGAAAACAACATCGGCAAGTGACATCACAGAGGCCACCATGACAGTGAAGATCAGGGAATGTATGGCAAGAAATCAATGAGTGCCTAGGCATCATTACGATTCAAATCTGACCATGGGTCCATAGCATGTTGAGTATGACCAATGAGGGAATGTCAGCATCAGGTAGGTATACCCAGCATGCTACATACTATGATAAACACAGATTTGACAGTGGAACAGAAAGTGCCAAACCTACACATATGTATGTGACACATAGTCCAAGCATCCGTCTACCACAACACCCACTCAAACCTTGCAGGGCAACAGGAGTACAGATACTCACAGAAGGATGACATTGTGATGAGTCTGTGTACACTGAAGCACAGAGGATACCAGACCCAACAGCACACAAGTATAAAAACAATCAAAAATAAATTATGAACTTCCCACCACAACAAACCAGAAGTGTTTGTGTCACCGTTGACAGAGCCACATCTGTAGACCACATTCCTACTTGCAATGGAGAAAATCATAGGAACAACAACAATGTTGGAGACAGTCACCATGTGTGGCCTGGTGGTGCTGCATACAACTCAAATTCAGAACATGTACACTGTCAACTTTGTTGTATGTCATTCACAGCAAGTCTGCTCAAAACTACAAAAGCTGAAGTATGTGCAGCTAATGACTAATGGCATTTCAATACTGCAGATTGTGTACTGCAGAAAGGTTGGATGACACATGAGTCACCGGACAGAGGATACACCAACAGGCTTTGGAGCCTCCAATGCACAGCAAAATGTGTAAGAGAATGTGACAGGCCTGGTGATGGTGGACATGTGCAGAATGAAATCTGGCTTGGCCACACTTTGTTCTTTAACACTGTATCAAAATCCATTAATCAGTGAAGGAGACCCACAACAAAGACATATGTACCTCAAGCTCCTGGGAAGTGTACAAAGTTCTGAATGGGAGCCTTCATGGACACCTACAAGTCCCACCCTTGCCATACCAGATGATAGCTACCAAGACATTGACAATGCCATCCCCTATGAAAATGTGTGAACTGTTCCAGTGTCACTTGTGAGTTTGCTCATAGTGCAGAGTGTTGTTCTCAGCACAACCAGAGATGCCATCACAAAGAATCCAGTCCCCTGGTGCCCCAACATCTTAGCCATTCAAAGTCAGAATGCCAGGAATATCCATCCGTGTGTAGTCTACTGTGAAGTGCGGGGATGTGTGTCTGGACTAGTCTGAGCACAGGTGGCATAACAACACACATCCCTGCACATTCACTTGAGGTGCCAATAACCACCTAAGCAATGAAATGTCACACAATGTTCCGACATCATGAATTAACATCAGAAGCAATCACCAAGTACATCCTAGGGCATCATACAAGGTCATTGTTGACCAATCAGTGACCACTACTGACTACAAAGGGTAACTTACCACTCATGTCCACACACAACTCACACAAGCCAAGGCTAGGTGGAGAATACTCCTCCTGTGATGCCAATCGGTTTAGCACACACCAGTGTCCTTAAAGTGACCATCACAACAATCATCCATGTACATACATTGGCAAATAGCAAACTTTAGCAAACAGATAATACATCTACAGATTCACTCTGGCTACTGTTTCTGCACACTCACATATACATAATCAACACATACGCACATGTCAACTTTAATACAAAGCCTGCATTAACTCAACATATGCAGGTATCACCCCTCCAACATCCAGATCACAGTACATGCTCAACTATCATTACTAACAGACACACAAGCATGTCATGAGCCCCCTCTGTTTAATCTAGACGTAAAAGCATGTCTGACCCACGAGCTCTGGCCCACTACACAAACCATTACAATCTGAGTCATCCTCACTCACATGTGCGCTGCCCTCATCTCATCCACACATACACTGGCAGCACCACTATCCATCAGGATGTGCAGAACACCTCTCACATGCATGACATGAACACAATGTACAGTACTCATCCCCTCCTCAGCAGACGTCAAACTTAACATGCCAGATGGACAACTCCCATCACCAGTAGCCCATTCAGTGATGCCTTGGACTGCACTCATGCCACAATGTGCAGTATCACTGCACACCCTGACATGCACACTCCACACATCACCACATCTCACAACAAGAGACATACATAGCTCAATGGATGTGTACACCACATACCCACTCATATCAGCACAAGTTCTAACACTTTTCACTTGAGTAAAAGATCCATCTGCAGAATGAAACACAACATACTGCAACTCTACAACACCTCACATTTCACTATCCAGCACCCATAATCACACTACTGGTGTACATACATTCACAAACATTGTCAACTCTGTCCCATATGACTATTTAAACCTTGTCTCATTGTGGCCCCAGTCACATCCACATAAAACTTCCATGAGCAAGAACAACATGGACTCATGCACAGTATCAATACACATCACTCATCAAAAATGGCACTGTCACTGCCCAATTGCACAATAGTGCCACTGACCACAGCTCTCATCACCTGCAAAAATCAAACCTTGTCCAGCTGGATATTCCCCTATCAGATCTACACATTCCTACCATACCATGCGCAGTATGGAAGCAGGAAATCAAGCTTGCATACTCTGAATCACACACCTATATATCAAGCACTCACACAGATACAATGTTGACGCACCATGTCAGCAACACAAGAACTGCCAATTTACTTAAGTCATAACCCACACACTCTGACATTCTCCTAAATTGTACTTTCGCCATCACATATGAGTCTACACTACATGAAAAGTAAAGTTACACCAGTCTTGTGTGTGCCAGCTCATCACATGCAATATCAACCTTGCTAAACACACCTGCAGTTAAGTTCCGCAAACACATTTCAACATACTCCCATGTATGGCTTTGCAGAGCATAGTTTTGACACAGGCTCAAGTGGCATCTGCATGACAGACAGACACACAACACATCTGGCCACACACAGTCCACTCGTCTGAACACATGTAGCACAGTGCCAAGCAACATACATCACAGCACCCCTAGTCCTGATCAGTGCGACCAGGCACAGCAACAAGCATAGCTCAAAGGGACAACATTAGTGGTCTAGCACAAATTAAAACCTACACACAAATATAATGCTCAATTACAAATGGTGTGTGGGTGTATACATGATGTTAAAGATTGCACCGACAAAAAACAACATCAACATGAAGTATCCAGACAAAAGCTGGATGGCACCACACACATTTGAATGATAAAGCACTGGACTAGTAAGACCACGGAACCCTTGTAAAACAAGAACATCTTTATAAACTTGAGTATTTTGAGGCAACAGGGTCTGAAGACTGTCAGATTCCTGCTCACCTTACACACACCATGGGCTCAGAATATGTCACAGATGGTCACACTGCCATGATGGAAATTCCCTACAGTGGAAGCCCACCTGTGGCAAGCTTGTCATTGGCAGGGTTCTACCAGATCAAAAGGAGACACAGATATGGCTCCAACACTATCAAGTCACATGATAGCTTTTGGACCAATACCTTGTGTACATGGTTGTGTCCAAAGTCACCACCACGTATGCAAAATCCAGATGTACCCAGATGTACTGATGAGACAGGTGACTTGCTGCACACCACAAACATAATCTGCATGCCTATCATAAACTGTTGTACTTTGCAACACTTGTACTATGGTAACATAAGGCAGCATTACCTATGTGCAAAGGTGAAATGAAAACGGGGAAGCTTGGCAGATTCATGTCACCTTAATGGCCCAAAATTATATGGATGATGATACCCTGCAAAGGTAAACTATGCAGACTTGTATACATACTGTAATAGGTTACATACTCCATGGACCACATGCAGTCCATGACATAACAACTTCATTGTATACCCACCACAAGAATTGTACATGAGTGGCAGTTGACTTATAAGCAAGTTGTGGGACACAGAAATCAACATTAAGGAAGTTCCAACATGCTTTATTCAGCATGAAAATGCAAAATAGTCAAATTGTAACATAATTTTTTTTGTCCATAGTTTTGCAGTCTTTGAGGGGGTCAGGGGTAATCCCCCTCCAGCACTTGCCTGCACTGTAAGTGCAAGAGGGGCACCTCCCCTGGGAGGGGCATCTGGGGGCATGCCAGGCACCAATGGGACCGGACTAGGGAAGACTGTGTTGGGTTGTGGGAGGTACGGGATCAGGCAGGAGGGGTGTGTGGGTCCACTGCAGTGGATGGGCCAGATTGAGGGGTGTGTGGGTCCACTGCAGTGGCAGTTTCAGACTGAGGGGGGACAGTTGGAGGGGGATTGTCCGTGAGAGAGGGGGAGGGGCTGGGCCTGACTTTCTTTGGGATTCTGTATTTGTGGATGGGGAAACCTGTGATGGGGATGGGCTCAGGATCTTTGGGAGGGGAGACTTGGATTGGGATGACCTTTTTTTGATGGGGAAGTATGGGTCGGTGGTGGGGTTTTTGATTTGGTACTCTGGGGGATGTTCGGGTAGGGGTTTTCGGGCTATTCCTCTTTGAGGGTGTGGTGGGACCAGGTTTCAATGTCAGGGGGTGGTTTCCTCTTCCCCTTGGAAGGGGGGAACAGATGGGTCTTTGGGGAAGAGGCCATGGTCACTGAGGAATAGCTTCTGGGCAGAGGGGGGTGCAGGAGAGTCAAGGGTAGGGGTTGTGGAGGCAGAGGGATCTGAGGCATGCGGAGTGCCTGTGAATGCATGCTTGTGTTGTATAGGCCTCCCCCTGATGTGTGTGCTGTCAGTCCCCTGAGTGTGCAGGCGCATGTATTTGGAGTCGTGTGGGTGGGGTTGTGTGCTGCATGTGGATGTGGATGTTGATGTGCTGGCATGTGCATGTTTGTGTGTGGTTGGGTCAGGTTGAGTAGTTGGGACTGTGGATGGAGAAGAGGAAAAAGGGGTGAGGGACTGCTGGATCAGGGACACTACTGTTGTCAGTGTGGAAGCCAGTGCCTGGTTTGATCTCTGTAGGGCAGAGATGTCCAAGTGGATGCCCTCCATGAATGACACCAATTGTGTCAAAAGACCGGTATGTCTATGGAGGACATTCAGCACAGATGTCTGTCCCACAGCGGGGAGAGGGCCTTACAGAAAATCTAAAAAGATGCTTTAGCAAAGCCAATAGGTCTTGCCATGGTAGGCCTGTTTGTTATTTATTTGCTTTTTTGCAAATAGGCATTAAATGCCTCTTTACCATGTCGGTCGGAAAGACCATCCGATTGACGCAGTCGCGGATACATTCTGCCCGACTAGTCCGAGATGTCTCCGACTGCCATATTATGATATATATCAGGAAAAACTCTGACCGCGTCGGTCGGAGCAATTCCGACTTGACTGCGTCAGTCAGCAAACGAGTCCGATCCATCCATGTCGGTCGGAAAGGCTGTCCCATAGGGATTCTGATTACAAATTTGCATCGGTTGTCCCTCCGAGCAGATTATGATGCATCTGACACAGTTGTGGATCCATGGCGGTTTGTGTGCCACTTGGCAAGTGCAAAATAGAAAAACTCAGGCAAAATAACACAACAGCAAGCATAGGCAGTGTCCCAAAAAAACACAGGGCCCGATTCACAGAACTAACTTAAGACAAAATCCTAAACTTACTACCATTTTGGTATTCACAGAAGGCACTTACTCATTTTGGTATTCACAGAAGGCACTTACTCATTTTGGTATTCACAGAAGGCACTTACTTACTCATTTTGAGTAACTTACTCATTTTGAGTAACTTACTCATTTTGGTATTCACAGAAGGCACTTACTCATTGATGAGTAAGTGCCTTCTGTGAATACTAAAATGAGTAACTTACTCATTTTGAGTAACTTACTCATTTTCGTATTCACAGAAGGCACCTACTCATTAATGAGTAAGTGCCTTCTGTGAATACCAAAATGAGTAAGTTACTCAAAATGAGTAAGTTACTCAAAATGAGTAAGTAAGTGCCTTCTGTGAATACCAAAATGGTAGTAAGTTTAGGATTTTGTCTTAAGTTAGTTCTGTGAATCGGGCCCACAGCACATATCAATTTAAAAAGTAGACACACCCTCCAATCCACCTATGAAAAAAAAGACCATGATCCTTTATTTATTTATTTGCAGAATTTTATATAGCGCTGGCTAGACCCGGAGGTATCAGAGCGCTTTACATGAGGATCAGTGAGCTACAGGAAAACAAAAATTACATCAGTTACAGTTACAGTTACCAGTAAAGGCATAGGAGAAAAACATGAGATTACACAATAACAAAAGTTATTAGCGTGTTGCATAGCCAAGACAGATGTCTTAAGGGGAATGGAAGGTAGAGGGGGAAAGATAAACAGGGGAAAGGAGTGTAGATAGATTCAGGCAGACCAGAAGGGGGAAAGTACTTCGGGGGGAACAAAGCAGTCAAAGTGAAAGACAGACCAAACTGTGAAGAACCGTTAAAAACAAATCCTTTGCCAACACAATAGTGCTGAGAGAAATAGGGAGCCCTTTCTTCAAATGTTGCTATCAGCCCTGCACAAACTCACACACTGCATTCACTACCTGCACATATCACTTTTTTGATTTAGATTCTTTTCTTAAACATCTCTTCTAGTACACATTCAACTTCACCTTCACACTCACACTTACACTCACACTCACCATGTCAAAGAAGAAACAGCTACGTTTTACTGATGATGACTTGACAGTGCTTGTTGATGAAATCCTCCGAGTAGAGCCACATTTATTTGGGACCCTAGTCCTACAGACCCCCATGGGCCAGAAAACACTGATGTGTGACAGGATAGTCAGGAAGGTGAATGCAGTAGCCCCCCTCCTGCACACAATGGATGATATCAAAAAGGGGTGGTACGACGTCAGGAGGAGGACCAAATATTTGGCCAGCAAAGACCACCGGGCCACACAACAGACTGGGATGGTCCTCCTGTACCACCTGTGCACTTTACTTCCTGGGAGGAGTAGGTGCGTGCAGTGGCGGCTGGGGATTTTCAAAGTGGTGAGGCGAAACCTTTTGTCGCGGAGTATATTGAGCCACAGTGAGGAATGTAATAAGGGGCCTCCTCAGCCTTTTATATCTCATCAATATTCATTGGTGTTGAGCTGAAAGGGCCTCCTCTGTGCCGCAGGGACTGCAGGAACTGTGTGATGCCCCTCGGAAGGGGTGAGAAACCTGTGGGTGCCAATAGGAGACAACCTGTAGGAGCCACTCTTTTATGTGTATACCTGAGGCTAGGGATTTTCTTTGCAGTTTTTTTTATATAGGGTGAACTGAACCCAAACGTACTAGAGGGGAAGGCTTTGCTTTTGATTAAGAGAACATTTTTGTGATGCACATGTTTAAGAAAAACAGAAAGCACATTACCTCCAACTTGACTGTAACGCAATAATTACTGCAGTAGTGAACATTACGGACTGAAAAGGTTCGTCTAAGTTAATCAGGGTCTGGAATCATTTAATAGCAAGGATTAATTTAATTTATCATGTTTTATTGCTATGCATGATTTACCATTTACAATAAACCATTCAAAGTTGGCATTGTATGTATGAAACAGGACACAATGCGCGTACAATTTCACTAGACAACACAGAATTACATCTCTGTCTAATATCATGTTTCTGTGGATACATAAAACACGGTCTTCATAAGTTTATGGCCTTGCAGATAATTTACAGCTGAAACCTATACTTTGTGACTTTTTTTACTGTTCATGATTAGATTGTATTTTATAGTTGTCTTAGTTTTCTTGCAAGCACATCATGCGTTCATTCACATTTAGTTTCCTCCTGGCTTTCTTTTTCTTCTGCTAATTTGGGAAACTGTGCTTTGCCAATTGTTGTCACTTTGCTTTTTCTTTGTAAAGTTCTTTTAGGAATAATTCCTGCTTTGTTGTCCAAAACGTTTTTTTACATCTAAGTAAATGAATTTAGAAAATGGCACAGCTGAACTTTTTTATTTTTTATTATATCGCACACTGCACAATATCTAGGCACAGAACAAAGGAAGGGGAAAGAAAACAAAAGAGGAGATAAAAACATGAGTCAAACAAAGAGCATAGACACATGAGCGCATTTCGATTTATAACCCTTTTAACCAGTGACACCCGGTCACTTACCTCTAGGGGTATGATTTTGCCTGCCAGGGTCTTCACGAAGATCTGGAAGGAGCCAGCACCATATCCTCCCACAGGGACAATAGTGAAACTGAAACTTCAAACCTGTGCAGCCGTGACTCGAAGTTTCAGTGGCTGCTATTTCACCCCACCATTTCCCCACTCTGTGACAGGTGGGGAAGTGTGGGGTGACTGGCTGATTGGCATGTGTCCACCGGCATTGCAGGGCTTAAGCTTGCAGCACCCGTAGCTACCTTGATCTGTGATGCTTTAAACGTCACAGGTATGGGAGGCATGAGACGTGCAAGGGTTCCGAGGCCAGGGCTGGGAGTTTCACCAGCCCTGGATAATCTCCATGATGACGGTGCAGGTGCTGTTGCACGCCTGCGCCAGCCAGCAGATAGTGTTACACAAGCTGCCTCAGGCAGCTGCTGGACCTGGATGACATTTTCTTTTTATTGTGCCAAGACTGAATAGTACATTATTATTCACTCTTGGTATAAGAAAAATGATAATGTTGTACAAAACAAGGAGGCCGTAGCCCTGGAGCCCTGAAAGAAGAACCGCCCCTGCCCACATGGCACGGGGCAGGAGACACAATTCCAAAAGTGCTTGCAGAGCCCTTCTTTTAACACCGTCTACTCTTGTTTTGTAATGGGAGCCCTTGTGCTTTTCAGTCCGGGGGTCCCATTTAGGCCATTAGATACTGCCATAGACTCTGAAGGGAAATATGCCTTTGTAGAGGGTCTCCTGGACGGTAGCCAATATTAGTGAGCAGTGTTTATGTGCCGAATGTGCCCAAACGGCCTTCCTTCTGCGCCTATCCCTCATCCTCACAAGGTGGGCCCATATCCCCTAGGTTGTGGGTGTTAATTTCAATTGTGTCCAAGAGCGGCGGCTTGATTGTTCTCACCCCCCGCTATCCTCTCTGGTGTTGGCAGCGGCAGCTTGCCTTACACAATAGGCTGTGCAATGGTCCCTCCGACACTGTTGGTGGATCCTACATTTGGAGACCCAGGAGTACTCCTACTACTCTGTAGCACACAATTTACACATTTGGATTGATAATATTTGTTATCACCACACATTCTACAGCCTAAGGTGCTAGATGCTGAATACCTGGGGAGAAAAGTCTCGGACCATAACCCTATGCACATACACATTGGGTGTGGGGTGTCATGACCCCCTGCCCACACATGGTAACTGCAGCCTACGTTTTTGTTGCCCAATGCATTTTGTGAATTAATGAGGGAATCCATCTCCAATTATTTCCCTGACAACAGGGACACAGCCAGTTCTAGGTTGTTGGAGTGGGACTTTGGTGGGGGCTCAGAGAAGAGCTTTGAGGCACCCCCTGTGCCAATGGGATCACATGTGATCGAAAAGGCTTCTGAAGAACCTGAAAGGTCCACCCCTGAAGGAACGATGTCAGCCATTTTAAAGCACTTTGGCCTACACAGTAGCTCCACAGCCGCTCCAATAAGTGGCTGTAAGATACGGTGTCAAAGACTGCACTCAGCAGCAATAATGCTACAGCGTCTCCTCTATACATAACCTGACGCATGGACTCTGAGGCAAGAAGAAGAGCAGACTCGGTACTCTACTGTGGGCGAAATCCTGACTGAGTTCTATGCAAGAGATTCCTTTCCTCAATGAACCCTGCAAGCTGTTGATTAATATACTTTCTGCCACTTTTGACAGTAAAGAAAGCAACAAAATTGGCCTATAATTCTCCGGTTTAGAGGGATCCAAAAAAGGCTTTTTAAGCAGTGGAACCACCTAAGCGTGCTTCCAAGTCAGAGGCACGTGAACCACCATGAAAGAATAGGAAGATCTCTAAAAACAGGGAGGAGCTCATTCACTCCCAGCTCTAAAATAATGGGAGTAGCCAGACCGAGAGGTGAGCCACACTTTACTGGTGACATACAGGACTTTAGTTCTGAGAGCTCGATAGGTTTCAACTGAAGTATTCTATCAGAATCTGTTGAAGACTAAAACCATATTTTGAGGCAAGGGGCAATCCTAGTGGCCTCTGTGAAGGAAGAATAGATAGCTGCTACTTTATCAGAGAAATATTTAGCAAGGATGTTGCAGCTGTTCTCCGAAGGAGGGTAAGGTTTTAACAATTGCAAAACTCTCTCTAAAAGAGTTTTGTGCCAGCTCAATTTTATAGGCATAAAATAACCCCACATCTGCCTAATGCACCTATGATAGGATTTCAGGGCTGAGCGCTAAATCTCCTTACTAGCCTGATCAAAGTTCCTGTTCCAAACGTTCTCACAGTATTTGCAATTCCTTTTAAGCATGGCTAATACCTCATTGAACCAGTCCTATGAGGGTTTGGTTCTACGAGCGACCCTCTCAACTATGGGTGCTATATTATCAAGAGCTCCAGTCGTCCACTTACCTATTAGCAGTGGAAACACAGTTGTCAAGATTGGGATGAGTTGGGGCCAAGACATTAGTGAAATTAATGGTAGCAACATTGGCCCATTTTCAAGATATAATTTCTGACTAGAGATAGGTATAAAAGGGGCCTTGCACAAAGGGACCTGAAAGGGAATAGGTGGGTGGTCAGACCACTAGAGTGGCAAGGGAGATTCAACCTGTAGCTCAGTCAAGTTCGAAAAAAAGGGTCGAGCATTTTTCCTCCCTTTTATTTAAGCCACAAAACAAATTGCGCCAACTGAAGCCCTGTTAATTCTGCACATAGTGCAGTGGCCACGGGGCAAGATGAATCCTCAAAGTACAGTTAATATCCCCTAACACAATGAAATTGGAGTAATGCAATACCAAAGGAGGAAGAACATCTACCAAAGAAGAGCTGAAGCTTGAGACTGGACAAGGTGGCAGATAAATCAAGATTACGGAGAGGGAGAAAGTGCTTGGGCAGACCAAAGTAAACAGAGCTGCTTCATAGTCGGCCACAGTTAAGTTTTAGAAAGTACATGACAAAGAATGCTTAAAAATGATTGCAATGCCCCCTCCCCATTGGTTATGCCTATCTAATCTAGCTGCTGCATACAGCCAAGAGAACGTTGGGTTCTGCATTTTCAGAAAGCTATGTTTCCATCAGGACGACAGTGCTTGGGGCATAATCTGATATAAAATTAGACATTTCAAACTTTTGCTTTACTAAGGAACGGCAATTAAGAGAATAAAAGAGAGCCTTATCAGGAGTCTGAGGGGGCTTGCTCAGCCTTAAACCATGGATTGAAACATCCAAAGACACTGCAGGAGTCTGAGGGGGCTTGCTCACCCTTAAACCATGGATTGAAACATCCAAAGACACTGCAGGAGTCTGAGGGGGCTTGCTCAGCCTTAAACCATGGATTGAAACATCCAAAGACACTGCAGGAGTCTGAGGGGGCTTGCTCAGCCTTAAACCATGGATTGAAACATCCAAAGACACTGCAGGAGTCTGAGGGGGCTTGCTCAGCCTTAAACCATGGATTGAAACATCCAAAGACACTGCAGGAGTCTGAGGGGCTTGCTCAGCCTTAAACCATGGATTGAAACATCCAAAGACACTGCAGGAGTCTGAGGGGGCTTGCTCACCCTTAAACCATGGATTGAAACATCCAAAGACACTGCAGGAGTCTGAGGGGGCTTACTCAGCCTTAAACCATGGATTGAAACATCCAAAGACACTGCAGGAGTCTGAGGGGGCTTGCTCAGCCTTAAACCATGGATTGAAACATCCAAAGACACTGCAGGAGTCTGAGGGGGCTTGCTCAGCCTTAAACCATGGATTGAAACATCCAAAGACACTGCAGGAGTCTGAGGGGGCTTGCTCAGCCTTAAACCATGGATTGAAACATCCAAAGACACTGCAGGAGTCTGAGGGGGCTTGCTCAGCCTTAAACCATGGATTGAAACATCCAAAGACACTGCAGGAGTCTGAGGGGGCTTGCTCAGCCTTAAACCAAGGATTGAAACATCCAAAGACACTGCAGGAGTCTGAGGGGGCTTGCTCACCCTTACACCATGGATTGAAACATCCAAAGACACTGCAGGAGTCTGAGGGGGCTTGCTCAGCCTTAAACCATGGATTGAAACATCCAAAGACACTGCAGGAGTCTGAGGGGGCTTGTTCACCCTTAAACCATGGATTGAAACATCCAAAGACACTGCAGGAGTCTGAGGGGCTTGCTCAGCCTTAAACCATGGATTGAAACATCCAAAGACACTGCAGGAGTCTGAGGGGGCTTGCTCAGCCTTAAACCATGGATTGAAACATCCAAAGACACTGCAGGAGTCTGAGGGGGCTTGCTCAGCCTTAAACCATGGATTGAAACATCCAAAGACACTGCACTCACCTCATGACTCGAGTTTAAAATGCCCAATGGTACAGAGTCACAGCGTTCGCACGCTAGAGCTTCACCAGTCAGATCCAAAACCTGCCAGCAAGCGTGAGGGGCCAGAGGAGCTAGCTTCCTAAGTTCCCAAGGAAGAATACTGTTTGAAGGGCATAGAAATGCAGTCAGGGGTCCTGCCTGCTGGCACCATCCAGGGGTGGATGTAGGGTGACCAACTGGCATGGGTGCAAATTCATGACGGTCAATTTTAAAAATTCAGGACAAAGGGTCAAAATTCAGGACAGAAGGTCAAAATTCAGGACAAACATTTGGGACAAAACATACGTTTTACAGACATATCAGAGGAGGTCGCACAAAAGTATATAAGTAAATAGACAACCAAAATAAGTACAAGTCAAAATAAGTTTATATAAGGTTGAGACAATCGTGCACTTTGCAGGTTTTCAGTATGCGCGCAGCTTTGCAAAGCGACATCAGGACATTTCGGCAATCAAGATTTGTGCAGGAGAAGGCACACCACATGCTGTCACTATAATAGGGCCCATTGTCATTCTATCTGTGATAATCATCTGCAGTCTCAGAATGACAATGGGCCAGTCCACAGTCTGTGCGAGGTTTGGGAGGTGCTGCTGCAGGTAGCCTCAGTCTACAGATTAAAAGATAAGTGCGAGAGGCCCCGAGTGGAAACTTTTAAACTCTTGGTTTTAGTATGATGTCTGTAAGGCGTCCATAATTTGGGGACCCCAAATTACGGACGCCTTACAGACATCATACTAAAATAACGGATGGTCCATGAAATTTATGGACGTTGGTTAACCTAGGTGGATGGGCACAGACAAGCTTGTCTAAGGCGTGCCAGCTGTGCAAACACCCACCTCGCATCCTTAAGAAGCCCACTACGGAGGAGTGGCTAGAGGCATGACCTTAAAATGGCTCCCATGGTGCCTGGAGCCAGGCAACTCTGGTGCTGAAAGCACTACAAGGAAATAAAAGGTATTATAGAGGACTGGTTAGGGAGCAGGGCAGAGATGTCCTTAAATCACAGTGCTCCAATCAGGAGCTAAGCCAAGTGCGAAAGCGCGCCTCGCATCCTTAAAAACCCCACCACTAGAGGAGGCGTGTCTAAAAGCGTGACGATGCCAAAATGAGGGGGGAAAGAAAAAACAAAACCGGAGGCCAGTAGCTCCCTTTCCTCTAGTCAGGAGCTAAGACAATATATTAGGCTGCACCACATATTTAGTATTGCAGTTAATGAACCTAGTTATTTTGTGTGCCCTTCTGATGTTATATTAGAAGCTAGTTGTCTTGTAGTTTGCATAGCAACAAATATTACAGTGTCCATACTTGTGGAATCCATTAGATGGTTTTGGCAGTCAAGTGTTGTGAGTGCTGGGATTCATGAAACTGTGGTAAAGTGTATCTCTCAAGGTGCTTCCTCCACTCTCTGTCAGACCTGGTCTAGAAGTAATGGCCTTTATGAGAGTACTGTACTCCTGCAAAAGATTCCAATGTCTCTGCATGATTTTGTAGACCTGAGAAATAAGTATACTGTAAGGTGTGATGAGGGATAGCTTGTTATGATTTCTTATTCTACCTTTGTTTGAGTTGGTTAGAAGAGCCTCTCGTTTAACTCCCTTAACTTTGTTCCTAGCCTCCCTTAGTACTTTAGTGGAATAACCCCTGTTAATGAATCTATTTTCCATCCTCATTAGTTCCATACAAAAGTTGGTGTGTTGCGCCTAACCCTTGTAATTTCGCTATAATGAATTGCCTTGATCTGTGAAGGGGGATGAGAACTAGTAGCATGCAGTACTGCTTTGCACGAGGTGGGCTTCCTAAAAAATTTAGAGTGGATCTAGTTGCCCTCTATATTAAGGGTGACATCCAAATTGTCAATCTTGGTGGTGCTGTGATGGTATGTAAACCAGATGTTATATGAATTGTCATTGAGATACTGTGTAATGCGAATCAATGAATGTATGTCCCTCGCCCGGAACATGAGTACATCGTCTATGTACATCCCCTAGTTTATTACGTTTTCTGTTCGTTCTGGAGGGCATAATTGACAAATGTTTTTCTTCTCGAAGAACCCCATGTAGAGGTTAGCAAAAGGTGGGGAAAATGTAGCCCCCATAGCAACCCGTTGAGTTTGGCAAAACCACTCACCATTAGGATGAAAATAGTGTTTTCTAAAACAATTGAAATTAAATCTATTAGCATTGTGGAGTGTTCTAATATAGTTGCATCTCTAGTGTCCAGGAAATGCTATATAGCAGCAATTCCTTCATTTTTGCGGGTGCTAGTGTACAAAGAACAGACATCTAAGGTGACCAGCTTGTTACCCTCAGTCCATTCAAAGGCAGATATTTTGCTTAACAGATCTTTGGTGTTCTTGATGTAAGATGGTAGGTTTCAAACAAAAGGTTGCAGCTAGAGGTGAATATCCTCTGAGAGTTTTTCAGTGGATGAGCCTACACCTGAAATTATAGGTCTCCCTGGTGGGAAGGCTCCCTGTGCATGTATTTTTGGGAGGATATAGATACAGGGTACTCTGGCTGTTGGATTATAGATGTACCTGTACTCCATGTCAGTGATTAGACACTGCTCTCTCCAGCATTTCAATCTGAGTTCAATTGTGATGTTGATATCCTTTAATGCGCTGTGTGTTGTTCTCTGAGATGGAGTCTCATCAGCTAGCTGTACATCAATCTCTTTATTATAATCTCATGTATGTATGATCATTACATTACCACCTTTATAAGCCTCTTTGATGGTAGGGTCTTGTGCCTCATACATTGACAGTAATGCTTGTCTCTCATTTCATCAAATTGTGTTGTATGTGTTTTTGTCCAGACGTAAATACGTCCTCTAGTTCATAGAACTCCTCGGTTACCTTGTTGTGGAAACTGGCTATTACATTATAAGGTGGAAGACATGGTGTAAATTTGGGCTTGGTCTTTAAACCACTGTCAAAATAGAGGTTGGAACTGATGTCTATATCCTCCAAATTCTGTGTCAGAGAAGGAGTATTATCTGGTGCATGTGCCAAGGATAGTAATGTCCAGTATGTCCTCAATGGACTTATTGTATTCCCTTATTCCTGGCAGTGTAGGGACTATAGGAGTTCCCTTCTCTTCAAAAAACTTATGTAGTTTCAATTTGCAAATAAAATTAAACAAATTGATGTGTAAGTCAGTAAATTTGGCTAAAGACACTGGGAAAAAACCAAGACCTTTGCTCTAGAGGTCGCAAAGATTGACAACCTCAAAATCTTCCTAAAGTACATCTTAACCATATGAATTATTTCTGTGTGTTAATTCCTCTGGAGAGGTGCGGCTGACCTCATGGTCACCCCTTTCTTCTGTTTTGGTTTTTCACCAATGTTTATTCTGCCTCCTTCAGGAATTTTTGTGTATGTGTACTGTCTTTTGTTGGGTTGTCTGTTCACTCTGTGATACCTTTCTAATTCCAATAAAAAAAG
The DNA here is from genome assembly GCA_963921515.1 of Calotriton arnoldi. NCBI lineage: Eukaryota > Metazoa > Chordata > Amphibia > Caudata > Salamandridae > Calotriton > Calotriton arnoldi. The sequence continues at coordinate 790,196 of CAWUFW010005253.1, forward strand.
GTGATTTGGTAATGGGATAGTGGTCTGTTGTCCTGTAGAATTAAGGGCCAGATGTACAACCGTTTTTTGCGGGGACCCTCTGGCACATTCATTTTAACATTGACAAATTTGGCGCATATGTAAAAACTCTGCCATTCCCATAGTCATATTTGGCCCTCTGTGAATTACACACATTCTTTTCCTTTATGTTCAAATGGTGGTTCTGTAATATTTACTGTAGACTTTAATTGTGATTTTCTGCAACTTTGAGTAGATTAGCATCCCTCTAGTTCCCTTATTTCTTTCAGAAATTTCTTTCTTTTTACGGGTACATATCTGATCAGTATGTCCATCATGCCAAAAAAAAGGCCACTAGCAATTGTTCCCATTCCTGGAGGAGGTCTGCGACCAGGTCCTCGTAGGCTGAGAAGATGACTACACGTAGGCCTCTGGGGATTTATTTATTGGCTACATATTTTTGTAGGCTGATGGAGTCCCACCAATAGACTTCTTTTTCAACATTCTAATCTTACAAATTTCATTTTAAGACCTTCTCTATTTTCACCACATGACTTTTTATAAAACCCGCGCTGCAGCCAATTCAAGGGTTTGGTAGAACCACCTTATTGGCAATGGCTCGATATTATTTATTCGACCTTCCCCATTCTGCTATTTCATTTTTCATCTGTACAGTTTAGGTTTACTATTGTTATTGTTATTTTAATTTTGTAAGGCGCACAGCTTCCCTAGGGTTTCCCGGCGCCGCCTCAAAGGAGCCGTACGGCATTTCAACTGATTGCCGACACACCTTATGGGCTGCTCTTTTTCGATCCATACAGGTATGCCATTGACCTTTCATGGATTCAAATACATATGTTTATGGCGCCAAGAGTGTTTTCATAAAACTCGCACTACAGCTGATTTTTTGGTTGCTGAAATTAGGCACCTGGAGAGTCTGCTTATTAAGTTAGGGTAATAATCATTTAAGAACTCTGCAATTTACCCTGTTTTTTCCATCTTCTCCCGTATGCACCAAAGACTGCGCACAACTTGCCTCATATAGCACGGACTGTGTCCATACTATGGGGCAGATTTACAAGCCCCTTGCGCCACTTTTGCGTCACTTTTAACATGGGAAAAATGACGCAAGAGTGGCGCAAGGGGCTTGTAAATAAGCCCCTATGATGTTAACTTTCCATAAAGTTTAGTGATTAATATATTAGTGAAGCCCTTTTATTCAAAATTATTATCCTTTGAGACTTAGCATCCCTTTTTCATTCTGGCACATATTACAAAGCCATATTCCTGGCTTAATGGAATTTTTAACTTTACATAATTTTTCTAATTCATGGAGAGACACCATACTGTGGCGCACTCGGTCCTCCCTTTTTCCATTTTACTACTGTTTCCAGGTACAGTGTTATTTTTTGGCTTCTTTGGCATACACTTTCTGCTCCTCTTTCGTGAGTTTCTTGGCTGCACTATCTATAAAAGTGCCCTTGAATAATAATTTCCTTATTCTTTTTGGTGAACATTAGCACTTTTTTTTCCATGTCCTTGCCCTTTCTTCTCTATTTACTTCCCATGATATTCTTTGCAGCACCACTGGGGCCTCAAGCACAAGGACAAACAATGTGTTTGAAGCTTATCGTGACCATCATTCTATTCACAGGACTCTTTCAAGTACAGGCCTTTAAGATGACAGGTGTTTTCTCTAGTCTTTCTGGTGATGGTATGTTACAGTCACCAACAATATCCCTATGTCAATGTTATTGTTACATGAGACTTTTGTACTAAGTTTACCTTTGTGAATTCGGCTCCTAGACGGGAAGCTCAATCCTCGGGTGGTGTTGCCTATTGGACCAGTATCCAGGGCCGGACAGGGAACTGAAACCGGCACTGGAAAAGTGCTCGGCCGGCCCCCCCAGGGGGGTAAAGGGGTAGTGTGGGTGAGTTGTTTGTTAGGGTCAGTTTCGGATGATTTTGTTACAGGGGGCCGATACTGCCAGCTCCTGGTAACAAAAATGGCCCCCCAGGGGCCCAAAACCTGCCCCCACCATGGCGGCCCACCAGGGAAATGCCCGGTGCCTGCTACAGCCAGTCCAGCCCTGCCAGTATCAATCAGATCTACAGTTCTGCACATAAGGTCCTTGGTGACGAGAGAAGGGCTCTGTATTATTTCCTGAGTGCAGAGATAGAGGCATCACTCAGTGTTGCTTCCCTGTCCCTGGCCATGCTCATGTGCCACCTCTGCTCAGCCCAGGAAGAAACTGCCCAAAAATCTGGCTGCAAAGTAGGCGTCACCCTCAAAAGTCATTGCAAATATGATATCCACACGGGGTAGGCATTGCTACTACTTACAAGCTCCTGTGCAGCGCTTGAACCCAAGGTGCTGTTGAGTTCAGTCTGTGTTTGATAGGAATGCGCATTTTCAAAACAAGGCCAACACCACCCAGACAAGTGACGTTCAAGTATATCTAAAAGTAGGCTTGAGACACAGGATTCAAATGAACGTGTCAGGAACGAGGCTTGAATTGAAACCAGAAGCCTTTAAAAGAATTAGGGGAGATGGGTGGTAAATTCTGCCATGCGGAGGCCACAGTGTTTTTTTTTGCCGAACTCAGAGCTCCAAGTGGAGCGCATGGTGGCAAAACGCAGCAGACTGGCAAAAGTACATTTTACCTCTCCGCAATCCAACACTTTCCCTACTGTTGCACTGATTGGTATAGTACATTTTACCCCTCCACAATCCAATGCTTTCCATACTGTTCCATTGACTGGAGGGGAAATAGCATGGAGTCATCTAATATTTTGGGTGATTTTATCAAAATAGAAACAATTGGATGGGTCCCCTTGTCAAATGATCAGCACATTGTAATTGAGAGTCTTCATTCCAATCTCATGACAGAAGTAAGAAAAACTATGGGCCTAATTTAGAGTTCCGAGGACCGAGTTAATACTGTCAGGATGGGGGACAGCAATTCTTTCAACATTCTGTGGTACCTTTGCTAGGCAAATTTCGAGCTGACAACTGTCTGTTGTCTGCTGGCTCTGTGGAAAACTCTCTACATTAATGGTTCCTGTCTATGCATGAAACATTTGAAGGACAATGCAGTCAGGCATGATGGCTGGCTAGAGAACATTTCCAATTTTTTTTTTTTCAAATCAAACTCCCAAAGCAGGAGTTGGTTTTTGAAGGAAAAAAATAATAATTCTTCAACACACTGGGAGTTTTCTCCACGGGTGATGCAGGAAATTATTTTTTTCCAGACATGTTTTACTCTAAATAGGTAGATGGTGTAAAGGCCTTCCTTTGATGGAAACTTCTTTGTCAGCCCCTTACTGCACAAAAACAATCCTACTCGTAATGCAGGCACCCTTTCACCACGGGCAAAGGTGCCTGAGTTAGTGTGAGGCAGTACATAGTGGACCAAAACAGGGAGAGAGAAGAATTGTGTTGTATTTTAGTAGATATGACACGTTTCTGCTCTCTCCCTGCCACGTAATGCAGCACAGAAATTTATCTTGCCTCCTCGTATTGCTTGACTTCTTAGTAAATCTGCCCCTTTCTACATAGCCATCTCACAAAAACACACATGGAAAGTCAGTACAAAGATCTGGTGGTAACATATAATCCCTCTCTGGGCCATCTGAGATGATGTATCTGAAGCCTCCATCACCCCCTCTTCAGCTCATCTGGGCCTTCTTATGATCTTGAGCTTCTCTTTGCTGATTGCCATATCCCTTTGATCCCTTTGCTAGCTACTACTCATTTTTCCTGACTTCAGCCTTGTGAGTTTCTAAAAACCCCTGACTACCATCGTTCACAAACCACACTCATTTTCACCCATCCACCTGTAAACTTCTCTGCCAAGTTTTACTCCCTATGTGCTCGGCTCTACCCACAGACTATGGTGCCAGCCTTAGACCGCATCTTCTTCACTCAGAGGTCAGAGTGTAACAGTTCGATCTTTTTATTCACTTTGCATGCTCTGATTTTTCAGCTAATACTTACCAGTTCTATCTGTGTGCTGAATAGGTGGGAGTTTCTACGTGTTGTCAGCATAACATGCTTGAATAAAAACCATTTACAAAAGGGATATGATAATACATGTGGACTAGACTCACATAAGTGTCCTCCTGCTCCTGGTGTCCTTTCTTCACTTCCAGGTCCCTCTGCGTCTTTAGTCTTTTAGCTTTCTCCTAGTCCTGATCCAAGTCCTCCTTTAATGGGTTGTTTCAGTCCTCCTGATCCTTACACTGGCCCTAGTCCAGTTTTTCTGAATCTTGGGCCCTGGTTGTAGTCCTTTCTGACCCTGGTCGTACTGTGCCAGCTCCTGGCTCATCCTTGTATTAGCCCTTCCTGGGCATTCTGACCCACTACTGACCCACTACTACTACTACTACTACTACTACTACTGCTACTACTACTACTACTATGGATCCTCATCCTGCTGGTCCGCTGGGTGCTTATTCAGCTTGACCTTTTGTATTGGTTCTCCTAGGGCTGGTACTCCTAATCTTCCTGGTTTGGGTCATGGTGATTCTCCTTGCCCTGGTCCCTGTTTTTACGGTCCACTTGTCCTCGTCCTCCTGATTAGGTCCTCTTGGGCTGGGACTGATAATTTTGGGCCTGGTCTGGTCTCATTGGCCCTCACAGCTCTGAATTTCCTGCTTCCCTTGATCCTCGCCAGCCTGGTCCTAATACCCTGTTCTTAGTCCTCCTCCCCCACTTGGAACTTAAGGTCCTGGTCCCTTGGTTCTGAGGTTCTGACCTCTCTTGTCCTCCTATATCCTGTTCATGGACTTGCTTAACTTGCTTATTCTGAACCTTCTAGTCTACCTAATATTCCCTCACCTGGTCCCTGGCCTGACTTGCCTTAGTCCACTTACTCCTGACCTGACTAGTTTTATGCGTCCTCCTCCAACATGTCATGACACCCTTAGCCTTGGTCCTCCGGCTAGTTGTCATCTTGGATTAATTTGTCCACTTTTCTTGATTCTCCTGGTTCAGGTCACCCTGTTCTTAGTGACCCAGTTTGGTTATCATGGCTCCTGTCATCTTGACATTCTTTGTCCTGGTCCTCCTTTTCCTCCTCATCCTGGTCCAGCTTGTCATGGAATGCCAGGTCCTGATACTCCTTGGTCTTTGTGAATTGAGCATCCTTTTTGCCTTGGCTATAGTCCCACTGGTCCTCACTGCCTGGGGCCTCTTTGAGCTGGTCCTATTGGCTCTGGTTGCCTAACCATCTCCGCTTTATTTTTCAGGTCCTGTTTTCCTAGTCTTCCTCATTGTCAGTCTGGTTTGCCTTACATTGGTCTTCAAATTCCTGGTCCTCACAGTCTGTGTTCTCTTCCTGGCTTTGTACCCACTAGACTTGATCCTTTTCTTTCTGGTCCTCCTTGTGTGTGTCTTCATATGCCTAATCCACTTGGTTCATGTCCTTCTGGCCATCCTGGTAATTACAGACTCCCTTCACCTAGCTCTTTCTTTACTTTACTGGTCTTCTTGACCCTCGTCCATTTAACCTGGTCCTTCTGATCCTTCTCACTCTACTCATCTTATCCCAGTACATCAGTTCCTGGGTCTGCTGGTTTTCTTCGTCTACTTGGTTTTTTGTGTCCTGGCCCTCTTAGGCCTTGTCATCTTAGCTCTTGTCTTCCTGCTTTAGGTCATCCTTGTCCTTCTGGCCTTGAGCCTTGTCCTTCTGGCCTTGAGCCTTGTCCTCATGGTCTTTTTGGCACTCCACCCACTGGCAGAGGCTCTCTTGGTCCTGGATCTCTTTGTTTAGGTCCTTCTGAGCCTTTTTCTTTTTGTTCTAGTCCTTATGGGCATCTAGTTCCAATCCCCTTGGTCTTCCTGTCTCTAGCTCTTCTGGCCCTCCTGATCTTCCTCACTCCGGTCCTGCTACCCCCATGTCCCGGTCTTTCTGTTCTACTTGATATTCTAGGCCCTAGTCCTATGGTCATGGTTCCCCTGGCACTCCTTGGCCTGTTATTGATCCTATTGGTGCTGATCCTTCTAATCCTCCTTAACTCTGGTCATCCTGGTTCTTGCCCTCCTGGTGTTATTGGTACCGACCCCTCATCTTCTTTGTTTATTCTGGCCCCTGTCCTATTGGCCTTGATCTTGTTGTCCTGGATCAGGCCCTGATGCTTAGTAAACTACGGATTACGGGCGTTTATAGGTAAGTACACATATAAATAAATAAAAAAAAATTCGTTTCTCGCGCTGCATCACATTTGGCGATGCAGTGCGAGAAAAGAAATTCATTTTATTTATTTATATGTGTACTTACCTGTAATCGCCTGTAATCCATAGTTTACTACCCCCCACCTTGCCCCTCCCCCACCCCACATCAGCGCCCGGCGGCACTCCCACCACCGACCGCTTCTGAAATATTGTGACACAGAAATATCATGAGCAAGAATATTGTGGACAAGAATATCGATTTTAAGGTAAGTGATATTGATTTTTAAAATATAGAAGTTTTTAATATCATTTGCAAAAATATAGTTGTTTAATATATCGTTTTTTAATTAGTGTTATGTATTTTAGTATATATTTTAAATGTATGTGACGTAATTTTATGTATAAGTATTGTTTATGTTTTTTAATATATGTGGTACATTTTTAGTAGGTATTTAATTTTATTTAATTACATTTGTGTTTTTTAGTTCCGTAGCGGGTTGTGGGTTTATAGGGGACTAGGGTGGGAAGCAATTTTCATAATAATATATTGATAATAATTTTTTATTTCATAATATTTATTTAATTGATATTTAATGGAGTTGATTGTGCTCAAAATATTTATGGGAACATTTTATGTGCGGGTTGTGGGGTTTTTAGGGGTAACATTTTTAATTAGTTAATTAGTTGATAATTAAATATAATTAATTAATTGATAATTAATTATGTTAATTGTTTAATTACATTTGTTTGCTGTGGGCTTTTGTTAATAAGCGGTAAAGGGTGGGAAGTAATTTATTTTTAATTAATTAATTGATATTTGAAATTAATTAATTGTTTGTTAATTAATTATGTTAATTGTTTAATTATATTTTTTGTTTTGGGTTTAAAGGGGTACAGGGTGGGGAGTAAATGCATTTTAATTAATTTATATTTAGTTGATGAATACTATTAGCTATTTAGCAGTAAATCAATTCATTTTAACTATGTTATTATTTTTTTAGTTTAATTTTAGGTGGGGGTTGTGGGATTTAAAGGGGTAAAGGGTAAGAAGTTAATTAATTGTAATTAATTTAAATTTAGTTTTTAATAAATAATATTTGTTTAATTGATAATTAAATATGTTAATTGTGTAATGTTTTTGTTTTGAGATGTGGGTTTTGGGTTTTTCAGGACTATGGGGTGGGAAGTAAATTAATGTTTAGTAAATAATAATGATTTTTTAATCAATATCAATTATTAATTAGATAATTTATTATGTTAATTGTGTAAATGATTTTCGGGTAAATTTTATGAGTCTGTTGTGTTGTTTGAGGGTATAGTGTGGAAAAAACATTAATTACAATTAACTAATATTAAATATTTAATTAATTATAATTGTTTTGTTGATAAATATTTATATTATTATTGTATATAATTTTTTGTTTAAGTTACGTTTTAGGTGCAGGTTGTGAGTTTTGTGTGGTTATAGGATGGGAAGTAACTCAATACATTTATGTAATAAATATATTTTTATTAATACATTCTTTTAAAATAAAATTGTTACTTTGTAAGAAAATTATTGTTGTATTTTATTTATATTAATATTTGTAGGTAGTTGTGATATGTATTTAACATTGTAATATGTTTTTTATATTAAATATATTTGTATTTTGTATTAAACATATTTGTGTTTTAATTTATTTAGGTTTGTTTTTTAATAATTTAATTTTGTTCAAGATATTTTATTTATTTTTAATGTTGCACTGACTGGAGTGGGAATAGCACATTTTACCCTTCTGCAACCCAAGACTTTCCCTACTGTTGCATTGACTGGAGTGAGAATAGTAAATTGTACCCCACCGCAAACCAACGCTTTCCCTACTGTTGCACTGCATGGAGTGGGAATAGTAAATTTTACCCCTCCACTATCCACCACTTTCCCTACTGTTGCACTGACTGGAGTGTGAAAAGTAAATTTTACCCCTCCGCAATCCAACGCTTTCCCTACTCTTGCACTGGCTGGAGTGGGAACAGTAAATTCTACCTCCATGCAATCCAACGCTTTCCCTACTGTTGTATTTACTGGAGTGGGAATAGTAAATTGTACTCCTCTGCAATCAAATGCTTTCCCTACTGTTGCACTGACTGGAGTGCGAATAGTACATTTTACCCCTCCACAATCCCATACTTTCTCTACTGTTGCACTGTGTGGAGTGGGAATAGTAAATGTTACCCCTCCTCAATCCAACACTTGCCCTACTGTTGCACTGACTGGAGTGGGAATTGCTTTTATTTGTTGTTAATTATAAATGTTATTGTTTTGTTAAGTGTAGTAGGAATAATAAATTGTAGTCATTTTACATTTATTGTAGTTAGAATAGTACGTCTTAATTTGTGTGATGTAAAACATTTTGTTACTGTTGTGTTAGGTGGGTGTAATTATATTCTTTATTTACTTAGTGTAAAATGTTTTCTTTTTAATGTGGTTGGAAATATATGTATGCATTTTTTAATAATTTATTTTATGTTGTAATTTATATAATTATGTGTTTGACTTGTTATAATAATAATATTATAATTTGTAATATTTTTTGTGTGCAACTTATTTTCAATTAAATTGTAAAATATGTGTGTTGAATTTTTATTTAAATTAAATTGATTCCCTTTTTTAATATTTCATGTTTTTGGTATATTTAAATATGTTTACATATATTTTTGATAATATTATGTTTAACATTTTTTATATTATTAGTGAAAATATCAGTTTATATTTTTTATATATGTATTAATATCTATATAAATATATACATAAGTATATATATATATACATACATATATATGTATGTATGTATGTATATCTATATATATATATCTATATATATATATATATATATATAGATATATATATATATTATCTACTGGCGGTCGCCAGCAGATAGTTATAGTTAGGACCTATTTTCCATAGGAAATCCGCAACATTCTATTTGAAATAACTATTGCGTCTGTTGACGAATCTTCGCGAAATTTTCAAACTTTATGGCCCGCTCCTACCCTGAAAGTTTCGGGGTGATTCGTCAAGCGAGGGCCGAGAAAAAAGGGGGGTCCAAAAACGTGTTTTCTCCATAGGAAACTTTAGCCACGGCTACAGCCCGAACTGCTGAACGGAATTACACCAAATTTGGCAAAGAGGTAGTTCTTGGTTCAGAAAGAACCCTTTTTGTTAAATGGTGTAAATCCGTTCAGTAGTTGCTGAGAAAATCAAAAGGAAAATCACATATGTATCTATGGCCGAGGCGGATTCGCGCACCCTCCCGATCACGAGTTGCATGCTAATTGGCTGTCAACACTCCAAATCAGGAAGTGTTGGCAGCCATTTTGTCCCTCGGTAGAACCGAGGGACAGAAACAAGTGCGCAAAGCGCAAAAAGGGGGCAGGGTAGGAACACCCTGACCCCCTAGGTCTGCTCAGGGGGTCCCACAAGGACCCCCTGGGCAGAAAAAAGCATTTAAAAAAAAATCGGCTGGATGCGCTTAGGGTGCGCGGATCCCGCCGTAAAAAAAAAAAATCGAAGCACGTTCTCCCGCGCTTCGATGCTATTTCGCCCCCGGGTGGGCCAAGTCCCGGGGGCATGCGGGGGGTGGGCTTATATTTAATTTTGGGGGGCCTCGAAGGCCCGCCACCCCCCAGGGCTTTAAAAAATAATGGTGCGGGAGGGCTCTTGGCCCTCGCGCAGCCCCCAGGGACCGCCACCCCCCCGGGGCTTCTTTATATATATATATATTCACTGAAAAAACCATAGGTTTTAGGGACAGTTATAGTTACTTGGACATTGCACTCATACAAAACCCATGAAATTCCCCTGTTATAGTTAGTTCAGCTAACTATAACTCGCGCCCCCACTCACCCACTCACACATCTATGCACAGAGTCGCACACACCCCACCCACACAAACACTCAGGCACCCATACAGATACTCAGACAACCAATCAATAACTCATATAGACACTCATGGAGCTATTCACAAACCCATGCGGCCACTTACACAGCAACAGACAGACGGATACAGACATTCACACAGTTTAGTCACTAACCCATTCATTCAGTAAGATACGTTTAATCACTCACTTATAGAGTTAGTCACGCACCTAATAAATCATCCATTCAGACACTTATACACCCACTCATTCTTCAATACGCCTTTCCCTATATATATTAAAAATATTTAAACTTTACAGAAACACACAGTCACTGGATGATGTCATCAGTGATGTCATTTGAGATGTCATCAGTGATGTCATCAGTGATGTCACTGACCATGTCATGAGTGATGTAATATGTGACGTCATCAGCAGTGCATTGTGGAGGCGCGAGTTATAGTTAGCTGAACTAACTATAACAGGGGAATTTCATGGGTTTTGTACGAGTGCAATGTCCAAGTAACTATAACTGTCCCTAAAACCTATGGTTTTTTCAGTGAATTTGTAAGGTTTTTTAAATGCTAATTTCTAACTATAAACTGCATGAAACCTATGGTTTTTTCAGTGAATTTCAAAGGTTTTTTAAATGCTAATTTCTAACTATAACATATCTGAAACCTATGGTTTTTTCAGTGAATTTCTAAGTTTTTTTAAATGCTAATTCCTAACTATAACATGTCTGAAACCTACGGTTTTTTCAGTGAATTTCAAAGGTTTTGTAAATGACAATTTTTAAATGTATTAATTGTTATATTAGTTTTTTTCATACTGATTTACTACATTTTTAGAAACAATTTTTTTTTACATATTTTATTTTTTAAATTACATTGTAATTACATTATGCATTACATTACAAAAAATACTTTCTCAGAATGAATTACTTTAGTTTAAATACTTTGCACATAGGCAATAGACTTTTAAGTACAGTAGTTAAAGTTGTTGCAATGGGCAACACATTTTCAAACACAATGCAACATTCAGCTCAATGTGAATTTCTAGTTAAATGCAATTAGTTACTTTATGGATTACTTTTCTAACCACAGGACTGGATCCTAGATTCAGTCCTGGGACATCTCCTGTAAACAGTTGAGTAAAAGCGTTTTGGTTACAGTAGTGATTTTTAAGGAATATTATTGTATTTTAAAAGTTGACACTTAGAAACTTTTTCTCATAGAATCACCAATGTTATCCTATGGAAGGAAATTCACTTAGCAGGTAAAAACTGTTATCGTTACTTTTTCTTACTCAGTGTTGGATCCTGGATCCAGCACTGGTGCATCTCCTGTAAACAGTTGAAAGAATGCGTTTAAGTCATACAGGCGATTTTTAAGGAATATTTGTAGTTTGTAAAAATCGACACTTTGAAACTTTTCTGCTGAAAACCAGACAATGGATTCCTAAGGGAGAAAATATAAGTTACTGGTAAGTACGGTTAAAATTACTTTTCAGGGTCAGTGCTGGGCTAAAAGATGCAGCACTGGGTTCTCTCCTGATAACAGGTGAGTAAAATGGAATTCGTACTTTGGTTGATTTTAGAGGAATATTATAAAGTTCCAAAACTCCACACTTAGAAGAATTTCCAAGTGAAACCAGTCAATGTTAGCCTATGAAGAAAATTCAAGTTACCGGTAAGTACGGTTAAAATTACTTTTCAGGACCAGTACTGGGCTGAAAGATGCAGCACTGAGGTCTCTCCTGATAACAGGTGAGTAAATCAGAATTCGGATTTCGGCTGATTTTAGAGGAATATTTGTATGTTTCAAAAATAAACACTTAGAAACTTTTTCAGCAAAAAGCAGGCAATGATATCCTATGGAAGGAAATTCAAGTTACTGGTAAGTACGGTTAAAATTACTTTTGAGGATCAGTACTGGGCTGAAAGATGCAGCACTGAGGTCTCTCCTGATAACAGGTGAGTAAATCGGAATTCGTATTTCGGCTGATTTTAGAGGAATATTTTAAAGTTCCAAAACTCCACACTTAGAAGAATTTCCAAGTGAAACCAGTCAATGTTAGCCTATGGAAGGAAATTCAAGTTACTGGTAAGTACGGTTAAAATTACTTTTCAGGACCAATACTGGGCTGAAAGATACAGCACTGAGGTCTCTCCTGATAACAGGTGAGTAAATCGGAATTCGTATTTCGGCTGATTTTAGAGGAATATTTGTATGTTTCAAAAATCAACACTTAGAAACTTTTTCAGCAAAAAGCAGGCAATGATATCCTATGGAAGGAAATTCAAGTTACTGGTAAGTACGGTTAAAATTACTTTTCAGGATTAGTACTGGGCTGAAAGATGCAGCACTGAGGTCTCTCCTGATAACAGGTGAGTAAATCAGAATTTGTAGTTCGGCAGATTTTAGAGGAATATTTGCACAATGGTGAAGGGAGGGGGCGGGGCCTGGCGTGACATCTGTGCAAACACGCCCCGTGGCGCGTTTTAAGTTGGGGGATTAAGTCCCCTTGAATCATGAGGGTCCCTAGGGGCCAACTAGCCCACCAGGAACCTCCAGTATGCGCCAGGGGCTGCGTTGCAGAGACGTGTAGAGAGGCCACACCCCTTTTACACCTCTCTGCAACGCAGCTCTGTGGCGCTTTCTGGATGTACCTGTTGGGCTAGTTGGCCCCAGGGACCCTCAGGATTGAAGGGGATTTAATTCCCCATCTTAAAACGCGCCACGGGGCCTGTTTGCACACATGTCACCTCAGGCCCCGCCCCTCCCTTCACCACTGTGCAAACGCGCCCGTGGTGCGTTTTAAGTCGGGGGATTAACTCCCTTGAATCCTGAGGGTCCCTGGGGTGCAACTAGCCCACCAGCTACCGCCATTAAGCGCCACAGAGCTGCGTTGCAGAGAGGTGTAAAAGGGGCGTGGCCTCTGTACACCTCTCTGCAAGGCAGCCCCTGGCGCATACTGGAGGTTCCTGGTGGGCTAGTTGGCCCCAGGGACCCCCAGTATTCAAGGGGAATTACTTCCCTTCTTAAAACGCGCCAGGGGGCGCGTTTGCAGAGTACTGCAGGGAGGGGCGGGGCCTCCGGCACGATGCCGTTTTTTTTTAATGGGAGGGGGCTGTGTGGCCCCCCTTCCCTCGGCCACTTTTGGCCCCGGGGACCCCATTCCCCGGGGCCTGAGCATTTTTTTTTTTTTTTTTTTTTTTAAACGGGAAGGGGGCCGCGTGGCCCCCCTTCCCTGGGCCTCTATTGGCCCCGGGGACCCCATCCCCCGGGGCATGCCCTCTTTTTAAATAAAAAATATGGAGGGGGCTTGCCCTTATTTTTTTATTTTTTTTTATTTGGGGAGGAGGGCTGCGTGGCCCCCCTCCCGGGCCACTTATGGCCCCGGGGACCCCATCCCCGGGGCCTGGCCTCTGGTTGGGGACTGTGGGGGGGTCCCCAAACCCCCCACAGTCCCTCCGGCTCCCCGTGTCCTTTGGGAGCCGGCATTGCTTTTCCACATGGGGAGCAGCTAACATGCTGCTCCCAGTGTGGAAAAGCAATTCGGTTTGCATTTTGAAAGAGAGAGCAGGTTTCCTGCTCCCTCTTTCAAAATGCAAACCAAGTTTGCTATGACAGGACGGGAGCCGCGAGGCTCCCGTCCTGTCATAGCAAACAGCAGTGTCCCGGGGGTAGGCACCCCGGCACACTGCAGGAGCCGGCCCTGGGGGGTGGCGGTCCCCAGGGCCATCAAGGGCTCCAGGAGGGGGCCGTGCGGCCCCCCTCCCTACATTTTGAAAGCCCCGGGAGGTGGTGGTCCTCGGGGCTTGGGGGTCCAAAACGGACCCCCATTTTCAATGTTCTTAGTGCCCCGGGAGGTGGTGGTCCCCGGGCGTGTGGGGGTCTGGAGCCCCCACACAGGTTTAAAAAAAGCCCCGGGAGGTGGCGGTCCCGGGGCTGCGGGAGGGCTCAGAGCCCTCCCGCACAATTTATGATAAAGCCCCGGGGTGGTGGTCCCCGGGGCTTGGGGGCCCTTAGAGACCCCCCATACATAAAATAAACACCCCCCAGCATGCCCCCGGGACTTGGCCCACCCGGGGGCAAATTTACATCGAAGCACGGGAGACCGTGCTTCGATTTTTTTTTTCTTTTTTCGGCAGGATTCGCGCACCCTGAGCGCATCCTGCCAATTAAAAAAAAATAAAAAATGATTTTGTCTGCCCAGGGGGTCCTTGTGGGACCCCCTGAGCAGACCTAGGGGCTCAGGGTGTTTCTACACTGCCCCCTTTGTGCGTTTTGCACACTTTTTTTACTGCTTTCTTGTTCCTCGGTTCTACCGAGGAACAAGATGGCTGCCAACACTTCCTGGTTTGGAGTGTTGACAGCCAATTAGAGACAGCTCGTGATCGGGAGGGTGCGCGAATCCGACGCGGCCATAGATATATATGTACTTTTCCTTTTGATTTTCTCTGGAACTACTGAACGGATTTACACCATTTAACAAAAAGGGTTCTTTCTGAACCAAGAACTACCTCTTTGCCAAATTTGGTGTAATTCCGTTCAGCAGTTCGGGCTGTAGCCGTGTCTAAAGTTTCCTATGGGAAAATGAATGGGGAAAACACGTTTTGGGACCCCCCTTTTTTCTCGGCCCCCGCTTGACGAATCACCCCGAGACTTTCAGGGTAGGAGCGGACCGGAGCGCCCCAACAAGTTGGAAACTTTCGCGAAAATTCGTCAACCGGCGCCAACGTTATTTCAAATAGAATGTCGCGGATTTTCTATGGATAATAGGTCCTAACTATAACTATCTACTGGCGACCGCCAGTAGATAATATATATATATATATTCACTGAAAAAACCATAGGTTTTAGGGACAGTTATAGTTAGTTGGACATTTCACTCGTACAAAACCATACAAATTCCCCGTTATAGTTAGTTCAGCTAACTATAACTCGCGCCCGCAATGCACTGCTGATGACGTCACATATTACATCACTCATGACATGGTCAGTGACATCACTGATGACATCACTGATGACATCTCAAATGACATCACTGATGACATCACTGATGACATCATCCAGTGACTGTGTGTTTCTGTAAAGTTTAAATATGTTTAATATATATAGGGAAAGGCGTATTGAAGAATGAGTGGGTGTATAAGTGTCTGAATGGATGATTTAGTACGTGAGTGACTGACTCTACAAGTGAGTGATTAAATGTATCTTACTGAATGCATGGGTTAGTGACTAACTGTGTGAATGTCTGTATCCGTCTGTCTGTTGGTTTGTAAGCAGCTGCATGGCTTTCTGAATAGCTACATGAGTGTCTACATGGGTTATTGATTGATTGTCTGAGTATCTGTATGGGTGCCTGAGTGTTTGTGTGGGTGGGGTGTGTGTGACTCTGTGCATAGAAGTGTGAGTTGGTGATTCACTGGGTGCATGGTTTCAAGAGTGCATCTGTGATGGACTGTATGGGTGGGTGAGTGTGTGTATGGGTGTGTTAGTGATTGAATGTATATCTCAGTGGTACATGTGTGAGTAACTACATATGTGAAAGGCAGTATATATGTGTGTTGGAGTATATAAATGGCTATAAGTGAGAGTGTGTGATTGTGAGAGTGGCTGTATGGATGAGTGTGTACTTGTATCAGTGATTGTATAAGAGCGTAAGAATGTGCTAGTATTTGTATGAGTAAGTGAGCTGGTGTGTGTATAACTGTATAGGTGAGTAAATGGGTGTGTGATTAAGTTTTTTGCATGACTGACTCGGTGTGTGAGTACCTCTATGGATGAGTGGCGGTGTGTGAGTGTTTATATAGGTGTATGAGTGCATATGATAGTCCTGTACTGAGTGACTAAGTATGAGTGACTGTACGGGTGAGTGAGTGGATGTGTGTGTAGACCTAAGAATCAGTGAGTGGGTATGTAGTTTTTGGTGTTGGAGTGTCTATGGTTTTGAGAATGGCAGTCTGTAATTTAGAGTGGGTGTATCAAAAGTTATATTAGGGTGTGAGAAGATGCATGAAATTATCACATAGATGATGTCATCAGTGATGTCATTTGAGATGTCATCAGTGATGTCATCAGTGATGTCACTGACCATGTCATGAGTGATGTAATATGTGACGTCATCAGCAGTGCATTGCGGGCGCGAGTTATAGTTAGCTGAACTAACTATAACGGGGAATTTCTATGGTTTTGTACGAGTGAAATGTCCAACTAACTATAACTGTCCCTAAAACCTATGGTTTTTTCAGTGAATTTCAAAGGTTTTTTAAATGCTAATTTCTAACTATAACGTGTCTGAAACCTATGGTTTTTTCAGTGAATTTCAAAGGTTTTTTAAATGCTAATTTCTAACTATAACGTGCCTGAAACCTATGATTTTTTAAGTGAATTTCAAAGGTTTTTTAAATGCTAGTTTCTAACTATGCCTACAGAGGTAGGACATGTGAAGAAAGAAGAAAAACGCACAGAAAGAAGCAAAAGATGTGCAGAAAGAACCAACAGAGGAGCAGAAAGAGGCCTTGTTGCAAAATCATCCTGTGCCCACAACTTTTTCAGACTGGTACTGGTGGTAACTGACTCTGACTAACCAGAGCCAGTGCTATGCTAAAAGACACTTAGAATACAGTGAAAACACCTACATACACTAGGGAACACTATGCGTTGGGGTACCCCTGTGATTAGCATGACCTCCTCTGCAAGTCCCTAGTACATAATAGGGCAGGGGGATTAAAACTACCTCTTAAAACACGCTACAGGGCGCGTTTGCACAGTGGTGAAGGGAGGGGGGTCCTGAGGTGACATGTGTGCAAACGCACCCCGTGGCGCATTTTAAGTTGCGGGATTAAGTCCCCTTGAATTCTGAGGGTCCCTAGGGCCCAACTAGCCCCCCAGGTACCTACAGTTAGGACCACAGAGCTGAGTTGCAGAGAGGCGTTCCGAGGCCACGCACCTTTTTTCACCTCTCTGCAACGCAACTCTGTTGTGCTTACTGAAGGTACCTGGTGGGCTAGTTGGTCCCCAGGGTCCCTCAGGATTCAAAGGGAATTAATTCCCCAACTTAAAACGCACCACAGGGCGTGTTTGCGCACATGTCACCTGAGGCCCCGCCCCTCCCTTCACCACTGTGCAAACGCGCCCGTGGTGCGTTTTAAGTTGGGGGATTAGGTCACCTTGAATCCTGAGGGTGCCTGGGGCCCAACTAGTCCACTAGGTACTTCCAGTAAGCACCACAGGCCTGCGTTGCAACGCCTGTAACAAATTGTGCAGTTGTGTTTAGGTAGTGAAGAGGGTCGGGCTGGGGGTAGTGTTTTAGGGTTTAGGGTAGTGCAGTGGTATTTGTGTAGTGTAGGGGGTCATGCTGGGGGTAGATTTAGGGTAGTGCAGTGGTGTTTGGGTAGTGTAGGGGGTACTGCTGGGGGTAGTGTTTTAGGGTTTAGGTTAGTGCAGTGGTGTTTGGGTAGTGTAGGTGTACTGCTGGGGGTAGTGTTTTAGGGTTTAGGGTAGTGCAGTGGTGTTTGTGTAGTGTAGGGGGTAGTGTTTTAGGGTTTAGGGTAGTGCAGTGGTGTTTGTGTAGTGTAGGAGGTTGTGTTTTAGGGTTTAGGGTAGTGCAGTGGTCTTTGGGTAGTGTAGGGAGTCGTGCGGGGGTAGTGTTTTAGGGTTTAGGGTAGTGTAGGGGTCATGCGGGGGGTAGTGTTTTAGGGATTAGGGTAGTGCATTGGTGTTTGGGTAGTGTAGGGGGTCATGCGGGGGTAGTGTTTTAGGGTTTAGGGCAGTGCAGTGGCGTTTGGGTAGTGTAGGGGGTCGTGCTGGGGGAGTGTTTTAGGGTTTAGGGCAGTGCAGTGGTGTTCGGGTAGTGTAGGGGGTCGTGCTGGGGGAGTGTTTGAGGGTTTAGGGCAGTGCAGTCGTGTTCGGGTAGTGTAGGGGTTGTGCTGGGGGTAGTATTTTAGGGTTTAGGGTAGTGCAGTGGTGTTCGGATAGTGTAGGGGGTCGTGCTGGGGGTAGTGTTCTAGGGTTTAGGGCAGTGCAGTGGTGTTTGGGCAGTGTAGGGGGTAATGCTGGGGGTGGTGTTTTAGGGTTTAGGGCAGTGCAGTGGTGTTCGGGCAGTGTAGGGGGTCGTGCTGGGGGTGGAGTTTCAGGGTTTAGGGCAATGCAGTGGTGTTCGGGCAGTGTAGGGGGTAGTGTTTCAGGGTTTAGGGCAGTGCAGTGGTGTTCGGGCAGTGTAGGGGGTCGTGCAGGGGGTGGTGTTTCAGGGTTTAGGGCAGTGGTGTTCGGGCAGTGTAGGGTGTTGTGCTGGGGGTGGTGTTTCAGGGTTTGGGGCAGTGCAGTGGTGTTCGCGCAGTAAAGGGGGTCGTGCTGGGGGTGGTGTTTCAGGGTTTAGGGCAGTGCAGTGGTGTTCGGGCAGTGTAGGGGGCGGTGCAGGGGGTGGTGTTTCAGGGTTTAGGGCAGTGCAGTGGTGTTCGGGCAGTGTAGGGGGTGCTGCAGGGGTGGTGTTTCAGGGTTTAGGGCAGTGCAGTGGTGTTCGGGCAGTGTAGGGGGTCTTGCTGGGGGTAGTGTTTTGGGGTTTAGGGCAGTGCAGTGGTGTTCGTGCAGTGTAGGGGGTCGTGCTGGGGGTGGTGTTTCAGGGTTTAGGGCAGTGCAGTAGTGTTCGGGCAGTGTAGGGGATCGTGCAGGGGGTGGTGTTTCAGGGTTTAGGGCAGTGCAGTGGTGTTCGGGCAGTGTAGGGGGTCGTGCTGGGGGTGGTGTTTCAGGGTTTAGGGCAGTGCAGTGGTGTTCGGGCAGTGTAGGGGGTCGTGCAGGGGGTGGTGTTTCAGGGTTTAGGGCAGTGCAGTGGTGTTCGGGCAGTGTATGGGTCGTGCTGGGGCTGGTGTTTCAGGGTTTAGGGCAGTGCAGTGGTGTTCGGGCAGTGTAGGGGGTCTTGCTGGGGGTGGTGTTTCAGGGTTTAGGGCAGTGGTGTTCGGGCAGTGTAGGGGGTCTTGCTGGGGGTGGTGTTTCAGGGTTTAGGGCAGTGCAGTGGTGTTCGGGCAGTGTAGGGGGTCTTGCTGGGGGTAGTGTTTCAGGGTTTAGGGCAGTGCAGTGGTGTTTGGGCAGTGTAGGGGGTCTTGCTGGGGGTAGTGTTTCAGGGTTTAGGGCAGTGCAGTGTTGTTCGTGCAGTGTAGGGGGTCGTGCTGGGGATGGTGTTTCAGGGTTTAGGGCAGTGCAGTAGTGTTCGGGCAGTGTAGGGGGTCGTGCAGGGGGTGGTGTTTCAGGGTTTAGGGCAGTGCAGTGGTGTTCGGGCAGTGTAGGGGGTCGTGCTGGGGGTGGTGTTTCAGGGTTTAGGGCAGTGCAGTGGTGTTCGGGCAGTGTAGGGGGTCGTGCTGGGGGTGGTGTTTCAGGGTTTAGGGCAGTGGTGTTCGGGCAGTGTAGGGGGTCTTGCTGGGGGTGATGTTTCAGGGTTTAGGGCAGTGCAGTGGTGTTCGGGCAGTGTAGGAGGTCTTGCTCGGTGTAGTGTTTCAGGGTTTAGGGCAGTGCAGTGGTGTTCGGGCAGTGTAGGGGTCATGCTGGGGGTGGTGTTTCAGGTTTTAGGGCAGTGCAGTGGTGTTCGGGCAGTGTAGGGGGTCGTGAAGGGGGTGGTGTTTCAGGGTTTAGGGCAGTGCAGTGGTGTTCGGGCAGTGTAGGGGTCGTGCTAGGGTATGTGTTTCAGGGTTTAGGGCAGTGCAGTGGTGTTTGGGCAGTGTAGGGGGTCGTGCAGGGGCTGGTGTTTCAGGGTTTAGGGCAGTGCAGTGGTGTTCGGGCAGTGTGGGGGGTCGTGCTGGGGGTAGTGTTTTAGGGTTTAGGGTAGTGCAGTGGTGCTTGTGTAGTGTAGGGGGTCGTGCTGGGGGTAGTGTTTTAGGGTTTAGGGTAGTGCAGTGGTGTTTGTGTAGTGTAGGGGGTCATGTTTTAGGGTAGTGCAGTGGTGTTTGGGTAGTGTAGGGGGTCGTGCTGGGGGTAGTGTTTTAGGATTTAGGTTAGTGCAGTGGTGTTTGGGTAGTGTAGGGGGTCGTGCTGGGGGTAGTGTTTTAGGGTTTAAGGTAGTGCAGTGGTGTTTGTGTAGTGTAGGGGTCGTGCTGGGGGTAGTGTTTTAGGTTTTAGGGTAGTGCAGTGGTGCTTGTGTAGTGTAGGGGGTCGTGCTGGGGGTAGTGTTTTAGGGTTTAGGGTAGTGCAGTGGTGTTTGTGTAGTGTAGGGGGTCATGTTTTAGGGTAGTGCAGTGGTGTTTGGGTAGTGTAGGGGGTCGTGCTGGGGGTAGTGTTTTAGGATTTAGGTTAGTGCAGTGGTGTTGGGGTAGTGTTTTAGGGTTTAGGGTAGTGCAGTGGTGTTTGTGTAGTGTAGGGGGTCATGCTGGGGGTAGTGTTTTAGGGTTTAGGATAGTGCAGTGGTGCTTGTGTAGTGTAGGGGGTCGTGCTGGGTTAGTGTTTTAGGGTTTAGGGTAGTGCAGTGGTGTTTTTGTAGTGTAGGGGGTCATGTTTTAAGATGCAACGCTCCAATACCTGACCAGTCTGCACTACATAAAACTGAAAAAAACTAAAAATAAAAAGTGTTTTGCACACTTTTGTCATTGGGCTATATGTGGGCTACATCTGGGTAATATTTGTGCTACATTTGGGCTCTTTTTTCACTGGTGGCCATCTTGGAAGACTTCTTTGTTATGAAGTTTCCTAATTTCCTCATTTACTGCAGTCTCCTCAGTAGGAAATGCTTTCAGTTTTTTACTTTGATTCCATCAAGAAGGCATTCAGATGTGTCACACATTTGCCATAAATTCAGAATGTTATTACTCTAGTTGTTCATTAGATCACTGTAGTAAAGCTACTGCTCACCAAGGAGTTAACTGGAAGTCTACTGCTGGTATTGAAAGTGATTGTTTCAGTCTGCATGTCAGAATTTTCTAATGAAATAGAAGAGGATTTGAGATCTCACTTAAAACATGCACTAAATTTTCTTTTTGCAGCACTAACCATAATTTCTATGGCAAAATGAACCCCCTCATGTTGTTCCTTTTTAAATTAAATGTTTTAAGTGTTACCAGTTTATTCCAATCAAGATGGCTTCAGGTGTGCCATACTTTTGTCATAAGTAAGGCTGTTAGCACTCTAGTTGTTCTTTAGAACACTCTGGGAAGCTGCAGTAGAACACAAAGGCATCAACTGACAGGCTGCTCCTGTTGAAATATAACAGGAAGATATTTGAGATCTCACTTAAAACATGTCCTAATTTTTCTTTCTACAGCACTAACCATAATTTCTATGGCAAAATGAACCCCCTCATTTTGTTCCTTTTTAAATTAAATGTTTTAAGTGTTACCAGTTTATTCCAATCAAGATGGCTTCAGGTGTGCCATACTTTTGTCATAAGTAAGACTGTTAGCGCTCTAGTTGTTCTTTAGAACACTCTGGGAAGCTGCAGTAGAACACAAAGGCATCAACTGACAGGCTGCTCCTGTTGAAATATAACAGGAAGATATTTGAGATCACACTTGAAACATGTCCTAATTTTTCTTTCCAGAGCACTAACCATAATTTCTATGACAAGATGAACCCCATCATTTTGTTCCTTTTTAAATTAAATGTTTTAAGTGTTACCAGTTTATTCCAATCAAGATGGCTTCAGGTGTGCCATACTTTTGTCATAAGTAAGGCTGTTAGCACTCTAGTTGTTCTTTAGAACACTCTGGGAAGCTGCAGTAGAACACAAAGGAATCAACTGACAGTCTCTGCCCTTGTTGGATGTACATGTTTTACTGAGAATGTCAGACTTCATTCTCACATGACTGAGAAAGATAATGTGAATTTACAGAAAATATGCTCTCATTTTAGCTTCTGGGGCACCTTCCAAAACTGTATGGGACAAGCATGTGAAAATAGTTTTCTCTCAAACATGATTCATGATATCCCAGCAGAAGGTTTTTCACAGGGTAAAATCACCTTAGAACACACCACAATTCCTGAAATTAGTATGGTACCATCAACAAATGAATTCTAATGTAACTAAAGTCTGTTATCACCCTTTATAGTTCTCCTTTTGGTAACCCTCAAAATCTTCGATTCACTACAATGCATTTCAATGGTACTATCATTTATATTGGTCCCAAGATGGCTGCCAGCAATTCCAGGATGAAGTGCTGACAGCCAATCAGATCTCACGATGACATGTGTGGTTAGGCTCCGCCCAGATATATATGTGTTTTTACTTTTGATTTTCTCAGCAACTACTGAACGGATTTACACCATTTAACAAAAAGGGTTCTTTTTGAACCAAAAACTACCTCTTTGCCAAATTTGGTGTAATTCCGTTCAGCAGTTCGGGCTGTAGCCTTGCATAAAGTTTCCTATGGGAAATTGATTTTTGACTCTTATTTTTTAATTTCTCCGCAACTACTGAACGGATTTACACCATTTAACAAAAAGGGTTCTTTCTGAATCAAGAACTACCTCTTTGCCAAATTTGGTGTAATTCCGTTCAGCAGTTCGGGCTGTAGCCGTGTCTAAAGTTTCCTATGGGAAAATGAATGGGGAAAACACGTTTTGGGACCCCCCTTTTTTCTGGGCCCCCGCTTGACGAATCACCCTGAGACTTTCAGGGTAAGAGCGGACCGGAGCGGGCCATAAAGTTTGAAAATTTTGCGAAGATTCGTCAACCGACGCAAGAGTTATTTCAAATAGAATGTCGCAGATTTCCTATGGAAAATAGGTCCTAACTATAACTAACTACTGGCAACCGCCAGTAGATAATATATATATATATCACAAAAGAAAGGTTGCCCTTCGTTGAAGATGCCTCACATCAGAGAATGCTCCGTGTGGTGACAGCCTCCTACTTCAATCCTGAAGCCAAACGCGTTTCGGACAGTAACTCTGTCCTTGTTCACTGGCACAAACGAAGTCACGGCAGCCATTATGGAACTCCTTTATTTAAATCACACCAAGTCCCGCCCATGTGGGCGTGTGCAACATTGCCTCATGGTACTTGTAGTTTCCACACTATAAATCCACAGTGGGCGCTGCCGTGCTCGTGTTATCAAAAAATTATTAATGTCCCCAGTGGTTTGATTAAAAAGGAAAACTGCTCCTCCTGCCATCACCATGACCCACAAGTCTGAATTCTCCCATTCTCACAGCGTCCTAGATTTCAAACGCCGCAGAGCCGCTTATCCGCAGCGGGGCGTCTTCGCGACCGGACCAGCCGCTCAAAATACCACAAAAGAAAGGTTGCCCTTCGTTGAAGACGCCTCACATGAGAGAACGCAGGAAGCAGGGAGCCGGCGGGGACCACGGGGGCATTGGGGCTCCCCCGAGTTCCCCAACGTGCCCCGAGGAATGGGGTCGCCGGGGCAGACATCGAGTAATAGGACTTGGGGCATTTTGTTTCTCTTGTGTTTGGAGTCGTGACCCCATCGCGGCTCTCAGCTCGGCCCCCCATGTAACTTGGGGGTGGATTCGAGGGTCCACCTCAAATAAATAATTTAATAGTATATAATTTAGAAGGTAGTGTTGGGTTTGTGGCCTTTTTTATTAAAGTTAGTGCGATTGAAGTTATTAATCACATTAAATTTGATAGAGTTAATATAAAATAAATAAAAATAAAAAGTTAAACTTGAAGAGTGTATTGTGTTGTAGTAGATTGAATTTGTGCTTTTTTTTTTGCAAATTCACGACGGGTTTGCAAATCCCCCCAAAAATAAAAAAGAACATGTATGTTTCAAAAAAAAAAAAAGATTCATTGTTGAGTTATAGGGTGGCTCTAAAAAGATCCCTTGTTTTCATTATGACTTTGTTGGAGCTACATGTAAGTGCGGACGCACAGCTTAAGATTGTTGAGAAATACACTGTTTCCTTCATCTATGAAGTGAACTCCATACCTTCTGTAGATGTCATGCATATCAAAACGTAGATTGTTGTTATAGATGGAGCCCATCCTATGGTCTCTGAGTTAAGAAGAAACAGCTTTTTTGACATTCTTCCTAGCTTTCTAAAACTGAGGACAGAATTAATTCGACCACTTCCATTTCTGCCTTTGGCATACATTAGAGTATACAAAGACAGTTTGAGGGAAAAGCAACATCAATTGTGCAAAGGTATCCTTCATCAGCATTTCCAGACCTACCCCAGTCAATGTGCCTAGGTCATTGCCACCACAGTGCACAATCATGAGGTCAGGGGGTTGGAGATGCAAAAAGGTATTAACCAAAGGCAACAATTGGTGCCACTTTAATCCGCTCTGTGCAATCCATTTAATATCCACATTTTGCAAAACTAGGTCTTTGTCAATTGCCTCTGTGTTCAGCATACTTTTTGCACCAGACAACATAGCTGTGCCCTACAATCCACACTGTGAGCATCTTGAAGGGATGTCTGGAAGGAATAAAAAGATGTCTGTAGCTGAGGTCGTCAGTTGGTAGAATGACTGGTTTCTAAAATGGTGGAAAAGATGCTATTTTTTAAAAAGCTGATAAGTGATTGGCTGTTCATCAACATTGTGCACTCAAAAATAGGATGCATGTTACTTTGCTGAGGAATCATGTTTCTGATTGGTTATTAAAAAATGTTTGAAAGGTACAGAAGATAGGATAAGGTAATATTTTTCAAAAGTCAACCAAGCTGCTATTTGCATTTGTTAGCTAGTGTGCTGAACTTGAAAATGTGATGAACTTGTGACCTGCCAGTTAAGCAGAATGGGGGAATGGTTGAAATGTAACTGTGGATTTTAAAATGTGAATTAGAAACATAAATATAAGTGATATGTTTAGTAAATGTAGTTTTTCTAAGTCAGTAGTATGTGTAGAAGTAGTGTGTTGTTAAAAAAAAAATACTAGTATAATTAGAAATAGGTTTTTGAACTACCGTAAGGGTTCGCATCTCCATCGCAACGCTTTACTGAGGCTCCAGAAAATTACAGAACCAGTTTGGGCACTTTTAGAAGACAGTTAAAAAGGGTTAATATATCTTACCAATAGAAATGTGTTTCACAATTTGAAATAATGTAGGAAGCACTGTGATTTGTTACTTACATTGATTTGTGTGCAGAAAGAGAGGGAAAGTTTGCCATTACTGGTTTTACCTTGTTGAGAGTGCTGCATTACATTTATTGTGAGCAAAAGAAAATCTTTAATGAGTTTCTGATATTTGATATTATGCAACTCTATTTCAAAGGTGAGTTACACATTTGTAAGGTGTGTTATATATTATGCAGTAGTGCTTCACTGTTTAGTAATATTTTTAGATTTGAAAATAATTATTTTCAATGTTTGGACATTATTAGAGTAGTGTGATGTTATAAAATGTACAGATGTGTATTGCCGTTCGTTTTATTGTATGAAATGACGATTGAAATAGTTGCATAGTAACATGTGTACATTGGTAGATTGATTAGTGGTTATGTTAGTTTGTATGTGTCTGTGGAAAGGTGCAGTTGAAGTACACCGCATAATTTCAGGTATCTCTTTGAAATGGTAAGTGCAGTCTGTCAAGTGTTAAGGTCTGTATGGTCTTGTGACTGAGGTCTGTCTCTACTTGCCCATGTATTTGTCATATGTGTTATGCATTTGAATATATTAGATGTATAAAACACAGGTATGCATCTATTTGTATGTTTCTTCTATATATAATAAGAGAAGGAAAGGGACAGACACAAGCATGCATACTTTTGAAAATATGGTGAGACTTATAAAAAAGATATATGAAGGGTTGCTTGTTTATATTTGGCTAGGCCCAACTTCAGGACATAGTTTATGTGAGCAAGCTGAATCTATAAGAACATATTACATAATTAATCTATGGTCCCTGGAAGAACTTATTTCAAAAATGCTATTTAAAAGCAAGTGAATTAGTACTCCCAGTGAGAGGAGAGAATGGTAATTAAGTGCCACTCACTCTATGGTGATCAATTTCTTTGTCAGAGATTTAATTATAGACAATGTGGGCAAGGTAAGAGATCATGCCCTTGAGTTACAACAGTAATTGTGGTAGGCGAGAAAATTCCCTTTAATTTACTTTCCCTTTTATTAATGTTCCTTTCCTTGCACACGTAATATTCATATGGTTTGTGCTCCTATTACACCTCATTAGTTGATTTCAGCGAGGGTTAACTCCCTGCTCTTGGCACTCAGGGACTTACAAACAAACAACTAGGCCCCTAATGCCCAAATCAAACTAACAACACCAATTTTCAAACTTACTTGTGAAATCTCAAATTCAAAAGTCCTCAAATCCAATGATATATGATGCAGCAGGCGCAAAGAGGGATCCTTCCAGCTCCAAATCCAAATGAAAAGAGAACAGGAGATGGGCAAAGCACTGGGAGGAGCCTGCTGGCCAGGAACAGGAAGTTGGAGACTCTGGGGCACTTCCTTCCTCTTCATAAAAAAGTAAAAAAAGAAAAAAGACTACTTGCACAAAAAAGTACAGCCAAATGTCAATCTGAGGAGTTTTTTTAATCCAAATCATTATATCGAGAAGGTTTTGATGCTGCTCGAGTGCGATTCTTCTCCAGATTGCAAATTCTGCCTGTTCGGGATCGTGTTCTTCACAAAACTTCTGCCTGAATATGATGGCGCGCCCGAATGACATGTTCACGATCACACACTCTCGTGGGACCGTGCGGCCAGCTACCAAATCTCGTGGCGCTGGCGAACGGATGGGACATCTTGTCGGCAATCGCAGACACTTGGTAAGTCGCTCCCGCGCGCGCAAAAACACATTTTGGGTGCGCAAACACAAAAAAAACTAACAACGTTCCCATCTCAGATGTCCCCAATCGTAGACAATCCTGTTTTCCCCCCGGGATGGGGCTCAGAGGAGTTCCATAGGTGGCGAGAGCTAGGGTATAAACGGATGGGTTCCTTGTTCTACCCCAGTGGGATTATTCCTTTTGAGCAACTGAGACAAGAGTACGCCCTTCCACAAGCTGACTCTTACAGCTACCTTCAGTTACGACACTGGGTCACCTCCCCGGAATACCAGGTAGCGGCCTGGTGACCATTAATGGCCTTTGAAAAGTGGTCAATGCGTAAACACGACAATAAACATGTCATCTTGGAGCTCTATGCAATGCTCTCCACAAGGCGGGAGGGAGGGCAAACCAAAGGTCAGCTTTGTTGGTAGGAACAATTGGGCAGAGCACTCTATGATAAAGAATGGGCAGACACACAATGCAGAGCATACCATACAGCCCATAACATTGGAGGGTAAGAGTCTGCCTACAAAGTGATAACATGTTGGTATTACACCTGCCCTGTATACATAGCTGGGACAAGAATTGTTTGGAAAAGTGCTGGAGAGGGTGCGGCCTAACAGGCTCTCTGGTGCACCTACTGTGGCATTGTCCGCGGTTGGTGCATTTTTGGGAACTAGTTCTAGACGATATAGACAAAGCATTTAACACTGCACTTCCACGTTTCCCAGCATATACTCTATTGGGACTGTCAACCCATTGACGTTCCCTCTACGCTCCTTAAGGGGAAGACAGATTTCACTAGCTCTACTGGCAGCACATCAGGTAATTTTAGCCCGATGGGGCACTGACAATATACCAGACCACACGGCATGGCTTCACAAACTATGGGTAATACTAGCCATGGAACGCATGTCCCTGGTGGTAGAGCACAAGGCAGAATATTACAATGAGCTCTGGGCCCCCTTCCTCCAGATTCTCTCGACAGACATGCGAGGGGCCACATGTCCCAAATACCTACAAATTCTAAGACTCCTCCCGGGAAGCGAGGCAAAGGCTGTGTCAACGCCACAGATGGTGCCCAAAGATTTCCTAATCGACATGCATGCTTTATATGGCCTAGAGCGATAGACGATTTGTGCAGGAAAAGGGTGGGAGGGATGGTGGTTGGATTCCCCTGGGGATGTTCAGTTGTCCTATTAAGTTGTTTTGCTGTGTTATTTTTTTATGAATATGATCCTACTATCGCTGCCAGCCTCAGGGTTTTAGGCGCACAGCTGTAGAGAACTGCACCCCTGAATATTCACTGCCTGCCAATGGGTGTAGGCACTCAGCTGTGTAATTGAAGCTCTGGATCTCACTGAATAAACAGATTGGTTTCATAAAATTGCAGTGTGGCAGAAGAGGACCAATCATTTCATGGGACCAAAAACCATCAATTCAATAAACCTACTATGCTGGGTGAATAGTATGAAAATGTTTGTTTATTCATAGGCAGCAGAGTGGATTCTGCCTTTAAATTACCCAAATGCATTACTTGTATGTCTCCTACTTTCACTTCCACATTACAAATACGCACTATTACAGTGTATCACTCAATTCACCTCCTGCAAGTGCCTCATAGCACTGTGCCCACAAATACCAATTACCTACTGTATGTGTCCCTCCCTAGGGGACCCAGATACCACTTATCTGTCTGAATTCCCTGTTTTCTGCTGCTTGTTGACAGCTGCCGTGTTGCCAGATTTGAAATACTAAGCATGCACAATCCACCTTAAACAGAAGCCTAAAGCTTCGCAAATGGCCTTCCATAAGAAGACCAAAAAGATCTCATCCCTCAAAAACATCAAAAGGAGCAAAATAAATATTAAAATTAAACAGTGTATTCTTATGAGTGAATAGAACATTTAGGTAACATGCTTCAAAACCATACTCATTATTCTTTGCAGACAGCCAAATACTTCCTGATTGAAGTGCACAATATCTGTGTGCCATATCTCCTAAAGCTTCTGTTTAAAATAACATAAATGTTTTTATTCAAAATTGCTTTTACATTATTTTCATCTGTAAACAGAGTAGCTTAATTCATGCACTTACATTTTTGCAAACTATTGTAGATTTGTATGTGCTCTTACTTTCATATGCTTCACACATGTTGCAACCCCATCACAAGATGGCCACCACACTACCTTCACCTGGAGTCCCTTTCCTTTGTGGCTGGATAAATTCAGACCTTCTTCAAATTATTTATCTGGCACTGGTCAAATTTTAGATCATTGATACTATTTAGCCTATGGCGGCTAAACAGCAGACTAAGGGGCCGATTCCGATCTCGGCCGGTAGGGGACCGAATCGGATTCGGCTTAACCGGATCCGATTCGGAGCCCTCTTTCCCGACCGATTCGAACGTGCGTCCGGGCGAGCGAGTACGATGCGAGCGCACGCGAAATTGCCGACCGACTCGTTCGCGGGTCCGAACCGCTCAGACCGACTCGCACGGACACGACTCGCACCGCGCAATGGAGACGTTCCCCGGCCGGGCAAGTACGATGCGCGCCTCAAGCAGACCGACCGACTCGTGCCGTCCGGCTCCAAAGGGCAGTCGGAGCCGGACTTTGGGGGTCCGTGTCGGACTCCCTGTACGCGTAGCCACGCGAGTCGCACACAGGGGGACCCATGGGTCCCCCTACCTGTGCATGTACGGCGCGAGTCGCATCGACGCATACCCGCTGTAGGGGGCGCCCTTGTTTGCCTCGTACCCATTGAGTCAATGGGATGCCGCGTACGCGTTGTACGACCGGCTCCCATTGACTTCAATGGGAGTCCGACTGAATCGAGTCCGATTGCATGCGTACGCATCGTACTCGTTCGGTCGGGCTGCTAGAGTCCGATTCGGTCGGAAATCTCTCCGGGTCCGGCTCGGTCGGAGTGATTTCCGGCTTGAATCGGAATCAGCCCCATAATGTACTTTTTACAGGCAGCTGGGTAAATAGAAGAGATTTTGCACTATTTGGCCAGTGACCGGGTAAATAGATACTTCCTGAGGAGACTATTTTTTACATCACTAAAAAGTCTTTCAGCAGCAGCAGCTAAAAAGTGAACATTAATCAGACAGTGCCATGAGCAGTATTTGCTCATCCCAAACTTGCTGGCTTGCTGCTAGTTTGAAAGCTAGCGCTCAGCACAGATGGACTATCCCCGTAGAAATACAGTGCCTCCCAAGAACAACAAACAAGACAAGCAAGTGCAAAAAACAGTCATCCCAAGCAATGTGTTGCAGGCATCCCTCTTCTTGAACTGATATTTACCCCTGGCCTCAGTAAAATGGCGGCCGGATGGCAACACTGATCTGGGATGAAAGGAGAAGTGAAAAACTAGTGTCTATCAATAAGTCAGTGCTTGGAGCGCACTGCCTCCAATTGCAGGTGAGGAATGAGGGGGAGGGGCACATTACCAACCCCTACTGGAGCTGATATAAGTGAAAATGAGATTCATGACAGAAGTAAAGATGAAGTGCATTACTTGGTAGGCGAATATCCACGTATCCATGTGTGCAGAGAACAAAAATGCTGGTAATCACTGTGAAGAAAGTCAGTGACTGGAGTGAGCTGTTTCATTTCCATAGGCTGTGGTGGGTGGAACTACATTGTGAATGATACTACAACAGACCAACGGATGAAGAGGGTTGATGAAAGTCCATACATATGTATGTATATTTATAAATAATTATTTGAGAAACACAAAAGGTCTTGGCTAGCACCACACCTAAAAATAGAAGGCCACCAGCCAAATCACACTTACTGAACCTGAGTGACTTTTGTTTGTGGGATTTCCATCTCCACTACACCCGTGCCTGGCAAAAATACAGACCTTGGTCATTAGTGGATGACCAAAGGAATTTACAGTAAAGTAAAATTATAGGGTGGCTACTGTACACCTCTGGGATTTTTCATTCTTGGCTGGGCAGCTCAGTGAGTAAATGTACATTTTGATTGCACCTTTTTAAGGCATGGGGCTGAATTGTGAATACATAATAGGCCTCTGCCAAATTGAAGTGACCTTCCCTTCTAGGATTTATCACTGAATAATACCAGAATGTTCCACAAAATTTACGTCACTCCTTTGTTTGTTTGCCTGTGTTTTGGTGAGGCATCACCCAGTACCCCTTAGATGTGTATCTTTTTTGCAGTGTGCTGTTTGTGGCATTGAGCTATGTATGAGAAGATCATAATAACATGAAATGGGAGATACTGTGAGCCTTTACAGAACCTAGCAGATAGAGCTGCTGACTTTAGAGCCTCTACCTAACATACTGTGATTCTGGAAAAATCAGTTAATTTCCTGTTTCTAAAAAAATAAATATGTAACGTTGTCTGGTTCAGTTGTAAGGTGCTCCAATGTTCGTATTTCAAGGTTACGCTGTGTAAAACTGCTAAAAAAACTGTAAGATTTTAAATGCTTTCTTCTCACTAATTTGTATCCTTCGCTCTGTTTTAGGTCTGTTTTGTCATCACAGCTTTCTGTGACTTATTGCTACCAATTCTTTTAAATATCCATGTATTGGGCTTATGCTCCACTGAGAGGAGTTTTAAAAAGTCTATTGGCTGTTTGGTTGTCATTCCACTCTACAGGAAGTTCTTGCTTCAACTGGAAATTCTGAGGTACTATTTTACATCTGAAAGTACACTAAATTATCACACTTCTTGTCACATTCAGTCTCTGTCTTCCGAATGCATCATATACAGATATAAATCATATTTTGCTACTTATTTTCCCAGCACTGGCATAGCCAATAAGGCAGGCTTTAATGTGATAATTAGCATTTGTGGGTATCTTAGTATTTACATACATAGGCACACTAGAACAAACCATGTGGCTTTGCCAATGCTATTTCTTTTAGCCCCAGTCAATACCCTCCGAAACTTTGTGTCATTAAATGAAAAAGTGAATTTTAGCAATAACTATAATCATATTGCATAATAAATCACTGACATTTTATTAGAATACAAAAAACACATGGAAACGGATAACAATGCCTACTGAAAAGAAGAGACCAAACAACAGGTTTTTCACACATGAAATGAACTAGCTATTACAACAAACATGCAAGAAAGAAGGTAATACAGAGAAAAAAGGTAATGTCCTAGATTATGGCACAACCAGGCATATCAGAGCTCGAAGTATCTTGGCTCACTATTTATCTGAAGCTTATTGTGCCACTGGAGCTTAGAACAAGAGGTCAGTCAATTGACCTTTGGAGTCATTCAGGTAGCCTTGGATTATAGGAGCAGGTCCAGTTTTTCTTCACAGAGAGCAGGTCAGGTCCCAAGAAGCTGGGCAGTCCTCTGGGGAGCAAGGCAAGCCTTCAGCAGCATAGTAGTCCTCTGGGGAACAAGGCAAGCCTCAAACAGCAGTGTAATCCTCTGGTAGCGGCAGGGCAGGATCTCAAAGGAAAAACGCAGACCTCATGCAAGAGGTCAGTCCTCTGGGGAACAAGGCAAGTCTCAAGCATCAAAGCAGTCCTCTAAAAACAAGGCAGGCCTCCAGCAGTAGGGCAGTCCTCTAAAGAATAAGGTAGTCCTTCTTCTGTAATGTCCTCAGCTATAGGAATGTACTGAAGTGTTGCTCAGGTGGTCCTCAATTTATTTTGCTAGGTAAAAATGGCAGTTTAAAAATGCACTACATGCTGCAGTGGCAGGCTTGAGGCATGTTTTAAAGAGCTACTTTAGTGGATGGCACAATGAGTGCTACAGGCCCACTAGTAGCTTTTGAGTCACAGGCCCTGAGTACATATAGTACCATTTTACTAAACACTTTCAATTAAATTGAATCTACCAATCAGGTTAAAGCCAATTGCATCATGCTTAAGGGAGAGAGCACAAGCACTTTAGCACTAGTTAGAAGTGGTAAAGTGCACTGAGTCTTAAAAGGCAACAGAAACAAATTCAGCAAAGGAAGGTGTGGAATAGAACCTCATGTACCATGAGGTCAGTCACAGAACTCGGGCCAAGTGTTAGAATCTTGCAAAGTGGCAGTTGGAGAGCCTTCCCTGTTGGATGAGGTGTAATGAAATAAACCTTCTCTTACCTCTCATGTCATGTTGTCGTCTGTGAGTCATACACCACAATATTGGCGACACAGGTCGGGAGCAGGAGTCGAGCACCTCAACAAAGTGGGAATCTGTGTTTCAGCTGTAAACGCAGGAGAAGTGCGGTGGCTGGAACTGGGTCGCCAGTGGTGCGCTGATCCAAGCGGAGCGCTGGTCGAAGTAGTCTCCGAGTCCAGGAGACTTTACGTGTGCTCTGTCGTGGAGCGTGGTCAAAGTAGTCTCTGAGCCCAAGAGACTTCACGTGTGCTGTGCGGATGGGAGTGAGGCTGCGCGACTTCACATGTGCTGTGCCTATATGAGAAAGGCTGTGCGGTTGCCTCTGAGATTCGCCTTTGAATTTTCATATGGCCGGGATCAGGTATGTGCTGTTTTCCTGTCTGGAGCTCAGAGGAATGTCAAATCGCCCTCTAACGCTGGTTGCATATCCCGTTTTGTTGAACTAGTGAAAGGAGCGCAGAGGAATGTCCCCTCGCCCGCTGGCTTGCCTGGTCTCCCTCAAGGGCACTGCGCATGCATTAGACTCACGGCGGGGGTTGCCTGGAGCGCGTTGTTCACTTCCTGTTATTAAAGCCTCTAGAGCACATTGTTCGCTAAGGTCGTCTTTCAAGTTTGCTCAATTTTAGGTGAAGGGAGCACAGAGGAAAGTCTGTTTTGCCCTCCAGCTCCTTTCTTTGTTTCTAGGGTTAAAGTAAAATGGCACAGTAGGGGAAGTTTGTTCAAAGTGAAATCAGCTCACTAGTAGAACTCTCCAGCTGTTCTGCTGTCAAGGTGCTCAGTGTTTTTTTTGCCAAACAACTGACATGAGTGACATGTTGGATGAGTACTGTTGAGCTTCGCAAATACAGTAATATTTCTTTTTATTTTTGCTTCCTTAAAATTGTATTTGGTGAACATCTTTTTTTTCTCTTCCTCACTGACACACTCTGCTCCAGGGTACCTTTTAAAGTATGTGTTGTTTAAAGGATCCAAATTAAACGGTCACAATGCAAAACGTTACTGCGCCACCTTTTGTCTTATCTTTGCCTGGTGAACCTGCAATTAAGTGGGCTAAATGAAAGAAAGTGTTCTCCAATTATGCACGTGTGTGTGGAACCAATCTGAGTGTGGAGAGGAAGCATGCTTTATGGATGCATTGTTTAGGGGCAGAGGGTCAAGATGTTTTAGAAGATCTCCCTGAACTATCACAGACAGAGGCTCGTGATTTGAATGAATTTGAAATCGCAGATCAGATTGACACTACCATCCAAAAGTTAGTACTATTTTGGAAAGGTATCATTTTGGTCTTAGGAGTCAAGGTCAAAATGAGTCAGTGGAGGAATTTGTGACTAGTCTGAGGAAGCTAGCTTCCAATTGTAAATTTGGTTCTGCAATGGAAGATAGAATTAGGGATCAATTCCTATTGTGATGCAACAGCGACAAGATACATGAGGAGCTGTGGACGAAAGATGAACCACTGTTAGAGGAAGTTCTGATTATTGCCAAAAGTGTGTGGGGAACTCAAACTGAGAAAGCTCCGAAAGTCACAGAAAAAGAGGAGGTGGTGGAAGTTTGCGAGGTGAGGACACACAAGAATGGTGGAAAGAGAGTAGAAGCTGAAGCAAAAAGTCAAAAGAAAATAGATCCTGGGTTATATGTTTCAGGTGTGGGATGGAAGGTCACAAGGCTAACGATAGATCTTGTCCCGCTTGGTCACAGACCTGCAATTACTGTGGCATCAAGGGCCACTTTGGCAGGTGCTGTCGTAACAAGAATAGAAGAGGGTTTGGAACTAAGACTCAAGAAATATGTCAGGACATTGTGTTACAGGTGGAGGAATCGAACAAACTGTTTCCCTCAGAGATGGTTGGGATTGATGGGAAACAGATTTCAATGAAGTCTGACTCTTACTCTAGCATTACTATCATCTCCAAGCAGACATTCCAGGAATTCTTTTGCCGTTAGAAAAGAACTGTTACCCATGGACATACAGCCTGGAGGGTATGGAGGAACAAGGATAGAGATGCTTGGGTATTTTGAGGCTGACATAGGATTAGGTGGAAAGGTGACTTTGGGGAAGATATACGTATCTTGTTGAGGTGATAACCTGTTGGGTTGGGTCCATTAGAGTGAATTAGGAGTAAGTTTGCATCTCAACAAAGTTCCTCAGGTCCATGTGGATGAAGTGTGTGTTAAAAAGGACACATTTATAAAGGAATTTGAAAGTCTATTTCAAAATAAACTAGCAAAGTTGCTAGGGTACCAGCACAAGATCACACTTAGATTTGATGCTTGTCTATCAGTGGCCAAAGTTCAGAGAATCCCTTTGCACATGCAAGCTGCGGTGGAGGATAAATTGGGGAGGTGGTGTGACTGTGGGGTGATTGAACCAGTGGAGGTGACGTAGTGGTTGGCTCCTATAGTTGTTGCACGCAAATGGAATGGGGACATTCGTCTTTGTGTGGACTTGCAAGCTCTCAACAAGAAGGTGATGGTGGACAAGTTTCTGTTGCCTAATATCAAGGAAATGGTAACAACATTTGCTGGAGCCAAGATTTCCACCGCCCTAGACTTGGTGTCGGCCTATCACCAAATTGAACTTCACGAAGATTTGCAAGATCTCACAGTGTTTATTACCCTATTTGATACATTTCGGTTCAAAAGAATCCCTTTAGGGCTAATTTCAGTGGCAGCTGTTTTTCAGAGGATCATGGGTAGAATTTTGAAGGGTTTACCCGGTGTGAAATGTTACCAGGATGACATTCTTATTTTTGGAGCCTCTGCATCTGAACATGATCACTGGGTGAGGAACGTTTTGAGGAAGTTGCAGGAAGCAGGTTTAACACTCAAGGCCGAAAAGTGCAAATTTGGTGTTTCTGAGGTCAGTTACCTGGGGTCAGGATCAAGCCACATTCGGAACTTGTGGAAACGATCAGATCGTTAGAAGCTCCCAAGTCAAAGGAAGAACTTTCATGATTCCTTGGCATGGTGGAATACTATAGCAAGTTTATTAGAAACTTTGCCAGCAAGACATATAGCATGAGAAAACTATTAAAGAAAAATGTGAATGATGCGCCCTATTTGAAAGCTTATGATCCCTTGTGTTACACAAGTGTGGTATGTGATGCCAGTTTCAAGGGGTTGGGGGCCCTATTGATTCAGATCAAGGATGGCAAAGAGAATTTGATAGCCTGCATGTCACTTACTATGATAAATGCAGAATGTAATTATTCTGTTATAGACAGGGAATCTCTTGCTGTACATTGGGTTATTAATAGATTCAGACAGTATTTGTGGGGCATCAGATTCACTGTACATACTGATCACAAGACATTAATTGAAGTATTTTCTAGGAAAGGACTCGACTCAATCTCCTCTCGCATCAGGAGATGGGTGGTGAGTTTACAATAATTTAATTTCGATGTTCCGTATGTTCCTGGTGCAAGCAACCACTCTGCTGATTGTTTGTCCAGGTTAGTGAATTTCACTGAAACTGACTTGATTGAGAGGGATGACATGGATGAGGAAGAGGTGATGTGTGTGTGTGTGTGTGAAGTTACAGAGGGGACCATATCTGAGATGGAATGGCTGGAAGAATTACAATTGGATGAAGAAATTGCTCTAGCTATACGAGTTGTAAGCTTGGGCAAACTGAGCACTGCAGAGCTGGGTAGTCATAAAGGGAAGTTGGGTAAAAATCTGGAAGAATTGGCAGTAGATAGGGGTTTTTTGCTGAGAGGGACGAGATTAATCCAACCCATGAAGTTGAGATAAAGAGTGTTGCATCTTGCTCATGAGGGTCACATGGGCATTGTTGTAAACCAAGGGGAGACTTCGGAGAGATTTTTGGTGGCCTTCACTTGACCATGATTTAGAGTGTATGATAAGAAATTGCATGGAGTGTGTAACTTGTGACAAAGGTCTCAAAAATAATCAGTTGCCTATGGTTTGCAGAGCACTGCCAAAACATCCTTGGGAGTAGGTTGCGATGGATATTCTGGGGCCTATAAGGGAGGATAATGCCACTCCTTACATTATGGTCTTGATGGATCTGTATTCCAGGTGGGTCGAAGTATCGTGTGTGAAGGTGATTTCATCTTCAGCTGTGTTCAGGTTTCTCAAAAGTGTGTTAAAAAGAGAGAGTTTTCCCAGGTATTTGCTTACAGATAAGGGAGTACAATTTTGCTCCCGTGTGACAGAATCATATTTGAAGAAGTGTGGGATTGAACACAAGAGATCAGCTTTGTATCACCCAGAAACCAATGGTGCCATAGAAAGGGTTATCAAGACATTAAAAGAGGGTATACAACTGGTAAGAGTGAATGGTTTGGATTGGAAGAAAGTGTTGTCTAATAGGTTGTCTGGCCATCGTTTGTCCCCGCATGGCTCCATGGACAAATCTCCATTTGAATTGTTCAAGGGAAGTTCTCCTTCAACAAGCATGTGTCCTGGTTGGATGTACTGGAATAAGGGCTGTGTTGATAATATACCTTAGGAATGAAGAGAGAAAGAGATTATTGCTCAATATAAGAGAAAGGAAAATTTTGACGTTAATAAGAGTGTAAGGAATGTGGAGGTTTGTGGGTTGCTATCCTTAGGCAGCCACATGATTATCTCTCCCCCACATCATCTACCCTCCAAGAGTGGGATGTGTGATTCTGGCTTACAGGATGCTTGCAGAAGTGCTCTAACAGTTCACAGGAGGAGTGCTAGGGAGACCAGGAAACCCACATATCTCAAGGATTTTGCAGTATAAAGTCTTGTGTTTGAACTCACCCTGCCTTCAGGCTTAGTATGTAATACTTTGTTTCTTAACTGTTATGTTGCTATTTTTTATTTCACAGTGCGGTATGTGTTTGAGGCGTTGGATTATGTATAAGGAATTTTGTTCATTATGTATCATTATGCACGTTGTTGTATGGGTGGAGAAGTGTGGCATACGGGAACCTCATGTGCGATTAGGTCAGTCACAAAACTTGGGCAGAGAATTCTACCAAGTGTTAGAACCTTGCGAAGTGGCAGTTGGAGAGCCTTCGTCGTTGGATTAGGTGTAATGAAATAAACCTTCTCTTACCTCTCATGTCATTTTGTCGTCTGTGAGTCATACACCATAGAAGGGTGGGAAGGCAAACATTTTGGGTACCCTGCAGAGAGAGCCAAGCCCACCAGTGGACAATCATGATGTGAATGAAGGACAGAGTCATCCTCCAGGAGAAGAAATCTTTATTTAAGCCTTCAGCAAAATGGAGCCATAAGATTTTTGCAGATACATATAATTCCAATAATATGTGACAAATTTTCTTAAGGGGGTAAAAATGAATAATTTACTCTTTCTTTGCTGCTCCGCCCATGAGCAGCAAAAAACAAAAAGTGATGCGGCGGAAATAATCTAACAAAAAAGACAATTTATAAACCTGAAGGAAACCTGAATTAATCCCTCAGCGGAGCACTATTCTCTTTAGACCATATATCTTGTTGAAAAAACACTTGCACCGGACTGAGATCTAGATACTTTATCTCTATGCATATATTTGTCAAAAAACATCAAATATCTACATTTACATACAAAAAAGTGATACAAAACAATTAGAATACACAGATTATATACATATACATTCAACATACATCAACAATCTTATAATGTCTTCTGTCTCACAAACAAAATCCTTGTTACCCAAGTTTCTTAGGGGGCTGCGATAAACAATTGTTTCAAATAACTATGGTTCGCAACCCATATCATCAAGATAACCCTTATCTCAATACCAATCTGGGGAGTAATGCGTCTAAACCCCTTTCCATTGTACATGGTATTGTAGATTTCTCTTTTATCAGAGTGAAAATTGTCAGGGTTTCTTGCAACTATCAGGTATGCCCATGAGAGCAGGACTGGGGGCAGGACCACAAGCCACAGCACAGATTGTGGCAGCAGCCGCCATCGACAGTTCTTCCATGCCAGGAGGCGCGTACTTCAGCTGTTGTGGGCGTGGGACACCTGTGAGAGGTGTAATACTAACATTGTCAACGTCTACCAGTTATCCCTGGACATTATTATGGCTAGAAGAGTGGGCTGGGTGGGACGCATGTTGGGGAAAAATATTGAGGGGGACTGTGTTATAGTTAATATGAGACATTCTGCCCAAGTCAAAGCGCTTACAGATTGTGAGTTTAGGAGTAGTTCTAAAAAAATTATTAGGATTGTCCCCCTTCAGTATTTTTACCCCCCTGCAAATTTTTCTTTAAATAGTCCCTAGCATCAGGCACCTAGAACATTTAAGCCAACTCAGAATAGTAACTTCGGACTAGTCCTACCTTTAGCTAATAGATTTGAAACCTTGCAAAGTTTACAGGGGCTTGATGGCATTGATTGACAATGATTAGCCGAGGTTGAACCGCAAGGTATAAGATCTCAGGACCTTGATGCCAACACTATTATCTCACCCAGGAAACCAGAGTCTGTCCCTCTATCTAGACTAGCAGCTAGTCCAGCACTGATTAATGCCTTTCCATCGAGACCAGCACCTATTAGAGCCTATAATACTCCTTTATCGTGGAAGCCAGAGTCCGCTCTTCCTCCTAGATTAGTAGTTTCTAAAGTAGGCCCTGCTTGTTTAAGGATACTCTTGTGGAATATTGCAGGCTTGGGGTCAAAAAGAGATGATGTCCTTTGGCAGAGGACTCTTGTGGGCTGCCATCTGATTGTCCTACAAGAAACCTGGGATACTAGTGAGAGTTTCTTTTTGGATGGGTTTACCTCGTTTTTTAAGCATGCAATCCCCTCGATCCTTGGTCGAGCCAGGGGGGGCCTTC
Source organism: Calotriton arnoldi (assembly GCA_963921515.1). Lineage (NCBI taxonomy): Eukaryota > Metazoa > Chordata > Amphibia > Caudata > Salamandridae > Calotriton > Calotriton arnoldi. The sequence goes on from CAWUFW010005253.1 coordinate 829,846, forward strand.
TTTTATTGGTTTCTCTTGATTTAGGATGTACGACGAGCCAATTAGAGTGTCAGTCTCCCCACTTGTTAGCAGTAGAGTTGTCTTTTAAGAATCACTATCAGTTACTAGTAGTTAATTTTTATAATTCTTTTACTAGATGTACCGCGACAGAACACTTAGCTGCCCTCTAGGGTTTCCTTGATTATTACAGAAAGAGGAAACACTCCTATTTTGAGATCATAATTCTAGGCAACTTTAATATCCACCAGTGCTATCTTAACTGTATCTCTACTAAGGCTCATGGGGACTTCTTACCACCAAGCACACATTTTGAACATACAGACTCAGGTTTATTCACAGAAGGGCTTATTTCAGCAAACAATTTGTATTGTCGAGAGCAAACGGGCGAGAACATCCCCATTCCAACTTTCACAGGCAGGGGATGCTCTAGTATCATTGATTTTATAATTATCTCCATATCTTTAGCCTCTGCAGTTCATAAACTGAGCGCTATATGGAGCAATCACAGTGATCATGATACCCTCATGCTTGATCTATTGTACACATCTGCTTTTCCTGAAGAAGAGAGTAGGGGTATCCCCAACCCTGACATCAGTACCAAGGATCAATCACGTAAGCTGAAGTGGGAGAAGGTGGTACTGGAAAGGTTCCTAGATAACCTGTATGTGGACTGTACAGTTGAGGTCTCAGCATGTATGGATACCAATGCGCAGGATAGAGTTTTTCTGGATGCCTTTGAATATTAACTAACCAGATAGCCATCAATCTTACCATCCCGTGCAGGGGCAAGGGCCCTAAGATCAAGAGTTGGTTAGATGGCATATATTGCACTGCTCATAGGAAGTTACTGTTGGCACTTAAATAAATCTCGAGAGATGTGAATGAGGTTAGGGCCTGCAGGAGGGTTTACATGCATGCAATCCAGGAGAGGAAGAAATCCATCAGGGAAAAGGCCTGGGAGGATCATGGACAAGCAAGTACACTCTTAGATAGTAACAAGGTTTGGGTGGTGATCAATAGCCCGTTTTTCTCTGATACAGTAAATGTTAGTACAGATTGTACTATAGCTTCAGAACACTGGGTCCACTATTTTGGGGGTATGTACAGTGGTGACGATCTTGAAGGGACAGAGATACAATGGGACCCCAGCATAGTTATAGCGTAGTTATAGCACCACTTCATTTTAATGCAGATGAGGTTTATAGAGCAATCCTTGCTACATCTGGGGGAAAGGTGCCGGGCCCAGATGGGGTACCAGCTGTCCTGTATGAGGCAGGCCCTTAGGACTGGGCTACAAAACTGGGCCTGGTTTTTAACGCAGTTGGCACAAGCGGCTTTCCTCCCTCGTGGGCAAGGGCTATGATTATCCCTATTTTTAAGACGGGCTCAAGGGGTGATCCTGCCTGTTACAGACCCATTTTGCTCCTGGACTGGAATTTTAATGTTATTAGTGACTTACAGTATAGTTTTAGGCTAGGCAGAGGGACGCTCGATCAATGTATTAATTTGAACTTGGTGGTCTGGAAGTATACAATAGTCAAGAGGGGTACCCTGCACATGGAATTTATGGATTTAACATCGGCTTTCGACCGTGTAAACAGATCAAAACTGTGGCAGATTCTGGGGGAGCTAGGTATGGAGCCGAGTGGTGTCCTTTTTACATACCGCCCACAATAACACCATTGCGGCGATAAGGTTTAAGGAGGATGGCAGTATGACAGACCCCTGGGATGTCAAGCAAGGGATACGGCAGGGGTGTATTCTGGCCCCCCTGCTATTTACACTATATATTATTAGGCTAGGGACCTCCTATCAGCTAGCACCAAAGACATCCCAAGAGCAGGGGCTAAACTGATCCCCGCACTATTGTATGCGGATGATGCAGTACTGTTTGCCAAGACCGCTGTAGGCCTAAAACATCTATTAAATGTTTTTATTCATTTTATGGAATCCCTAGATTTAGCCCCGAATTTTTAAAAATCTCATACCATAATGATGGGCAGTAAAAAGGCTGCTAAGTGCAAGTTTTTTATAGGGGGGTAGAATTAACGAAAGTGTCTTCCTTCCCCTATCTGGGAGTGTTGTTTGATGACGGTGGGACCTGGGTTGCACAAAGACAGCTTAAAAAGAATGTTCTGGCAAGAGCAGTAGGGAACGTGTGGGACTTTGCCAAAAGCTGGGGTCCAAGCCAGTACTCGCCCTGCTCAAGGTATATAAAGAAAAATGTATTCCTTTGGCCACATACGGGGTGTGATGTTTGGGGCTACAAGGATGTGAGGGACAGTCAGGGGGTCGAAAATAAATTCATGCATGACCTTCTTGCTGTCTCTTCTGGCACCCCTGCCTTTATTTTGCATGAAGAGCTTGGTTTGGGGTACATCACTGACCTTATCACTGCTGCACCGCTGATACATTGGCTGAGAATCTGGTCGAGCACAACCACTACTTTGATTCAGTTGCTTATAACGGACTGCATTGCCCATGAGGGGGCCCTGCGTATTTTGTGGCTATATTATATCATGGAGCAAATGAACTGGCTGGGTTGCCCTGATATGCATATCAAACCTAGGCCCTTAGGTCAGGCAGCCATCAGGGATATAAATCAGGAGTTTCTGGCTAAGCAGCAGGCGAGTAGGGAGGGCATTGAATTAGCCAAGCCTTCAGTGAGAAGGTAGATCACCCTGAATTTGTGTCCACAGACACAGCCTTATTTGTCGCTGGTCTCGAATGTGCAGCACTGTTTTGTTTTAACCAGATTTTGGATGAACCAGGTACCCTGGTTATTAGCCTTTCCCAAGGGTTACTCACTGCCTGGTGCTCTAAAGCCCTGTCCTTGTGACAATTTCTCAGAGCAGGATACCTTGCATTTTATCTTTTTTTTCCAATTTTTCACCCCCTGCACAAAAAATGTATACTGCTGTTACTTAGAAATGTCAATTTTGTCCAAGTAAGGCCCTCAATAATATTTTTACAAATGCTTTCCTCCACTACGGTGTGCTTCGGTCTTGTGAGTTTCCTGCTAGGGGCCTTAAGATATAGGAAGAAGATGTCCCAGCAGTAGTTACGTGACATTCATCTAAACATGGTCACGGCCTTATATGTATTACTGAGCACTTTTCAATGTGTAATTAAGTGGTCTTTTACTAAGCATTTGTTAATGCTGTATTTTACTTGATGTATTTTATCCATTCTGATACCTGCCGTCTGATTCCCTCTAATGAGTTTTAATTCTACTTGTCAAGTGACTAATTCTAGGATACACAATATTTGTATGATGGACCCTTTCAATGGACATGTGCAATTTTCTTCTAATGTATTGGCTGTTTTAAAAATGTTTTTAAATGTTTTTTACTGTCTGCTTTTATGGCTTTTATAAGCCGAAGAAACTATTTTTTACTTGACTTGAATAATTTACTCTAATGTACCTAAATCTAAATTTCTAAATAATAACAAAATACAAATTTTGAGTAAGCTAATGTGCATTTATGCTTATTTTATTGTAATAAAATCATTACAAAGTACATCACACAACAATGCACCTTTCAAGACATACAAGTACACAAAGCTATTCCTACTGGCATCCATTTAACACTAAATCTATAACCCGAAACTATAACATTTTCACTTTCAAGCATATATATATATATATATATATATATATATATATATATATATATATATATATTATCTACTGGCGGTCGCCAGTAGATAGTTATAGTTAGGACCTATTTTCCATAGGAAATCCGCGACATTCTATTTGAAATAACTCTTGCGGTCGGATGACGAATCTTCGCGAATTTTCAAACTTTATGGCCCGCTCCGGTCCGCTCCTACCCTGAAAATTTCGGGGTGATTCGTCAAGTGGGGGCCGAGAAAAAGGGGGTCCCAAAACGTGTTTTCCCCATTCATTTTCCCATAGGAAACTTTAGACACGGCTACAGCCCGAACTGCTGAACGGAATTACACCAAATTTGGCAAAGAGGTAGTTCTTGGTTCAGAAAGAACCCTTTTTGTTAAATGGTGTAAATCCGTTCAGTAGTTCCTGAGAAAATCAAAAGGAAAATCACGCGGCCCCCCTCCCCAAAAAATAAAAAAATAAAAAAACGGAAAGGCCGGCCCCGGGGGATGGGGTCCCCGGGGCCTTAAATGGCCTGAGGAGGGGGGCCATGCAGCCCCCCTCCAAATATTTAAAAATTTGAAAAAAGAGGGCATGCCCCTTGGGATGGGGTCCCCGGGGCCAATATAGGCTCAGGGAAGGGGGGCCACGAGGCCCCCTTCCCGTTTTATTTAAAAAAAATATAAAAATGAAAATCCTCATGCCCCAGGGGATGGGGTCCCCGGGGCCAAAAGAGGCCAAGGGAAGGGGGGCCACGCAGCCCCCCTCCCATAAAAAAAAAAAAAGACCGGCATCGTGCCGGAGGCCCCGCCCCCACCCTGCAGCAGTCTGCAAACGCGTTCCCTGGCGCGTTTGCAGATGGGGAACTAATTCCCCTTGAATACTGGGGGTCCCTGGGGGCCAACTAGCCCACCAGGAACCTCCAGTATGCGCCAGGGGGCTGCGTTGCAGAGAGGTGTACAGAGGCCACGCCCTTTTACACCTCTCTGCAACGCAGCTCTGTGGCTCTTTTGGAGGTACATGGTGGGCTAGTTGGACTCCAGGGACCCTCAGGATTCAAGGGGACTTAATCCCCCAACTTAAAATGCGCCACGGGGCGCGTTTGCACAGTGGTGAAGGGAGGGGGCGGGGCTTCAGGTGACGTGTGCAAACAGGCCCCGTTGCGCATTTTTAGATGGGGAATTAAATCCTCTTCAATCCTGAGGGTCCCTGGGGGCCAACTAGCCCACCAGGTACCTCCAGTAAGCGCCACGGAGCTGCGTTGCAGAGTGTTGTAAAAGGGGCATGGCCTCTGAACACCTCTCTGCAACACAGCTCTCTGGCGCATACTGGAGGTACCTGGTGGGCTAGTTGGCCCCTAGAGACCCTCGGGATTGAGGAGGAATTAATTCTCCAACTTAAAACGCGCCACAGGGCGTGTTTGCAGACATGTCACCTCAGGCCCCACCCCTTCCTTCACCATTGTGCAAATATTCCTCTAAAATCAGCCGAACTACGAATTCCGATTTACTCATCTGTTATCAGGAGAGAACCCAGTGCTGCATCTTTTAGCCCAGCACTGACCCTGAAAAGTAATTCTAACCGTACTTACCAGTAACTTGAATTTCCTTCCATAGGCTAACATTGACTGGTTTCACTTGGAAATTCTTCTAAGTGTGGAGTTTTGGAACTTTATAATATTCCTCTAAAATCAGCCGAACTACGAATTCCGATTTACTCACCTGTTATCAGGAGAGAACCCAGTGCTGCATCTTTTAGCCCAGTACTGATCCTGAAAAGTAATTTTAACCGTACTTACCAGGAACTTGAATTTCCTTCCATAGGCTAACATTGACTGGTTTCACTTGGAAATTCTTCTAAGTGTGGAGTTTTGGAACTTTATAATATTCCTCTAAAATCAGCCGAACTACGAATTCCGATTTACTCACCTGTTATCAGGAGAGAACCCAGTGCTGCATCTTTTAGCCCAGCACTGACCCTGAAAAGTAATTCTAACCGTACTTACCAGTAACTTGTATTTCCTTCCATAGGAATCCATTGCCTGGTTTTCAGCAGAAAAGTTTCAAAGTGTCGATTTTCACAAACTACAAATATTCCTTAAAAATCGCCTGTATGACTTAAACGCATTCTTTCAACTGTTTACAGGAGATGCACCAGTGCTGGATCCAGGATCCACCACTGAGTAAGAAAAAGTAACGATAACACTACTTACCTGCTAAGTGAATTTCCTGCCATAGGATAACATTGGTGATTCTATGTGAAAAAGTTTCTAAGTGTCAACTTTTAAAATACAATAATATTCCGTAAAAATCAGTACTGTAACCAAAACGCTTTTACTCAACTGTTTACAGGAGATGTCCCAGGACTGAATCTAGGATCCAGTCCTGTGGTTAGAAAAGTAATCTATAAAGTAACTAATTGCATTTAACTTGAAATTCACATTGAGCACAATGTTTCATTGTGTTTGAAATTGTGTTGCCTATTGCAACAACTGTAACTACTGTACTTAAAAGTCTATTGCCTATTTGCAAAGTATTTAAACTAAAGTAATTCATTCTGAGAAAGTATATTTTGTAATGTAATGTATAATGTAATTACAATGTAATTTAAAAAATAAAATATCTAAAAAAAATAGTTATAAAAATGTAGTAAATCAGTATCAAAAAAATAAATATAACAATTAATACATTTAAAAATTGTCATTTACAAAACCTTTGAAATTCACTGAAAAAACCATAGGTTTTAGGGGCGTTATAGTTAGAAATTAGCATTTAAAAAACCTTTGAAATTCACTGAAAAAACCATAGGTTTCAGGCACGTTATAGTTAGAAATTAGCATTTAAAAACCTTTGAAATTCACTGAAAAAACCATAGGTTTCAGACACGTTATAGTTAGAAATTAGCATTTAAAAAACCTTTGAAATTCACTGAAAAAACCATAGGTTTTAGGGACAGTTATAGTTAGTTGGACATTTCACTCGTACAAAACCCGTGAAATTCCCCGTTATAGTTAGTTCAGCTAACTATAACTCGCGCCCGCAATGCACTGCTGATGACGTCACATATTACATCACTCATGACATGGTCAGTGACATCACTGATGACATCACTGATGACATCTCAAATGACATCACTGATGACATCATCCATGTGATAATTTCATTCATCTTCTCAAACCCTAATATAACTTTTGATACACCCACTGTAAATTACAGACTGCCATTCTCAAAACCATAGACACTCCAACACCAATAACTACATACCCACTCACTGATTCTTAGGTCTACACACACATCCACTCACTCACCCGTACAGTCACTCAAACTTACGGTCACTCAGTACAGGACTATCATATGCACTCATACACCTACATAGACACTCACACACCGCCACTCATCCATAGAGGTACTCACACACCTAGTCAGTCATGCAAATAATTAATCACACTGCCATTTACTCACCTATACAGTTATACACACACCAGCTCACTTACTCATACAAATACTAGCACATTCTTACGCTCTTATACAATCACTGATACAAGCACACACTCATCCATACAGTCACTCTCACAATCACAATCACACACTCTCAATATAGCTATTTATATACTCCAACACACATGTATACAGCCTTTCACATATGTAGTTACTCACACATGTACCACTGAGATATACATTCACTCACTAACACACCTATACACACACTCACCCACCCATACAGTCCATCACAGATGCACTCTTGAAACCATGCACCCAGTGAATCACCCACTGATACATCTATGTGCAGCCACACACACCCAATCCACACAAACACTCAGGCACCCATACAGATACTCAGACAACCAATCAATAACTCATAGACACTCATGTAGGTATTTACAAACCCATGCAGCCACTTACACACCAACAGACAGACGGATAAAGACATTCACACAGTTTAGTCACTAACCCATGCATTTAGTAAGTTACGTTTAATCACTCACTTATAGAGTCAGTCACGCACCTACTAAATCATCCATCCAGACACTTATACACCCACTCATTATTCAATACACCTTGGCATATATATTAAACATATTTAAACTTTATAGAAACACACAGTCACTGCATGATGTCATCAGTGATGTCATTTGAGATGTCATCAGTGATGTCATGAGTGATGTCACTGACCATGTCATGAGTGATGTAATATGTGACGTCATCAGCAGTGCATTGCGGGGCGCGAGTTATAGTTAGCTGAACTAACTATAACGGGGAATTTCACGGGTTTTGTACGAGTGAAATGTCCAACTAACTATAACTGTCCCTAAAACCTATGGTTTTTTCAGTGAATATATATATATATATATATATATGCATTTGCAGTCCCACTCTTGCCTTTTCAACAAGAAATCACCAATGCAAAAAAATCATAAAATCAACAGATAACAACCCATACATCTCAAAAGCTACACACGCACACACACACTCACCACAACAAACACACACACACCTTGTCCTAAGCACAAGCTACACATGCCAAAATGTACACAGAAAAACATTATAGAATCATATATGCAGCAGCATACCTATGTTTTCACATAGCCACACTACCTCTGCACTAAAACTGAACCAGCCCCATTATTATATACTGAGAAAACACAGAGGGGCCAATTCCGATTCGGGCTGGAAATCCCTCCGAGTCAGATTCGGAGAGATATCCGACCGAACCGGACTCTAGCAGTCCGACCGAACGAGTACGATGAGGACGCATTCTATCGGACTCGATTCGGTCGGACTCCCATTGAAGTCAATGGGAGCCGGTCGTACGACGCGTACATGGGCTCCCATTGACTCAATGGGTGTGACGCGAACAAGGGCGCCCCCTACAGCGGGTACGCATCGGTGCGACTCGCGCTGTACATGCATGTGTAGGGGGACCCATGGGTCCCCCCTGTGTGCGACTCGCACGGCTACGTGTACAGGGGGGTCCGACACGGATCCCCGAAGTCCGGCTCCGACTGCTCTTTCGAGCCGGACGGCGCGAGTCGGTCGGACTGTTCGAGGCGCGCATCGTACTTGCCCGGTCGGGGAACGTCCCCATTGCGTGGTGCGAGTCGAGTCCGTACGAGTCGGTCGGAGCGGTTCAGAGCCGGGAACGAGTCGGTCGGGGATTTCGCGTACACTCGCATCGTACTTGCTCGCGCGGATGGGTGTTCGAATCGGTCGGAAACAGGGCGCCCGAATCGGATCCGGTAAAGCCGAATCCGATGCGGTGCCCTACCGGCCGAGATCGGAATCGGCCCCAGAGTCTTATGTAATAAATAAAATAGCCTGTGCTAACTCCCCACACCAATCACTAAGGGTCCTAATGTGGCACATTTTGGCCTCCTGAGGCTATGTTCTTGAATGCTGAGCGCACTTCTATCATGTCCTACTACTAGTATATGTAATGGTTCTCTAGTGTGGTGGAATCAAAGATATGGAGACATTCTCACTAATCTGAATGACATCACTTGCAACAACACAGAGGTCCTCTTGTTTGGCATTCCTATTTTTAATTAGCTCTTTAGGTGCCTGCAATGCTTTTTGGTAGTTTTTGGGGGCACTTTTTAACTGCTTAATGAGAACGTTGGTGCTAAATCTACAGGCACATTGATTCCATTCTGGAGGTATTGCTCTCTGCCTCTTCTGCCATATCACTGTGTGTATAGGAGCGTTCCTAGTTGTCCCTGGCTGCTGTTGTGTCTTATGCATTGTACTTTATATTCATATGTCCCCCTCTGTTGAAGCATGAGCTTAGTTAAACTGATTCTCCAGACATAACTACTGGTGCCTGTCATCCTTGCTCAATATGATCTTGTGGGAACTAGACATTAATCTACCTTCAAAAGCCACCAAGTAAAAATATACCAACGGTCTTGCTGGGATATGGGACATCATATTGGGATCCGTAAAATCAAATGCAGAGTGGGAACCCCTGGTAAGGAGACACTTTACCTTTGAAGCAATCCACTATGACCCTCACTAATCAAATATTCTTGACAGTTTAGCAGAATATATAGAGAAATTATGGGAAGACTAGATGACTTGATTACTAAAATGGAATCCCTATGATGAGATACTGATTCACCTGTTACCTGGATGATGGATCTGGAAAATAAAGCCTCTCAATTGAACACCACAGTCTCTGAGACATCCTAAACGGGTAAACTGCAACAGACCAAGTCAAAGCTAACAATCATAAAATATAAGGAACTGGATAACTTCTTGTTAGAAATTGGGTTTCTGGTTGGTAGAGGTATGTACCCTGTCCAACAGGAACCACAATGCTAATCAAGGTGAGGCAGATATGCACCCTATATTAACCTGTTGGCATCCTCTGTAAGCTTGGCACAGAGCAGGCACGCTTAAGCAATATGTAAATTATTTGTGTAACACTTTAAACAGCAACACAGTGAAAACACCACAAACCTCTGGTTTTGCTGTAACCAGGTACCAGTATACCATTGACAACTGGTTTGTGGCTATACTTTACCTGGCCTTCGAGGGATATAGAGCCCTGAGGCCAAAGTCACCCCACCATGTTCATGGACCGAGGGGTGGTCACAGGAAGACCCCAGACACCAGCTAAGCATTTTTGAGCCTCTTCAGCATCCATCAGGACCACTATATTTATTCCTATGGCGGTTTGGCCATAGAGCCTGAAACTGGACTGAAGACTGTATTCTTTGTGAGGCAACTGTTCTGTTGGACCTTATTGATCCCTGTGACTGGCCTCCTCTTGGAATTGGTCGCCCCAAGAGTGCCCTTAGAACCATTTTCAAGTTACAAGTTGTGGCTAACCCTAAACCGCAAATCGCAGTAGATTACAATGATTTATTGGACTATGTGATAAGCTGTGATTTATTGTTTCTTCAAAAACTCATATCTCTATATCCCTCTGATGGATTTTTGTTATTGAGGTGTCTATTTAACGACAAAAATACAACCAATCTTTAGGTCTGGCGTTAGCCAAGAGTTTTTGATTATACTATAAGTATAATATACTTACTTAAAGGGGATTTCAGCCACCTCTTCTTCATCCATTGGTCTGCTGTTGTGTCATTCATATTTTACTTACATCTTCTACAGCATAAAGGATGGGGCAATGGGTTAGACTACTTCAGCCACTGCCTAACTTCACTTTGAGTGACTGCATTCATCTTTTTCACAAGTAGCACGTCCACACACACAGTGACGTTTTAAGGCATGGACAAAGTGGGCTCTAGCCTAGGCCCCAGCCTTTCAAGGGACCCCCTTATAAAGCCACCTCTGTTCTACAGAGAGTCTTGCCCTGATGACTGTAGGAGAGTAGGATCTGCTTCACATGGGTACCCCCACTTTTTGCTGATGCTTCACTGTTTTTCGACGTTAGTCTGGCTGGGGCCCTGCTAATCAGAACCCCAGCCTAGCTGCTTCCTCTCTAAAATGGTTTCCATGTGCCTTAGGCACATCTCTAATTGGAATCTGGAGTGCCCTTATAAGTCCCTACTATATGGTATACTATGTACCCAGGGCATAGGTACCTCAGAGGGCTACCAGGGGCTGCAGCATGTATTGTGCCACCCCCGGACGGCCATCCAAAAGGACACCACAGGTCTGCTCCTGCAGCCTGGGTAAGGTGGTGCATGCACCCCTTACTGTGATATAGGTTACCTATAGCACTACATACACATACACATATAAACCTATAAGTCACTCCTATGGCAGGCCTTGTCAATCCTGAAGGCAGAGTGCTTGGTTCCTATATGAGAGGGTGCCCCTGCATGAGCAGAGCCCCTCTGCAGCGTTCGGAGACCCTTCTCTGATGCTGTTTGTAGTGCAGCCTGACCATATACTCTTAAGCGCATTAGAACCTCGCGTTAAATGCTAACTTTGGGATGGCTGCACGGAAACATGTCGTGTTTGGTGTCAAACATCTTGGAATACTACCCCCCCGCCAGTTCTGGCGGCAGGGGTAGCAATCCACCCTTCTAGAGGGAGAGACATGTACACACCGGCCTGCCCGGTAACTTCTTTCCAAGCCCTGGCATCACAAAATGGATGCCGCTGCAACAGACAGGAGTCTGGCCTCCTGCTGCTGACTGAAACTCCGGCAGGGGAGTCCTGGACAATAGGTTTCCTGTCCCAGGGAGGTGTAACCACCTCCCCAGACAGGATAATGTGTATTGGGGCTGGGCGGGAGCACTCTCTGGTGCTTTGAAGTCCTGCACTGGGGGCACACTTGGTGTCCCTGTGCATACCCCAGTTCAAACTGGTTCAGGGGCTTCCAGCCCCTGCTCTGGCGCAAAACTGGACAAAGGGAAAGGGGTGTAACTACCCCTCTTCTCTGACCCTCCCATAGGTGGGTCCCCAGAGTATGTCCAACCCCCTAACTTGGTATAAGTATGGGACCCCAGTCCTTAGGACTTTAGATTTACCTGGCCGAAACTCTGACACAGAATCCTGGACCTTCGACGCTCTACTTTAAGATTAGAGGACTGAAGAATCTCCCTTGGGGTCAAGGAGTGACTCCCCTGCTTGGCAGGCACCAAAGAAGCAATTGTCCGGTCTGCATCGCTGAAGCTCCCGCCGGACGCCGAAGTCTTTGCATCACCAGAGGTGGATTTCCAGACTTCTGCGAGGCTGCCCTGAGTCCCCAGCAAAGCTGAGGCCCGTAGCTGTCGTGGGTAACGTGGAACCGTGACCCCTGGACACCAAGCACATTTGCAAGTGCATCCTCTTCCTGGGCTTCCACGAAGTTGTGCTTTGGGCTCCGAGTAGCCCCTCCTCCAGCACCGACTGCACCGAAGATCACTGGCCCCCACTCCACGAGTGTCCCGTGAGCCAGCTCCAAGTGCGTCCACTTGAGGCACCTTTGCGGTCGCTAGTCCGTTGGCTAGTGGGCCCTCCCGAAGGCAACTCTTATTATAATTAGGCTTTCCCGGTTGCTCCAGGCTTGCCCTGACTTACCCTCACTGGGTGAGTCCCTCAGACCTTGCTGGTCTGCATCAACATCCTTCTTCCATTTCCAAGAGACTTGCCGTTGCCAAGGCTTGTTGGGTCCAATCCGGTCGCCGTCACCCCTGCAATCGACAGACGTCATGGGACAGCTCGAATCCAGCTCCTGGTCATCGTCGACGCCTCCTGGACCTCGTGGCTGAAGAGTCAAGATGACCGTCAACCTACCTGAAGCACCCAACATCGGTGGGCATCCGCTCATCGCCTTCCTGGTCACTGGCTAGTGACCCAGACTCTGTCCCCTCTGCTTTCAGGTTCTTCAGATCTCTGATCCACCTTTGGATCCACCCGAACACTTTCGACTTGGTCGCCAGCAGCACTTTGCAGCAGATCGCCATTGTAAACGACGACGAAACCCGACCCCGAAAGACACCTATGCACCCGGCTTCCCTGGGTGAGGTAACTCAAGTACTCTGGTGCTCCCGTGGGTATAGACTCTAGAACGACCTAGTTCTAAAGGGGTTTGCTCCAAGTCCTCCTCTAAGTGTCCCTTTTCTTTAAAACTCCAACCGCGACGTTCCCCATTGAAGTCAGTGGTGATTCGCGGCTGTGTTCTCACACTGCATGCGTCCCCCGTGGGTCCCCTGTGTCACTACCTTGGGTGGTTCCTTGTGGTCCAAGCACTTCTACAGGCTCTAGGCCTTGTGTCTAGCTCAGTCGTGGTTCTTATACCACTTTATTGGTATATGGTTTGGTACGCCCCTAGGGCTCAAACGTGTATTTGTGCTATTACTGTTGATAACTAACTTATAACTTATGTACTTCGAACTCTAGCCTCATAAAGAGACTAGAGGGGTGTGTTTAGCAATAAATACATATATTTTGAATATATACCTGGTGTGGTCCTCTTTCATTTGGTCACTCAAGAGATTATAGACTGGTAAAATAAGCTGCTTTACATTCCTTCAAGACTTAGCCTGAAGGCTGCTCTCCATAGCTACCACTAGGATAGCTTTCAATAAAGGTTGTCTTTAACCTATCTCCAATAAGGGGTTGTTTGGACTGGTGCAAGGTGCCCACTATAATTAGTGGACAGCATATACCAGGCCAACTTCTCACATTGGTGTGCAGCGTGTGGGATTCCAGCTTGCTATTGTTTTACCAGATAATCTCAATTGAATTGATCAACTGAAAACCACTAAGGGTACCTTAGGTACATATAAATCAAGCTTAGTATACAGTAAGTTCTACTGAACTTAGAGTTGTGTGTTAAGGGATAGCACACCCTTTCTAGAACTCAAGAGAGTTTAGTAGGCCACACTAGAGTAGGTAGTGCATACACCACACCTCACTAGTAATGTCGTCAAAGCCAGGACCCAGTGAGTCCTTGCCAGAAGCCAGTGGGCTTCTTCCCTCCAAGTATGATAATCTCCCATTCTTGGAATTGAGAGCATTGTGCAATACTAGGAAGTTGAAGGCAGGCAAAAGTGCCAGCACCCAACACCTCAGGGAGGTGTTACTGGCTGATGATCTCAGCAGACCCCTAGGGTCTGAAGGGGTAGGCAGAGAGGGTGGGGCAGAAAATGAGGAAGGGGTCAGGGGTGAAGAAACCCAGGCCCCCCTCTGAAACTGGCCAGGAAGGTGAAAATGACCTTGACCTGGAAAACCCAATTCCTCCTGTGGAGGAGGAGGAGGATCAGAATGACCTCCCCTTTGTCCCCCAGGAAGAATTGTGAGTGTGCCCAGAAGGCCTAGATCTCCTTCTCAGGAGTCTAACCACTCTGACACCTCAGTAGGGACCTCTGTCTCCTCTCAGGGAAGGGAATCCTCTCATGAGAGGAGGAAGAGACTGATTCTGTATGAGCAAGCCCAGCTTGAACTCAGAAAACAGCAATTGGCTATAGACAGGGAGTCCCTAGATCTCTATAGAGAGAGAAAAAGTTGGGACTAGAGTCCCATGGTGGCAGCAATTTCCCCAGAGATAGGGAAAGGTCTTATGACCATAGAAACCTGAGCAAGATTGTCCCTCCCTACCAGAGTGGGGATGACATCCACAAATGGATAACTGCACTGGAGAGGGCCTGTAAAGTACAGAGGGTCCCTCAGGAGCAGTGGGCAGCAATCTTGTGGCTCTCCTTTGCAGACAAAGGTAGAGACAAGCTCCTCACTGTAAGAGAAGAGGATGCTGACAATTACAAAGTCTTGAAGAGTGCTCTGATTGATGGGTTTGGCCTAACAACTGAACAATACAGGTTAAAGTTCAGAGATACCCAAAAAGCACAGACTCAAGACTGGGTAGACTATGTGGATTGTTCTGCTAAGGCTCTGGAAGGTTGGTTGATGGGCAGTAAGGTGTGTGACTTCACAGGATTGTACAATCTTATCATGAGGGAGCAGATTCTTAATAACTGTCAAAATCAGCTGTTGCATCAGTACCTGGTGGACTCTGATCTGACCTCTCCCCAAGAATTGGGAAAGAAGGCAGACAAATGGGTCAGGACCAGGGTGAGGCAGAAGGTACATAACCAAGGTGGTGACCCAAAGAAGCAAGATTCTAAGAACTCTGATAAGGGTGGGGAGAAGGGTAAAGACCAGAAGTCTTCACAAGGCCCCCAAAAATCTTCTTCAGGTGGGGATTCACAGTCTAACAAAGGGAAAGGCCAAAAGAAACCATGGTGCAAGGTCTGTAAGCAAAAGACCCACTGGACCAGTGATTGCACCAAGTCCAAAGACTCTACCCCAGCCCCCACCAATGCCCCTAAGGCACCTGCTCCCCTAGTGCAGTTACAGTTGGTGGTGGGACTACACAAGCCAAGGGTTTAGTAGGGTTGACCCTGGGTAAGGAGATGAGCTCTGACCTAGTCAGAGAACTCACTCAGGCTGTCCTAGTCTGTGATGGAGGCATGGATGTGACCTCCTCTGTGAGTCCCAGTAATCTGGGCAAGTACAGACAACAGCCCTTAAACAATGGAAAAGAGGCTTTGGCATTTAGGGACACAGGGGCAAGTGTCACCATGGTGACACAAGACCTTGTGAATCCTGGGCAGATTATACTTGGTGAAATGTACCAAGTGACCAATGCTAGCAATGTCAGGACAGACCATACTCTGGCAGTTGTTAACTTCTCCTGGGGAGGGGTAACTGGCCTTAAGAAGGTTGTGGTAAGTGCAGACCTACCAGTTGAATGCTTGCTTGGCAATGAGTTAGAAACTTCAGCTTGGGCAGAAGTGGAGCTCAGGACCCATGCAGAAATGCTGGGCATCCCTGCAGATGTGTTTGCTGTGACCAGGTCACAAGCCAAAATGTCTAACACTGAACAGGCCTTGGATTCTGGAATAATGGACCAAGTGCCCTCCAAGAAGAGGAGTAGTAGGGTAAAGGCAGTGCCTTCCCCCTTGGCTCAGAAGGAAGATCAGTCTCTTCAGGGAGATGATCTCAGTCCTGAGGAAGGAACTGTCCCAGAGGAGCTTGAGCCTGATCAGGTTGAGTTCTTAGGGACAGGGGGCCCTTCCAGGGCAGATCTGAGCCAGGAGCAGCAGAGCTGCCCCTCTCTTGAACCCCTCAGACAGCAAGCTGCTGCTGAGGCTGCTGGGAAAGCTAGTGGTCCCCATACAGTGTATTGGGATGATGGACTCTTGTACTCAGAGTGTAGAGACCCCAAGCCTGGTGCCACCAGGAGGTTGGTTATACCTCTGAAGTTCAGGGGCTTCCTATTGACCCTAGCCCATGACATTCCCTTAGCAGGTCACCTGGGCCAGAACAAGACTTGGGACAGAATTGTCCCTCACTTTCACTGGCCCCACATGTCTGAAGACACCAAGGAGTTTTGTCGCTCCTGTGTAACCTGCCAGGCTAGTGGCAAGGCAGGTGGCACTACAAAGGCCCCCCTGATACCACTACCTGTGGTGGGGGTTCCCTTTGAAAGGGTGGGGATTGACATTGTTTGTCCCATGGATCCCCAAACAGCATCTGGGCACAGGTTTATCCTGGTGGTAGTGGATCATGCCACCAGGTACTCAGAAGCTATTCCCCTTAGGACCACTACAGCACCTGTGGTGGCAAGAGCCCTCCTGGGAATTTTCTCAAGAGTGGGCTTCCCTAAGGAGGTTGTATCAGACAGGGTTGCCAACTTTATGTCTGGATACTTAAAAGCAATGTGGAAGGAGTGTGGAGTGACTTACAAGTTCACCACACCCTATCACCCACAATGCAATGTTTTAGTTGAGAGATTCAACAAAACCTTGAAGGGCATGATTAAAGGGCTCCCAGAAAAGCTTAGGCGAAGATGGGACATACTCTTGCCCTGCCTTTTATTTGCATACAGGGAGGTGCCTCAAAAGGGTTGGCTACAGCCCTTTTGAACTTTTGTTTGGTCACCCTGTCAGGGGTCCCTTGTGCTTGGTGAAGGAAGGATGGGAGTTACCTCTCAAGCCCCCAAAGCAAGACATAGTGGACTATGTACTTGGTCTCTGCTCCCGGATGGCTGAGTACATGAAAAAGGCAACTAAAAACCTTGAGGCTAGCCAGGAACTTCAAAAAGCCTGGCATGACCAAAAGGCTGTACTGACTGTTTACCAGCCAGGACAGAAGGTGTGGGTGTTGGAGCCAGTGGCCCCAGCAGCTCTCCAAGACAAATGGAGTGGACCCCATACCATTGTTGAGCAGAAGGGTGAGGTTACCTACTTAGTAGACCTAGGAACACCCAGGAGTCCCCACAGGGTTCTCCATGTCAACAGATTGAAACCATATGTGGACAGGGCAGACATGGGCTTGCTCATGGCTACTGATGAGGGACAGGAGGAAGAGAGTGACCCACTCCCTGACCTGCTCTCACAGAACCCTGATGATGGGTCAGTAGATGGTGTAGCCTTGGCAGGCAGCCTCGCTGCTCAGCAGCAAGCTGATTGTAGACAAGTGCTCAATCAGTACAGACATATGTTCTCTCTGACTCCAAGTCAGACCACCTGGTGCACTCATGAAGTGGACACTGGGGACAGTCTGCCTATTAAAAATAAGATTTATAGGCAACCTGACCATGTCAGGGACTGTATCAGGACAGAAGTCCAGAAAATGTTGGATTTGGGAGTTATTGAACCCTCAGATAGCCCTTGGGCTAGTCCAGTGGTCCTTGTGCCAAAACCTCACACCAATGGTGGGAAAAGAGAGATGAGGTTTTGTGTGGACTACAGGGGTCTCAATGCAGTCACTAGGACTGATGCCCATCCAATACCTAGGGCAGATGAGCTAATAGACACTTTGGCCTCAGCCAAGTATCTAAGCACATTTGACCTGACAGCTGGCTACTGGCAGATCAGACTAGCTGATGATGCGAAGCCAAAGACAGCATTCTCAACCCCTAGTGGGCATTATCAATTTGTGGCGATGCCCTTTGGTCTGAAGAATGCACCTGCCACTTTTCAGAGGTTGGTGAATACAGTCCTTACAGGTCTGGAAGCCTATAGTGCAGCATATATCTAGATGATATTGCTGTCTTTAGCTCCACCTGGGAGGATCACCTGGTCCACCTCAGAAATGTTTTACAGGCCCTGCAGAAAGCAGGCCTGACTATCAAGGCCACAAAGTGCCAGATAGGGCAGAGTCAGGTTGTGTACCTGGGCCACCTTGTGGGTGGAGGCCAGGTTCAACCACTGCAGAGCAAGATCCAGACCATCATGGACTGGACTGCTCCAACTACCCAGACTCAGATGAGAGCCTTTTTAGGCCTGACTGGGTACTATAGGAGATTTGTCAAGGGGTATGGATCAATAGTGACACCCCTGAATGATTTAACTTCCAAGAAAATGCCCAAAAAGGTTCAGTGGACAGTTAGCTGTCAAAAGGCATTTGATGACCTAAAGCAGGCCATGTGCACTGCTCCCATTCTACAGAGTCCTGATTACTCCAAGAAGTTCATTGTCCAAACAGATGCATCTGAATTGGGGGTAGGGGCTGTACTGTCGCAATTGAATGATGAAGGTCAGGATCAGCCAGTAGCTTTTATTAGCAGAAGGCTGACCCCTAGAGAGAAACATTGGTCAGCCATTTAGAGGGAGGCCTTTGCTGTGGTCTGGGCTCTGAAGAAGTTGAGGCCATACTTGTTTGGTACTCACTTCCTTGTTCAAACAGACCATAAGCCCCTCTTATGGCTAAAACAAATGAAGGGTGAAAACCCCAAACTGCTTAGGTGGTCCATTTCCCTACAGGGGATGGACTTCACAGTGGAACATAGGCCTGGGAGTAACCATGCCAATGCATATGGACTATCTAGGTACTTCCACTTAGAACATGAAGACTTAACTGGGCAAGGTTAGTTTAATGTCCCTACGTTTGGGGGGGGGGGTTGTGTAGGAGAGTAGGATCTGCTTCACATGGGTACCCCCACTTTTTGCTGCTGCTTCACTGTTTTTCGACTTTAGTCTGACTGGGGCCCTGCTAATCAGAACCCCAGCCTAGCTGCTTCCTCTCTAAAATGGTTTCCATGTGCCTTAGGCACATCTCTAATTGGAATCTGAAGTGCCCTTATAAGTCCCTAGTATATGGTATACTATGTACCCAGGGCATAGGTACCTCAGAGGCCTACCAGGGGCTGCAGCATGTATTGTGCCACACCTGGAAGGCCATCCAAAAGGACACCACAGGTCTGCTCCTGCAGCCTGGCTAAGGTGGTGCATGCACCCCTTACTGTGATATAGGTTACCTATAGCACTACATACATACACACATATAAACCTATAAGTCACTCCTATGGCAGGCCTTGTCAATCCTGAAGGCAGAGTGCTTGGTTCCTATGTGAGAGGGTGCCCCTGCATGAGCAGAGCCCCTCTGCAGCGTTCGGAGACCCTTCTCTGATGCTGTTTGTAGTGCAGCCTGACCATATACTCTTAAGCGCATTATAACCTCGCGTTAAATGCTAACTTTGGGATGGCTGCACGGAAACATGTCGTGTTTGGTGTCAAACATCTTGGAATACTACCCCCCGCCAGTTCTGGCGGCGGGGGTAGCATTCCACCCTTCTAGAGGGAGAGACATGTACACACCAGCCTGCCCGGTAACTTCTTTCCAAGCCCTGGCATCACTAAATGGATGCCGCTGCCACAGACACGGGTCTGGCCTCCTGCTGCTGACTGAAACTCCAGCAGGGGAGGCCTGGACAATAGGTTTCCTGTCCCAGGGAGGTGTAACCACCTCCCCAGACAGGATAATGTGTATTGGGGCTGGGCGGGAGCACTTTCTGGTGCTTTGAAGTCCTGCACTGGGGGCACACTTGGTGTCCCTGTGCATACCCCAGTTCAAACTGGTTCAGGGGCTTCCAGCCCCTGCTCTGGTGCGAAACTGGACAAAGGGAAAGGGGTGTAGCCACCCCTCTTCCCTGACCCTCCCATAGGTGGGTCCCCAGAGTATGTCCAACCCCCTAACTTGGTATAAGTATGGGTCCCCAGTCCTTAGGACTTTAGATTTACCTGGACGAAACTCTGACACAGAATCCTGGACCTTTGACGCTCTACTTTAAGATTAGAGGACTGAAGAATCTCCCTTGGGGTCAAGGAGTGACTCCCCTGCTTGGCAGGCACCAAAGAAGCAATTGTCCGGTCTGCATCGCTGAAGCTTCCGCCGGACGCCGAAGTCTTTGCATCACCAGAGGTGGATTTCCAGACTTCCCCGAGGCTGCCCTGAGTCCCCAGCAAAGCTGAGGCCCGTAGCTGTCGTGGGTAACGTGGAACCATGACCCTTGGACACCAAGCACATTTGCAAGTGCATCCTCTTTCTTGGCTTCCACGAAGTTGTTCTTTGGGGTCCGAGTAGCCCCCACCTCCAGCACCGACTGCACCGAAGATCACTGGCCCCCACTCCACGAGTGTCCCGTGAGCCAGCTCCAAGTGCGTCCACTCGAGGCTCCTTCGCGGTTGCTAGTCCATTGGCTAGTGGGCCCTCCCGAAGGCAACTCTTATTCTAATTGGGCTTCCTTGGTTGCTCCAGGCTTGCCCTGACTTACCTTCGCTGGGTGAGTCCCTCAGTCCTTGCTGGTCTGCATCAACGTCCTTCTTCCATTTCCAAGAGACTTGCCGTTGCTAAGGCTTGTTGGGTCCAATCCGGTCGCCGACACCCCTGCAATCGACAGACATCGTGGGACAGCTCGAATCCAGCTCCTGGTCATTTTTGACGCCTCCTGGACCTCGTGGCTGAAGAGTCAAGACGACCATCAACCTACCTGAAGCACCCGACATCGGTGGGCATCCGCTCATCGCCTTCCTGGTCACTGGCTAGTGACCCAGACTCTGTCCCCTCTGCTTTCTGGTTCTTCAGATCTCCGATCCACCTTTGGATCCACCCGAACACTTTCGACTTGGTCGCCAACAGCACTTTGCAGCAGATCGCCATTGTAAACGACGACGAAACCCGACCCCGAAAGACACCTATGCACCCGGCTTCCCTGGGTGAGGTAACTCGAGTACTCCAGTGCTCCCGTGGGTATAGACTCTAGAACGACCTAGTTCTAAAGGGGTTTGCTCCAAGTCCTCCTCTAAGTGTCCCTTTTCTTTAAAACTCCAACCGCGACGTTCCCCATAGAAGTCAACGGCGATTCGCGGCTGTGTTCTCACACTGCACGCGTCCCCCGTGGGTCCCCTGTGTCACTACCTTGGGTGGTTCCTTGTGGTCCAAGCACTTCTACAGGCTCTAGGCCTTGTGTCTAGCTCAGTCGTGGTTCTTATACCACTTTATTGGTATATGGTTTTGTACGCCCCTAGGGCTCAAACGTGTATTTGTGGTATTACTGTTGATAACTAACTTATAACTTATGTACTTCGAACTCTAGCCTCATAAAGAGACTAGAGTGGTGTGTTTAGCAATAAATACATATATTTTGAATATATACCTGGTCTGGTCCTCTTTCATTTGGTCACTCAAGAGATTATAGACTGGTAAAACAAGCTGCTTTACATTCCATCAAGACTTAGCCTGAAGGCTGCTCTCCATAGCTACCACTAGGATAGCTTTCAATAAAGGTTGTCTTTAACCTATCTCCAATAAGGGGTTGTTTGGACTGGTGCAAGGTGCCCACTATAATTAGTGGACAGCATATACCAGGCCAACTTCTCACAATGACCTTGAATACTTTTTAAACAGATTGTTTTAAACACCTTCTCCTTTAATTTATTTTTAATATGGGTGATGTGTGAGAGTCTCTCCATTACAAACATTTTGCAGAGAAATGTTGTGCTTATGTTTCATGGAACATCCATAAAAAAGTTTTTTTTAGATGAAAACAGGACCGTACATATGAGAAATGAGAGGGTGTCACAGAGATTATTTGCACTAATATTAGTGAGCTTCTGCTGTGTTACAATATTGAAAACACACATCACTATCCCTGAATATAGTTGTAAACATATTTAGGATTTAGACAAGTGTGCTAGTGCATGAAACAACTGAAATTGGAACATAACTTGAAAGTGGTTACAAACAGGGGCCCCCAAAATACGTTGGGCCCAGGGCCCCCAAAATCCTTAAGATATCCCTGCACAGACAAAGTAGTTCCCTTCAGTGTCAGTGTATTTGTTTTTACTTTCTTATTACTTTAGTGTTGCCTTTGTTTGCAGCATCAAATATGATAGCAGGATTCGTTCTAACAGATAACAGCACAGGGTCCATTCCAGCTTTATTAGTTCCTGTCTCCTGTCAATGCTATTTTAAATCCCCTTTAAAGTGTCCTGTTTCACAGCATAACAGATTGTGTTCATTTGAAACTCTTCTGCATTAAGGTATTCTCTTTTGACTGTGCCTTTTTGCTGTGTTTATTCCCTTCTTGTATTCTTTCTTTCAGGCCTTCTTTCTTGCCCTTTTCCTTCCTTTCTTTCTTGCTTTCTCAAAGGCAAGAGGCTGACTGCCAATGGATATACAATTGGCGTTTTTAGGTCTGTGTTAGCCAAGACCATATGATTTTACAAAATTATGTGTGTGACATAGTTCCTTATAAGGGTTTTCAGCCACACTTAATCCATGTGTCTGTGGTAATTGAAAAAACAATTAAATAACAAGAATTGGCAAAAAGCTGATGGACAATGCCCAACCTTTTGACTGTGCCTATGCTTGCTATAAAGTGGTTTTATAGTGTTGTGTTCTCTACTTTTTCAACTGTTTTGGTACCTCTAAATGCTTTACACTTGTCCTTTTGATAAAGTCGGACTGCTCTGAGCCACAGCTATCCAGAACTGAGCTAAGGTTTTACAATCGCACCTGACTGGACCTGATATGGGTTTGCGACTTTATTACACGATGAGGTTGCACAACCACACCATATAATGAACCACTTTCCTCACACATTTTCAAAGATTCAAGCAATTTTCTGACTGCTTTCTTCTGCAAACTTCAAACCCTAAAGGTTAGTTTATGGTAGTGTGGTGTAGATCACTTTGCAGTAGTCTAAATGCCTCTTCACTATGGCACTCGTCAGTTCAGCCAAAATGTCAGTTTAAAGGAGCATTTCTCTTCCTGACCTTCGTTGCTCTAGCTGACTCCCTCCGCCACAGAGTTATCTGGCAAACCTAAAATCTGCAGCAAATATAACTCCCAAGTTTTTTGGCTTCTGGGTAGGATGTGGGCTGTGGATGCACTCCATATTTATTGATAGGCCAAATGGAGTAACTTGAAATCTGCACCTTAGTCTTCACAATGTTTTCGTCCTCGCTATTTCAGTGGCCTCATGACTTAATATCCATCAAACACTGAGAAAGAAGGTTACAGGCATTGCTTTGAAGCTTTGATACTTTATTAACTCTGGGAGCAGAACAGGGGTTTAAAATATTGTTGCTTACTAAAAGTAATACAGTTCATCGAAAAACAGCAATGACTTACATAGGGTTGTCACCCTTTGGAGAGTTTCCAACACGAATGTGAGCAAACATCAGGCGCTGTTGGCAACAGCCGCTTCTGTTAAATACCCTGATTGCACATATTTTGCAGGACTTTTTCAGATCCAGCCTCCACCAGGGAGCCCTCTCTTTCTCCGTGTGGGTGCAGGAAGAGTTGTGGAAATTCATGGACTGATTTCCATCAACTGCAAGAGAAGCAGTAGCCCATGGTAATCCTCCAAACTGAGAACTCTGACTGACAATTCCTTGCTGTGCTAGGTTCATTTCTGAAAGAAAGAAGAACATTAAGAGATGTGACTCAACAAGAATAGAGGAGGCTGCATAATCCTCAGACCTCTGTGGAAGTTACACCTAAAAGTGCTTGACACATTTTATTAAATATACCAACAAAGATAGAATGAAGGCGAAACAAGCAAGCAACCATGAGAGAGAAAGGAAGTCTGGGAGCAGTCTTGGGTATACATGTGTTTTAATTAGTCCTTTGCTCATGTATCACAACAGGCTTCTACATTTCTCAGATTTCTCCCTTCCCATTTGCAAATGAGGTTCCACCAACTTTGCGTTGTCAGGACAGAGTGAACATTTGTGCATGCCAATGCGAATCATTATTTGGAAGGGATGCCCTAAACCCGCCCCTTCCAAATACTGAGTCGTAAACCCAAATTGCAATTTGGTAACAGGTTATCAAATCGCGGTATGGGCTTTGTACATTTGGAAATGTTTTTTTGCATTCACAAATGGCCCGATTCAGTGCATTAAGCCATTTGCAACCTCAAATAGGCTACGTACATTGAGCCCTATTTGATGACTTTTCCCAGTCTGTGTCTATGGTGAAATGTTTCCGTACACAAGGGTCTATTTGTGTTACGCAGAAAACATTTCTTAAGCAGAGGAGCATAAATGTGAGTTATTGCTACTCATACATTTAAAAATAGAGTTGTTGCGTAACAGTTGTTCACCTCATCCTCGCTTTTTACAAATTGATCAGATTTGGCGAGATCATGTTTGAAACCAGCAGCAAAGTTCTAACTTTGGCAACCCATCATCTTGTATGAAGAACCCAGGAAAGTACAAATGCTGCTCTAGACTGAAAGCCAAAGTTGTTATTGCAGAAACTGAAAGATGGATTTCACAGTATACTATTTGCATTACTAGAGAAAGGAACAGTAAATAGGTGAACTATAAATAAAACAAAATTTGGCAGAAAAGTGGACATTCAAGATCACTTAAATTATCTATAGGTTTTATAGCATTATTGATATTTTTCTGCTTAGTCCCATGCAGTCCACACCAAGACAAGCATTTGAGCAGAAAAATTATTAAAAAATGTATTAGCTCTGAAAAAAATTTGGTTGAAGGGTATGCAAAATACGCTTTGTCCAGAGTGCTAGTATGATAAAATGCATCTATTAAAAACAGGGCTCAATTAGTGTCTACAATAATACACTGTCACAGTGTAGCATCACTCAGTCCAAAAAGAATTCATGATGTCTTTACTATCCCCCAAAATGGTGCATTCTTATATAGATGTGGAATAAGATCCAGCTAAACAGTTATTAGTGTCTCTAGATAATCAAGCCTTACATACCATTGTTTCTCAGTTGAGATGGCTCCTTTCAAAGCAGCAGAGTGACCCTTGTCTAAAAATGATTAGTTCTATGACACAACTTCTACATCTGTTCTACAATGCACAGAAAGTAATTTTCACCTAAAACATCCTGAAATTTAAAGAACAGCTATATTGATAGTACTCCAGTACATCAAAGGGAGCCATGGCTGCTTCAATCTTGGTAAATATTTATGTTGGTCTATTTGAAGAAGTGCTACACTCTGAAAACAATCCATACAAAGCAAGTACAGCCATGTGGTGACGTTATAGAGATAAAATGCTCTGCATTTGCCAAGATGCTCACTCACACTTGACATCATAACATGATTAAATGGATTGCAGTTTCTCCTATATTTCACATGGTCAATTAGCTCTGAAAGTTTCTGTTCTATGTCTCAATATAGAATATTTTGAAAAAGGCCTTCGAGCAAAGGAGCATCACATGGCCATTAATAAGACCCCCCCCTACTATATTATCAATTTTGCCATCCTGTACCCATTGGGACAGTCTGCTTGAGGACCATTTTTAAGATGTAGAGAGGATTGTAGCAATACCTGCACTTTATCCAACAATAGAAGTTCAACCTGTGACTAGAGGTTACTCCAAACAAGTCATTAGGCATGCTTCTATACATGCCTTTAATACACCACACAATGTGTTGTTAAAGACGACAACCTCACCTCGTGATCATTGGAATACTGCTGTAGTTGCTATATAGGATCGACATCCCTAAATTAATATGAAAACATGGTAATATTCATGAAACTGAGTTGGATGACTTATGCACACCATGTTGTGCATTCAAGACCTGGGAGATAGCTTGATAGAAAGTTGAATCAATTTCTCAGTTCAATTATGAGATTTACCTCCAGTCACAGGGCACTATAACTGTGGGACCTGCAACATGGGTACTCTGGCCCAGCGGACCAAACATTACTTTTAGAAATAGTTTTAATTGGGAACATACTGATTGTAATTGTTTGGAATGTTAGACATTTGATTTCTCATTGACAGAGGTATGCATCTTGTCCAAGCAGGAACATCAATCATAGTCAGATACACACCCTAAATTAACCTGTGCTCACCCTCTATTACCTTGACACAGAGCAGTCAGGTCTTAACTTAAAAGCAATGTGTCAAATATTTGTACAAAACTTTAAACAGTGAAACAGTGAAAACACCAAACAAAAAGATACCACACCTGGTTAGAACAATAGAGCTTAATTTCATTAACACACAAGACCAAAATGACAAAAATAAAATAAATATCACCAGAGTTATGAATTCTTAAATACTAAATTGAAATGATGCTTAAAAGCATAAAGCACCTTCCAGGACTATCGGTATGCCCCAGGCCGAGTCAAATCCAAAGGTTTAGGCCAACCACGATGGAGCGTGGTTTGGAAACAGGGACCAGCCTTGGCCCACTGTAAAGTTTCATAACTGGGTCATCCATGGATCTAAGATGTGCGAAGCAAAGAGGCAAAGTGTTGTTGTTGAATTGCAGGAGGAATGCAATGTGTCTGCTCTGAGCCATGCAAAGTCAAGAATGTGTCTAGAATGGAGGCCATGTGCTGTGCATTCGGTGATGTGATGTCCTCGATTCTCATGGAGGCAGTGATAATTGTTGATGTAGATACGCTGGTTCCGAATGGCGCAATGGTGTCAATGCGTGGATTTCTGCTGGAGCAGCACTTTATTCTCAGTTCCAACGGCTCAGGACTGGGTTGGCACCACTTGGCAGGGAAAAACTCAGAAATGGTTGAGGGGCTGTAGCAGGTTAAGTTGGATGTTGATGTCCCTGAAACTTCATAACAGAAGGCAAGTCAGCAAACCCTTGGAGTCACTCTGGGTTAAAGGGGTGCTAATCCAGTTCTTCTCATCTAGACAAAGAGGGCAGCAGGCAGGACAGTACAGTAGAAAAACAGTTGTTCCAGAGCATCAGTCCAGCAGAGCGGTAGGCCTTCAGCAGCACAGCAGTACTTCTTCCTGACGGAATATGCACAGGTCCAAAAGTGTACTGAGTTGATGATGTCAGAGCTCCAGTACTTAAATCCAGTTGTGTCTTTGAAGTGGGGGAGTCTTCAAAGATGGGCTTTGAAATGCACAACGGTCATCCCTTCCTGCCCTGGCTTCAGACTCACCACATGAGGTTAAGCAGTCATTTGTGTGGGGACAAGGCAGCCGATTCAGGTGTAAGTGTGAGGCTATGCCCAGCTCCTCCCTCCCATCCTGCCCAGGAAGGCCCATCAGTATCTGGATGGGCCATGAGTCACACTTAAGCTCTCTTGGTTTGTGGCTATCTAGAGGGAATGAACAAGGACCAGCTGTCACCCACCCCAGACGTGTACTTGGAGACAGGCAGCAGGCACATAGGGCTAAGGGGAAGAAAATGCCATCTTTCCCCAACTCTTTTAAATTGTAATGATAAATTCAACCTTAACAGTAAAGAGGATTTATCATTACAATTCCAGAGGTGCTAAACATGATTTTTCTACCTTCTTCCAATTGGGAATCACACTAATTTGATAGAACAAGGAATCTCCAATGTTAACTTATGAGAGGGGTAGGCCTCACAGTAGAGGAAAACAAATGTGGGAGTTTTTCACTACCAGGACATTTAAAGCTTAAAAGTATTTGTACTGCCTTTTACTTACACAGCACCCTGCCCTATGGGCTACCTCAGGCCTACCTTAGGGTTGGCTTATATGTAAATAAGAGGGAGTTTAAGGCCTGGCGAATGTTTTTAAATGCCAAGTCCCCTTGACAGTGTAAACTGCACACACAGGCTCTGCAGTGGTTACTTGAGTTTGTGGCACAATCAGTGCTGCTAGACAACTAGTAGCATTTACTTTACAGGCCCTGAGCACATGTAGTGCAGTTTACTAGTGACTTATAAGTAAACTAAATATGCCAATTGTGGATGGATCAATCTGACCATGTTTAGCGGGAAAGCACATGCACTTTATCACTATTTAGGAGTTGTAGAGTGCCCAGAGGCCTTAAACCAACAAAACAAGATCAGTAAATCTGAAGGCTGACTGGTCAGACCGTAACACTACACGTTAGGTGTATTGTTTGGTTTGTCTATGACTGCTATGATACATTAGTTTGACATGCACAAAATGGAGGACCAGAATGTAAGAGTATGCCAGTGCGATAAAGCAAAAAAAACTGACTACTAAACTTGACACCTGTTTTAGGGAAGTCAATCACCACTTTCAAATGGCAGGACTAGAGCACGTTATAGCATCCGAACAAACAATCGCTACATAAAGAGCAACAATGGATCTTTTCCCAACAAGCTGATGCTGAGGGACTGAATGAAAATTTAGATTGGATTATTGTAAGATATTGATAGTCAACTTTTTTTCTATCTTTATTGCAAAGATTTACAATTTTATACTGATTCGCTTAAATAATAGCTTTTCCTTCATTAGGGATGAAAATATTTGGAGAAGTAGCCTTACAGATGCTCTTGCTTTCTTTCTATTAATGCTCATTGATCTATATAGGTAGAGGGTGGATTCCTCTACTTAAGATGTCGCCTGTGTAGAATACCCCTTACATATTTAGGCTTACATTTATATAGTTTTCCTAATACATCCATTATTCTTTTGAAGATTTAACACTATTTCTGTACCAAGAGATTAAGCCATGGTAGTTTGGCTTGCAACATTGACACCTTTCAGAACTTCAAGCTTATAATGGCTGCTTCTTTATTTACTAACTGGTGCATATTTTTACTCTTCAACATGTTTCCTTTCGAAATAATGCCTGACCAAGAATTAGTCTATGGGTATGAATACTTCACTCTGCTACATATTTTGCAGGGTAGCCACTTTACGTTATGTAGAAAGAGATTAATGAATGAATGAATAGTCAACTTTTAGAGAGCGAACAATGCCCAGAGGCGTCAAGGCTCTGATAGCGGAAGCCAGGTAGGGGAATATGGATATCAGTACTTTAAAGATTAAAGAGCAAAAAGCCAGGTCTTTAATGATTTACAAAATAGGGGGTGTGAATCTAGACAAGAAATTGATATAGGTCAAATGTTTCAAAGCTTGGATGCAGCCACGGTGAAGGCTCTTCCTCCCCACTTTACCTTTCTGAATCTTGGTACTACAAGCCAGTTCTAGTTGGCAGAATGCAGCTGTATGACAGGGACACAGCGCTGGAGCAGATGTTTTATGCCTTCTGGGCCACGGCTAAAAAGTGCCTTATGAACGATACATAGGGCCTTGAACAGAATTCGCTTTTCGCATTTCGCAAACTGCATTGGCAGAAAGCCAATGCAGTTTGCGAATGGCAGGAGAGATCGATTGAAATTTTGGAAGGTCTCAAATCAATCTTGCTGCAGCATTCTGAACAAGCTACAACTTATGAATGGATCCCTTGTTAATGTCCAGATAAAGGGCATTGCAATGATCTAATCTGGACAGTATCAGAGCAACTGCTGCCTGTTTTCGAGATGGAAGAGATAAAGAAGGAAATATCTTCCTCAGGGTCCCAAAAATAAAGAAGATATTGTTCTGTTAACCTGAGGGTCAAAGGAAAGCTTGTTGTCAATTATGACCCCAAGATTCTTTACCGAAGCAATAGGGCGAGGGCAATAAGGTGAGGGCATGATCCGAGCATTTCTAGCCACCATGAATGGGTCCATATATTTTGTTGGTTGCTGAAGACCAGAACCTCAGCTTTGTCCCCATTAAGTCGGAGAAAGTTGTTTGCCATCCAAGAGGCAACAGCCTGCATGCAGCTGTTGAAATTAGCTGCTGAGGCCTCTAGATTTTTTGTGATGGACACAATTATTTGTGTGTCGTCAGCGTAAGATAGTATCGAATCACCTTGGCCAGGGGAGAGACATATATGCTGAACTGGGTGGGACTTAAGGAGGAGCCTTGCGGGACTCCACATAAAGTAGATATAGGATCAGAATAGAATGAATGGCTCATAAATGTGTGTATGCACTGTGAAATATTTTTTTATTTATGAGGCTTCCCTTATAATTGACAGTGACAGGCCTGTGGTGTGATGGATGACTCCCTTTTTCCTTTTAATTTAAATTCACCATTTTATAGTGTGCTTATCATGGCAATTGTGAAGATACTTTTGGGTTATTTCTGCTTGCATATTGATTCTGTGGGGGGCTCCAGAGTACCTGGCTCCAAGATGGTTACATCTGTGTGATGCTCCTTGTACTGGGATCCTTAACCGGGTTCATCTTAGTGGATACTGTAGCGTCCTCCCCAGCCCTGGATCTTGTAAAAGAATACACCACACATAGAGCACTAAATTGTACGTCTTTATTCCTCAGCATACAATCATGTTCTGTTCCCAGATTACATCATATATAAATGGCATTTATTTGTTTAGCATTTCTGCTGTTTTTATCATATTTATTTTTTGCCCATTTTATTTGTATTTATCCATATTTATTTTGTGGTTTGCAAATACGTGGAGTCAAAATTGGTATATTTCCACTTTTATTTAACTGATTAACATGCACTCATATTTTGATGCCTGTCACGCTTTAGCAAATTCAACAGCCAATTATAGCAGAACACTATGCCCAGAGGTAAATTTTAACAATTTACTACAAATATATTGTAATATATGCCTGCATTTAAGGATAACCTAACCTGGTTTTTAACTCCCCATGCTATCTATCTGCTCTTCTGTTGTCCCTAGAATTCACAACAGGCTAAAATGGAAAGTTACTCTTTAGAAGAACAATTTTTATTACTTTTCCGCTTTGAAAAATGATTACAGACAGGAAACACATTGTTTTCTATCTCAATTTATCTGTAAAAATCATTAAAAGAGGAAACCTGGGAACCTTAGTCATAATCTTTAATAAATACACCTTAAAAATCCCCCAGCAAGTTACCTATTTCCTCTATTGAATCCGGCCAGAACGGTAAGGGTCCTAAAACACATACGGGCAGATGTGCAACCCTTTCATTTTGTGACTTGCAAATTGCGTTGTTTTATGACTCGCAATTTGTGACTCGCAAAATGGAATTTACAACAGTGTCTCAGACACTGTTTGCGATTCCTAATTGGGTTGCAAATTGCTTGCCTCATTAATATTCATGAGGCAGGTGCAATTTGCGACCCCATTGGGAATGGTTAGCACTCCCAGGGAGGGTGGCCTGCTGGGGTCAGCAGACCACCATGTCTGTGACTGCTGTTTCAAAAAAAGCTGTTTTTTTTTTTTTTTAAATGCAGCCTGTTTTCCTTAAGGGAAAATGGGATGCATTTAAAAAAGAAAAATTAAATGTTTCTATTTCATTTTTTAAGAATAGGCAGTGGTCCCGGAAGTGGTCCCTGGGACCAATGCCTGCTCTTAAAAAATATTTTCCCTGACAGTCACAAAGGGGAAGGGGTCCCCTTCCCATTTGCGAGTGGCTTACCACCTTTTGGGAATGGCTGGTAAAGTGCAAGTGTTTTGTGGCCGCAAAACAATTGTACAATTGTACATTGAAGTGCGACTTGCTATCAGGAAAGGACATCCTTGGCACGTCCCTTCCTAATAGCGAGTCGCAAACCCTATCTTGCAAGTCAGAAATAGGTTACCGACTCGCCAATTTCCCGTTTGTGAACAAACGGTTGTATATCTGGCCCATAGTCTCCCAACACTGTACCTCCCCTTTGGTAAATAAAAAGTACAAACAACAATGACATTATATTTCTTCGATGAGTTGTTGAGGCGCTCACACAAGTCGGCCAGATCAAGTGGCATAAAGTGGTTGAGATGCACTCCGTTCATGCACTAATGGTACAGGTTCTGATATTTGATCTGGACTGCGAGGCGATGGTCTCATTTGTAAGTGCAGGAGCTGATGATCGCAGAGATAGGTGTGTAAAATGTGGCGAGCCCCTTGTGATTGCTTTTCTGAGATGATCTGCAGTCAGTTTTGTCCTTTGCAAGTCGCAACACTCAGGGGATCAACAACATATGGAGTGTCTGTTTTTCGCTATCAGTTCTGCTTGACCAGGACTAAGTGAACTTAATTGAAGATTGTGTCCTGGGCTCTCCGATGCAGATCAGTGTACGTCATTACCTTTCACTTTCGAGAATTGTGAGTGAAACAAAACTAGTCAGCACTCAAGGATCTCTCTACAGTCCATGGTGGCAGTTTGGTTCCGATGGCGCTCCCAAATAGAAAGGTGGAATGACTTTCACCTGATGTGGAGTGTGGAGTTGAACAATAAGTATGGAGGGCTTGACACAGGGCTTGCTTTAATTCAATCCCCTCCATTGATGCTAGCTGAATTCCTCTTTTGAGTGCACCTATAAATCATTTCACAACACCATTTGCTTGGGGCAACAGAGGTGTACTCTTTTGATGCTTGATATTCATTCTGACTAGGAACTCTCTGAACACTTTGCTGTTGAATACCGGACCACTGTCAGATTTGGGAATGGCAGGGATAACACACTCTGCAAAGATGTTGTCCAGCTGCTCAATACCCTTGTCATTGGTGGTTGATGATAACTCCTCCACCAAAGGGGAACGTGAATATTCATCAATGACAACCATGAGATGATATCCATTTCCTAGGGCCCCAAAGAAATAAAGTGCAACTCTTTCCCAATTTTTATAGGAAGGTTCAGATATGGTCAATGATGTTGCATCACTTTGAGGGAAAGGCAGTTACAAAGATGACACTCTTTTAGTTCCCTCTCGACTTGCTCGTCTAAGTGCGGGAACCACACTGGATCACTGCTTGAGGTAGCTGTTGTGCTCTATAAAATCTCTTGCGGCTCTTTTGGTAGCTGCAATGCCACAATGTCCTTCATGGGCTACTTCAATGACATGTTGTTTTAGGCTCTCAGGTATGACAATTCTTGAGCCTCTCAACACAACACCTTCCTTGGTCACAGATAGTTCCTCCTGTACATTTTTACATTTTTTTTAATTTGGCATTGTCAGCCAGAGGTCGAACACTCCTTTTCCAGGATTGAATTAGAATGATGTCTTTGAGGATATGCGTGCTTTTATCACCATTAGTGGCCTCAATAATCTGTTAAATGATATGGCTGCTAGTGTACTAGACTTCACGATGAATTGATGTACTCCTTAGCTGTTTTGAACGTCAAACTGTGACGATGTAACAGCACTCATGAAAAATAATCAGCTGGGTTCTGGTCTTTGTCTGACTTGTGTACAATTGCATAATTGTGCTCTTGCCATTTCAATGCGAGGGGGCATCTTGGCTTTTGGATTTCCGAAGATGGTGAACAGCCCTTGGTGGTGTGTTATGATAGTGAAACATTTTCTGTACAGAAACATATGAAAATGTTTGTAACCCACACTGCAGCCAGACTCTCCTTCTCTGTCTGAGAATAGGCACGTTCTGTGTCAGGCAAAATTTGACTGGCATAAGCCACAATGTGTGTCTGAGGATTCGGATGACCATTATGGTGAGCAAGGATTGATCCTAACCCCAACAAGCTTTCATCCATTGTGATCTCAGTTTATATTTTGGGGTCAAAGTAAGCCAGCTCTGTTGCATTCTCAATGGCATGTTTTATTCTTTTGCAGATTTAATCACAGTCAACAGTGCATTGGAACAGTATATTTTATTATGTCAACTCTCTCAATGGACAATTACAGAGGCAAAATCACAGATGTACCTTGAGCAATAACTGGCCATGCCTAAGAAGGATCGCAGCATAGTGACATCTTATGGGGGACAAGTGCCTGATAGTGCTTCCACTTTATAAGGGTCAGGAGTTGTTCCCCCATTAGAAAATATATGTCCATAGAATCTGAGTTTGGTCTTGTGAAACTTACATATTGCTGAATTCAGAGTGAGACCTGCATCAGCAAGTAACTGACATAATGTGTGAGAGATTTGTCATGCTCCTTTTGCGTTGTTCCAAATACCAGTATGTCATCACGGTAATTAAAAGCATTTGTGACTGAAATATTTCTGCAGCTCACAACGCTCCCAAAACTCAACCTTTTGTATCTGAGCAAACCAATATGAGTCAAAAAAGTTGTGATATACCTACAATTCTCTTCCAACTCAAGTTGATGATATCCTTTGTTCAGGTCAAGATGGGAGAAGACTTTGGCATGGTTCAATTGCATGATCAGTTGCATGATCATTTCAGCTATGTGGGGACCAGAATGTCTTTTTCTCTCAATTGCCTTGTTGCCCTTATGCATGTCAACACAGATGCACACTGCACTATCACTGTCCTTTTTTAGCACTTTCACTAAGGGTGACATCCATGGCATAGGACCAGGGGAGCACTCAATTATGTCACGCTTCAACAGCATTTCTAGTTCTTTCTAAAATGCTTCCTGCAAATGGAAAGTGACTCTGCTGTCCTGTTGGGCAACAGGGCAAATGTCCTCATTGATGTGAAGACCCACTTTTACTGTCTTGAGCCTGCCAAGGCCATGAAATAACAATGAGAACAGGCTCACAACTTCAGATTGAGTGTGTCAGCAGCAGTGGCAATACTGAACAGTATTGGACGAAGCTCCTAGAAGAACATGAATTGGTGCTTCCACTGATAATGCTTTATGTCTCAAAGTGGCTATGAATGTTCCTTGACTCTAAAATGGTTTAAAAGTGGCCCACATATATACTTTTGTGTTTAGCAGATTGAGGCGTGGCACAGGACAAAGCCAGTTGAACTTTTCAATTGGGATGATGTTAGTCGATGCACCACTGTTTATAATAAAGGTTATAAGGCAACCGTTGACTTTTGTTGTAATCTTGGGGCAATTTTCAAAAGAGTTTTAGTGTTGTGTTTGGGGGTTTTCCTTTGTCATTAGTTCTTCCTTACAAGCCGCCAGACCTACATATGCATTTAGATCAATGCCTTTAGTGCAGATCCATCTCCGTCACTGGTACTCGATAATGACGTTGATGCGCCTCTGTGGTGTGAACTTGATGACAATTGACTTTTTCTGGTTTCAACTTGTCATAACTGATGCAGCCTTTCTGCTTTGTGGGTGTGGAGAGAATGCTTTTGGAACTTTCTTGCATTCATGTTCTCATCTCACTGTGATGTGGTTAATTTCTCTTGCACTTTGCAAACCGTTATGAATCGGTTCTCCTTACTGCAGTGTTTGCACATTTTTCCTATTGCTGGTCATTTGTCTTCACGTGGAATTGAAAACCTACATCAGGTTCCTTCTTGACGGAAACTTACATGCATCTACTAGAGTTTTGTTCTTAGTTTTCATGACCAATGCTGATTCACGTTTTACTGTTCCAACGTCCATGTCAGTGGCCTGTTGATCCGCTCTTTCTTCGGCCCTGACGGCCATTAGGACTTTCTCTAAGCTGCGCATCTCTCTCAGCATGCGCCTTCTGAAGGAGTCTGAAAGACAGTCATTGATAATTCAGAGATGTTTGGCTTCTTCATCATTAAATTCACTAAATTTGCAGTGTTTTATGAACACAGCAACTCCTTCAAAAAACCATCCATCATTCACCAGCTTGCTGTTGTACTTGATTGAAAATGTACCATTTGTAGTCAACGTTCGGCATTGGATTGAATTGGCTTCCAGCGCTTCCTTGATTTGACGGTCTTCTCTTTTGATGGTAAGTGATGGTTTATTCTCTCATACTTATTTGTCACTACTTTCAGCTTTCCATATTGCACGTGGTTATGGCTACCTTTAATGTTTTGCTTTGTATCGACAATGGTTCTGTATTAGACAGTGGTGCAGTAGCTCTAATTTTGGTCTTACCAGTGGGTTTCTAGTGGGCTTTTGAATGTGCTCCTCCAGAGGGCCTTCAACTTCTTTGAGGGACGTATATGGAATGGAGCGGGGCTTGGATTCTACACACGCTAACTTTGAAAAGCTTCTCATGAAAATAGGGCACTTGGCACACACAAGCAATTTGCCGTAGCATTGCTCTAGATTGTACACTTTTATTGCTCAGCATACAATCATGTTCTGTTCTCTGATTATGTCATAATAGTTAATACCCACACCTTAACACCTCCCAGCAAGTTACGCACTCCCTCCACCCAGAACCAAAAAGTCATAGCACACATAGTGTCAGAACACTACAACTACAGCCTCCAAAAATCATCCCAGACACATTTGCTGGAAGGGGCGATGCCAATGTACCATGCAGCTAGTCTGGAAGAACTGCGAGGATCTGTGACTTTCACCAAATTTGGAGCGTGACCTGCATGGAAGAGACTGACTTAGTGGTGGCAATCGAGACCTGCAGGCTGGTGTGGTGGCTCTAGAGGCTGTGAGGCACAACAGAGCTCATTGCTTTTGACCAGTCTGGGCAAGAATTATACCAACTGACTGACCACCCCAAACAAAGAACTTCAAATCCACCTCTCTCCTGTACTGATGGAGCGTGAGGACCTTGAAGACTGCACAGAGGCGGTAGGGCCAACAGACATGGACTACTGTCCCAACACTGAACCCACCTGGTAAGCACTACACATGGACCAGGGAGCCTGATCGAATTCCCCGGTGTCTCTGCAGTGCTTTGAGGGGGGGTGCATTTGGTTTTTTACTAACAGAGTGGAGAGAAAGGAGTGACAAAACTTGCAACACTGGTCAAAATGGGGAAGGTCTGAGGGGCATGACGTACTCATACTTTGTTAATTTTAGAAAAACAGTTCCCCTACTGTTTGTGAAAAGATATCAGTCCTGGTACGGGTAATTCTGACAGTTGCATTGCTGCAGCTGCAGTTTAAAGTAGGGAAACTCCTGTGCTGTGAAATCGAGGGAGGAGCAGCCAGCTGAATAAGCCTTCTTGCTTCCCTGAATGACATTTAAATGTCCTCAACTGTAAGAGAACTACTAGCTAAGTTGTGAAGTGTGTGCTTTTAAAAGACAGTTATTAAAATAAAATTGCACTACATACAGTCTAGATACCACTAAAATCTAGATTTTGAAAGCACTTTTTTATCATAAAACTTTTTGGGCACATTTGTAGCAGCCAATCTTATACTGTGTATAATGCAAGTTTAAAATATTGACTTACATGTTCACAGTGCTTTCTCTCATAGATTGGGACCTTGTAGCCCTAAACATACAGAAGTCCCAATTCTCCATTGCACCAACTAAGACTCAATTCTGTGGCTTGCTGGTGCATTGTATTAACTAATACAGGTTTCATAAGTATGATAATGCATTTTTCACTGGTTAACATAACTTGCATATCATTTTCATTTAAGTTGAGTGTTATTTTTTATGTGGTTACCTGAAGGTGCGAGATTGAAAAAAGTTACATATTTGTTTTTATTTTTTAGCCATGCATTTGACCACAGCCCATGCTCACTCACATCACCCCATTGCGTGCAGCAGCACAGTTCCCATATTTCATTTAACCACTGTGGGCAATATACTGACAGGGCGGGGTGATTGATGGCCTTTGACAAGATGGCAGGCACTGACGGCCCCCTCATAGCCTTCCTGCTGCAATGTACATTAGGGAAATCAATGCACATGCTTAATATACTACCACACATTGGTGGAGCCGGGTTTAAACTGTCTGCACACACATTTTCATGTAAGACAGTGGGTTCTGACTTGTGGGGGAGAGGTGATTGCACTCACAGTCTTTGCCGCCTTCGACTACAGTGGGGGCTTTGGGCATTCTAGTGGGAATTCTAGTGCGTCCAGTTTACAAACACAATGTAAAACCATGCAGCAACCATGGGCAAGAACAACGCAAAACAAGCAACATTTTTGTTTTATTCATGCTGCAGAGCAAGTAGAGGCACTGAAGATATAGAAGCAAAAACTCTTTTTTTGCCTTTGCAAAAGAGCCTCTCCTCAATATGAAACTGGAGACGCTCATAACCATAGTAGATGAGATGACTACATGGTTTAATAAGCGAGAAAAGTGGATTAACACAGCAGAATTGTGCATATCCACCTTGGAGAATATGTCTGCAGACACCAGTGAGAAACTACTGGACATGACCATGCTTTTCAATGTTATAAAAGCAAACAATGAGAAAAAACCTGCGACTGATAGGTATTCTAGAATCACAGAAAAAGCACAGGCAACATGGCAAATAATGTAGAATTCCTCCTAAAGACCTTCTTTGAAACTGAAAGCTTTTCCCTCTTATTTATAGAAGAGTGAGCTTCCTATTGCTATAGAGTTGGATGTTGCCCTCAGACTGGCACTTGCAGATTTATCTTCCCTGACTTTGCCATAGCGGTGCAGGAACCAATTCCAGCCTACTCCTACCTCACGCCCCGCTGGTGGAAGAATTGAACAATGTTGATTTAAAAAAGTCACTGAAGATCCTTGAATAAAAACTTAGCTTCTGCCTGATTACACCATGGAAGAGCTTTCATAATCGAATGACTACTAAATGATTCCCTAAGACACAAGTCAGACTCTTTGTCCCAATGTAGATATGAACAACAGGACACTGTGCACGCAACCCAGACAATTTCAGTAGGAAAGGTAATGGATGAACAAATCCAACACTCTATAAGAATTGGTCACAGATATATACTAGGTCATGTTGGCCCCTCTTTTCTGACAAACACCCCCCCAGAGGAGATGTTTATTGGCCAGCCCTCAAATTTGATTGTTCTTTTGTGATAGGGTTGGAATCTATGTTGGTGGTGTAAATATATTCCACTGGCATGTTGCGGTTGCCAAAGTGTGTGTGGAGGGGTGATAATGGCTAAACTAAACTCTTCATGCCCAGGTATCTACCAGGCAGTTGCACGCTATGGCACAAACTGTTGGCATGTGTGATGGAAGGGTATAGTTTTAATTTGGCTGCTTCAGTACTCTTTCTACACACACTGGGAACATGAACCGCCTCCCTCTGTACCATAAAATGAGTAACAATATATTCTACATTTAATTTATAACATGGAACAAATGAGATTGAATAATCTTTGTAAAACTAGACAGATACTGGTGTAGGTAGACCATCACAGTATCAATCAAGCCTTTTGCAGGAAACACATCTTGCCTCCTCTGCAGATACTCCCTTCTCCAGGAAATGAAGTGGATATAGGGCGGTATCCACTTATTCCTCTCTTGCATGGAGGACGTGTAAGGATACTACACAAGTAAACAACCCACAAGGATGATATATTATCATTCAAGTGATGATCCTATGTAAATACTGAAGATTAGTGAACATGTAGGGCCCCAACACTGACGATTCTGAATTTATGCAACAGGTATGGCACAAATACACTGAACTTTCCTCTCAAACTGTATTATGCAGAGGGGATTTTAAATTAATACTAGACAGGCTGCATGAATGTTAACATTCCACAAATCGAACACACCATGCAACCGCAAAAACTCTTAATGCAGAATAATATAATGAATAATGCAGTACAATAACAACAAAAGAACAATAACCTGATTGTTGTCTGGAGACACAGAAATCATACACTTCAAGAAGACACACATATCTTCAGCACATAGCTCATGGGCACATCTAGATTATTGGGTTTTAACACGAGACATGTCCACCTGGACAAAATCTGTTTATCAGCTCCCACACACATCCTCTGATCATTCACTGATTAGCTTAACAATTATAATCCTTGCTTCTCAACATCAGGCCTTTACCTGGCAATTATTGAACACAGAACTCCTAGATGCATTTGCTGAGCACATACTACTATCAAGGTTTTTCTCACACTACTCCAGCATTTACACCTTTAGAATATCCCTATCCCCCTCTGACTACCTCACTTATAATGATTGGCTCTCCCTGATCGGGCTCAACAGTGCTTGTAAACAATGTCTTGACGTGCCAATAACTCTTGAGGAGATACAGTTTGCTATCTCAAACTCACCTACCTGCAAAGTACCTAGCAATGATGGACTGCTGAGTGAGCTTTATAAAGATTACTCTAACATATTTGCCCCATGGCTCTTACAGGTCTACAATGAAGCAGTAACACCGGAAATTGTCACCCTCAGTTTAACAAACACAGTACATATAAACCTGCTAAAGCCAGAAAATACCCCAACACATTGTGACTCTTATAGGCTGCAATCCACCATCAATGTCGCTGCTAAAATTCTTGGCAAGGTACGAACTAACAGACAATTACTGTTACTGTCTGACCTGGTCCAGCCTGATCAGGTAGGATTAATTCAAGTAATGTCTATGGCATATAATTTATGAAGTGTCTTTGCCTTGATATGTTAACGTAATCCAGACAAAAAGGCCATGGCGGTTTTCTAAATGCCACCAAGGCCTTCAAGTCAGTTGAATTGAACTTGTGGCACCTTCAGAACCACTCATGAGAACACTCCTGGACCTGTGGTAGATTCAGAAGAAGGACTGCCCTGTTTTATGAAGCAGGAAGACAGGACATGCTTTCCTTGAACCCAGGATCCCCAGAAGGGACTCCAAGGGTCGGTTGGCTGACTTTTTGTGTGAGCTACAGGGACACAACAAGCTACCAGAGTTTTCCCTTCAACTGTCCCACACCCAAGGCTGGTTTCCCCATATGAATCAAACATCTATCATTCAGACATATATAGAGCATGGCAAATGATCTGTGAGTGTCTCGAGGCACTAGAGATGTTTGCTGCTGGGTGGAGGTTTGATCATTCAAACATTCTGGTCTTTAATTCTCTTCTGAATTGCTGGAGTGATGGTGCGGTCCTAAGGTGCAAGGGAAGGTTGTTCCAATCCTTGGCTGCCAGGTGCAAGAAGGATAGTCTGTGGTGGCCTTAGTAGATTCCAGAATCCCATCCTTATTGCCAACAAAACGATGTCAGATCTCAGAACTGTGCCGTATGAAGGACGCAGTATCAATTTGTGTGGGTACATTGAAGATATCTTGGAATTTAAAGGATGCAGGATTGCAGGGAAGATTTATGTAGCTCAAAAGGGACTTAATATTCTTGGCTGGTTTCACCAGGGACTGTTTGGAATGTTTTTGAGACCAGGCACTAATGAACTAGTTATGGCCTTTAGGGATGATCAAGATGTTTAGGAAATCATGAATAATTACCGGCATGTGTTTTCTGGTGAATTGGGCAAGATTAGAGATTATCAGCACAAGATTGTAGTAAAGGAAGGAGCTAGACCTGTGAAGCACAAACTCATAAATGTGCCCTTTAGTGTTCTTGGAGATTTAGTAAGAGAATTGGATACATTGTGCAAGAAAGGGACAATCGAACCAGTCGATTCTTCATTGTGATTGTCACCTTTGGTGGTAGCCCGCCAAGCATTGTGGAGAATTATGAGTGTGTTGATCTCCGGTGTCTCAATAAAGAGATTTGGGTTGATTCATATCCTTTGCCCAACACATCAGAATTATTGACAGGATTGAATGTTTCTGCAAATTTGATTTAGCATCAGCGTACTATCAGGTACAGCTGGAGGTGGAGTCGAGACATCTGACGACGGCGTGTGTCTCGCCGTTCGGAATGTATCAATATTGCTGCATCTCATTTGGGCTGGCTTCCACACCTTCAGTCATCAATAGGTGATGGTTAATATGCTCAAAGATATTTCAGGAAGTTCCATTTTTCAGGATGATGTGTTGGGCTTTGCTCCAGACAGACAAGCTCATAATTCTATTTTGGATGAGGTATTGAACAAATTTGAGATCAATGGAGTTGTGCTCAGTAGGGACAATTGTGTTTTCCTTGGTGAAAAAGTTGAGTATTTGGACATCGTATAACAAGTGAGGTAGTTGAACCTAAACCTACTCTTGTAAGAAGCATCATACAAGCTGTACCACTGCTGGACAAGGTGTCTTTGAAGTCGAGTTTTAAGTTTAGATTTAGTAAGAACTATGCAACAAAGTTAAGACCTATGTTATACATGCTGTGGAGAGGGGTTCCATTTGTATGGAGTACTGAGTGTCAGGATGTTTTTGAATGGGTAAAAGAACAGTTGTTATCGTCTGAGGTATTAAAAAACTATTATCCTGAAGTGGAATGTGTGCTTACGGTAGACATGAGTAATATAGGACTTGGTGCTGTTCTCAGCTAGTTGAGAGGTAATCAAGTCCAGATGATTGGTTATGCTTCTTGTGTTTTGCCTGACACTGAGAGGCAATACTCAGGGATTGAAAGAGATAGTGTTGGTGGGTAGCGATGAAGTTTTGAAACTATGTGTGGGGTAGGCGATTCATCATTCAGACAGATGACAAACTGGGTGGTAAAAATGGTTGTGCTGATTTCCTTTCACATTCATCTACAGATGATGAGGATGATATCATGTTGATAGTGATGAGGATAAAACGGACTGTATTGTGGCCTCCATAGATCTACCCCAATCTCTAGCTTATAATGAGCAGGAATGGAGAAAATCATTGAAGGAAGATACTCCTTTATGTCTAGTTATGAGATATGTTGAATAGGTTGGCCAAAGGCGAGGAACCTTGATTTTAAAACGTTTATCAAAGTGGCAGATGAATTTTCTGTGGAAGATGGGTTATTGATGAGAATGGATATGCTTGTCCCACCCATTATATTAAGGAATTCCATTGTAGTAGGTGCTCATGAAGGT
Organism: Calotriton arnoldi; assembly: GCA_963921515.1. Taxonomy (NCBI): domain Eukaryota; kingdom Metazoa; phylum Chordata; class Amphibia; order Caudata; family Salamandridae; genus Calotriton; species Calotriton arnoldi. The sequence continues at coordinate 872,385 of CAWUFW010005253.1, forward strand.
CTTCTGGGTGCTACCATGACTAAAAGGTGTATAAGGTTGTCTTTCTAGTGGCCGGCTGTAGATCATGAAGTCGCTCAAGTTGTCAAGCATCGTGTGATTTGCTCAAGTTGTGACAAGCCCATGAAGATAAGGGCCCTTCCATTGTGTCCAATTGAACTTCCTAAGGGGCCATGGGAAAAAGTGGATATTGACTTTGTTGGACCTTTCAATTCTCTAGCTTATTTTCACTGGTCATGATGGACTACTATAGCAAATGGCCAGAGGTAAAGTTTGTAAGTGAGGTGACATCTAAAGTTGTGGTGGAATTCTTAAAAGACACTTTTCAAGAGTTCACTACATCATCCCCAAACAAATGGGATTATAGAAAGGATGAACAAGTTATTAGGGGATTGTATTCTGTGGGCAATCACTAATGAGTGTGTGGTTGTGAATGATGTGAGGAGTATGTTGTGGTTTTACAGCACCACTCCTCATGTGACAGCGGGTGTTGCACCTTTTGAATCATCACATGGAGGAAGAGCTACAACTTGCATTTGTCTGGTGTGGAGGAATACGTGGATGAGAGTGAGTCAGGATAGGAGATCGGATGATACAATCAGGGCTAGAGTGAACAAGATGCAACAGAAACAGAAGACATACTTTGATGAAAGAAACATGGTCAAAGCTATCAATTTAAAAGTAGGAGAAATAGTTTGGATGTGTAAACCTGTACAAGTGGCTAAAGGTAGGACAAAATACGGGTCCCTGGTGAAAGTAGTGGAGAAGACAGTTAACAATGTAAATATGTCAGGTGGTCAATGGTGGAATGGTAAGAATGTGGTGAGAGTTAAACAAAATGGGAACAAGTTGAACAAGGGTGGGAGAAATGTGTGTGTTTCTGATCCAGGTTTGAAACCAGAGAAAGGGGAAAAGGACTTAAGACTCAATGTGAGGCATTCGGTTAGAGTGAGGAATGTGCCACTGAGGTTTAGAGAATGTGAATAGATATGTTTTATGCTAATGTTGTCATTTTATATTTTTGTATATAATGCTGTTATCCTTTAATGTTTTTGTTTTTGGTTTGCCTTTTTGGTACGGGGATGGTAAATATGTTTGCAAATTTGTTTAAGTAGTCTTCTCTTTGGAGCGCTTCACAAGTAAACACAGAGTTAGTGTACCTACTGTTTTGAGTTTCCTATTGACTATTGTTTTGATGTTAAGATGTATTTAGTTTTTGTTGTAAAGGAAAGAGACATGTAGTGGCCTGATTAGAATCCAGAATCCTTCCTTGTGGATACTTGGCATTATCATATCAAGGTTCTATGTGCGTAGGTTGAGAGCGTGAGTCTGATGGCCGTTGGTGTTGTGCTGTGTGCCACCGGCAGTTCGCTGGTGTTATACTTTAATAAATCTACATATGAAAACCTACCTCAAGTGGCTCAGTATGGTGATTATAACATAGTCCTCCATTGTTGACTTGACAGATCCGTGGGGTGTCTGCAAGGGAGAGGGAAGCTGATCAAAGGTTTCTGGTTGGTTAATGAGGGTCAGGTGTTTGTTGATGTATGCTGGTCCTTCTTTGTGCAGGGCCTTGTAGTTGTGGGTCAGCTTCTTGAATGGCTTCTCTTCTGAATCGGGTGCAAGTCTAGTTTCTTGAGATGTGGTGTAATGTGGGCCCTTCACGAGAGGTCGAGTGTGAGTCTTCCTGCTGAGTTCTGTATTATCTTGAGTCTCCTCAGGAGGCATGAAGTGATTCCTACTTAGGGACCGATTACAATGTCATCAGGAAGGCCATCCCAGAACCGTCCGGAGTCGGACCTTCCAACCGACTCGTTCTGGGATTCGGTTTAACCAAAGGACGCAGTATGACGCCTAAAACCTTTTACTTACCGAACGACCCAGTCACTCCGAATCCGTCTTCATTTTCCAAATGAGAGCTCTCCGGAAACGCAGAATAGAGTCATCTGGAGGCATTTCCCAGGCCGAATATGACCTGACAAGTACGATGCATACTTCCCATGCGCCGAATCGGTCACTACAATCAACATGTCAGAGCATCCAGAAGGGGAGTATTTTAGCTCTGATTCGCGCTAAAACATGATTCCTGCGCATGAGACGGTGCAGGCATGTATCCCATCGCTCACGTTATCTGTATACGAAGAATACTACCATCCCAACTGATATAATCATCATAGACAGTAAGTCCGATACCTACCTATACACAAGAACCCAACTACTCCACAAAAGACAACACAAGACAAACCAGGGGCGCTTCTACAATGAAATTTGAGGGGGGGATACTACCAACAATGTTGAGGCATTTATGGGGGTTGCTAATACTTCCAGCAATCCTGACCCAAAGGGGGGGTTTGAGGGCTAATACCCCCAGCAATGTAGGGACAAACCTGGGGTTGGGGTTAAATACCCACGGCAATGCTCCTAGTTGTGATCCAGTTGCCACGTTTTCACGCCGTCGCTGAACCGCCGATTGCAGTGAGCAAGCCGAACTGCTGTTCACGACTCCCTCGCTGATCCCCGGCTTTTTCTGACTTTCTTCTCTACGGGGCTTTAACATCTGGCAGGCGGGCTGAGTGTGTTTGGGAGACTGCTTCTGTTCGTCTTGTGAGTGAGTGGAGTGGACCTGCAGCTGGAACTAAGCCGCGTTTGGAGCCGAGTTTGGAGCGGACCAAGTTAGCGAGGAGGGACGGCTCCCCCGCTCCCTTACAGCAGGAGATTGTTACCGGCACTACCGGTGCCACATGTCTTACCAGTGTTTCCAGTTACCGGTGCGAGCGTGAACGGGAGATTGTTACAGCGAGCGGCGCAAGGAGGAGACCGCTGCAGGCTTCAAGTCGAGCCAGGTTGAGCAGAATCAACTAGCAGAGCGGAGTGAAGGCTATCTCCCTACACTCCTGCCTCCCCTGCCTCCCTGCTCCTCTTTGCCCCCCTCTCTCCAACAGCTTAAAAGCTCCCTAAGCAGAACGGGCAAGCAGGACGGATGGAGTATTTTTCCGCACCACCCATTATACTGCACCACTGTGGGGTGGAGAGGAGGGGAAACAGCGTTAAAGCGTTAAAGCAGCGGTAAAGCAGCGTCAGAGCCTGGTGTGGAATACTAGGTTGAACTAGAGAGGAGAGGAGCAGCGGAGCGGAGGGGCGGTTTGGCAAGGCGACCGGGTTGAACCAGGACATACTGCGTGTTAACCCAAACACGGGCCACAGAGTCATGAGATCGGGCCGAGTAAGGAGGTCTCCTTTAAAACCAAAATCAAAATCAAAGTCCAAAGTCCAAATAAAAACAAGGCAATGCAAAAGTGAGCACAGATGAGTTAAGTGGCCCACGACTGGGGTCAGTATCTATCAAAAAATGCACAATAAGCACAGAAAGCACAGTAAGCACAGTAAGCACAGAAAGCACAGAACGCACCCCAGCCATGGGGATTACCAGGACCCGCCCCGGCACAATCTCTCCCACTAAAAGCAACGACATCAACGCAACGCCAAAAATAGGAGAATCAACTTTTTACCAACCAGCTAACCTGACGCATTCACAAGGAGCACAAGGAAGACAAGGGGTCTGTGCTCTTATAAGCCTTGACGGGGCCCCTCAAAAGAATACACCCCGCACCATCCAACCCAAAATTTACACAAAGTTCGCGTTTCTGAAAGATCCAGGTACAGCAATTTATTCAAAAAGCGCGAACGTAAAAGGGTTGCAATCGCCATTACAGCCAGAGAAGTTTGGTTCAACTCATCAGCCAACTAATCAAGCTTCTTTTGTGTCACCCACCAAGTTACTTGAACCTCAACCTCAACTCTTATTTCACCAACTCAATAACCAAGTTGAAAATCAAGTTAAAACCGATCAAAGGAACACATCTACGACAGACGGCCAGAATTCTCCAAAAAGTACAGTTGACAATAGGACAGCTGAAAATGTCTTTGAAGAGGATTCAGGGGCAATAGTAGGAATTGATATATTAGGAGGCATGCTCCAGAACCAGCTTACAGATCAACTGGGAATGGCTCTCCCGCTGTCCCCAAAAAATAGTTCTCCACTCCAACAGCATAAATCAAAATCAGGGGGACCAAGTGTATCTGAACATCTGGTGGGCCCCTCGGCCAGCAAACCAGCAGAACGTCATACGATGTCTCCTTATGTAGACTCTCATATATCAAGCCCGGACTTGTCCTTCCTGGCCTCTCAGGAATGGGAGGAGCTTGTCGCTTCAAATAACTTAAAACCTTTTCAAAATAACTCATCTCATGTACCGATTAATACACCACTGCAGGAAAGAAGTAATCGCAGTACCATTACATCCACTGAACCAATTTGGGCCGCAATTTTAAACTCAATGCAATATTCAACTACAGCTCTACAATATCAATCGCATAAAATGGACTTACAGATTACGGTTCTTCAGACACTGGCTGACTTTACGTCAGGGATCGATAAAAAACTTTCAGAGCTCAATAATCTAATTAGGCGGGGACAAGAAGCGCTGCACGGAAGCCAAACTACTCATCTTGAATGCACCTGTGCCCAAATAATTGATAAGCTCACAACACTACCGACTATGTTAGGGGACATTTTATCAGAAATAAAAGGCAGTGTTCCATCGTCCCTTATATTTACAGATGGTCAGCACAAAGAAGGGACAGCCTTGTCTGAACTTCAAAAAATCGAACAAACAGCAACTAGCTCTTCCAACATTGCTGTAGATAACGATGCAATGCCAATAACGGCCCTAATAAAAACGGCTCCTTCAAACAAAAATCCTATTCCCCGGAAAGTTCGCAATAAACAAAAAAGGAAGGGTCGTAATAAGAAGCTACTATCTCTTGCTTTAAACACACTAAGCAAATCTCCTGTCAGTGCAGTTGAATCAGACCCCGATTTTGATGAAACCGGGACTAGTTTATGCTCCGTCTTGCCTGGCAGGTCGGACCACTCCTTCGTAGAGCCCTCTTCAACTATGGCTGCCACCTTGGGACCACCATTGAGGCTAGTAAGAAGGACCATTCCAACAGAGAATGTGAGGCAGGAGTTAACACTAACAGCAAAAGATCCAGCAAGAAGGAACATCCCAATAACAAATGAGAGGCAGGAGTCAATATCAATGGCAACAAACCCAGCAACTTTAAAATACAACAAGGAAGATCAATCACAGGGCGCACCGTCCAACGAAGTTCACTCGTTAAAAAACGAGGATCAACAAAAACTGTTGACGGGGGGCACTGCAAAACAAGGCTGCTCACCCAATAAAATTAAGTCTCCAATTACCCTCCCGTCATCCTCTCGTAAATCTGTAAATCAAGGAGCAATACTGAACAACCCTCTGCAAATAAGGCCTCGCCTACAGGACGGAATCCCTACTTACAGAATCCAGGAAACCCCGACTGAAGAAGTGGTCAGCATCACTCTCATTCCTGAATATGAATCACAAGGAAGAGACGACATATTAAACAGAGGGAATGTTCTACGACTCCTAAATTCCATCCCGAGCCTTGGAAATATAAACTCATCAGACCTACTTTCTATAGAATTCCTTCCAAATAATAACTGCCTGGGCCCAGAGATGACGAGGACAAGATGGAGCACAAGTGAAATTGCGAATAAAATCAAGGAAGAGGAAAGCACGCTCAAACATTGGGGTATAAAAATGGGAGTCGAATTGAAATCTCCTTATCCAACTCCATTTTTAATAGCCCGAATCACCGTCCCAGATAAAATTACCACCTCAGTCCTAAGAGGGGCAAGAAGCAGAACCCCTGGCGAACTCACTGCTTGTACAGAGGATTCTAACTCATGCAGAAGCTTAGGGCAATTAATCCCAATTTTGAAACCGGGATCTGAAGCTCGGCCGCAAATAACTCGTACAATACTAACAGACCGTCCAAACTGACAAGAGCGTGACACACCACAGACAGCTCCACCCGCGCTAGGTCAAATTAAACTCTGCATCTGGAACATTAACGGCCTGGCAGCCAAATTGGTCGATCACAAAGTAGTTAATTACCTGAAAACATTCGACTTAATACTTCTCCAGGAAACCTGGGAAGATAATGTCAAAGAACTCCAAGGATACTCCTCCTACTTCGTCCCGGCAACAAAGGTCTCCAACTTTGGTCGCCGCTCAGGGGATTAATGATGTTGGCTTCAATAATCACAATGGGCTCAATAAAGCCCATAGAGGCAAAAATGTCACCTCCTAATGCAGTACATGCAATACAGATAAAGCTTAAATTCAACAACACGACACAAGAAGTTATAATAATTAACATCTACGTGCACCTAAACGAAAACAAAAAGCCGTAAAGGAGCTGTCAAACGAAATAAAACGGATTATGGATGAGCAAGACATTGATCACATAATTGTTGCTGGTGATTTCAATCTACACCTTCTTGGGTCAAGCCAAGACGACGGCCCAGTGCATGAACTTACATCACTTTGGGGATACCAAATCAGGGCCAAGCAAATATTGGCAAACCTTCAAGATGGGCCAAACATCTGCTACAAGAACTAGAACACTTAAATTTAAGAGCACTGAATGGCCGTTTCTTGGAGGATAACCCACCAGTTGCCACTTTCCATACCTCAAAAACATCCTCCTATTTAGATTACACGTTTGTAACACTAGCAATGTTTGATAAAATAGTAACCTTTAAAATAGGTGATAATGTCCAGAGTGATCACCTCCCACAGGAAGTATTGCTGAATGCGAGGCCAGTTGTTATATTGGATACTTGGAACCCGACTGGAAGCGAAGAAGTATCCAATCTAAAGCGCCTAAGGTGCAATGCCAACAATATTGAAGCTTTATCAGCCTCTGCCAAAACCTTATTCGAGAGAGAAAAAGAAACTGGCGCCACAATTGTAACAGCATGGGAAATCTTTATTAAGACATTTAGTGGCAATTTTGCGACGAGGACTGGGTCAATACTAAGAAAATCAGAAGACGTACCAATAAAAGCGAACTCCAGTCCGGAAACCAAGAGCCTCAAACGTATTACAAATCAAACCCTTCGACAACTGCGAAAAACACCAGGAAACTTGGGGTTGCAGTTGACTCTTCGACAAACGAAGGCACTATTGAGAAGGAGGAAGTGGAGAAAAATAAGGCAAAAGAATGATGAAACGTGGGTTAAACTATTGCATGATGCCAAGCAACAGAACAGTGCTAAGTTTTGGCAAAGAATCCATAAGTTAGATCGACCGAACCACCCAGGAATCAGTTCCAATATAACAGAGGTGGACTGGGTTGAGTACCTCTCCGCTCACTTTAACAACATGGAAGGGGATTTCAACAAGGGTACGGGCATCGCAGCACTAGAAATCAAACCCCCTATTAAGGGAAAAATGATACTAAACTGCATACCCAAAGCTCACTTGGTCAGCAGCATTAACATCCATAAGCAACAGGGGACCCTGTTGGCCGGCGAATTAAACCTCTTAGACCACACCGAGGAGGAAGGATATGCTCCCACGGAAAAACAGATAAAAGGCCTAATAAACAAGAGTAGAGACATGGGAGCGCCCGGCCCTAACGGGATCCCCCCGATATTATACAAACATGACGCCGGTTTTTGGAGCAAGGCTCTATTATCAGTCTTCAAGGGCTTAAACACCAGAGTAATTATTCCAGACTCTTGGAAAGGATCTATCATCAGCCCAATCTTTAAACAAGGTAAAAGGAATGACCCAAACAATTATCGACTGATCGCCCTCCTCGATGTTGATGCCAAATACTACGCTGGAACACTCCTGGACGAGTTAACAACTTGGGCCTCAGACAATTGTATTATCCCCATTAATCAAACTGTGTTTTGCAGCGGCCAAGGAACTACAACTAATATATTGGCTCTCACGTCGCTAATGGACGCAGCCAAAGTACCAAAAATACCTCTCTTCCTGTGTTTTATTGATTACACAGCTGCTTTCGACCATGTCGATAGATCCAAACTCTGGGGAAAACTGGAAAAATGGGGTATACCAATAACACTTTTGGATCGGCTAAAACAACTGCATACAGACACATGGATCAGGGTCAAACTAAGTGCAGGGTCACACATCTCAAAACGAATTACGACCTCGAAAGGCCTCAAGCAGGGGTGTGTCCTTGCCCCGATTCTTTTTAATCTCTTTTTGGCTGATCTGCCCGGGGAGCTGGACAGCTGTGTATCCCATGCTCCTAACCTGGGGAACAAGCTAATGTCAAACCTGCTATATGCCGATGATCTGGTTTTAATCAGTCGGACACCAATTGGCCTTCAGCACCTATTAAATACAACATGCAGCTTTTCGAGCCAGAACTCCCTCAAAATAAATTTTAAGAAGTCCAAAATTATGGCAGTCAACTACCACAAAAAGAAGATCAATAGCTGGTTCCTTGATGGCCAACGTTTGGAACAAGTACAAAGTTATAAATACTTGGGAATACTATTGGATCATACAAGCTCATTCAAACGTCATCTAGAGTCCATGCGAAGAAAGGGGACTACAACTTATCTATCATTGAAGTCATTGAAGAGACGCCTTCCCGACCTTACGCTTGGTCCTTTTCTACAGGTCCTGAGGGCTAAACTGCTGCCTACATTGACATATGGGAGTGAGGCTCTAAAAGGGAAAGACGCAGCAGTTTTAGACATCATAATAGCCAATTCTTACAGAGCTATTTTCCATCTCCCAAAATACGTCTCTCCGGCTCAAATCCGGTTAGAATTTGGGATCCAAAGACAAACGGTGGAAAGAAGGAGCACCTACGTTAAAAGTTGGCACAAAATCCGATGAGCTGAGGCGGGGTCTTTAAATTTCCATCTTTGGAAAGCCTTGCAAAATCAGAAAATATGCCCAGCCAGGGATTATTTGTTTGATTCAATTGAGACACTGGGCCTGTCTGATCTCTGGGCTGTATCTACGGATCATCTTTCCTTCAAAAAAGCAGTGAGAAAAACAGCATCTATGCTATCTATCTTAGAAGACAAAGCAATTCTCACCAAAAAGGCACACGGCTGGATAGTGCTCAGTGACTATGTAAGGCCAAAACCCCAAGCCTACTTGAGTGCTGGAATGAAGATAAGCAGGAAGGAAACCTTTTTAAGGTTGCGCATGGGGGTAATTGCGATCAAACCTCATCTTCCCCATGGGAAAGGGACGGCGGTAGTCCGACCTGTCGTCTATGTGGAAGTGGTAAGGAAGATATTACTCATGTTATCTGCAACTGTTCCAACGTAAAGGACATAAGATGCATCTTGTTAAGTCCCTTTTTTGGGTATTACGGCATCCGGACCTGTAGGCAGGCAGTGAAGCTTTGCTTCAATTCTACTGACATCCAGCTTAACTGTCGGCTAACAACATTTTTTGAGATGGTAACTAAGAAACTTAAAACTCTGTCGCTACCAGGAACACGCTAAAAAACTCCTAAGTGTCTACTCTGTCTTAGTCCTACTTGCACTTTATTTACTCAAATTTTAATATGGACAATGGACATGGTTAAGCTGAGCATCCGATCTGAGAAGTTGTGGTTGTCACTGCTAGCCAGTATTTTATGAGACGTAAGAGTCTATGAGAACCTCTTTTAAATAGTTAACACCATAAAACAGGAATATGCAAATGATGACCTTTTTTACATTATGTGCTTTTTAAATTGTTTTTAATTGTATTTATTTGTGTACAAGGGAATTTTTTTTTGTTATGTATTTGCAAAGATTTTAATTAATCAAGCAAAATAAACCTAAACTTGAAACTTGAAACACAGCAATGTAGGGGCAAACCTAGGGTTGGGGGTAAATACCCCCAGCAATGTAGGGGCAAACCTGGGGTTGGGGGGAAATACCCCCAGCAATAGGTACCTGAACAATGTAACTTGTGCTCATGCAAAGTGTTGCAATACCTACAGGTGGAGTACATGCTGCAGGAATTCTTTAAAAAACAAACACAAAGGTCATTTTGCAGGAAATGCATTCCCACACTGTTGCAGCAAAAGTAACTGCCATCCTTGAGGAATGGGCAGAGTGGAGATGCTGGTGCTCAATGGGCAGTTGAAAAACAAGTTCAGCCTCATCAATCAGTAAATGATCCATAAAAAACATGTGAAATACTCAGGTGCTGATGCACAAACATGACAGACCAGCCACACACAGCAGCTCAAGGACTGTATGTGTGTGATTTGAAGCTGTCTCAGCCTGGGACGACACACACAACAGGGGGTCTGAAGTCCATAGAGCCCTATGAGTGTTGACTATGAACAGAAAGTGTCCTGTATAGCCTTGGATTGGCCATGTGTGAAATTGGACATTGGTCGAAGGTCATGGCCAAGTTACTAGGTGAGCCAACACATCCCTTCTGGGATGGTGTACTCACTGAAGGGACATGAGGATCAATAACTTATGGCCTCTGCAGGAACAGCAACTGAATATGAGACCTTTCTTTTCTACCATGGTTACAAGGTCAACAAGTGCAGGTCTGAACAGATTATGCTCTGTGTCAATGAGCAGACCAGTGGGGCATCAAAGGTACTGCACGTGGATGCAATGCATCTTCGGGCATGATGCATAGGCAACATGATTGGGTTGTGAGCTGCTCATCTGGCAGGAAACTGGAATACATAAGCCGATTGTTTGAGCTGAGTGTCCCTGACAAATAACAAATGGGTGCTGTAAGTTCAACATGATCTGCAATAAGTGATATTCATCTGCAACAGACCTATATCAGATTGTGAGTGATGGACTTGGCTCACTATGCAGGGTCACCGACAAACTGTTTGCCTTCAATGTTTTTGTTTTCTAAATTCGTATTTGTGGGCATTTGGACTCTTCACACTTTACCACAGTTAACCAGTGCTAAAGTGCTTGTTTTCCCTTCCAAAAATATGGCAAAATTGTCCTACACCTGATTGGCACATTTAATTTACTTATATGTTCTATTATATGGTATTACATGTACCCAGGGACAATAAATTAAGTGCTACTAGTGGTCCTACAGCACTCAATGACACTCACTAAAGTAGCACTTTTAAATAGAATCTCAGGCCTGTTGTTGCTGTATTTAGAGCAGTTTTGAAATTCCAATTTGACATGGCAACATAAACCTTTTCCCAGGCCTAGGCTGGGTGCCTTGTATTTAAAAAGTAGGACATGTGTTTTTAAATGTTACATGTCCTGGAATTTAAACACTCTTACATTTGTTTTTCACTACTGGAAGGCCAACCTCTCCCATAGGATGAAATAACGTATTCCATTTAATTAGTGCTAACTTTCGACTGGACACTGGTAGGAATGTAATGTTTGGACTCAAATGAATTGTAATTTAAAATCCCCTTTAATGGTAAAATTGGATCTTAAGTCACAATTCTGAAAATGCCTCTTTTAGAAAGTTTTGGCGTATTTTGAGGGGTTGGGCCCTTATTTACAGCTAGAATAGGCCTCTCTATATATTAATCAAAAAAATGTTCTAGCTGTCTGTTTAAACTGTCATATGCTTCTATGAATCAGGACCAATTACTCAATTTCCTTGACCCTTGTAATTATTAACTACCATTCTTTCATCAATTTTCATGGAAATCATATTACATTTTACGTTAGAAAAGCGACCACAATCAATTTTTTAGATATATACACAAGAATTTTCAGTGTTTAAAATTGACAAGAATTATGATTTTTTTTTTAACAAAACAAAAACTATAGTCAGGAAACGTACATTTAACAGGTTGAAAACAATGCATGTATACGGTTTAACAAACACTTCGTTCAGTCATATTTTTATATAATCAAACAGCAATTGCCATGAATCCTTTAATCAAAAATGGTTCTGTTCTACTGTTGATAGCACTTGGGAACTGTTGACTCTATTCTTAGGGTTCAGAATTGGTAATTATTCCCATAGATAGTCCTATTCCTGCAGTCCCCAAGACATTGTGCCATGCCAACGCGTTTCGTACTCCATTGTCGTTATTGGGATTCTCCTCAGGACAACGTCTTGGTATGTTCTTGGTTGTACTGGAACTCTTCTGCTCGTTGTTATGAAATGGTTTACACAAAGTTTCATGTATTTGTCAAGTGTTCGATCAGGAAACTTCTTATTAAGCCACGGTTATTACACCACGAGTTTTTGTTTTCCAGAATTGTTTCACTCCTGCGGTGTTGCTCTAACCGTTACTGCACTCTTCAGGTCCCGACTCGTGCAGGAAATCCAGAATCCACAAGACCCTGTAGTTAGGCTATTTGTGTTACTCTCACACAGTGAGACAAAAGGGCTTAGGTGTGGGCAAGATGGGCCACCCTGACAAGTTGGGTGGGGGTGGAGCCGTTCCAGGCCCCACTTGTACTTGCACTTCAAAGTGGCTTGCCTATAGCAAACACAAAGAAATCGAACACTAGTCTTTTGTTACCCCAGACTTCTTGGAGCCTTGGCAGGAAAAGGAAAGAACTTTCCATAACCAGACTTGGGGGTAGCATAGAAATCCCCCCACTTCAAAGGTTGACACCAGGCATAAATATTGGACCATCAGACCAACTCTGACTGTGGAAGACTTCAGAAGGGCTGGCTGCTGCTACCAGACAATGGCCCTGCAGCTTGAGGCCTGCCTTGCTTCCCAGTGGACTGCCCTTCTGCTTAAGTCCTGCCTTGCTGCTTGCAACCAGGACTACCAGAGTGACTCCAAGGGCTAGTTGCCCGGCTGCCTGTGTAAGCTACAGGGACATAGGAAGCTTCAGAGACCTTGAACCCTACACCTGGACTCTGCTGGCCTAAGTCCTAACTCCCCAAGTGGTACCGCTCCAGTGCTGGGCCATTAGTTGAGGTGTTAAAGGTGTTGCTACAGCCTAACTCTAAGTCGAAAAGTGGCCTACAAACTGACAGAAGTCCGGGATCTTCCTGCTCACTGATCCGCCCAATGTGCTTCGCCGGTCAGCCTTACTCCGCTGTAGCTTCTGGTACGTTCTTCTCCACAGCAGCAAATCCTGTTCAGTGGTACCTCTCGGCGAAGGTATCCGGCCTCGTTGAGCCCTCATCGGTTACAGCCTGCAGCTTTGTCATGTAGAGATTTTCAACTTCCAAAAAAGAACCAAAGTCCGTATGTAGAAAACTTCACCACAACTCTGTCCAAGGCCTACCCGACGACAACGCCTCCTCCTTTGACATTACCAGCTGTCTTGCCCCACTGAGCCTTACATTCTCAGGAACTTTTCTTCAAATTGTCATCAAGTCTGAAGGTAAGCGCGACCATGCCCGATCCACCTTGTGTGGCCAAACTGTGCTCCATTGCGATGGCCTTAACTTTTGACTTTGCCCACCAGACACCGGCACTTTGATCTCTTAGGAACTATTTTTTACTTATTAGTTTAGAAATTCTGAACTTCTCTTTTACTGATTGGATTTGATTTGGTGCCATTTTGTTTATTAAAATATATACTGTTTTCCTACATTTATCTTGTGATGTTTTTTTACTTTGTTACTGTTTGTGTGCTGCATAAATACTTAACACAGTGCCTTTAAGTTATGCCTTGCTACTTTGAGCCAAGCTACCAGAGGATTAAGCACAGGTTAATTTAACTACTTTTTGTGTTTCACCCTGACAAAGATTATGGTTGTTGCTGCAGTAGAATTTCCAACCCCCTCAAACAATGCACCCAATTTCTTCTCAGTGAGCAAAAATAAATGTCAGCTGTATTGGTTCCTGGAGAAAGATCATCTCCTCAAGCACTGTGGAGATGTTATTTATCCTAGACTATTTAATAAACCTACACTATTTATTTATTTCGATTTCCCTGATTCAGATAGTTGGTCAGAAGACAGCAAAGCACACTCTAGTCTGACTGTACCAGGTGGATTAAGAAGACCATGGTATCCAGACCTCCTGCAGCTGAGCAGCATGTCCATGTGACCCTCTCCGTACTCTGCTGTTGCAGTGGGGTTCAGGGGCCAGATGCTACACTCAAGTGTGCATCAATGCACCTTTTTGATTGACTCTTGAAAGGATAATTTGTTTCCCCCTATGACTTGTCGGCGAAGGTGATTGATGTTCTTTTGTGTGTGATATTTTAATACAGTGATGGGTTACCTGGCAGTGTATCATCTTTAAAGATCACTTTTCAAGATTGCATAAGGGGTTTCAGAGAAAGTGTCTATAGGCTACTTTCAAGAAGTGTCCTTGGGATCTGAATCTAGTTCTTAAAGTTTCTTAAATGGTCCTCTTTGAGCTTATTTTTGCTTGTGCCTTGATTTTCACAGATAGCAGGCTTCTTGGTGACAGTTCCTTTATGCAGGCAGGTGGAGGAAATGTGTGCTATCTTTGTTTCTCTTTGCTGCTTTATCACAGGATATGTTGACTGGGAGTTAAGTCTTTCTCCTTGACAACAAGATCACTGACTTCCACCTTTTACAACCGTGTCTTTGCCACCTTTATTCCCATGCCCCTTAAGGAGACTTGCACAGACTTGATCTAAAGAGACATTACATACATATAAATGAGGATCTTCATGTAGAGACAGACTTTTTTGTAGATTTGGAGGGTACATCTGTGGGCAAAGCTTTAAAGAAGTAGACTTTATCCGCATGATTTTTTATGTGTATAAAAAGTTGCTGTGAACTGGCCAGGAACACTCTTCCTGAGGGTGTCCGAGCTCATTCGGCGAGAGAAAAGACTGGCATGTCAGCTCTGTTTTCTGGTTGCCAGTTCAGTCAATTCCTTTGGCAGCCATTTGGGCCTCTTCGCATTCTTTTGTCCAACATTGTTCCCAAGACGGAGTGTAATCCAAATGCTGTAGTGATGTCGTTCAGGGGTTTTAGGTGTAATACAGTGTTATGCCTACCCCCTCCTTAATTACCAGCTATGGTATGATAGAAATCTGCTAGCATTGAACATTCGTAAGTAACTCAAGGTACATATCTAAATGTGTAGGGCGTGAGATAGATAGGCATCAAAACAATATTACTTCATCCATCTACAGATGTTTTAGAAGAGATGTTGACCATAATGCACCTCTATTTGAACGTTTACCACTAACCACATGTTTCTCAACAGAGAAGCTTCCCTCCACCCCATTCTGTTCAATCAGAAGACAGGCAAACAGTCCCTCCATCTTTACTTTTTTTAATTTAACATTTTCAATCAATAACAAGTATCAGTATGAACCACTATAGACATGCTTTTACACAAAAAAACCCAATGACCAACAACTGATAATGTACCGCTGAGAGAAAGACATGTAAAAGCGGGCAGGTACAAAAAACGTACAACGCGGGGAAAAACGAAACAGAATCACACCAAGATAGTGTACAATTTACAAAGTTTTGTTACTTTGCATGCTCATTCATGGGGCCCCATATCTGCATGCCCAGTGTTTGCCTTTTTGTTGCTTTAAGGGAATAGAGACTAAATTCCAAATTGTAAATATTATAAAAATGTAGCCCTCCAATCGCAAAAGAGGGAGCCTCCTTCTGTAGCCATACTGATGCAATACAGAGTCTAGCAACAGCCGTGGCAATAAAAATTAAATAGCGAAATGCATGCCCCGGTTGTCCCTGCATCAAGGTGTCCCCAACACCTAATAACATTACTTCTGTTGATAGATGAATGACTACACCCGTAATGTCGGACAGAAGCCCTTCAATATGTCTCAACATTTGTGCTAGATATGTGCACGCATAAACAATATGTACAATATCGGTGTTCTCCGCCCCACACCGAAAACATTCCCATCATTCAAGCCACCCCATTTCAACATCCTTGCAGGTATATGATACAAACTGAATATCGACTTATAATGCTGAGCTTTCAATTTGGCTGACACCAGGATTTTCTCGGCCATGTCTATGGCGTGCTCCGTATATACCCCTTCCCATCTTAGCCACTTACTCCATTTACGATTTTGGGCAGCCAGATTATCCAGCTGTGTATCCAACAAGCTATTGTACAATACACCTATCTTAGCTGCCCGTTTTACAGCCTCGGCCAGAGGGTTAGATTTTATCCTGCTCTCTTTCTGGTTTTTATATAGAAAGTCTCAAACTTGCAAATATTTTAAAAAATCCATTTTTTGCGGTGTATATCTATCCGACAAGCCTAAAAAAGAGAAGAGTCCTTCTTCATCAAACAGGTCCACTATTTGCCTTATACCCTTGACTCTCCATCTTTCCATTCTCACATCCTAAAAAACAGAGGGCAACAGTGCCGTGGCATTCATAGGGGTACAAAAACATATCCCCCTGATCTGAAAAATACTCAGTACAGCCTCCCAGATCTTGTATGCTGCCACCACAACCTTAAAACGTTTTTAAAAAAAATAAATAACTTGGCACCAAAATCCTGAATAAGCAATTCTTGGCTGCCGATCCCAGCAGCATCTGATATATTGATGGCATTTCCGCGTCATTCCCTACTTCCTCCCCTGTTAACAAAATCTGCATGTGTTGCAGGATACAAGCGTAGTAATAGAATGCAAAGTTGGGGACTGCCCAAACCACATGCTTGTGAGGTAAGATCATATATTTAAATGCTCTACGGGATTTACCTTGCCCCCACTAGAACCTATCACATAAAGATTGTAGTTTTTGCAGCTGCAGCCGTGCTAGTTCAAGTGGTACAGCTCTGAAATAATATATAACTTTGGGTAGGACATTCATTTTGAGAAAATTGCACCTCCCCACCAATGACAGATGCAGACATTCCAGATGGTCTAATTCATGCTTGATCCCGGCAAGGATGCCCCCCCAATTGATCTTGACTAATTCCTGTAGGCACATCCTGATTTTAATTCCCAAGTATGTAGCTTCCTCAGTTACCCGGGCATCCCCTGGACATATAATCTGTGTTTTCGTTGAATTGAGCTAATACCCTGATGCCACCCCAAACTAATTGGCGAGTCGTTCTATCTCCAACATGGCTGCCGGCGGGTCTAAGGTCACCAGCGCAATATGATCCACATAAGCCAATACCAGAAACTGATACTGCCCACAGACTATCGAACTAATCATACTACTTCCTTCCAACATTGTCAGAAAAGGATTAATGTACAGGGCAAATAACAGCGGGGAACATGGGCAACCCTGCCTTGTCCCCCTGGTTATACAGACTGGATTAGATTCTTTGCCCATTATACATATTCTGGCAGTTGGAGATTTATACATAGCTTGAATAGCCTTAATAAAGCCTGGGCCAAACCCCACCTTACCCAATACTGCCCATAAAAAACTCCAGGAGACACTGTCAAACACCTTTTCGGCATCCAGAAGTATCAGACCCAGCGTAGTATGTTGTACACTAGCTATATCTAGCAGAGTCACTACCCTATTTATGTGGTTGACCGTGCCCCTGTCTGGAATGAAACCATGCTGGTGAATAGAGTAATTACTCGAGCCAATCGTGTTGCTAAAATTTTAGCATACATTTTGCCATCACAGTTTAAAAGAGATATCGGTCTATAGGACCCTGGCAAGGCCGGGGGCTTGTTTTTTTTTTTTAGACAACGTTGGCCTCGTCCCAAGATGTTGGAACCTTCCCGAGCTGTGCAACTTAGAAAGTAGCGAGCATATCCCCCTTGAGCTCCTGGAACAGAGTGCTATAAACCTCAAGCAGAAGTTTATCCGGTCCCGTTGCCTTACCCCTGGCTAACGAGCGTATTGCCTCTTCAAGCTCATCCATAGTAATCGGGGTATCCAGCATTGTCTGTTCTTCCTGCCCTAGGCATACCATATCTAAGTTTTGTAAAAAGGCTTGAATAGCTTGATCATCGTAGTTTCTCTGCATATACAACTCTTTATAGAATGCATGGAATACATCCAGAGTCCCCTCAGTTGTTTCCACTGTATTCCCCCCAGAGTCAATCCTGGTGCCTATTTTTAGTGGCGCTTCCTTAGCTCGTAGCCTTTGCGCCAAGCAGCGCCCTGTAGCTTCCCCATATTCGTAGATCTCCTCTTTATATAACTTGTATTTACTTGCAATTTCCTTGCTCCACACTAAGTTAATCTTAGCTTTACAACAGGCTATCTTGCAGCGGCTTAATAGCCGCACCTGTAGTTATTCCTTGAATGAGCTTTTCTTCTGCAATTCTGAGATCATCCAGGAGCCCCTGCATGGTAATTTGGAGTTGTTTCGGTCTAAAAAGACCATATCTAAGAACTTCCCCTCTTAATCCAGACTTTAAGGCATCCCATACTGTAGCCCTGGAGGCTGCATCTCTATTAATATTCAAAAATTGTACCGACCAGATTTTCATATGGTTACGAAATGAAGTATCCAGTAGTAGCTTTCTGTCAAAAGGATCGTGCCGGAGTAATTTTGCTAATAGCGGGGATATTCAGCAGCAGCGGACCATGGTCCGCCATACTCCTCGGCCATATCTGCATCTTTTCCCCCGATGTGAGTGTTTTTGACGTGAACACATAGTCTAACCGGAGTAATTTGTGATGTGGATAAGAATAAAAGGTATATCCTGGGTCCGGATAGTTCAGAGTATGCCACATATCTACCAGTCCATGGTCAGCTACTAACTGCTGCAGTGCTTTAAACACGTTAGGTTTTCTGCCCCTGTACTCATCATAATTTAACTCCAACTCCTGACAACTCAGATGAATGTTAAAGTCCCCACATAAGATCAGGGGGGTACACCATGATGCCAATTCAACATTCAGCCCCTGCAATACTGCTGCCTCATCAAAGTTCAATCCATAAACTGTACACACTACAACCTTAGCGGCCCCCACCAGACATTCCGCAATGACCTATCTGCCAAAGTTATCCGCCAGTATCCTGCCCGTACCCTGAATCCCCTCTCACGCCAGGATAGCCACTCCCCTGATTGTAGAAGTCTGTAATGATGCAGCTATTAGTGTATACCCAAGCTCATTCAGTACCCTACGTTTACCCCATGGAATATGTGTTTCCTGTAGGCACAGAATGTCTGGTTTAATTAACCGTAAATTGGCACTACTCGCTGCCTTTTTCCACTGCTATTCAGGCGACAAACATTAAAAGAACAAATCCATAAGGGTGTCATCCTCCTCCCCATACCTTGCTACAATTTTTTCCAGGTATACGTCTCTCCTATTAATTTTAACAAACCTAGAGTAGCCCACCTTCCTCTTGTTATGGATTGATCTTTTCTCCCCAACAACACACCACATCCCTGCATCACCCACACTCACCCTGCCTCCAACCTGTGCCCCCTACCTCCCTCGAGCTGAGCCCCCCTCCCCTCTCCTTTTCCCAAAAACAAGGCAGTAGGACCCATGGTCCTGTGCGATCGGAAGCTCCCTTGCCACCCGGTATACCCCCCTCCCTCCTTAACCCAGCCTATCTACCGGAAGACAAGATCCAAAAAATACAAAACAAAAAAACTCATATCCATTTAAGATCCTATCTCCGAATCTCCTATATCTATCCCAAAGAAAAAAACAAAGGAACAAAAGATACAACAAAGCGTGATTATTCCATATCGAGCCTATCAAGCATATCAAGCCTACATGTAGACAGTTTAACAGTCCTAGGGAGCCAAATTCCATTTCTATGAACTACTCTTAAATAGAATGCAGATACTCCTTAGCCTGCACCTCTGATATAAAAAAAAGTGTGTTTGCTCCTTATATACTATTTTTAATGTAGCGGGATTCAACAAAAAGGCTTGCGCTCCTTTGCCTTGAAACAATGTAATTAATTGGCGAAGCTGCCACCATTTTCCCACCGTTTGGTGGCAAAAATCAGGCCTGACAACAAACTGGGTGCCCTTCCCCACCCTCTTCCTATCTGGCCACGCCAGGTCATATACTTCCTGACGAGCAAGGACATTATTCAGGCATATGAAAATAGCACTGGACTTAGGGGCAGGTTGCCCAACTTTTACTGGTGGATGTTTAAATGGAAACCGATGTGCCCTTTGAATTTCAATGTCCCAGTTCCAAGCTGATAGTTCCGGAAAGGCATCTATAAACAGCTTCACTACAAATTTATGAATATCCTGTCCCTCAATTCCCTCTGGAATGCCAAGAATTCTCAAAAAATTGTGCCGTAAGTGGTTCTCTAAGTCCACAAGCTTCAGTTGAGTGTCATCCTTAGGCGCGCGTATGGATTCTGTGACCGACTTCTGAGCTGCAACTTCATCCTCAAGAGTGGATATGCGTGCTTCTGCTTCGTTCATCCTTTCCATGAATTCAGTACAGGATTTTGCGATCCTCCCGACAGTGTTCTTGAGTTTCCAACAGGCACCATGTGTTTTCTGGCTCTCCATTCGAGTCTCCACCCTATGATCCAGTATACTTTGATATATTGCCGCCAGCGAGATTTCTTCTTCTGGTTTTCCTGATGAGACTTCTGCCGCATGACTGGCAGCGTTTCCACCTTCATGTGACATCTCAGGTGAAGAAGAATACTCCCAGAGCGGAGTATTTGAATCCTCTGATTGTGGTACCTTTTCCTAGGGTGCCTGTTTCTTGCGCACCGTCCTCGGACCCATATCATCCTGCTCCAACTGTGTACTGCTCAGCTCACTTCCGCCGCTGCCGAATGATCCTTCTTGGGATTGTATTCTAAGGCCTAACTCGCCTTCATCATTATCTATGCCTAACTCGCCTTCATCATTCTCTATGTCTGATCCCTCTATGTCAGAGGGATCAGACATAGAGAAGAATTTCTCCACCAAGTCACTTTCCTTTCCAATGCCAGCGTATTCCAGCCCGCGATCCCTCTCCTTCAACATTCCATCTGCCATGTGATTATTCAGAGAAGGTCTCGCTCATGCCACACAAGTTGATTCCATAGGCACCGTGTGTTCTACAGGGTTAACTTTACCATCCGTCCCGTCCCCCACATGTAGAGATAAAGACTTATGATCTTCCACTGATCCCGACTTGCTGCCTTCATCGCCCCTCTCTTTAGAGTTCAACAAGTGTCTGGTCTTATTTTTATTTAGATGTTCCGGGGCATCTGAGTGATCCGGGAGATCCAGAACCAACTGAACACTTTCCAGGGGCAGTTTGTGGCCCTTGGCGAGATCGACGCTTAATGACACATCCTCCAAGGGTTTCCTAAAACCCAACATTGAATCTTGTACAGCTATGGATTTCTTTTTGTTGCAGAAATAAAAAGCATGGGGACTTTTTTTTTCCTCCCTGCTCACCTCCATGAGAACTGTCCATACTCCCCACTGCTCCTTCCAATACACTACGATGTGTGCCGAGCCCGGCACCACCTCCTCTGCTGATCCCGGCTGTATCCGAGGCTGCCCGGGTCTTTCATCCTCTGGCTGACTTGGGCGGCATGTTGAGAAGAGGCGTGGCCAAAGCAAAATCCGTGGAAGACACACCTCACACATGGGCTGGCACAAGCTACAGCAGGGAAAACGCGATGGCAGCGAGCAGAGAACCACTCCAGTAACGTCTCCAGAATACACCGTTTCTACTTTTCTTTTCCCTGACATGAGCCACAACAGTGCCGAATTCCACCAGTAAGTGAGCGCTTTGACTCAAGCGCTAAGGGTCGCTAATGGTAGTATTTGCTGAGTAGAGAGGGGGGAGGACCGGGATCTTGCTGCTTACACTTCCAGCCCGGCTGACGCCATCTAGCCTCTCCCTCCATTTTTGCATTTTGTGAGATAAAATAAAATAAGCATGTCAAAACCAGTTCTGTGCCATGTTGACCTCCATTAGAGGCAACCACTTTACAAGCTATTTTACATTTCAGTAATTTCTTTACAAAGATATGAAGCAGGCTTTTTGCAGACCAATATCTGGTGTGATTGTAACCTCTCCTACCTGCAGGTGGTGGCTTACAACTTTGGAGTGGTTCTTGACTCTTTAACTTACTCAAAAGCACAAGACTCTGAACAAACTGCATCCTATGGGATAAAAGGAATTGAAAGTACTTAAAATGCATTAAAACATAAGGAGCGACATTGGAGCAGCATAAAATTGGCTCTACCCTTAGTATTATTGATTAGGCTACATATGTATATTAAGCCTTATGTATTTGTGAGATGTAATGTAACTAACTAGAGAAGAGTGCACTTCAGGCTACATATGAAGGGCACATGCTATGTAATCATGGCATTTATATATGTGTTCACTAATGCTTTACTTTTAAGTAAAAATTTGTTGCAGTTTATATGCATTTATAAGAAGATGTTTTTGTTTTTGCTATATACTGGAATGTGTATCCATGGTATATGCATTTATACTCATAATGTGACTATTCTGTATTTACATTTATCTAGTTATAACATGTATTGGAGTCTTGAACTTATTAATTGGACCAGAGGCAGTGTTTAACCTTCAATTGAATGTTTTCTCAGACAAAGTGTTTTTGTTTCCCCTTCAGGTGCCTGGTATGATGATCTAATAAATAGAGAAAGACTCTTAGTATGAAATAGATAAGGATGTGTAAAGGGAGTCAAAGGTGAATTAAATTAGCGTACAGAAGGGAGGCCTACTCTCTGTGTGGAATGACGGGACATATCTGAGGTCCTCTTCAAATATGTGGATCATAAAAGAAGAGTTACAAGCATTTTTTTTAAAATGTACATCAAAGAAAGAAGAATTATGAGTGTGTTTGCCATAGAGAGTATTGTTTGAAGATGGTCCTTAATTGGGTCCTTGATAGTAATTTAGGAGGGTCTCTGAGGTTATAACGAGGCGATATTCTGTGGCTTT
Organism: Calotriton arnoldi; assembly: GCA_963921515.1. Classification (NCBI taxonomy): domain Eukaryota; kingdom Metazoa; phylum Chordata; class Amphibia; order Caudata; family Salamandridae; genus Calotriton; species Calotriton arnoldi. The sequence goes on from CAWUFW010005253.1 coordinate 895,004, forward strand.
GCAGGCAGATGCAGATTCATCTTGAGATTCTTTAGGTTAGGAGAGGTTTAGACCTCTGCACTTTATATTCTATGCTTTATTCTTTGAGCTATACAATATTTTACTTTAGAAACTTCTACTGAAGTTTTCCACACTGACATCTTTCTCTTTACTTTATGGATCTAATTGAGACTTAATTTAGCATTCTTTAGTGTAGCTTTATTGAAGAAATTGGAAATCTGTATGCATTATAGACAGGAAAATCATAATTTCTCTTCATCATGCTTTTGGTTTGTACTATCGCGTTTGAGGTTCTCATTGGTTACTTGGTATTGAGAATGAACTTTATCAGCTGAGTCAGAAGTCATTTGATAATAATTGTATTGCTATGCAATGTTCCTGAGACTGATTTATATTATGCTGGCTTTGAATTTGTAATAAATCTAAACTTAACTTGACTTTTGACTCAGAGCTTTTGCTGTGTAGCCAGATAGGTTGCACTGTTTTTTATGAATGTAAACTGAAACCTAACTCCTTTATTTGTCAAGCTCCCTAAAAAGATCAGTTGGATAGGAGAAGAAGAAGGGCTCATTCCCCTTCGCTGGAGCAGATGGTAGCAGAGTAGGATGGTTAGGGGTCTTTGGTAAAGGTAGATAATTCCCCAGGTTAGGTTAGTTCCATTCCTGAAGTCAATGCTTCGATTTGGTAGATCAGCAGAGTTCCAGTGTCCAGGGGTGGTGTAATAGCAGCATAGGGAGTGTGTATCAATGAGTTTGTGTGCATATGGCTTACGTTTAGCTTGCAGTGTTGTAAGAGTTGTGTGATGTCTAGCCCTAGATGTTGTAAATGTTGTGTAAAAGTGGTGTTTAATGTGGCAAAGTTGCTAATGGGTCAGATGTGGCCTAAGATCCTGGATATAGATAAAAGGTGTTAAAGACACCGCATTATAATGTCTGCCAGAGTTTTGTGGCGTTTTTCATGAGACCTCATCAACAGTCCATTGAAATAGGGGCTTTCCTTCTGTGAGTGCAGAGAACCCTTTGTACAGGGGAATGCTGTACTGATCAAGGTGATTCTTCATAGGTTGAGGTTTCACTTGAATGTTTGTTTGATGAAGTTTCTTGTGGGATGGCATTCTGTCAATTTCTTTAGTAAAGCAGACAACTGTTGTATTATATTTGGTTGTATGTATGAAGTTGAAGAGTGCGTTCGTGAAAAATTGCAAATGAGTGTGAACCGCTGCAAGGAGTGAGATCGGTGTCACACTGTGCCGCGCTGAGATTGGCAGGTTGGTGTGAAGCTGCGCTGTTATTGTTTGATTACATCACTCTGTTTATGCACTGGTATTGGTTGCTAATTCTGAGAACAAATTGTGTGAAAATTGTTGCTTTTCTGTTTGATTTGGATAATATTGATTGTGATTCCTGCTATATTGAACTAAAAATGAAATGTTTTAAATTGATACAGGACTTGATTAGAGGAGATGTGTCTATTCCTGTAAGAGAGAGAGATGAAACACTGCCTAAGGTTTTTCCCTCGCTCGCGTTCATCAATGTCAAGTTGGTGAGAGCGAGCAAGGAAAATCCACCTCCTGGCGAGATTTTTCCTTGTTCGCGATCGTCAACATCAAGTTGGCAAGCGCGAGCGTGAAAAATCAACCTCCGGCCGCGATTTCTCAACGCGGGCATTCAGATTTCATTGCGAGTGGTCGCGTATGCTCGCGACCGCTCGTGTTCAGAAACCATCCGTTTGTGTTGAGAAAGCTGCTGCTTGAGTAAAAATCTACTCGAGCAACAGGAAGGAAGCAACGCCCACTTGCGCTGTGCATGGTACCGTTCGCGATGATTGCACAGTGCGGACAAGCACTTGCCACTGAAAATCACTGCGAACCGCATTTATCTAAAGAAACTCCACCACTTGCGGAGCTCTGCGTAGCACGGCAGAGTTTTTTTTGCACTCAGCGAACTCTGCCCATTTTTACTAATAATATGGCAGGTCATTATATGGAGACAAGTATGGGGCTTCACACTTGTGTTTGGCTTAAACAATTGCACAAGATCACAGAAATAGAGGGTGCACAAGTGGTTCCTTGCTATAATACATTTACTATACGAAGTATTGAAAATTTAAGACAAATTCTGAACAAAATGTAGCCACAGCCCAGACCTGTACAGTGTGAGGCACTTAATGCTTGAGAGCGTGCTACACATGGTAGAGAGAAAGAGAGGTTTCAAGGAAGAGATAGAAGGACAGTACGTACATATGCAGATGAGAGATGGGATACAGAACAGAAAATGTGAAGGACAAATATGATACAAGGAGCTACATTGTATCCAGCATTAACGGGCAAAGAGTTTGAGAAGTAAGGAAAAGAAATTGAGAGGAGGAATTAGTCGAGGGAGCTGAAACTGATGGAAGTGCTTCCAGTGATTATCTTTTAGATCATCACTGGAATCACTTCCATCAGAGCTCGTATTCATAGGTTGCTGCTGCACCTATGAATACAAGCTCTAGTACTTTGGGAGATGTCTTTATGAATTGGAATCAGAATACGACACAAGGGAGTTCAGGAACTTGTGTACTTATTCACCCTATGGTCCCGATGATTCTACAGCCCCAAATATGCCAGATGATCTTACAGTTCCAGTCACAATTGACCCATAATCCCGATATATAACCCTAGTGTTACAGAAAGCATTACATGTAATGTTTCTGTTCCAAATGAGACAATACCCATTGAAAAGGTTTCAACTAGATCTAGTATGAAGTTTGTTCCCTTACTTCCCATTAATGAGAATTCTCCTTGTTGTGCGAGTGCAGATCCATCTACGAGTCAAAAAGGATTTGTACCTTTAAGGTTGTTTGTTAGATTGCCAGAATTGAGTTCCCTTGTATGGGAAACACCTTCAAATGTACCGAAGAGCATGCCTATGGTTAAGGTAGTGTCCAAGGCACCTGAGATGAAATGTATGCTGACAGATCAGAATCTAGATGAGTGGTTAAGAGAATACAATGTTCCTTTAAGAGAATGTAATGCTCCTTTGAATGAGACTCAGAGTACAGAAATTAGTCAGGGGACGATTCAGCCAGCCTAAAGGTGACTTTGGTAGATGTATTCAAATTAAAACTTGAATTGAAATGAAATGATAAGTGAAAGTATTAAGTTAAATTGAATTGATACTTATCAACCAAATGATGTAAGGATGTTACTCGAAGAGTGAGGCAAGCTCATGAGAAATTGTCTGAATTGAAACAGAAATACGAGGTAGAATTACAATGGACTAAAGCTTTACTGAAAAGTCATGCACTTAATTTTTCAGCTCAGTACATAGAAACATGAGGACGAGTTGCCTAAAAATGCAAATTAGGGGACTAATTCAAAGCATTTGAATTTGGGGAACATTGGAAAAATGGGAAGCTAAATGGTCAAGGAAGATTGTCAGGAGAACCTCCTCCTCCGGGTGATCGAGGAACAGGTGTTAAGATTTTATATTTACGAGAAGTGCCTAGTGGAGGTTATGTTCATGTACCATGGAATCAAAGTGATATTGCATAATTTACAAATTATTTTCCTAAGTTAAGAGAGAAACCTGTAGATTGGTACAAGCAAGTTGAGGGGATTTTGAATATTTTGAAGGTTTTGTGAACTGATTTGAATACTCTGCTTGACATTGTGGTTCCGGACAATTTGAGAACATAATGCAAGATAGCTGTCAAATGGCCTGAGAGAGAGCCATAAAGAGCTCTGTCGACTAATGGCCCATCAGATGTAGTAATGAAGAATTAGAATCAAATGATGACATGGTTGAAATCTAAGGTGTCACCCCAGGATATCGATTGGGTTAGGATTGATCATATGACTCAGGAACCCAAGTAAACAATTCACGCTTACTATGAGAGATTGCTGCAAGCGTTCAAGCAGTATAATGGGATGGATACATTGGAACCCAAGGATATAAGACATTGTGTGTCCAGGTTTGTGATGGGATTGAGACCAGAGATTACTATGATGATTCAGCAGCATTTGATATGCTACCAAAACTAGTGAGTCAATGACATTTTGCGGCACACAAAATACTGCAATGACAGATTGAAATGAATCAGAAAAGGTGAAAGAGAAGTTCATGGTGGCACATATGAAAGCAGCACAGAGAGGGAATCAAGGTTCACCATTTGTTGCAAATGCACCTCCTATGCAGGGAGCTTATCAACAGGGAGTCCCCACCATGCAAGGTGTAGGTGGATTTCCATCTCAAGTTAGAGGCTCCTATCGATCCTAGTACTGGAATTGATGTGGCTACATTGAAAAAGGTCCAAACCATGACACATCTGTAATAGATTGGGGCACTGAAAGCAATAACATTGTTTTAATCCAGTAAATCAAGGGCAACAATTCAGGGTTTGTACCTCAACAAGGAAACAATCCTTTGCAGGTGCAGAATGTACCTCAACCAAGAGTTCAAAATTTCAATGTACTTCAAGCCTCAATGATACAGGTTTCACAACCTCCACTGCCTCAACAAAATGCAGCTGGTATCAGATTTGTTTTGAATCAGGTTTCAAATGTAAATCAGAATTAGTTTCAAGGAAATGATCTGTGTCAGCAATATCCTATGTTTGGCAATTTCAGTGTCGAACAGTCAGCTTATAAGTTCCTAAGGGGGGAGGAGGATTACGTACTTGGTGCAGTCTTAGAGGTAGAACAGATTGGCCCGTATGTAAATGGTGCAGTAAATAGCTACAATATTTCATTCTTCGTTGACAATGGTGCTACCCGTTCTACTGTTAGTTCAGTGGAAATTCCGAACCGATCCCTCTCGGGAAAAACAATCCAAGTTGCTAATCAACAGATGAAAGATCCCATCACAGAAAAAGTTCCTATCAGAATAGGTAATTGTGAGGAAAATCATCAGTTTGTGGTATGTGATTCAAGTCCAGGGAATCTGTTAGTTCGTGACTTGCTGTGCAAATTGAATTGCACCATTTACTGCACACCGAGACGTGTGGAGTTTCAGACACACAATGAGGATGTAGCTTTTAAAATGGTCAACCACACACCAGTTGTTACAATGTATCCAATGATGGCAGCTGAAGATCTACCATTAGACCTTATAGATACAATGAAAGTTGAAGTGTGGGATTTTTCAGAGTTGAACCTGTTGTATTTAGATAAAACAAAATCCAGTGATTGAGTCCATGGTTAAGCAAGAAATATTGAAAGAAATGATGGGGAGTCCATGTAACTCACTCATTATGGGTCTGCAGAAGACTAGTGGTAAGTACAGCATAGTGCAGGACTGTTATAATGGTGTTCTTAAGGTGAGTGTCTCCTTGGGAATAGAATGTGCATATGTAAGATGTTGCTTTATGACAGGGTGAACATTCTGCTGTGGTAGAGGAGCACAGTGACAAAACTGTTAGTGTCTATCTTCTGGGACAGGATTTTGTCTGCCAAATAAACATATAAACTGTTTATTTCCAAGTCTCTAGTCATTTGAGGAGTAAGATCACAACATATTTTGGTGACGAGGATGGGATGGCCAGGCACCAGTGAACCAGGGGAACGACGTTATTTTTGAGCAAAGGAATCCTTTGTGGCAGTTTCCCCATCAGTGCGATAGGCCCAGCCCATTCGTTATTGGTATACTGATCTGTGTTGAAGGTGGCTCACACTGTGAACTTACTCAGGATTTGCGCTGGCTTTTATTTGAAGGAGGCTTTTGGTGAAAAATCTTGACTTTGGCCCATTTGATACTTGGGAGCACTATCTTCTCGGCCTGAGCCCTCATAAGCCTACTGGTTGCCCAGCAAAAGAAGTCTCCACGAGCTGACTCCATGAGCTGCCCAACAAAATGCCTCAGCTGCGGTCCGCGCTGAAGAGCTGAGCCCACTGGGATTAAATACGCAAGCTCAGCTTCGACTGTGTTTAGAGCTGAGAGTGAACGGCTGGACCCAGTTGCACCCTGCCTGCCTCAGCTGATGTGTGATCACTGCTAGCACAGTATTGATGGGTGAACGGCTGCGCCTTTGGGTATAATTAAGGGTACTGTCAAAAGCAATAGCTCTTTATGAAACACATTGCCTGCATTAACAGTCACAATCACTGTTTTCACATTTGCCTCTATAATTCTTACTTTGAATTTGTCAGTGCTCCTTGCTTTCTGCTTCTGTTTAAATACAACTGCTGTTTCATAGACTCTTACAGTACCATTGAGTGTCAATCTGTGCAGTGCAGCAACACTTAGCTGTGTTTTTGGTGGTCTACCATCTACTTCAGCTTTGTTTCAGCTATGAGTATAAGTCAATCCATCGTAGTGCCACCCCAGTTTTTAGTGCAACAAAGAGATCCACCCAGAAAATGGAAACATTGGGTGGAAACCGTTGAAAATTATTTGGTGGCACTAGAGGGTTCTGACTTTTCTACCCTCAGGAAGAAGGCATAATTAATAGGATGCTTAGGCATGGAAGGTCAGCACATATTCAAGTATCTACCGCAGGTGCGTGAAGAGGATGGAGGCAAAAAGAGGATGTGTATAAAGAAACAAAATTGCATTTGCAAAAGCTTTTCAAACTTTGTCATGCAGTGCCACAAATTTTATACTTAATCTGAAAAACGAAATGAGTCTGTAGATGACCTTGTGGCCAGGTTAAGAGAGTAAGCAACACAATTCAGGTTTGGGCCAATGACTTAGGAGCTAATCAGAGACCAACTCATAGTTCAGTTCAATAACAAGAAGATGCAGGAGCAGCTTTGGGCAGCCAGTGATCTAAATTTTAAGGAGGCTATTGAGATAGCTAAAGTGGTGAAGCAGATTCTGATAAGTGTATGAAGGAAATGCAGAGGTCAGATAATGAGAGCACTGTGGTAGTAGCAGAAGTAGACAGTGACACAGAGCTCTTGGCCCTGGTAAAGAAGAAGATGAGTGTGTCTGGCACAGCACTAAACAAAGGAGGGTTCACAAAACCTATCAATTTACAGAAGAGCAGAAATATAACACAGCATTAGTACTGTTGTGGCAGCAGAGCTCACATGGGAGACTCGAAGTACAGGAGCGGCTTGTGCAGGTAAGAGCGGTGGGGCAATGGGGCCGGGCTGGGGGGGATTCAACAGACGACCATGAGGGAAAATCAAATAAATAATAAATTTTCCCTCGTGGTCATAGTTTGAAATCTCCCCCACCTGGCCCCACCGCCCCACCAGTCTTACCTGCACAGGCCACTCCTGTCAAAATATTGTTACGCCATAGGTAGAGAATGTCATGCCTGTAGAAACAGTGGCCATTTTGCATGTGTGTGCAAAGCAAGCAACAAGAGGGTGGCTTCAGTTGCAGAAATGGAGGATGCAATGGAGTAGAGAGTGCTCATGTTTGACTCTAAAGGCAGTGTGTCGAACTCTGAAGAGGATGAAAGAAAAAGTGCATGCCCCAAAGCCGACTTTAAAGTGGATGGAAGGATGGTCACTTTGATGGTTGGCTCTGGCTCGCTTTATACCATTATTCCAAAGTGTTTGTTTGAAAACACATGGCCTGAAAGGGCTTGGTGTTCTACTGATGCCATTCTGAAGGGGTATCAAGGTGCTAGTATTTGGGTGATGGCCGATATCACTGCAGGGATTCAGTTTAAGGACCGCCACACTCAGGATAAAGTATACGCGACTAGTGAAAGTACACCCATTTTAGGCTGGTCACACCAGTATTACTTGAACATCATAGTTAATCACCGTGCTGTGGATGAAGTCATGGTTATTCAGAATTAAGACTTGTCTGTTCTGTTGGATAAATATGACCATGTATTTCAGAACAAATTGGGTCAGGCAACGGGTTACCTACATAAAATAGACTTGAAGAAGGATGCTATTCCTGTTAGACATGTGGTAAGGAATATCACAGTGGTTATACGAGGGGAAGTCAGAAAGATTGTAGACCAAATGGTTCAAGATGGGGTGATTGAACCAATTGAGGTCACACAGTGGTTATCTCCAGTGATGATAACGAAGAAGGCTGATGGGTCACTTAGATTTTGGGTGGACCTATGCTGCCTAAATCAGAACACAGTTGTGGACCACTTTCCCCTACAGAACATTACAGAACTGATATTTTTGCTAACAGGGGGAGATATTTTATCAAACTCGATCTCAACAGTACCTATCATCAGGTCAGCTTACACCCCAAATCTAAGCATTTGACAGCATTCATCACTACAGAGGGGGTGTTGCTATTTAACAAGTTGCCACTTGGTTTGTCCTCTGCAGCAACTGTTTTTCAGAGGCTGATTTCTAGTGTGCTGTCTGGGGTCAACAATGTAGTCTTTTTCCATGACAAAATTTCAGTCTTTGGCGACAGCATTGATATTCACAATGGCACTTAGAGGGAGGTTTTCTCTAGAATGATGGATGCAGGCCTCACATTGCAGAAAGGAAAATGCACATTTTTAGTACAAGAGGTCGAGGTTTTGGGATACCGTGTTTCTGGGGAGGGTGTCAGGCCAAAAGTTAATCTAGTCAGAGCCATAGTGAATTATGAGACTCCTGATGACAAAGACAAACTGAGTTCCTTTATGGGACTCATAGAATATTACTCAAAGTTGGTCAGGGATTTTGCTTCCAAATCAGAGCCATTGAGAGACTTATTGAGAAAGGGGAGGTAGTTTGAGTGGGGAGGGGCAAAAAAGGAGGCATTTGAACTAATCAGGGCTGACATTAGTCTAATGTCAAAACTTTATTTTCTAAGAAAAATTCAGCAAACATCCTTGCTTCTTTCACCTTGTTCAATTCAGAAATTATAGGAATTTTTTCAAAAATCTTATCTATGTCAGTATAATAATATTCTAATCTACCTGTTCTATAAAATAAACTAGCTAAAACACTACATGTTATTCCATACGTCAAAGGAAGGTGATGATAGGTCACACCTTCTGCAACAGACGCAGGTAATTGCATACAAACATAACAATCTCTCACATCCATTGTTTCTACATATTCATATAATAACTTTGCGAAAACATTCTTAGAAAAATCAGTTATGGATCTATCTTTATGTAACTCTGCACTATCTATTAATGTTGCTGTGTTCTGCGTGTTAGCTTCCTTATCCTTCTTTGTGTTGTTCTCTAATATGGATGTTTCTTCTACAGCTAATCTAATTGGAATGGTGATTGCTAAGATAAGCCATACGAACATTAATAAACCTGTACAAAAGAAACACATTCTACACCATCTACGTAAAAACTCACATCTACATCTTCTATTCTCTATGTCTACCATCTTGTTCTATTACCTAGACATATAGATATATATATATGTACAGAAAATGTGTCACCACACCTCAGAATGACGTTTCAGCCACTCTACTTTCTCACTTTGTCTCGTTTGGTACTCTCTTTAGTTCTTCTCAGAACTCTTTCTTGTCTTATTCGGTTTTTGTGTCCAGTCCGGCAAAAAAATCTCTTCAAACTTGTTGCACTTCACTTTCACCCATTGGGTTGTAGCTTTGTTCTGGGTTCTCGTGAGTGATTTCTTCTTCTTTGATATCAGTCAACGCAATGTATAGCCATTCAGGTGACTTATATTTCAAATTAGCTTTCTTTACTCTTTTCGTTTTCTGCAATTGTTTTCCACTTTGTTTTCCTCGTTCCCTTTGACTTGTTATCTCATTTACTTGTTCTGCATTATCTCTGTTTATGTTTATGATTTTGTATCTCAATCTTTTAACTTCGTGGGGCCAATTATCTCCTTTTCTCGGCCTTTTCGGTTCACTTTCTTTTTCTTCTCGTTCAGCTCTCCAAGTTCTTTTTCTTGGTTCTAATTTCTGTTTTCTTTCTTCTCCACTCTCTTCTGATTCTGTTGCAGACCTTACTTCATTTCCTCTTATTTTGAACTTTATGATTTCACCTTCTTTGTCTAGCTCTGATTCTTCCTGTGTCTTTTCTGTTCGATCATTTGTTTCTATCCCCCTCGAGTTTCTTCCGAATTCTCGTTGATCTCTCTGTCTGTTTCTATATTTCCTGTTCTTCTGTTTGTTGGTCTGTCCCTATTGCTCCTCGGGGTTCTTCCGATTCTTCTATCTCTCTATCTGAATCTATCCCTCCCTTGTCTAAATTGACAACTTTTGAAGGATTTTTACCATAACTTGTGCTTGGTTGCTCACAATCACTGTCTCTTTGCTCAGTTTCTTCGTTTATGATGTCAATTTTCCATTTATTCTTCAGCTTTTCATCACAATCTGATTGGTCTGTATCAGATGCTGAACTGGTGTCTGATATTTCCAGATGTCGACTTACAGGTCGATCTTCAAGTTCTGGAACCTTTGCTATTTCAAATTCTTCTCCTGTTGTTAAACTTGTACTGGGTCTTCCAGATGTCGACTTACAGGTCGATCTTCAAGTTCTGGAACCCTGTTTGTTTCGTCTTCTGCATCGGATGCTGAACTGGTATCAGATATCTCCAGATGTCGACTTACAGGTCGAGCTTCAGGATCTGGAACTCTGATGGTGTGGCTGGTATGAACCCAGTTTTTCACTCCTGCACATTTGACTGCAGTTGTTGTCACCAGGATCACTTGTTGTGGTTTGTCCCAGCGAGGAACCAAACAGTTTCTTCTTCTGTGGACTTTTATGCGGACCCAATCTCCTGGATTCAAATCATGAGCTGGTTTTCTTTCAAGAGTGGTCGCATCCGGTCCAACCTGATGAAACACAGAATGTATCACATCAGCCAATCCTTTGCAATAATCCAACACGAGATCATCAGTTATAGTCAGCAGTTTGTTGACAGGTACATGTGCTTGTCTCATTGCTCATCCCATGATTATTTTGTGGGGACTCAGACCTGTTTTTCTCTCAGGTATGCTTCTGATAGTCATTAATACCAGTGGTAGGGCATCTGGCCATTTGAGTCCTGTGGCTTGACACATTTTCCCTAACCTATTCTTTATTGTTCCATTCACTTGTTCTACCACTCCAGAAGCCTCTGGTCTGTATGCACAGTGCAATTTCTGTTGAATACCAAGAGCTTCACATATCAGTTGAATTAGTTCGTTTTGAAAATGTGTTCCTCTATCTGTTTCAATCGTTACTGGAAAACTGTATCTTGGAATTAATTCTCTCAGCAAAAGCTTAGCTACTGTAATCCCATCATTCCTTCTGGTCGGATAGGCTTCCACCCAACGAGAAAACAAACAAACAACCACAAGAACATACCTCAGTCTATTGCTTTGGGGCATTTCTATGAAATCCAGTTGCATTCTCGTGAAAGTACCTCCCTCTCGTCCTATTGTTCCTAGACTCACTGCTGTCTTCCTTCCTGGATTTATCTGTTGGCAGATAAGACATCTTTGACAAAGACTTTCAGCTATGGCTCTGAATTTTTGGTTATATCAGGTTTGTCTGAAAAGTCGGATCATTGCATCCCTTCCAATATGAGCTTGTCCATGGTACATCCGTGCCATGTCAGAAATCATGCTATCAGGCATAACTGGTCTTTCATCTCTATAAACCCAAACATCATCTTCCTCCCTTTTCCTGCATCCTGCTTTTATCCAGCTATCTTTTTCTTCATCATTTACTGCTTCCTGTAATTGTCTCACCTCAGCCCATGTTTCGACAGGGTTAGTAAAAAGCAAGGGACATGAAACATGCTCTCTTTCTCTTCCTCTATTCAACGAGACTACATTTTTAGCACAATACTGAGCTATCTCATCGGCAAACTTGTTGCCCACTGTTATGTAGTCCTCCCCATTTTTGAGTGCAGTACACTTCACCACTGCAATCTGTTTAGGCAGCTGTATTGCCTCAAGTAACTTCTTCACAAACTCACCATTTCTAATTGGAGTTCCTGCAGACGTCAAGAAACCTCTTTGGGACCAGATCTGCCCAAAATCATGAACCACTCCGAAGCCATACTGGCTATCCGTGATCACTGTGATTCGAACATTCTTTCCCAGTTTGCATGCCTGACTTAGAGCAATTAGTTCAGCCACTTGGGCGGAACGTATCCCTCTCAAACAAGATGCTTCCATTATTGCAGCTACTGTACATACTGCATACGCCGCACTCAAAACTCCTTCACTCGTTCTCAAACATGAGCGGTCTACAAACATCACATAATCTGATTCTTTTAAAGGCTCATCTCTGATGTCAGGCCTTTGTTTTGTACAGTATTCAAGTACGTTCAAGCAATCATGGTCAACTTCATCTTTGTCTGTCACACTCTCTTCATCCGGCAATGATGTCGAAGGATTCACGCTTGTGCATCTGTCAATGGTTACATTGTCTGCACTTAAAATCACTTTTTCATACCTAGTCAGCCGACTATGTGTCATGTATTGAGTTTTGGTTCTTGTCAAGAGAATTTCGACTGAATGTGGAACATATACTCTCAGTGGGTATCCCATCACAATTCCTTCACTTTGTTCCAGACTCACACAAGTAGCAGTTACTGCTTTCAGACATCCAGGCAACGCTTTTGCTACCGGGTCTAAAACAGCTGAAAAAGATGCAATAGGTCTTTTCATATTTCCATGTCTTTGCACTAAAACTGAAAGTGCGCACCCATCTCTCTCACTACAGTACAGCTCAAAATCTTTTTCATAATCAGGCATTCCCAGTGCCGGTGCTTCACACAGTCTCGCTTTTAGTTCTCTGAATGCCTTCATTTCTTCATCATTCAATTCAAATGGATCTTTAACATCTTTCTTTGTTAATCGCTGTAATGGTTTTGCAATTAGTGAAAATACACTTATCCACTGTCGACAATATCCAACCATTCCCAGGAACATTCTTACCTCTCTTTGTGTCATTGGAGCTCTCATTCCTCGAATAATTTTTTTCTCTCAGTCGTTACCTTTCGCACTCCTTTTTCAATTTTATGACCTAGGTATTGAACTTCCTGTTGACAAAACTGTAATTTTGATGGGGACACCTTATGTCCTCCTCCTGCTAAATGGTTCAGCAAAGCAATTGTGTCGGTAACACATGCTTCTCTGGTTTTTGATGCCACTAATAGGTCATCAATATATTGAACCATCACAGATTTTTCGGGCATTTTTAAATCTTCCAATGATTTCTTTAAGATCTGATTAAAGATCGAGGGGTTTTCTGTATACCCCAGAGGAATTCGGCACCATGCCAAAATACACTCTCCGAACCGGAACGCAAATAATGGCTGGCTATCTGGATGTAATGGGATATAGAAAAATGCATGGCACAAATCAATGACGGTGTACCATTCTGCCTCACGTGGAATCTGATACAGTATTACAGCAGGGTTTGGTACAATTTGACAACAAGGGACAATGATTTTGTTAACCTGCCGTAAATCTTGCACTATCCTATATGTTCCATTTGGCTTTTTCAGTCCCATTATAGGCGAATTACATGGACTGCTCATTATTTCTTTCAAAATTCCTTGTTCAATCATTTTATTTATTACGGGTGTTATTCCTTCAATGATTTCTGGCGTCAATTTATATTGTGGAGTATTTGGGTAATTTGTTCCTTCTCTAACAGAAATTTTAACTGGGTCTACTCCTTTCATTAACCCAATATCTTCGCCTGTAAAATCCCACACCTCCTGTTTTACTGTTTCTTTTAACTCAATTGGGATTTTCTCTACATCAAACACAGGAAACAAATCATTCACTTCTGGCTCTAAGTTTGCCATTGTCATTTTATATAGTACATCTTCATCTGGTGTCTGAAATGCGATCCCATCCGGAGTACAATAGATGGTGCAATTCATTTTGCAAAGTAGATCGCGTCCAAGTAAATTTACAGGACTGCAATCACACACCACAAATCGGTGCATTTCTTTGAATGGTCCAACTTTTACCTCTACTAATTTGGTAAGAGGCGCCTTAATTTGCTGGTTTGAGACACCAACGACTTGGATATGTTCACCTGAGAGAGGAAGGTTTGGAATTTCCACTGATCTAACAGTAGAACGGGTAGCTCCAGTGTCCACAAGGAATGTTACATTTGCACCATTCACTTCTCCATCCACAAATGGACCTGCTTGATCTACCTCTAGAGTTGCGCCAAGCATGCACTCTTCCTCCTCTCCTAGGCACCGTCATAAACTTTCATCCGATTCATTCCCATCCTGTTGTAACCAATACTGCGATATCGCAGCTGCGCGCGGCAATTGTTACCTGCTCTCCTCCGTAGAATCCTGTCTCTGCACTGTATCTCTGTTGGTTTACACTCTTGGGAAGTGGTGGTTGTGGCACCTGACTCTGCTGAGTAACTACCTGCGGTTGCTGCAGCTGTTGGTAACTCACCTCACTCTGCACCTGTAGATTTAATGATTGATTTTCCGTATTAGCTTTTGCAGGAAATTTACACTCGTTTCTCCAATGCCCTAACTTTCCGCAGTTGTGGCATGGCCACTTTTTCTTTGCTTCTTCTATACTCATTTGACCTTTACCTTTACCTATATTCGGTTTAGATTTAGTTTGTCCTGTCTCATTAACCTGATTATTCAGTTGAGCTTCTTGTTTTTCTGCAACTTTCACTTGTGCCCACATTGCTTTTTCTTTTAATTTACGCTGTCTACACTCAATGTCATCACTACAATACTTGGCATACCTCAACACTTCGTCAACTGTATTATTCTGCCAGCATATCATATGCTGTTTAATCATTTCGCTTATTTCTGGTTTCAGCCCATAAACAAATCTATATACAAAATGACTCATGTCTTTCTCATTCAGAGTCTCATAACCGCTATACTGTTTGAAAACCAAAAGTAGCCTCTCATAGTATGCATGTACAGATTCCTTACTCTCCTGAGTAGTTCTGTCAATTTTTACCCAATCAGTTTCTTAGGGTGGAATTTTCTTTTTCAAAAAGGTAATAACTTGATCGTATTTCGTCATAACTTCTGGTCCTGGCGCTCCTGTTTTTGCGTCTCTTGGGTATTCTACAGTTGGCCAATCAATGGTAATTTTACATTCTGTCCATAAATCGGCTGGTACTACAATGTCAAATAATCCATCCAAATCCACCCACAACACCTTCAAAACTTTGACAAACCTTTCCACTTGTCTGTACCATTCTACAGGTTTTTCTCTCAATTTTGGAAAGTCATTTGTAAATGACAGTATATCCTGTCTGGACCAGGGGACATGTACATAACTACCTCCTGGGGTTTCTCTCATCGGATACTCCCTTACAACCGATTCCTTGTCTGTCACCGCAAAAGCCAAAGATGCTTTGTCAGTTGTTCTCTCATTCCTTTTAGTCCACCTGCTTCTCCATCTGTCCACATCACCCCACTTTCTCAGCAAAACAATCAGTTCTTTTATCTGGGTTAACCATCCTGATGTGTTCAGATTTTCTATATCTTTCTCACAAAAATCTACCCTATATGGTTTCTGCAAACTCCTCACTTTTACAAATTCCACTCCTAGTTCATTCGCTGTCTCTTCTAATTTGTCATGTAAATTTCTAGCTCTCCAAGTAATGCTTTTGCACAAGAACATTATCTCGTCGTCCTGATATGTTTTCAATTTTTCTGTACCAATGGTCCCTAATATTAACTCTTCCATATCTATCTTTAGCCTAATTACATCTAATGGTTTCGGTTCTGTCTCTTTCTTTTGCAAGTTTCTCATCCATTCATTTAATTCGTCTGGAGTTGGACCTACAGGTGTACTATTTATTTCTATCCAATTTCTATTCCTCTCTGGTGTTTCTGATGCAGACTCGGTTCCCATAGGAATCCTTCTTATCTCACTCTCATTTACTGTCAGGTTAGTAGGTGGGCTCGGTCTATATGAACTGACCAAATTTCTTGTCCCTTCAGTTTCTAGTTCCATCCCTTCTCTCATTCTTTCCAAATTTGAGTTCATGGGGATAACTAAGGAATGCTCATCTATTTTCTGGTTCTCAAAAACTGGTATTACTGGTCCTATTGTCACTGGCACAGTTTCAGCTTCCATATTCATTGTCAACTCTCTTATTTTCTCAGTCAATTCTTTTGTAGTTTTTGCTAACTCAGCTGCATTGTCACTATCACATTTTTCGCTTTCTGGGGTTTTTAGCTGTTCATTTGACCTATTTATTTCGTATCTTCGTTCTGGACTTTTATTCCTCCCAGTTTCCATTGACGGTGCATTGGGTGTCACCACCGCAGAATTCTGTTGATATGGAGGTGGGTTTCTGTTTAAAATCTCTTCCAGCAACTCATCCTCTGTCTCGCTACCTCCATACCCATACCTTTCTGTAACTGTATGTTTCTTTTTCTCTGTACACTTCTTTCTTGTACCCTCTTCAACTGTAAAAGCTGGAAACAAACCTTCTGTCATATTAGCATATCTCCAACGCTTCATTCTGTCCTCATGATTCACTCCCCACAACCTTCCAGGAACTAAACTATGATTCTTTGCACCTCTGTATCTTTCTCGTTCATACATCTCGTCTTCCCATTCACCTAACGCTTCAAACTGTGTCGGTTTAGGTCTTGGCTCAAGCTTCGTCATTTTCTCTCTCAAATTTCGAAATACAGCTATGCTAAATGAACCATTCTCTGGAAAAGCCAATACTCCATCATTCTGAGTATATTTTGTCCAATGTTCTAACCAAATGAAAGCATGATAACCGTATTTCAGCATCATATGCGAAGCTGGTGTTTTCGGCGGAGGAATTACCTGTCCCTCTCTAGTCACTACCTTTTTGTCTTTCTTTAAGAAATTCTTAATTTTCGCCATCCATGACGGTTTCTCTCTTCCATATCTGCAAACTCGTAACTCTGCCCTGATCTCTATGTGCTATTCGGACCTATCCCAGCGCGTCTCACACCAACGCACCAATCTGAAGCTTCTACGTCACTGCTTTTCAGACCTATCCCAGCGCGTCTCACACTAACGCACCAATCAGGGAGTTTTCCGTATTTCTATTGCACTGGCCAATCCCAGCGCGGTCTTTTGTCAACGTCAGGTCTGCTCCTGATCCCTCCTTTACAAAATTTATCGGCAATTTGTTCTCGACTGTTTCTGGTTAGTTACGACATTAAAAACACATTTCCATTGTCTTTTTTCGCTAAACAAAGTGATAGTTTACTCTATTTTGCAAGAATACAGTTTCGTTTGATAAGTGTAGCACTTCCCTCTACCTTACCCTTCTTTCAAGCAAGGGGCAAACCCGTTTCTCTGGGGATAAAACACATGTGGAGACTACACTGCTCCTGAGAATTAAGGCCAGAGTTTCACAAGAAAACCAGTTGCTATTTCAGTCATACACATTTCATACAGAAAATGTCCCTATCATAACACATCCTTTGTTATCACCAATTTGAAAAACTTGACAATTCACTATTCCATGTGACTTCTCTTGCCACACGTGTCCATTCCTACTTCCCGGACGCTTCAAAATTTTTAACTTACATATAACGTAATACAACTCAACATAAAGTGTTAGACATGAAATAATCAATAATCAATAATCAATAATCACCAAACTAATCTATAGTAACCATAACTCTGCTACCAAGAAATCTGATCCAGCGCAACTAATATAATTTCTTCTCCTTGGGACATGACATCCAGGTTGAAACACTCCTTTTAACAACTATACCAATATGACGGTGGGGCCCATAACACCGCATAAACATTCACTCACTCAAATATTCCCTGAATCCCATCCACTTTTACCTAGGAGAAAAAGTTATGACTTGCTGGAAGAAAACGGGATACCTTTTAAAGTCGACAAGATAGTTTCTCAAACATCATACATAATTTGGTTTTAATCCTATCGATTTCTAAGACATCAAGGTATTCCGCTCTTTGGTCGATGGACCAACTAGTAAGAATAAGTTGATGGTGATTAAGACCAGCTCAATCACATTTAAACTTATTAAAACATTGCATTTATTATTGAGCTAAAGAACCACAGACTCGTTGTTTTAATTATAATAAAGTTTATCTACTTGTTTAAATGCATGAATACATTTCAATTTTATTAATCAGTTTAATACGTTTAATATCATCATAAGAAATAAACTTTAAAAGAATTCATGCATACCCTTTTTAGATGAAAATAAAAGATCGTCACAGCAGATAAATTGCAGATCACGGCATAGAACTCCCAAAACTGACTGTCTGTCCCGCTAAACAGGCCTCATCGACGGACCACCTATACAGGTTTCCCGCCACGGTTTCGTTCCTTCCCAGTCAGATTAAAAGTAAAAAGATTAATTATATTAAAATAATGGCCTATGGAAATAGCAGCAGCTCTCCAGCGTCCAGTGCTCAAAAATTATGTATGAATAGCGCGCCTCCTACTTAAGAGTAGGTCCTCTTATACCCTATTACTAGCTTACTAAACAGAATGTTTCAATCTTTGGGGGCGAGATTCACGCTAATTGGTCCATTGGAGGGGTGGCAAGCATCTCCTCATTGCCCTCCTTGCTTAAACCAGTTCCGAAAATGTTTATAATTTCGTCCTTTCACACGGTTTCAGGACATTACCAATCCGATTGACAGTTCCTCACATGTATCTTCTTTTGTATCTTTATTTTAAACAGTTCATTGTTAATTCACTGCTGCATCTTTGGTTCTCATACATTCTCGCTGAGTCCTTCTTGGCACTCAATTGATGACAGATCATGCTGACCTTGATCCCTTTCATTATGGGCTCTGTTTACAATCACGTGATATGTTTCTGCAGTTTTCTTCCGCTTGGAAGCAATTTTGCACTTGAGCATTAAGCTCATTTGCCTCGGCAGCCATTTTTACAGCACGGACTAGCAAGCCCGAACGAACTATCATGAAAACAAACACAATCATAGTTAAGAATAAAGAAAATAAGCCTTTTCGTTTCCCACCCGTCATTCTACGTACCCCATTTAGGTGTTACCTAGCAAAAGCGACATGTAAAGCTATGTTTACTTACCATCTGCATTCTTTTGCCACAATACAATTTACTACATAGCACAAATCATGCAATATCATTCTAATTAGTATGCAAACCATAATATTAAAATTATTCCACTTTTACAATTGCAAGTTACCAAAAATGTCTATAGAAAGACGTAAAATGTTGATTAGTTGTCAAAACAATTAATAACGTTAATTATTAACATTAAAATTAGGGGGTTCAAAATTTCTGAATTACCTTGCTCCATCACCTGCATTAAGCAGGTCCTGGGAGGAGGAAGGGGCACTGGAAGGTGACGGGCAGGCTAGGTGGAAGGTGGGAAAACGGGCAGCAGGCAGGAGCAGTAAATGAGGAAAAAACAGGGAGAAGCAGCAAAAGCATGAAAAGCACTCACAAAAATGGAGGGAATAGAAAGAGATGAGGTCAAAAAAGAGGGAAAAGCAGAAGAAAGCACTCAGAAAAATGGTGGAAAAGTAGGAGAAATCAGTCGGTAAAATAGATGGAAAGGAAGGAGAAAGCAATAGAAAATTAGGAAAAAGTAGGAGACAGCACTCAGGAAAACAGGGAGAAAACAGAGCGGTGCAGCAGCACCGGAGAGTTGGGCCTGGGTCAATCATGACATTTATATATGTGTGTTCACTAATGCTTTATTTTTCAGTAACGAGTTACAGACAATATGCAGTTATAAGAAGATGTTTTTTTTTGCTATATAATGGAATGTGTATCCATGGTAAATGCATTTATTCTCATAATGTAACTGTTCATGTATTTACATTTATCTAGCTATAATGTGTATTGGAGTCTTGATCCTAATAACTTGACCACAGGCTTTAAGCATTAGGATTTTGCAGTGTTTAACCTTCAATGTGAATATTTTATCTAATGGAGTGTTTTCCTTTCCTCTTCAGGTGCCTGTAGATGACCTAATAAAGGGAGAAAAACTCTTTGTGTGAAATAGATAAGGATGTGTGAAGGACGTCAAAGGTGAATGAAATTACCGGCCAGAAGGGAGGCCTACCGTCTGTGTGGAATGATGGGACATATCCAAGGTTGTCTCCAAATATGTACACCAAAGGGGAAGAGTTACAAGCATGTTTTTGAAATTTACATCAAAGAAAGAAGAATTGCGAGTGTGTTTTCCAAATAGAGTATTGTTTGAAGGTGGTCCTTAATTGGGTCCTTGATAGTAATTTTGGAGGGTCCCTGAGTGTATAACTAGGTGATGTTCTGTGGCTTTGTACACAGATGCAAGCACAGATTCTTTAGGTTAGAAGAGGTTTAGGGCCAGATGTACGACCCTAAATTGCATGCTCAAAGGGGTTAGCGACCCATTTCCGCATGCAAAAACAATTCCTATTTAGCGAGTTGCAATTTATTTGTGACTCGCTAAATAGGAATTGCGACTATTGAGAAGGGGCGTTTCAAGGGCGTCACTTCCTAATTGCGACTCTCTACCTCATGTAGGAATGTTTTGCGACCGCAATTGCGGTTGCAAACCACTCACAATTTACCACCCTCTTCAAGAGGGTGATAATGCACTCGCAAATGGGAAGGGGTCCCCAGGGGACCCCTTCCCCTTTGCAAATGCAGGGGAAAACATTTTTTAGGGGTAGGCAGTGGACCAGAGACCACTACCTGCCCTTAAAAAATTAAACAAAAAAGTTTCATTTTCTTTTTGTAAATGCATCCCGTTTTCCTTTAAGGAAAACGGGCTGCATTTAAAAAATAAAAAAAAGACTGCTTCATTTAAAAGCAGTCCCAGACATGGAGGTCTGCTGAGCCCATCAGGCCACCAACCCTGAGAGGGCCAGCCATTCCCAATGGGGTCGCAAATTGCGAGTGCCTCATGAATATTCAGGAGGCATGCAATTTGCGACTCCATTGGGAATCGCAAACAGTGTCTCAGACACTGCTGTACATGGCATTGTGCAACTCGCAAATTACGACTCTCAATCGAGCGCAATTTGTGAGTCGCAAATTGTCATGGTCATACATCTGGCCCTTAGAACTCTGCACTGTATATTCTATGCTTTATTCTTGTGGTGTGGCTTCAACCTATACAATATTTTACTTTAGAAACTTCTGCTGAAGTTGTCCACGCTGATACCTTTCTCTTTACTTTATGGATCTAATTGAGGCTTAGTTTAGCATTCTTTAGTGTAGCTTGATTGGAAAAAAATTGAAATCTTCATGCATTATAGACAGAAAGATCAGAATTTTTAATCTCCTCATCTTGTTGTATTTCTTTTGGTTTGTACCATCGCTACAGGTGTTCTCATTGGTTATTTGCCATTGAGAACTAACTTTGTCAGCAGAGCCGGAATCCTTTGGTAATTCTGTATTTCTATTAGATGTTCTTGAAACTGATTTATATTACGCTGTCATTGAATTTGTAATAATTCTATACTTGACTTTTTGACTCATAGTTTTTGCTGTGTGGCCAGATAGGTTGCACTGTATTTATGAATTTGAACTGAAACCTGACTCCTTTATTCCTCAAGTTCCCTAAAAAGATCAGTTGGAGTGTAGAAAAAGTAGGTCCAATCTCCTCTGCTGGAGCAATATTAAGGAATTAGTAATTGCCCTTCTCAATTGCGATTCTACCATAAGCCAAAAACGTCTGTGAGAATGCGGAACAGCACGTGCAGGAAAGTATTGCTGGTCACCGACAATCCACCTTTGATCCCTGCTGAGAGGTGACTACTAAATGGGGTCATGATTTCCATATGCATGGTAAACATGACATACTTGTAAAAATACAGATTCCAGTAGTGGCTGGTGTCTGATAAAAATGGTGGTGCATCATGGGGTGCAGTAACAAACAAACCACTTACCTGGCACTGTGCAATCTTCTCCTCACCACTCTTCTACTCCTCTGGACACAGGCTTCCAGACTCCCCTGCAGCCAAACCAGGAGCTACTCTCAACATGAGAGCAACTACAGGATTGGGTGGGGTGCACTGGTTTTGTGCTCTATCAGGAGCTGGGAGCCTGTGCTTGCTGGTCTCTCCACTCAGCAAGGCAGCTGGGGTGGAGAGAAGTCAGTGCGCATGATAGTTTAGCCGTCCTAAGACGGCCAGCCAAACCGCCAAGAGCACTGACAGCAGTGCCAACACACCCCGCCCCCTGCTTCAGTGCTGTGGCCCTGCCCGCAAGACTTGGATGGTCGATGGTTTATTTTTCTTCTGCCTCTGCGGGCAAGGGGATCGATGCTCCTCCGCTATAACGGAGGAGCCGCCACTGAGTCATATTCTTCAGTGTGATAAGCATAATATTTTTTTTTTTAAAAAGCCAACTCTAAATTTTGCAAATTATTATATTCCATCTATAATCCTATGTGATATATAGCGCTATGTTCAGTTGCATTTTAGTTTGTCTTCTTTTTAATTTCCTTCATGAAAACACTATGTTAAGTTAGAAGGGTCACCTCCTCCCTAATTATTGATTTATTGTGTCCCAGAGAGATGGTGTAGCAGGTGCAGCTCCTACACTAGGGCGGAGGAGCATCGCCCCACTGCTTTCTCGCAGTGTGAGAAGCAGAAAAATAAAATGGTAAAACTACCATTTTATGTTTCTGCCTCTCGCACTGCGAGAAAACAGAAGTGTTTGGTTGCGGCGGGCAGGTGGGTGTGGCTGCTCTAGGAGCAGGGCTGGGCAGGGGAGGAGTGTGTGCCCCCTCCTGAGTGACCATGACTGGTTTGGTCGGCCCTCTGGGGGTGCCCAAACAAGTCATGCGCACTCTGCCCTTTCTCCGTGAAGGCTGCAATGCAGCCTACATGGAGAAAATGGCCTACCCATAGGCGCCTGGCTGGGCATCGTCCCTACCAATCACAACACTCCCATTGCAGCGTTGTGATTGGCTTAGGGGAGGGAGGCTGTCTGCTTCCTGTTCCTGCCAGAGGACGGAGAGCAGAAGCAGGAGCCGAGAAAACGTGGGACCCGGGAGGCTGGTGGACAGGTAAGTTTTTTAAATGTAATATTTTACCACCACCACCCCCACCACCCTTCGCGATCCCCCACCCCCCCACCCACGATTAATCTCTTGAATCTGCCTTACTTCGGGTGCAATGGCATCGCTGGACCTGTGCACAAAGGCTGGGGCTTGGATCGATAGAACAATAAGTTTCTGCAGCAGGTGACATTTGTGTCCCTAAAGGGCCCACAGCTTCCGGGTGCTTAGAACAAGTGCGTGACGGCAGTAGAAAATGCTATTGTGACTGGGCCCTTTTTGATTTCCAGGGTTACCTGCACCTATGGTGGAATGCAGAGCAATGATAGGACATTGGGCCAATGTACGAGGGCTCCATTAATCCCAGTGGGGCTGGTAATGGAAGTTACATCTCTGGGGTCCAGATGACTCGCCCCATAGATGTCATGCAGGTGATTAGCAGCAAATGGCTGCTGGCAGGACACACCTTCGTCACAACCGGGGCTCTCTGGCATATGCTCCCTAAACTCCCCCAGAGAGAGCCCTCCTCATGGGCAATCTCCCGTGCCAGACCTCTAAAACAAAGACATACGAGGAGGTGATGCCGCCTTCAGGGGCACAGGAGAGATGGAGAGGTTCAGATATATTGATTGGAATGGATTTTTAAATTATTGTTATATAGTAAAGATGAAAGCTAGTCCCATTCGAGCTTGGAGCTCATAACGTAATGAACTTGATGAGGAGGAGTGGACTTGGCATAATAGAGGTTATCGGCGAGTAATCCGAACCCTAATCCAAGCTCAAACCGCTCTATTAAAAATGGAATGGACCAGCTCAGGACAGGAGAGTAGGTGCCCTACTTGAGAAGGAAAACATCCAGATGCACTATCAGTCTGTTCTTCATCTCAGAGCATCTTTACTGTTCCCAAGCTGTGGTCACTGTCGGTACCAGAGCACCTAGAAGCTGGATCCCTGGCATTTGTTATGCATTCCAAATAGATAAACAGATGTCTGACACTGGCTTGGTGCTACATGTAAATGGACACAGCAATGCGTGTGAATATACAATTTTAAATTATGCTTAAATTCCCTCAGGTACTAAGACTAGCTGAATCCATTTCAGTTAATAATGGACTTGAGGTGAAGGGCGCGGTTGGGGGTCATCAACATAGGAAATGCATTTTTAAAATGTGACACAGTGGCACTTGGTGGGTACAGAGAGTGACGTAGTGAGGATGCCAGGGGCCCCAGGCAAACAATGAACTGGGCTCCCCATTTCCTGATTAGTACTGATAACAGCCATCAGTGCAGACCCTGGACCACGGTGCCGCTGCACCTACTGCACTATTGCTATCTGCACCCTTTGTTACAGGATGGAATGGTCGACTTTTCATGCAGCTTTACAGAGGCATTGGCCTCTGGTAGAGCCTCAGACAGGGGAAGAGGTCTGCTACAGAGGCAAAATGATGTCTCACAGGGGTGGCTCCTCCGCTATGTCAGAGGAGCGTCACCCCACTGCTTTTAATGAGTAGTGAGAAACATAAAATGACAATACCTTAGAGTTATTGTCATTTTGTGTTTCGTGTCCTGCTGCTTTGCAGTAGGCAGGTGGGCTGCTCTGCTCTGCGAGCAGGGCAGGGAATGAGTGGTTTGCCCACTCCTGAGTGCACAGTGACTGTTTGGTCGGCCATCTTGGGCTGCCCAAACCAGTCATGTGCACTTCCCTGTTCTCCATGCAGGCTGCATTACAGCCTGCATGGAGAACATGCCCACCCCTCCACCTCCAGCCCCTGGCTGAGCGCCGTGTCACGTCACGCAGACCAATCACAACGCTGCATTGCAGCATTGTGATTGGCTTAAGGGAGGTTAGCCTGGCTGCCTGCTTCCAGTTCCTGTCAGAGGCAGGAGAACAGGAGCAGAGAAGATGTGGGACCCTAGCTCGAGCTAAGTTTTTAATTTTTTTTTCTTTCCAATCCCACCCCATACCCCACCCCGTGCGACACCTACTCCACCCCACCATCTATGAGCCATGCTGGCTGCGAGTGCTCTACAAACAGCTTATGCATAATAGATCATGAAATTGTGCGTGGTGGGGGGACGTGGTACGAGGTACCCCCATCAACCTCAAGGTGGGTTTCCCACAGAGTGGCCCATGTTGCCTGCATGAGCCACAGGTAGTGAAGGGTGTACATATATCTGTGTTGCACCCTTTCTAAGTTCCTCGGTCCAACATCTCCACATTTATTCAAAAGGGAAAGGAAAGGAAGGAGAAATGCAATGAACCATAGCCAAAGAGAGGCAGTGATGTAAGAGAGGTCAGGTGCACTTCACAGTCCAACCAGAACATTCCAGAGCCAAAAGGTGGTGAAAGAAGGATGAAAGTCCTGACACTTGATGGGAGAAAACTAGAGCAAGAGAGACCTGGACGAGGATCCGGGCAAGTCTTAGAGTACTTTTTTAGGGAAGGCTTAGAGTTAAAGCGTGGTTTTCACTTCCTTCCTGAAATATCCCATTCATACCAAGTTAACTCCACATGTCACCATATAGAAGAGCCTGGCAGATGGAGCCAGGATCCTGCTTGGCAGCAGTGAGTGCTGTCACTGGCATCTTTTGAGAACACTGGACTCCATAAGACCATGGCAGGGCATGGATCCAACTGACACAGATGGTATGCATGACCCATCCCTCTTGACAACTGTTTGCAACAGTGATCATGTGAAGGTGTAAGATGTTCTTTTCAAGATAGCAAGACAAAGTGCAGAAACGCAAACCCCAATCATAGTTTCTAGAAGAAGACCCACCTGCTGTTCAGATGCAGAAGTTTCTGAGTGACAGAATGCCAGAACCTGCTTTTTGTGGCATTATTCTCTTCTTACTGCACAAAAAGACTCACTGCTGCATACACACCGGCACACAAACATTTGACTAACATGTACTGGGTGTGCTTACCTGTTAGATGCTCTGCCAATAATTTCTCCTAGCTATTGCTTTGGCGTCCCTTTGTTGAACAGAACTGAAGGCTGTTTTGGGGGAAACATTCATATCTCTAGTCCAGGAAGTTCTAGGAAGGCCAGATTTCCACACCACCTCTCTAAGTAAGACTTCGGATGGCTTGCACTCAGTATGAACAATAAATCAATGTCTGTTCAAATGCTTGCTTTTATAAGAAAACTCTACACATGCAAAGGAATAACAATACTCATATGCAATAACACACTCCCCTTGAGTTCGGGGCTCTAGTATTTGCCAGGCAAATCTCTGTCCTACCCTCTACATTGTAATATAGTTGTGGTTATTTCCCATTCACTGGTGGTTGCATCCAAGGAATGCATACTAGTAGGCCATACTCAAAAGTTCCCCTTTGTCTCTTTAGTCATTAGTCAAAACTCTCTACAGTGCTGCAGCCCAGTTAGCAGTGAGCCCCGATCTTACCAGCTCCAGCAGTATGAAAGTGTTCAGTGGTGCAGCGAGTGCCTCTCTGTGGGCTCTCTTGAGTCCAGATGTTGTTAATTGTAGATGGGCAATGCAGAGTTCACATGGCAGCAGGTGCAGGCTTTCTCCCCTGAGAGGCGCCGCTGCCTTGTCTCGCAATTGGAGCTGCTCCCGCTCAGCCAACACAGGATAAGTTACTCTTCCCCTAACAGGGGAGGGATAGTCAGCTCCCAACTGGAGCTCCAGTAAGGGTGATATATCTTTGACGATCCTCAGGGAAGCAGTACGGTGCGGTTGGTGGGCTTGACCCACTGGGCATGGCAGTGATCTCCAGTCCCTCCTGGTATATGGGGTTGATGAGTTACTCACAATTGAATGCAGACCCTTCCCATGTTATTGCACTCACTACCCTGGCCCCGCCTGGCTCTCCTGGCATACAGGGTCTCTGATCTCGGTGGCCACAAGTCTCAAACTCACTTCCCAAATAATTTCAACTCACACGACATTGTGGTGCAGGCCTGATGCTTCTTTCAAGGTGCTCTGCACATGGTTGAGATCACGGTGGACATCTCCTGGCTTACAGGAGTCATTGAACTGTTCCTGTATAGGACGGCAACCCAATCGGTGCACAGCCGTTCTCCTCACGCCTCACTCAGGGAGTCCTCCCTGTACGGCTCCCCATTGGACCTAGATCCTCCCACCTCTCCTCTCTTCCCCAAAGGGCACACTGGTCTTGGCAAGCAGGCAGGCGCTTATTCTCCAGGCTCCAGGTTCCAGGGTAAGCATTCTTGGTTTTTCCTCTGTGATGTCTCCTCACCCAGCAGGGAGACTAGGGGACCTTGGCCCCCAGTCCTTACCTCAGGCAGACATCTTTCACAGTTTCCCCTTCTTACACAGCATGTGTGGCCAGTTGGCAGATGACAAAGTTTAGTGTCTCAACCTCCCCTTGTTATAGTTCATTTGCAAACACCATAATGTAATTTAGAGCCT
The DNA here is from genome assembly GCA_963921515.1 of Calotriton arnoldi. NCBI lineage: Eukaryota > Metazoa > Chordata > Amphibia > Caudata > Salamandridae > Calotriton > Calotriton arnoldi. The sequence goes on from CAWUFW010005253.1 coordinate 922,203, forward strand.
AAGTCTTTGAAGTTTTATGTTACCCAAGGTCCCCCATGTAATGTACCTTTGCAGCCACACTTACTCAGTTTACATTCACTGTACACGCACTGTCCAGTACTGGTGCCTCCATGTATTGTACTAATTCAAGTACACATACATTCAGCACACACATTCAGTCTGCATGCATTGTTAAGCACTGAAGCTTTTCTATAGTGTACCAGGATGTGCTATTTGCAATCACACACTGCCAGGACACACACTCACCATGTGCCCTCTGCACAACAGTTCATCATGCATTGTACTACAAGCAAGCACACAAACACCCAACACACACCTTCATTGTGCATGCACTGCACAGTACTACATTTTTCATGTCATGTGTTCCTCGCAGTCATAGATACACTTAGCACATGCACTTATCCCACTTGTACTACACAGTACTGCTCTATCCCTGTACTGTACCCTTCCCAGGAACACTTACATGCAGTACAGATTCACTACTCCTGCACTGTGCAACACTGCACTTCTACATGATGTAGGCCAAAGGTGAGTTCAGCACAGAGCAGGGGAACCTTTAAAAAGGTGAGTGAGCTTAAAGTCCACAATCCAGTGATTCAGGGTAAAAAGGTCCTGTTCACTTCTACTGCTCACTACACAGTATGCTGCCACCACCGTGCTCATGCTGCTTAACTCTTTGAGAAGGCAGTAGCCATCCACCGCTATGAGAGTAGCACTAGGGCACCCCTCCTGATCCAACAAGTTTGCAATTCATTAGACAGGCTTCCCCATTAGGGATCCAGACAACAGTACAGTTGGGTACTCAGGGCAGGGGTACACTCTTTCAGCCATGCAAAGGACCTTTCCATCCCATTTTGAACATTGTGAACCCTATGGCAACCACAACAAGAAGTAGCTTTACATTGTTTAACATTGAGTGACCTTCTGCACTGAATATTAATTCAGAATACACTAGAGAGACACTAGAGAGTCCTGCTTTTCATTGTATACATTTATAATGTTGTCTTTAGCAATCAGGTGTTTGATTAAAGTACTTTTTGTTTTAAAAGTAAAAGCACTAGCTTAATATTGATTTTATTAAGTGTTCCTCAAAATCAGACAGATGAACTCTTCCAAAATGCTACACTTCGATTGATTCCTAACTGGTCAATATCTGTTTAGGAGATTTGTAGCTAGTAATCGAGACAAGCTTTGTTACTTTATCAAAAGACGCTTCCCTATGCCTTCTTTTAACAGCTGGCAGTGAAGATCATAGCGCTCTAATTAAGAACAAGACTGTTCACCTTGCTCATAGACTTGCCTGTACTGGGAGACATGTTGTCATAGAAGATAGACTTAACATCATTCACTTTTTCTGCAGTGAAGGCTGAATGTGTGATTGAGATGGTTCCCATCTGTACTGCAATGTGGTCCAGAAATGCATTTGCCATCGAAAGTATTGTTTCCCATATGTTTGTATAACATATTAAGGGCCAGATGTACAACCCACCAATTTGCGAGTCGCAAATTGCGTCGAATTTGCAACTCGCAATTTGCGACTCGCAAATTGGGATGCACAACAGTGTCTGAGACAATGTTTGCGATTCCCAATGGGGTTGCAAATTGCATGCCTCATGCATATTAATGAGGCTGTTGCAATTTGTGACCCCATTGGGATTGGCTGGCATTCCCAGGGAGGATGGACTGCTGGGGTCAGCAGACCACTATGTCTGGGACTGCTTTTAAATAAAGCAGTTTTTTTTAAATGCAGCCCATTTTCCTTGAAGGAAAACGGGATACATTTAAAAAATAAAAATGAAACTTTTCAGTTTAATCTTTTAAGGGCAGGCAGTGGTCCCTGGAACCACTGCCTGCCCATAAAAAATATTTTGCGAGCCACTCACAAAGGGTAAGGGGTCCCCTGGGCACCCCTTCCTGTTTGCGAGTGGTTTACCACCCTTCTTTGTAGGGTGGTAAACTGCGACTGTTTTGCGACCGCAATTGCGGTCGCAAAACAGTCATACATAGCTTCAGGAGTCGCTATTAGGAAGGGACGCCCTTGGAATGCCCCTTCCTAATAGCGAGTCGCTAATCCTATTTTGCGACTCGCAAAATAGGATTAGTACATGGGCCACACGTTTTTTGCTGTTGCAAACGGGTCTAAAACCCATTTGCACCGCAAAAAACGTTAGTACATCTGGCCCTTAGAGTGTTATCGGTCTGTCAAAATTGTGTACTCAGTTGACACAGCTGCTGCTTTTTTTCCATAACAACATTGTTGCCAGCTAGAATTTTTTTACTGGTACAGGCTGCAGGTTTAGGTCCAGGCCCCAAAAAATATTGGGAATGCAGTTAAAATCCAGTATGTTTCCCTTCTGAAACAGAGAGTGAAAACTGAAAACACATAAAGAATTGAGTTAAAAAGAATTGGATAGCTTTATAAATAATTTTGGAATGATTATTAGAGCTCGCAGAGGGATAATTGCCATGTTACAAATCATCCTGACAATTTCTAAACCCATTCTTATTCACCTACCAGCTCTTGGCTGTTCCAGAATAGCATACTATAAACAAATGGCAGTATTTCTTTCCTTGTGTCATCATTTTTTATTGAAATAGAAGCTTACAACAGGGTTTCAATGCAGATGAAATGCAACCGTGAACCACACAATTGAATGGTGCAATAGAAAGGAAGAATATGGGGGGTAGGCAGGAGAGCCAGGGTGTGGAGGGTAAGGGAGAGGGGAGGGGAGCGACAGGAGTACAAGGGGGAGGCCGCAGGTCACTAACGAAGATAGGGTATCCAGCCTTTCGCCCTATTGATGTGTGCCGGACCTCAGGTGTTGGTCATGGCATAGTGGGCATTGACACTTTTGCCATTACAGGCAGTGTGGCGGTCCTTGTGACATGTTATCTCAGGAGGTGGAGGGAGGAAGAAGGGGGTAGGTGCCCGGGGGTTCCGTGCAATGCACGTGAGAGGATGGAGAGGGCAGGCCGAGCTCGGGGAGGCCATCGTCTATGTCACAAGGTGGGAAGGGAAGGTGTAGCGGAGTGAGTGTAGGGTAGAGGATCAGGGGAAGGGAGGTGGAAGGGAAGGAGGTGTCCTATGTACCATTATAGTGATGTGCTCAGTGTGCAGATGAACGTTATTAGGGGCCTGCGCTGAAGGGGAAAGATCCATATGTCCTCATGCCTGGCGGTGGGGGGGTGAAAAAAGGGGGGAGGCAGAGGGGTAGGAATGGAGGAGGGCATACTAAGAGGGAGAGAGAGAGGGTAGGTGAGAAGTGGTGCCAGGTGGGAAGGAGAGGTGGGAGTAGAGGGAGGATTAGGGGGATCAGTGAGGGAGGCTGGGGTGGATGTGGAAGCTGGAGACCCATCCCAGGAGGGAGGAGAGAGGGGTCTATATCACTGCGTCAGATCATAGGCTGTCCTCTGTGCCTGGTTGAAACATGAGCAGGGGAGCCAGTGTTGTTGCGGTCAGCTTTAGGGAGCATCCTGGAGGAAAGGCACCCACATCTGGATGAACACCTCGGTCTGGTCTTGCATGCCATAGATGATGCGTTCATAGGACGCTGTCTGTATCATTGCCACCATCCAGGCTTCCTGAGAAGAGGGTGTGGGTGAGCGCCACTGGCAAAGGATGCAGGGCTTGGCTGTGGGCAGCACATTGCTCAGGAGATGGAGTTGTATTCGTCATAGATCAGGGGAGCCTCAAAGATCATGTAGGCAGATAAAGGGAGGAGTAAAGGGAGCTGGAGGGGCATGGACATCCCAGGTGTACCCTACGTAGGTCCAGAAAGCTTGGATTGAGGGGCAGTCACATAGGATGTGGGCAGCTGAGCACCTCCAGCAGTTCGAGAGGGGTAGGAGGCCAGCCCTTTGTAGTTTTTGTGGGGTCCAATATCACTCATGGAGCATCTTGTACAAGCAAAATTTCAATCGGACTTCCCAGGCGCCTTTGTCCAGGGCTTCCAGAACCTCAGGCCAGTCCTCTAACGCGATGGCGATCTGAAGGTGGTCCTGCCTCTTGATGTGGAGGCTGCGGGCAAGGGGATGTGAGAAGAGGTGGTTTGTGAATATGCTGTAAAGCTCCAACATCATGCCCCAATGTCGGCCCAGGGGAGCATGTATTCTACCACTGGTAAAGATGACAGAGACCATGGACAGGGACCCAGGTAACACTGCATGTACTGCCAGGCATATGACATGATGGGTGGAGGTCATATTCCTCCCTCAGGTGGTTAAAAGGTTTTAGGTCTCCGTCCAGCAGTACCTGGTCTAGTGTATGTATGCCCGCTTCAACCCAATGCAGCCAGTGGAGGGTCAGGCCATCAATACGGAGGCTGTCATTGCCCCACAGCGACGCTCTGTTATGTAGTCAGTGATCCACTCCAAAGAGGCAGTGGGCATGGTGCCACGCTTTGGACATGGCCTGCAGCATTGGGTAAGGGTGTGAGGGTTGGGGGGCTTGGGCCCCATAGAGAATGCCGAGTCTATCGTCGCAAGTAAAAAGTGAATGTTCGGTACGAACCTATTGTGGGTGGTCCGGGCTACCTGGCAATAAGTAGGCGAGTTGAGAAAGGTGTAGGGCCAAGGAATAGTAAGCCCAGGCAACTGCAGGAGCAACATGCCGTAAGTTTGGCTGCAAGTAGTCGAGGCCGGGCGGATCCCCACACAAAGGCTCGTGTCCGGAAATCAATGAGACATAACGCACGTTACTACAAAGCTTTATTTGTGAAAGACTCTGTTTATTCCTTTCACATAAGAACTGTTTGCAGTGTTTGTACTCTGCTTGTTCCTGGAGTTTAGTCTGAATATTGTGAGCAAGGTCAATAAACAATGCCCCTTGTTATTCTGTTCTGGTCAGGCCCTAGCACCTAGACAAAACACACTAACGCAGCTGCTGCTTGAAGCTCATACTTTGATATTACGGGGAGACATGTTTAGGTGGCACACACTTGGAGAGGGACCTTTCCAGGGAGAAGAGCGACACATACCTACGATGTAGAAATACAATCTATGGTCCAAGGTATGGGGTCTGCTGACAAAGCCCAGAGATCTTCTATTATATAATAATGCTTCTCCTAACCAAGGGGAGGGAGGTTAGGCACTATAGTCCTTTCTCCATCATCTTTATATGATGACATCTCCCTTTAAGATGTATGGCCTAGCTGCAATGTTAACCATATTCATGTTATGCATTTTTCACAATAGTTAAAATAAACATTTTAAACAATATTCGTGTCTGAGTCATATCTTATTGTGGACAGGTACGAGAGTGTGAGCAAAAAGGTTTGTCTTGTTACTGCGATTCCTGAGAGATCCGGGAGTGTTGTTTTCTGGGGTGTCTAATCATTTGCTTCTCTGTGAGTGTGTAGGAGAGCACGTGAGACACTATAGCTAGTCAGTCCTGGGCTCATGGGAACTAAGGTGGTGGGTAGGCTTAGCCCCTATACACTGAGGTCCCATAATCCTGTGCATAGTTCTGTATATGTGCAGAATTCCTGCAACATCATGCCACCAACGTTTGGTCTGGTACTTAATCACGAGACCCCTGGGTAGCGTTGGTGCTTGTCCACAATACCCTCTCACCAGTTTCGGAGACGTCCGTGGTGCACGGGGTTTAGCTCCTATATTTGAGTTCTTATAGGTTTTTCAAGCTTGAATTTTAAAAGGTTTGTTTTGTTTGTTCTTGACCCAGTTTTGCGCAACCATTTTCCTTGCTTACATTGCAGTGTCTATAATGGCAGTTAACATTGCTGTGCCTAACCGCGCTACACTTATTGTTCATTTGACCCGGCATGGAGTCCCGGTTGCGGAAGTGGATTAATATTTGTCATAGAGGTGGATGCTGTTTTCCGCTTCGAGGTTTATTACTCCTGGGTTAAGTTTCCAGCTATTGATGGAAATGATAATTTCTTTCATGAATATGAACGTGGTGCGGTTCCACAGGTTTACCGTTTATATCATTTACTTGAAGTTCCGTTGTCAGCTTGGGAGCATACCATATGGTTTAATGGTGCCCTTCCTCACCCTGTTTCAGTGGTCCGTCTCGGCCCCCTATCGGTCGACGGGGCCACATGGCCAATTTTGGCAGGATTTACACCACATCATAATTATCTTGGTGCTTCACATGCAGAGCTGCACATATTACACACAAACTTGATTCATAAAGAAGTGTTATTCAGTATCTGTCTTGTAATGTACAGGTGGCTCCGGCTGGTGCCGCTCAGCCACTTGGGCACTTGGGCATGGTGGCGTGGTTAATGGTCCTATCATGATTAATTTGGTGATGGGGAAACATCCTCAAAATAAGGATGATTTTCCTTTCTGGTTGGCTGAAACATTTGAGCAACTCGAAGCTCTTTTTCCACACACTTCTCCTGTGGATAAACATAGGATCCTCACAATGAGTTTACTCAAAGGCCTTATTCCCAATCTGGCTAATTGCACCACTTGGGGGAAGGTGCATTCAGCAGTTTATTTGCTGTGTTTTGGCATCCCCTCCATGACCGTGCTTCCGATGGTTCTTAGGAAGGTTCAAGATGAACACGGGGCGGAGACCGCCCTGGAGTTGGGGATGATATTAGTCGGCGTGTTCCCTATTGTCTCAGACATGATTCTTGCTAACGTCAAGGGGGAAGCGGTTAGCTTGCAGGTGAGTCAGCGCCTAGAGGCAGTGGCTGACGTGAACTGCCAAAGATTATTGCAAACGTATATAAATCCTTGGGGCGCAATTATCTGGGAATTAGACCATTTACTCAAACGCAGAATAAGCCCCCACCTGAAAAGGAGGGGCGTCCAGTCTTTTCTAAAAAGGCTTGGAATAGAAATTAGCAGCAGCAACAACAGAAGCAAGGTTTGCGTGCTGGTTCACCGACGCCTGATACTTCTGAAAGTAGATATGATTTGCGTGACCGCTCTAAAATTAAAACACCTGAGAGGTTTCACGTTCCTGATCCTCGCTCTTCTCGTTCCTTTCAGGAATCATTGGAACCTCAATTCAGTGGAGGGGAGCAACAGGATCGCAGACAAGGCGAGACTACTCCACAACGACGTGATCCGCCATGTCAGTTTGACGTAAATGCCAAACCAGAGGGACTACTTCCTTATCGTGCCTGTTTCAGAAGAAGAAAGTTGCAGCTTTATCAACAAAATATGCCTCAGATGGTGAGAACCCTACTCCTCGATTGGAGATGGGCGGTGACACTCCTTGACAGCGTGGTGGAAGTTACCATAGTGCGGGAGGCACTACATCCTTGTCCGGAGGCAAGAGCAAACTGATACTTTCAACACGATGGAAACAGCGGATACACGAGTTGCACCCCCTGATAGGCTTTATGAGATAGTCCTCCAAATTGAAGGTGATATCAAACGCACAAGTCAACGCAGTCTTTTGGGACAACCTTACCTACTCTTATGACATTTTATTGGTGGAGGCGGATTTGCCTCCTCCTTTTGTTTTGGCTTCAACCAGGGGGGAGGACATGATACTCCCGAGTTTTTTCCGTTATGTCTCTGAGGAGGCCAAACTAGCTTACGCATCGGAATTGGCGTCGGCCCTAGCGCCGGCTGTGTATCGTAATCAGGTGGGCTGGGGTAAAGATTCACCAGCACATGAAATTCCTTTACGATCTATGCCACAGTGGCAAGCACAATATCCGACCAAACATGATACAAAAGAATGTGTAAGTAACATTTTGACCCAACTGGAATATCAGGGTGTGATTGAACCCTGTGTTTCTTCAATGAATAATCCTCTTTTTCCAATATTGAAACCGGATGGTTCATATCGCATAGTTTTGGATTACAGAAATTTAAACAGTCATGTTCGTACTTTTGTAGTACAGAACACCCACAGCTCTGCGTTAATCAATAACATAGTAAGTACAAAGTATAAAACAACTCTGGATATAGCCAATGGTTTTTATAGTTACAATTTGGCTTCTGACAGCTGTGACCTGACCGCATTTACTGTGGTCGGCAATTAGAAAAGGTTTACACGTTTGCCTATGGGCTATAAGAATAGCCCTGGGGCTTTTGCAGCGTGTGTTGTGTCTCTTTTGCACGACATAGACATACTTTCTCATACGTCGATGACATTTACTTAACAGATGACAAATTGATACCACATATTGTGCCTGCGGATCGCATCATTCTGTCTTTTGCCGACTTGGGGTGCAAATTTAATTTTGCAAAGTCACACATCGCCTATCGGGCAGTACTCTTCTTGGGTTATGAGCTCAACAATGAAGGTAGGGGGTTAGCCCCCCACTTTTTGGCGAAATGTGCTCAATTGCAACCTCCTTCCACTCTAAAGAAGTTACAATCTTTGCTTGGTTTTTTTAATTTTGGGAGGACATACATTCCTGACTATGCCAAGTGCATCAAACCGCTTTACGCGTTGATACAACCCTCTTTTCCACCTTCCAGCTGGCTTTCGGAACATACCACCATTCTTCGGTCTTTATAGTCTGATCTGCTTGCGACCAACTTCTTATTAACTCACGACAATTCTACAAATTTGGTCATAAGGATTGTGCCTGGTACAGTAGGTTTCACTTACTTGACATTCAATGAGGGAGACATGGTCCCCATTGCTTACAAATCGCACTTGTACACGTCGGCGGAGATGCTATTTTCTACCATTGAGGAAATTCTTACAGCAGTTCATATGGCGATTCTTAAAGAACGCTCTCCTACTCAAGGAAAACGCATTCTTATGGTCTCGCCAGTGCCCGCCCTGCAAGCGGTAACGAAGGCGAGCGTTCTGAATTCTAAAGCTTTACATCCTTGTGGATTCAATGGGCGAGTTCACTGACATCGGCTGATTACACTTTTATCTTTGACCCATCGTTGCAGACACAGGAGTTTTTACAATATGAACAAGTTCATCCTCCTCCGTCATCTTTGCTTCCTCTTGATTGGTACAAATGTATCATTTATACCGACGGTTCTGCTCAACCGCCCGTTGGATCTAAACATGCTTATCTTGTGGCCTGCACTATTGTAGCAGACACTATGGTTGACAGTGATTTTAAGTCTTCCTTGGTGCACACACAGGCTCCTGGGGACTGTACAGCTCAATTGGCTGAGCTACGTGCTTTTATGTTGGCTCTAGAGTTCGCTGATCCAGATGAACCCACTCTTATAGTGTACGATTTCTTTTACTATGTGCAATCCTTTAATGACAATCTGTTCTTTTGCTCTCAAAATTATTATCGAGATTCTATAGGTAGCGCAATAAAGCATAAGATGCTTTGGGTCCGAGTGGCCGAACTTAAGGAACGTTTGGCACTCACACATGTTATCCATACTCTTGGCCATCAGCGTGTGGGAGCACATGCTGTGGGAAATTCTTTGGCTGATGAGGCAGCCAAATCTGCTGTAGCCACATGTTCAGTAACTAGGTCCATGACTAGAATTGATAATGAAATTCTTGCGGCTATAGCTGCGACGAAGGATGGAACGGAGTTCCCACAAGATTTCCCTTCAAAGTACACTTATCATTTGTTACCTGAGCAAGTCCCATTTGCTATGATACCATCCATTGGGGATCAGATGATTCCCAACGAGGACCAGAGACTTCCTTTGATCATTGCCGCACATGAAGGCATCGCTTTTGCACATGCCGGAGTTTCTGCCACTATTTCCATTTTACAGCAACGGTATTGGTGGCGTGGTTTATACAAACAAACCCGTAATTATGTACTGTCTTGTTACATTTGTCAACAGATTAAACCCTCTACGGTTGCCCGTCCATCACATTCACAGCTATACATTTCTAATCAACCGTTTGGTTGTATTTATCTTAATCACTGCGGTCCATTGTCCTCTGACACTGCATATAAATATATTTTAGTTGCAGTGGATTCGTGCACTAGATTCCTTTGGGTTTGGCCACAACGTAGTGCTGATGCTCGAAATGTCATTAGGGATTTGCGTGTCTTTGTCGGGACATTTGCGTGCGGCACCTTCCATTCTGACCAAGGTCCGGCATTTACCTCTAAGGCTTACAAGGATGCGATGAAGTCAGGGGGTGTGCTGATGCAATTTTCGTCTCCATACAGCCCTGAGGGCAATTCAGTAGTGAAGAGAATGAACCGTGACTTAAAGCAATCTTTGACAGCTAGAGTCTTAGGTACTGGCAGGGGTTGGCTGACTCATTTGTATGGGGTTCAACGTGCACTAAATAATCTCCCTAGAAGATCTCTGGGTGGGCGGACCCCATACAAAATGTTCTTTGGCGTCAAAATGATTGTGCCAGACCTTGATGGTCTAGACGTTGCGGGGGCTGCCCCAACCTTTGACGTAGATAACCATTGTGCTATGTTAGAGGATCTACAAAAGACTCAAGATGCTCTAGCAAAGGATCACTTGCCTCGTCCACGGATGCAGCAGTGCTGATTCCTGTAATTGGCTGGCTTCCTAAAGTTGGTGATCTGGTCTGAGAGAAGTTGGAAAACAAAAAGAATTTTGTCCATCCTATTGTGCACCAGTCCCAGTTCTTGGATTGAAGGGTACTCGTACTGTGATTTTACCTCCACTGCTTAGTCGGAAGGAGAATCGGTTCATTTCCATTGAACATGTCAAGTTACACCATTTGGCCAATACTGAATAATATACCTAGGCTTGTTCCTCGACGGGATGTTTCTTTGCACCCGATGTCTTCCACAACAAGTCCTTTGCAAATGGAATGCGAAGTGGAGACCTCCATTGATTTGTTGCCTGTTTTATCATCATCTCCAAATGCTATGCACCATGACTATGCTTCTCCGCCATTAGAGACTACCATTACCGTTCCCGATACTATGCTCCTTTCAAAATTTAATACGGGTCAGCCCCCATTGTTTTGCCTGGGTGCTAGTGGTTATTATTTGGACAGGGATAACTTTTCTCCAAATTCTTCATCATCTTCATCGACTACCACTGAAGAGGCGCCCCCAAGTCAATTTTCTGTTTTCTTTTCATGGTCTCGAAAAACTTATCTGATTCCCCCGTGGACATTCGTATGGATGGTGCTTACGATGGTGTTCCTCTTTATGTGAGTTGGGTTTGTGACAGTTTTTTTCCCTTTAATCAATGGCAACTATTTACCTGAACGCTCTGCTGTCCATTCGGTCGATGGAATGTTGGCCCCACATATTTCGTCTCACAAAATGAAAAGGGGTCAACCCAACGTTAACATCTCAGCGTTTTCAGTCAGTGATGGCATAGTTTGGGATAAGGTTCCATACACAATTTACGGCCTGAATGAGACCATTCGGATGCTACACATCTTTTGTGTTTCCTTAGGTGATGTCATTACTCCAAGAATGCATTCTGATGACTGGGATATTAATGCAGTGCATGCACTGTTTTCAGATTTACGATATTACACTGCTTTTGAAACTGAGGATTTATATTTGAATTCTGCTAATTTTGCTGATTTTTTCTGTTTTCAACATTATGGTCATCATTTTTTACATAAATCTAATACGGTCAGAACTCAGACAAATTTTACACAATGGGAACACTGTCCTACACCATTTCAGGGTAGTTCAAAACACAGATGAAAAAGTTAGTCTATTTTTCTGGATATAATCTCTCAGACCCAAAATCTTATTATTCCCGGTTCAACACACACGAAATTCATGCTGACACATACTAAATTGGTATATTCTTCAACTTTCATAACCGATTTATGCTTACAAGGTTATGATTATTGGAAGGACATGATTGATTTGAAATCAATATGGGGTACCAAAGATTGGCAGTTGTAGGGTTCTGAATCATTGCATTGTGCGTGTTTGATACCATCACTGCTGATATTCCTGAATCAGACTGTACAACAGACTACTTGTTTTGGTCTAGCTACTGCAAAAATGTAAACTTTCCTTTGTTTCCATCGTTGGCAGCCTATGATACCTGGCAGCAATATACAAGTCATACTCTAGATTATTTGAATAATATGGTCCAGAACAGCACCCTTAACTTGTCCACTATTGATCCCTTGGGTTGGTTAATATAGCCTCTCAATGCTAATGCTTGTCAGTTGAGCTTCTCAAACGCATCTGCTGGGTTTACACTCAGTAGACCGGACCCTTGATTCCCACAACCACATTCAGTAACTACGTATTCTGTGGGTAAATTATGTCAGCAATGGTTGAAACATTCTACTTTGTCGTCTGTAAAACAACATCTCTCGCTCTTATCTAGTGACATAGATTTGGCTGACTTCCTTTTAGGTCCGAAATCACCTCACCCTAAACGGTTTGCGTATGCAGCATATAATGAATTTTGGAAATTGTCACAGGTGGAGACCGCGTTCCGCTTAAGACAAATTGATCAAGAAAGTTTGAGAAAGGTTTTAGATGTGGTCGATAACAATATTAATATTTTGTCTTTGTGTATTTACACATTGGATAATATTGCTTCATCTGTTATTGACATTGTACAGAAAGATGTATCTATGTTGTATCATGGTCAAAATCAATTGAGCTCTGTAATGCAATTTGGGTGGACTTTACAGACGTTAAAAAATGGAAAAGTCCCATGGGATTATTTGAATGCTACTGCTCTGTTTTTGCCTTTCAATCTGACAGATAAGCAAAAGCTTATGTCCATGAAGGATTCCACAAACACGTTGTTACATATTGAGAAACTAGACCAGTGGCCCTTCTCAATAGCGGAGACTGATTCTTCAGTATGGTTAATACACAAGGTTATATCTTTGCTCATTTCCCTCTTTCAGTTCACTGCATGCATGAAACATTGTCAAATAGATAAATTTGGTCCCCTTGGTAGTACTTTCCTGCGCGCATTGTGGTCCTTGCTATTCATATTTCAATGTCAACGTGATGAGAAGGAAGTTTTCCTTAAAGGGGAGGACTGTGATTCTACAGTGGGACATGCTTTAGTATGCACACAAGTTAAGCTTCACGGCGCTTGCAATGTCACAGATCCTAGTTTGGCTTGCATTCTAAAAGGAACACCAGTCCCTTCCATTATACCCATACTAACTTTGCTTTCGAACGGAAGTTATCTTATCCTGAATAACCACAACTGCTGCGGCTTGCGGGCCGGCATTCCGTATATAGTAACTGTTTCCCACTGAGTTACTTGTTGTAGCAATGTCCTTTTTCTGCCCCCACACTGGAGTGTTGATAGTTCTCTGTGTCCTTCCATTCCCACTTTGAAAACAGATTTCAATAAACAAAGCAATCTCAAAGCGCTATTGTTTCAACAAGAAGTCGCTCTCACTTCGGCTCGAAAGACCTTCGAATTGCAGGTGGCTAGAACGTCTAGTGATATTCAGTCACTGCTAAATACGAATCTCCCACTACATTTTGGGGAACTGATTCATCAAATATATAATCCGTCTGATACTGAAGGCCTTGCACATTTTTTTAAGCTTGTGGGATCTGGCCTTGTGTCTTCTTTTCAGAGGCTTTTTGGAGTAATACCGGCCTTTAGTCATTCTAGTTTTTCCAGAGCCTTTGGAGGGTTTCCACTGATCCTCTTGCTGGCGTGCGGCATGCTGGTACTCCTTCTCCTGTTACACAATGGCTGCCCTTCATGTAATTCTGCAAAGACCCGGCCAATTGTGACTGTATTGTGAACAAATGCAACAACTTTTTGGATGCTTGCCATTGGCGACACTTGGTGTAAGTTATGGACTTACCTTTCACTTTGACTATTTCACTTGCGTGCAACCTGTGTTTTATTGTTGCCGGTGCCATTTATGTTGTGCCTTGGATGTCTGCCTCTCCAATACATCATGCGCTGACATGGATTATGATCTGTTGGTGGGTCAATTGCTGGCCCATGACCAGGCCTGTTCTGGGGACAGCCATTTGATGAGTGCGGCTGCACTCGGAGTGTTGGCAGGCTGGAATACCTGTGAGGCTGCACAGCGCCTCTTGCAACGGAGTTTCATCGAATATCGCGCAAGTTGTCCGGATATGCTCCTAGAGGCATTGGATTATGAGGAGCACTTGTATTCATTCGAACTGCTCAACTGGATGGCGTCTCGCTTTGCTAAAAATGATAGGGACGACCTTTTGGAACTGCTTGCATTCCATGGTGCATATAATCTGGTGAACTTTTCGGAGTTGCCTTGATTATTTTTTTTTTTTTTACAAAAATAAAAACAAATGCTCGTATGCAGGCGTGTATTTTTTGATTATTATAATTCTGCTTTTTTACATGCGTTTTTGGCTCTGTTTATCATTGCATTCTGTTTTGCTATATGCTACAACCTGGCCAAGGGGAGGGTGTCACGTGGCCGATGGGGACAATGTCGACATTACTAAGTTAGGATGAGCCCTGCAGCCATGATGCAGCATTTTGTGCAAGTTACTACAAAGCTTTATTTTTGCAAGACTCTGTTTATGCCGTTCACATGAGAACAGTTTGCAGTGTTCATTCTCTGCTTGTTCCTGGAGTTTACTCTGAACATTGTGAGCAAGGTCAATAAACAATGCCCCTTGTTATTCTGTTCTGTCAGGCCCTAGCACCTAGACAAAACACACTAACGCAGCTGCTGCTTGAAGGTCCCATAATCCTGCGCATAATTCTGTGTATGTGCAGAATCCCCACAACATGTTGAGGGGGGGTCAGTTTGTCCGTGACTATCTAAAAGGCCCCTGTTGATCAATATGCCCTGGTACTTAAAACCGAGAGGCTTTCCAGCAGAAGGGGTATCCATGGATCTCTGCCATTGTGGTGCAGGTCGACAGCGGAAGGGCTTCACTCGTGTCCCAGTTTTCCTTGTACTCGTCATGGTCGCAAAGTTATCTATGATTTCCAGTAACGCTGGAAAGGAGCTGCCAAGATCTTGCAGGGTGAGCAGGATGTCATCAGCATAATGATATATCTTGGAAAGGCTGGCCATGATGAGGATACCAGCTATGAGCGGGGACTGGCGAATGACAGGGGCCAAAGGCTTCATTGCCAGTAGAAATAGGAGTGGAGAGAGTGGGCGGCCTTGGCATGTGCCCCTCCGAATCTAAACGGGGTCAGAGATAAACCCTCCACAGTTGACCTGGACCACTGGGCAGTCGTACAGCAGCCGTACCTTGAAGATAAGCTGATTCCCCAGTTCAAACCGTATCATGGTGGCGAAAAGGTAGCCCCACTCAATGCGGTCGAACGCCATTTCAGTATCTAGGGATAGAGCCATGGTCTCCGCCGGTAAGTTCCTGGCGGTCCAGAGAGTATGTGCCAGGGTGCGGAGGTGGTTCCTGGAGGAACGGCCCAGTACAAAGCCAACTTGTGAATTGTGAATAAGGAAGGGGAGGACCGCTTTTAAATCCAATGCCAGTATGCTCGCGAAGATCTTAATGTAGCTGTTTAGGAAAAATATTGGTCAGTATGTACCACACAGCAACGGGTCTCTTCCCGGTTTGGATAAGACAGTGATCACTGCCCTTTTGGAAAAGAATCTCAAAGAGGCTGTCCGCTCTGCCTCTTGGAAGGCCGCATGGAGAGAGTCGACCATCTCCTTCCCTGCACATCGTTAGAATTCAGCCAGGAAGCCATCCTCTCCCGGGGATTTGTGATAGGGTAGCTGAGAGATGGCCGCCGCAATCTCCTACTTACTAATGTCCCCCGCTAGAAGCTCTTGGCCCCTGCCCATTAAGCATGGGAGCTCGACTGTCTCAAGAAATGCGGTAATCCAATCGTCACCCGCCAGTGCCTCCGGTGTGTAGAGTGTGCCGTAGAAAGATGCAAACGCATTAACCATGGCCTGGGGTTGGGTGAGTATCTCCCCTGTCATTGAGCTGACAGCGGGTATGGCCATGGCAGCCTCCTTCTGCCGGAGCTGGGCCACTAGCAAGCATCCTGCCTTCTCCGCCTGCTCATAGTGCCTCCCTTTCAGTCGCTGGAGGGCATACACAGCCTTAGAGGTATAAAGGCTGTTGAGGACCATACGGACCTGCTCCAGGCGGTGATTGGGTACAGTGGGGTGGGAAGAGTAGAGATGGTTAAGGGTGGTGATTTGTGTCTCTAACTCAGCACTGCAGAGATAAGCTTGCTTATTGGCCACGGCATTGTCTCTCATTAGTTGGCCATGGAGGGTTGCCTTCGTGGCTGCCCAGAACACCTTGTGGGAGTCCACGGAGTGCTTCTTATCCATCACGTATACGGAGACATGGGCCCAGATTTGGGCATTACACTGGGGAAAGCGATATCTTTATACGTTCAGGCGCCATGGTTTATGACCCGGGGAGGTGAAGCCCACATCTATGGACAGTAGGACCGGGGAGTGGTCAGATAAGGCTGTTTCTAGTATAAGTGATTCTTAACAAGTGCCACTGCCGGGTGGGAGATGAGGAAATAGTCTAGTCTGGATTGTGCGTCATATACCTAGGACAGGAAGGTATACTCCTTGTCCGTTTGGTGGCAAAGACGCCAATGATTGACGAGGCCATGGTCGGAGGTGATATCCCCCAGCAAGGCTCTATCTGCATTGTTTCCCTTATCTAGGGGGCCTGTCCTGTCGAGAACCGCATCAGGAGCAAAGTTCCAGTCCCCTCCGATGATGTATTCGAATGCGTTGATCTTCACTAGGAGGAGGTAGGCCCGTTTAGCCCCCCTCGGTGCGTATACCGAATGCACACATAGAGACTTATCGACCACCCTTAGCTTTGCAAATGCGTATCTGCCATCTGGGTCTGACCATGCCTTCCCCACCATGACGGGCAATGATTTGCGGAGCAGTATCACTAATCCACATGTTCACTGTGGACAATTTGTGGCGTTGGAGGGTGTCGAGGTGCTGCTTGTATTACTTTGCCCACCCAGTCGCAATGCAATTTGTTGCTTCTAGATCATCCAGGTGTGTCTCCTGTAGGAGGGTCACATATGCTCTTTTGGCCTGCAGGCATGCTAGAATGTTTTCTGTTTTAATATACTGCGTGAGACCATGGACATTCTAGGAAAAGATGCGCAGGGGTTGGAGGGCGTCGGCACAAATGTAGGCATGTGGAGCCCGGGGTCTCCTGATGGTGAGAGTGATTGCATGGGGGCTAGAATGGGAGGCGAGTAGCAGTCAGGGGGAGAGAGAGAAGCCCGCTGGGGTGTGGGCGTGGCACAGGCAGCGGAGGACTGCGAACCATCAGAGGAAAGAGGAGGGGGTAGGGTAGAAAGTGAGGGAGGGGGGCAGAACAGTGATCAAAAGGAGGAAGCGGGTGGGGGACACCTGGGGAAGAATGGAGGAATGGAGAGGGATGTAGTTAGGGTGGGAGAGGAGGGGGTAGGGAAGAAAGGAATGGGTAGGGCTTAGATAGGAAGGGTACGGTGCGGATAGTTGGATAGGGGGAGCCGGGCACAGGGTAGGGCACCTGCAGGTAGAGATCAGCCAGGCGGGGAGGAGGGTCTCGTGGCTCTAGGACATGCTGGGGGGGTCAAAGGGAGGAAGGGGTGTGGGAGATGAAGGAGGGAGTTTGTGGATGGTTTGTGTGGGAGAAGCACAGCAAGGAATGCAGGGTCCAGGGCTCTAGACTGAGGGTCTAGGCTTGCAGAAGCGGCGTGCAAGGAGGACCCATTCCGGGGTCTAGCCAGGCTGAAGAGCACATTAATTTGCATATATAGATGTGCGGGATGATGGCAGGTGACCATGGTTCCAAGGCTTGGGTGGGAGGCAATCTCCTCCAGTGAAGAGCGCAATGCCAGAGTGGTGATGCCATAGGAGGGATGTGCAGTTGGGGGCAGTGCAGGAACGCAAATATATATGAGCCCCCTGGGAAACTAGGCACACAGTGCATGAGGTTCAGCGGGGAGGGGAGCAATGGGGTGGAGAACAGTGGGGGGTGGGTATGTCTGTGTGCCGCCCCTAGGTGGGAGGATGATGAATGGGTGCGAGTATTGATTAAGGAGTAGGGGGCTGCCCAGAAAGCATATTGCAATAAAATACATGTTAAGCAAACATTGGTATAGAAGAAACAGTGAGAAAACAATGAGAAAGGCATGAAACATTTATCAAGAGATCTAGAAAAAAGAGGTAGACTGCAAGAAGGCATGCCAGTACTGCCTTCAGTCATCAGCTCTCCAGATGCAGCCCTCCCTTGATTTTGGAGTCGCCGTGGCTGCTCAGTTCTCAGGGCCCGATCTCTGGGGCAGAGGCCTGCTTCAAGGCAGAACAGGATTAGTCCCTATCCTGCTCATTCGTAAGTGCAGGCACCTCCTGGAGAGCCTCGCTCCTTGGCTCCTGTCTCCCTGGGAGCTGGCCACTCTATCATGATCTCTGCCCCTGTGCCGAGAGACCCCAGAGGCTGCTGGATGTGGCAGCATGGGAGGACTGTGATAGGGCCTGCCCCTCCATGGTAGCAGGGAGGCAATGTCCATGTCCTGGGTGGAGAATAACCCTGGGCACGAACTCCGCTCCGCTGGCGGAGTTTGCAGAATTTTGCATACTCCGCGTTTCACGGAGAACGCAAAGTTCCTGCAAAACTTCCGACTCCGCAGTGGAGCAAAGTTCAGCCCCAGACCCTCTGGCCTCCCACCCCCCGCAATAAATATTTTTGTAAATAAAATTTACAATTAAAGTAAAATAAAAGCGCACTTACCTTATTGAGGCGTTGCGGGCTGTCTTCCTTCTCCTCGCCATAATCCCCTACATCAGACGTACGTCATGGTAAGACTGCGCATGCACAGTCCTACCATGACATACAGGATCACGGCAAGGAGGAGGAAGGCAGCCTGGAATGCCACCGTAAGGTAAGTGCGCCTTTATTTGACTTTAATTGTAAATTTTATTTAAAAAATATTTATTGCAGGAGGTAGGAGGCGCGGAGTGGAGTTTTTGGCCAACTCCGTAGAGCTCTACGTAGAGCAACTCTGCCTGCTCTGCCCGGGGTTAGTGGAGAGGTCAGCAAGGAAGCGGCGTAGGTCCTCCGGATCAAAGAATTCCTTTGAGTCTCTGTCTTTGGTAACCCTAAAGCGAGCCGGTTCGAGGAGTCCATATCTGATGTCCAGCTGCCGAAGTGTGGGCAGAAGTATAGGAAAGCTTTACGACTCTCGTTTGTCTCCTGGGAGAAGTCTGCTGCCATCCGCACCTCGTGCCCCTTGTAGATGTACGTTTGTGATGTAAGAAACAGGCAATGAGGGGCCATGGATGTGTGGGTGCTCCCCGATTTGGCTTACCTAAGCGATGGACTTGCTTTATTTCCAAGGGAGGGTCGAAGGTTAGGCCAGTGAGTGTGTCTTTAAGGAAGATTTTGGCATCTTACCCCTCTGTGAACTCCAGAAATCCCAAAAAACTTGCATTGTCCCACCGGCTCCAGTCCTCCAAATGTATTACCTTGCTGAGGAGGAATAAGAGTTCCTGGTCTCGCTCCAGTATGGTGTGGATTTGGTCCTCCAGCACAGAAACTCATTGGGCTAGACCGTCCACCCTGTCCGAGCTGATGGATTTGGATTTGAACGTCAATGCAGAATTGTTCAGTTCTATGCCCTCTAGACATCGGCCCACAGCGGTGATCTCCTGTAGGATGCGCTCCATGGTGAAGTCCGGGGTGCTAGCAGCAGTGGATCGAGGCGGGTCTGGTGCAGAGGGAGCCGTGCTCAGGGGGGGCGGACGTAGAGCGAGGCAAGTTGAGAGCCTCGGAAAAGAGCAGCTGTCAGGCAGGTTTGCCCGTGGTCTTGCCAGAAGACATCCCCTGATTGTGCACTGCAGTTGGTGGGCTCTCCGTGATGGGTCAGGTGGGGTTGGTGATGGCAGGGGCCCTGGGATAGCTCGCAGGTGGTGAAGCGTCATTTGTACAAGGACCCCAAGGATTTGATGGTGACCTTCTGCGGGCTGTGCTGGGAGTCGGCTGGTGACCCGTCACCAGTGATGCAGATTCCATGGTAGGAGGGCAGGCAAACAACAAACCTCAGTCTAGGACCGGGTCCAACAGTTCATGGACTCTACTATCCCTCGCCTCTGTGTGCCAAAAACCTCCAGGCAGCCACTCTTCTCGAGGCCACGTCCTATGTCATGCAGGGGGATGCTACTCACAAGATGTGGAAGGTGCAGTGTCTCTAGTTGCCTCCAGCGGGGACTCCTGTGACAGGGGGATGTAGTGTCTTCACACGGTCTGCAGCGGAGGGGCCGTTATGGCTGCAGATGACTGCCCTGGGTGGCTCACCATCGGGTGGTGTTGGCAATGTCGTGGGGTAGCAGGATCTCCAACCTCTGGATCTGGGCAGAGGAAGTAGATAGGCTGGGATGGGGGCACAGTAACAGTGTCCGCCACACCCCGGGGATACTTACTACCAGCCCGGCCATGTGGTTTTCAAGGGCATCATAGATTTTGCTGGCAGACGCACGGCTTGTGGTGAGGTCCAGTTGGCAGGGGAGCAGTCCCTTGAGCAGGTATGCTGGCCATGGGGAGCGTCCACTGCTGGGCTCAGGTGAGGTACGTACTGGGAGGGGGCATAAAATGTGTGGTACACTGCCTGGGGGCAGATGTCAGGTCCCTGCAAACCACCCGCTCAGGGCGCCCCCAACGCTGCCTGCATCATCATCAGGTCCGGAGAGTCACATCCGGTGTGTCCAGGCCCTTTTGCTGTGCCCCATGGGCAATGTGCCTGGCAGACACGGTGGGGATGTAGTGTTAGTGAAGGCCACTACCACTCTGTAGGTGGGAGCTGTTGCCGTCCTGAAATGCGGCGGGGCAGCCTGGTGATGATCAGCCCCGGTCGGCCCCTATGGGTGCTGTGGGCCATGGCCCCTATGCAGAAGTTATGGCAGATGCGGTGGGTGGTGCAGCTGTGAATCAGGCCCCCACCACTTCCAGAGGAGAAGCATTTGCCTTCGGTGTTGAGTACCAGCAAGGCAGCATGCTGATGATCAGCCTGGCAGGGCTTCTCTTGAAGCTGTCATTCGAGGCTCTACCCCATGACGTAGGCCTTGTTCGCCCCGAGCCATGTGGAACCAGGAGAGGAGGTCCACAGGCTCAGCGCCGATGTCTGTCACCACTGCAGTACCGGTGGCGGTAGTCGCAGTCGGCAGTAGGGGCAGGGGGAACCAGTTGGAGGAGTCCCCGATTGATTGGAGATCCACAACGGCCTTCCAGGGCCCGTCCTCGCATGGAGCTCCTGGATAAAGCGTCCATCTCCGTTTGTGGCCAGACCATGCCCGCCAGTATTTCTTTCTAAGAAAGGTGGTGACCCAACACATGTATGAGGAGAATATTTGATCATTTATTGAAATGTGTGTAGGAGAGTAGGATCTGCTTCTTATGGTTACTCCCACTTTTTGCTGATGTTTCACTGTTTTTCGACTTTAGTCTGGCTGGGGCCCTGCTATCCAGGACCCCAGCCTAGCTGCTTCTCTCTAAATTGATTTCCTGTACCTTAGGTACACCACAGATTGGATTCTGAAGTGCCCTTATGAGTCCCTAGTATATGGTATACTATGTACCCAGGGCATAGGTACCCCAGAGGCCTACCAGGGGCTGAAGCATGTATTATTCCACCCCTGGGCAGCCTTCCAAAATGACACCACAGGACTGCTACAGCAGCCTGAGTGAGGTGGTGCATGCACCCCTTACTGAGATATAGGTTCACTATATCTCACCCTATCACTGCACATATAAACCAGTCACCCCTATGGCAGGCCTTATCAATACTGAAGGCAGGGTGCTTGGTTTTATGTGAGAGAGTGCCCATGCATGAGCAGAGCCCCTCTGCAGCCTCCGGAATCTATTCTCCGGGGTTGTCTGTGATGCAGCCTGACCATATACTCTTAAGTGCATTATAACCTAGCAGTAAATGCTAACTTTGGGATGGCTGCACGGAAACATGTTGTGTTTGGTGTCAAACACCTTGGAATCATACCCATTCTAGAGGGAGAGACATGACAGCACCGGTATACCCGGTACCAGCTAACAGAGCCCTGGCATCACAAAATGGATGCTGCAGCCACAGACACGAGTCTTTCCTCCTGCTGCTGACCGAAACTCCGGCAGGGGAGGCCTGGACAATAGGTTTCCTGTCACAGGGAGGTGTTACCACCTCCCAGACAGGCTTTAGTGTATTGGGGCTGGGTGGGTGCACTCTCAGAGTGCTTTGAAGTCCTGCACTGGGGGCACATTTGGTGTCCCTGTGCATAGCCCAGTTCAAACCGGTTGCAGGGGCTACCAGCCCCTGCTCTGGTGCGAAACTGGACAAAGGAAATGGGTGTAGCCACCCCTCTTTCCAAACCCTCCCATAGGTGGGTCCCCAGAGTATGTCAACCCCTTCCTTGGGTATAAGATAGGAACCCCTGGCAGCAGGACTTTAGATATCCCTGGACGTAACTCTGAAACTGAATCCTGGACCTTCGGCGATCTGTTCAATGCCAGATGACTCAAGAATCTCCCTTGGAGTAAAGGAGTTACTCCCCTGCTTGGCAGGCACCAAAGATGCATCTGTCCGGTCTGCATCTCCGAAGCTCCCGCCAGACGCTGACAACTCTGCAACCCAGGAGGTGGGTTTCCAGACTTCCCAGAGGCTGACCCGAGTTCCCAGCAAAGCTGAGACCCGTAGCCCTCATGGGTATTGTGAAACCGGAACCCCATGTCACTGTGCACATTTGCAAGTGCATATGCTTCTTGTCAATCCTAGAGGCTGTGCTTTGGGTTTCTTGTAGCCCTGACCCCGAGCAGTGAATCCACTGAAGATTGCTGGCCTACCCACTCCGAGTGACCCGTGAGCCGCCATTTTGTGATTCCTCTTGAGGTCCCTTCACAATCCCTTGTCTGTCGACTTGTGGGTCCCTCAGAAGGGCAACTCTACTTTCAATGAGCCTCCCTCGTTGCTCCAGGCCTGCCCTGACTCTCCCTTGCTTGGGGAGTCCCTCGGACCTCGCTGGTCCACAGCGAAGCGTTTGTTCTCTTCCTGTGTGGGTTGCTGTTGCCAAGGCTTGTTGTATCCAATCCGGACACCGACACTGCAGAAAGTGATTTTCTTCATGGGACAGCTCGAATCCAGCTCCTGGTTGTCGTCAACACCTCCTGGTCCTCATGGCTGCAGAGACAATCTTCACCTCTTCGAACTTGAAGCCTCCGACATCGGTGGACATTCGACTATCATGCCCCTGGTCACTGGCTAGAGACCCAGACTCTGTCCCTTCTGCTTTCAGGTTCTTCACATCTTCGATCCAGGCTTGGATCTCTTCGGACACTTCCCATCTTCCCGGCAGCAGCACTTTTCAGCAAGCGGCCATTGAAAACGACGGCGCGACCCGACACCATTTGACACCTATGCACCCGGCTTCCCTGTGTGAGGTAACACGAGTACTCCGGTGCTCCCTGGGTGTTGGCCCTAGAACCCTCTAAGTCCAAACGGGTTTGTTCCTAGTCCACTCCGAAGTGTCCCTAAACTGTAAAACTCTAATTGCGACTTTCCCCATAGAAGCTAACAGGGCTCGCGGCTGTGTTCAAACACTGCACACGTCCCCCGTGGGTCCCCTGTGTCACTACCTTGGGTGGTTCCTTGGGGTCCCAGCGATTCTACAGGCTCTAGGCCTTGTGTCTAGTCAAGTCGTGGTTCTTATACCACTTTCTTAATATATGGTTTGGTTCGCCCCTAGGGCCTATCGTATACTGTGCTAATTACTGTGATATTTGAAGTGTAACATATATGCTTTGACCTCTAGCCTCATAAAGAGACTAGTAGGGTGTGTTTAGAAATAACTACATATATTGTATATATATACCTGGTGTGGTCTCCTTTCATTCAGCCATTCAAGAGATTATAGACTGGTAAAACAAACAGCTTTACACTCCTTCAAGACTTAGCCTGAAGGCTGCTCTCCATAGCTACCACTAGGATAGCTTTTAATAAAGGTTGTCTTTAACCTATCATCAATAAGGGGTTGTTTGGACTGGTGCAAGGTGCCCACTATAACTAGTGGACCGCATATACCAGGCCAACTTCTCACATTGGTGTGCAGCGGTTGGATTCAAGCTTGCCTTTGTTTTACCAGATAATCTCAAGTGAGTGACTAACTGAAAACTACTAAAGGTACCTGAGGTACATATAATTCAAGCTTAAAATTACAGTAAGTTCTACTGAACTTAGAGTTGTGTGTTAAGGGCTTAGCACACCCTTTCTACAACTCAAGAGAGTTTAGTAGGCAACACTAGAGTAGGTAGTGCATACACCACAACTCACTAGTGATGTCTTCAAGGCCAGGAACCAGTGGGTCCCTGCCAGAAGCCAATGGGCTTCTACCATCCAAGTATGACAACCTCCCATTCTTGGAATTGAGAGCATTGTGTAGTACTAAGAAATTGAAGACAGGAAAAAGTGCAAACACCCAACGCCTCATAGAGGTACTGCTGTTGGATGATCTCAGAAAGACTTCAGGGTCTGATGGGGTAGGCAGAGATGGTGGGGAAGCAGATGAGGAAAGGCCAAGGGGTGAAGATACCCATGACCTGACCTCTGAAGCTGACCAGGAAGATGATCTTAACCTGGGAGATCCAGCTCCCCCTGCAGATGAGGAGGATGGCCACAATGGCCCCCTCTTTATCCCACCAGGGAGAGTTGAGAGTGTGCCTAGAAGGTCAAGATCTCCTTCTCAGGAGTCTAACCATTCTGACACCTCAATAGGGACCTCTGTTTCCTCTCATAGGAGGGAATCCTCTCATGAAAGGAAAGAGAGACTGCTCAAGTATGAAGAAGCTCAGCTTAGAATCAGAAGAGAGCAGTTGGCTTTAGATAGGGAGTCCCTAGAGCTTCAGAAAACTAGAAGAAAGTTGGGACTAGAGTCCCATGGTGGAAGCAACTTCCCTAGTGTTAGGGAAAGGTCTCATGACCATAGAAACCTAAGCAAGATTGTCCCTCCCTACCAGAGTGGGGATGACATCCACAAATGGGTTACTGCACTGGAAAGGGCCTGTAAAGTTCAGAGGGTCCCCCAGGAGCAGTGGGCAGCAATCTTGTGGCTCTTCTTTGCAGGCAAAGGTAGAGACAAGCTCCTCACTGTAAGAAAAGAGGATGCTGATGATTACCAAGTCTTGAAAAGTGCACTGATTGAGGGGTTTGGCCTAACCACTGAACAGTATAGGATAAAGTTCAGAGATACACAAAAGGCACAGAATCAAGACTGGGTGGACTTTGTAGATTGTGCTACTAAGGCTCTGGAGGGCTGGTTACTTGGCAGTAAGGTGTGTGATTTCAAAGGATTGTACAACTTAATTATGAGGGAGCAGATCCTTAATAATTGTCAAAATCAGCTGTTGCATCAGTAGCTGGTGGCCTCTGATCTGACCTCTCCACAAGAATTGGGAAAGAAGGCAGACAAATGGGTCAGAACCAGGGTGAGGCAGAAGGTTCGGAACCAAGGTGGTGACCCAAAGAAGCAAGATTCTAATAACTCCGACAAGGGTGGTGAAAAGGGTAAAGACCAGAAGTCTTCTCAAGGTCCCTAAAAATCTTCATCTGGGGGGGGAGTCCCAATCTAGCAAAAGTAAAGGCCAAAAGAAACCATGGTGTAAAATCTGCAAGCAGAAAACCCATTGGACAAGTGACTGTAAAAACAAAGTCCAAAGACTCAACTCCAGCCACCATTGCCCCTAAGGCAACTGTTCCCCCTAGTGCAGCTACAATTGGTGGTACTCAGAATAAGGGTGTAGTAGGGTTAACCCTGGGTTCTGAGATGGGCTCTGGCCTAGTCAGAGTTCCAGCTCAGGCTGTCCTGGTCTGTGATGGAGGCATAGACATGTCCTCCTTTGTGAGTCACAATAACTTGGGCAAATACAGACAGCAGCCTTTGATAAATGGAAAAGAGGCTTTGGCATTCAGGGACACAGGAGCAAGTGTCACAATGGTGACAAAAGATCTTGTGGCTCCTGGGCAGATTATGCTTGGTGAGATGTACCAAGTAACCAATGCTAGCAATGTCAGGACAGACCATTCCTTGGCAGTTGTTAATTTCTCCTGGGGAGGGGTAACTGGCCTCAAGAAAGTTGTGGTAAGTGCAGACCTCCCTGTTGAATGCTTGCTTGGCAATGATCTAGAAACTTCAGCTTGGGCAGAAGTGGAGCTCAGGACACATGCAGAAATGCTAGGGATCCCTGCACATGTATTTGCTGTGACCAGGTCACAGGCCAAAAAGTCTAACACTGAACAGGCCCTGGATCCTGGAAGAATGGACCAGGTGCCTCCCAAGAGGAGGAGCAGTAGGGTTAAGGCAGTACCTTCCCCCCTGACTCAGAATACAGATCAGCCTCCTGAGGGAGATGATCTTAATCCTGAGGAAGGAACTGTCCCAGAGGAGCTTGAACCTGATCAGGTTGAGTTCTTGGGGACAGGGGGCCCTTCCAGGGCAGATCTGAGCCAGGAGCAGCAAAGCTGCCCCTCTCTTGAAACCCTCAGAAAGCAAGCTGCTGATGAGGCTGCTGGGAATGCTAGTGGCACCAATAAGATATATTGGGATGATGGACTCCTATATTCAGAGAGTAGAGACCCCAAGCCTGGTGCTTCCAGGAGGTTGGTAATACCTCTGAAATTTAGGGGCTTCCTATTGACACTAGCCCATGATATTCCTCTAGCAGGTCACCTGGGCCAAAACAAGACTTGGGACAGAATTGTTCCTCACTTTCATTGGCCCCACATGTCTGAAGACACCAAGGAGTTTTGTCGCTCCTGTGTCACCTGCCAAGCCAGTAGGAAGGCAGGTGGAACCACAAAGGCCCCCCTGATACCACTACCTGTGGTGGGGGTTCCCTTTGAGAGGGTGGGGATTGATATAGTTGGTCCCATGGATCCTCAGACAGCCTCTGGGCACAGATTTATCCTGGTGGTGGTGGACCATGCCACTAGGTACGCAGAAGCAATTCCACTTAGGACCACCACAGCACCGGTGGTGGCAAGGGCCCTCTTGGGAGTATTCTCAAGGGTGGGTTTTCCTAAGGAGGTAGTATCAGACAGGGGTGCAAACTTCATGTCTAGTTACTTGACTGCAATGTGGAAGGAGTGTGGAGTGAATTATAAATTCACCACACCCTATCACCTACAATGCAATGGTTTAGTGAAAGGTTCAACAAAACCTTAAAGGTCTCCCAGAAAAGCTTAGGTGCAGATGGGACATCCTTTTGCACTGCCTTTTATTTGCCTACAGGGAGGTGCCTCAAAAGGGGGTTGGTTACAGCCCTTTTGAACTTTTGTTTGGCCATCCTGTCAGGGGTCCTGTGTGTCTGGTGAAGGAGGGATGGGAGTTGCCTCTCAAACCCCCTAAACAGGACATAGTGGACTATGTACTTGTTCTCCGCTCCAGGATGGCAGAGTATATGAAAAAGGCAACTAAAATCCTTGAGGCTAGCCAGGAATTGCAAAAGGCCTGGCATGACCAAAAGGCTGTGCTGACTGTTTACCAGCCAGGGCAGAAAGTGTGGGTGTTGGAGCCAGTGGCCCCAGCAGCCCTCCAAGATAAGTGGAGTGGCCCCCATACAATTGTTGAACAGAAGGGAGAGGCTACCTACCTGGTAGACCTTGGAACTCCCAGGAGTCCCCATACGGTACTTCAAGTCAACAGACTGAAACCATATGTTGACAGGGCAGACATGGGCTTGCTCATGGCTACTGATGAGGGACAGATGGAAGAGAGTGATCCACTCCCTGACCTGCTCTCTCAGAACCCTGATGATGGATCAGTAGATGGTGTAGCCTTGGCAGGCAGCCTCACTGTCCAGCAACAAACTGACTGCAGAAAAGTTCTCAGCTAGTTCAGGCATATGTTCTCCCTGACACCTAGTCAGACTACCTGGTGCACTCATGAAGTAGACACTGGGGACAGTCTGCCTGTCAAGAATAAAATCTACTGGCAGCCTGATCATGTCAGGGATTGTATATCGACAGAGGTCCAAAAGATGTTGGATTTGGGAGTCATTGAACCCTCAGATAGCCCTTGGGCTAGTCCAGTAGTCCTTGTGCCTAAACCTCACACCAAAGATGGCAAGAGAGAAATGAGGTTTTGTGTGGACTACAGGGGTCTCAATGCAGTCACTAGGACTGATGCCCATCCCATCCCAAGGGCAGATGAGCTCATAGATACTTTGGCCTCAGCCACGTTTCTGAGCACATTTGACTTGACAGCTGGCTACTGGCAGATCAGACTAGCTGATGATGCAAAGCCAAAGACAGCATTTTCTACCCCTAGTGGGCATTATCAATTTGTGGTAATGCCCTTTGGTTTGAAAAATGCACCTGCCACTTTCCAAAGGTTGGTGAATACAGTCCTTATAGGCCTGGAAAACTATAGTGCAGCATATCTAGATGATATTGCTGTCTTTAGCTCCACCTGGGAGGATCACCTGGTCCACCTAAGGAATGTTTTGGAGGCCCTGCAAAAAGCAGGCCTAACTATCAAGGCCACTAAGTGCCAGATAGGGCAGAGTCAGGTTGTGTACCTGGGCCACATTGTAGGTGGAGGCCAGGTTCAACCATTGCAGAGCAAAATCCAGACCATAATGGACTGGGTTGCTCCCACTACCCAGACTCAGGTGAGAGCCTTCTTGGGCCTGACTGGGTACTACAGAAGATTTGTAAAAGGTTATGGATCCATAGTGACCCCATTGAATGACCTTACCTCTAAGAAAATGCCCAAAAAGGTTCAGTGGACAGTTAGCTGTCAAAAGGCATTTGATGACCTGAAGCAGGCCATGCGCACTGCTCCCATTCTGCAGAGTCCTGATTACTCCAAAAATTTCATTGTACAAACAGATGCATCTGAGTTGGGGGTAGGGGCTGTACTGTCACAGTTGAATGATGAAGGTCAGGATCAGCCATTAGCTTTTATAAGCAGAAGGCTGACCCCCAGAGAGAAACGTTGGTCAGCCATAGAGAGGGCGGCCTTTGCTGTGGTTTGGGCTCTGAAGAAGTTGAGGCCATACTTGTTTGGCACTCACTTCCTTGTTCAGACAGACCATAAGCCCCTCTTTTGGCTAAAACAGATGAAGGGTGAAAACCCCAAACTTTTGAGGTGGTTCATTTCCCTGCAGGGGATGGACTATACAGTGGAACATAGACCTGGGAGTAGCCATGCCAATGCAGATGGACTCTCCAGATATTTCAACTTAGAACATGAAGACTCAACTGGTCAAGGTTAGTTTAATGTCCCTGCGTTTGGGGGCGGTTGTGTAGGAGAGTAGGATCTGCTTCTTATGGTTACCCCCACTTTTTGCTGATGTTTCACTGTTTTTCGACTTTAGTCTGGCTGGGGCCCTGTTATCCAGGACCCCAGCCTAGCTGCTTCCTCTCTAAATTGATTCCCTGTACCTTAGGTACACCACAGATTGGATTCTGGGGTGCCCTTATGAGTCCCTAGTATATGGTGTACTATGTACCCAGGGCATAGGTACCCCAGAGGCCTACCAGGGGCTGAAGCATGTATATGCCACCCCTGGGCAGCCTTCCAAAATGACACCACAGGACTGCTACAGCAGCCTGAGTGAGGAGGTGCATGCACCCCTTACTGAGATATAGGTTCACTATATCTCACCCTGTCACTGCACATATAAACCTATCAGTCACCTCTATGGCAGGCCTTATAAATCCTGAAGGCAGGGTGCTTGGTTTTATGTGAGAGGGTGCACATGCATGAGCAGAGCCCCTCTGCAGCCTTCGGAATCTATTCTCCGGGGTTGTCTGTGATGCAGCCTGACCATATACTCTTAAGTGCATTATAACCTAGCGGTAAATGCTAACTTTGGGATGGCTGCACGGAAACATGTTGTGTTTGGTGTCAAACACCTTGGAATTATACCCCCACACCAGTGGTGTGGGAGTATGATCCCACCCTTCTAGAGGGAGAGACATGACAGCACCGGTATACCCGGTTCCAGCTAACAGAGCCCTGGCATCACAAAATGGATGCTGCAGCCACAGACACGAGTCTGGCCTCCTGCTGCTGACCGAAACTCTGGCAGGGGAGGCCTGGACAATAGGTTTCCTGTCACAGGGAGGTGTTACCACCTCCCAGACAGGCTTTAGTGTATTGGGGCTGGGTGGGTGCACTCTCAGAGTGCTTTGAAGTCCTGCACTGGGGGCACATTTGTGACCCTGTGCATAGCGCGGTTCAAACCGGTTGCAGGTGCTACCAGCCCCGGCTCTGGCATGAAACTGGACAAAGGAAATGGGTGTAGCCACCTCTCTTTCCAAACCCTCCCATAGGTGGGTCCCCAGAGTATGTCCAACCCCTTCCTTGGGTATAAGATAGGAACCCCTGGCAACAGGACTTTAGATATCCCTGGACGAAACTCTGAAACTGAATCCTGGACCTTCGACAATCTGTTCAATGCCAGATGACTCAAGAATCTCCCTTGGAGTAAAGGAGTTACTCCCCTGCTTGGCAGGCACCAAAGATGCACCTGTCTGGTCTGCATCTCCGAAGCTCCCGCCGGACGCCGACAACTCTGCAACCCAGTGTGAGAAGTTGGCCTGGTATATGCTGTCCACTAATTATAGTGGGCACCTTGCACCAGTCCAAACAACCCCTTATTGGAGATAGGTTAAAGACAACCTTATTGAAAGCTATCCTAGTGGTAGCTATGGAGAGCAGCCTTCAGGCTACGTCTTGAAGGAATGTAAAGCAGCTTGTTTTACCAGTCTATAATCTCTTGAGTGACCAAATGAAAGAGCACCACACCAGGTATATATTCAAAATATATGTATTTATTGCTAAACACACCCCTCTAGTCTCTTTATGAGGCTAGAGTTCGAAGTACATAAGTTAGAAGTTATTTAAACACAGTAATAGCACAAATACACGTTTGGGCCATAGGGGCGTACCAAACCATATACCAATAAAGTGGTATAAGAACCACGACTGAACTAGACACTAGGCCTAGAGCCTCTAGAAGTGCTTGGACCACAAGGAACC
This sequence comes from Calotriton arnoldi, assembly GCA_963921515.1. NCBI lineage: Eukaryota > Metazoa > Chordata > Amphibia > Caudata > Salamandridae > Calotriton > Calotriton arnoldi. Next base: position 953,020 of record CAWUFW010005253.1, read on the forward strand.
ACCCAAGGTAGTGACACAGGGGACCCACGGGGGACGCGTGCAGTGTAAATACACAACCGCGATACGCCGTTGACTTCTATGGAGAAAGTTGTGATCGGGAAATTAAAGAAAAGGGACACTTAAAGGAGGACTTGGAGCAAACCCTTTGAGATCTAGTACTTTGAAGAGTCTCTACCCATGGGAGCACCGGAGTACTCGTGTTACCTCACCCAGGGAAGCCGGGTGCATAGGTATCTTTCGGGTCGGGTTTCGTCGTCGATTTGAATGGCGATCTGCTGCAAAGTGCTGCTGGCGACCAAGTGGAAAGTGTCCGGATGGATCCAAGAGTGGATCGGAGATCTGAAGAACCTGAAAGCAGAGGGGACAGAGTCTGGGTCACTAGCCAGTGACCAGGAAGGCGATGGACAGATGCCCACCGATGTCGAGTGCTTCAGGTGCGTTGACAGTCATCTTGACTCTTCAGCCACGAGGTCCAGGAGGTGTTGTCGGCAACCAGCAGCAGGATTCAGGCTGCTACACAATGTTTGTCGAGTGCTGAGGTGTCGGCGACCGGATTGGACCCAACAAGCCTTGGCAACGGCAAGTCTCGATGCAGAGGAAGATCGTCGATGGTGCAGACCAGCAAGGTCTGGAGAACTCACCCAGTGAGGGTAAGTGAGGGCAGGCCTGGAGCAACCAGGATGCCAAGTAAGGAAAAGATTGGCCTTCGTTAAGGGCTACTAGCCAACGGGCTAGCAACCGCGAAGGAGCCTCGAGACGTCGCACGTGGATCTAGCTCACAGGACACTCGTGGAGTAGAGGCCAGTGATCTTCGGTGCAGTTGGTGCTGGAGGCTAGGGCTACTCGGAGACCAAAGCATGACTTCGTGGGAGACCCAGAAGAGGATACACTTGCAAATGTGCTCGGTGTCCAGGGGTCATGGTCTCAAGTCACCCACGATAGCTACGGGCCTCAGCTTTGCTGGGGACTCAGGGTCGCCTCGGGGAAGTCTGAGAATCTACCTCTGGTGATGCGATGACTTCGGCGTCCGACGGGAGCTTCAGAAATGCGAACCGGACAGATGCTTCTTTGGTGCCTGCCAAGCAGGGGAGTCACTCCTTGACCCCAAGGGAGATTCTTCTGTCCTCTAATCGTGAGTAGAGCGTCGAAGGTCCAGGATTCTGTTTCAGAGTTTCGTCCAGGGATAATCTAAAGTCCTATGGACTGGGTTCCTATACTTATACTAAGTTTAGGGGTTGGACTACTCTGTGGCCCCACCTATGGGTGGGTCAGGGCAGAGGGGTGGCTACACCCTTTCCCTTTGTCCAGTTCATGCCAAAGCAGGGGCTGCAAGCCCCTGATCCGGTTTGAACTGGGGTATGCACAGGGACACCAAGTGTGCCCCCAGTGCAGGACTTCAAAGCACCCGAAAGTGCTCCCGCCCAGCCCCAATACACATTATCCTGTCTGGGGAGGTGGTCACACCTCCCTGGGACAGGAAACCTATTGTACAGGCCTCCCCTGCCGGAGTTTCGTCCAGCAGCAGGAGGCCAGACTTGTGTCTGTGGCAGAAGCATCCATTTTGTGATGCCAGGCTTTAGAAAGAAGTTACCGGCCAGGCCAGGGTTAACATGTCTCTCCCTCTAGAAGGGTGGAATGCTACCCCCGCCGCCAGAATTGGTGGGGGGTAGTATTCCAAGATGTTTGACACCAAACACAACATGTTTAGGTGCAGCCATTCCAAAGTTAGCATTTAACGCAAGGTTATAATGCGCTTAAGAGTATATGGTCAGGCTGCACTACAAACAGCATCAGAGAAGGGTCTCCGAACGCTGCAGAGGGGCCCTGCTCATGCAGGGGCACCCTCTCACATAGGAACCATGCACTCTGCCTTCAGGATTGATAAGGCCTGCCATAGGAGTGACTTATAGGTTTATATGTGTGTATGTATGTAGTGATATAGGTAACCTATATCACAGTAAGGGGTGCATGCACCACCTTACCCAGGCTGCAGTAGCAGACCTGTGGTGTCAGTTTGGATGGCCTTCCAGGGGTGGCACAATACATGCTGCAGCCCCTGGTAGGCCTCTGAGGTACCCATGCCCTTGGTACATAGTATACCATATACTAGGGACTTATAAGGGCACTCCAGATTCCAATCAGAGACGTGCCTAAGGCACATGGAAACCTTTTTACAGAGAAAGTAGATAGACTGGGGCCCTGAATAGCAGGATCCCAGTCCAACTAAGTCATAAACCAGCAAAACACCATAAAAAAGTGGGGGCAACCATATAGTCAGATTCCACCTTCCTACATAACCCCCCAAACGAAAGGAGATAAGGCTAACCTTGGCCAGTTGAGCCTTTATTGACTAAGTGGCCATATAAGGAAGCACCTGCACTAGCATGGTTGCCCCCTGTCTTATGGTCCACTAAGCAATCCCTCACCCTAAGGGTATGAGAGGGTCTCCACCATGGGGAATCACTACCTGTGGTGTGCTTAGGTAAAGTACAAGGCTGGTGAGGTGTCTGAGTAGGGAAGTGAGGCCCTAGGAATGTTGGTCTCAGCTTCCTCAGATCACTGGTCACCATGTATGCCTGTCTTTCCATGACTGAGTTGCACTTTGCTCTAAGGGTCAACCTTTGGCTGCCTACAGCTGGGGGTTGGGTCCCTTTGGATGGACTACTGGAGGGACATGGCAGGTTTGGAACCTTCTGGTCCCAGGTTTGCCCTTGCCTATCAGAGTCCTTCTGGGGGAGGTCCCTACATAAAGGTATGGGGGATCCCTCAGTGTGTAGAGGAATTTTCACCTGGCTAGGGCTACTAGACTGGGTGCCCCTAATCTGCTGATGGGGGTTCCTCTGGACAGGGGGCCCTGGGGGTCCACTGACCTCCCTGACTTCTGCAGCCCTGGGCTGGCTGAGGCAGGGTAGAGAGGGGCAGGTTACCTGCTCCAGACTGGGTACCACCTTGGAAGGGTCCTCGGCCATCAGGGGTGTGGCCAGGACAGGCCTGACTACCTCTGGGGCAGTTCCTTCACTAGGGGTAGGGTCAGTTCCCTGAGGAGGCTGACCCTTACCTACTGTCTGGAGGGAAGGAGACTTTTCTTCAACCCTTGTGCTCTCTTTTGGGGAGAGTGGGCCATTCTTTCAGGCTCCATCTCTCCAAATTCTTGGGCTGGGGCTGTGGCCATTACAGCCCCACTAACCTTTACAGGGACGCCCAACATCCTAAGGTGGGTTTGGTGTTCAACTTCAGCCCAGGCTGAAATCTCCAGATCATTGCCCATCAGGCAATCTACAGGTAAGGTGGGGGACACTGCCACTCTTTTGGGCCTGTGACCCCCTCCCAGCTGAGATTGACTATGGCCATGGGGTGATCTGCTCTGACACCATCAATGTTGGTCACCTGGTATTTAAACTCAGGTAAAAGCTGGTGAGGGGGGACTAGTTTCCCTGCCACCATGGTGACACTAGTCCCTGTATCCCTAAATGCCACAGCTTTCTGACCATTAATCATTGGCTCCAGTCTGTACCTGCCCATTGCTGTGGGACCCATGGTAAAGGTGGCAAATCCTACACCACCATCAGAGTCAGAGGAGTCTGTTGAGGGGTCCCTGTCTGAACCAGGGCCCACCTCTGTTCCTGTTGCAAAAGCACCTAACTTTTGGGTGCACTACTCCCAACTGGAGGATTACTACTGGTAGTACCAGGAGGGGGTAGTAGTTGCTGGGGGAACATTTTCTTTATTGCCAATCCTGGGGCAACTGGGATCAGATTTCCAGTGCCCAGGCTTTTTACAGACATGGCAATATGGTTTCTTTTCAGGAGAGGAAGGAGTTTGGGACCCACCCCCAGAAGAGGAATTTTGGGGCCCTGTAGTGGACTTATCCTTAGATTTATCCCCACCTTTCTCTTGGGACTTAGTAGAATCTTTCTTCTGGTCACCACCCTGATTTCTAGTTTTTACTCTGGTTCTGACCCATTTGTCTGCCTTCTTTCCCAATTCTTGGGGAGAGGTCAGATCAGAGTCCACCAGATACTGGTGCAAAAGCTGGTTTTGACAATTATTAAGGATCTGCTCCTCATAATCAAATTGTACAATCCTAAAAAGTCATGCACTTTGTTGCCATGAATCCAACCTTCCAGAGCCTTTGTAGCACAATCTACAAAATCAACCCAGTCTTGAGTCTGAGCTTTTGGGTGTCTCTGAACTTCAACCTATACTGTTCAGTGGTTAGGCCAAACCCATCTATCAGAGCACTCTTCAAGACTGTGTAATTGTCAGCATCCTCTTCTCTTACAGTGAGGAGCTTGTCTCTACCTTTGTCTGCAAAGGAGAGCCACAAGATTGCTGCCCACTGCTTCTGGGGGACCTTCTGAACTTTACAGGCCTTCTCCAGTGCAGTTATCCATTTGTGGATGTCATCCCCACTCTGGTAGGGAGGGACAATCTTGTTTAGGTTTCTATGGTCATAAGACCTTTCCCTATCTCTAGGGATATTGCTGCCACCATGGGACTCTAGTCCCAACTTTCTTTCTCTCTAAAGAGATCTAGGGACTCCCTGTCTAAGGCTACTTGCTTCCTTCTGAGTTCAAGCTGAGCTTCCTCATATTGAATCAGCCTCTTTCTTCTCTCATGAGAGGATTCCCTCCTATGAGATGAGACAGAGCTCCTATTGAGGTGCCAGAGTGGTTAGACTCCTGAGAAGGAGATCTAGACTTTCTGGGCACACTCATAATCCTTCCTGGGGGACAAAGAGGGCATCATCCTGATCATCCTCTTCATCTTCCACAGGAGGGATTGGGTTATCCAGGTCAGGGTCATTGTCACCCTCCTGGCCAGTTTCAGAGGGGGCTGGGGGTATTGGTACCCCTGGCCCCTTCCTCTTCTTCTGCCCCACCCTCAGCTCCTACCCCTTCAGTCCCCAAGGGCTTACTAAGGTCATAAGCCACCAACAACTCTTTAAGGTGTTGGGTGGTGGGACTTTGGCCTGTCCTTAATTTCCTCAAGTTACATAATGCTCTCAATTCCAAGAATGGGAGGGTATCATACTTGGAGGGAAGAAGCCCAGTGGCTTCTGGTAAGGATTCTCTAGATCCTACCTTTAAAGACATTACTAGTGTGGTGTGGTGTATGCACTACCTACTCTAGTGTGGCCTACTAAACTCTCTTGAGTTGTAGAAAGGGTGTGCTATCCCTTAACACACAACTCTAAGTTCAGTAGAACTTACTGTATTCTAAGCTTAAATTATATGTACCTTAGGTACCTTTAGTGGTTTTCAGTTGATCAATTCAATTGAGATTATCTGGTAAAACAATAGCAAGCTGGAATCCCACACGCTGCACACCAATGTGAGAAGTTGGCCTGGTATATGCTGTCCACTAATTATAGTGGGCACCTTGCACCAGTCCAAACAACCCCTTATTGGAGATAGGTTAAAGACAACATTATTGAAAGCTATCCTAGTGGTAGCTATGGAGAGCAGCCTTCAGGCTAAGTCTTGAAGGAATGTAAAGCAGCTTGTTTTACCAGTCTATAATCTCTTGAGTGACCAAATGAAAGAGCACCACACCAGGTATATATTCAAAATATATGTATTTATTGCTAAACACACCCCTCTAGTCTCTTTATGAGGCTAGAGTTCGAAGTACATAAGTTAGAAGTTATTTAAACACAGTAATAGCACAAATACACGTTTGGGCCATAGGGCGTACCAAACCATATACCAATAAAGTGGTATAAGAACCACGACTGAACTAGACACTAGGCCTAGAGCCTCTAGAAGTGCTTGGCCCACAAGGAACCACCCAAGGTAGTGACACAGGGGACCCACGGGGACGCGTGCAGTGTAAATACACAATCGCGATACGCCGTTGACTTCTATGGAGAAAGTCGTGATCGGGAAATTAAAGAAAAGGGACACTTAAAGGAGGACTTGGAGCAAACCCTTTGAGATCTAGTACTTTGAAGAGTCTCTACCCACGGGAGCACCGGAGTACTCGTGTTACCTCACCCAGGGAAGCCGGGTGCATAGGTGTCTTTCGGGGTCGGGTTTCGTCGTCGATTTGAATGGCGATCTGCTGCAAAGTGCTGCTGGCGACCAAGTGGAAAGTGTCCGGGTGGATCCAAGAGTGGATCGGAGATCTGAAGAACCTGAAAGCAGAGGGGACAGAGTCTGGGTCACTAGCTAGTGACCAGGAAGGCGATGGACAGATGCCCACTGATGTTGAGTGCTTCAGGTGCGTTGACGGTCGTCTTGACTCTTCAGCCACGAGGTCCAGGAGGCGTTGTCGGCAACCAGGAGCAGGATTCCGGCTGGTACACGATGTCTGTCGAGTGCTGAGGTGTCGGCGACCGGATTGGACCCAACAAGCCTTGGCAACGGCAAGTCTCGATGCAGAGGAAGATCGTCAATGGTGCAGACCAGCAAGGTCTGGGGAACTCACCCAGTGAAGGTAAGTGAGGGCAGACCTGGAGCAACCAGTATGCCAAGTAAGAAAAAGATTGGCCTTCATTAAGGGCTACTAGCCAACGGGCTAGCGACTGCGAAGGAGCCTCAAGACGTCGCACGTGGATCTGGCTCACAGGACACTCGTGGAGTGGAGGCCAGTGATCTTCAGTGCAGTTGGTGCTGGAGGCTAGGGCTACTCGGAGCCCAAAGCATGACTTTGTGGGAGACCCAGAAGAGGATGCACTTGCAAATGTGCTTGGTGTCCAGGGGTCACGGTCTCAAGTCACCCACGATAGCTACGGGCCTCAGCTTTGCTGGGGACTTAGGGTAGCCTCGGGGAAGTCTGAGAATCTACCTCTGGTGATGCGATGACTTCGGCATCCAACGGCGTCCAACGGGAGCTTCAGAAATGCGAACCGGAGAGATGCTTCTTTGGTGCCTGCCAAGCAGGGGAGTCACTCCTTGACCCCAAGGGAGATTCTTCTGTCCTCTCATCGTGAGTAGAGCGTCGAAGGTCCAGGATTCTGTTTCAGAGTTTCGTCCAGGGATAATCTAAAGTCCTAAGGACTGGGTTCCTATACTTATACTAAGTTTAGGGGTTGGACTACTCTGTGACCCCACCTATGGGTGGGTCAGGGCAGAGGGGTGGCTACACCCCTTTCCCTTTGTCCAGTTCACGCCAAAGCAGGGGCTGCAAGCCCCTGATCCGGTTTGAACTGGGGTATGCACAGGGACACCAAGTGTGCCCCCAGTGCAGGACTTCAAAGCACCCGAAGTGCTCCCGCCCAGCCCCAATACACATTATCCTGTCTGGGGAGGTGGTCACACCTCCCTGGGACAGGAAACCTATTGTCCAGGCCTCCCCTGCCGGAGTTTCGTCCAGCAGCAGGAGGCCAGACTTGTGTCTGTGGCAGAAGCATCCATTTTGTGATGCCAGGCTTTAGAAAGAAGTTACCGGCCAGGCCAGGGTTAACATGTCTCTCCTCTAGGAGGGTGGAATGCTACCCCCGCCGCCAGAATTGGCGGGGGGTAGTATTCCAAGATGTTTGACACCAAACACGACATGTTTAGGTGCAGCCATTCCAAAGTTAGCATTTAACGCGAGGTTATAATGCGCTTAAGAGTATATGGTCAGGCTGCACTACAAACAGCATCAGAGAAGGGTCTCCGAAGGCTGCAGAGGGGCCCTGCTCATGCAGGGGCACCCTCTCACATAGGAACCACGCACTCTGCCTTCAGGATTGATAAGGCCTGCCATAGGAGTGACTTATAGGTTTATATGTGTGTATGTATGTAGTGATATAGGTAACCTATATCACAGTAAGGGGTGCATGCACCACCTTACCCAGGCTGCAGTAGCAGACCTGTGGTGTCATATAGTCAGATTCCACCTTCCTACACCCAGGAGGTTGGTTTCCAGACTTCTCAGATGTTGACCCGAGTCTCCAGCAAAGCTGAAACCCATAGCCCTCTTGGGTACCGTGGAACCAGAACCCCTGGACACCATGCACATTTGCAAGTGCATATGCTTCTTGTCAATCCTAGAGGCTGTGCTTTGGGTTACTTGTAGCTCTAAACCCGAGCAGTGAATCCACCGAAGATTGCTGGCCTACCTACTCCGAGTGACCCGTGGACCGCCATTTTGTGATTCCTCTTGAGGTCCCTTTGCGATCCCTTGTCCGTCAACTTGTGGGTCCCTCAGAAGGACAACTCTACTTTCAATGAGCCTCTCTGGTTTCTCCAGGCCTGCCCTGACACTCCCTCACATGGGGAGTCCCTCGGACCTCGCTGGTCTGCACCGAAGCCTTTGTTCTCTTCCTGCATGGGTTGCTGTTGCCAAGGCTTGTTGTATCCAATCCGGACACCGACACCACAGCAAGCGACTTCCTTTGTGGGACAGCTCGAATCCAGCTCCTGGTTGTCGTCGACACCTCCTGGTCCTCGTGGCTGCAGAGACAATCTTCACCTCTTCGAACTTGAAGCACCCGACATCGGTGGGCATTCGACTATCGTGCCCCTGGTCACTGGCTAGTGACCCAGACTCTGTCCCCTCTGCTTTCAGGTTCTTCACATCTTTGATTCAGGCTTGGATCTCTTCGGACACTTCCCATCTTCCCGGCAGCAGCACTTTTCAGCAAGCTGCCATTGAAAACAACGGCGCGACCCGACACCATTTGACACCTATGCACCCGGCTTCCCTGGGTGAGGTAACACGAGTACTCCGGTGCTCCCGTGGGTGTAGGCCCTAGAACCCTCTAAGTCCAAACGGGTTTGTTCCTAGTCCACTCCGAAGTGTTCCTAAACTGTAAAACTCTAACCGCGACTTTCTCCATAGAAGCTAACGGAGCTCGCGGCTGTGTTCAAACACTGCACACGTCCCCGGTGGGTCCCCTGTGTCACTACCTTTGATGGTTCCTTGGGGTCCCAGCGATTCTACAGGCTCTAGGCCTTGTGTCTAGTCAAGTCGTGGTTCTTATACCACTTTCTTAATATATGGTTTGGTTCACCCCTAGGGCCTATCGTATATTGTGCTAATTTACTGTGATATTTGAAATGTAACATATGTGTTTTGACCTCTAGCCTCATAAAGAGACTAGTAGGGTGTGTTTAGAAATAACTACATATATTTTATATATATACCTGGTGTGGTCTCCTTTCATTTAGCCATTCAAGAGATTATAGACTGGTAAAACAAACAGCTTTACACTCCTTCAAGACTTAGCCTGAAGGCTGCTCTCCATAGCTACCACTAGGATAGCTTTCAATAAAGGTTGTCTTTAACCTATCATCAATAAAGGGTTGTTTGGACTGGTGCAAGGTGCCCACTATAACTAGTGGACAGCATATACCAGGCCACAATGTGCTCGATTTTAGCTTCTGTAGATCTTACTATAAGTTCCATGAGACAAATACGAGAAAAATATTTTCTCTCGACCTCAGCAGAGGAACAGCATTTTCAAAGAGAGAAATCACCCTAGAACCCTCCACAATTTCTAAAAGTAGGATGGCCCCAACAATGAATAATCTCATTGTCAGAGAATATTAGAAACCCTGTACTCTGCATCTAACATGGATGATGAATGTTTCCACACTTCGCTGGATTCACAGTCATTCACACACAATAGGAATATCTTTTGATGTCAGCAGGCCTGAATAAAAGGGAATATGATGGGATAGTCAACAAAGACACAGGATATTGCCACTCTGACTCGTCACTACCCTGGGCTTCAACTTCTGCTGGCCATGGTGGATATCTCGAAGAAGATAAAGACCATTTAAGATCTATGAATATTATGCTGCTTCTAACCTACTAATAGAAACCAATATACTTTGAAATATCTCTGCTTGTATGGTTGAAACTTCTAACACATACCAAGATCTTATGAGAAGCACTTGGATTCAATCTATGACAATTCTGAGGGGCGTGTATGTATCTACCTCCAACACTCACACAAACGATATCCTACTGGCACAGACCTTACTGATGGACTTTCCTTCAGTATCCAATGAAAAATGGAGATAGATCATTTGATAGCTTCAACAGTACAAACACTCTTAAGAGGGTCAGGAACATTAGGTACAGCCTTCTTCTGAATGCATGACAAGGTCCTTAAGTACAAAGTGCCAGACTGTCCTCAGAAAGACAAACACAAGCTACCACCTTTGAAGGTCTTTTAAGCTCACATTAACTCATTGAGCATCCTGTTCCAGGATAAGCTCTGCCTCCTGAGAGAACATGCTGCATGGCCAAATCCACTCTGACATATTTGCATTCTTCTAGCATTAAATTCAAGCCCATTATCAATATTGTAAGTTCTTTTTCTGAATATATAAAAAAACTTAGGTCAGACATTACTCTTGAGATCACTTTGCCAGGTTTTCTGTGGGGAATCCAATCTAAATTTCTGTTGTTCAAATTGGAGTGCAAATAAATATCATTGTTTAAAATAAACCATTGAAAAACTCAACCTCACAGAGCTACTATTCTCTTCAAAGCAGTGGAAGTTATTTACTCCTACCACATTTAACCTTTGTATGTTGTGAAGTCCAAAGACAATTGCCAAAAGTATGAAAACAAGTGAGTTGCTCAGATTCAGTTTAATGCTGGATTAACATGGAGATTTGTATTTCTCTCAGCATAGTTATCTAGTAGGATCTTTATATTGTTTAACTAGCCTTATTGCCCGTGGGCATAGCAGCGCCGTATCTTGTATTGAGAATTGCGATGCCACTTAGGGGTGTCATCCAGCACTACAATGCTCATCGCATTCACGGTTTGAGAGGTCTGTACCATGGAATCTGGACATGACAAGGGACTGACCACCATTTTACAGTACATTTTAAAGTCTAATTAAGGTCTAAAGAGTTTAACTCCTGTAAGACATTTAAGTGGGCACTAAGTTGCTATAGCATTCATGTGTACTTGTGGGTCTAGATTCTTATATAACATTCAGCCTAAAGATTCTGATGTGAGGTTAACAGTCTAGTACATTGAGTGAGTTTAGACAAGAGTCTAAGGACAGGCGGAAAGTTTCCTCTTGCCTGCAGAATTTGGGGAATTTAACGATTTAGATTTCTGGCAAAATTCTACCAATTTCCGCTTGCTGTAATTTGTTTCCTGCGAGTCTCCAGAAATGCGAGCTGGGTTGTGCGCAAGTGAGACTTGCCATCCCGTAGCCCAATTTTCTAATGCGGGCAGTTGTGGTCAGAGGGCTGATTCTTGAGTAGATTTGCTACAGTTTAAGTAGATTTTATACTCAAGCAGCAGCAAATCAATTCAAATGGTGGGGCGCTCTTGCCCTCACTGCACACTCTATCAACGCAACGTAAATATTTTCCACCCGTTGACGGACATTGCAAAATCTTTTTATGTAACTCTGCGGAATTCGGCCAATCGAACCTGTGCAAGTTCCGTCCACTCCTGGGTAAGACTGGACTAAGACTTAGCTCTAGGGAGGATAAGAATAATGCCAATCTTGAGAAGTTTTAACTAGAGAGTCTGCCCTTGTATGAGTTTGTCTTATGGAGAGGAGTCTCTTTGGTATAGCCGTGTATCATGAGAGATAAGATTTTAGAGTGTTTGTGAAGTGTGTCAAAGGTTTAAATTACAGATTAAAGGGAATTTGTGATAGTGTTGCGGCTAGAGGAATTTTCTAGCCCAAAGAAGAAGAATTTGCAAGATCTTTGCTCAATTCAATTTAATCGAGTCATTTTTGTAGAAATCATAACCAGCAGTGCCATTTATAACCATGTGAGTGTGCAGTGTTGTGGTTCATCTTATCGCATCCATGCATATGTTTCTCTATTAAGGATAGTTGGGTCAGGGAAGTGAGAGGATAGTCTAGAGTTCATTATGGTCCTAATCAGTTCTCTTTCTGTGAGAACTCTAAAATTGTTTGAGATCATATTGTTTTTGGAACTGGAATGTTGAGAGCTTTTTCAACTGATATTGTAGATCAAGAGTTCATCCTTCAAATATTTTCATTAAACAAATCTGAGATTTTTCTTTATACTTTTCTTTTGTAATTTTGATGCATAGTCTAGAAAGTTGTATTAGGTTGCTTTACAATGTAAAACATTATTGGCACATCCTCACTTGGTCCAAAAATATCTGACCAAAGATAACTTTGCTCCAAATGTGCTGTTTTCATATTTCTTTCATACTTCTTTCTTTTGTTTTATGAGGCAACCAGGTTTTGCTCTTTTGTCTACAGTAACCTTAATAATTTCATGGTTAAATGATGGTCTCTGAATACTATAACCTCCTCATTAAGAAGATTTGAAGTGTTTACAAAAAGCTTGATGCTATGGTAAACCTATCCAAATTGTTAGTGTCCATGTGCTACTTATTGGGCCTTTTTTATATGATGTTGAAATAAAATAAAGTAATGCACTAAGCAGTCTACTGTGACCAGGCGTTCTAACTTCAGAGCACCTTCGTACGCAATGTGGTCCAAAATAGATCTTTTCCTGTGCCTAGATGTCATAAAGATTTCTGGCAGGTAATTTTTTGATTAGAATTGTGCTCAAGTAGGAGCGGGTTAAAGTACCTCATAAAACAGCAATCTGAGGATGTTACTGCTTTTTAAGTGGTTGAACCCACAAATCATTAGTTTTTGGAGCCACTCACAAGAACTGCAGTAATGCCAGACAGAAATCGGTGTAGGGAGGAATGCAATCACCAGGAGAAAGCGAACAAGCATTGACCTATTGCCAGTGTCAATTTTTTTTAAAGATGTTGCACAGCAGCGCAAGCTCTGGTGCAACATGACTCAAAGTAAGTAAAAAATAAAATGCAATGGTGCACCAGTGCTTACTGCATCATAGTGCTGTTTTTTGTTTACTTTAATCCATGCTGCACAGCAGCCCATGCTGGGTAAGGAATAGTTCAGTTCAATGGTCACAAAGGTGACAACTAGAATGACAACACCAACCAATTAAGTGTGCATTTCTATACTAAATGCAAGACTGTAATGTATTCTGATCATTGATAAAGGAGCAAGTCCTTTTATAAACTAACACTTGGTAGGTGAAAGGCTCCGTAGCCCTGTGCAAACTGCTGAGCCATGCAGTGCACAGGGGAACTATCATCATTTGCATTCTCTGCAAAATAGTATAATGGAGAGTCGCAGTAATTCCTTACCAGTAGGTCACCTAAAGAAGTTGCATCTATGAGCCCATATGCCCTGCTCACTGTTTTTAATAGACAATGGGAATAAGATGTCCTGTAGGCTGCACGGCATCTGCAAAGAATAGCAGAAAAAACGACAAGAAGAAAAATGGTGGTTTAAAAGTTTGTGGAGCTTGTCGTATCGGAACAATACACCATTAGTATAAACAGTTCTTCATTTTTGTAGTTATCTGAGCAAAAGTTTACAAGTGGTGTTTTGCAAAATACAAAAGTACTTAAAAAGTTGCATTTAAAACGTTTGAAGGCTTGTGTGCATGTCTGCATACATATATGCTGTTGGTAAATAAATACACAGACATCTTTTGGTACGTTTAAGGAACCTTAGGCTGAAAATAAATACAGTCTGAAATATTCGATCTGCACTTAAAAAAAAAATATTAAAATCTTTACTAATGAAGTAAGCAGCCCCAGGAGTACGTCTAATGAACATCCACCTTGTGGGGAAATATAAGGAGCTGAGGTGAACCCGCGAAAGCCCTGACAGTTACCACCGCAGGGGAGGACTACACTTCCCGACCTCCTCTCCCGCTGTGCTTCCTGCCTCCGCGCAGGACACGCATGGGGACGTGCCCAGGCCGCACCCGGGCGAAGCCAAGGCCATGGGCGGGCCCGTCCACACCCGGAGGAGGCTGGGCCCCCCCCTCTGAGAAGCACCATACAAATACAGGTCATTGCATTTCAGACTCTAGTGTCGCAAGCGATCGTTATCGCACCTGTTTTTAGATATGGGGAAGAGAAAATCATGCACTTGCACAGAGCAAGCAGGAGGGGGGTTAGTCAACACTTTGGACACATTCTTAACGAAAGCAGCAGCAGCAGCAAATGTGTTGACACAGGAGATTGAGCTTACTGAGTGGAGGCTTTCGCTGGAGAGTGGGCCTCGAACATTGAACAAGCTGTAATGCCTTCAGGTCAAATTGTAGAACCTGCGACAGGATTGGAAAAAGCGCTTACACACCCACTCACAAATAGCCTACCTAACAGCCTACCTAACAGACAGACTGATCTTAACCCGTCGTCCTCCTCAATCCAGGGTACTCAGCCATTGGTAAAAAGGAAGAGAGCCGGGAGACAGTCGCGACAGCAACCTGCTAAATTCATGAGGGGACTGGCTAAAGAGAATGTCCCAAAACCTTTCACTAAGGACACTCCTGTGGACACTCTCCCCCATTCTATGAATGATGAAGCACTTTGGGGGAAAATAGGAAAATTGATTGCTAGCTCATTACAGCCTATACTGGACAGACTAACTAAAATAGAAGAGAGGCTTGGGGGCATGCTAACAACAATGGAGATTGTGGGTGTTAAAGGCTAGGGCCTAGTTGGCTCTGAGCAAGAGGAGGGGGGAGATCCAAATAGGGGCTACATAGAGCAAGAAGACACTGAGGTATACCTAGATTACCAATTGGAAGGTAAGGCCCACCCCCAAGACACTCTCCATCATCTGAATAAGGGGAAACATAAACATCCCCACCCACCAGATGCACAACTGCCCTGTTCTATTCTATCAAATCGAGATACCACACACGCGAGGGTCTAGATAGCCAACCCGTAGTCAATCAGCCAGGTTTACTTCCACATGTAGGAAACCAATACAGTAAGATAGGACAGTCTGAATTTTTGGATCTGCCACCTGACACGTCACCATTAGTATTGGTTTTGGTAAATGTGCCTAATTTAAGGGGAGGTCAAAGGGAATCAACAAGACAGCTGATGGACAAGTCTTTACATTGGATAAATATCCAACTTGGTCCCTATGACAGACCCCCAGAAGGCCTGTTCAATCATATTATAATGGCCAGGAGAATTGGATGGGTGGGATCTTCACCCAAAGTGTATCCAGGAGATTGTGTTGTGATAAGTTTTAACTGCAAAATAGTAGCTTGACAACTACTGGAGCAGTTGAAAGACTATACACCACTTAGGTCACTGATCTTCCCCTCTTCCTTGGAGTATTTCTACAAATACATACCTCCATACGTTAAACCCCTGGTGAGACCTACTACTGTAACACCCCTTGACAACCCAAATCTAATGAACATGGTAAATGTGACCCAAAATGTGGGGTTAACAATGAGAAATAGATTTACATCCCTCACAGACCTTGAGGCCTGGGATTGACTAATGATGCCTGGCTTGAAACAAATCCCGCAAGGCCAATTACTGAAGGGACAATTGTCCCCTAAGCAAGGGAAAAAGAGTACCATTCCCCCTGGGAGCGAGGGTTACAAAACTGTTGCAAAAATAGCTTCCTGGAACTTAGCAGGTTTGGGCAAAAAACAGAAAGATTACTCATGTTTGGCATTGTGGCAAAACCATGATATTGTATGCTTCCAGGAGACTTGGGCCCTGGAAGATATTCATATAGATGGGTTTCGATCTTATCAAACAAACGCTGTTCCATCTCCAGCGGGGAGAGCAAGAGGAGGCTTGCTAACTCTAATAGCAAACACACTGTGTATTAAAATCAAAAAATGTGTGTACCCAAGCACATATTTTCATTTATTACTGATAGAGGGAGACACCGATCAGGATTGGCTATTAATACATTTCTATAATAATAACTTTAGAGACCCTCAAACAGTGGTGAGTTTTTTAGAAATTGAATTAAGAAAAGTTAGCATAGGAAAGAGGAAAAAAGATATAAATATAGTGTGGATGAGCGGTTTTAACGTGCAGCCATGCACGCTCAAATCAAACAAGATTTGTGGTCTTGAAGATATACAGGGCGAAAATGTATTACATTTTACACATTATGGGTATGGAAACTGACTCCTCCATACAAGGAATCTGGAAATGATAAATGAGTTGGACACAACAAGTGGCGAATTTCATAAGACTTTCAATAGAAAGGATTATGACTCAACCATAGATTATATTATAGCGTCAGGCCCAATACGGGTTAGGATAGCCCAATTAGCAATCCAATATACTGCTTTTAGTGACCATGCTATCCTCTCCACTTCTTATTTGATAAATCCAAGGGGGGAAAAGCCAGCCCAAAAAATAGAGAAACCTACCTTAGCTCCAAAAAACGGTACCAGCTGAAGTGGGCACAAATAGGCAAGATGAAAGTAATAGCACAATTCTTAGCTGAGAATATGGTGCTTGTCCTAAAATGCCTAGAGTATGATGGCAATACTTCCCTTTTGCCCTCTTCCTTTGAGACTCTACTGAAGAAAATAAAACTGGCCCTGACAAGTACTAAAACCCCATCAAAAACACAGGAGAAAGGGTGGTTTGATCGAGCTTGTTCAAAAGCTCTAAGGAATTTGCATAATGCCCTAAAAGAACAATCAAAAGACAGGGGCCAGATCAAGCTGTTTTGTAGGGCATATGCGGTGGCCAGAAAGGATAGAGAAAAGACTATATGAGAAGAAGCATGGGAACAACTGGAGATAGCGGCCGCCTCCAAGAAATGAAAAGACTTTTGGAGAGTGATCAATGTTCGTTATTTTAAAAAAAACAGTGACCCTTCTTTAGATACTCATGTAAGCGAAGATCAATGGGTAGCCCATTTTGAAGAGATTTTCGACTCAAATAACATCTTTGGGTCTAATGGACCTGACATAGAAAGACCAATAAATGAATATCTGACCTTTTCAGTACAGGAGGTTATTAGGGGACTGGGTAAGTGCACTAGTGGAAAGGCTCCAGGCCCAATGGTGTCCCCATAGATTTCTTTCTCGACCACCAGGACTTATGGGTTTCTCTACTAACCAATGTTTTTAATGAAATTGCTAAAACCACCCCACTAGCCTCATGGAACACTAGTATTATTGTTCCAATATATAAAAAGGGAGACAAACTAAAACCACAGAACTACATACCCATTTCATTACTGGATACTACGGCGAAGCTAATGGGACGCCTATTATTAAATAGGTTAGAAGAGTGGGCAAAGGAGAATAAGATCATGATGCAGGCGCAATATGGTTTTCAGTCTGGTAGAGATACTATAGACCAGTGCCTCAACCTAGCTATGATAATTGATAAATATACCAGAGCAAAACAGGGGCAGATCTTTTTGGGTTTTATGGACCTAAGTTCTGCTTTTGATTGCATAAACCATCCTCGTTTGTGGGAGATAATGGAGGAAATGGGGGTGGACCCCGAACTCACCCGTTTTATTCGGCAGCTGAATTCAAATGCGACTTCCAGTGTTAGGCACGGGAAGGATGGGGAGTGCACCCACTTATTTAAGATCGCAAGGGGCGTTAGGCAGGGGTGCGTTCTCGGTCCCTTCCTCTTTTCTTTATACACAAACGGGATTGGACATGTGCATTTATGTTTTGCATGTACTGTTAGTGATAAACAGCCTATTTCATTTTTTACTACAGTGAGGCCTACCCCTTTCTTAGGCCAGCATTGGGAATTCCTTAATACACTTTAAAGCTGTGATTCCTGATCAGGGAGGAGTAGCTTTTTAATGTTTCAGATCCTTGGAATGGTAATGACAAATCTTCCTTACTGGTGACATAGGATTTAACATTAATGTTTAAAAATGCCACTTAAAGAAAGTGAACATTTCTCTGAACTTATTGCTCTTTGTGTCTTAAAGCTTTTCTCCAAAATACGTCTGGGTTGGATGATAGCTACACTTTTTGCATTCCACCTTGACAGTCACAACACAAGAAGGTGAGGCTCATCTGCATTCCCCGCACTCATCTGTATTTTGATGGATCTTCCTGGGTGGGAGAGGTTGACACTTACACTTCAATAGGTAGTGTCCTGTCCACACACAAAGAACTGATATACCCCTTACATTTAGCCTGGCAGACAAGACTGGGTTGAAAGTGATCCTCATGCACTTCAGAAAGATGCTTTAAAGTCACCCCTACATCAAAGGCACTATTAGGTATAAGTAATGGTTCTCTGATCCCTCTAAAAAACAGACACTTCTAAATCTTGAACTATACTTCTGTCAGAAGGACTGCTGTACTGCTTAAAGGACTCAACTGAACTGCTTTTCTGAAGGACTACTTTTCTGCTTGTTGCCCTGCTGCCTGCTGCTCCCTGAACTGTTGAAGGAGAGCTGGACTCTTCCTCTCCTCCAAGTGATCTCCAAGGGTTTGCTGGCTTGCCTCCTTTTTTTTAAGTCTCAGGGGCACAAAAGACTCCCTGCAATTCTGCTGGGGCTGTTGGACTCTGCCTTCTGTAAGTCCTAACTTTGCCTGAGGTGCCCTCTCCAGCCTCTGGGTCTCAGATGCAGGTTCTTGTAGCTTCTTTCACATCAACATAGCAATGACTTTGAGCCAATGGGAACCAACGCATCATATTCAACGCCGAAGTGGCAGCCGCTTGACGACAGTGATTCTACATGCGGCATAGCCCAATGTCGATGCAGCACTTGCATCACAATAGGTTTTGACACTGAAGATTCCATCAACGGTGCAGATTTGCACCTATGCTCGCTCCCATCAATGGATCGATGCAGCACCTCCTCAACTCATGCCTCGAGCCTTCAATATCGACACTTTGCTTCATTCAAGGTACTTTGTTAGGGAGACCTGGCTGAGTCCTGTAGCTGGCCTGCCCTTGATTGCGTTTGGTCTCAGCTTTGGATTTACCCCCGTCCAGCGTGACCTCAAGTAACTTTTTGACCGCTAGTAACTTCTAAGCACAATTTTTGCAATTAATCTTCAAAAATCACATCTCGACTTCTACTGATTGGATTTTCGTTGTTTCTGCATAATTTTGCTCAGATACATATTCTCTATTTTTTTAAACCTGTGTGGAGTCTTTTTGTGGTGTATTCATTGTGTTACTTTGTGTGTGTGTGCGGCTGCTCTATGCCAAGTTACCAGAGGGGAGCACAGGTTATCTTATTGTTTATCCAGCTTACTCTGACTAGAGTGATGGTTCCTGCCTGATCTGGGTACCTACCTCAGCCAACTAGGAATCGCATTTCTAACATAGTGTTACAACAACAAGGGCTTCCTTATACAGAGGGACATGTTACCTTCATGGTGGAGGACCTCCAAGCATACAGAACAGAGACATTCTATCAATGGCTCACTTTTCCTATAGCAGAAGCCAATACACAAACATTTCACACATACATACCAGCTGTATTACCAGGCCAATACAGAGCCTATGAATATTTAAAAATTCCAATA
Source organism: Calotriton arnoldi (assembly GCA_963921515.1). NCBI lineage: Eukaryota > Metazoa > Chordata > Amphibia > Caudata > Salamandridae > Calotriton > Calotriton arnoldi. The sequence goes on from CAWUFW010005253.1 coordinate 972,264, forward strand.
ACATATCAGGGCACCCCACCACATCCAATAAACAGTGTAAGACTGGGTCTCCTCGTAATAAGGGAGCAAACTGGTCTGTCCTAGCCGGTTATGCTCCATATCCAACAGTAGAAACACTGAATTTCGCAGAGCTCTGTGCTCTTTACAAAGGTCTAGTTAGACTGTACAGATGTTTAACACAGTTTGTTACTCAAATAATAACAACAACACTAGTAAAAACAGTTCAAGCTGTGCAGCCACATTTAGCAGTGCCTGCAATTAGTTCAGTGACCATCAATGTAAATATGGGTAAAGTTCCCACCAGACAAGAGGACATTTTGTCTGGATTGCACAAAAAACAAATCAGCTTGAGGCATTGTTTTCCTATATGGGACCCAAAAATAAACATAGAATTCTCACAATGTGTCTACCACTAGGGATATTTCCTCCAGTGGAAGAATGTGCCACCTGGCGCATAGTCTATGCTGCAATATAAACGATAACACATGGTACACCATCAATCACTGTTTTGCCTAAAGTGCTAAAACAAATCCAAAATTAATACAGGGCTGCCCCTGCCCTGGATTGGGGATGAAACTAATTAGCAACTATGCCACAGTCACCTCAATTAGTTTAAGTAACATAAAAGGGGGGCTGCAGCACAGGCAGGACACCAATGCCTTGCACAAGTTCCCATTGCTGACCGGGAGTGCAAACTACCGAAAATTAGTCCTGAAACCTATACATCCATAGCTTGAGATAATTTGGAAGCCAGACAAAATATGCCACAGCAAAAGGGTAATTCCAAAAAGAATAATACCAAACAGGTACCTGAGTCTTCTAAAAAATTATGGAATAAAAATAAAAATAAAATTAACATTTAAAAAATAAAAACACGGGGTGGGACTCTGCAACCGAAATTGACTGAAAAGTGTTGTAACCTGCTTAACTGTGATTCAACACATCCTTTTCATTCCTTTCAGACTCACCCAAAAAATGCATAGAGATAGGAGGCCAATCAGAGTGCAGTTAAGAATATATGTAAAACCGAAAAAGGGCTGACATCATCATATAAAGGGATGAGAAAATTCTAAAACAAAAACCTCAAAGTGTCATGTATTGCCATTAAATATGCCACACATAATGAGGACCCTACTTCAGAACAAGACGTGGGCATTGACATTGCTAGACAGCACAGCAGAGGTCGCAATAGTTTGCCAGAATTTTCAAGAGTGTCTGGTTACGAGAGCAACTAATGAATTTATTCAAGGTGAAACACCAGATCAGCAGGTTAGCCCTTCCGATAGACTATATAATTTAGACATCCAAATTGAGGGTGATAAACTGTGTAGTTTAAATTTTCTGGGAACATTTTATTTACAGTGATGACATTCTCTTGGCTGAAATGGACTGGCTACCTGAGTTTGTTAGGAAAGTCTCACAAGGGGAAGAAATAATAGCATCTTTTTCCGCTCTAGTTTCTGAAACTGTCAAACAAGCTTATGCCACGGAGTTGGCCCTACCAATATACCGCAATCATGAAGGTTGGGATAAAGACTCACCTTATCACATTATACATATGTTCAACCACAATATTCAATTAGGCATGAGGTTAAACACTCAGTTAGAGAAATTCTAACACAACTAGAATATCAAGGCATCTTTGAACCTTGTATCTCTCCAATGAATAGTCCTTTGTTTCCAGTAGCGAAAACAGGACATTTATACCATCTAGTCTTAGACTACAAACATTTTTGCAACACAAAATTCTCACAGCACATCACTAATGAACAACATAGTGCACAAAAAATATAAAAGCATTTGGGCATTTTAAATGAGTATTTCTGCCAAAACATAACACCCAAAATCAGGGATCTGACAGCATTCACAGCTTTAAGGAACCAGAATGATTCTATTGACTCCCTCAGGGGTAAAAGAATAGCCTTGATCTTTTTTCTACCCAAGTAATATCATGTTTACAAGAAATGGATCCAGAAGCACTGTATTATGTCGATGAGATATATGTATATATGTTACGGATGATGTCTTAAACACACATTTAGGCAGCGTAGATTGCATAGTTTTGGGTTTTGAGGAACAAGACGACAAATTCAGTTTTTAAAAAAACCTTTTTTTGGGGCTTTCTAAATTTTGGTAGAAGCACACATCGGACATCAGAACACATACACATTCTGAGAACACTGCAAACAGGCATGCTTGTATGCATAAACTTGCACACACGTGCCAACACAACAAACTTGGTGATCTGCATAATGGCGGGAGCCACTGGCTATACATGTGTCTCTTTTAATGAAGCTGAAACTGTACCTATTGCACATAAATCACATTTATATTCAAATGTTGAAATATGTTTTGCACTCATAGAAAAAATACTGACTGCATTACAGACAACTGTTATAAAGTAAAGACCATTAGCTCAGGGGGTATGCATAGTTGTGGTTACTCCCATTCCAGCCTTAGAGGCTGTCACAAAGGCCAGCATTACTAATGCAAACGCCTTACATCCTAGGTGTATATAGTGGGTCACTTCCTTAAGAGCTAGTCATTTTGACTATGACTTTAACCCAACTTTATAAGCACAAGAATACCTACACCTCTTGGCCATTATGACTATATTGTATATACTGATGGTTCAGTCAAGCCCACTGTTGGGACAAAACTGCAATACTCCACAGCCAATGACACAGTATGGAGAGTCATAAGAATGGAGAATTACACCCTCAAAAATCCTTTACACAATCTCTAGGGATTCGTACAGCTCAGCTGGCTGAACTCAAAGCTCTATATCTGGCATGAGAACAACCTGATCCTGAATTCCCCACTCTCAATGTATGTGATTCATATTACTGTGTTCAGTCTTTTAATGAGCACAATGTTTGGCATGGGCTTATGAAATTCATACATTGAGTCACCAGCGTGTAGAAATACATTTTGTAGGGAATTCACTGGCTGAGGAAGCCTCAAAAGCAGTGGTTCAGACTTCTGTCATAACTGAAATTTCTCATTCGGACATGAGAGTGGATGGTGACATCATGGTTGCTGTGGCGGACCATTACCTAAAAAAATTCCAGCAAATTACTCCTATCTACTAAGTGCCCAAAACATACCCTTTGCTCGAATTCCCAGAGTGGGGGATTGAGTGATACGAAATCAAGACCACAGGCCAGAATTAATCATAGATGCTCCTGAGGGGTCAGCTTCTGCCCTTGCAGGTGTGCCGCATACAGTTTCTACACTGTAGAAACGCTATTGGTGGCACTGTCTTTACAACAAAACTAAACAATATGTCCTTAGCTGGGACATTTTTCAACAAATTAAAATTTTGATTGCATCTCGCACACCGTAGATGCCTCTTTTAGTTTCTAAAAAAACAATAAATTGTGTCTCTCTTGAGACCACTGAGGACCTCTAAGTTTGGATGGTTCATTTGAATGTAATCTAGTGGCAATGAATTCATGTTCTAGATTTCTAGAGTTCTATGGGTGCAACCACAGCAATCAACGGATGCTCAAACTGTTAGATTTGCTAGTCTTTATGAGGACATATGCAGTTGCTTCATTCCACTCAGACCAGCTAACAGCGTTTTCCTCTATTGCTTACAGGGATACCATGGGAACACTGGTTGTGGGTGTGCATTAGTTTTCTTTGTTAGAAATTGGGTTTCTGGTTGGCAGGGATATGCACCCTGTCGAAGTAGGAACTACAATCCTAGTCAGTGTAAGTCACAACACACCCTAAATTATCCTTTGCTCACCCTCTGGTAGCTTGGCACAGAGTGGTTAGGCTTAACTTAAGAGGCAATGTGTAAAGTATTTTGACAACACTTCAAATAATAACACAGTAAAAACACCACAAAAAGACTTAGAGAAATAGATTATTATTCTATAAATAAGAGACCAAAACAACAACAATAAGTAGAAGTCGAGTTATGAATTTTTGAAGAATAAATGTAAAATAGTGCTAAAAGCAATAAACACTTAAATGGGAATCTGGTTCATGCTGGACTGGGCCAAAATCAAAAGTTCAGGCCAACTGTCCTGGAGTGTGGGCTGGATACAGGGACCCACTTTGGCAGGCTGAACCAAAGTACCTTGGTTTGTGATGCTTCATCGTCAACAAAGATGCAAGGTGCAGCCGAAGCGCTGGCAGTGGTGTTGGGTCACGCAATAGACGAGAGGCATTGATTTTCTCCACGCAACTGCGGTGATGTCTCGTTTCTGAGTGTGAGGTGCTGGTTCCAAAATGGATGTGGAGCTGCTGCTCCTGTAGTAGGTGATACGTCAATTCTGATGGTGATGCACTGATTCTGAAGGTGATGTGCCAGGTCCGCTCAACACAATGATGAGGATACGCTGCTTCTGACTCACACAAAGGCAGAGATGCGCTGGTTCGGATAAGGATGCATAAGTTCTGGATGTATAAGCACCTTAGGCCTCACTTCCAAGTGTCCAGGACTGGGGTGGTACCACTTGGCAGGGCAGACTCACAGCTTATAGAGTCCGGATTCAAATGCAGCGAGTTAGAAGTCTTTTGTATCCCTGAGACTTCAATCAGGAGGCTAGCCAGCAAGCCCATGGAGTCACTCTGGATTCAGGTGATGCAGGTCCAGTCCTTCTCACACAGGCATGAGAACAGCAGGTGGCAGGACATCTCAGCAAGGAGTAAGGAAAAACATTTAAGGTGACCCTTCAGAGAGGGCCATTTCTCAACACTCTCTCTATCATCCTGAGGGAAATTTGATAGTGGAAAGGAAAATCAGTGACTTAAAGCAGTCTTTAACAGCTAAGGTATTAGGTTCAGGTCTTAGATGGGTCCATCAACTGTTTGGAGTACAGAGAGCTTTAAATAATCTGCCTAGAAAATTCTTCTGCGACTGGACCCCCTACGAGGTTCTGTTCGGCGTCCAGATGTATGTTCAGTATTTAATAATCCTGGCACAGTGGAGGCAGATCAATGAACGTTTTGCTGTCTTACAGGAATTCAAAGACTTCTGAGATGAGCGCTGAAATGAAACTGCTAAACATTCTGCCACTGAAGAAGTGAAGGAGCAACCAGAAACTTCTGTCTGGAGTCCTAACCTTGGGGATGAAGTTCAAGAAAAGATTATCGAAAAAAGGAGTTTGACCCATCATAAAGTACACTGGTGCCTGTCCTTGGGACTGCAGAGACCAGAAGTGTGATTTTGCCATCTCTTGCTGGTTGTAGAAACAAAAGATTTGTGCCCATCATCCTAATCAAACGACACAATGTGGCCAGTCCTACACTATAGGCCACGAGGGCTTTGGGTAGTTACCTGTCTCCTCTCACTACCATACAGGAAGTACCTCTACAAGCATTAAATAAGAAAGGAACTGCTATACCCTGGCAGGAGATGTGAGATACTGAAGTTCTACTACTTCTTGATCCAACTGCTAACACTGTAAACAAACCATATGTGAATTCACAGTCTGCAATGCCTAACAACAACGTTTTTTATTATCAACTACCTTTGGAGGGGTCCACCAGTTCTACTACACCCTGTGAGGTCCCTAATTTTGCCCAGACTGCCTCTGGCTATTTTGCTGACCTTGATGACTTTTCCTTGAATTCATCACACACTAGACTGCATGAGATACATGCATTTGTTTTCTGGTTGAAACAGACTTTGATTCCACCTTGGTCCTACATATGGGTTATCATTTTGCTGTTTTTTCTATTCATTTGTATTGGATTTGTGATCTTTTTTTGGCATTATCACCTAGAATGCTCTGCTGTTCACATAAACAGCCTCATTACGATGTTGGTCGGAAAACATTCCGACCGACTCCTTGTTGGAATCAATTCCGACTGAGTCGGGTTCGGCGAGTCCAACCGACCGATAACGATGTTTCCGAACACCGTTCGGTCAGACTCCCATTGACTTCAATGGGAGCCTGTGTTTTGATTGACAACATAGGCTCCCATTGAAAAAAAGGGTGGTTGCGGAAAACCTTGCACCCTGTCCCTATGGTGCCTGCCACACTGTAAATGGTTGTAAAGAGGGGTCCCATGGGTACCCCCAAAGACCCCAACCAGAGGCCTCCGGGTGAAGGGGGGCCTGCTACGGGTCCCCAAAGTCAGCTTCCGACAGCCATTCAGTGTCGGACAGACCAATTCAGAAAGGCTGTCTGATTCCAACATCGTAATATGTCAGTCAGAAACACGGTCTGCAGAGCTGTATGATTCGGCTCCGATGACTCGAAGTCTCCGAAAGCCGGTCGGCCCCACGTTGGAAAAACCGAACGGTTACCTTCTATCGTAATCAGTCGGTCAGAAATGTTTCCGAGTCAGTCGGAAACATGGGATCCAACACAGGTTAGGAAAATCTGAATGCCATTTGGAGCCTTTCCGACCGATATTGTAATGAGTCCCAGAAACCTGTCCCTTGTGAATATTTCTGCATTTAATTTCCTGGATGTCATTATTTGGGATTTGGTCCTAGTTGATATTTTTAGTACCACAGAAATATTGCAAATTACTTATGTATTTAAAGTCTCGATTGACAATGTTATCACTCCTAGCATTTCTGATGACTGGGATGTCACTACTGTGAAGAACATGCTTTCTGAGCCGGAATATTATACTGTATTAAAAACTGAGGATTTATATCTAAATTCTGCTATTTATGGTGAAATGTTTTGTTATATTTATTATGTGCACCTTTATTTACACAGAGCTATTATTCCACATGCTGTTTTCAATTACACGCAATAGGAATTAGGCCCTGGCGTAAAACTCTGCTCTGCTCATGGAGTTTGCGAAATTCAAGTACTCCACGCTCCATGGAGGAGTGCGGAGTTCCTGAATTCTGCCTTCCCGGGGGCCAAGCAGAGGTTTTTTTCTGTTCACAATTGAGATGAGCGCCACAATAATCTTGGGCTGCTAGCGAGCCAATGTAGTACCAATAGCAAACAGACCAATCAATCAGATTTTTTCTCAAGAAGCAGCTGAGAAGCTTTTTGAGTGGATTTACTTCTCCAACTGGCCATAGGAGTTGTTTTTTTGTGTGAGAAGCCATTATTTTTGTTACTTTTTTTCCACAGAAATTAACTGCTCCAGAGACTCCGACTTCCTTTTCCTGTTAAGCAGACTTGTTTGTTTTTCTTGGTCACTTTTCATTTTGATTTGGAGCTGGAAGAATCACTCTCCTTGTCACTGCAAATATACCATTGAATTTAAGGCCTTTGTATTTGAGAATTCACAAGTAAGTTGAAAAATGTGTTTATCATGCTGCTGTTAGCTTGATTGGGGGCATGCATCAGGATTTATTTGTACTTTCATTTGATTTAAAAAATGTATTGTGCTGGGCGGCCTGCAGTTTCAGTAGGGGCCTAGTTATTTTATTGCAAGTAATTTATCTTCTTTTGTAAAGAAGTATATTTTCTCCATGTTTTTAAAATGAATTTGCAATATTCATTTAAGTCCCTATTTAGTTTAGTCTGCCAATTGGCCTTCAAGCCAGTAGGCACAGTAGTAGTCATGGGTGCATGAAACAACTGTTTCTGTGGTTTCTGTTGAATTGAAACATCAATTAGGCCATGGATGGCATTGGATTAAATTATAAAGTGTGTATTTGGGCTATTTCATTTCTTTTCCTGCAAACAGTGTATAGGTGGGGTAATTATGTTTGATGCTTTTAGAAGATGTGGGTTTTTTGTACAATATTTTTACCCAGTTAATGCTGTTTTCCTGTGTTACCATGCCTCCTTTACTGACTAGTGTGGGAGTGTGTTTGACATAGGCCATCATTTGAGTGCCTTTTGCTTTCTCGCCCTAAGTGCACCGGGTTTCAGCGGTCCGTACTAGCCTGGCGGATGAGGGGTGTTACCCTGCTTGTTTCTGGTTCAGGGAAGACCTGCCTTGGAAGTTCGGGCTGGACTGTTCCCATGAGGCACAGGGTCAATACTGATTTGCATATGGCCAGGTCTTTTAGACTCAAACCACTCCACTGCATGCACATTGTTTGCCCTCCAAATTTCTTCCAGATCTCTGCTTAGCCATATCCCCAAATATTTGGTGGGTTCGGTTGCTCACCTTAGTGGGTACTCAGTTTGTTAAGGGCGCGTAACTTCAGTGAGGGAAAACAATTGGATTTATTCCAGTTAATGTGGATTCCCGAGTGGCCACCAAACCTAATCACCTCTTGCGTCACAGTTTCCAGATTCTTGTATGGTTCACGTATATATAGAGTAATATCATCAGCATACATATACACCACCAGTCCTCTGGCTGTGAAGCCAATGCTGTGCTCTGTAAGGTGTTGGTGCAACCGCGCAGCAAGTGGTTGCATAGCTATTGCAAACAATAACGGTGAGAGTGGACATCTTTGCCTAGTGCCCCAAGCGATCAAAACATGCCAGAATCAAATGCTTTGGTGGTATCTAGAAGGGCCGCCACAGCTGGCAAGGAGGGGTTGATTTGGTGCATGACCGAGAATATATTGCGTAAGTTGTGTAATGTCGCTCTTCCCAGTATGAAACCAGATTGGTCAGGGCGTACAATTAAAGACATAAGTGGGAGTAGTTTATTTGCTAATAATTTTGCATATATTTTGTTGTCTATGTTGATTAGTGAGAGGGGGCGATAAGAATCGCAAAGCTTGGGGGCTTTGTCAGGTTTAAGTATAGTTATTATCAGAGCTTCCCGAAGGGAGGGGGCAGTTGGCTGATTGACACCGATTCATTGTACATCTTTATGAGATGAGGTATAAGTATGGTAGCATAATGTTTGTAGAAGGTAAATTGTAGTCCATCCAGGCCCGGGGTTTTATCACCAGAGAGGCCTGCAATTACCTGCGCGAATTCCTCCGCTATAAATGGTGCATCCAGAAATTCTCTGTGGCCCGGATCTAGCCATAACAGTTCAATTGATTCAAAATATTGATGTAGGGTGTCATGATTGCTTGCCTCCGCAGATGCATAGAGTTGAGAGTGGAAGGAGGAGATCACTGTGTTTATCTCCGTGGGAGATGTAACTCTGCAGCCTTTAATGTCGAGCACTTCAGTGACATAGTAGGAGGCATGTGGTCTTCTCAGCAGACCAGCCAGTGTCTTACTGGGCCGATCTCCTTCCCTGTATTGCCGAGCCTATGCCTCACGTGCCAAGTAGTTTACCTCTTGTTCTGACTCCATATGATATTGGGATAGTCTGGTTCTGATCTCAGCTAATGTGTCAGATGTGGGGTTTATGCTGTATATTTGATCTAACCTTTTAATGTCCAGCTCCAGTGTTTCCAGGGTCCTTCTGATCGCCTGGAGCACCCCAGATTGTTAAGCGATGCAAACCCCACGGATTACTACCACCCATAATGTGGAAGGTGAATTAGCCGAACCAGTATTTAGTTAAAAAAAAGTTGATAATGGTGCTGCAAATTTCTTCTTTAAATGCCTTGTCTCTCAGCGCATGTGAACGAAGACGTCATCAAAGCATACGTGGTAGGGTTTGGGGGTATTCAGACAGAATATCGAGTTGGAAATGTCAAATTACACAAATATTGAGTTGAAAATAATGTGACACAGAAATATCGACTGCAAACAAAATAAACAATTGATGGACAGAATGCAGAACAATGTCATATATTCACCCCAGAATAGAGATCTGGGCCTAAATCCATCGTTTTTTTCCTCATCATGCCATTCCAATTTGGACACAGCCATATGCAAATCAGTCTTGACCCTGCGTCCAATGGGAACAGTCCAGCCCGAACTGCCAGGCCAGGTCCTCCTTGGACTGGAATCAAGCATCCTAGGACCGGTTTTGTGGTTTCACCCCTCATCGGCCTGGATAGCTTAACTCCAGTGACATGGAGAGTACGGGACCCACGTCTGGGCATACCCGTCCCACTCGGGGTGACAAATGCAAAAAAAAAACAATTGATTGACAGAATGCAGAACAATGTCATACATTCCCCTGAGTAGAGATCTGGGCCTAAATCCATCGTTTTTTTGCTCACCATTCCATGCCAATTTGGACCCAGCCTTATGCAAATCAGTCCCGACCCTGCGCCCAATCGGAACAGTCCAGCCCGAACTGCCAGGCCAGGTCCTCCTTGGACTGGAATCAAGCATCCTAGGACCAGTTTTGTGGTTTCACCCCTCATCGGCCTGGATAGCTTAACTCCATTGACATGGAGAGTACGGGACCCACGTCTGGGCATACCCGTCCCACTCGGGGTGACAAATGCAAAAAAAAAACAATTGATTGACAGAATGCAGAACAATGTCATACATTCACCCCAGTACAGTGATCTGGGCCTAAATCCATTGTTTTTTTGCTCACCATGCCATTCCAATTTGGACCCAGCCATATGCAGATCAGTCTTGACCCTGCGCCCAATGGGAACAGTCCAGCCTGAACTGCCAGGCCAGGTCCTCCTTGGACTGGAATCCTAGGACCGGTTTTGGGGTTTTACCGCTCAGCCAGGATAGCTTGACTCCAGCGGCATGGAGAGCACAGGACCTACGTCTGGGCATACCCATCCCACTCGAGGTGACAAATGCAAAAAAAAAATTGATGGACAGAATGCAAAACAATGTCATACCTTCACCCCAGTACAGCGATCTGGGCCTAAATCCATCATTTTTTTGCTCACCATGCCATTCCAATTTGGACCCGCCCACATGCAAATCAGTCTTGACCCTGTGCCCAATGGGAACAGTCCAGCCCAAACGGCCAGGTCCTCCTTGGACTGGAATCAAGCACCCTTGGACCGGTTTCGAGGTTTCACCCCTCGTCACCCAGGATAGCTTGACTCCAGTGGCATGGAGAGCTCAGGATCCACGTCTGGGAATACTCGTCCTACAAGGGGTGACAAATACAAAAAAAACAATTGATGAACAGAATGCAGAACAATGTCATACATTCACCCCAGTACAGAGATCTGGGCCTAAATCCATCGTTTTTTGCTCACCATTCCATTCCAATTTGGACCAGTCATATGCAAATCAGTCTGACCCTGCTCCCAATGGGAACAGTCCAGCCCGAACTGCCAGGCCAGGTCCTCCTTTGACTGGAAACAAGCATCCTAGGACCGGTTTCGGGGTTTCACCCCTCATCAGCCGAGATAGCTTGACTCCAGTGGCATGGAGAGCACGGGACCCACGTCTGGGCATACCCGTCCTACTCGGAGTGACAAATGCAAAAAAAACAATTGATGGACAGAATGCAGAACAATGTCATACATTCACCCCAGTACAGAGATCTGGGCCTAAATCCATCGTTTTTTGGTCACCATGCCATTCCAATTTGGACCCAGCCATATGCAAATCAGTCTTGACCCTGCACCCAATGGGAACAGTCCAGCCTGAACTGCCAGGCCAGGTCCTCCTTGGACTGGAATCAAGCATCCTAGGACCGGTTTTGGGGTTTCACCCCTCATCAGCCAGGATAGCTTAACTCCAGTGGCATGGAGAGCACGGGACCCATGTCTGGGCATACCCGTCCCACTCGGGGTGACAGTTCGAAAAAAAACCAATTGATGGGCAGAATGCAGAACAATGTCATACATTTACCCCAGTACAGATATCTGGGCTTAAATCCATCGTTTTTTTGCTCACCATGCCATTCCATTTTAGACCCAGTCATATGCAAATCAGCCTTGACCCTGCGCCCAATGGGAACAGTCCAGCCCGAACTGCCAGACCAGGTCCTCCTTGGACTGGAATCAAGTATCCGTCCATCAAATGTTTCTGTTGCTAAGACTGATTTGCATATGGCTGGGTCCAAACTGGGGTGGTGTGTGGAGCAAAAGAATGATGGATTAAACCCAGATCCTTGTGACTGGGGCTGAATGTTTGCATTGTTCAGCATTCCGTACATCAATTGTTTCTGTTGCTAATGTCGCCCTAAGTGGGAAGGGTATTCCCAGACGTGGGTCCCGTGCTCACTACACCACTGGATTCAAGCTAGCCTAGCTGATGAAGGGTGATGCCCTGAAAACGGTCCCAGGATGCTTGTTTCCGGTCCATGGAGGATATGGCTTGGCAGTTTATGCTGGACTGTTCCCTCAAGGAACAGGGTCAAGACTGATTTGCATATGGCTGGGTCCAAACTGGGGTGGTGTGGTGAGGAAAAGAATGATGGATTAAACCCAGATCCTTGTGACTGGGAGTGAATGTTTGCATTGTCCAGCATTCTGTCCATCAATTGTTTCTGTTACAGAAATATCGACAGTAAGAATATTGTGGTCAAGAATATCAAATTTAAGGTAAGAAATATCGTTAAAAAAAATATAGAAGTCATTAATATCATTTGCAAAAATATAGTTTAAAATATCGATTTTTTAATTAGTGTTATGTATTTTAGTTTATATTTTAAATGTGTGTGATGTATGTTTTTTTGTATAAGTATTGTTTATGTTTTTTAAATATATGTGTTAAATTTTTAGTAGTTATCAATTTTATTTTAAGTAAATTTTGCGTTTTTTGGTTCCGTGGTGGGTTGTGGGTTTATAGGGGTGTAGGGTGGGAAGTAACTTAATTATAATAAATTAATGATTATTTTTGTATTTATTAATATTTATTTATTTGAGATTTTATAGTGTTAATTGTGGGAAGTGATTTATTTGTGATTAATTTTTAATTGGTTGTTAATTAAAATTAATTAGTTACTTGGTAATTAATTATGGTAATTGCATAATTTGTTTTAGGGGTGGGTTGTGGGGTTTATAGGGGTAAAGGGTGGGAAGTAATTTATTTGTAATGAATTATTAATTAGTTGTTAATTAATGTTAATTAACTCATTGGCAATTAATTATGGTAATTGTGTAATTTGTTTTAGGTGCGGGTTGTGGGTTTATAGGGGTAACGGGTGGGAAGTAATTTTTGATTAATTAATTAATAATTAGTTGTTAATTAATATCAATTAATTAAGTGAAAATTAAATATGGAAATTGTTTAATTAATTTTAGGTTTGGGTTGTTGGGTTTATAGGGGTAAAGGTTGGGAAGTAATTTTTGTTTAATTAATTAATAATTAGTTGATCATTAATATTAATTATTCGATATTTAATTAGGGTATTTGTTTATTTTTTTGTGTGTGGGTTTTACTGTTATAGTGGTACAGTGTGGGGAGTAAATTAATTTTTATGAGTTTCGATTTTTAAAAAAATAATAATATTTCTATAATTGGTAATTAATTATGTTAATTAATGAAGTACATTTAAAAACAACAGGGTTGTGAATTGTGTGGTGTTATAGGGCAGGAAATAAAAAAAGTAAATGTATGTATTTGTTTCTAAATAATTTCTAATTAAAAATATTTATTTGTTTGGAAATTATGATTTATTTTATTTAATATAATATTTGTAGGTATTTGTCATATGTATTTAACATTATACCATGTTTTTTAAAATATATTCATATCTTATTTAATTTATTTAATTTTTGTTGTAATATTTTGTTTGTTTTTAATTTTGAACTGACTGGAGTGAGAATATTAATTGTTACCCCTCCGCAACACAACACTTTCCTTACTGTTGCACTCACTGGAATGGGTATTGTAATTTTTAGCCCTCCCCTATCCAACACTTTCCCTACTGTTGCATTCACTGGAGTGGGAATAGTAATTTTTACCCCTTCGTTATGCAACACTTTCCCTACTGTTGCACTCACTGGAGTGGGAATAGTAATATTTACCCCTCAGCTATCCAACACTTTCCCTACTGTTGCACTGACTGGAGTGGGACATTTATGTTTGAAGATGTTTAAATAGTTTAAATTTTAATTTATAATGTAATTTGTTTGTATTATATTTGATGTTATTAGAATATATATATATATATATATATATATATATATATATATATATATATATATATATATATATATATATATATATATATATATATATCCTACTGGCAGTCGCCAGTAGGTAGTTATAGTTAGGACCACGTTTCCATAGGAAAAACATTTTTGATGTGCTTATAACTTTGGCGTCGTTTGACGAATCTTTATGACATTTTCCAAAAAGTTCCTCTTTTCAGGTCAGCTCCTATCCTAAAAGTTTGGGGGGATTCGTCAAGGGGGCTAAGAGAAAAGGGGGTCCCTAAACGTGTTTTCTCCATGCAATTTCCATAGGAAACTTTAGACAAGGCTACAGGTCAAACTGCTGAATGGAATTATGCCAAATTTGGCACAGAGAAAGGTCTTGGTCCAGAAAGCACGCTTTTGTTTAAATCGGGTAAATCTGTTCAGTAGTTTTAGAGAAGTATCAAATTTTCCAGATATCGATATTTAAGAATTCTGACATCTTATTTGCTGAAGCGTTACGAGCACGAGCTTGCGGCTCATTGGCTGCGAACTGTTGAAACTAGGAAGTGTTCTGACATCTGATTGGCTGAAGCGTTACGGGCACGAGCTTGCGGCTCATTGGCTGTGAACTGTTGAAACTAGGAAGTGTTGGCAGCCATTTTGTGATTCAGTCCGTCAGCTCACAACTCTCCCTCTACAAGGCATCAGGTCTGTAGTTCTACCTCTGCAAGGCAACACTAAAAATATACCGCAGCTCTGTCTGAGCGAGATACCCCTTTCACGGTCCCTCTCCCCACATCACCAGCTCGCAGCTATGCCTTTAGAAGCCAGTCCGTCGGCTTGCAGCTCTGCGACTGCGAGCTGTGAGCCATTTTGTGACTCAGTCCATCAGCTCGCATCTCTCCCTCTAAAAGGCATCGGATCCGTAATTCTACCTCTGCGAGGCAATACTGAAAATATCCCACAGGTCTGTCTGTGCGAGATACTCCTTTTACGCTCCCTCTCCCCACATCATCAGCTCGCGGCTATGCCTTTAGAAGCCAGTCCGTCGGCTCGCAGCTCTGTGTCTGCGAGCCGTCGGGCCCGCAGCTCTACCTCTGTGAGCCACCTCATTAGCTCGTAGGTGTGTCTGTGCTAGCAGGCCCGTCGGCCCGTTACTCTCCCTTTGCGAGTTAGCCCGTCGGGTTGCAGCTCGGAGGGCTCGAAGCTGTATCTCTGTGAGCCAGCCCATTAACTGATAGCTGTGTGTCTGCTAGCAGGCCTGTTGGCCCGTTGGTCTCCCTCTGTGAGTCAGGCCACAGCTCTCCCTCTGCGAGCCAGTACGGTGCTGTGCTTTTGCGAGCCAACGGCTCGTAGGTCTCCCTCTGTGAGCTGAGCCCACGGGCCACAGCTCTTCCTCTGCGAGCCTGCCTGACGGCCCACAGGTGTCCCTCTGCTAGCCGAACCGCAGCTGACACTCGGCAAGCCGAAATTGGGAATATAAGGCGGCTCTAAAAAGAGCCCTTGTGTTTATTAGTTGGAGCTACATGTAAGTGCGAATGCACAGCTTCAGGTTAATCAGGAAAACTCGGTTTCCCTCATCTGTGAAGTGTACTCCATCACTTCTGTAGATATCAGCCATATCAAAACGTATGTTGTTGTTGTAAATCGACCCCATTCTATGGTCTCTGAGGTATGCAGCTTTGTTGACATTCTTCCTAGATTTTTCAATCTTATGACAAAATTGGTTTGACCATTTCCACTTCTGTCTTTGGCATATATTGGAATATACAAAGACAGTTTGAGGCAAAAGTAACATTAATTGTCCAAAGGTGTCCTTCATAAGCATTTCCAAACCTACCCCAGTCAATGTGCCTAGGTCATTACCACCACAGTGCACAATCATGAGATCAGGGTGTTGGAGATGCAAACAGGTTTTAACCAAAGGGAGCAATTGGTGCCACTTCAATCTTCTCTGTGCAAACCATTTAATGTGCACATTTTGTAAACCTAGGTCTAAGTCAATACATCTCTGTTCTGCATACCTCTTGCACCAGAAAACATAGCTATGTCCTACAATCCACACTAGCATTTTGAAGGTATGGCTAGAAGATATGGATAAATGTCTGTAGCTCATGCAGTCCGTTCGTAGAATAAGAGATATGTTTAAACATGGGGAA
This sequence comes from Calotriton arnoldi, assembly GCA_963921515.1. Lineage (NCBI taxonomy): Eukaryota > Metazoa > Chordata > Amphibia > Caudata > Salamandridae > Calotriton > Calotriton arnoldi. The sequence goes on from CAWUFW010005253.1 coordinate 988,188, forward strand.
CTACTTTTTTTACATAAAAAACGTTAACCGATTGGGAGATGAAATGTATTGTGTCCTAAAAAGTAGGGTGTATATTAGTTTTGATGAAAAGCATCTTTGTGATTGGTTAATAAAAAGCAGTTTATACGTGGAGTACATATTATAGGATGAAATTTGCTCAGCTCAACCACACCTGCTAATTGTATTTGGAAGGTGCATTTCAAACTTGAAAGAATGGTGAACTTTTGACCTCCACGTGCCGTTAAATGTTAAAGAAAATGTTGCAAAAAAAAATATCGGTAGGTTTAAAAAAATGATGAACTTTTAACCTGCACGTGTTGTAGAATGTTTTAGAAAGTGTTGATACAATCCCTTGAACTTTTTACCTGTATGTGTCCTTAAAAAAACTGTTTATATGGAAAGTTCAAAAATAACCAATAAAGAGAGGTTTTGCAATCTAAAAAAAATAAGGAACTATTCTGATTTGTTCTTTACATGGATTTATGTGTTGGAGCAACAGGGAAATTGTGCCATTACTGGTTCCATTCTTGATGAAAGCGGTGCATTACATGTACTGTGTGACAAGAAAAGAATTGCATGCATTTGTAACATTTGAAATCTGCATACCAACTAAGATGGTAAATTAGAAATTAAGAAGGTGTATTATGTGTTTTGTAGTAGTGGTTAACCCTTTAAGTGCGCCCGTCGGCCAACGGCCGTCGCGTGCACTACCTCAATAGTGCTGCGCATGTCCGTTGGCCGACGCGGCCCTGCCCACTTAATGGAACGCCCGCACCGCAGCGGAATTGCCACCGCGGTTAAGGTGTTAAGTATTTGAGATGATATTTTTAACTTTGAAAGTATTTTGTATTTCTAAATAACATAGTGTTAGTAAAGTCTGGTGTGTTATTGGTTCTAAAATATGCATAATGTGTAACTATTTGTTAAACAAGTACTTTATATATGTTCAGGAGTTTTTCACAAAGAAAAAGTGTAGGTTGTCATCTGTAAAAGACTGTGGGCCATATTCTCAAGACCAGCGATAACATTATCGCCGCTTTAGCAGCAGTTTCCTGCCGCTAAAGTGGCGATAATGTTATTGCCATTCTTGTGAATATGGCCCTGTATGGTTTTGAAAATTCGATGTAGCGTTAATTTCCATTTGTATATCTATTCCGGTGAGATAAACAGAATGTGGCACGTTTGGTCAATTTTGCTCAGTCTAGAAATAGTGGAGAAGGGGTGACAGTAGCAAATTCATGTGTTATTAACTTAACAGAGATGGAATGTGGATCAGTTACAGGCTCAGCTTCCGCACTGCCCACGTCACCTGCGTCCAGCCCTGGTTCCACTGCCGAACATGCACATTCGAGTGTCCCATGGATGTCTGCCTATCCAACACAACTGTTGATGAATTGGACTATGACTTGTGTTTGCGCCCCCTGTTGGATAACAAACAGCAGTGTAACCGAGACAGCCATGCATGGGATGCCTTGACATACTGCGTATGTATTTGTAGTTGTGCATGGGAGATGGCACAATTTCTCGTGTGCAATGACCACATTGAGGCACTCCCCTATTGGGCTGTGTTGCGGATCAGTGAGACGGCGTGGGCTGAGCACACCTGCCCGGACCACCTAATGGATTGGCTCACCCTGGTGTTCCTTGAACACGAAAACGACGTACTATTGGAACCCATTGCACATGAAGCTGCACGGGCATTCATGGACGAGTAACTATGTACCTGCAGCCACATCCTATTGCCACCCACAACATATGGCCCAACAACTTGTTGCACAGTGGGGATTGCTCACATATCCCACCAAAACAGCGGACACGTCTCCCTTCGGTCGAGCTATGGATGCATGTGCGTGGAATTACGCGTGTGCACACACACCTGTCCAAGGCGACGCAGGTCCATGGTCCGAGCAACACAGCATCGTTTGGGAACTTTGCCAATTCAGACACAATGCTCGGTGAGAGCACACACATGGCGATGTAACACGCCATGTTAACCTGTCGGACCCTCACACCTGATCACTGTCGGCAGAGCAGACAATTGCTGCATCCCGGACGCAGAGCACCATGCAGACCCCAAGTACAGTGAGTTGTGCCCCCTCACACGGGGCACTGTGCAGCAAATACCCCATCTGACTTATCCACAGCCCACACATAGAAGCCCCTGCCTGTGGTACCCCCGCATGTGATGGCCTTGACACCCATGAAAACAGCAACCCATGTCCCACAACGTTGTACACACATTCAAATCATTGCTCAGAGCTGTGGCATATCCTCCACACAAAAAAGAAGAAATGTTATGTGCACACTTTGTGGTCTCATTTTTTACACTGAGAGGTAGATTTCAATGTCAGTCAAGGCTGGTGTGGTACTGCGAGGCTTTGCATTTGGGTGTACTTAGGAAATCTAAGTTGTTGGGGAGCAAGGCAAGGTGGGCAGTGAGCTTTGCCATATGTGATAAATCTTGTCCATTTCAGCCCCAACATCATCTGCCCCTCGACATGTACCCATGCTGCGTGTAAGTGTCTTAAGCATGTCCGTGCCTGTTGTGGCCGTTGCCTCGTCCGTACTCACACGCACATGCCAATAAAGCCTATGCCACTCCACTGGTGTCTAACTGTGAGGTGTGTTGTAAAGATTGTCCACTCGTGTGCCACAATGAGCCTCGTCCCAACACAGGGAAGAACTGACTGTCGCATGTGCAACGGGGGTGTATCCCTTTGGCAAGCTCTGCCTCTGTGAGCCAGACATTGTTTTTGCATAGGTGCTGGACGACATCTGATGCAGCCCCATCACCTACGCAGTCTGATGTGTCAGGGGCACACAGCCATGCAGCCATCACCCCGCCACACACACCGGACACAGAACCCATATGAAGGGAGTTTTGTACCACATTGCCTTCATTGCTGATGTTCTGTGATTACTATGTGTGTGGGCTGCATTGTGGGGGAATTGCCTGTGCACGGATGGCGATGCACACACACATGTTGGCATGTGGAGCCAGGTGCCCGTGCGGCCTTGCGCTGCTTGTGCTATCTCACTCCGTCTCTCTCCCTCGCTCTCTCCTGCCCTGTCATAGCAAACTTGTGAAAGCGATGGGTGTGCGGCTCTCAGCGCGGCACTCGAGTACTTCTTAAGTCTTTCAAACACCGAAGGGTATATTCTCAAGGGCATATCGCCGAGTTAATGGCACTTTATCGCAACCAAAATGGTGATAAATTTAACGCACCATTCACAAGCTGGAGCAAACAGCCCATATCACCAGTTTACCAGCGATAGCAGCCTCAAAAAGCATTGTCACGGATGACTCCGGCAAATATTGCTAATGAGATGTAGAGTAGGCGTTCCCGTGCAAAACGCAGCGAAAACATCACTTCGGAAGTGTCTCAACCACCAGCAAGATTGTCGAAGAGAGTACAAAACAGGCGATAAGGTGCGTTAGTAGCAGAAAGTTTACACCTGCTCTGAGCTGGTGTTTAAAGTCGGACTACAACCTGCAATATGAAAGGGAGCCCAGCCCAGAGCCACACGTGAATGACAACAGATGGAATAGAGCCAACGATCATGCAGCTCGGACACCCAACACTGCTCCGACACCCCCTGCCACCAGCCCCTTTTCCGCCATCCCCCCTCAGCTCTCCCCCACACAAACAAATGTGACAGCAACCTTAGGAAATCTGGCTGATTTCGCACAATTATAGTAAAGAAGATGCATGTGAGGTTGGGCAAATAAGAATCTCAGTCATCTATGGATTTACATATAAAACATTTTATTTAAACAAAACAACAAAATAAAAGTAGGTACAGGTATGGCGTGTTATCCCTCGACAATTTGTGAATCACAGCCTGCAGTACAAAAAGAAAGATAAGATTGTGCGTCATGCGTCCATGAAAGGAGAGAGAGAGAGAGAGAGAAAGAGAGAAAGAGTGAGAGAGAGGAAGAGAGAGAGAAAGAAAGAGTGAGACAGAGAGGAAGACAGAGAAAGAGAGAAAGAGTGAGAGAGAGAGGAAGAGAGAGAGAAAGAGAGAAAGAGTGAGATACAAGGAAGCGAGAGAGAAAGAGAGAAACAGTGTGAGAGAGAGGTAGATAGAGAGAGAAAGAGTGAGACAGAGAGGAAGAGAGAGAGAGAGAAAGAAAGAAAGAGAGAGAGAGGAAGAGACATAGAAAGAGAGAAAGAGTGTGAGAGAGAGAAAGGAAGAGATAGAGAGTGAGAGAGAGTGAAAGAGTGTGAGTGACAGAAAGGAAGAGATGGAGAGGGAGAGTGAGTGTTGACACTGTAGAGAAAATCCTCACAGCTCACCTTTCTGCCACTGGTGTGTCTCCAACCACGTGCTGGGACATAGTGCAGTCTTCAAGTTTAGTCATCTGAAACATAGTATAGAATCTGTAATGGCAGAGTACATACAACTGCACATGCCTAATTCTGTTTCGCCCCTGCGCACCCAGGCTGCTGCACCCCATCGACTCCTGCCAACCAGAGGTGTCTGCCCACCTCTGCGCACCGAGGCTGCTGTATCCCATCCACTCCCACTGCCCAGAGGTGTCTGCCCGTTGCTGTGCACCCAGGCTGGTGCACCCCATCCAGTCCCACTGCCCGGAGGTGACTGTCCGTTCCTGCGCACCCATACTGCTGCATCCCATCCACTCCCACTGCCTAGAGGTGTCTGCCCGCTCCTGTGCACCCAGGCTGCTGCACCCCATCCACTCCCACTGCTCGGAGGTGTCTGCCCTCTCTTGTGCACCCAGGGTGCTGCACACTATCCACTCCCACCGCCCAGAGGTGATTGCTCGCTGCTGCGGAAACAAGCCTCTCTGCTCACCTTCCACCACCGGCGTGTGTCTAAGTGGGTCCACCACCTGCCGAAGCAACCTCCTCAGGCGTTGCGTACACGCGGTCAAGTCAAGCTCACAATTCAAAGTGGGTGTTGATTGCAGGATGGCCACGCATCATCGGAGGCTGCACACGCGCTCAGCTCTGGTGGCACTAACTCAGTGGAACTGAAGTCATCGCATCGTGGCAGGAGGTCCGTGTCGGGGGGGTCGTCAATCTGTGAATCACAGCCTGCTAGACAAAAAGCAAGATAAGATTGTGCGTCATGCATCCATCAATGGAGAGAGAGAGAGAGAGAGAGTGAGAGAGAGGAAGAGAGAGAGAAAGAAAGAAAGAGTGAGAGGTAGACAGAGAGAAAGAGTGAGAGAGAGAGGAAGAGAGAGAGAAACTGAGAGAGGAAGAGAGAGAGAAAGAGAGAAACAGTGTGAGAAAGAGGAAGAGAGAAACAGATGAAGAGTGAGAGAGAGAGAAAGAGAGAGAGAGGTAGAGAGAGAGAAAGAAAAAAACAGTGTGAGAGAGAGGAAGAGATATAGTGAGAGATAGAGGAAGAGAGAGAGAAAGAGTGTGAGGGAGAGAAAGGAAGAGATGGAGAGGGACAGTGAGTGCCCACACTGTGGACAAAACCCTCACAGCTCACCTTTCCGTCACCGGTGTGTCTCCAACCACGTGCCGGGACATAGTGGATCCCTCAAGCTTACTCATCTGAAACGTAGTATGGAATCAGTAATGGCAGAGTACATACAACTGCACACACCTAATTCTCTGTACCGCCTTTGTGCATCCAGGCTGCTGCACCCCATCCACTTCCACTGCCCAGAGGTGTCTGCTCGCCGCTGCGCACCCAGGCTGCTGTACCCCATCCACTTCCACTGCCCAGAGGTGTCTGCCAACTGCAGAGCACCCAGGCTGCTGCACCCCATCCACTCCCACTGCCCAGAAGTGACTGTCCGCCGCTGCGCACCCAGGCTGCTGCACCCCATCCACTCCCACTGCCCGGATGTGACTGCCCGCCGCTGCGCTAACAAGCCTCTCTGCTCACCTTTTGCAACCTGCATGTAGAAAAGAGGGCCTACCATGTGCCGCTGCAAGCCCCAAGCCCGGGGCCCGCAGACACGGCACCCTGCATATCATGCAGCCCCGCTCCGCAGGCCACCAGGTCTCAAATTTGGTGCTGGGTCTTGATTTCGCCATGGCAGAGGACATACCAGTGCACCAGGCTTTTCATCGCAGGCTGCACACCTGCTCAGCCCTTGCGGTGCCACTAACTCTGTGACTAGCGAGGTGATGCCACGTGGCGGTAGGCCTGCTCTGTCTGATGGCTCAGGCCTACACTGCGGTACAGCAGGGCACACAAAACCTGAGCTGTCCAGACCGCCGGGATGGGCCATCACCGCAGGCTGCACACCCACTCAGCAGTTACTGTACCCGTACCTCAGTGGACCGAAAGTCACCAACCCATGCTGGTGTGCCTGTGCCGGCCGCAGTGTATCCGGTGTGAGCAACTCGGAAATGGCGTCGAGCATGTGCACCCGGTCTTTTTTATTGGCAGGATCACGTGTCCTGTGACGCCTGTGCTGGATGGGTGTGGTGTGGGTGTATACTAGCCGTGAGGGAGTGGCTGTGGCATACTGACAACTAGGGTGTGACCAGCAGATCACTGCAATGAAAATCTGGGCCATGTAGCGTTGTTGTCCTTCCCATTAAGCGTAAGCGGAGTGTGCTGGCCTGGCGTATGCCAGTCCTGCGTGAGGCTGTGAAGAATGACTCCGGAGCTACGGGCGTGGCTCCGTCCTGGGCTGTATGAGGAATTAACTGATGCGAGTGTCCCTGTTGTAGTGCTGACATCACCCGGTTCGCAAGCGCCAATGTGTCACTCTGTGAGCCAAGTCCCACAACATGACCAACATGGAAGGTACGGGGAATCACTGACCCTACATTCATCCATAGTTCCACACATGAAAGATGGTGGACATGACACATCTGTGTGGATATGAATGTTTATTGCACTTTCAGTGGAGTGTTGCAGCTGTAGCAATACAGGGCCATGCAAAGTTTAAGTTTCAGTTTTTGGCACATGGAGGGTAGCCAATTAGAGCCAAGCTTGTGTTCGGGGTTAGGCTGCGCCAACATATGTACTTATACAATTACTCCGCCAATCCCCAAGCACTTATAAATTCACTATACACTCTCCTTGCAGTACTCTAATGATCCAGTCTCTACGTACGTACTTGTAAAATGACCGAGAGAAAGTTACATAACTGAAGTTTTCCCCACTGCCAGAGGTAACATGGTTGCATACGCTGTCCACAGCACAATGAAATGTGGTAGGGCCCAGGGGCGGCATCTTGCATACATAATGAACACACAGACACAGATAGATAGTGGAACTGGGTACGGGCACGTGCGCTCGACTCATTTTTATTACCAGGATCACATGTCCAGTGACGTCTGTGCTGGATGCGTGTGGGGTGAGTGTAAGCCAGCCCTCCGGGAATGGTTGGTGCTGGCAACAAGTACAACAGTAATCATTGGATCAGACACACAGATTCAATCATAAAGGGTCAATGATTTGTGCTGCACTAAGGTAGGGGCAACAGATATGAAATAATACACACAAGATTGTATCGTAAAGGGTCCTTCACTTGTGGTACACTGAGGTAGGGGCAGCAGATGTGAAATTATACCAAAACATTGCATCATAAAGGGTCCATGAGTTGTGCTGCACTGAGATAGGGGCATCAGAAGCATTCAGCGTGTGCGCAGCCAGCGATGATGCGTGGTGTGGGCGAGCCGCACTGGGAGCAATGTCTGTTGCCTACTGGACTGAGTCATCTGCAATCACAACTCGATGTGAATTGTGAGCCCCGCTATCCGTAGTGTAGATCGAAGGCAGTAGTCAGCACAGACATCGAAGAATGCTTTTAGTCACTTCCTGTTTACAAAATTCGAGGACATACAGTACAATTCTCTCTGCAATAAATAAATCATGTCTCAATTTAAATTGTGAGCTCTGCTAACCGCAGTGTAGGTGTATGGAACAAAAGATGAAACATTTATGGAATACACTGTCGAAATATGTAGGTTTCAGGGACGTTATAGTTAGTTGCCTACTGGACTCTGAAATTATTGAATAAAGACTGAATTTGAATTGTGAGCCCTGCTGAGCACAGTGTAGGCCAGAGGCAGCGGTCAGGAAGGGCCTACAGCCACGTGGCGTTGACTTGAGCTGCATAGAGTTAGTGGTAGGTATGGAGCTCAGCGTGTGCGCAGCCAGCGATCATGCAATGTCTGTTGCCTACTGGACTGCGTCATCTGCAATCGCGACTCGATCTGAATTGTGAGCCCTGCTGACCGCATTGTAGATCGAAGGCAGTGGTCAGCACAGACATCAAGGAATGCTTTTTGTCACTTCCTCTTGACAAAATTCGAGGACATAGAGTACAATTCTGTCTGCAATTAATAAATCAAGACTGAATTCAAATTGTGAGCTCTGCTGTCCGCAGTGTAGACTGCCATTCAGTGTTCCTTTGGACTTGCAAGATGAATTTGGTCATTGTACTAAAGCTATAACTGATATAAAACAAGTTCTTGAAGCAAGGATACTAAAAGGATATTATGTAGGTTTTAGGGACGTAATACTTAGTTGCCTACTGGACTCTGCAATTAATGAATCAAGAGTCAATTTTAAATGTGAGCCCTGATGACCGCAGTGTAGGCCGGAGGCAGCGGTCAGCAAGGGCCCACAGCCATGTGGCGTTGAGTTTAGCTGTACAGTTAGTGTCACCTGAAGCAACCAGCGTTTGTGGAGCCTGTGTTGATGCATGGTCCGGGCGGGCCGCACTGGTAGCAATGTCTTTTGCCTAATGAATTCTGTCTTAATAAGTCCACGTGGTGTTGACTTGTGGTGCACTGCGTTAGTGGCACCTGAAGCACTCAGTGTGTGCGCAGTCTGCGATGATGCGTGGTCCGGGCGGGCCGCACTGGGATAAATGTCTCTTGCCTACTGGACTGCGTCATCTGCAATCGTGACTCGATCTGAATTGTGAGCCCTGCTGTCCGCAGTGTAGATCGAAGGCAGTAGTCTGTACAGACATAAGTCTGTGGTGCTCTGCTGCTGGGTTCACAGGGGGCCTGTGTCGAGGAGGCCAGCGGTCACGGCGGAGGCCTCGTGGCAGGGTGAGGGCTGCCGCACTGGCAGACGCTTTGGCCTTCCCAGAAGTGAACCACGCCCAGATTCCCAGCTTATTTATTCATACTCCTACGCTGGAGTGGCGTACGTTGGACCAGCCAACTCCGCTTTCACTTCCAGGGGGGTACAACACAGCTACATGACCGAGATCTTCCCCACTGCCTGAGGTAACATGGTTGCGTCTATTGTCCACAACACTACAACCACCAGCAGTATATGTCCACATGGAGAGGTTTGTGCTCTGCATAGTGAGGTCTGTCCACCACACCACCGCTACACTTGGTATTGTGTGCATTTTTATTAATGGGTGACTTGCGTCCTTCACACGTACTTGGTTGCCACATCTCCCAAGATTCAGCTATTGTGTGGCTGAGGGACCATGCCGTTTTTGGAAGTTCCGCTGTCCTGTTCTGTGCTGCCTCGGTGGTAGTAGGGAGGGGGATGGTCCGGGGGGGAGGTCCTGAGGGTGATGGCAGTGGGTGTTGTGGCCTTCTTGGGTGTCGGAGCTGCATGGTCAGTCGCTCTATGACATGTGTTGGTCTTCAGATGTGGTTTTGGGCGGGGCTCCCTTTCACACTGTAGGTAGTCGTCCTGCTTTACACCAGTAAAAGGCAGATGTTAAATTCCTACTGCTAACGCAGCTTATTGCCTGTTTTTGGATTGCCCCCCAGATTTGGCTGCTCGTTGAAAATATCGGGAAGTGGTGTTTTCGTGTTATTTTTGCACGGGAACACCTACTCTGCATATTATTAGCATTAGTTGTCGCTCTCATTTGTGGCAATTTTTTTTACGGAAGCTATTGTTGGAAAACTGGCGATATCGGCTGTTTTCACTAGGTTGAGAATGGAATGATAATTTAAAATCACTAAAAACCATAGGTTTAATGAACATTATAATTAGAAATTAGCATTTAAAAAATGTTTGAAATTCACTGAAAAAACCATAGGTTTCAGGCATGTTATAGTTAGAAATTAGCATTTAAAAACCTTAGAAATTCATGGAAAAAACCATAGGTTTCAGGGACGTTATAGTTAGAAATTAGCATTTAAAAAACCTTTGAGATTCACTGAAAAAACCATAGGTTTCAGGGTCGTTATAGTTAGAAATTAACATTTAAAAAACCTTTGAAATTCACTGAAAAAACCATAGATTTCAGGGACGTTATAGTTAGCTGGACATTTCACTCGTACAAAACCATAGAAATTCCACTGTTATAGTTAGTTCAGCTAACTATAACTCGCGCCCCGCAATGCACTGCTGATGACATCACATATTACATCATTCATGACATGGTCAGTGACATCACTGATGACATCACTGATGACATCTCAAATGACATCACTGGTGACATCACTGATGACATCATCCAGTGAATGTGTTTTTCTTTAAAGTTTAAATATGTATTATATATATATCAAGGTGTATTAAAGAATGAGTGGGTGATTTAGTGTCTGGATGGAGGATTTAGTAGGTGTGTGACTGACTGTTTAACTGAGTTATTACATGTGTCTTACTGAATGCATGGGTTAGTGACTAAACTGTGTGAATGTCTACATCAGTCTGTTTGCTGTTGTATAAGCTGCTGCATGGGTTGGTCAGTAGCTACAGGAGTGTCTATATGGGTTATTAATTGGTTGCCAGAGTATTTGTATGGGTGCCTGAGTGTGTGTGTGGGTGCGTGGGAGGTGTGTGACTCTGTGCATACATGTTTGAGTGGTTGATTCACTGGGTGTATGGGTTCAAGAGTGCATGTGGAAACAGCTGTATGCGTGGGTGAGTGTGTGTATGGGTGTGTTAGTGAGTGAATGGATGTCTCAGTGGTACATGTCCAACTAACTACATATGTAAAAGACAGTGTATGTGAGAGTTGGAGTATATAAATGACTATACGTGAGAGTTAGTGATTGTGAAAGTGGCTGTATGGATGAGTGTGTACTTGTATCAGTGATTGTATAAGAGAGTAATTATGCGTTTCTTTCTGTTTTAATAAGTGATGTGTTGTGTGTATAACTGTATAGGTCAGTAAATGGAAGTGTGATAGATTATTTGCATGACTGACTAGGTGTGTGAGTAACTCTGGGTGAGTGCTGGTGTGTGAGTGTCTGTGTATGTGTCTGAGTGCATATGATAGTGTTGTATTGATGAGTGACTGCATGTATGAGTGATTGTATGGGTGAATGAGTAGATGAGTGTGTAGACCTAGGAACCAGTTATTAGATATGTAGTAAGTGGTATTGGTCTGTCTATGGTTTCAAAAATGGTATTCTGTTTTTTGGAGTGGGTGTATCAAAGGTTATATTAGGGTGTGAGGAGGTGCATCAGAGTATCACATGGATGATGTCATCAGTGATGTCATTTGAGATGTCATCAGTGATGTCATCAGTGATCTCACTGATCATGCCATGAATGATGTAATATGTGACGTCATCAGCAGTGCATTGCGGGGGCGCAAGTTATAGTTAGCTCAACTAGGTATAATGGACGAATTTCTCTGGTTTTGTACGAGTGAAATGTCCAACTACCTATAACGTCCCTGAAACCCGTGGTTTTTCAGTGAATTTGAAAGGATTTTTAAATGCTAATTTCTAACTATTACGTCCCTGAAACCTATGTTTTTTTCAGTGAATTTCAAAGGTTTTTTTAATGCTAATTTCTAAGTATAATGTGCAAGAAATACTTTTTCTTAGTTTTTTAATTTTTATAAAAATAATGTAATGTTTTCTCTCTTCTAAAATATAAATATATATATATATTTTTTTAAAGTGGATTCGCGTACCCATCATATACCAGTCTCAGTGGGTGCGTGAATCCAAGAATTTTGCTGCCATATTGGTTAAGTCGTGTATGATTCGCATATGGTATGTGAAGGGTACGCGTTCCTGGCCCCGCGTAAAGTCACATACGGGTTTCCGGAGGTCGCGCCGGGTGCGCAAATCCATTGCTAATCTTTAAGTTTTAAAAGTATATGTATATAATTTTATATGTATATTATACCAAGAGATTATTTAATCTAATTATAAATATTATATATTTGTAATTGTTATAAAGATATTATTGTTAAATATATTTTCCGTAAATCACGTCGGGTGCGCGCCGGGTGCACGAATCCCATATGACTTCAAAAGAAACAATTTCATTGGTTAAGAACCTTTTCATTCTAGAACTTGAAGGACTCCACCCATTTTTTTCATTCCTTTAAGAGCATCTCAGCAGACACACCTGTTGTCTTCTGAGATGTTCCTCTTGTTTGCATTTTTTGGTGTTTTGGTTTAAGTCATCTAAAAATGCCAGCTGGCAATCAACCTCAGCAAGTTCCACCTGAAGAGAAAGAAGACATGGAGGAACCCGTGAAGAAAAGATACAAAATTATCGTGTGGGCATTTTTCTCTATTCCACCTGGAGAGAAAAAGCTGAATGCCCGAAAATTCACCTGCACTATTTTCAGAATGTCCTCTCATGAGGTTCGGAAAAGAAATATTCCTGCGGGACGTCATCGATGTTGAAACTGTAACAATCATAGGAGCTCCTCAGAATCCGGACGATGCACAAAGAGGTCCACCTCTTGACATCCTCAACTCTGAAGATTAAATACAGAGTATTGAGGCGATCAAGCGAGGGAAAGGGAATTAGGGTAGGAACAGCGGGGAATGGGATACCTGTAGAAATAAAACACACTATTAACACCAGTCCATAAACAATGGCTATTCTCAAAAAGAGTCTCACTAAATTGCTTAGTACCTTGAACCAGGTTACCCCAATCCAGATGTTCCTTTTCAAACCAGAAGAGATACTTCTCTCTCACTGGATAAGACAACTCCTACAACAACAAAACACAACCGCGTTATACCACCATTCATATCCAAAGGTTACTAATGCAAACACCAAACATTGATTCTACATACCATCTTCTAACATTCTCAAAAAAGACAAAAGATGGGAAAGCCGGAATGAACAAAGCAAAATAATCCAAATGGACACTGGATATAATCTTGAGATACAGCACCAGTCCTGGCTAAAACAGTTCTTGCTTCCCCAAATAAGAAGATAATCCACACTGTCAAAAGGATAGTTCAAGTGCAAAAGTGAAATGTAGATCAAAACATATAAATCACAGATGATGCGACAATTCTCCACAAGTCGTCTGGCCAAAGTTAATGTAGTATATCCTCCAAGGTTACATAGGAATGAAAATGAATATACTAATTAAATCATTAGTAATTCAAAAACAAGTATAATCAAAGTACTAGAGCGTGAACGTGAAAACGCCTTCCTCGCCCCACAATTAGTGTTCTCAAACCAGAGAAGTTCCAGAGAACGCCACTCGGTCCCGAGTAGCGTGGTTTAAGAGGAGGCTGCCATCTGCTCTCCTCGCCGAGCAATCAACGACCCTCCGGACTGCTCGAATCCTTGTAGCGCACGCGCACAGACAGCCGTCTGCCGCGAGCGAAGCCATGAAGCGTCTGGGAGCAGACACCGCAAAGGAGAATCTCTGCAAATTCAAATACCCCTTCCAGCAGGAACCACAAAAGGAACACGGACCCCACCAAAGGCGAGACTCGTGCAGTCGCACAGCCTCCGTCCGTCTTCTGACCAAGAATTATGCACGCCGTTCGGCATGCATCAAGCGCCACTCCTCCTCAATATGGGCATCTGGGGCTTGTAGACCAACCTTTAACTTGCGTACAGCATGGCTAGGTAGGCGCAATCACACCTGACCCCTGACAGTACGCCCTCCTCCCAGGCGCCTCCTAGATCCAGGTTTATCCGGACGGCGTAAACTGAATGATCGCACAGCGGCCGGAGCATGAACATTGCCAAAGGACTCCCAAAATCATCCTCCAAGGGGTACCCTTTCCAGGAGATTAAATACCTCAGTCTCCCCCTCATGTACTTGGAATCCAGCACCCGTTGTACTTCATATTCCAGCTGACCATCCCGAACCACTGGAGGAACGGCTCTACGTCTGGCTCCCACCGCTGGTTTCAATAGAGTGCAGTGGAACACCGGATGGATACGCAGAGAAGCAGGTAATCTGAGCTGATATGCTACGGTATTGATCCTGCGCAGAATGGTGTATGGGCCTATGAATCAGGGATGGAATATACTACGAACCTTGAAGCGGATGTACTTGATAGAGAGCCATACTCTATCTCCCGGCTGGAAGCTTGGCCCTTCACTGCGGGGTTGATCTTCCCATTTCTTGTACATCTGTTTGGCATGTTTCAGATGTGTCTGCACTTTCTTATGCATTGCTTGTAACTTTTTAATTTGCGTCATCACAGTAGGTTGAGTGGTTACATCACTGGGAATGGATAATGGCAATACCTTGGCATGGAATCCGGAGTTGGCTCTGAACGGGGATTCTTTTATGGAGCTATGCCATGCGTTGTTATAGGATAGTTTGGCTAACCACAATAATGACACCCATGAGTCATTAGCATCCTTGGAATAGCATCAAACGTATTTTTTGAGAGTCTGGTTCAACCGTTCTGTTTGTCCATCTGTTTGTGGATGGAAACTGGTTGACAATGCTACTTCCACTTGAAGAGCCTTACACCACATTCGCTAGAATCGTGCTATAAACTGTGGCCCTCTATCAGACACAATGACCCTCGGAAGTCCATGTATTCGAACCACATGTGTCAACACCAACTGGGCAGTCTGGCCAGCTGTGGGCAAGTTCTTACAAGGAATGAAATGACCCATTTTGGTTAGGCTGTCCACGACAACCAATATGGCATTGCACCCCTGATCCATTGGCAGACCGAGGACGAAGTCCATGCTAATGTGGGCCATGGTTGCGATGGTGTTGGCATAGGGATCAACTTTCCTTTAGATCTTACATGTTCCCCTTTGGCTCGAGCACATATTTCACAAAGCTTTACCCATTGTGGAACATCTTTAGATAACTATTCCCACCAGAATTGATGCTGTAATAAATGCAATGGCTTTGAACTACCTGGATGGCCTGCGAGGATTGAATCATGGCAACAATTAAGTACCTTTAGCCGAAGTTCCTGTGATGGTAAGTACAGCTTGTTCTTATAGAACGGCAACACATGTTTGAGCGTTCTGTGAGTGTTCAGGCAGACCCATTGCTCCCACCAAGCGTGAGACCAGTGTTTTTTCACATCATCCAAGAAATGTTCAATTGATATGGGGCACACCACCTTATGTGGGCTAAGTATCGCCTCAGAGATTCCCTCTCTTGGCTTGGTAACCTCCTCCCAACGAGACAAAGTATCTGCCTTTCTGTTTTCTGACCCCGGACGAAACGTAACAACAAAATCATATTCTGCGAAGAACAGCATCCATCGCATCTGTCTTTGGGTGAGCTGTCTAGCTGTTTCCATATATTGAAGATTACGATGGTCCGTGTAAACTGTGACTGGATGATGTGCCCCCCACAGATACTGCCTCCATTCTTGGTATGCCTTTTTGATGGCCACAGTTCTTTTTCTGCCACTGTGTAGTTGCACTCCGCAGCATTCTGTTTCTTGGATAAAAATGCAACAGGATGCAACTGTCCTGAATGTCTATCACGCTGAGACAGAACCGCCCCCACCGCTATGTCAGAGGCATCGGCTTCCACTACAAACGGAATCTCTGTTTGTGGATGTCTGAGAATAGGCGCGGTGGTGAATGCTGTTTTAAGGTATGTGAAGGCTTCCATTGCCTCGTCATTCCACCAAAAGGGCATACCCTTTCTCAAGAGCTTGGTGATGGGAGAAACCACATGTGAGAAGTGAGAGATGAACCTGCGATAATAGTTGGCAAAGCCCAAGAAGCATTGTATATCTCTCATATTCTTCGGGACTGGCCACTCTTGGACAGCCTGTACTTTTCTTTCAGCCATGCTCAACCCAGAAGGACTCAAAATCACTCCCAGGAACTCAACCGCTTCCACATGGAATTCACATTTACTCAACTTACAAAACAAGCTATGTTCTTGTAACTTCTGCAGTATCAGAGTAACGTGTTTTACATGCATCACTTGGTTATCGGAATAAACCAGTATGTCATCAATATACACGACTACAAACCTATCCACATACTCTTTGAGCACATCATTCAAAAAGAATTGGAAAGCAGCCGGGGCGTTACAAAGCCCAAAGGGCATGACCAAGTATTCAAACAGCCCATAGCGTGTCTTAAAAGCCATCTTCCACTCGTCCCCCTCTCGCATTCTAACCAAATGGTACCCCCCCACGCAGATCAAGCTTGGTGTAGATAGTGGCTTCCTTCACTTGATCCAACAATACGGAGACAAGTGGAAGAGGGTATCTATTCCTCACCATATTGTTGTTTAACATGCGGTAGTCAATGTACGTTCTAAGATCCCCGTTTGCTTTAGAAATGAAAAAGAGTGGCGAGGCAGCTGGTGAGCGTGAAGGCCTTATGAAACCTATCTCTTCATAATGGTCTAAGTATTCTCGCAGATGGTTCCAACAAGGCATAGACGCTACAGGAGGGGATAGTAGCTCCTGGTATGAGGTCTATCTGACAGTCATATTCACGATGCAGAGGAAGTACTTCTGCCCTTGTCTCACAAAAGACCTCCCTGTATGATGCATACACTGATGTTAGTTCTATATCTTTTTCAGCTGCAGTGGCAACTTGGAACATATGGGTGAGTGCTACTGTGTGGGTGGAACTGGCTTGCAAGCAACGCTGTCTACACTCCTCCAAATGGAACACTACAGTTTTCTGTTTCCAATCAATCGTGGGGTTATGCTGCCATAACCATGGCATACCCAGTATTACCTCATATTGAGGTGCTTCAATGATATTCAAGGATATGTCTTCTACATGATCCTGTTGCTCTCCTGTCCATATCAACCCCACTTGCTCAGTCTGTTCAGTGATAGGCCCGGAGATTAAAGGTTTGCCATCAACTGCCAATACTTATTCAGGAATTTCCCTGGGAATACGCTGTAAGCTGAGACGTTGAACTAAACCATAATCAATAAAGTTTCCCATGGCTCCAGAATCGATCATCACCCACACTCGGTGATTCTGACGATCAGTTGTTAGAGTCATTGAAAGCACTATGTGTGATTCTAAGTCTTTCAAATACTTTACTGACAGAGAAGGCAACTTTCACTCCTTTCCTTGTTGTGTCTCTATCGTGGAAGCCCCCTTGTGGATGTTTTCTTTTGGGATTTTCTGCACCAATGTAACTGCTACTTTTTTGTTGGGATATGCAGAACCCTGCACTTTGGGTTTAGTGGGACATTCTTGTACAAAATGTCCTTTCTTCCCACAATACATGGACAATCCATGTATCCTCCTGTTATCTCTCTCCTCTTTAAACAATGGTGGTCTGATAGCTCCCACCTCCATGGGTTCTGATCCCTGTTCACTAGGGACAAATGCTTTTCTTATACCTCTGTCAAACCTATCAAACAACCTCTCTCCTCTCCTAGGTTCCCCACCTCTCTCTGCCAGTCTATGATCCAACCGTAAGGTTAGATTCATCAAGTCTGTGTATGTGGTGTGCTGAGGGTCTATCTGAGCTAGAACATCCTCCATCTCATCCCGTAAACCTTGATAATAAAGAGACATCCTCTTTTCCTCCGGCCATGCCATCTCAGCAATCAACCTATTAAACAAGGTCAACTATTGTGATTGGAAGAGTGCATGGGTACTGCCTGAGTGATTGAAGGAGTGCATGTGTAATGCCTGGGTGATTGCACGAGTGCAGGTGTAATGTCTGTGTGTTTGGAGGAGTGCATGGGTACTGCCTGAATTATAGAAGGAGTGGATGGATAATGCCTGGGTGATTTCATGAGTGCATGGGTAGTGCCTGGGTGATTCCATGAGGGCAGGAGTAATGTCTAGGTGATTGGAGGAGTGCATTGGTACTGCCTGAGTGATTGAAAGAGTACATAGGTAATACCTGGGTGATTGCCTACGTGCATGGGTAGTGCCTGGGTGATTGAAGGAGTTCATGGGAACTGCCTGAGTGATTGAAAGAGTGCATGTGTAATACCTAGGTGATTGCACGAGTGTGGGTGTAATGTCTGGGTGATTGGAGGAGTGCATGGGTACTGCCTGAATGATTGAAGGAGTGGATGTGTAATGCCTGGGTGATTGCATGAGTGCATAGGTAGTGCCTGAGTTATTGGAGGAGTGCATGGGTACTGCCTGAGTGATTGAAAAAGTACATAGGTAATGTCTGGGTAATTGCATAAGTGCAGGGGTAATATCTGGGTGATTGTAGGAGTGCATGGGTACTGCCTCAGTGATTGAAGGAGTACATGGGTAATGCCTGAGTGATTGAAGAAGTGCATGAGTAGTGCCTGGGTGATTGCAACACTGCATGGGTAGTGCCTGGGTGATTGGAGGAGTGAATGGGTACTGCCTGAGTGATTGAAGAAGTGCATGGGTAGTGCTTGTGTGATTGGATGAGTGCAGGGGTAATGTCTGGGTGATTGGAGAAGTGCATGGATACTGCCTAAGTGATTGAAGGAGTACATGGGTAATGCCTGGGTGATTCCATAAGTGCATGGGTAGTGCCTGGGTAATTGGAATAGTGCATGGGTACTGCCTGGGTGATTGCATGAGTGCCTGGGTAGTGCCTGGGTGATTCCATGAGTGCAGGAGTAATGTCTGCATGATTGAAGGAGTGCATGGGTACTGCCTCAGTGATTGAAAGAGTGCAAGTATAATGTCTGAGGATTAGAGGAATGTGTAGTTAATGCCTGGGTAATTGTATGAGTGTAGGGGTAATGTGTAGAGGATTAGAGAAGTATTTAGGTAATACCTGGGTGATTGGAAGAGTGTATCGGTAATGTCTGGCTGATTGCATGAGTGTACAGATAGTGCCTGGGTGATTGAAAGAGTACATAGGTAGTGTCTGGGTGATATTATAAGTGTATGGGTACTGGCTACATGATTGCAGAAGTGGATAGATAGTGCATGGGTGTTTGGAGGAGTATGGGAAAGTGCCTAACTGTATAGATGACTGCATGGGTGTTTGAAAAAATGGATCAGTGCAGTAAGAGTCACTGTAAACATTAGTTCATATTATCAGGCTTATTACATTATTTCATCTTACCTTTTTTATTAAAGAAGATACAAAACTCAGTGGAACTATTTTACAGTAGTTTTGTTGTAAACTGAATTTAAAATCTTTTCAAACTTTAGTATTACCTTCTGTAAAAAAAAAGAAGAAAAAGTGTTATTGCATATAATAATATAATTTTAAGAACACAACATAATTTTAGAATTGCATAGCATATCCAGTTTTCCTTTTTGCTGTTGTCAGATTCTACTGATTTTCACCATACACAGTTATTTCAATGTAGATCATCATACAACAGCGTGGGGAAAAAATCCAATCAATGAGATTGTAAAAAAAACAAATCTGTGTTGAAAATATTTACAAGTGCAACTATCTGTTTACCTATCTACAGTTTGTAAATTACATTCTTAAACTACATTAAATCTTTTACTTCTTTCAAGTACATTTTGTAAACTATACGCTCTCATTTTCATCGCATATAATATAAAGATCAAATATATAAACTACTTCTTTCAAACACAATTTTGCAAATACAATAAGAATTAGCACAAACAATAATCCAAACAGTAATTGTTCACATCTTCCCAATAGGCCGAATAATGTTTCCAAAACCATTTGCACTGAAAATATCCAAAATAAACTCATTAATTTGTGTTCAATCTTTCCAATAGGCCGAATTATGTTTTCAAAACTTTGGCATCAAAAATATCAGATATGAATTTGGTAATTTGTAAGGCAACCAACATTTGAATTCCAAATGGGCATCATTACAATGACTCCATCCTTTATTGCACTTTAAATAAACAGTATAGTGTCCAGATGCTGTAGTAGGTCCATCATGAAAAATGATAGCCACTGCTTTAAACGTCCTTCCTGAAATTGATACTTGACTTGCCACAACATTTGTAATTTTGATTTCCAATTTTCTTCCATCTGCTCTACAACTTTGTAGCATTAAAATGACATATGGTCCAAATCTGTCTATAAATATTGTTGACAACATTTCTGATTTGCAATGAGAACATTTCATATCTTGATTAGCTGTTTTTACTACTTTGTTAAAAGACACTGTTTTGTAATCTGGTATCATCAAATATATGAATCATTCAGTGTCTATTTCAGTGGTAGAAGAAAATGAACACTCTTCACATTTATGATCCCATCTGTAACTTAGTCCAAACAAATGTCATTTTCTATTCGTTCATCTTCCAATACTGCAAGCATAAATATAAGAAATTCTTGTGCATCTTGTTGTACATAAAGTGTAAATTGCAATGAACCAGTACATATATCCAAAAGATGGCGTATGCCAGAAGCTGTATGGATTTTAGTTCTATCAGTTACCAACTTGAAAAATATAATGTAATAAAAAACAGAATCTTTTTTCTCGATTTTCCATAATTTCATGATGAAGGTCTTCTAGATAAAACACATTCACAATTACATTAGCATAGCAGTTGATACCTGAACTATTTTCTAACTGGTATCCTACAATATCATCAACAGTGTCCATTTTCATTTTCTTTGCAGCTTCATCATTCTCTTTTGAGTTGTTTTCTTTTTTTGAACCTCACCAGAATGTTTATCATATTTTCGTTTTGGAGACACTACACGTTTTTGATATACTGGATATTTACCTAACTTAGGAGCATGCAGTCTTCTTAACCCCTTCGCTGCTAGGCCTTTTCCCCCCCTGTGCTAAGCGGTTTTTGGGCTATTTGGGGTAGTTCGCGCTTAGGCCCCTGTAACATTTTGATCACATAAGGTATCCACACCAAATTTGCGTCCTTTTTTTCCAACATCATGGGGATTTTAAAGGTACCCAGTGTTTGTGGATTCCCCTGGAGGGGACCCAGAAATTAGCCAAAATACAGCAAAATGTTGTTTTTTTTGGGAAAAATCCGAAAAAAGGGCTACAGATGAAAGTGTCTGTTTTTTTCCCTGAAAAGGGTATAAAAAAAAAGGTTGTGGGGCTGAAATCACCATCTTCCCAGCTTTCAGGGACAAGCAGACTTTTGTCAGAAAACCAACATTTTTTACACAGTTTTGGCATTTTTCTGGGACATAGCCTATTTTTGCTATTTTTTGTGCTTTCAACCTCCTTACAGTTAATGGTAGAAATGGGTATGAAAGCAATAATGGATCCTGGACAGCTATACATTTTTGAAAAGTAAACACGATTCTGATTTCAGCAAGGGGTCATTTGTGTAGATCCTTCAAGGTTTCTTTATAGAAACTAACAGTTAAATATAGGAAAGATTGAAAATTAGTTGAAAAAAACAACCATTTGTGCCAACGTTTTCACCTGTAACTTCTTCTAATTATGACAGCTATTTGAAAGCAATATACCGTTACATCCGCTGGACCTTTCTGGTTGTGGCAATATATAGGACTTGTAGGTTCACCAAGAACCCGACAAACCCAGAGCCAATAACTGAGCAGCGTCTTGCAATGTTTTTTTATTATGTACCGGGTATATAGCAATTATTCTGGGAAAATTTATACATGGAAAAATAGGTATGAAAGACACATATGTATTTCTGAAATGGGAACAAAATATAGAGTTTAGAAACAGTAGATATTTGCACATTTCCGAAATTGGGAGTAGAAATACTAGCATGAGAATTATAGGTCATTTTTCAAAATGACTTATTTTTTACACATTGTCTTTCATTTGTAAGGCAGAAATGCAACGAAAGTCAATAGGTAATAACAGTTGCTCTACAATTTTGTGTTACCCTAAGTCTCCCGATACAAATGGTACCTCATTTGTGTGGGTAGGCCTAGTGCCCGCAAAAGGAACCGGCCCAAAACGCAATGTGGACACACCACATTTTCACAGTGAATAATGACCCTTTTTTTGCAAAGTGCATAGCTGTAGTTTTTGAACCCTAGCTCTGCCGGCACCTAGGGAAACCTAGCAGTCCTATACATTTTTTAAACCTAGACACCCAGGGGAATCCAGAATGGGGTGATTTGACTGGCTCTCACCAGGGTCTGTTACCCAGAATCCCTTGCAAACCTAAATAATTGTCAAAAATACCACATTTTCCTCACATTTCTGTGGTGGAAAGTTCTGGAATCTGTGTGGATCCACAAAATTCCACCCACCCTGCATTCCTCAAAGTCTTTCGAGAACAATGGTACCTCACTTGTGTGGGTAGGCCTAGTGCCCGCGACAGGAAAAAGTGCAAAACGCAACGTGGACACACCACATTTTCACAGTGAAAAACGACCCTTTTTTTGCAAAGTGCCTAGCTGTAGTTTTTTAACCCTAGCTCTGCCGGCACCTAGGGAAACCTAGCAGTCCTATACATTTTTTAAAACTAGACACCCAGGGGAATCCAGAAAGGGGTGATTTGACTGGCTCTCACCAGGGTATGTTACCCAGAATCCCTTGCAAACCTTAAAAATTGTAAAAAAAAACAAATTTTCCTCACATGTCTGTGGTGGAAAGTTCGGGAATATGCGTGGATCCACAAAATTCCACCCACACCGCGTCACGTTTCCCAAAGTCTTTCAAGAAAAACGGTACCTCACTTGTGTGGGTAGGCCTAGTGCCCGCGACAAGAAACAGTGCAAAACGCAACGTGGACACACCACATTTTCACAGTGAAAAATGACCCTTTTTTTGCAAAGTGCCTAGCTGTAGTTTTTCAACCCTAGCTCTGCCGGCACCAAGGGAAGCCTAGCAAACCTATACATTTTTGAAAACTAGACACCCAGGGGAATCCAGAATAGGGTGACTTGACTGGCTCTCACCAGGTTCTGTTACCCAGAATCCCATGCAAACCTAAAAAGTTGTCAAATAAAACACATTTTCCTCAAATTTCTGTGGTGGAAAGTTCTGGAATCTGTGTGGATCCACAAAATTCCACCCACCCCGCGTTCCCCAAAGTCTTTCAAGAAAAACGGTACCTCACTTGTGTGGGTAGGCCTAGTGCCCGTGACAGGAAACAGCACAAAATGCAAGAGTGGACACACCACATTTTCACAGTGAAAAATGACCCTTTTTTTGCAAAGTGCCTAGCTGTAGTTTTTTGAACCCTAGCTCTGCCAGCACCTAGGGAAACCTAGCAAACCTATACATTTTTGAAAACTAGACACCGAGGGGAATCCATAATGGGGTGACTTGACTGGCTCTCAACAGGTTCTGTTACCCAGAATCCCTTGCAAACCTAAAGAACTGTCAAAAAAAACACATTTTACTCACATTTCTGTGGTGGAAAGTTCTGGAATCTGTGTGGATCCACAAAATTCCACCCACCTCGCGTTCCCCAAAGTCTTTCAAGAACAACGGTACCTCACTTGTGTGGGTAGGACTAGTGCCCGCGACAGAAAACAGTGCAAAATGCAACGTGAACACACCACATTTTCAAAGTGAAAAATGACCCTTTTTTTGCAAAGTGCCTAGCTGTAGTTTTTGAACCCTAGCTCTGCCAGCACCTAGGGAAACCTAGCAAACCTATACATTTTTGAAAACTAGACACCCAGGGGAATCCATAATGGGGTGACTTGACTGGCTCTCACCAGGTTCTGTTACCCAGAATCCCTTGCAAACCTAAAGAATTGTCAAAAAAACACATTTTACTCACATTTCTGTGGTGGAAAGTTCTGGAATCTGCGTGGATCCACAACATTCTACCCACCCTGCATTCCCCAAAGTCTTTCAAGAAAAACGGTACCTCATTGTGCGGGTAGGCCTAGTGCCCGTGACAGGAAACAACGCAAAACACAACGTGGAGGCACCACATTTTCACAGTGAAAAATGAACCTTTTTTGCAAAGTGCCTAGCTGTAGTTTTTGAACCCTAGCTCTGCCGGAACCTAGGGAAACCTAGCCAACCTATATATTTTTGAAAACTAGACACCAGGGGAATCCAGGATGGGGTGACTTGACTGGCTCTCACCAGGTTCTGTTACCCAGAATCTCTTGCAAACCTAAAAAATTGTAAAAAAAACACATTTTCCTCACATTTCTGTGGTGGAAAGTTTGGGAATCTGCGTTGATCCACAAAATTCCACCCACCCCGCGTTTCCCAAAGTCTTTCAAGAAAAACGGTACCTCACTTGTGTGGGTAGGCCTAGTGCCCGCGACAAGAAACAGCGCAAAACGCAACGTGGACACACCACATTTTCACAGTGAAAAATGACCCTTTTTTTGCAAAGTTCCTAGCTGTAGTTTTTCAACCCTGGCTCTGCCGGCACCAAGGGAAGCCTAGCAAACCTATACATTTTTGAAAACTAGACACCCAGGGGAATCCAGAATGGGGTGATTTGACTGGCTCTCACCAGGTTCTGTTACCCAGAATCCCTTGCAAACCTAAACAATTGTAAAAAAAACACATTTTCCTCACATTTCTGTGGTGGAAAGTTCGGGAATCTGCGTGGATCCACAAAATTCCACCCACCCCGCGTCGCGTTTCCCAAAGTCTTTTGAGAAAAACGGTACCTCACTTGTGTGGGTAGGCCTAGTGCCCGCGACAAGAAACAGCACAAAATGCAAGAGTGGACACACCACATTTTCACAGTGAAAAATGACCCTTTTTTTGCAAAGTGCCTAGCTGTAGTTTTTTAACCCTAGCTCTGCCGGCACCTAGGGAAAACTAGCAGTCCTATACATTTTTGAAAACTAGACACCCAGGGGAATCCAGAATGGGGTGATTTGACTGGCTCTCACCAGGTTCTGTTACCCAGAATCCCTTGCAAACCTAAACAATTGTAAAAAAAACACATTTTCCTCACATTTCTGTGGTGGAAAGTTCGGGAATCTGCGTGGATCCACAAAATTCCACCCACCCCGCGTCGCGTTTCCCAAAGTCTTTCGAGAAAAACGGTACCTCACTTGTGTGGGTAGGCCTAGTGCCCGCGACAAGAAACAGCGCAAAACGCAACGTGGACACACCACATTTTCACAGTGAAAAATGACCCTTTTTTTGCAAAGTGTCTAGCTGTAGTTTTTCAACCCTAGCTCTGCCGGCACCAAGGGAAGCCTAGAAAACCTATACATTTTTGAAAACTAGACACCCAGGGGAATCCAGAATAGGGTGACTTGACTGGCTCTCACCAGGTTCTGTTTCCCAGAATCCCATGCAAACCCAAAAAATTGTCAATATAAACACATTTTCCTCACAGTTCTGTGCTGGAAAGTTCTGGAATCTGTGTGGATCCACAAAATTCCACCCACCCCGCGTTCCCCAAAGTCTTTTGAGAAAAACGGTACCTCACTTGTGTGGGTGGGCCTAGTGCCCGCAACAGAAAACAGCGCAAAACGCAACGTGAACACAGCACATTTTCAAAGTGAAAAATGACCTTTTTTTCCCAAAGTGCCTAGCTGTAGTTTTTGAACCCTAGCTCTGCCAGCACCTAGGGAAACCTAGCAAACCTATACATTTTTGAAAACTAGATATTCAGGGGAATCCATAATGGGGTGACTTGACTGGCTCTCACCAGGTTCTGTTACCCAGAATGCCTTGCAAACCTAAAGAATTGTAAAAAAAACCACATTTTCCTCACATTTCTGTGGTGGAAAGTTCTGGAATCTGCGTGGATCCACAAAATTCTACCCACCCTGCATTCCCCAAAGTCTTTCAAGAAAAACTGTACCTCACTTGTGTGGGTAGGCCTAGTGCCCGCGACAGGAAATAGCACAAAATGCAACGTGGAGACGCCACATTTTCACAGTGAAAAATGACCTTTTTTTTGCAAAGTGCCTAGCTGTAGTTTTTGAACCCCAGCTCTGCCGGCACCTAGGGAAACCTAGCCAACCTATACATTTTTGAAAACTAGACACCCAGCGGAATCCAGGATGGGGTGACTTTACTGGCTCTCACCAGGTTCTGTTACCCAGAATCCCTTGCAAACCTAAACAATTGTCAAAAAAAACCAAATTTTCCTCACATTTCTGTGGTGGAAAGTTCTGGAATCTGCGTGGATTCACAAAATTCCACCCACCCCGCGTTCCCCAAAGTCTTTCGAGAAAAATGGTTCTTTACTTGCATGGGTGGGTCAAGTACCCGCGACAGGCAAGTGCCCAAAACCTATTGAGGCGACATCAAAATTGCCTTTCAGAAAACGACCTGGTTTTGCAAGGGGGATCCCATGGCTTTTTGGCCCGGGGCTCGGTGGCCACCTAGGGAAACTTACCAAACCCACACATTTCTAAAAACTAGACCCCCGGGGGATTCCAGGGAGGTATGGCTTGCGTGGATCCCCCAACATTTTCTTACCCAGAATCCCCTTTAAATTTGAAATTTAGCTGAAAAAAATCACTTTTTTCACACATTTTTGTGTGGGAAAGTTGTGGCATCACCAGGCTGACACAAATTTCCTACCACCCAGCATTCCCCCAGGTCCCCCTATAAAAATGGTGCCTCACTCATGTGGGAGGCCCAAGTACCCGCGACAGGTAAGGGCCCAAAACGTATTGAGGCGACATCAAAATTGCCTATCACAAAACAAACTGGTTTTGCAAGGGGGTCCCATGACCTTTTGGCCCGGGGCTCGGCGGCCACCTAGGGAAACCTACCAAACCCATACATTTCTGAAGACTAGTTACCCGGGGGATTCAAGGGAGGTATGGCTTGCGTGGATCCCCCAACGTTTTCTTACCCAGAATCCCATGCAATCCTGAAATTTAGCTGAAAAAATCACTTTTTTTCACACATTTTTGTGTGGGAAAGTTGTGGCATCACCGGGCTGGCACAAATTTCCTACCATCCAGCGTTCCCCCAGATCTCCCGATAAAAATGGTGCCTCACTCGTGTGGGAGGCCCAAGTACCCGCGACATGCAAGGGCCCAAAACTTTTTGTGATAGGAAATTTTGATGTCGCCTCAATACGTTTTGGTCCCTTGCCTGTCATGGGTACTGGGGCCTCCCACACGAGTGAGTCACAATTTTTATCGGCAGACCTGCCGGAACACTGGGTGGTAGGAAATTTGTGTCAGCCCGGTGATGCCACAACTTTGCCACACAAAAATGTGTGAAAAAAGTGATTTTTTCAGCTAAATTTCAGGTTTGCATGGGATTTTGGGTAAGAAAACATTGGGGGATCCACGCAAGCCATACCTCCCTGGATTCCCCCCGGTGTCTAGTTTTCAGAAATGTGTGGGTTTGGTAGGTTTCCCTAGGTGGCCG
Source organism: Calotriton arnoldi (assembly GCA_963921515.1). NCBI lineage: Eukaryota > Metazoa > Chordata > Amphibia > Caudata > Salamandridae > Calotriton > Calotriton arnoldi. Next base: position 1,015,370 of record CAWUFW010005253.1, read on the forward strand.
CCGAGCCCCGTGCCAAAAAGTCATGGGACCCCCCTTGCAAAACCAGGTCGTTTTGTGATAGGCAATTTCGATGATGCCTCAATACATTTTGGGTCATTGCCTGTCGCGGGTACTTGGGCCTCCCACTCGAGCGAGGCACCATTTTTATCGGGAGACCTGGGGGAACGCTGGGTGGTAGTAAATTTGTGTCAGCCCAGTGATGCCACAACTTTCCCACACAAAAATGTGTGAAAAAAGTGATTTTTTCTGCTAAATTTCAGGTTTGCAGGGGATTCTGGGTAAGAAAACTTTGGGGGATCCACGCAAGCCTTACCTCCCTAGAATCCTCCCGGTGTCTACTTTTCAGAAATGTGTGGGTTTGGTAGGTTTCCTAGGTGGCTGCCAGCCCCGGCCAAAAGTCATGGGACCTCCTTGCAAAACCAGGTCGTTTTGTGATAGGCAATTTTGATGTCGCCTCAATACGTTTTGGGCCCTTGCCTGTCGCGGGTACTTGGGCCTCCCACATGAGTGAGGCATTATTTTTATCGGGAGACCGGGGGGAATGCTGGGTGGTAGGAAATGTGTGTCAGCTCGGTGATGCCACAACTTTCCCACACAAAAATGGGAAAAAGGTGATTTTTTCAGCTAAATTTCAGATTTGCAGGGGATTCTGGGTAAGAAATCATTGGGGGATCCACGAAAGCCATACCTCCCGGGAATCCCCCACGTGTCTACTTTTCAGAAATGTGTGGGTTTGGTAGGTTTCCCTAGGTGGCCGCCGAGCCCAGGGCCAAAAAGCCATGGGACCCCCCTTGCAAAACCAGGTCGTTTTGTGATAGGCAATTTTGATGATGCCTCAATACGTTTTGGGCCCTTGCCTGTCGCGGGTACTTGGGCCTCCCACACGAGTGAGGCACCATTTTTATCGGGAGACCTGGGGGAACGCTGGGTGGTAGGAAATTTGTGTCAGCCCGGTGATGCCACAACTTTCCCACACAAAAATATGTGAAAAAAGAGATTTTTTCAGCTAATTTTTAGGTTTGCAGGGGATTCTGGGTAAGAAAACGTTGGGGGATCCACACAAGCCATACCTCCCTGGGATCCCCCGGGAGTCTACTTTTCAGAAATGTGTTGTTTTGGTAGGTTTCCCTAGATGGCCGCCAACCCCGGGGCCAAAACCTCATGGGACCCCACTTGAAAACCAGGTTAGTTTGTGATAGGTCATTTTGATTTTGCCTCACAGGGTTTTGGGCCCTTGCCTGTTGCGGGCCCGTGACCCACCGATGCGAGTGAGGTACCATTTCTATTGGGATACTTGGAAAAAGGCAGAGGGGTAGGAAATTTGTTGTTTCTGTCTGCAGCGTGAAAATTGTGGCACAATAATGCAAGAAAAATGTGACAGACACAATTTGATGTTTGTAGGACATTGTGGGTAAGATAACTTGTTGGAATCCACAAGAGAGACATCACCATGTACTCCCATGGGTGTTTAGTTTACGACAATATCTACAGTTGGTAGGTTATTCTTAGATAGAATGTACACCTTGGCAGAGAGACAAAAAAGACAAAGATTACTGCACAGCCATCTATTCCTCAAGCACACACACATACTGGTTGGATTTGGCACGAGGGCGAGTGATGGTTCAGTATATAACATTTTATTAACAAGAGATTTCACATAAATGAAATGCACTGTCAATAATTGAAAGGACAAAAAACTGAACCAGTGACTCGCAGCTCGTGAGCTGTAAAGCCACGTCAAGGCCCCAACCGCTTTACAGGCCATGCACACACCTTTCATACGTGATACACACAAGACCATTCACACCACCAGGCACGAAACCAACACATTACAACATTCACAAAAAGGGACAAGGTACACCCGGCTTGAGAATGACAGAAAAGACAAATTTTTCTGCACAACCACCTATTCCTCAAGCACACAGACATACTGGTTGGATTTGGTACAGGGGTGAGTGATGGTTCAGTATATACAGTTGTATTAACCAGAGATTTCACAAAAATGAAATGCACTGTTAATAATTGAAAGGACGAGAAACTGAACCATTGACTCACAGCTTGTGAGCTGTAAAGCCACGAGAAGGCACCAACCTCTTTACAGGCCATTCATACACCTTTCATACGTGTGACACATACAAAACCATTCACACCGCCAGCCGCGGGCCCAGCACATTACAACACTCACGCCAGCAGACAGCGCCATTCAAGGGCCCATCACTTTCACACGCCCACATTCCTGACACAGCAACCACATCAGCTCACGAATTGCGTGGAGTGGCGTTTGGCTAGCAGTGTGTGTAGTGACCAGCAGCAAGTCACTACTCACACACTGCCAGCCAAGTACCAGTCCACGTACACCGCCAGCCGAGTGCCAGTCCACGCACACAACCAGCCAAGCGCCAGTCCACGCACACCGTCAGCCAAGCACCAGTCCACGCACACCACCAGCCAAGCGCCAGTCCACACACACCACCAACCAAGCGCCAGTCCAAACACACCACCAGCCAAGCGCCAGTCCATGCACACCACCAGCCGAGTGCCAGCCTACACACACCACCATCACATTTAGGATTTTTTTATACAAAAAGAAAAACACAAACAAATTGCAAATAGATACAAATCTACTAACACAAAATCTGAAACTAAATACATTGCACAAATGCCAACCTTGACACTGAACAAAAAATATAAAACAATAGAGACCAGGCAGTTCACTTTACCACTCATGGATGCTCCCAAAAATTATTTTGCGTGTTGTACACTCTAAAACAAGCAGGCACACACAACCCAGGGTTAGAAGGACACTCGGGGCAGTACATACGAGTCTCCTTCCAAGTACCTCTTCGCCAACAGACTCTACATCTCCTAATGGGAAAGTCTTTGGAGGGTGTGGGAGGAATGTGATCAGGAAAGTGGCGATCTTTCAATCTAGCCACATCCTCCACCACTCCAACTCTAGGAACACTTGCCTGTTCCACTACAACAAGGCTGCCTATTACAGACTCCTGAAACTTAGCAAAAGTCATCTTTGACTCAGGACAACAATCCTTGAATACAACAAAAGCATTAAAGGTTGCCAAGTGGAAAAGATGGATAGCCAACTTCTTATACCAAATGTAAGCCTTACGAAGAGCAGTGTAAGGTTCCAACCTCTTATCTACTCTATCAACACCACCCATGTGCCTATTGTAGTCTAAAATGCACACAGGTTTGCACGCTTCAGCAACCTGACCCCAAACAGTCACAGGTGAAGTGCTTTCATCATGGATGGTAGTCAGCATGGAGACATCTCTCCTGTCTGAAAACTTCACAGCTAGAAATTCCTCACAACGCAACGCACTGCACTGTCCCCGCACAAGCTTTTGACAAACAAATTATTTTGGGAAACCTTTACGGTTAGAGCAGATTGTGCCACAAGCAACAGTGTCCACTTTGGCCAATTCCCTGAACAACCGCACACCAGTGTAGAAGTTATCTACATATAAATGGTGGCCTTTGTTAAGAAGTCCTCTACCAAGTTTCCACACAATTTTCTCAGTCACTCCAAAAGTGGACGGACAACCAGGGGGGTTAATCCTGGATTCCTTACCGGTGTACACCCTGAAATTAGAGACATATCCAGTCCTACTGTCACACAGCATATACAGCTTAATTCCATAGCGTGCCCTCTTACTAGGAATGTATTGCCTAAAAACCAAGCAGCCCTTGAACAAGATCAAAGACTCATCCACTGCTATTTCTTTCCCTGGAGCCTAGATCTCAGAAAATCGATCAACAAAGTGATCAATGACAGGCCGAATCTTAAAAAGACGGTCACAATCAGGGTGACCTTGTGGCAACGCTAAACCATTATCGACAAAATGCAGCATCCGAAGCAGAAGAAAATACCTATCACGACTCATGACTGCTAGAAATATAGCCGTTGCCATCAAGGGACTAGTAGACCAATATGAAGACATTGATGGCTTCCTTAGCAAGCCCATCAAAAAAGTTAAACCCAAGAATTCTTCATCTCTTCTAGATTTGTGGGAGTCTACCGGGTAGCTCTAGAGTGGGGCTTAAGGCTGGCACTGTTGTCCCTCAAAAACTGTTCGGCATACAAATTAGTCTGCTCAACAATCTCTGCCAAAAACACATCATCCATAAACAACTGGAAAAAATGTATCGGCAAAACATTTTCTGTATTCACTCTACACCCTGGAACACCAGTAAAGTCTGGCAATGCCGGCTGCACCATGCCTGGGGCAAGCCATAGGTCATCACTTCCAACTGGAAGCCTTGCTGCCCCAGGCTGCAGCCCAGATGCCTCTTGCTGCACTATCGGCACATCAATGTCCTCCTCTAAAACAGGCACTTCATCCGCACTAAGAGTTGCTTCATCTGCACTGAGAGTAGCTTCATCATCCGATGACTCCATGTGGTGAGAAAACTCACTGCCTTAATCTTCCGCTCCCTCCTCTGCCGCAGATGCAGAGTCAGTCTCTGAACCATGGCAAGAGGAAGACTCAAAGAGCATACCAACAACCTGCTGAGCAGTAATCCTGCGGCTAGCCATTATCCTTACTAAGAAAGGAGACTGCACAAACAACTCAACAACAACCAACACTGTGCAAAATAAGTAAGTAAAAAAAATGTGTGCCTTTATCCCAAAGATCTATATACTCAAACTATACAATCCACTTGCAAGAGACAGCTACACTCACCAGCACCTACTCTGCAGAGAAACAGCAAAAACCAACGATATCCCATTAGAAAGAAAAAAACAAAACCAATTACTCACACGACAACAAAATACACATCGAGCACAAATGCAAAAAGATTTTGAAACTCAAAAAACAGAAGCTAAACATACTGCTATTATTACACCATTTGCAAAAAACACATTCATGCAGACAAATGAAAGTAATTTACATTGTACAAAAAAAAGTCTCTTACCAAACACAAGCAACTACACAAACAGCAGAACCAAAAGTAACGAAACCGCAACTTGCAACAGTCTAAAGAGCAAAAGCTTTCACCTAGAACAAAAAGGAGACATAAAGCATTACAATTGCAATTCACAAGAAATAAAACAATTAACATTATAACACGCTATGTCACTACCCAAATGGTCAATCTGCCAGATGGCCCTTCAAATAGGGCTGTGAAAAATGGGGGGTGAACTTGCATAAGGGATCGGGAGAGCTTGTCTGAGGGTGGGGCAGAAAACAGCAGACAGAAATGTGCCCCCCTTGCAAAAGAAATAAATCCCTGGTGCCTAGTAGGGTTTTCTGCCTCCCCTCCCGAACAGGGCATAAAGGCCCAAAAAGGGGCAGATCTGTCCCCAGGAGGGGCAGAAAAACATTAACCAAATTTTACCCCCTTGGAAGCAACCATGTCGCTTCCATTACACACAAAACAAAATACCTGGTGCCTAGTGGGTTTTCTGCCCCCCCCCCCTCCGGGGGCAGAAAGGCCAAAATAACAGCCTGATCTGCCCCCAGGGGGGGCAGAATACACATATAAAACAAATCTTCCCCCTGGAAGCGACCCTTGCGCAAGGGGTCGCTTCCATTTAAATAACTCCAGGGGCAAAATACACATTTAAAAAAAATGAGGCCCCTGGAAGCAACCCTTCCCCAAGGGGTCACTTCCATTTTTTTAAAAAAAAGATCCCTGGCTCTAGTGGGCTTTTCTGCCCCCCCCCTGGGGCCAGAAACGCCAAAAAACCCAGGCAATCTGTCCCCAGGGGGGGCAGAAAAGTCTTTAAAAAAATGTGCCCCCCAAAGAAAGCGACCCTTGCCCAAGGGGTCGCTTCCTTTAAATCATTAAAGGACTCCCTGGTGTCTAGTGGGGTATTCTGCCCGAAAGGCCAAATACACGGCCCGATCTGCCCCCAGGGGGGGCAGAATACACATTTAAAAAAAATTAGGCCCCTGGAAGCGACCCTTCTCCAAGGGGTCGCTTCCTTTTTTGTTAAAAAAAGATCCCTGGCTCTAGTGGGCTTTTCTGCCCCCCCTGGGGCCAGAAACGCCAAAAAACCCATGCGATCTGGCCCCGGGGGGCAGAAAAGTCTAAAAATAAATTGCCCCCTTAAGGAAGCGACCCTTGCCCATGGGGTCGCTTCCTTTAACTAAGTTAAGAATCCTGGTGCCTAGTGGGGCATTCCTGCTGCACGATCGCGACGCTGTGCGCGATCGTGCAGCAGGAATGCCCTGTATTGAGACATCAGGGGAGAGGAAATACTGTTTCCTCTCCCCCGATGCCTCAATGTGCTGCAATGTGTCCCCCCCGGCCCACCGTAGCAGCAAACACTTACCCTCCTCCTGGACGCGCTGGAAACAAATGGTTTCTAGCGCGTCCAGCACTTCCTGATGACGTCGGTGCGCGCTGATGTCATGGGAATGCGTGGGGGTGGTCGGGGGTGGCAGCGGAAACTCTTCCGCTGCCATCCCCCTCAGTGGGGGCAAGATCGGCAGCCCATGGGGGAGCGCCAACACTTCCCCCATGGGTGCGTGCCATGACGGAGCAGTTCCGTCATGAGAATTATATACAAATATTGTCATCTATAAATAAAGAAATACATTGAGTAGTGCCTAGGTGAATAGATAAGTGCAACAGTAGGACCTGGGTGATTCTACAACTGCAAGGGTAGCACATAACTAGTGCCTGGGTGATTGCATGACTGAAGGGGTAACATTTGGAGGATTACTGGAGTACATACAAAATCAGTGGGTGATTTTATAACTACATGAGTACTGCTTGGGTGATTGGAGGAGTGCAAATGTAGTGCCTGGGTGATTTTATAAGTGCATGTGTACTGGCTGAGTGATTGCATAAGTACAAGGGTAATACCTGCATTATTGAAGGAGTGCAAGGGTAGTACCTGAGAGATTATATAAGATCATGGGTAGTGGCTGGTTGATTGAAAGAGTGCATGGGTAATAACTGGGTGATTGCATGAGTGTAGGGATAATGCCTGGGTGATTGCAGCGGCACATATGTAGTGCCTGGATCATTGGAAGACTGAATGAGTAGTACTTGGGTGTTTTTATAACTGCATGAGTGTTGAGCCTAGCCAATTATAAAGCAGCAGACTATTACATGACTCAACCATAAGTCTCTCCATATTGTTAAACGCATACATACATACATCTCTACCTTTTCAAATCATCATCATATCTAAAAGAAATATGTATACAATATTTCTGAAATATAGTGAAACCTAGAAACTGAGACATGTAATAGATCTGCCTGAGTGATTGCATAACTCCATGCGTAGTGCTTGGATGATTGTATGACTCAAAAGGTAGTTGCTAGGTAATTGCAGGAGAAGATGGATAGTGACTAGCTAATTCATCAGTGCACACATACAGGTTGAGTATATGGATAAGTGTATTAATAGCACCTGAAGGCATAGATGAGTCATGGACTAGTGCCTAGGTGAATAGTTGAATGCAACAGTAGGACCTGGGTGATTCTATGACTGCAAGGGTAGTGTGTGGGTTATTACATGACTGCATAGGTAGACACTGCATGATTCCATGACGCCAGGGTTAATATCTGGGGGATTACTGGAGTACATAGCAAGTGAGTAAATGATTTTATAAGTGCATGAGTACTGCTTCAGTGATTGCAGGAGTAATGAGGTAGTGCCTGAGTGAATAAATGAATGCAAAGGTAGTGCCTGGGTGATTTCATAACACCATGACTACTGGCTGAGTGATTACATAAGTACAAGGCTAGTGCCTCTGTGATTGAAAGAGTACAACGTTAGTGCCTGAGAGATTATATAAGTGCATGAGTAGTGGCTACATGATTCAAAGATGAATGGATAATACCTTAGTGATTGCATGAATGCATAGGTAGTGCCTGGATGTTTGTATGAGTGCAGGAGTAATGCCTGAGTGATTACAGCACTGCATATGTAGTGACTGGATCATTGGAAGACTGCATGGGTAGTACTTGGGTGTTTTTATAACTACATGGGCGAACTCAAAATAAAGCATAAAAGCTACATATGAGTCTGTGTATGAATCTCACCATATTCCTGAAACTATACATGCATATATGTCTACCTTTTGAAATCATCATCATATATAACAGAAATAAACAAGTAGACTGAACTTTACATTTCAAAGACACACCTACATTTCTGCAGTGTATTTCAAGTGTACCTTTCCCCAGACTCAAAGAAAGTAGCCAAATCAGTAATCCCTTCTGCCAACATGTCTTAAAACTCACTTTTATTCTACAGCTTTACCATTCTACGAATATTGGGCCTAGTCAAACATAAAGCAGCAACCTATCACATGTCTCTACCATAACTTTAACCATATTCCTAAAAGCATGCATGCTTCTATCTATACCTATTGCCAAAAGCATTACACATATTAGAATACATGTGCAAGTAGAAACATAACCACACTCACAAGACCATAAAGGTCTTAAAACTTGACAGACTACACTTAACAGTTCAAACACACCTAGATTTATGCAGCAAATTTCAAGTGAACTTTTACACAGACTCTTATAAAGTACCATAATCAATAATTCCTCTCCCAACATATCTTAAACATCACTTTTCTACTACTACTGCTTCACTATTCTAGTAATAATCAGGTATTGAGCATAGCTAACAGCAAAGCAACCCTTCACTTATATTTGATGAAAGTCTCCCCATATTTCTAAAACCATGTATGCATATGTCTGTACCTTTAGCTAGCTCCATCATATATAAAAGTAATAAACAGATAAATGTATACCTGTGTTTTATACATCTATCATCTTCAGACGCATAACACATACCATAATATATGTGCAAGTAGACATATATCTCAGTCACAACAACACCCACAGCTCAGAACTTCACAAACTATACTTAAATTTTCAAAAAGACACTGAAAATTATGCGCTATATATGAAATATAACTTTCCATACATCATATAAATCACTCTATTAAATAACATCTCTACAGACATCTCAAACCTCAATTTTGGGCTGCTGCTTTACCATTCTACAATTACTTATAATGTTACACCTACCCAAATACAAAGCAGGAACCCTTCACATGTCTTTACTACAAGTCTCACCATATTCTTAATAGCATACATGAATATGTCTGTACCATAACACTATCCAAAACTTAAAAATTCACAGAACAAACTTCCAATTTCAAGCAAACGCCAAATATTATGTGGCATATTTCAACTGTACCTCTCTAGAAACGTAAAAAAGAAGTCTAATCAATAATACCTTATGTCAACATCTTTTAAACCACACTATTATGCTGCATCTTCACCATTCTACAACTACTCACAGTCTTGAGCCTACCACATAAAAAGCAACAACATCTCTTTGTTATACATCATGCACCTTCAAATGTATAAGACATATGAAAATATATATACAAGTAGAGAAACACTTGAGACAGATGTCCATGCACACCTTAAAACTTGACAGACTCCACCTCCAATTTTAAAGCAACACCTAAAATTATGCGGTATACTACAAATGTACATATTCACACACTAAAACAAACTACCATAATCACTGATCCATCTTCCAATATACACATATTACTATACAAAGTCTATTTCAAACAACATTTAACTACAATAAAACAAACTACAATACACATCTCTACATTTAATAATATATTTCAAACATAACAGTTCATCAATATTTTTAAAGATTAAAAATCAACCTAATACATAATACACCTCAGACATTTATAATTCACCTTCCAAATTGATTTGTAGAATATAAAATATCACAAACTCAAAAAGATTTTGTTATACACACAATCAATGTAATGCACCACTCTCAGCAAGGTAAAACCAGTAATGGCAAACTTTCCCTCTCTTTCTCCACACAAATACATGTAAGTAACAAATCACATTGCTTCCTACATTATTTCAAATTATAAAACACATTTCTATTGGTTAGACATATTAACCCTTACCAACTGACTTCCTAAAGTGCCCAAACTGGTTCTGGAATTTTTTGAGACAGATGTCCATGCACACCTTAAAACTTGACAGACTCCACCTCCAATTTTAAAGCAACACCTAAAATTATGCGGTATACTACAAATGTACATATTCACACACTAAAACAAACTACCATAATCACTGATCCATCTTCCAATATACACATATTACTATACAAAGTCTATTTCAAACAACATTTAACTACAATAAAACAAACTACAATACACATCTCTACATTTAATAATATATTTCAAACATAACAGTTCATCAATATTTTTTAAAGATTAAAAATCAACCTAATACATAATACACCTCAGACATTTATAATTCACCTTCCAAATTGATTTGTAGAATATAAAATATCACAAACTCAAAAAAGATTTTGTTATGCACACAATCAATGTAATGCACCACTCTCAGCAAGGTAAAACCAGTAATGGCAAACTTTCACTCTCTTTCTCCACACAAATACATGTAAGTAACAAATCACATTGCTTCCTACATTATTTCAAATTATAAAACACATTTCTATTGGTTAGACATATTAACCCTTACCAACTGACTTCCTAAAGTGCCCAAATTGGTTCTGGAATTTTTTGGAGTCGCGACTCCACCGTGCACTAATGTAATGGAGCCGCAAATACATACGGGAGTTCAAAAATATATTACAAATAAAAATACCACTATTTTTGAACACTCACCACTTCTAAAGGTAGTACTTACTTGGGAAATTATACTTTGATAACATATCACTTATATATAAATTATGATTTCATAATTTAAGTCCACAGTTAAGTTTTAACCCTTCCTCATTCTGCTTAATGCCAGTTTCCATAGTAACAGTTCATGGAACATTCAACTGAACAAACAGGTCACAGGTTCACCATATTTTCAAGTTCAGCACACAAGGTTACAAATGGAAACAGCAGGTGTGGTTGACTTTTGCAAAATATGAGCTTATCCTGTCTACTGTACCTTTCAAACATTTTTTACTAACCAATAATGAACATGCTTTTTTAAAGAAAGTAACATGCATCCTATTTTTGAGTGTACAATGTTCTTAACAGCCAATCAATTCTCTACTTTTTCAAAAACAGCACTTTGTCCACCATTTTAGATACCTCTCATTCTACCAACTGACTACCTCAGCTACAGACATCTTTTCATTACTTCCAGACATCCCTTCAAGATGCTTACAGTATAGATTGTTGGACACAGCCATGTTTTCTGGTGCAAAAGGTATGCTGAACGCAGAGGTATTGACAAGGACCTAGCTGTGCAAAGTATGGATATTACATGGATTGCACAGAGAGGATTAAAGTGCCACCAATTGATGCCTTAGGTAAAAACCTTTTTGAAACTCCAACACCTTGACCTTATGATTGTGCACTGTGGTGGCAATAACCTAGGCACATTGACTGGGGTAGGTCTAGAAATGCTAATGAAGGACACTTTTGCACAAAGGATGTTGCTTTTACCTCAAACTGTCTTTGTATACTATATAATATATGCCAAAGACAGAAATGGAAGTGGTCAAATCAATTCTGTCCACAGATTGAGAAAGTTAGAAAAAATGTCAATAAAGCTGTTTCTGCTTACCTCAGAGACCATAGGATGGGCTCCATCTATAACAACAATCTACGTTTTGATATGGATGACATCTACAGAAGTGATGGATTACACTTCACAGATCAAGGAAACAGAGTCTTTCTCAACAATCTAAAGCTGTGCATCCGCACTTACATGTAGCAACAACAGATTCATAATGAAAACAAGGGCTCTTTTTAGAGCCACCCTATAACATAAGAGTGAATATAATTTTTTTTTACACATACATTTTTTTTAATAATATTTAGTGGATTCGAGCACCCGACGCAAATCAACCCCCGGGGAGGTGGCAGTCCCTGGGGCTTGGAGGGGCCCGCAAGGCCCCTCACCCTATTTCAATAAAGCCCTGGGGAAGTGGTGGTCCCTGGGGTTTGGGGGGCCCACGAGACCCCCCCACCCTTATATAAATAAAGCCTCAGGGAGGTGGCAGTCCCCGGGGCTGCGGGGGCCCCGGCAGGCCCCCATTATATAATTACACATTGCCACCGGGACCTGGCCCACCCGGGGGCTTAAGCTTAAGGAAAACGAAGCGCGGGAAACCGCATTTCTTTTTTTTTTTATCATTCTCTGCAGAATTCGCGCACCCAGCTCGACTTCCGCTGAAAAAACAAAAAAATAATCTTTTTTGGGCCCTGGGGGTCCCTGTGGGACCCTGACCAGCCCTAGGGGGTTAGGGGGTTTCTACCCTGACCCCTTTCCTACATTTACAACATTTTTCTACCTTTATGATATGACTCGGTTCTACCGAGTCACAAAATGGCTGCCAACACGAATGAAGCGCGTGCTCGGGAGGATTCCCGGCTCCTCCTCGGTGCACAGATATCGATATTTAAATTTTTTGAATTTCTCAGGAACTACTGAACAGATTTACACCATTTAAAAAAAAGGTCACTTTTGGAACCAAGAGCTACCTTTTTGCCAAATTTAGGGGCACATTACGATACCCGGCGTAAATAACACCGCCAGGCATGGAAGCGGCAAAAATCCGCCCGCACACACCGCCTGAACACCGACCACGCCATTACGATTACACAAACCGAATACCGCCATCGGCGGAAAAAGCACACAAAATACCGCCCGCCAACGTCCGAGTCGGAGACAAACCGCCCGCCACGGACGGAAACACGCACGACAACACAAAACCGCCCGCCCTCACGGCCGACACACCGCACGTGAAATTACGATCGCACCGACATGAGCGCGGAAAAACAACAAATATACCGCCCGCCAGCGCAAACAACGCCGATGAGAATCGACACGGCAGAAGCCATGGCGCCCACGTACCTGCACAGAAACCATCCGCACACAAAACCAATAGCACACAACATGGCCAACAAGTCCACACAGCAAGGCACCCACAAATACACAAGCACAGTACATATCCCGAAAACACCCCCCGGACAAACAAAAAATACAAAGGCCAGAACCCCAGACACAACACACCTGAAAACAACAGACCATGAGGACACACCCACATAGGTGTGTACAAAAGCAGCACTCCCACAGACCACAACCCCTTGCTACATTGCAAACCAGAGAGGAGAGGAGAGGACACAGTGACACAGCAAGGACAGCAGCACACCACAGAAACGCACACATCACAACCACCACCACCACCACCAAACACCGGCACCACAAACCCCCTGCACATTACACAACACACACCGCACCAGCACCACAAACACCATGGCACCACAAAGAATGCCCAAGTTCACGCCCATTGAGCTGACGGTCATGGTCGACGAGATCATCAAGGTGCACCCACAAATCTATGGGAACATGGTCCAACACACACCACTAGCCACCAGAAACAGAATGTGGAACCGGATCGTAGACCAGGTCAATGCAGTCGGGACCCTGCCCAGGAACAGAGTCGAAATTAACAAACGGTGGAATGACGTCAAGAGCCTGGTCAAGAAGAAGGAGGGCAAAAACAGAGAGCTGGCTGCCGTCACTGGCGGAGGGAATCCCGCGCTCTTCAAGACCTTCAAAGCGTGGGAGGAGAAGGTGCGAGTCATCATACATCCCGAGATCCTCGCCGGATTAGCAGGGGGAGTGGAGGCTGGTAAGTACAAACTAATGTATACCAGCACACCGCTATGTACCCACATGCACTACCACCATGCCACAGCTCCCAGGGACAAACACCCCCATGTCCAGCACACAATACACGACACACACATGCAACAGACACCACCACACACAGCCCAAACAGAACAACTGTAAGATGCGTGGGGACATGTGTACATTCAGCCAGCCACGTAACCACCAACAGGTCCCCAAATATGCCAGAAGCGCCACAACGAGCACCCACCACACCCATGTGTCCGCCACAGCTGCACAAACCGACAAGTAACAGGTAAGTGGCAGGAACACAAAGTGCAGTGGGTGGGAGGGTGGACAGCCCAAGTACAACACACACCAGGCCCCTAGTCCCACAGCACAGCAAGGAGGAGCATCCCCCACACCCCACAGCCACGTGTCAGCCACCGCAGTGCACAACGACAGCCGAAAGGCAGACATCACGGTCCACAGCAATCGGTGTCAGTGGGTGTCCAGCCACCGCCACGACCCACAACACCCCCCCACCCCCACAGACCTGCAACATGGAGCACCCCCGCTTAGAGCCATGTGGCATCCAGTACAGTGCACGCACGAACAACCTGCAGGTGGGAAACTGGACAGGGCTGGATTACTGGAGGCATGAGGACCGGCACACGACCAACACATGGGACATGTCACGTAGCAGACGGAAACGCAGCACCGCCCACCGTCACGAACAAGTGAACAATGTGCACACGGACATGAACAACAGGCTCACACCCCACATGACCCATCACAGACATAGCAACACCCAAGGAGCCACGTCTGCATACACAAGCCACACTGAAAATAGTACCACACGGCAGCCACTGTGCAACTCATCACACACAACCGAAACACCATTGAAGTCCTGTCCATGTAGCCCTACTGCCTGTCAACCACACACCCCACAGCTACGCCTATGTAAGACAAACAACACTAGACGCAACAGAGCGGAACAACAGAAATGCACACGAACACCACTGAACCCATCAAACACACAGACACACCATGCACATACAACATACCATCCATCCCATCCGTCAGCCCCAGTCTCATGAAAGGCATGTCATCCGCACAGCTGCCACACATACAGCAGTCACGCTAAGATACATGCCCATGACCAACCATGTGCCAGAAGTCAATGAAGCGCACGACACACTGTGAGCAACAACACACAACATGGGCCACACCCCCCACGAGCACTGCAGTGATGCACATGGCACAGGGCAGCACGCACACCAAGGAGATGGGACAACTGCAATACGTTGGCTTTCACACACAACCATCACTCACTCATAACGATGCGTCCAATGCCATGTCCAGTAATCACAACAGACAGCAAATATGCAGGCCATGTCAAGCATGCACACACCTCAAACCATGCACTGTCATGCTGCCACAACACATGTCACGTTCGGCACCCATGGCTCACAGCATGTACCCCAAAAGCATATACCCTCCCAAATGCGAATCTGGGGCATGGCCCCCATGTTGCCATATGCGTTCCTAAGCGTTCCATTTGAACCCCAAAAGCATATTCCCTCCCAAATGCGAATCTGGGGCATGGCCCCCATGTTGCCATATGCGTTCCTAAGCGTTCCATTTGAACCCCAAAAGCATATTCCCTCCCAAATGCGAATCTGGGGCATGGCCCCCATGTTGCCATATGCGTTCCTAAGCGTTCCATTTGAACCCCAAAAGCAAAGTACAAACCAGACCCAGGATGGGCCAGGAGCCCGCATACACCAGAGTCACAATGAGTAGGGGCACAGCAACACACCCATCGGCATGGCCAATCCGTCCCATGCCACATGTGCACAGCACACAGTCCCATTGCCAAGCACACACAACTACAAATGCCACAGCCACACACACGCCTCCGGGAAACCCATGTACGAGATTGCACGAACTGCCAATGTCAGACGACAAATACATACTTCGCCAGGTGCAACACAATAACAAATCTCATTCTCTCCACAGGTGACGAACTGCCGGATGCTGGGGATGGAGACAGCAGCCAGCACAGCCAGCCCACAAGCCCCCAACGAGGACACACGGATGTGGAGGATCTCACCTCCTCTTCGGACACGGACCACCAAGCAGGCCCATCTGGTGTGGCAGGGCCCAGCCGCTCCCCAGGACCCCTCCTACCCACCAACCCATCATCCAGGGCTGCTGAACAGTCCCAGCCCCCTGCTGCCACTGTCGTTGCGGCCACACCCACGGTCATTGCGGCCACACCCACGGTCATTGCGGCCACTACCACTGCCGCAACCGCCACCATCGCCGCACCGACCACCACCGCCGCCACCACCACCACGTCTTCGCTGGCACCAGCCCCAGCGCAGGTGGTGGCCCGGCCGACTGGATCCACCCTGGGAGCCACAGCGAGGACCGTGGTGAGCAATGTGGCTAGTGGGCAGGCCGGTGGCAGCAGGACTGGTAGGAGGAGCAGGGTCAGGGAAACGCCAGCCTCCCCTGGGAGCCATGCCCTGCCTCAAATGGCCAGAGTCCTTGGGGCCTATGAGGAGGCCCAAGAACAATGGGTCAGGTCTGCTTCAGACACGCGGGAGGTGCTGGGGGTGCTGAGGTCCATGGACGCCCGTATAGGTCAACTCGTGGACCTCATGGGCCAGCTGGTGGTGGCGGTGAGGACACGGCCAGGGATAGCAGCTCCCCTCCGCCACCACCTGCCGGGGCGCAGGGTCGAGCAGCAGTGTCCAGTTCCCCTGCGTCCACAGCCAGTGAGCACACCTCAACCACCAGCATGTCGCAAGCAGGCACCCCCTCGCAAACGTGGAAGGGGCCGTCCGAAGAGGAAACAGATCTCCCGGGAGGACTTCGCACGCTCCAGTCGCAAGTGAGGCAGCCAGCCAGCCTTCCGCCAGCCTTCCTTGACCAGCCACTGCATTGACTTGGACTACGATCCCACTCCACACAGCCATCTGGATGGCATGTGTGTGTTGGACTATGGACATAGAACCAGTGGGTACACCCTGAGCATCACGCAGCCATGACCGACAGCTCATTGTCACAGCACGCACCACTTTTGTCATCACCTTACACACAATCACATGTCACAGTTTGTAATAAATGCACCTTTTTCACTAACTGCTGTTTGTGCCCTGTGTTTTATTTGTACGGAATACAACGGCCACCTTGGGCGGAAAGGCACCTGATGCGTGGCATGGCAATGGAATCCGGAGGGCCTGTAGGGACCTAGGGGTGGGAGACAGAACAGGAGCACATTCAATGAGTGTGTCACACACCCATCACACAGTACATGTCAACAACTACAAGCAATGTACACACATCGCACAGAGCAATAGGGCACAATGCCACAGCCACCATCAGTGGTATACTAACCTGGGCATGGAGCGTTGACACACAGCACGCAGTGAACAAAAGGCCACCCGGACACAGCACACACACACCTGCACAAATACAGACACATCAGCCGTCGTACATGGACACTCACCGTCAAGTGAAGTAGCGGGCGATGAGCTGCTGCCGCACATTCCCAGCTTCCTCCTCTCCGCTGTCCTCCTCACTCGAGCTGTCCTGGTCTGCGGGCTGGGGCCCTGGTTGATCTCCGTCATCCACAATGAGGGGGATCTGCTTCCAAATGGCCAGATTGTGCAGCATGCAGCACGCCACCACTATCTGGCACACCTTCTGTGGGGAGTACGCCAGTGCACCCCCGGTGCGGTCCAGGCACCTGAACCTGGACTTGAGGAGGCCAAAGGTACGCTCGACCACACGTCTGGTCCTCCCATGTGCCTCATTGTATCGATCGTCTGCTGGGGTGCGAGGATTCCTCAATGGACTGAGCAGCCATGCCCCATTCGGGTACGCAGAGTCACCTGGGTGTGAGGGACACAGAGAACCGTTGCTATTCCAACTGGACAGGGGACAGCATCGCACAACCAGCACGCTACACCACTCCACATACTCACCGACAATACAGCCACGATCCTGTTGCAGATTGGCCATCAGCCGTGGCAAGATGCTGTTGCGCATTATGTGTGCGTCATGGGCCGAGCCTGGGAACTTTGCACACACGTGGGTGATCACCATGTCCGCAAGGCACACCACTTGCACATTCAGGGAGTGCGTGTGCTTCCTGTTGCGGTACAGGTGCTCAGTGGCCTGTGGTGGAACAAGGCCAACATGTGTGCAGTCAATGGCTCCAACGACGTGTGGGATTCTGCCAAGGGCATAGAATGCACCCTTCACTGCCGCCAATTCACGAGCCCTGGGGAAGCGGATGTACCTGTTTCGGTACAGCATCATGGCTGCCAGTACATCCCTCAGCACCTTGCTGAACATGGGCTGGGACATCCCTCCTCCACTGCCCACTGTGTGCTGGAATGACCCAGTGGCGAAGAAATGCAGGGCAGCCATCACCTTAGCCGTGGGGGTGAATGCTGTTGGATACACCCTGCGGGGACGGAGATGGGGTTCTAACATGGCACACAGTCGATGCAGGGTTGGCCTGTCCAGCCGAAACTTCCTAATAACCTCTGTATCGTCCATGTCCACCAGCAATTGGTATGGGCGGTCAATGTTCGGTCTCCGCCTAGGGAAATTGCAGAGGACACATGTCAAAGCAACACAACACATAGCAGTTTCGCATACACATCACTGACATGACTGAGCACGCACATGAGCCACAGCCCAGCTGTCAAGCTGGGACGGCACGGCCACAATACACTTACACAGGTCTCCCAACAATGGCAATGGCTAGTGAGACATACCACTGCCATGTGCATGCACATGGGGATCTAGGCCCCAATGACTTGCGGGGCGTGCTGATGGGGACTGACTGCATATTCGTCAAGCGGCAACGCCACGGCAACATGAGTGTCTGCTGAGCATGGAACTGCTTCCGAGGCTGGATGAGTATGGCACACGACGACGACGATGTGGGCACAGGCTGAGCGGCCAAAACAAGTGGGACCTGTGGCACGAGGGGATATGAGACAGTAGTAGGTGTCAGCACTGCACCCTATGTACAGCACTGTACGGATCACAGCTCCCGAAACATTGACAGGTGTCCACATTGACAGCCCCATGCCAAGACGGCTGTGTGCTTGCAGTCACACGTCACAGGTGAGAGGTTACATTGCACGTGCCAGGTGGCATACGTACATAGTGGGAGCTGGCATGTGTGTGCATGTGTCTCCTGTTCAGGATCCACCAGATGGGTGCTGACTCTGTACTGACCATTGGACACAGCATGTTCCGTGGAAGGCTTGTGTGTGTGGGATGGTGGCACTGGATGTGCCTCCGTTGGGTGGGGGGCCATGCACAGGGCGGGTATGTCGATGATTGCGCATTGTTGGTCACGGTGGGTGCACCAACTAAGATGTGTTGCCCTGTGTTCAATTCCTATGTCCGCATGATGATGGACTGTGGATGTGGGCAGACTACACATTGGTCGATGTGCTGTCTATATGCATGTGCCTTCACACCAGGCACAGCTGCCCCTGCACATGTGACCCCTGCTGGACTTGCTGCTGGGTCTGTGGAGCTGATGCACCTTCTGTGCGTGGGGCGGACAGCTCTCCTCACTTCCCTCATTGCGCATGTCATGTCTTTGCCGCAGGTGACATGGATCATGGAGGGCCCACATGTACGCGTGGGTAGGCTACACATGATTGTTCACTGGTCGCCACCCCCAGTCAGTGTTTCGAATGGGAAGGTTGTCGTGCTGGTGGTATGTTCGATGTGGCGGATGGGCGGGCCTAGGTGCGGGCTTACATTCCGGACATGGGGGGTAGTTGGATTGGCGACTAGTTGCAGTACACACGGGACACGTCTCTTCCTTTCCACATCTGGGTCATCCCTTGTACTAACTGACAGTGATACAGTCATCTTCGCCCCAGCCCTCATGTCCTCCCCTCGCCCCCCAATATGCATGCTCACCTGCGAGGCTAGCGCTTGCACAGGCAGCCCCAAGCTCGCACCAGAGAGGGCAAGGAGTGTATGTGTGGGTCCAGTTGCACGAGTGGGCTGTCTCAGGGTATGATGTGTGGCGGGACGCCGTCCACCTGCGTGGTGCCCCAAATGGAGACCCGGCCTGCATGGACTATGCATCACAGTCTTCGCCTTCCGGATCCGCCACCTGCGGCACCCAGTGGCTCTGGCTGCCCTTGCGGCCAGGCCGCGTCCGTCTGTGGCTGATGGCCCACACATTCACTCTTTGGCCTCTCTGGGGAGGGCTCAGGGGTGGTGGCGCACGCGCTTGCACTTAGTCGCAATGGCATGTGGTGTGGTTGGTATGATGGGCAATGGATGGGATGGTGCGAGCCACCTCCCGTGACGTCAGTGCTGCTCGTGCTGTGGTGCGTCCCCCCTACACTTCCATTTGACTTTTTGCCATGCTAGACGTTGAGGTTCTATTGCCTGCGTGATATGACCAGGAGGAGCGCGAGGAGACCTCTCACACACCATGCTCCACTGCCATCCCGTGCCCTGTATCGCCTGTGCGGATTGACTATGTTGGGGTTACACCTGGTCGACTGGGGCTGTGTGTGCCTTGTCAGGGGCATGGCGGGCGCACAACAGGATCCAGCTTGTCCACAGAGGGTGGGCTGAGGTGCGCCTGGTACCGCTTTGTACGTGTGCCCGGCTGCTGTGCACACACGTGTTCACTCCCCCTGACAGGTGTCCTCTCACAATGCCCAGGGAAGCGGTGGTGTACTGTTCATGAGCCCTCCCAACAC
This sequence comes from Calotriton arnoldi, assembly GCA_963921515.1. Lineage (NCBI taxonomy): Eukaryota > Metazoa > Chordata > Amphibia > Caudata > Salamandridae > Calotriton > Calotriton arnoldi. The sequence goes on from CAWUFW010005253.1 coordinate 1,035,763, forward strand.
GGCGTGCTCCAACTTGTCATGTGCGCATCTACCCGTCGCACCCACCCACCTGAGCACTGCGTCCATACGACTTCACACGACACATGTGTGTCTTCCACAGTAGTGCTACTCATTTGCGTTGACATCCAATACCAGTGAACTACATGGTCATGTCACGACTGCCGTGTACTTCACATACTCTCATCCTCTCTCATTCGTACTTGTGAAATGAGTCAGCGGAGACAGTTTTGGTTTCAAACATTATATTGAGTCTTCTGTCCTCTGTGATGCAGTATAGTGGACACTACTGGCAGCGGAATACATGTTGAGGATATACTGAGCATGATTGCAAATGGGATAGGGTGTGGGGTTACATGTGATTGGCTGTTGCATGTGGGATGTGGGCTTCAGAGTGACATCTGCTTGGCCAAGGCTGTGCTAATGTACATTTACGTATAGCTGCGGAGCTGCGGACTTTGACACAGACGGTATACATGTAGCCTACCAGACCGCTTGGCATCATGGGCACAGTCCATCTCAGTTCCATGTGACAGGTTTGCTGCGGTTGTTCCTCATGCACGCGTGCATGTGAGATGACATCAGGGCATGTGCTTGCGTGCATGCAGCGGCGTGCCACTTGTTGTTGCACTGTGGTGGTTACTGGACATGTCACAGTCACTGGGGTCGTGTTGTTGTTGTATGCACTTGTCGTCCATGCAAAGGTCCTGGTATGGGATTCCCGGGGCGGGGGTGGGAGGGGTGCAGCACCCACAGACTCCAGGCGACCTATTCATGGCCACTGAGCGGTGTGTGTGTCCATGGGCGCTGGATCCATGTCGTGTCCTGGTTGTTCGTGCAGTTCCGTCCATGTGGGTGCGATACACAGAGCCCATGCCACTGCCTCCCACGATGCATGCGGTGTTCCTGGATGTGATGGGGAACAGTGTGCATGTCCCGGTCATATCCGATGTCATGGCGATGTCGTTGATGGTGTGGTTACAGTTGCCGGTCGTTTGGTATGGCTGTTGTGGTGGTGACTGGCCAGTCCGTGCGGAAGCTAAGCATGGGTGCGGGGTTGGACATCATAGGTCACTCGGGGAACCTGCGTTGTGGTCCGACGTATTTACAGGTTGTCAGGTATGCGATGCCGTCCAGCAGGGCTTCCATGTCATTGGTGGTGTACATGTTTGCCAGCCAATGTAGCGGATGGTGGCTGTCAAGGTGTTGTTCGTAAGTTGTCCCTTGGAGGACCATGATGGGGCATGCTGGGTGACATTCGATGTAGCTGTTCTCGATGATCCGTCGTGTGGAGGCACAGTGGTCCCATTTCAGTGCGGGTGCGATGTTGGCCACATACGCCATGCCCCCATAGGCAGAGCAGGCCCTGTCGTGTGCGTCCAGAGGGAGGAGTAGTGGTAGCAGGTCCGCCTTCAGACATGCCGGGTTGGAGAGGCATATCTCGACGGGATGCTGGTAGGGACACCTCCGACAGTAGAAGACGGGCATGACGCAGCTGAACAATGTGATGCGGTAAGTCAGTCGGTAACTTACGTTCAGCAGGGACAGGAGATCGCATCCCAATGTATGGAACAGGTTGGTTTTGTACAGCTTGAGCTGTTCGGCGTAGTTGGGTAGGTGTGTTGCGGTTGCCATTTCGCAGCGGTTCGTTGAGGTGGCGTGCTCCGGCTGTGTGTGCAGTCTGCAATGTGCACGCTCCGGGGTTGCTGTGAGCTCTGTGTAGTCGTAGGGAGACAGGACTTGTGTTCTGTTTGCTTGTTTGGAGGACACGGGCCCTCTTCCCACATGCTTCTCAGACAGTTCAAGGTCAGTGATGTGTGACTCCTTCCAATTAACTTGCATGTGGCCGACATGGGGGAGTGTTTTCTTCTTTCTTCCCCGTCCGTTGTGTGCTTCTGTGATATGCGCTATCTGCCCTGTGGTCGGTCTCCTCGGCATGCCTGTGTTGGTCTATTCTTGGACAATGGCTGTATTCACCGGCTTCTGTCGTAGGGCTGTGGTTTCGGAGTTGGAATGGAAGGTCATTCAGTGCTGTCTGCTCTCCCTTGTGTGGGCGGCAGGCTGCCTTTCCGCTCTGCGTTGGGCCTTGTGTGTGAATGTTATTCTTGGGCCACCTGTTGTCGGTCCCCGGGCTCTTTGGTGTTCCGTTTCATATGTCTTGTTCATATGTGCAGGGTGGTATGGGTTTTTCAGTGTGGTACTGGCGTTCCTCTTCCCGAAGGGGCCCTGCTTCTCCTAGTTGGTGTTGCCGCCGCTGTGTGCTACGCCATGTTTGTTACACTGGGGTGTGTCCTGCTGTTGCGTGTCTTCACTGACATGTGTGCGTCGGTTGTGTGGCGTTGGGTGTTGTCCGTGAATTGGGCGTTGGGGACATGTCTGTGGCCGGCCTGTCACGTGTCATGTGCGTTCGGGGTGGGGCTGATGTGTGTGCTGCTTGGTTGTGTCCCTGTGTCTGTGTGCGACGCATGCATGGCGCTGCGGTTGGCCTCTGCGTTGTGCGCATGTGTGGCGGCGTCATCGGCGCTTTGGGGCCGTGACGGGGTGGTTGGTTCCTAGTCCCAGGTGGTGTGTACACATGTGTTCTGCGATGTTACGATTTGGCCTGTGTGTCATATGTGGATGCGATGGTGGATGTGTTGTGTACACGCGCTGGTGGGGGGTTGTCCGCTTTTTCCGCCCTTGCACTGTGTGCGCTGTTTGCGTGCACTTGTTGTGTGTGTGCCTACCTGCGTCTCCGCGGTACGTTGCGTCCTTGGTGGTGCATCAGCAGAAGCATGGGGAGGGCCTGCAGTGCTGGATTCATGCTCGGGGAGCCGCTTGTTCGTTGTCCGTGCTCTGCGTCCGTGTTACCGCCTCTCTTTCACGTGCGGTGTCTCTTAGCCGTGGGAGCCGTTTGTTTGCGGCATCGTAATTTATACGCCGGGCGGGACGTGTTTCGTCGGACGGTGTGTGTCAATTGGGCTGCGCCGCTACGTGTGCGGACGCACTTTGATGGCGGACGGGGTTGCTGGCTTGCCGGCGGTGTTTGGCCTACTTTTCGCATCGTAATTGGGCGGGCGTGTGGACTGCTGCGTGCCGGCGGTAACTGGTGGTTTTTGCATCCGCCAGCACGGCGGTTGTGCTTCCGCCCGCCATCGTAATGGGCCCCTTGGTGTATTTCCATTAAGCGGTTCGGGCTGGAGCCTGTTCCAAATATTATTATGGAAATTAACATGGGGAAAACGCATTTTGGGACCCCCATTTTTTCTTGGCCCTCGCTTGATGAATCACCCCTAAACTTTCAAGACAGGAGCTGACCAAAGCTGGTCATTAGTTTGGAAAATTTCGCGAAGATTCGTCATACGGCGCCAAAGATATTGGCAAAAGAAAAACGCTTTTTGAATAGAAACAATGTCCTAACTATAACTACCTACTGGCGACTGCCAATAGGTAATGTATGTATGTATGTATATATATATATATATATATATATATATATATATATATATATATATATATATATATATATATATATATATATATATATATATATATATATATATATATATTATTATTTTTCACTGAAAAAATCATAGGTTTCAGGGACGTTATAGTTAGTAATTAGCATTTAAAAAACCTTAGAAATTCACTGAAAAAAACATAGGTTTCAGGGACATTACAGTTAGGAATTAGCATTTAAAAAACCTTAGAAATTCACTGAAAAAACACAGGTTTCAGGGACGTTTTAGTTAGTTGGACATTTCACTCGTACAAAACCAGAGGAATTTGGCCGTTATAGTTAGTTGAGCAAACTATAACTCGGTCCCCGCAATGCACTGCTGATGACGTCACATATTACATCATTCATGACATGGTCAGTGACATCACTGATGACATCTCAAATGACATCACTGATGACATCTCTGATGACATCATCCAGTGACTGTGTGTTTCTGTAAAGTTTAAATATGTTTTATATATATATATGCCAAGGTGTATTGAAGAATGAGTGGGTGTATGAGTGACTGAATGGATGATTTAGTAGGTGCATGACTGACTGTATACATGAGTGATTAAACGTGTCTTACTGAATGCATGGGTTAGTGACTAAACTGTGTGAATGTCTGTATCAGTCTGTCAGTTGGTGTGTAAGCGGCTGCATGGGTTGGTAAGTAGCTATGTGAGTGTCTAAATGGGTTATTGATTGGTTGTCTGAGTATCTGTATGGGTGTCTGAGTGTCAGTGTGGGTGGGTGGGGGTGTGTGACTCTGTGCATAGATGTGTGAGTGGGTGATTCACTGGGTGTATGGGGTCAAGAGGGCATCTGTGAAGGGCTGTATGAGTTGAGTGTGTGTATGGGTGTGTTGGTGAGTGAATAGATGTCTCAATGGTTGTGTGATTAACTACATATGTGAAATGCAGTATATGTGAGTGGTGGAGTATATCAATGATTATATGTGAGAGTGAGTGATTGTGAGAGTGGCTGTATGGATGAGTGTGAGCTTCTATCAGTGAATGTATAAGAGTGTAAGTATGTGTTAGTATCTGTATGAATAAGTGAGCTGGTGTGTGTATAACTGTATAGGCGAGTAAATGGGAGTGCAATTGATTCTGTGCATGACTGACCAGGTGTGTGAAGAACTCTATGGATGAGTGGCGGTGTGTGAGTGTATGTATAGGTATATGAGTGCATATGATAGTGCTGTATTGATGAGTGATTGCATGTATGATTGGCTGTATGGGTGAATGAGGGGATGTGTGTGTAGACCTAGGAATCAATGAGTGGGTATGTAGTAATTGATATTGGTGTGTCTGTGGTTTCGACAATGGTAGTCTGTATTTTAGAGTGGGTGTATCAAAGGTTATATTAGGGTGTGAGGAGGTGCATCAGATTATCACGTGGATGATGTAATCAGTGATGTCATCAGTGATGTCATTTGAGATGTCATCAGTGATGTCACCAGTGATGTCACTGACCATGTCATGAATGATGTAATATGTGACATCATCAGCAGTGCATTGCAGGGCCGTGAGTTATAGTTAGCTCAACTAACTATAACGGCCAAATTTCTCTGGTTTTGTGCGAGTGAAATGTCCAACTAACTATAACGTCCCTGAAACCTATGGTTTTTTCAGTGAATTTCAAAGGTTTTTTAAATGCTAATTTCTAACTATGCCTACAGATGTAGGACATGTGCAGAAAGAGGAAGAAAGGCGCAGAAAGAAGCAAGAGATCTTCAGAAAGAGGCAACAGAAGTCCAGAAACACAAAGAAAAGTACAGAAAGAAGCAAGGGATATGCAGAAAGAACCAACATAGGTGCAGAAAGAGGCCTTGTTGCAAAGTGCCCCCAACTTTTTGCTGACTGGTACTGGTGGTAACTGACTCTGACTAACCAGGCCCGGAGCCAGTGCTATGCTGAAAGGCACTTAGAATACAGTGAAAACACCTACATACACTAGGGGACACTATGGGTTGGGGTACCCCTGTGATTGGCATGACCGCCCCTGTATGGCCCTAGTACATATTAGGGCAGGGGGATTAAAACTACCTCTAACTCAGAGGTGCAGAAAGAGGCAAGAGAAGTGCAGAAAGAAGCAACAGATGTGTAGAAAGAGGCAAGAGTGGTGCAGAAAGAGGGAAGAGAGGTGTAGAAAGAGGCAAGAGAGTTGCACAAAGAGGGAAGAGGGGTGCAGAAAGAGGCAGGAGAGGTGCAGAAAGAAGCAACAGAGGTGCCGAAGAGGCAAGAGAGGTGCAGAAAGAAGCAAGTGAAGTGCAGAAAGAGGCAACAGAGGTACAGAAAGATGCAAGAGAGGGGCAGAAACAAGGAAGAGAAGAGCAGAAAGAGGCAAGAGAATTGCTGAAAGCAGCAACAGAGGTTTAGAAAGAACCGAGAAGTGCAAAAAGAGGCAAGTGAGGTGCAGAAAGAAGCAAGAGCAGTGCAGAAAGAACCAACAGAGGTGCAAAAAGAGGCAAGAGGGGTGCAGAAAGAGGTAGGAGTGGTGCACAAACAGGCAAGAGAGGTACAGAAAGAGGCAGTCGGGTACAGAAAGAAGCAAGTGAGCTGCAGAAAGAGGCAAGAGAGGTGGAGAAACAGGCAAGAGAAGTGCAGAAAGAGGCAAGAGAATTGCTCAAAGAAGCAACAGAGGTGTAGAAAGAAGCAAGAAAAGTGCAGAAAGAGGCACATGAGATGCAGAAACAGGCAAGAAATGTACAGAAAGAGGGTTGATGAGTGCAGTAAGGGACAACAGGGGTGCAGTAAGAAGCAAGACAGGTGCAGAAAGAAGCATGGAAAGTGACGAATGAAGCAACAGGGGTGCAGAAAGAGGCAAGAGAAGTGCAGAAAGAAGCAACAAAGGTGCAGAAGGAGGCAAGAGAACTGCAGAAAGAGGTAAGAGAGTTGCAGAAACAGGCAAAAGAGGTACAGAAAGAGGGAACAGAGGTGCAGACAGAGGCAAGAGAGGTGCAGAAACAGGTAAAAAGGGTGCAGAAAGAGGCAAGAGGAGTGCAGAAATTTGCAAGAGAGGTGAAGAAAGAAGCAAGAGCAGTGCAAAAGAACCAACAGAGGTTCAAAAAGAGGCGAGTGAGGTGCAGAAGGAGGCAAGAGAACTGCAGAAAGAGGCAAGAAAGTTGCAGAAACAGGCAAAAGGGGTGCAGAAAGAGGGAACATGTGGGCAGACTGAGGCAAGAGAGGTGCAGAAAGAGGGAAACGGGGTGCAGAAAAAGGCAAGAGGGATGCAGAAATTTGAAACAGAGGTGCAGGAATGTTGTATTCCTCTTAGGGTGTCCGTACATGGGTTTTCATGTATCATGTCCTTATATAGGCACGATTCGCCCTGTCCTTATATAGGCATAAAATCCCAGTCCTTATTTAGGCATTAAACCGTGCACTCCAAATACAGGCATGGTCTCCGACATCCGTCCACCCTAACGTCACAACGAGTTCTTGAAGAACAGACCCTTAGGCTTCGGGAGTTTGCCTAGCACAGGACTATGGATTTCTTCAAGGACTCATCTATTATGCATGAACCGTTATACCTCAAGGGTTCATTCATGACGTCTTCCGCTGTCTGATTCACGTCAATGCTAACATTCTGAGGTACCTCTTAGGTATAAATAAACCTTCCCTAGCCCTTGTAAATCAGAGGAAACCTCGACTTCAGAGGAGCCCGTTTCCCGGCCTGACGCACTGAGAAGACGCTGTCATCCCTGCACACAGAGAGTCCAGCTTCCAGTGATCTGACTTCCCTCACAGGGTGTTGGAGTTCGAGTCTGGCAAGAGATTCCCACCTCTCTCATTCTTAAGGTATGGAGCTGACTAGAAACCTAGATGGACTCTTGGCATACTAGGCATACTAGGCTTAACATACTCTTAGTATACCATAGTAAGGAATACTCCACCTACTTCATACCTCTCCCTACACCTAGGTTAGGCTAGGTACATTGGGGTAGAACTAGCTTGGAAACGCATCGTATGAGTACTCGCATTTTTAGTCTATGTTATTTATGTAAATGAATATCTACTAAAGATCAAGCTAGCGCAGTATTATTTATTTCTACTGCTTACACTGTACATTATTTATCTTGCATACTGTCTTGTGATCGTAACAGCACATATTACTTACACCAGAAACAAGACTGTTCAATAAATCTTTTATTGAAACGCCCGTCTATTCTTTCTGTGTAACTTTGAGGAAAACTAAGCATGCACGATTGAGCTGAGTGAAATAGTTATCTATTGTCTCCACGACTCTGGGAAACGTTCTGATTCTAAAAGGGAAACAAAGTTGTCATGTTTTGCGACTGCCAGAAATTACTCCCTTCTTGTTTATCAAGGAGTTTCTTGTGGCCTCTGAGCTAGCTGGCACAAGTAATTAAGTTTAATATACTCGATAGGGACATATTGACCTCAGTTCTATGTCAAACCTATAGGGTATATTATTCCAATGCGCAGAGCCTATTAGGGAAATAGGAGCTACACTACAGGAAGAAGCCAGAGCAGTGCAGAAAGAACCAACAGGGGTGCAGAAAGAGGCAAGAGGGGTACAAAAAGAGGCAAGTGAAGTGCAGAATGAAGCAAAAGAGGTGCAGAAAGAACCAACAGAGGTGGAAAAAGAGGCAAGCGGGGTGCAGAAAGGGTTAGGAGAGGTGCACAAAGAGGCAAGAGGGGTACAGAAAGAGGCAGGAAGGGTGCAGAAAGAGGAAGAGAACTGCAGAAAGAAGCAACAGAGGTGCTGAAAGAGGCACGAAGGGTGCAGAAAGAGACAAGACATGTGAATAAAGAAGGAACAGAGGTACAGAAAGAGGCAAGAGTGGTGAATAAAGAGGAAAGAGAGGTGTAGAAAGAGGCAAGAGAGTTGCACAAAGAGGGAGGAGGGGTGCAGAAACAGGCAAAAAGGGGTGCAGAAAGAGGCAAGTGAAGTGCAGAAGGAGGCAAGAGAACTGCAGAAAGAGGCAATAGAGGTGCAGAAAGAAGCAAGATAAGTGCAGAAAGAAGCAACAGAAGTGCAGAAAGAGGGAAGAGGGGTGGGGAGAGAGGCAAGAGGGGTACAGAAAGAAGCAAGACAGGTGCAGAAAGAAACAACAAAACTGCAGAAAGAAGGAACAGAGGTGCAGAAAGAGGCAAAAAGGGTGCAGAAAGATGTAAGAGGGGTACAGAAAAAGGCAAGAGAGGTGCAGAAAGAAGGAAGAAGGGTGCAGAAAGAGGCAAGAGGGGTACACAAAGAAGCAAATGAGGTGAAGAAAGAGGCAATAGATGTGCAGAAAAAGGGAAGAGAAGTGCAGAAAGTAGAAGAGATTTGCAGAAAGAGGCAAGAGAAGTGCAGAAAAAGGAAGAGATGTACAGAAAGAAGCAACAGAAATACAGAAAGAGGCAAGAGAGGCGCAGAGGGAAGCAAGAGTGGCTTGCACACCATTAATACCAATTTAACACCCACATTTAGCAATAAGTAACAGGTGACCATTCTAGGTTTGCAAAGGGCCTTCCACCACGCTGTAACAATTGTCGCTGCATTTTTGGTAACGTTTGAGCCGTTTGATCTAGAAACAAGGCTTTTTTTGTTCAAATCTGCAGATTAGGGAGCAGATGATGAATTATGTGGCTACAGCAGGACATGTATAATTGTGTGAAAATCGGTGCAGCCAAACAGTTGCATAATTCCAGTGGCCCTGCTCATACCTATGACAAGGTCCACAAGTGTTCCTCAGTGATTCCTTCTTTTTTTGTCTCACTGAGTTCATAGTTGAGCTTCTATGGAAATGAGGAAGACTAAACCTGATGTTACCACTCCACAACACAGACTACCATACCACATAATTACTCTCCATAACACATAATCCCACTCTACATAATTCCTATACACTAAATACCACATACTTTCTATCCACATAATTTCACTCCACAACAAACCACATAATTCCACTACACACAATGTACATCCACTACACTCCAAAAACATTAGTAAAAAACGTTTGCATTTACAACACCAATAGCTCTAAATCTCGCAAATGCGAAACCTATTACATTGCAAACACTTCTTTAACTAGTAGACGCGTTTGTAGAGTGGTGGAGAAAGGGTGCTGGGCCTCTGACCACTACTCAGGAATTCCACTGTGTAGGACTTACAGGAGGTACCAGGAGGGCTTCTTGGTCCCCAAAGTCCCTCAGGAGTAAATTGGACTTCATCCCCATCCCGTAGTCTGCCAGGAGGTGCGTTTGCAGAGTGGTGGAGAAAGGGGGGCATGGCCTCCGAAGACATCTTAGCAATCCCACTGTGTGGGACTTACTGGAGGTAACAAGAGGGGTAGTTGGCCCCAAGGACATCCTTGGGGGCCAACTACCCCTCCTATTAGCTCCAGTAAGTCCCACACAGCAGGATTGATAAGTTCTCATAGCAGGCCACGCCCCCTTTGCCCACCACTCTGCAAACGCGCTCCCTGTCGTGCTCTTAGATGGGGATTGAAGTCCCCTTTGCTGCTGGGGGCCTTTAGGGGCCAGCTAGCCTACCTCTTACCTCCAGTAAGCCCCACACAGTGGGATTGCTGAGAGGTGGACTAAGGCCACGCCCCCTTTCCCCACCACTCTGCAAACGCACCTCCTGGCACGTTATAAGTTGGGGTATTAAGTCCCCTTCATTCCTAAGGGTCCCTTGGGGCCAACTAGCCCACCAGGTACCTCCAGTAAGCACCACACACCTGGATTGCTGAGAGTGGTCCGGGGCCACGCCCCCTGTTTACACCACTTTGCAAATGCGGCTCCTGGCGCACTGCTGCTTGGGGGATGAAGTCCACTTGTGTCCTGAGGTCCTCAGGACACAAGAGGACCTCATCGCCCCACCAGCAGTGCGCCAAGAGTCGTGTTTGCAGAGTGGTGTAAAAAGAGGTGTGCCTCGGACCACCTCTCTGCAATCCAGCTGTGTGGCGCTTACTGGAGGTACCTGGTGGGCTAGTTGGCCCCCATGGACCCTCAGTATTCAAGGAGACTTAATTCCCCAACTTAGAACGCGCCAGGGGGCGCGTTTGCAGAGTGGTGCAGGGAGGGGGCGGGGCCTCGGATGAGATGCTGGCTTTTTTTAAAATATATTTTTAGAAGGGGGGCCCCCTTCTTTTAGTATTTTTGGGGCTCTGGGGACCCCATCCCCCAGGGCGTGACCCTTTTTAAAAAAAAATAATAATAAAAAAAACAGGAAGGGGGCCACGCGACCCCCCTCCCGAGGCCGATTTCAGCCCCGGGGACCCCATCCCCTTGGGCATGGCCTCCTTTTTTAAATATATTTATAGGGAAGGGGGCCGCATGGCCCCCTTTTCTCGGCCACTTTTGGCCCTGGGTACCCCATCCCCCGGAGGACTCCTTACTTAGCAGATTCTCCTGCCAGGTCCTGTATCAGGGACGTCAGGCTGAGCAGGCCACCAGCAGCACCCCACTGCAGCCCACCTCGCGCGGGGGGTGCTGGCACCCCTTCATCAGTATGTGCTCCGAGTCTCCCTAGGAGGCCTTTTACCCATGCACTGCAGGCAATCTGGCCGGGGTTGGTCTCTGTGTCGATAGGGTGGGACAGTCCCTCTCGCAGCTTGTAGGTGAGCAATTCCGGCAATATTTCTGGCAGTGCCGGTGTAACCCAACCTGTGCCACATGGCCTGCCACACTGCCTCATCGGTTGGTGAGGCCTCTCCAATATCTGTGCACACGCAGCTCTTTGACTTCGTCCAGCGAGTGGTATCAGCGCCTGGTGTATTGTTCCGCCTTACAGATAATACAGAATCTCCCACACGGTGGCTCAAACACGGCAAAGCAAAACATAAAACACAATACCTAGAAAAGGTTTTCAAATTACAAAATGCAAAGACTCTCTTTTTAAAATAAGGCTTGGGGTTTTATTTATGCTTAACTGAAAGCACAAATATAATTGAAGCACACACTAAAACAGTGAAATCATAAAAGCATGTAACAATCATTTTAAAGCATGTAAAATAGCTCATGCATATCTGAATACTCAGCAACAAGAATAAATGTATGATGAATACACAAAATAAATTCACAAATAGAATCAAACATATGAACTCGGTAATGCTCCTAATGTCACGAATGGCTAATTCTGGAACTTCTACTATTAAAGCAGGCAAACTTATATATTTTGCTTAAAAATAAAGGCAACATCAACATCATCTTTCATCTTTAAACTAAACAACATCTTCAATTTTATTCTCGCAATATAATTTTTCTGTTCTTTTATTTTCCAAACTGAACAGATTTTTTGGTGACGTACTAGATTGAATGAAAATATCCTACTGTTTGAAAAGTCAACACTCTCTTTTTCTTTGAAATTATTATTTTTTTAAACATTTTACTTCATTTTCACACAATCAGTCTATTATCACTGGCTTGGTAAGTTCGTCTGGTTTGTTCAGCCAAAGGATTACAGCTTGCATCATCCGGTGATCACTCCAGAGATGGGGGTAACTGGTCCCACACCCTCATGGGCCCACTCAAAGGCACCCACACGCAGGACAGGGACATCAGGTACATCAACACATTGCAGTATGATCTAGAAACAAGCACCACTCTTCTTGCTAAATATATTTTTCAAAAAGCGCACATTCTCCTTTTTCTGTTTTGGGTCTGATGGTACAATATTTTCATTCCTGTCTGCATGTTTCTCTGCTGGCTCTGGGGAATTATCTGAGAATTCTACCCACACTATGGCCTCTGAATTTTTGGTATTGGAGTGAAACTCTCCTTCTCCTTGCTCAGTAAGAAGGGCTGGGGCAGTCTCCTTCCTGACTATCTCTTCTCACACTGCTGAATACGTGCACCCTTGATCATTTGGCATGAACCCAAGGCAATCCATCTGCTCTATCTGCTCTGGTAACTTTCCTTTCTTCAACTGGCCCCTCACCTTCTGTGGGACTGCTCTGCACTGTGCATACTGACACAAAGGAATCACAGTTCTAAGTAAGTCTAGGGGGATATGCATCCCTTCATTCTCTGCCCACCTGTTATTTGGGTCTTTTTCTCCTAGGTGCTTGCACATAGTCATGCCCACCAAATCAGAAACTTATGTCACCACCTCTGTCTCCAAGATTTTAGCCTTTTCATATGTAAGGGAATTAAAAGTTCTGTCTAGTGAATGAATAGGACCATGAACATCTACATTATACACAGTAGCTGCGCTTTGCAGTAAAATCTGCCACTTCAATGGGGAATCCTGTGTCCCAGGCACTTCAAACACCACCCCTGGACTTTCTATTGGGACCTGAACCAACTGTTAATGCAAAACTGCGGTTTCTGTCTGTATGTAACATTTGATCATTAGAGAAATCTCAAAAGTCAAAATAACATTATCTCTTATTGTCATCTGCCCAGTGTCTGTCAGCGTGCAAAAGCACAAAAGCATCTGTATCTGTCCTGTATCCGTCACAGCACAAAAACACACAGATAATTGTGTCTGCATAGTGTCTGTCAGCATACAACTCAAAATCAACAGTGTCTGTCGTGTATCTATCAGAGCACAAGTCAAAATCAGCTGTGTTTGCCCTGTATCTGTCACAGTGCAAGCAACACATTCTCCAGCATTTGAAAATGTCTCGGTCCAAAAGTCTAAAAGCACACTCTTCTTTCCTTGTTTTTCGCACATAGTCAAAGTGGCACACTGCCCCTGAACTGTCACATGTAATTCAATGTCTCCTTTCTATATTGGCCACACGTTTAAAACACATTGCATAATCTCTTTTGCAGATTCACAAGCACATTGCTGCTCGTCATTTCTTTTTTCAAAATAGCGTCTCTCCATGTAAACCAAGGTTTATCATTCACTAACATGTCTGATTTATAACTGCCACCAACGATCGCTAGTTCTAACAGGCTGTTTTTTTAATCTTCCTGCACGTTTACATTTTCTCGGTTCATCCTTACTTCGGAAGCTTCAAATTCAACCAATATAACATTAATTTCTTGCTGAGGAACGTCCTCAAAAGAATTAATTAAAACCTCCTGTGAATACCATAAATTAACCTGCAGCTTCTCTGCATCCACATTTTTCACAAATGAATCACTCTGGCTATCTAAACAGCCTTGCAAAATAAACGGCTGTGGAGCTTGGTACATTTTCAATTTTGTTTTCAAAGATTTATTTTCATGTGTTAAAAGGTCTGACTCTTCTTTAGTTTTAACTAGTTCCCTTTGCAGCTCATTACGTTCTTTTTCCAACTGCTCACATTTTTGATACAAGCTAAGCAATGCATTCAAAATGACACCACTATTTCTGTATGAAATACCAAGTTGTTTTCCATCTTTAAGAGAAAAATCATGTACACATTTAAATATCTGTTCTTGCCCCTCATATTTTAAATATGCATTAGAGGCAATATACCACTCAAATAACTCAGTTGGCATCTGGGAATCTGCAAATGAAAACATAGGCATTATAGAGAGCATCTTCCCCTTTTAAAATGCTCCGCCTTACAGATAATATAGAATCTCCCACACAGTGGCTCAAACACAGTGAAGCAAAACATAAAAAGAAAAGAGTTTCACTTTACAGAATGCAAAGACTCTCTTTTTAGAATAAGGCTTGGGGTTTTATTTATGCAATGCTCTCTAACAGAAAGACTTTCCCAGATGTCAAATGAACCACATTCAAATATATATAGAAATATATATTTATATACAAGCAATAATAACACACTTGGTAAATGCAACAGTTAAATGCATGGATAATAACATGAATAAACAAGCAGCAAATAGTATGAGATAAAACTCAAGCAAATATACTGGATGTCCTGCAAGAAATCAGAAAGATATATACACTGAATACATCAAATGATTACTTTGTATGTGCACTATGACTCATTTACACATCACAAAGAAAACACCTCAAATGACCACAGCCACTGGAACCACGCATCACAATGGCACTAGTCAGAAACAAATCACCTCACCCAATCGTTCACTCAACATCCTTGCCAACTCAAGCTGGGGGGTCTGTTCGCAGCTGGGCTTGGACTCTCAACCGGGACTCAGGTTTTGTTCGTCTTACGGCAGTACGTCTACTCTATAAGTGAACTCCCACCCTGGCTGTCAACAACCCTCAGCTTTATAGTCTCAAAACACACACTAGGAGGTTCGAGAGTCTTCCCCTCTGTGCCAAGGAAACTTACTGGAATTGGCCAGCTTCCAGGCACGCATTTCACGGCAGGAAGGAGTTCCCACGTTCCCTTTACATTCTCACATGTTCCAGCTGTTATCTTGACGAAGCTTACGAAAGCCTTCCGGGGTACATTAAACAATCTCGCACAAAAAAATCCTTGAACGTGATTAACCCAAACAACTTGAAAGCCTGTTTGTGAGCACAGAAAAGATCAAGCAAGGCAGAGTCAGAAGTCAGGATGACACGAGGCCATGTCAAAGCCAATAGTAAGAACATCATAATTCTTCCCAATGTACAACATAATGCACATTTGTGCACTACTGCTTATAGCATCATATGCATCATCTCTCAGTGTACAACACAGTGCACATTTGTGTACCACTGCTCATAACACTGCACTTCGAGACCAAAACGTACATTCCACACCTCTCTCTCACTCATGCTTTCAAATGCACATCCCACACGTTCTGTTCTTGGCAAGGTTGTTCTACTGTGACAGCTCCCACTGAAAGACTGCAAGATTACAAGAAAGAAACCATTAAGAGAAACAAGGCATATGCAGGACGTTGTAAGTTCAGGCTAGGATAAAATAACACACCAAAGTCAATTAAAATTATGGTAGTCAAAGGTCATCACAGGGTGTCAGACCATAAGAGTGCCTCTAGCACTATACCTGGTGATGGTGGCATTGCGGCCCCACTCTATGGTGATCTGGAAAGCAGTAGATCTCCTCGGATTGTGGCATATTATTTGCTCAGATAGCAGAATTCACTCAAGTTGCAGCCATCTTGTGGCCAGTGGCACCATGCCCTTTTCACACAGGAAGTTAGCAAGGAGTACAGTATGATGGACCAAGCTATCCCGTTGCTGCATCTACTACAGGACCAGGTAGAGAAGGTGTTTGAAAAGTTCACCCCTGCAGGTGTGAATGAAAACACAGAGGCACATGCATTGGATGAGAGCTTAATCCTTCATTCAGCTTGTAATACTAGGGTGCAACATGACATCATTGGGTCAAAAGAGGTTTTTTTTTTAAATGTTAATGGGGTTTTATATAGCTGGAACTTGACCCGAATCGGGTATCAGAGCACTTTACATAGCACCAGTTACGTTACATGAGGACACATTCATGTTTGTTAGGCACAGGGAGATTAAGTGATTTGCCCAGAATCACAGGATGTTCAGCGTCTATGCAGAGACTCAAACCCAGTTCCCCAGATTCGAGATCAACCGCCCTAGCCGTTAGGCCAAATCCTCTCCCCAAGAGTACATCTGTGCCACACTACTTGATCCATGGTACTAAAAACTTTGCCCACTTTCATTCCTTTTTCTGAATGGGATGTTTCAAAATATAAGAGGTAGATTGCAGAGCAAGCAGGGGACCTGGAAGACTAATGACTGGAACTTAGGGTCCCATTCCACAGTGCTGGGGTGCCCTTTTCAACTTCCAGAGAGGGCAGTCTTGTCTCACAGCAGCCAACAACACCATCAATCAGAACACCAGCAACAGAAGGACCAGACCCAACATCTGAATTATATTGGTTTCAGTCGACAGGGCTTAAATCAAGTGCGGAGGCGATGGCAAATGAGGTTGAGTAAGTGGCTGCACTACTGAGTATCCACAGGATGCTCCAGGAGTATATGGATGATCCAAAAGAGGTCTATGTGGATCAAAATCCATCAATGTATTGGTATGTGAATATGCGCCAATTGCCAGAAATCAGCAGGCTGGTTAAAAAGTAGCTGGCTTATCCTATTCCAGGGTGCCTGCTGAGCGTGTGTTCAGTGCAGCTGGTGCAGTATTTACAGTAAGAATGACCAGTCTCTTGCCTCAAAAGGTAGAGGGATTGACTATGATCAGTATGAACCAACATTTCATACCACACAATTATACCATTCCTAAAACAGCACAAGAAGTAGAGGAATATGATTGGTTAGAATCAAGTGTGTTAGCTGAACAACTTCTGGGTTAGCCACCTGAGTTTGAGGATGAACTTTACTTTCCATACTTAGTATGCCAGTGTCCCATAGAACTTTTCATTACTTCTCATTGAAAAAAAGTAACAAGTGGAGTACTATAATTTTTGTGTCACATTTATGCTGTCCTACCAGTTTTCCGTCACATATAATGCTAGAAAGCAGTTGGACCAGTGTGCATTGAAGAAGCCTCCACAATTCCTTCATGATGTTGGAGACAGTGCCTGCCCCCTTTGCATTCCTATTTCATATCCCTATTTGCATCACATAGCACTAGCAGGTGCACTAGCAGGTCTGCCCCAGAAGATCGTGTTTTACAAAAGGGCCAAAACCAAATTCCAACATGCTTTCTGCTTCAAAGATGAATACCTAATACTTAAACTACCAGCGCTTGGATAGGATCAGGCAACTACAACTATTGCAACAGTGAGTGAGTGATTGAGTGACTGATGATGATTGATGATTCATGTGGTGGCAGACAGTGAGGGAGGGTGTTGAACTGTAATGTGGGAACTTTCTTGAGATGATTTATTTGCAATGTTTGGTGCCTGAGTGATGGGTGATAATTTTTTCCCTGGAGGTGATTGGCCTTTACAAACTTATTTAGACAAAATGAATTAAACTGTACGGTCCATTCCCATGATCATTCTGTTCTTTTCATCATCTAGGATAGCTGTCCCAGACGATCATTTGATTTACAAGACAGCCAAATTCCAATCTGTTGATTGCATTAAAGGGGAGATACTGTATCTTCCATTGTGCTTGGATTGGAACAGGTAACCATTGCACCAATGAGTGATGTGATTATCGAGTGATTCTGATTGATGATTTATGATTCATGTGGTGGCAGATAGTGAGGGAGGGTGTTGAACTGTAATGTGGGAACTTGCTTCAGACAATTGATTTGCAATGCTTGGGGCCTGAGTGATGGGTGATCATTTTTTCCCTGAAGTTGATTGGCTCTTTGACACTGAGCCAGATTTACTTGCAGGGCCCTCTCCTTTTTTCTGGTTCTTCAGAGAACAGAGCAGTCACTTTACAGTTAACAAACAAAAACCTAGGCAAAATACTGCAAATCTGTTTCTCTATTTGTTCTTCAACAGCAGTGCACTATACGTCTATCTTGCTTGGATCATGACTGGTCTGGGATTGAGTTACTCAGAGTCAGAAGGAGGATGGAAGAAGTAAGGGTGGGAGCTGCAGGACTACCTCATCAACAGCTAGAAGCAAGAAGTTATCAACCTAAAAGGTAAACCAAGAGTCTGAGGCCTAGTACTCAGCTATGTGAAATGCTGCTCTGTGTGTGTGCGTGTGTGTGTGTGTTGCACTGGTGGCAAAAGTGAAACTCTGAGTCCCCCTCGCATATTTTTCACTCTACCTCTGAGTCTTCTTGATATACTCCTCATGAAGCTTACTTTCCTTCTGTCCTTCTCCTTGACTCTAAAATACAGTTTCTGTTTTACAATCTGTAGGCCGTCTAATGTCCTGCATGAATGAAAGGTGACAGCCGAGCTCAACACTCCTCCCTACCTACCGGACCAGTCCAGACAGATACCCAAGAGTGATGGATATGCCAGAGGAGAATGCATATGCACCAACTAATATTGCAATGCAGTAGCATTTTTCTTTTAACAATCATATTTAGAGAACTGGGTGGGTTCACTCCCAACCTAGAAGACAGAACATTTAGATAATTGATAACTTCGCTCTCGGGAGCATAAAGGCTGTTTGCAATGATTCAACAGTGCTCTGTCATACTCATTCCCTTGTTGCCTTCCACAAGAGATTGATAACAAATGATGTGCCGCTCATTCCCTGGATGTATGTTGTCCTTGTGTAGGGTTTGCCTTGGTCAAACCTTCCCCACATTTTCATCAAAACCCTAACCCTTGGGCCGTGTGATTTAGTGAGGTGTGGCGTAATTTACACCATCAATGGATCACATACATGGTGGGGGGATGTGATGAAAGCAACACCAGCTCACTGCAAGATCTTTTAAGCAATAGCCCACACTGGACCCATTTACCCACCCGTGCATAAAAAGCAATCCATATTTTAGATATAGAACGACAGTCGTCAGCATAATTATTCAGGCTCTGTGTTGAGTAGCTGGAAACGCCTAACCTAAGCTTGTCCACTCCAGACTTTATTTTCATTTAGTTGCATACGCTGGACAGTCCTTCCAATTAATCCTACAGATGAAGTTCACCTGGGTGGAAGTGGGACCTCACTTGTGAACTTGTGATGCCTTCCCTGATATTGCTTCATCTATATTCAGGTTAGACAATTATGGAGTAAAGTAAGCCAGTTAACTGACTTAGTAAGTATGTTTCTAACTGCTACTACAAGTAATCATTTATCTAGGTTGTTGTAGACAATATAGGACATGTCAGTATCCCCCCTATGGTCAAGATAGTTAGAGAAAGGTATTACTCTGTAACTAAGTGGTACACTCTCTCTAACAAGAGTATAAACAGCCTGTGTAAAAACTAAAGGCAGCAGTGCAAAGTAAAAGTAAAACAAACTACTTCAGGCATACATTTTGATAACATATATTTTCCCCTTCATTTCTTTTTACAAAGAAACCCACCCTTTCCACTCCCACACAACATGTCGGCCCCTCTCCCACAACAAACTGACCCAAAGTCCCAAAAACTGAAATGTTCAAAGAAACCTGGTCCCAATTCCCTTCCCACCATCTCCACACAGCCACAATAAGTCTCTCCCACCGAAACCAAAAATGTGAAAAATGGGCTAATAGAGGGCATTGTGGATTTGGGTCCAGAGCTAGTTCAGGCGCTGCTCCATCATGATGAGCCGGCTCTCTATGGTGTTCAGCCACTGCAGGATGCACTGCAGTAATGGCCTGCTGTTGTCAGCGTCAGAGGGGGCGGGAGCAGTTGATGTCAGCAGGCGACAGTGCCCGTGATAAGATGGCCAAGAGGCTGGAAGCTGAGGGGGGCCAACTCTACTGGGGCCTGGCTGAGAGGCATTTTTTTCCTTCTTATCCACTTCCAGGGCCACCAGTCACTGGTATTCCTGCTGGATACGCACCAGCCTTTGCCGCTGCAAATAGGCCGCTGTCTCCTGCTTGTTGGGTACTACAGATGGACCAGCACTAGTAACCATATTGAGAAAAACAAAAAGAAAAAAGACAAATTGTAAATTATGCTCCATGGAAGTTGTTTTAAATTAGTGGATGACACAGTAGAAGTACTTGCTGGTCCCCTAGGTCCATTGGAAATTGATGTGATTATGCAAATGAGAGTCACAAGGCCAGTTATGTTTTACCCACACATGCCTTGCATAAACCACTGACTGTGTGGCAGAATAACATTGGATTAAAAAAACAGTGATTTGATTTTTTTTTTTCTAAAGGCTTTTCAAGTAACTATAAACAGACACTTTGAGTGGGAAAAAAATACCGCTCATTAATGAGTATGGAATTATGCACTATGGAGTATAGGTTGTATGTTGTGCTAAAATAATGGAGCCATGCTCATTGCTAGCCCGTGCGCCGGGTATTTTGCTACTGTCTGCAGCAGTTGACAATTATCTATTTTTAATTCCAATCGTCCTGCTCTTCTCCAAATGCCTTTTTATTTCTACCCTAACTGCAAAGAGGCAGAGGAATAATAATTAATAAATAAGATACTACGTAGCACACCTCACGTAGATTGTATTTGGCACATTCGTCACAGTGTATCCCATTCGCCAAATGTGATATCAAATCATGCACTTACTCCCACTTTATTCACTGGCCTCGATCGCTACCACATTATTTCTAACAACTTAATTCGCTGGGCAGTAAGCAAGGAAAGGAAACTTGAATTACTCTATTGCAGGGTAGGGTAAAGGGATTAGGCGGTACGGTAGAGCTTTTGATTTAGAATAGAGGGGTCACTACACTGTTCATTGATTCGTCATCATGTGCTTATTCAGTCAATGTATTAGTCAACTTCAGTTTAAAGGGAAAAATCTGAACAGGTGTAAAATAAATCTGTTATGGGAAACAATGAAATATATTCTGGAGTCACTCCACCTCTTATGCTTATACAACCAAATGTGGCACATGCCAAGAATGGATTTTCCAATTTATTGGTAGGCTGGGATGAAAAAACATAGAAAAAAAAAGGAGTGAAGTACTAAGAGGTGCCTGAGTGGGCGAAGGGAAACACATCCTGTGTGTATGATTTACAAGGCATTGAAAACTTTGTAAATGCTGCAATAACTGAAGCAGAAGCACGTTGCACATCCAACACTTTAGTCATGAATTTAACCATACTGCACTTCGGTCATAGGTGGAAAAATGCATTTGGCAGGGAGGGGTTGATGAATGATGTGTGGCATATATCTAGCTCACTTAACAAATACAGTGAGTCAAGGGAGTAGGACAAAAAATAAAAAATACCCCCCACTTGGAACCATAGCTTTGATAACCCTACATAAACAAAGTAAGCGAAGTAGGTGAGCAGCATGCCCCTCTCCACGAAAAGAGCTGCCTTGCTCATTCATCCAGACAATCCCAATATTCATTCATCCTTTCAGTCTAATTCACCCACAGCCACCATGATTAATCTTTACTTTCTCTTGTACAGTCTTTGACTAAAATTTCCAATCCATTATCCATCCATTCAATATCCACCTTTTCTTCCAACCATCCTTTGCCCATCCATCCTTTCACCTACCCACACACCCTTTTACCCTCCCACACTTTCACTCATATACCACTTTCCTTTCTATAAAACTTACGTTCTTTCACATTTCCCTCAAGCCATCAACATTCATAATGTGAGCTTTTAGTGATTTGCAGTCAGAAGAGGCCATTATAACTCAACCACCGCTGCAGCTGGTAAAGCTTGGGGGTTTATGATCAAGAGTTTATAAAAGAGCTGATGACACCCTGGTACTAGGTAGGCAGTGAGTATAATACTAAGCAAGCAATTATGTGACTTAACTATGCCCGTCCCTGCCACCTCTTCTCCCCCTCCAACTGAGTCTCCTCCTGCAGTGGCATTAGAGTTGGTGTCATTGGTGGTCTGTGTGGCTAGAATAAAACATTATACATATTTTAGATACCAGAAACACCACCATTTAATTTTTTCTATCAAAAAATAAAACCGAAATACGTCACTACAGGTTGGTTCCAACTGTAGTATCTTCTAACATAAATATCACTCTGCACATTTTGTTGGTTGGTTCACAATGTTAGACAAGCGAGGGGTGGAATAATGGTCAATGAATGGCATATGGTGTTGGTTGGCAAATGAAATGGGAGTGGGACCTCATACTTTTTTCCAGCCATGCTGCAATGTCGAGAAAAACTGCTGGTATACTGTATAAATAAATGACACAGCATGCAACATTGTGGGGAGCCTCTCTCTCGTGCACGCAACTGTTAGAGCATGAGCAGGAAAAAGAAAGTCTTCTCAACAAACATATATGGTGAATATTATTTTTCTAGCTTACTTGGGCTGCAATTGTCACTATAGACAGTACAGTAAAAAAATGTGTTATTCTTAGTCGTACTCGTAGAGTACCAGAAGAGAGAGGGAAAGATTACCAACAAAGCAAAAGATAAGTGAACTAGAGACCGGAAAAAAATCAGATAGAAAAAAAGAAAACGTGTAATTTAAGGGGAAAAAAAGATAATGCAGGGATAACAGGAAAAATTGAATCCATTGTACTTTGCACAAGTGGGTTTGTATCCCGTCCTCGTCACCACGTGGAAGGCAGACTACAGGCAAGTGTGTCAGAGAAACTTTATTTCTCAACTGCAACACGAGCCTCCAGGCCGCAACTCCCATCCCGAAACACAGCACCAACATTCCAAATACCCCAAGATTCTACCCTAAGCCTACAGCAATCATAAAACACAACATTAAGGAAATAATATTAACAAATATTGGGACACACAAGGCTGAGCAGAGCCCTCACTAGCGTCCTCAGCAACGGCACTTCTGGTTGGCACTTCCTCCCCATCTGTTCCCGGACCCGTCTCAGCAATGTTTCTTTTCTTGCTCTTGGGTGCTGATGTGTGAAATGAGGAAGATTAAAGAAAATAGATTAGTGCTTCAGTAAATCTCCAAAAATTATTATGACAGGCAAACGCAGTAACATTGAACTTCTCTAAAACAGATCCCCTATAGTAACTTTGAGTCTATCAACTATGATTGAGTTGCCCACACTATTCCTAAAATCCCTATTTAAAATTTCCTGAACAAATACTACATTTGGAATTAAAGCATTAAAGTGAATGATCTTTGAACCTATTCTCATTTCTCAACCCCCTTGATGGATCGGTTAGCACTGTAGTATCTTCTAACAAAAATATCACTCTGGGCATTTGATTGGTTAGTTCATAATGTCAGAGAAGCGAGGGGTGGATTAATGGCCAATGAAAGACATGGGACTTCATTACGATGTCGTTCAGAAAGGCTCCGAACGGCATTCGGATTTTATAATCCTTGTCTGATCCCATGTTTCCGACCAACTCGGAAACATTTCCGACCAACCGATTACGATAGAAGGTAACCGTTCGGTCTTTCTGACTCAGTTCCGACTGGCATGCGGAGACTCCGAGTTGGTCCGAGCTGAATCGCACAGCCCTACGGACCACGTTTCCGACCAATGTATTACTATGTCAGATTCGGACAGTCTTTCCGAATTGGTCTGTCTGACAGGGAACAGCTGTCAGAAACTGAATTTGGGGCCCCTTTACCCGGAGGCCTCCAGTTGGGGCCCGTGGGGGTACCCAGGGTACCCCTCTTTACAACCATGTACAGTGTGCCAGGCATCATGGGGTGCCTGCAACAGGGTGAAAAGGTTTTCTGCAACCACCCCTTTATTCAATGGGTGCCTGTGTTGTCGGTCAGAACACAGGCTCCCATTGAAGTCAATGGGAGTCCGACCAAACGGTGTTTGGAAACATCAAAATTGGTCGGACTTGCCGAAACCCAGTTGGTCGGAACCGATTCCAACAAGGAATGCTCTCCGACCGACATCGTAATGAGGCCCATAAGGTGTTGGCTAGCAAATGCAATGGGAGTGGGACCTCATACTTTTTTTCCAGCCATGTTGTCATGGTAAACCACTGGAATACTGATGAATGAGACAGTATGCAATATTGGGGGGAGGTGCGCACCATGACCATAGCCTCTCACTCATGAATAAAACTTTTAGAACAGGAGCAGGAAAAAGAAAGCAATCCATTCAGACTCATTCTTTTCTCAGCTCTCAATACAGGGTTATGAGTTTTGGAAAGATAACATTGAGTTAAAATCAATTTGAGGAACAAGGAATTGGCAAGTCCAGGGCAATGGAGTTTTGTTTAGAGCTTGTCTAATTCCTAATCAAATGCTTTTTCTGAACAAGACAGTGCAGAAAACCACCTGCCGGGGTTGGCTATAATTAAAGATATGAATACACCTAACATTCCTTCTTTTACATGTTTTTACATTTGGCAACAATTTGTTAATTTCACTGAAGAACAGCTCAAAAACATGATACGGAATGGTAATAAAATACTTCACTTTCAGATTCAGATGGGTGGTTAGTGTGCCCAGAAGACACTAATTATTTTCATGCATGTTTTTTAAACACCATAAAGGGTTTTAAACCAAGCAGACCTGACTCCCAATATGTGAAGACAAAACACTCAGGAGTGGTTACTGCCTACAGTGTAGGATAGTTATGCCAAAAATGGTTACAACATTTAACTTTATCTGCAGTTAAGGAACACTTATCTCTTCCTTTGGATGACATGGATTTACAAGTTTTTTGTTGAGTATCAAATCATCATGTTCTAAATGTTTCCAATATGCCATATATAATGACATTTGGAAGACTTCCCAGTAGGAAGCTACTGAAATTCTGAGAGAAATTGACAGGGCTAATTTATTTGGAAAAGGCTTTAGCTGTTGTGGATTATAGCATGATCACATTGTCAATTCACGTTTATTCTCTAAATAGTATCATATCATCTGCTTTCGGTATAATACAGAATGACACGTCTCTTCCCCAGCATGGACAAAGTCAGCTGAGTTTAATTAAGTGATTGAGTTGGACATTGTGATTTTTATGAAATGCGGTGAAGGGAGAATAATATCCCATACCACCGTTCACTTAGTTTTTAACCACCATACATTTACAATTTGAATAAAGCATAGCACATGGACTAATGTAATGGTTTTTAAATCACTTATCACTCCCCCACGGCCATCACTTAGATTTAGAAGTGCATCCCTGTCTCCAGGTGTATGCCCGCCCTCTATCAAACCAAGTTTTTAGAGGGCGAGGACAGCCGATGATGAAGCATGACACCGGGCGGGCGGTGTGTGAGGCCAGTCCGTAACTTTTTATGAGATGCCCCCACTGGTAGTGCATCTCTATAGAACTCTGTAGGTAAACATAGGAATTGATTCAAGGGGCAGCCCACTTTTGTATATTCATGAGATAGTGGAGGCTGGCTCGCCCTTTGGCCCCGTGCCTCTGGTTCCCACCCTCAGCAACATTGCTGGGGTTAGTGTGTGTGGACTTTTGTATTTCTATCACAGGTGTCAGAATGGAGAAACTGAAGTATTTCTCAGAGGAAATGAATGTGATACTTCTCTTGGCCATTCATTAGTCTGTAAAGAGGTCACTCTTCATGGTGCATGCAATGTGTCAATTGGGCTTGTTATTTGAAGTGTGTCCCGGCTGCCTTAATTCAGCCAGTACTCATATTACTTGAGTCCGAACAACTAAGGTTGTTGTGGGATGAAACCGGGAGTACCATATGTGGTGACGGTTTCCAAGGTTGTGACCTTTTAGCCTCGTTTTTATTGTTTTACATCAATTTGTTAATAAGTCCAATGAATTGAGGTGGCAAGCCTAAAATTCCCCTCCGAGACTGTGCTTCACAAAACAGACTATTTGTTCCACAGTCTCATTTTATCATATTTTGTCACTTTTAGCCCATTTAAATGAGTTGTGTAACTAACGCACGATGGATAACTGATGTTTTAAAACCTGTATAAGTTTCTGTTAAATCCAGTTTAACTACTTTTTACGAGCATATTGTCATGGTTTTAATTAACTAAAACAATAAAGAATATGTTGATGGATTGATTTGATGGGTCGTGATCTTTACTAATAATATGCTCCAATCTGCACACACGGGCAGGGAAGCTACAGTATTTGTAATGTTAATTTGAAAAGTTAACCTCTGCTAACATCATATTTAGCTAAAAGATCATATTTTCCTCACATTTCTGTCAGCACTCACCATGCCGGCACACATTTCCTACCACACATGTGTTCACCTTGTTCGCCAGATAAAAATGGTACCTCACTTGTGTGAGTACCCAAAGCAGAATCAGCCTAAAAACATAAAATAAATTGTACTTATCAACACGCTATGATATCCCTTTAATCTCTACATGTTTTTGTCCCTACCCTGTCGCAGGCACTTGGCCCACCCACACAAGTGAGGCATCTTTTTGCTCATGATATCGCGGGGAACGCTGAGTGGTAGGTAATTTGTGCTGGTACAGTGATCCTACATAGAAATGTGATTTATTAGCAAAATTTGAGGTTTGCAGAGGATTCTGAGAGAAAACATTGGGGGATCCACACAAGACACACCTCCATGAACTCCCCCCGGGTGTCTAGTTTTCAGAAATGTTTGGGTTTGGTAGCTTTCCCTAGATGGCCGCTAAGCCAGGGACCAAAAACACAGGTTACCCCCCTGAAAAACCAGGATGTTTTGTTGATAGATAATTTTGATGTTGCCACAATAAGTTTTGGGCCGTTCCCTGCCTGTTGCGGGTAGTTGTCCAACCCACACATGTGAGGTAGCATTTTTATCTGGAGATCTGGGGGAACACTGGGTGGTAGGAAATTTGTGCCGGTGTGGTAATCCTACAACTGTATCACACTGAAATTTAAGGAAAATTAAATCTTTTGCTAAATTTTAGGTTTTCAGGGGATTCTTGGTAAGAAAATGTTGTGGGATCCATGCAAGCCACATCTTGGTCCACCCACATAAGTGAGGTAGCATTTTTATTGGGAGACCTGTGGGAATGAAGGGTCATAGAAAATGTGTGCCAGTGCAGCGATCCCACAACTTTCCTACACAGAAATGTGAGGAATTTATGATTTTCTTTTAGCTGAATTTGAGATAGGAGATTCTGGGTAAGAAAACATTATGTGATCCATGCAAGCCACACTTCCCTGGACTCCCTTGAGTGTCTAGGTTTTAGAAATGTCTGCATATGATAGGTTTCCCTAGATGGCCACCAAGCCAGGGGCAAAAGACGCAAGTTACTTTCTTGCAAAACCAGGTTGTTGTGTGATAGATCATTTTAAAGTTTACAGAATACGTTTTGGGCTGTTTCCTATCGGGGACACTAGGCCTACCCACATAAGAGAGGTACTATTTTTATCAAGGGAATGTGGCGTGGATGGAACTTTGTGACTCCTTACAAATTTCAGAACTTTCCATCACAGAAATGTGAGGAAAATGCTTTTTTAGTCAAGGTTTTAGGTTTAAAAGGGATTCTGGGTACAGAAATGTGATGAGAGCCATGCAAGTCTGCCTACACTAGATACCCCTCTGTGTCTAGTTCTAAAAAATTTACAGGTTTGCTAGGTTTCCTAACTGCCGGCTGAGCGAAAGCCCAAAATCCATAGCTAGGCTCATTGCAGAAAAGGGTCAGTTTCAGTGGAAAAATGCGATAGGTCCATGTTGCATTTTCTGACGTTTTCTGTCACGGCCACTAGGCCTACCCATCCAAATGAGGTACCATTTTTATCGAGAGACTTGTGGGTATGCTGGATGACTGAAAGTTCGTAGCTCCCCACAGATTCCAGAACTTTCCATCACAGAAATTTGAGGAAAATGTGTTTTTTTAGACATATTTTGTGGTTTGCAAGGATTCTGGGTAAAAAAACGTGCAGAGAGCCATATCCTGGATTTCTATAGGTGTCTAGTTTTCAATTATGTACAGGTTTGCTGGGTATCTATAGATGCCGGCAGAGCTAGGGCCCAAAATCCATAGCTAGGCACATTGCAAAAAAGGGTCTATTTTCAGTTGAAAAAAGTAATGTGTCCACATTGCATTTCGGGCTGCTTACTGTCACAGAACTAGGCCTACCCACACAAGTCAGGTATCATTTTTAGTCTTTGGGGAATGCTGGGTAGAAGGAAGTTTGCGGCTCACCGCCATTTCCAGAACTTTCCATCACAGAAATGTTAGGAAAATTTGTTTTTTTAAGACAAATTTGAAGGTTTGCAAGGGATTCTGGGTAACAGAACCTTGTGAGAGACACACAAGTCACCCCATTCTCGATTCCCCTGGGTGTCTAGTTTTAAAAAAATTGCAGGTTTGCTAGGTTTTCCTGGGTGCTGTCTAAGCTGGAACCCACAAATCACAGCTAGGCACATTGCAAAAAAGGGTCAGCTTGATGTGTGCCTGTTGTGTTTTGGGCCATTTCCTGTTGCGGCCACTCGGCCTACCCACACAAGTGAGGTACCATTTTTCATGATAGGCTTAGGGGAACATAAAATAGTAGAACAAGTGTTAGTACTGACTGTCTTTCACTGCATCTGTGTCTTCCCAATATAAGACAATGTGTAAAAAAGAAGTCATTCTGAAAAATGCCCTCTAATTCACATGCTAGTATGGGTGTCCACAAATTCAGAGATGTTTAAATAACCACTACTTCTAAAGTCCATATCTTGATCCCATTTTGGAAATACATAGGTTTCTTTGATACATATTTTTCACTCTTTACATTTTACCATATGAATCGCTGTATAGCTAGTACACAATGAAAAACCATTGCAAGGTGAAAGTCAGTTATTGACTCTGGGTACCTCAGGTTCTTGGTGAGCCTACAAGCCCTATACATACCTGAAAGATCCAGAAGATGCAACAGTATATTGCTTTAAAAATCTGCCATAGTTAGAAGACGTTACAGCTGAAAAACTAGGCACAAATGACAGTTTTTTTTCAACTCAATTTAAATACTTGTTTTATTTCAACTGTGACATTCTAAAGGAAAACCTCAAAGGATGTACACAAATGACACCTCGTGAATTCAGAATTCTTTTAAACTTTCCAGAAATGTATAACTTTCCAGGATCCATTATTGGTTTCATACCCATTTCTACCATTAACTGAAAGGGGGTTGAAAGCACAAAAAATAGGTAAAATAGTGTATGTCCCGGTAAAATGCCAAAACTGTGTAAAACAATTTTGTTTTCTAACAAAAGTCTGCCTATGCCTGAAAGCTGGGAAGATGGTGATTTTAGCACTGCAAACCCTACTTTGATATCATTTTTACGAAAATGTAGCTGTATTTTGGCTTATTTCTTGGTCCCCTTCAAGGGAATCCACAAACCCTGGGTAACTTTAGAATCCTCATGATGTTGGGAAAAAAAGGACCCACATTTGGCATGGATACCTTATGTAGACAAAATGTTATGGGGGCCTAAGCGCAAACTACCCCAAATAGCCAAAAAAAGGCTTAGCACAATGGGGGAAAAGGCCTAGCAGCGAAGGGTTTAATTCAACTGAAAGCCATATTGTTTCAAAAGGACGTCACCTTAACATATGCCAGAGAGACGTTTGATCTCAAAGTTGCAATACAATCACTACTTTGTGCAAAACTCCCACTACATTTTAGTGAAGTTGCGCACCGCATATTTAATGCTTCAAATCCCGGGGAGTGGTACACTTTTGTAAAGGTCGTCTATGTCACCACATTTCAGATTTGTATTTGCAGTGATTCAGTCCTTTATACACTCTCCAGTTTCCGGTGTATTTGGAACCATATTGTAAGTGTCATTGTTGGAATTTTGGTCCCATTTTTACTTCTCCGTTATGGATGTTCCACTACAGGGCCAAATGGTGATCGACCACACATCCTGCTGTGATGTGAACTATATGATACAGTACTTGGAGTGTCTTTATTTCAGAAACTGAATGACAACTGGTCTATGTCCTTATGACCTATATGGTTACACTGCGTATAGACCGTGTTCCGCTATCTATTATGCAATTTGCTTTCGAGTGTGTACTGGATATATGTCTTGCAATGTAATTGGTTCAATCTACATATATAGATCTGCAGGAGCTTCTGTAAGGGCTCCACTTCAGTTTTGTCCTATAAGGATACCATTGCTGTAGGATGTGTATTACGAGCCATTCATGGATGCTTCAGCTCCTGGATTCTTGGATCCTGGCTCCTCCTCTGTGGTTACACTGCCAGCTGACACACCATCAGTGGCTCCTGATTGGGCTGGATATGACCATGTTTGTTATTTGGAACTTGCAGATCCAGGTTCCTTTTTGAATCCTATTGACTGTCTGAACATGGAAAACAAATTCAGGAGCCAAGTAGATTTTAATTCGCCACTTTGCTTTTATTCAAATTGACATTTTCTTCATTTTTATTTGCGTGTCGTTAATTGGCAATTTCATTACATTCTGGCTTTTATTATTAAAGTGCATTTATAATCATTAGGCTTGCATTTTAAGTTTGATTTTTTAGACTAGCTTTTGAAGTTTTTAATTTGAAACAAAGTCTTCCCCCGGCTTAGGAGTGGGTGTTGTGCAGTACAACAGGGCCTGTGCACAAGCCTCCATTTTAGTTACACGTTTAAACATCTTTTTCTAAAAGGTGACTTTTTACATGTCCTGCACTTATATGATAAAATATTTAGCGATCATTCTGCATGCAGCACATTTCTTAGAAAGCATATTATCATTTCATTTGTACACTCTGTCTAAGGGTAAGGAACATTGAACGCAATGCCCTTACACTTAGTTGTTCAGTTGGAGACAGCTGTGAGTATCAAAAGAAACAATTACATCTGCGCTGCAGTTTTGACCAAGTGTGATTGAAACCGTGCTTTTGTTATATAAACCACCTCTGAGCCAAATTAGACAGGGGAACACTTTAGCTGAGATTGTCCTGGAACTCTGTGCCTGAGATGCATCCCTGCTCACTCCAGCCTCCATCCTGCAAAGAATGGTAGCATGTTCTACACCAGATCGACTTTCTGATATATCATACACAGGTATAGGGGGTGGTATTGTCCCAAGAGATCTGGCAGAGGGTACTCCCACTATGCTCTCAATAGTGTAGGTAATATTAGGATATGAGTATACATATAATAATAATCACACCGTAATGCTATAATTGTTAAACTGTTTATCTTTCTTACCATTCTTGTAATGGTGGTTACAATGCTTTGTTTCATCCTACTAATAATTGCAGCTCAGGCTTTCTTCACAAGAATACAATTGTTTTAATGACTATTTGAAAAGCAAATTTGCATTTTTTTGTGTGTAACTTGGACATGCCTGAGTAACAACGAAAGGGTAGATCTGTTTCCATGATTTACTTGGGGAATTAGAGTGGTCATGTTCTGAGGTTGCAGATACCATCTGGTACCTTGGTAAGGTTAGGGGTCCAGATGGGGCACTGTGAGCTAGCTAAGAGTTAGGCCAACATATGCTGATGATATGTGTGGAATCATCCCCATATTCTGATGGTTATGTTGTCCAGATACACAGTCCAACTTAATTTGGGGGAGGTGTATAATAGCGGCTGATCACCGTCATCTCCCCATTCCGCCTTGCTTTCACGGAATGCTGCACCAAACATTCCACATGAGCACAGGTGGCACAAGACAACCCAGACCACAACCCCAGCACCAGCACACCAAGATATAAAACAGTCCTTCTTAGAAAAGGCAATATTAGCACATAGGTCGCATACAGCTACTTATCCCTTGATGTTACTCTCTTTTTCTTCTTTATTAAAGATTTTATATTTTACATTCAGCTGTTGCTTTCAGGGTGATTTTCCTACAGTAAAATATAGCAAAAATTAAAAATGTTTCTTAAACTATTTAATAAGGTAGTAAAACTATGTTTATGTTAAATATCAATGTAAATTATTTTTGTATATTTAAATGTGGAACACAATAAGGAAGAAAATGCTACAAAACTATTAACCTAACTTTCAATTAATTATTTATTTAATTCACATATCTTAAATTAAATTATATATTTATATTTCTGAAGTTTAAACTGAAAAAAGTTCCACCTGAAGTGAAAAAATATTTTTTATCATGCATTAATAATTATTAAGATTGATATATAGAATTACTTTAAAGTAGTTCAATAGCAAAATTAGTGTTACATATAAGTATAAATTCAAAATGTTACACTATTTTATAATTGTATAATAATTATGTTTTTGTTTTATATATTTGTTACCATTACAATATAATTTAACATTATTTTCTATGTTGTTTTATTTTAGGTCCCTGTAGTGTTGCAGTAGCAGTGGGTGGCCATGGATGACACCGGACGCTATACTGTTTGCTTTTTAGTAGCAATAACTTACTCTCATAACTTTGGCTCAACTCTTCTTTCAGTGGGTGGAGCACTGCAGATCTGCACTTCAGAATAACTTTACACTCAGATTTTATGATTAACCAAAAGTAGTATTCATACTCAAAAGTGTAAGAGTGAATTACATGTTCATACAACTCTCAAGTATAAATTACCCTTGTGATCGAGCATAACAAGATATGTTTTAACACCTCCCTTAAAGTGGCTTCTGGCTCTGCCAGCAGGCATTATGACTTCACACCTCAAATGCAATTACTTAATACAACAAAGCAGCTTCATAATTTCTTTATTGCAGGCGATTTGACGTGTCACAACTCAAATGTATTAATTAAATTGGAGACATGCTTTTATACACAGATTGACGGATCCCATTTTTATAATATATTACATTTCATATTTCTCAAGATGAAATATTATTGATCCATTAACTCACTATATTGATCATAGAAATATCTAATTTGACCAAATATAACATAATATAACATTCACCAAATCATGACTGGCTTTGGAGCTGCAGCACACTCTTTGAGAGGTTCCACACTCTTGCAGGGCTCCAGGGCATGCTTTCAAAATCTTTTAATCTCTCCCACTACTACACAGGCATACATGTGTCAAACTGCCCCAGCATTGTATGGATACACTTCTCAAGGTATCAAACCTCTCCCAGATCTTCATGAACCTGTTTGTCAAGGGTCCAAGCTCTCTCTATTCTGTTGGAGCATACCTCCCAAGGTTCTAAACTGTCCCAGGACTGGCTTGCCAGAGTTCCAGTATCCTCCAGTAGTGCATGAGCATGATTGCCAAAGATTCAAGCTCTTTTGGCATTGCACAGACATGCTTGCATGAAGTTTCAAATTCTGTCAGCACTGCATGAGCATGCTTGCCAAAGTTAGGTTCCATGGTCTCACAGCATTGCATGGCAGGCTTACCAGGATTCCAGTCTTTTCCAGAATTGTCTGGGCATGTTTGCCAAAGATCCAAGGTCTGCATGAACTCTAAGGGCAGGCTTGGCACAGTTCCAACATTGAATGGACATGCTTTCTAAGGGTCAAACTCTGCCAGCACTGATTGGACATACTTGCAAATGTTTCATATATCTCCCAGGACTATAAGGGCACCCTTTCCAATGGCCCAAGATCTTCCAAAATTGGGTGGGCATACGTGCCAAGGCCTGTGATTTCCTATACCAGCCTGGTTGTTTAATTCTTCATTAACTACATCTGCTATTTTGGACCTGTGGAGAACAGCTAATTTAGTCCTGTCTCCTTAAATAACTTTTGAAGTCCTCTGAACTACTTTATCATCTTTGGCCCCGTGAATTGTCATAATTCAATGAGGCTTTCTAATACGGAGTGGTTCTATTTGTATCCGTACGGAGTTTTGGCTCTTCATGTGATTTCTCATCTGTATTAGTTCCTGGAAAAATCATTTAATGTTTTAGTGAAAATTACTTGGACGCTCCTAAGTTAATTGTTTTGTCCTGATGATGACCTTCTAAGTTCATTTTTGGTTGAAACGCCGTTGACGCCTTAATGTGGCCCTAAAAGAAGAGGACGCATTTTTTTGCTGTGTGTTGTTTCTGTTTTTTCTGAACCCCCTCCTTGTATATTGTCCCTCGGCCACTTTGCTTGATTATACACTGTATTTTTTGTACTGTTTGTGTAAACCTATGAGCGCCATCATTGCCTTATGATTGTTTGTCTAACTTTGTTAACAATAATAAAAAAACATTTTGTACTTCATTGAAATATTGTATATATGGGTATCTTGTGCCCAATTAATATTGGGCTGTCTTTTCTTCTTCTCTCTCTTCCCCTTATTTTCTTATATGTCTCCTTTTTGGGTGGTTTAATT
This sequence comes from Calotriton arnoldi, assembly GCA_963921515.1. Classification (NCBI taxonomy): domain Eukaryota; kingdom Metazoa; phylum Chordata; class Amphibia; order Caudata; family Salamandridae; genus Calotriton; species Calotriton arnoldi. The sequence continues at coordinate 1,069,624 of CAWUFW010005253.1, forward strand.
ATTTAAGCGTTATACTTGAACCTTTGTTTGGATTCAATTTTTGCATATCATGCATGTTTCTTTGTGGGTTGCTCAGTCCTATGACAGTCCACTGATGTGGTTTGTGAGACCCCAACAGTGCAAGCCTAAATTTCAATTCAGAGAGTAGCTGTTCTCCGTGATTTTTTATTGGCCAAAGTAATGTGATCCATTCAATCACAATTTGGGAAAAAGCTGGTAATTTGTGGACTCATGCCCAATACATCAGTCTGACTGCAGTGAATCATACACTGATTTGCATAGCGAGATGACACCGGGGAACACTGGGGAACTAGCTGTGACTATGAATCATAGTAGTGCTGGTGATGTAAAAACATGAGGGATGATGTGGCTAACATTCTAACTCCAAATCTACCTGTGAATGGTGGGCTACTTTATTTTCTTTTTATCTCCTACTTTATAATTGTAGCAATTTGAATGAATCAAACAGTAAATATTTGACGGACTTCACATGGAGCGTTATACGCGGTAGCCATAGAGGGCTTCACCGCAGTGGATTTGTACTGTGCAGCAAATCTCCAATGCATCATTATGTGGTGGAGTTACACATCTCCCATAGTTATTGCTGTTGCTGAGTCCGACTTGAGCCAAGTATGCACTGTGAAAAGTTGTGCACTGCTCTTGGTGTCATGTCATCTCGTCGTTGGTATGATTTGCGCAGTCGTTGAACATGCAGGTCTCTTTTCTGAGCCATGTTTGTGTGAGGAGTGAGTCCTCCCCTCTCCATGATTCTGCCCTCTCCTTTAGCTAGTTAGGCTGTGATGTAAGCATGCCCTGGCACTGCGACTAGCCATTAGCATCTCCTAAGTTTTTCTGGGCTGCCCGAGCTCAGATTTACCCCCATGGTGCGTGGGCTGCTTGAGGAGAATAGTCGCCAGCTTCTCATTTGGGGCCAGTAATGCCATCCTGGTGGTGACCACACCAAGGGAGACACCTCCTAAGTTGGAGGAGGTTTCCCCTTCAGAATGGTGGTACCAAGGAAAGGAAATTGATTGAATCTTTCATTTTTGACTGTGTTTTGAAATTAGATAACCCAAGGCTATTGCACATTATTTATATCAGCATTCAGCATAATGGACCAGCAGAGTTTTTAGGTAACTCAGTTTAATTTCCACCAAGTAAAACTCCATGAGTTTCACCCACCCTTTGTTTTTGCAAGGAACTTGTAGAGCCAGGTGGAAACTTCCTGGCAAAGATGCTGTGGGCCACAAGGGAAGTTATTCACAGATATCTGAAATGTCTGCTGTCCCTTTAGAATACATTAGAGTTGATGGTCTGCTAGCACTGGTAGTTTATTGTTAAAATGCTGTAGAATACCTCATTCTCCATGCAAACACAACTTCAGTTCAGACACTGCCAACAATCTGTGATGACTGCAAGCCTTTCTTCCCAGAAGAAAACCTAGAACGAGGAGGTTTGGATATTTCCTCCGCCATGCTTGACACACACGAATGGTGTTTCCAGTTCTGCATCCTTACATTCTAGTTCTCTCATTATTGTGTCAACATACTTGTCAAAGTTCCGAGCTCTGCTACTGCTGCATGGCCCTGGTTGCAAGCTCATCCAGCACGACATGAGCATACTTGTCAAGGTTTATGGGCATATCTGCCAAGGTTCCAGGCTCTCCCAGCACTACCTGGGAATGCCTGCCAAGGTTACACGCTCTCCCATGGACGCATAGCATTATTGCCAAGCTTCCAAGCTAAACCAGGGCCATTTGGTTAGGTTGACTGAGGTTCCGAGCTCTCACAGTACTGTATGGGTATTCATGCCAAAGTTAGGTTCCAAGGTCTCAGAGTCCTGCCTGCCTATGCTAGGTTAGATTGTGGCATCCCCTACTAGAGCATGAAGATGCTTGCCAAGGTTGAAAGATCTGTCAGTATTTCTTGGGCATGCCAGTCAAGGTTCCCAGATCTGTCAGCATGTCGTAGGCATGCATGCGTAGGTTAAGTTCCAAACTCTCATAGTATTGCCTTGGTATGCTTGCGAGGTCCAAGATTTGGCCATTCTGCATGAGCTCGACGGCCAGAGTTTCAAGATCTCTCAGCACTGCATAGGTTTACCTGCCAAGGTTCTACACTTTCCCAGTATACTGCATGGACATTCTATCAAGGACCTAAGCTCTCTCAGTGCTTGCTTACCAAGGTTCCATGATCTGCCAGTATTGTATCAGCATGCTTTCCAGACTGAATTCAGGGATCATGTACCTACATTCAGCCCCTAAGTATTGAAGCACATATATAGGGATTGCTACTCCTGTGAGGGGGTTTGAAGGGCTTGTCTTCATCAGAAACATGGCACACTGTGTAGGCTATGTGACTGAAAGTGTGTTGTCTTCATCTTGATCCTATGTGGGAAGGGCTCCATGTCATGTGTGAGGACTCCTAAGGTGTGATTATCTTGTTGTGGGACATAGCATTTAGTCATGTGATTGATAAAGAAATGTGAGAGAAGGTGTACAGTTTGTAATTTTCAATATGTTGGCAGCTCTGTAGGCCCCTTTATGGTATTTTGTATGATTTGTTTATTCTGAGATATTATATTGAATGATCCTGGTCTTCATTATCCTGCAATGACCACTGTACTGCATGAGGTAGTACCCATAATAAGGAATTTGTATTGGTGTATTTAAGTTTAAGACGTTTATCTAATCATATAATATTGATGTTTAAAATGTCTTGGGAAAAATGTATGAACTATTTGTCGGACCAGGATTTCCTACTGTAAATGACCAATAATCTGGTGAAGGGAGAGGTTTTAAAGATGTTAGATGTAGATATAGTAAGCGACTTCAAGACCTTGAAAAATCCACTCACCCACTTGCTATGGCGAGTTTGATTTTATAAGCTATTCTTAGGATTTACTGACCATTCTGCCGAAAGAGCTTGAACTGGCAAACAACAGGTGTTCTGTTCATTCAGAAAGTAACTGAGCCATAAAGATACCTTGCAATCTTGATTTTATCTTCTCACATTTGATGTGCGTTCAAAGACAGAGGTCAAATATAAGCTTATGTCCTCTTACAAACGGCTGCTTATTTTATTTTGGAGATTGCTACTTACTTTTCTTCCCCCTTAGTGCAAAAACAGAGGATTTTGTAAAGTGAACTGTCTGACAATCATGCTGGGGTACAAGGAGAGTGGAATAAAATGATCTAGGATGTCAGAAAGTCACTAACTGTAAGTAGCTTGTAAGTGAACAAAAATATCAGCAGTTATTAAACATTTTTTTTCTGAATTGTGATAGCACAAATAACTTAATGGGGTCAAAACAAATCAGAGCACTTTACTTGGTCATGTGCAAATGATAAATATTTGTTGACACCCAATTTCCCAAAAGTTTCATCAGTACCTTATATAGTTTTATCACTACAACTACCATGTCAGTGGGAAGGTTTGTGGCCATTTCAATGGAAAATGTGCTGTCTGTAAATGACAATATGCTACCTCATCATGGTTTAGTGATTTATTGATTAAAAGTGAGAGTTTTTAAACATGACCTGAGAAACATTTCTGCTCCACCATGATGACAATGCTATTAGTGAACTAAGATACTAGTCAGGGGTAATCTGTACCCTATATATGGTCTGGATTTTTATTATACATGGAGCAAAGGTTTAGTCTATGAAAATACAACATGCAAAAAGTACAAGAAAAACTTGATGAATTTAAATTACGACAACCCCCACACAAATCCCTGTAAATCATACAGTCATATAGTTTTCCATGCCAATATTCATCAATCCAAATACTGGTAACCCCAAAGATGAAATGTAGTATTCTGCTTATCCCTTCATCATTCTCCTGGATCTCAAAACTATTTTTAAGAAAGTGCAGACCCCACAACAAACATTGTGAATGATTAAGAGTTGAAGGTAAGAAAATGCAGTCCTACATTTCCTAAAACCCAATGATTTTAAAATTGGTTTGATAAAAAACATAACATAGGATATAAAAAAAGTACAGAAGAACATAAAGAGCATCTCAGTTTGCTCTGAGTAACCATGACAGGGGCAAGCCACTTTGGGCATACCACTCTGAGTGTTCCAGGAAAATAAAAAGCCAGACAGTCCTCGTACTCCTTTTTATCTCCTAGTCTCTAGGAATGGCATATATTTCAAAACAGTAATTTAACCTTCTTGGTGGGTTTCCTTATTGGGTTCACTGACAAAATATCAGACCCCAAAATATTGTGACCAAAATATCGATGTCCAAAATATCGTCATCCTATACTTATAATGATAAGTACAAAAACATTGTTGTAATAAATATTGTTGTGTTAAATATCGTTTTTTTAATGTACACACTTTAAAATAATAAATATTAAATATATTAAATAGTAACATTAATTTAAAAAAACATTTTTTGACAAATATAACAAAACAACTTAATTTAAAAAAGTTAAACCCACATATATACTAATACATATATATTTACATATATATCTACTCAAAAACAATTATTAAACTAATAATTTGAATTTATATATATATATAGACTGTTTTAGACTCTGACAAAGACCGTTCCGGTCGAAACACGTCAGTCAATAAAACTTTATTTTCTCCGAGATCCTGGAGTGCGGTTAGTTATTTTGCGTGACAACATGAGGAGCCTTTGGAATATATATATATATAACTTTGAGTCCAAAAGTATGTGTGCTCTCAGGAAGGCAGAATCCACGACTCGAAAACTTTGCAAAGCGTTTATTTGTAATAAACGGTTTGCAAAGTTTTCGAGTCGTGGATTCTGGCTTCCTGAGAGCACACATACTTTTGGACTCAAAGTTGTATGTTGATTGCCGGTACGCTCTGCCGGCGTGTGTGCCACTTCTCTAGGGTCCATGTGTTTCCGGAAGGAGCTTTCCTTTTGAAGAATATATATATATATATGTGCTGCTGCCTTCATAATAAATGACTTGCTCTCAGAAATGGGCCTCATTTGTTTTGCCTTGTTGTGATGACTACTGGTGAGCTGCTCCATGCTCACTGTTTCATGAGGCCGCCCTGAAGGGTCGGGGGCTCCTTGTGCTTGGAGACTGTGTTTGTGGATTTGATCGGGAGCATGACCCACTACAGTCACCCCACCTACCAAGGAAATGCCACTAGTGTGAAAAGAGGTGACTGTGTGGAAGGGAGTCGGAGGGGATGACATTCCGCTTTTGACCGTTCTGAGCAACAATGATTTTTCACGGAGGCGTACGTTGACTGTGAGCACTTGCAGGAACAAACAAAAAACATATGGCTGCATGAGTTATAGTGCCACTGAAACAATGCAGGTACTTTGAAAGAATCGTTTTTGCACATGCTAAATAACAGATCTACTGAGATTCTATGCGGAATATTTTAAATTCAGTACAATGCATTGTGGAACCTGTATTTTTTACGAACTGGTCATGTGACATTACGTATTTAAGTATGCACGATGCACTTTGCTTTTTTAATTATTTCCAACCTGTGACCAAGGCGTCAGCCGAAACGCGTAAGGAAAGGGAAATATGTGCTGCTGCCTTCGTAATAAATGACTTGCTCTCAGAAATGGGCCTCATTTGTTTTGCCTTGTCGTGATGACTACTGGTGAGCTGCTCCATGCTCACTGTTTCATGAGGCCGCCCTGAAGGGTCGGGGGCTCCTTGTGCTTGGAGACTGTGTTTGTGGGTATATATATATATATATATATATATATATATATATATATATATATATATATATATATATATATATATATATATCTATCTATATATATATATATATATATATATATATATATATATATATATATATATATATATATATATATATATATATATATATTATTATACTGGCGGTTGCCAGTAGATAGTTATAGTTAGGACCACGTTTCCATAGGAAAAGCATTTTTTGATGTGCTTATAACGTTGGCGTCGTTTGATGAATCTTTACGAAATTTTCCAAAAAGTTCCTCTTTTCAGGTCAGCTCCTATCCTGAAAGTTTGGGGCGTATTCGTCAAGGGGGGCTAAGAAAAAAGGGGGGTCCCAAAACGTGTTTTCTCCATGCAATTTCCATAGGAAACTTTAGACAAGGCTACAGGTCAAACTACTGAACGGAATTACGCCAAATTTGGCAGGGAGAAAGGTCTTGGTCCAGAAAGCACGCTTTTGTTTAAATGGGGTAAATCCATTCAGTAGTTTTTGAGCAATATCAAATTTTCCAGATATTGATATTTGAGAATTCTGGCATCTGATTGGCTGAGGCGTTACGAGCATGAGCTTGTGGCTCATTGGCTGCGAACTGTTGAAACTAGGAAGTGTTGGCAGCCATTTTGTTATTCACAACTCTCCCTCTACAAGGCATCATGTCCGTAGTTCTACCTCTGCGAGGCAACACTAAAAATATACCGCAGCTCGGTCTATGCGAGATACCCCTTTCACGGTCCCTCTCCCCACATCACCAGCTCGCGGCTATGCCTTTAGAAGCCAGTCTGTCGGCTCGCAGCTCTGCGACTGCGAGCTGTCAGCCATTTTGTGACTGAGTCCGTGAGCTTGCATCTCTCCCTCTAAAAGGCATCAGATCTGTAATTCTACCTCTGCGAGGCAATACTGAAAATATCACGCAGGTCTGTCTGTGCGAGATACTCCTTTTACGCTCCCTCCCCCTACATCATCAGCTCATGGCTTTGCCAGTCCGTCGGCATGCAGCTCTGTGTCTGCAAGCCGGCGGGCCTGCAGCATTACCTCTGTGAGCCACTTTGTTAGCTCGTTTTACGCTGCCTCTCCCCACATCATCAGCTCGCGGCTATGCCTTTAGAAGCCAGTCCGTCGGGTCGCAGCTCTGTGTCTGCGAGTCGTGGGGCCCGCAGCTCTACCTCTCTGAGCCACCTCGTTAGCTCGTCGCTGTATCTCTGCTAGCAGGCCCGAAGGCCCGTTACTCTCCCTCTGCGAGTTAGCCCGTAGGGTTGCAGCTCGGAGGGCTCGCAGCTGTATCTCTGCGAGCCAGCCCGTTAACTGATAGCTGTGTGTCTGCTAGCAGGCCTGATGGAACGTTGGTCTCCCTCTGCAAGTCAGACCACAGCTCTCCCTCTGCGAGCCAGTACGGTGCTGTGCTTTTGCCAGTCAACAGCTCATAGGTCTCCCTCTGCGAGCTGAGCCCACAGGCCGCAGCTCTTCCTCTGTGAGCCTGCCCAACGGCCTGCAGGTGTCCCTCTGCTAGCCCCACCGCAGCTGACACTCTGCGAGCCGAAATTGGGAATATAAGGTGGCTCTAAAAAGAGCCTTTGTGTTTATTAGTTGGAGCTACATGTAAGTGTGAATGCCCAGCTTCAGGTTAATCAGGAAAACTCGGTTTCCCTCATCTGTGAAGTGTACTCCATCACTTCTGTAGATTTCAGCCATATCAAAACGTATGTTGTTGTTGTAGATCGACCCCATTCTATGGTCTCTGAGGTATGCAGACACAGCTTTGTTGACATTCTTCCTAGATTTTTCAATCTTATGACAAAATTGGTTTGACCATTTCCACTTCTGTCTTTGGCATATATTGGAATATACAAAGACAGTTTGAGGCAAAAGTAACATCAATTGTCCAAAGGTGTCCTTCATAAGCATTTACAAACCTACCCCAGTCAATGTGCCTAGATCGTTACCACCACAGTGCACAATCATGAGATCAGGGTGTTGGAGATGCAAACAGGTTTTAACCAAAGGGAGCAATTGGTGCCACTTCAATCCTCTCTGTGCAAACCATTTAATATGCACATTTTGTAAACTTAGGTCTAAGTCAATACGTCTCTGTTCTGCATACCTCTTGCACCAGAAAACATAGCTATGTCCTACAATCCACACTAGCATTTTGAAGGTATGGCTAGAAGATATGGATAAATGTCTGTAGCTCATGCAGTGCATTCCTAGAATGAGAGATATGTTTAAACATGAGGAACCACTTTTTTTTTTACATACAAAACCTTAACCGATTGGGAGATGAAATGTATTGTGTCCTAAAAAGTAGGGTGTATATTAGTTTTGATGAAAAGCATCTTTGTAATTGGTTAATAAAAAAGCAGTTTATACGTGGAGTACATATTATAGGATGAAATTTGCTCAGCTCAACCACACCTGCTAATTGTATTTGGAAGGTGCAGTTCAAACTTGAAAGAATGGTGAACTTTTGACCTCCACGTGCCGTTAAATGTTGGAGAAAATGTTGCAAAAAAATATCAGTTGGTTTAAAAAATGATGAACTTTTAACCTGCAGGTATCATAGAATGTCCTAGAAAGTGTTGATACAATACGTTGAACTTTTCACCTGTATGTGTCCTTAAAAAAACTGTTTATATGGAAAGTTCAAAAATAACCAGTAAAGAGAGGTTTTGCAATCGATAAAAAAAAGGAACTATTCTGATTTGTTCTTTACATGTATTTATGTGTGGAGCAACAGGGAAATTGTGCCATTACTGGTTCCATTATTGATGAAAGCGGTGCATTACATGTACTGTGTGACAAGAAAAGAATTGCATGCGTTTGTGACATTTGAAGTCTGCATATGAACTACGAAGGTAAATTAGAAATTAAGAAGGTGTGTTATGTGTTTTGTAGTAGTGGTTAAGTATTTGAGATGATATTTTTAACTTTGAAAGTATTTTTTATTTCTAAATAACATAGTGTTAGTAAAGTCTGGTGTTTTATTGGTTCTAAAATATGCATAATGTGTAACTAGTTGTTAAACAAGTACTTTATATATGTTTAGGAGTTTTCACAAAGAAAAAGTGTAAGTTGTTATCTGTAAAAGACTGTGGGCCATATTCTCAAGACGAGCGATAACATTATCGCCGCTTTAGCGGCAGTTTCCTGCCGCTAAAGCGGCGATAATGTTATCGTCATTCTTGTGAATATAGCCCTGTATGGGTTTGGAAATTCCATGTAGCGTTAATTTTGATTTGTATATCTATTCCGGCGAGATAAACAGAATGTCGCATGTTTGTAAATTATGCTCAGTCTGGAAATAGTGGAGAAGGGGTGCCAGTAGAAAATTCATGTGTTATTAACTTAACAGAGATGGGAAAAAAAGAAGAAATGTTATGTGCACAGTTTGTGGTCTCATTTTTTACACTGAGAGGTAGATTTCAATGTCAGTCAAGGCTGGTGTGGTACTGCGAGGCTTTGCATTTGGGTCTTCTTAGGAAATCTAAGTTGTTAGGGAGCGTTTCTTCAGAAGTCATTTTTTTTACATGTGTGAGAGATAAAAAATAAATGAAAATGTTCTTTGTATATTTTCTGTACGATTTTGTTCACAGTGGTAAATTAAATGTGATTATTAGTGATAGTAATTCTCACGGTGTGTTCCTCTGCTGAATATACGCAGGCGTTTAAGTGGTCCGGGTGTTATTAGTAGTAGGCTCCGCCACCCCTTTAAGAGAGCCGCCAATTTTTTCATCCCAGTTAAAGGTGTTAATATACGTATAGTAAATGGACGATGCATAAAATGTTTGGAATTACACCTTTATTTACTCTGTCTACCATGCACCACCATTTTGTGCCCCCAGCAGTACTGTTTATAAAAATAATCTAATACAGCTTTTTGTATTATAAAAATAGCACTTATATGTTTATTGGCATATTGGTAGAATTTGTACTATATAAAGAATGTTGCAATCAGTTTTAATGGTATAAAAATGCACTGTATTATGTAGGAAATATAACATATGCATAGGTTGTGATGTCATTTTTTTACTGTAAGGTACATTTGAGTATAAGTGAAAACAGGTGATATACTGTGAACCCGTTCAGACTGTGCACAGATTACATAGAGAGTAAATGGACAAAGTAAACGTGCAAGTTGCTTTGTGTATGTATGCATGGTTTGAATCATTTGATGATACTTTAAGACATAATCTAAACACTATTTCTGCTTTACAATTGGGTACAGTGCACAGTGTTAGTAGTTAGTGACTAGATGCTGGTAAAGGTATTATTTATTGCTCGTTCGTACGAAATAAAGGTGGAGAGGGGCGTTTCTTTACAAGAGATATTTTATAAATGTGTGAGAGATAAAAAACAATTAAAAATGTTCTTAGTACATTTTCTATACGATTTTTTCACACTAGTAAACTAACTGTGATTATAAGTGATGAAAATTGTTAGGGTGTGTCTCTGTGCTGAATATACACAGGACTTTAAGTGGACTGGGTGTTACCGGTGCTGAACACTGCTACCCCTTTTAGACACCCGCATTTTTTTCATCCCACTTAAAACCCTCAATATACGTATATTAAAGGAACGGTACCATAAAAGTTTAGGGATTACACCTCCGTTTCCTCATGTGTCATCCCCATTTTGTGCACCAAACAGTAGTGTTTATAAAAATTAAGTAAGAGAGCTTTATTTAGTCTGAAAATAGCACTTATACCTTTATTAGCATGTTCATGGGATCTGTAGTGTAAAGAAAAGGTCGTAATCAGTTTCAATGGTACAAAAGTGACGTAACATATGTTTGAAAGATTACATGGTTTTAGGAGTAAGGTATAGGGGTAACAAATAAGCAGTATAGATTGTTATGTTTAAACGAGTATGTAGTTTTGTAAATCAGATACAGCGTTGATTTGTGCATCACACAGTACACCCACAATGACCCTGGAACATGTCCCTGAATGCCTTGGCACACTGCAGCACACATCCAAACGCCAAGAAAGCCCCCATCCACAATGTGCACGGAGTGCCCCCTCTATCACCAATATCACAACCTACCCTTGCACATATGCTGAATCCAGCAAACCAGCAGATCCATGACCCACACTGACTATGCAAGTAACACTGCATTTCGGATAGCATAGCAGCTGCGCAAAGAAAATGACATGGCCCACGAAGCGACATGGACGGAGCAAAGTGCGGATCACATCCTCAAAGGAGCAGGTCACACTCCGACGTGTCCGCGTGCAACCACAACCCATGCCTTACAATACACGCAGCAGACCAACAATGCACCAGGCTACAAAATAAGTCTGCGAGCACAAATCACCCAAGTCACAAGCAAAACAGGCCCCGAAAAGCACACAATCCAAAGGCACCCCGTCTCAAGGGGAGAAGGCTACACGAATTCAGAGCTGCAGGGGCAATTCCCCCACAATGCAGCCCACACAGATAGCAATCACAGAACATCAGCAATGAAGGCAATGTGGTATAAAACTCCCCTCATATGGGTTCTGTGTCCGGTGTGTATGGCGGGGTGATGGCTGCATGGCTGTGTGCCCCTGACACATCAGACTGCGTAGGTGATGGGGCTGCATCAGATGTCGTCCAGCACCTATGCAAAAACAATGTCTGGCTCACAGAGGGGGAGCTTGCCAAAGGGATACACCCCCATTGCACATGCGACAGTCAGATCTTCCTTGTGTTGGGACGAGGCTCATTGTGGCACACAAGTGGACAATCTTTACAACACACCTCACAGTTAGACACCAGTGGAGTGGCATAGGCTGTATTGGCATGTGCGTGTCAATACAGATGAGTCAACGGCCACAACAGGCACGGACATGCTTAAGACACTTACACGCAGCATGGGTACATGTCGAGGGGCAGATGATGTTGGGGCTCAAATGGACAAGATTGATCACATATGGCAACGCTCACAGCCCACCTTGCCTTGCTGGACGAGTCATGTGTTGTTTGGTTTCTGCACAGTGCCCCGTGTGAGGGGGCACGACTGACTGTACGTGGGGTCTGCATGGTCCTCTGCCTCCCGGGTGCGGCAATTGTCTGCTCTGCCGACAGTGATCAGGTGTGAGGGTCCGACAGGTTCACATGTTGTGCTACATTGCCATGTGTGTGCTCTCACCCAGCAGTGTGTCCCAATTGGCAACGCTGTGTTGCTCGGACCATGGACCTGCGTCGCCCTGGACAGGTTTGCGTGCACACGCGTTATTCCACGCACATGCATCCAGAGCCCGACCGACGGGAGACGTGTGCTCTGTTTTGGTGGGATATGTGAGCAATCCCCACTGTGCAACAAGTTGTTGGGCCATGTGCTGTGGGTGACAATAGGATGTGGCTGCAGGTACGTAGTTACTCGTCCATGAATGCCTGTGCAGCTTCATGTGCAATGTGTTCCAATAGTACGTCGTTGTCGTGTTCAAGGAACACCAGGGTGAGGCAATCCATTAGGTGGTCTGGGCGGGTGTGCTCAGCCCACGCCGTGTCACTGATCCGCAACACAGCCCAATAGGGGAGCACCTCGATGTGGTTACTGCAGACGAGAAATTGTGCCATCTCCCATGCACAACTACCAATACATACGCAGTATGTCAAGGTATCCCATGCACGGCTGTCTCGGTTACACTCCTGTTCGTGATCCAACAGGGGGCGTAAACACAAGTCATAGTCCAATTCATCAACAGTTGTGTTGGATAGGCAGAGATCCATGGGACACTCGAATGTGCATGTTCGGCAGTGGAACCAGGGCTGGACGCAGGTGACGTGGGCAATGCGGAAGCTGAGCCTGTAACTGATCCGCAGCACTGCCACTGGCAGTGCGCCCAGTAAATGCAGCATACGTGCACGGTACTGTTCCACGTGACGGGTGTTGTGCATGTGCCCGGTATGGCCTGCCATTGCGTTGGTGCGTCTCGTGAACAGTCACTCTTCTGGACTGTGGCTGTTGTGTGGAGGATATGCCACAGCTCTGAGCAATAATTTGAATGTGTGTGCAACGTTGTGGGACATGGGTTTCTGTTTCCGTGGGTGTCAAGGCCTTCCCATGCGGGGGTAGCACAGGCAGGGGCTTCTATGTGTGGGCTGTGGATAAGTCGGATGGTTTATTTGTGGAATGCGTGGTGTGGGAGCCGTCCCCATCTGCCATTGTATCTCTATCAGGGTGTTCCAGGCGCGTTCGGGACCAAGGTCAGAGGTGCAGGTGTCCTCCCGGCTTCTGCATTGGGACAATGGTGCTTTCATCCCTGATGTTTGTCTCACTACTACTTTCGTTTTGGGAATGTGATGTGGCTTTGGCGCTGAGATTGGGACACGGCCTTGGGCTCATGGTGTACGGATGGCGATGCACACACATATGTTGGCATGTGGAGCAGGTGCCAGTGCGTCCTTGCGCTGCTTGTGCTATCTCCGTCTCTCTCCCTCTGTTTCGTTTGTTGCACGCATGGCACACCATCTTGTCTTGGATTTGGTCTACCGGGCTGTTTGCTACGGATTGTCCAGTGGGACCAGCTAGGACTCATCCTAGGGGTTGTTTGTGTGGTGTATTGTGTTGTTGGTTGCATTGCTGTATGACTGATTCTCCATTTTCTGGTCACGCATGTATGTTTATTTTGCTGCTTGTGCGACATCAGGCAAGATGTTTGTTTTGGAGTTGGTGGTGTTGGTGTGCAATTTCTTAGTCCGGTGTTGGGGGTGGTGCCGGGGAGGGGTGTTCTGGGTGTGGGATGGGGTCCTGGGGTTTTGGCGGTGGATGTTGTGGCCCTGTTGGGTGTCCGGACCGCATGATGAGTTGCTCCATGGCATCTGTTGCCCTTCGAATGTGGCCCTGGGCTGTGCTCCCTTTTGTGGTGCTGGCTGCCGTCCAACTTTACACCAGGTCAGAGCAGGTGTAAATTTCCTGGTGCTAACGCGCCTTATCGCCGGTTTTGTGTTTTTATTGCGGATGTGGCTGATCGTTGTGAATGTTGAGGTGTGCTGTTGTCTCAGCTTTTGTCACGGGAACGCCTACTCTGCATCTCATTAGCGATATTTGCGAGGGTCCTCTGTGGTGATGTTTTTTGAGGCTGCTATCGCGGGTATACTGGTGCTGTGGGCTGTTAACACCGGCTTGTGAATGGGGGGTAAATTTATCACGAGTTTGGCTGCGATAAAGTGCTGTTAATTCGGCGATGGCTCATTGTGAATATATATCTTAATCTTTCCCCCTCTCTCCATCTCCATGTCGGTGGTTTGTGTTGCTGTCTAACAGTTGATCTGTACTTCTTTATGTACATCCACAATTAAATGTAAGCCTGTACCATATGTTTGCTAATATGGTGCAGTGTTATGCTCGCTAAGTTGCCGATAGAAGTGTTAAACTAATAAGGGTAACGTTTACATGTGCCATTTAGTTGAGAATATCACTCTAAGTATACAGATAACAATTTTACAAAATAGTATCTACAAAGTTATCTGTAGTAGGTTGCAGAGGAAGTGGCGTGGGACGGTGGGGTGCATGGGATGGGGGGTGGGGCGGAGGGGCGAGGGGAAAAGTAGGAGGTAGTAGAGTCACATATAAAATGGGAAGGTGAATCTAAATAATTCAATAAATACGTGCTGTATGTCGGATGACACTACCTGCCACCCTACTGTTCCCTTATTCCGCTCCAGTACCATGCAGCATTTCCTCTGCAAGCCGCCACTGGAACTTATATAATTGTATGTGAATATTTTGACATATTGAACAGATATAACAAATAATTGAAACTTTTTTTTCATTCGCAGAAAATTATTTTGTTTGGATTAAAAATTGAAAATGCCTAGAAGAACTGAAAAAAAAAGGAAAAACAAAAATGCAATCTACTTAAAGGAAAGTCCTTAATGTGCATTACAAGAAAATCAGAGTACTACAAAAATAGTTTCTTCTGGTACAAACACTAGACAATTTCTAAAAAAAGTACTACGAACATTTAATGAAAATAACATCACACAAAGGAAAAATAAAAAAAATTCAAGTAAGGAGAAGCAGACTTCGACTTCAAATTGCAAGAAAAAAAAACATGATAAGGAAAGAGTATTTGTTACCCGTAGACAAAAACAATTTCAAGAAATTCATCAAAGAGTTTTTCGAAATAGAGTAATTCAGAATTTAATAAAAGATTGCCGCAAATATAAAAAGAAAGTGCTGCAATTGAAACAGAAACAGCATGTTGAAAGCATAGTGGATACTGCTTTTAAGTTAAAACAAAAAATATTCATTTTCATTTTGAAGAGGATGAAAGTGTTGGATAAAACAATGAAGATTCTGAAAGACAAAAGTTTAAAAAAAAGACGTGTGAACAGAAGCAACTTTTGTAAAATCTTCAGTGGAAAATGGAAACATACATCTAATAGTGAACCTTTTTTTAATGAAGAGAGTTACTTCCAAGAAAATAGTTTACCATTTGCAGTTGATACTGGAGGTCGGTGCTACAAAGTTCAGAATAGTTATCCTGTTGCAAAAGAGGAAATGGTTACTATTAGTGCAGAACAGTTAATAGCTGAAGAAGCGCAAAGGAAACCCCTCCTGAGGGGTTGTATCAGTATTTGTAGTATTCAACAGGAATCTATCGATATAATGCAAAATTTGTTGCGAGAATATACACAGAAAAGTGTAAAACAGAAGATTAGGTTGTTACAAACACTAGATCCTTGTAATGTAAGAAAATATACTGAGAAACATGGGCATTCTCTGGCTTGTCTTTCAATGAAAGTGTGTAAAAGTGTTTTTCATCACTTAAGGATGTAAGCAGTACACCATTCAGAAATGCGGAAGCTTGTAAGGAAACTGTACTATGTAAAAAGTCCTGCATTATGTTTAGGTGAAATAAATACAGCTCTTTTACAAGGTTATTTATCAGATGTACAAAAAAAGTGTGATGATATTCAGTTCCGATATTTTGGTTCAGAAGAGCAGTGTATAGAAAGTGAAAGTTTGACAATTACAGATGTTGAAGAAGATGGGAAAGTGATTATGATTGATCAGTTTGAAGAAGAAATTGGAAAGTTTAACATAGTGTGCTCTGAAATTCCAAACTATGAGGGTCATTACGATGGCGGACGGAAAAAAATCCGACCGCCATGGTTGCGGAAAATCACCGTCCGCAGGTACCGCGGAAACCCCGCCGACCCTATTATGATCAACCGCCAAAACATTCCGTCCGCGGTGGTAGGAGCCATCGAAAAACCGCCCGTAGAGGGCAGAGAAAGTGAAAATTCAACTGCGATGGTCGGTAACATAGCGGAAACACATCAACACGCCGCCAGACAAGCGGAGTGACCGCCAATGATATTATGATATCCCCGATGTCACAGTGGTATGTTCCGCTGTTTCCGTCCACCGCGGTCGCCAACAGTAACCAATGTGAGATCCGGCGGAAGCCCTGCAGCACAGCCATCGCTGCGGATGCTCCGCAAAAAAAATGGCGGGCAAGTCAAAAAAAGGCCAGCAATAGCACACAGGCAACTAGCCCTGCCCCCAAAATAAGCAGAAACCTCCCAATGACACCCCCCATGACAAATTCAATTATACAAATCACAGGACAACCCACGCAGCACACCTGACTGCATTACACCATCTTGACACACCCACATAGCTGAGCATAAAACCAGCCCCTTCCCTGTCCACAATCCTTTGCACTACTCCAGCCCTGAAGGAACCAAAGCCTTCAGCACATTGGATAGGCAAAACACCACACATCTCACCAGCACAACAACACACACACACACACCACCTACACCACCCTCACAACTGCACCCCAAAACATTAGCACAGCACACACCATGGCACATCACAAAATGCCAAAATTCACTGACACTGAGTTGACAGTAATGGTAGATGAGATAATCAGAGTAGAACCACAACTCTTTGGCAGCATGGTCCAACAGACACCATTAGCCACAAGAACAAACATGTGGGCAAGGATAGTGGGCAGGGTCAATGCAGTAGGGAATGTGCCCCGCAACAAGAATGAAATCATTAGGCGGTGGCATGACCTGAAGAGTGTTGCCAAGAAGAGGAGGGCCAAGAATCGTGTGCTGGCTGATGCGACTGGTGGAGGCCCTCCCATCACACCAAAACCGTTCACTGCGTGGGAGGAGAAGCTGCTTGCCATACTGCATCCAGAGAGTCTTGAAGGAATACCCGGGGGAGTGGAGGCTGGTAAGTACCAACTAATGTATACCATGAAACTGCCATATACTGTCTTGCACAACTACAAAGATATATCCCTGAGGCACAAGTACACACATCTGCACCCCAAAAACACACACAGGTCACACTGATTTTACATCCACCCCACCTCAAACATCACAAAGGTAGACCACATCTACTCTGTTGTATGTGTCCAGGCAAACAGCACTATAACTCCCACCAGGCCCCCTGTCCCACAGCTGAGCAGGATGGACTACTCCCCACACCCATGTGGCAGCCATTGTGTGCTACACCCTCACCTAACAGGTAGGTAGCCCTCTTTATAGGGAGGAGTGTTTGGAATAGGGAGGCCTGCACTACAACTCCCACCAGGCCCCTGTCCCACAGCTGAGCAGGATGGACTACTCCCCACACCCACAACCATGTGGCAGTCATTGTGTGCTAAACCCTCACCTAACAGGTAGGTAGCCATCTTTCCAGGGAGGAGTGTTGGGAATAGGGAGGCCTGCACTACAACTCCCACCAGGCCCCCTGGCCCACAGCTGAGCAGGATGGACTACTCCCCACACCCACAACCATGTGGCAGTCATTGTGTGCTACACCCTCACCTAACAGGTAGGTAGCCATCTTTCTAGGGAGGAGTGTTGGGAATAGGAAGGCCTGCACTACAACTCACACCAGGCCCCTGTCCCACAGCTGAGCAGGATGGACTACTCCCCACACCCACAACCATGTGGCAGTCATTGTGTGCTACACCCTCACCTAACAGGTAGGTAGCCCTCTTTACAGGGAGGAGTGTTTGGAATAGGGAGGCCAGCACTACAACTCCCACCAGGCCCCCTGTCCCACAGCTGAGCAGGATGGACTACTCCCCACACCCATGTGGCAGCCATTGTGTGCTACACCCTCACCTAACAGGTAGGTAGCCCTCTTTACAGGGAGGAGTGTTTGGAATAGGGAGGCCTGCACCACAACTCCCACCTGGCCCCCTTGTTCCACAGCTGAGCAGGATGGACTACTCCCCCCACCCACAACCATGTGGCAGTCATTGTGTGCTACACCCTCACCTAACAGGTAGGTAGCCATCTTTCCAGGGAGGAGTGTTGGGAATAGGGAGGCCTGCACTAAAACTCCCACCAGGCCCCCTGTACCACAGCTGAGCAGGATGGACTACTCCCCACACCCACAACCATGTGGCAGTCATTGTGTGCTACACCCTCACCTAACAGGTAGGTAGCCCTCTTTACAGGGAGGAGTGTTTGGAATAGGGAGGCCAGCACTACAACTCCCACCAGGCCCCCTGTCCCACAGCTGAGCAGGATGGACTACTCCCCACACCCATGTGGCAGCCATTGTCTGCTACACCCTCACCTAACAGGTAGGTAGCCCTCTTTACAGGGAGGAGTATTTGGAATAGGGAGGCCAGCACTACAACTCCCACAAGGCATACCCTGCCCCATCCCTCAGCAGGAAGGAGCACTCCCTCCCACCCAGAAGCATGTGGTAGAAAGTCCACCCAAAAGATGCCAACTGTACAGGTACGATACCAAAGGGGATGATGGACGGAGCACTAGAGCAAATCAAACACTCACCCCCAGTCAACTGATCTGGGTTTAATCCATCATCATTCTTTAGCTCACTCCACCACCCCAGTTCAGACATGGCCATATGCAAATCAGTCTGACCCTGTGCCTCATGGGAACAGTCCAGCCCGAACTGCCAAGCCATGTCTTCCCTGGACCGGAAACAACCATCCTGGGACCGGTTTCGGGTTCAAAACCCTCATCAGCCAGGCTATCTTGAATCCAGTGACAAAGTGAGCAAGGGACCCCCGTCTGGGCATACCCTGCCAACTTAGGGCGAACAAAGCAATACCAAAGGGGATGATGGACGGAGCACTAGAGCAAATCAAACACTCACCCCCAGTCAACTGATCTGGGTTTAATCCATCATCATTCTTTAGCTCACTCCACCACCCCAGTTCAGACATGGCCATATGCAAATCAGTCTGACCCTGTGCCTCATGAGAGCAGTCCAGCCCGAACTGCCAAGCCATGTCTTCCCTGGACCGGAAACAAGCCTCCTGGGACCGGTTTCGGGTTCAAAACCCTCATCAGCCAGGCTATCTTGAATCCAGTGACAAAGTGAGCAAGGGACCCACGTCTGGGCATACCCTTCCAACTTAGGGCGAACAAAGCGATACCAAAGGGGATGATGGATGGAGCACTAGAGCAAATCAAACACTCACCCCCAGTCAACTGATCTGGGTTTAATCCATCATCATTCTTTAGCTCACTCCACCACCCCAGTTCAGACATGGCCATATGCAAATCAGTCTGACCCTGTGCCTCATGGGAACAGTCCAGCCCAAACTGCCAAGCCATGTCTTCCCTGGACCGGAAACAAGCATCCTGGGACCGGTTTCGGGTTCAAAACCCTCATCAGCCAGGCTATCTTGAATCCAGTGACAAAGTGAGCAAGGGACCCACGTCTGGGCATACCCTGCCAACTTAGGGCGAACAAAGTGATACCAAAGGGAATGATGGACGGAGCACTAGAGCAAATCAAACACTCACCCCCAGTCAACTGATCTGGGTTTAATCCATCATCATTCTTTAGCTCACTCCACCACCCCAGTTCAGACATGGCCATATGCAAATCAGTCTGACCCTGTGCCTCTTGGGAACAGTCCAGCCCGAACTGCCAAGCCATGTCTTCCCTGGACCGGAAACAAGCATCCTGGGACCGGTTTCGGGTTCGAAACCCTCATCAGCCAGGCTATCTTGAATCCAGTGACAAAGTGAGCAAGGGACCCACGTCTGGGCATACCCTGCCAACTTAGGACGAACAAAGCGATACCAAAGGGGATGATGGAAGGAGCACTAGAGCAAATCAAACACTCCCCCCCAGTCAACTGATCTGGGTTTAATCCATCATCATTCTTTAGCTCACTCCACCACCCCAGTTCAGACATGGCCATATGCAAATCAGTCTGACCCTGTGCCTCATGGGAACAGTCCAGCCCGAACTGCCAAGCCATGTCTTCCCTGGACCGGAAACAAGCATCCTGGGACCGGTTTCGGGTTCAAAACCCTCATCAGCCAGGCTATCTTGAATCCAGTGACAAAGTGAGCAAGGGACCCACGTCTGGGCATACCCTGCCAACTTAGGGCGAACAAAGCGATACTAAAGGGGATGATGGACGGAGCACTAGAGCAAATCAAACACTCACCCCCAGTCAACTGATCTGGGTTTAATCCATCATCTTTCTTTAGCTCACTCCACCACCCCAGTTCAGACATGGCCATATGCAAATCAGTCTGACCCTGTGCCTCATGGGAACAGTCCAGCCCGAACTGCCAAGCCATGTCTTCCCTGGACCGGAAACAAGCATCCTGGGACCGGTTTCGGGTTCAAAACCCTCATCAGCCAGGCTATCTTAAATCCAGTGACAAAGTGAGCAAGGGACCCATGTCTGGGCATACCCTGCCAACTTAGGGCGAACAAAGCGATACCAAAGGGGATGATGGACGGAGCACTAGAGCAAATCAAACACTCACCCCCAGTCAACTGATCTGGGTTTAATCCATCATCATTCTTTAGCTCACTCCACCACCCCAGTTCAGACATGGCCATATGCAAATCAGTCTGACCCTGTGCCTCATGGGAACAGTCCAGCCCTAACTGCCAAGCCATGTCTTCCCTGGACCAGAAACAAGCATCCTGGGACCAGTTTCGGGTTCAAAACCCTCATCTGCCAGGCTATCTTGAATCCAGTGACAAAGTGAGCAAGGGACCCACGTCTGGGCATACCCTGCCAACTTAAGGCGAACAAAGCGATACCAAAGGGGATGATGGACGGAGCACTAGAGAAAATCAAACACTCACCCCCAGTCAACTGATCTGGGTTTAATCCATCATCATTCTTTAGCTCACTCCACCACCCCAGTTCAGACATGGCCATATGCAAATCAGTCTGACCCTGTGCCTCATGGGAACAGTCCAGCCCGAACTGCCAAGCCATGTCTTCCCTGGACCGGAAACAAGCATACTGGGACCGGTTTCGAGTTCAAAACCCTGATCAGCCAGGCTATCTTGAATCCAGTGACAAAGTGAGCAAGGGACCCACGTCTGGGCATACCCTGCCAACTTAGGACGAACAAAGCGATACCAAAGGGGATGATGGAAGGAGCACTAGAGCAAATCAAACACTCCCCCCCAGTCAACTGATCTGGGTTTAATCCATCATCATTCTTTAGCTCACTCCACCACCACAGTTCAGACATGGCCATATGCAAATCAGTCTGACCCTGTGCCTCATGGGAACAGTCCAGCCCGAACTGCCAAGCCATGTCTTCCCTGGACCGGAAACAAGCATCCTGGGACCGGTTTCGGGTTCAAAACCCTCATCAGCCAGGCTATCTTGAATCCAGTGACAAAGTGAGCAAGGGACCCATGTCTGGGCATACCCTGCCAACTTAGGGCGAACAAAGCGATACCAAAGGGGATGATGGACGGAGCACTAGAGCAAATCAAACACTCACCCCCAGTCAACTGATCTGGGTTTAATCCATCATCATTCTTTAGCTCACTCCACCACCCCAGTTCAGACATGGCCATATGCAAATCAGTCTGACCCTGTGCCTCATGGGAACAGTCCAGCCCAAACTGCCAAGCCATGTCTTCCCTGGACCGGAAACAAGCATCCTGGGACCGGTTTCGGGTATCGCTTTGTTCGCCCTAAGTTGGCAGGGTATGCCCAGACGTGGGTCCCTTGCTCACTTTGCCACTGGATTCAAGATAGCCTGGCTGATGAGGGTTTTGAACCCGAAACCGGTCCCAGGATGCTTGTTTCTGGTCCAGGGAAGACATGGCTTGGTAGCTCTGTCTGGACTGTTCCCATGAGGCACAGGGCCAAGAGTGATTTGCATATATCTGTGTCTGAAATGGGTGGTGAAGTGAGCTAAAGAATGATGATGGATTCAACCCAGATCTGTGACTGGGGGTGAGTGTCTAAAAAGTTTCAGCGCTCCGTCCATCTTCTCCTTGTGTTTGCTTTGTTCGCCCTAAGTTGGCAGGGTATGCCCAGACGTGGGTACCTTGCTCACTTTGCCACTGGATTCAAGATAGCCTGGCTGATGAGGGTTTTGAACCCGAAACCGGTCCCAGGATGCTTGTTTCTGGTCCAGGGAAGAGATGGCTTGGCAGTTCGGGCTGGACTGTTCCCATGAGGCACAGGGTCAGACTGATTTGCATATGGCCATGTCTGAACTGGGGTGGTGGAGTGAGCTAAAGAATGATGATGGATTAAACCCAGATCAGTTGACTGGGAGTGAGTGTTTGATTTGCTCTAGCGCTCCGTCCATCATCCCCTTTGGTATCGCTTGTTCGCCCTAAGTTGGCAGCGTATGCCCAGGCGTGGGTCCCTTGCTCACTTTGCCACTGGATTCAAGATAGCCTGGCTGATGAGGGTTTTGAACCCAAAACCGGTCCCAGGATGCTTGTTTCCGGTCCAGGGAAGACATGGCTTGGCAGTTCGGGCTGGACTGTTCCCATGAGGCACAGGGTCAGACTGATTTGCATATGGCCATGTCTGAACTGGGGTGGTGGAGTGATCTAAAGAATGATGATGGATTAAACCCAGATCAGTTGACTGGGGTGAGTGTTTGATTTGCTCTAACGCTCCGTCCATCATCCCCTTTGGTATCAGCTTGTTCAGCCCTAAGTTGGCAGGGTATGCCCAGACGTGGGTCCCTTGCTCACTTTGCCACTGGATTCAAGATAGCCTGGCTGATGAGGGTTTTGAACCGAAACCGGTCCCAGGATGCTTGTTTCCGGTCCAGGGAAGACATGGCTTGGCAGTTCGGGCTGGACTGTTCCCATGAGGCACAGGGTCAGACTGATTTGCATATGGCCATGTCTGAACTGGGGTGGTGGAGTGAGCTAAAGAATGATGATGGATTAAACCCAGATCAGTTGACTGGGGGTGAGTGTTTGATTTGCTCTAATGCTCCGTCCATCTTCCCCTTTGGTATCGAACTGTACAGGTAAGCAGCCAGTGCATGCACCCCACCATTCCTCAACGAAAGCATTGAGCTAATGCCAACACAATGCCACACATCACAACAAAATACACCCCAATTACATCCCAGTTGATAGAATGCAGACAGCGATGCGTATGTAACTGTGATAGAAACAGAACTGTGACTCAACTAAAGCCATGTGTAAGCAAATCAGGGACCAAATATGCCCTGCACAGAATGCTATGTGCAAATTCCATGGGTGCTGAGCATGAAGGACCATAGTAACAATAAAAAGGCATGGTCTGTCCAGCAAATAAATACAAGCACAGAACATTACAAAGGTATGCATGAGATAACAATGTGACAATGTCTAGTACATGTAACTAACCACAGAGGACCCACGTTTCGGGTACCAACTCAAGCTGCACAACCAGGTATTTGAATGAATCCAATCAATCAAATTATTAATTTAATCTTCTTTAATCCAGTCTTTTTACTCAATATTTTTTCTCCACTTTTCTCTTTCTTCAAGTCATTTTATCCATTCATAATCCGCAAACAGGGATGATCACTTAAACACAGGAGCATTTTCACACATCACGTTTTTATTGAGAACTGCCCAATGCATTTCGGGGTTTCCCTTCATCAGGGGCATCTAAAATACAAAAGATTCTTTAAGAACATCATATACAAGACCAATATCTTCATTTATGTACATCTGATTACTTCTCTACTAAAATAACGAACTCCCTCAATCTGTTTTGTTAAAAATGTTATCTATGGCTCTTTACTGGGGTATTTTGTCTGCATTTAAAGTGACATCAATAACAATACTTTCTTCAAAAATCCACGGCATTATCCCTTACGTTTAAACTAAAACCTGCAAAGCGTAACTGCCGTAGCTCCCATAATTATTCAAGATGTTTATTCAAGTCCTTAAACAACTCGGAATTAGATCTACTCACCGTGACTCATATTGCATTACGTCCATAATTCAACCACTGTAGTTTGCAACATGCCAACCCTTCCAAAACAAACATGCTCAGTTCCTATCAATACGTTAAAGTTACAATTTCAAAAGGTGCCGCAGCACGGGTCTCCTTCAACTTCATAGCGAGCTCAAATGTTGCAATCAAATATGGCTGCTTTATCACCCCTCCCCAACTCCAACCGGCTGGTTAGTCACGTGTAATCTCTGCATTAAACCACAGGTTTTTCATCTACCGGACACGCCCTCAATCACTTGATTCACCCAATTATACTACATTACCCAGAATGCATTCTTCCGAACCTTAAGGGATATGCTACTTTCTCCCCAACCCAAATAGCAATAAAACCATCTTACTAATTAGATTTGCACAATAAATTGTCAATAGTCTGTGCCCTCAAGGATAATCACCCCTAAAAATATATATACAATTTACTAATTGCTACAATGTGTTCAAAACCACAAGTGTTCATTAAAAAAGAAGGTCCTGTGCATATGTAACATCTGTCGGGAAGAGTAATAATCCTCAATGCATCACATCAAGTTGCATGGCAGCCAGTTGTCAGATGACAACTCATCAGTTCCATACAAAGAGTGTCAAGTTGGGCATGTCATCCAATGACTTGTCACACCATGGAACAAGATGTATGTACCTCCACATCATGTCATGACGAACCACACTGTGCAGACATTCAACTCATGAAATATGTAACTGTGTGTTGCATAACATGTAAATAAGAGACATCAAACACAGCAAGCCATATGGCTGTAAGTCAATGACCATGTACCCTCTGTTCCACAGGTGACCAACAACTGACTGCAGAGGACAACAATCTCAACTTTCAGAGCCAGTCTCCAGCCCCGGAACATGGACACTCGGATGCGGAGTCCCTGGATTCTTTGGATGAGGAGCTCCAAGCCGGCCCATCTGGTGTGCAGGGCGCAACCGGTCACATGACCCCACTGCCCCCCCACCATCAGCAACAACAACAATGCTGACCCCTGCTGGAATGACCTGTGCCGCCAGCACCACCACCACCACTACCACCTTTGCCTGCAACATTCGCCCAGCCACAGAGGATGCCCAGCCAACACCAACAACTGTGGAGGGCAGGTATGTGGCTAGAGTGGTGAGGCAACAGGCCAGTGATAGCAGGGCAGGTGGGAGGACAAGTGGGACTCCAACAACACTAGACACTGTGACCGAAGCCCTGGCTAACATCATCAGAGTCGTGGATGCCTATGAACGAACACAGGCACAAATGGGCCAGGCCCACGAAGATGCCCTGGAGCTCCAACGTCTGCTGAGGTCCATGGACAACCGTATTGGACAAATTGTGGACCTCATGGGCCAGTTAGTGGCGGTACTGAGGGATAGGCCAGTGCCACATCACACACCTCCACCTCCCCCCGTTGTCCCGCAGGATGACAGTTCATCATCCACCCCTGGAGGGCACGGAGAGGGGTGACTCCTCAGACCCCAGTGGCCTAGCAGACGATGCCCCTCCTGCCAAAAAAAGGAGGGGCCATCCAAAGAAAAACTTGGGACTCACCCATGGCAAAGCACCTGCCAAACGCCAGTCAAGGAGCCAGCCATGATGCCAACACTCTTCGCCCTGCCATTGACTTGGAACACTGTCTTTACCCACACTGCCATGGAAATGGCATCAGTCTGTTGGACTGTGTCACCACATCAATGTGGTGCCTACTTGATTGTCTCATCTACCATCACTGCCAACTCATAGATTCACCATTCACACTTATGTAAATATCCACTTCCCTCTCACATATACCCATTGACAATAAACAACAATAACGCACCAATGTATTTGAGTCTGCTCCATGTTTATCACAGTATGTGCAATGTTTACCATGGTTACAATGTCACAGGAACATGGATCCTCTGTAGGCAAGGGGAGGAAGAAGGGACCTAGCAAAAGACAACAGAACAAAAGTCACTAGCCAGGTGGTGGCATCACTGTACAACAATATGCACACATAACAATGTGCAACAGTACCAACAGAGACATCCTGTAGCAGTTCCTACATACCCTGTATCCAACACACAGGCAGCCAGCACTGAGTCAACAACAGGATGCACTCACAAAGATCACATAGACCTCCACCCAAACAACTACATCAACAGACAATGGACCAGTTGTACATCGTCACCCACCTTCAAGTGAAGTAGCGGTTGATGAGCTGCTGACGCTGGTCGACACCTTCCTGCTCACCACTATCCTCGTCACTGGACATTTGTGGGATCGCAGGGGGGGTGGGGGCCCTGGCTGGTCATCATCGTCCAGGATCATGGGTATTCCTTTCCGTAAGGTGAGTACATGTGCCCCTCCGGTCCGGTCCAGGCAGCGAAATCTCGATTTTAGGAGACCAAAGGTTCGCTCCACCGCCCAACGTGTTCTACCATGGGCATTGTTGTAGCGGACGTCAGACGGTGTCCTAGGATTGCGTAGTGGGCTCAGCAACCACGGTCTGTTGGGGTATGCAGAGTCACCTAGGTGTGAAATAAACATAATGATTCAGTAATACAACTGTGGCAGAGGACAGCATGGCACACACAGCACACAACTTGACTCTGCCTACTCACCCACAATCCATGCCCGCTCCGGAAGTAAATTGGCCATCAGCTGGGGCACAATGCTGTTGTGCAGGATGTATGAATCATGTGCGGAGCCCGGAAACCTGGCACATACATGCAATATGATCATATCGGCCTGGCACACCACCTGCACATTGATGGAATGGGAATGTTTACGATTCCGATAGATGTGTTCCCGTGCCTGTGGTGGAACCAGGCCAACATGTGTGCAGTCAATAGCACCTACAACATTCGGTATGTGGCCAAGGGCATAGAAATCCGCCTTTTCAGCCGCCAAAGCCGCACGCCTTGGAAAACTGATGTATTGGTCCTTGTATCGCATCATGGCCAACAGGAAATCCCTTAGCACCATGCTGAAGGTGGGCTGAGACATCCCCCCTGCAATGCCCACTGTCTCATGGAATGACCCACTGGCTAGGAAATGCAGTGCCGCCATCACCTTTGTTTCGGTTGTCAATGCTGTTTGGTATGTCCTGCCAGCCCGCAGGTGAGGATTCAACATGGCACAGGTCTTGGATGTTCGTGCGGTCCAGATGGAATCTGCGTATCACGTCACCATCCTCAATGTTAGCCAGCAGGGTGACAGGACGATACACATTGGGTCGCCTCCTAGGGGAGATGAAAGGGGACACGTCATTGCAACAGACCATGAGATGTGCACAACTCCGTAGCTTCTGATTCACACAGCGCAAACATTGACTGGCATCACAATGCACCATACAGTGCAAGTCAACAGTCGTGACACATAGAGAATACATTGTACTACACTTCTTCAGTATTACCACAGTGAGAACAACAAACATGGAAACTGTGTCTGTGAATGGTAATAGTCACATTTAGGAATCTGGTGCAAACAGCCGGGACAGTAAATGATACAGGACATGTGTGAAACAGAAACACTGCTAGCTTCCAAATATCTGCTGTACGTGCCACACATTCTTGTGCAATCATGACATGGGACACATGAACTACACAATTTGTCCACTTCTGAAGGACTCAGCATGGAATGTGAGCCAATGCTAATACACACAAGTCTAGAGACACTCACAGACATATTCACAAGCCTGGCCAATATCCACTGTCATCAGTAGACATGTCATACATGCTGTTACACACAATTCAAAGTCACTCAATGACTAATAATGACCAGCATATGCATATGCAGTCTTGACGTGAATAAAGACACAACAACACAACTGCACAATATCATCAGCAAGCACACAGATTGTCAATGTGGCACACATAAAGTGGATAATGTACGTGATCCAAAAGGACTGTAGACAAACGTCAATCTGCACTAAAGTTGCACTATGACATGCAGTATGAAGCTAGCACTGCCCAGACACACAACTAAAGTAATACATTTGCCATGGAGCTAATACTCCAGCTGCTTGGACACACAACAGTGACACAGAAACAACCAACACCACCACCCGGACAAAGCCACACCACTACACCTAAAAGTCAACGCATGAATATACTGAGTAAATACCGAAGACACAACAGCCTCATGCACATAACAACAGGGGATGTCATCGCACAACACAGGTACAAAAGGACGACTATCTAAAGCATCTTGAGCCACATACCACACAGCCTGTCAGGAACAACAAAGCGGACTCTCAACATTCCTCTGCAGACGAAGATGCTGGCTGTGCATCACTTGTTGGCCTCTGGTACCATTAGAACAACAAAAGTCTGAGTTAGATGGGTGCCACAGCCAACCCTATCAAGGTATATCTCACCTGTCTTGGATGCCATCATTAGCTTGAGTCAACAGCACCATCAGTTCACCCACACAGCGCAGGACCAGCTTGTGCCCCCGAAAGGCTACCACACCATAGCAGGCTTATCCACACATGTCAGTTTAATATCACTGCACACATGTCCTAATTGTGCATCCTGCAAAAACTGCACACACTTACTGCACATGAAAGCACACGCAATGCTGAACTGTCCTGGCCAATTGTGGGTCACCTTCTACTGGTCACAGATGCCATGTCAAACTTACCAGTCAGTGAGCACCAGCACCACATTTGGCTACAGTCCCTCAGCAAGCCAACAACCTTCATGTGGACAAGGTCAATGCACCTGTCCTTGGTGAGTACCAACGGAACACACCACACACATAAAATCCTATATCAACATACTCACAGCTGTGGAATATACATGTGACAAATTCACATATGACAGGCAGACCAACATGAGCACATATCCTACACAATGACACAAGTAATGCTGATGACATTTTGCATATATGGTGACAAAACATACCCAAATGCATACAGACATGCCAAATGATTAAGGAGGCACATATTTCAAAGTGTGCCGGTGATGTATGTTACAAGCTTCAGTGTGTATAGCACACACATGTTCATGTGGACATATACTCTTGGTTTTGCTACAGCGAACAATAACCTTACATGAATGCTGAAATAGGTGATAACAAACAGACTACAGTGTGACATATGTGGTGAGTAATGGAGACAATGCTGAAACCTATGTACAATCATGTACTGTGTAGCGACATATTGTGTGAAATATGAATATGTGTGTGAAAATTTGTCTCAGATACGAAATTTGGCTGGCAATCGGGTAAGAGACATGACCTTTGGGCAAAATGTTTGGGTCAGACATGAAATTGTGTAGGAGTAATGTGCCCCATTAGTCCTTTCAGTGTTGCATTTGGTGTTAGATATGAAGTATAGGCTCTCATTATGAACTATAGCTCATTTCAATTGAATCAAGTTCCATGTTTAATTGAAAGTGACCACTGTTTAAAGTACAGATATGACCCATGACATTGACACTACACGATGTGTCCATTGCTGCATTGAACGTGCTCTAAGAACACCATCACGCCCATAGTCAACAATGTCATGCTGCACCCTTGCCGTAGCCACCGCCTGGCACCAGCGGTGTGTCACCGCCATGGCCCAAGACAGCATGGCAGGATTGCTAGGCAAATACACATGGCTAATGGCGGATGGCATGCTCCGCCACCCAGATCCCGGTCACTCATGGCGATGCATGGCTCAGGAATAGCAGGAACTACCGCCTGGCACCAGCAGTGTGTCACCGCCATGGCCCGAGACAGCATGGCAGGATTGCTAGGCAAATACACATGGCTAATTGTGAATGGCATGCTCCGCCACCTAGATCCCGGTCACTCATGGCAATGCATGGCTCAGGAATAGAGGGAACTCCCGCCTGGCACCAGCGGTGTGTCACCGCCATGGCCCGAGACAGCATGGCAGGATTGCTAGGCAAATCCACATGGCTAATGGCGGATGGCATGCTCCGCCACCCAGATCCTGGTCACTCATGGCAATGCATGGCTCAGGAATAGCGGGAACTACCGCCTGGCACCAGCGGTGTGTCACCGCCATGGAGCATGCCCATCCAGCCAATGGGAAGCGCAATCACGGTTGCCTGATGCAACTTTGAAAATCGCGGTAGGCGTGCTCCGCCACCGCAGGGCCGGTCATTGGCTGCACTCGTAAGATGCACCACCACGGTACCGCACGCCTGTCCCCTGCGGTGTGTCACCGCAATGGACCATGCCCTTCCAGCCAATGGGAAGCACAATCGCGGTTGCCTGATGCAACTTTGAAAATCGCGGTAGGCGTGCTCCGCCACTGCGGGGCCGGTCATTGGCTGCACTCGTAAGATGCACCACCACAGTACCACACGCCTGTCCCATGTGGTGTGTCACCGCCATGGACCATGCCCTTCCAGCCAATGGGAAGCGCAATCGCGGTTGCCTGATGCAACTTTGAAAATCGCGGTAGGCGTGCTCCGCCACCGCGAAGGCGGTCATTGGATGTTTTTGATTGAGGCAGACCTGGAACACCAATTGCAGCAGCTTAGAACCACAGAAACGAGCCCTGGGGGCTATATATGTGTGTGAGGGAGCCACACATTGCCACAGCTCACTGAGCCTGCTGCCTGAGACCCCTCACCTGCTGCTGCCTCCAGGGACTGCTGCCTGAGACCCCTCACCTACTGCTGCCTCCAGGGACTGCTGCCTGAGACCCCTCACCTGCTGCTGCCTCCAGGGACTGCTGCCTGAGACCCCTCACCTGCTGCTGCCTCCAGGGACTGCTGCCTGAGACCCCTCACCTGCTGCTGCCTCCAGGGACTGCTGACTGAGACCCCTCACCACCAACAGCCGCTGCTGCTCTCTCCTGCCCACAGTGATGGTGAGGATTGAGAAGATCCATGCCACTCCCTTCACCACCGAGGAACTGGAGCTCCTGGTGTACGAGGTGCTCAACCAGTATCCAAGGCTCTTTGGTGCGCCTAATGTCATGGTGAGTAACTCAGAGTGTGAGTGAGAGTGCAGGGTGGGGGACACATGAAGTTGATCTGCTGCAGTATATGCGTGGGAGTGTGAGGGTGGGTCAGGCACTGCCTAGCATGCTGTTTCCAGGGGGAAGGTGTGTTTGGCCTATTCAACAGGTTTCCCTGCCTGCACATCCAGATCAGAGGGAAGTATGATGTCTTGTCAGACATACAGTGAGGCTGCACCTTTTCATTTCACGAGTCAGGATAGTGATTGCCAGTCTGCATGTCTGTATGTGTCCCTGGTGTCCTTCACAGGCCCATCTGTGGCCTTAGCTAGTGTTGCTGTCCAGAGGGTAGTGAGGCCATTGTTTAGACCTCTATATGTGCCTCATCTCAAGTTCTGCACCATACTCAGGACCTGAATCCCCCAGGGTGACACTCTTGTTGGTCATTCACGTATGACACGGTACATTCAAACATTATTGTGCCCGGACTCTTCCGTCCCCACCAGCATGTGCACATACTGGCATGTGTTGGCACTGTTTGTGTTTCCAAATCGTCACTCCATGTACGGGATGAGCTGCCCCACGTTGGACCTCTGTGTGACTCCAAATGGCCTGCACATTCACTGCCCAATCTGACAGTGACACAACACTGAATGTACAGAGTGTCACATATGTGCTTTTCCTCTTGAGTCTCCATCAATGTGCCATTACAGAGATGTAGATTGCACACAACAGGGCTTGTGATGAGGGTCTGCGTTCGTGAGGTCATGTCCCTCAATGTGACATCAATGACAGAGTGTGGCAGTTGCAGGGCAAGTGCTTTGTGGGCTGCGCAGTGTTGGGCACAGTGAGTATTCCCAGTCACATATGTAGTGATCTCATGCATGTCTTGTTATTCCCAGAATATTGCATTAGATGTGGTCAGCATACACATTTAGCTCTCTGCTGGCGTCATGCATGGCCAGGAGACGGCCATGTACTGTGTCCACCCTCATACCTGCATGCCTTAATGTGTGTTTCACACATGATGATGTTTGCAATTAGCAGATGTATTGTCGCCGCTGATGTAATGGCAGAATTTGGGGTGAGTCAGTGTCATGGTCCTGCACTGGGGAATGGTGGTTGGTTACACTGAATGTTGCCCCCTCTTGTCTCCCATGTCCACAGCTAAAAGTCAACCAGCACAAGGCCGTGTGGAGGGCCATTGCATCAAAGGTGCGTGCACTGGGTGTCTCCAAACGATGGCGCTCCCACTGTCACAAGAGGTGGGATGACATCGCACGGCTAAGCAGGAACATGGCAGAGATGACACTGGGGCTTATCCCTCGATCCGACAGGTTGGCGCGGCGCAGCATGACACCACTAATGGGACGCATTTTAGCAGTGACGCAGCCTGACCTGGATGCACGTCTGAAGGTGCATCAGCAGCGAGCTGGTGGTGAGTATTCTGTGAGTGTGACTCTGGTTGTTGTTTGCCAGCATGTGCTCCAGGCCTGGGCCAGTGCAGGGCTGTGATGTTGCTAGTGTGATGCAATGGTGTGTAAGTGGCCGCGGTGTGGGGTGCAGTTGTCATGCATTCCCCCTACATGTACCTTCCCATGTCATTGGTGTAATGGGCCTTGAATTCACATTTGTAGTTTTTGGCTTCTGGTACCATCTTCATTGGTGTCGTCACGGACATCACATGTCCGGGTCCAGCAGAGTCATGATCTGAGTGTGCCATTATCAATGTGTGCATTGCCTGACGTCAGATTAGTGCTGGCTAAACATCTGTCACCGATGTGCAACTGTAGTTGTGCCCCAAGATACGACATGGTGGATAGCATATGCCCATGGACATTGTGTGTGGTTATGTTGGGGTCTGTGTCTGTGTTGGTGCCTTCTGCTGGATCATGTTGTGACGTTGGCAACATGTTGTGAGTAGGATCTTTGAACCCTTCAGGGCCCTAGGTGTGCACAGAGGGATATGTGTGTGTTGTTAGATGTAGCCACCAACAGGCTAATTGGCTGTGTGTCCATCACATGGGTGGATTCTGTACAATTTTTCATCATTCCACGGTAATTTATATGTTTGTATTGAGGTTGCACAATGTTACTGCCCATGGTGTTGTCCAACATGGATCATTGTCCACCATTAGTGATGCTTCACTTGCAGATATTTGTTGACTTGATGCAGATGTACTTATCCTCTCTCTCTCTCTCTCTCTCATGCAGCATCTCACATGGGAACGGAAGGACACGGGACTGACACCAGTATTGAGGCATCAGGCACAGGTGATGCTCACCTGCATAGTGACATGGATGTCACCAGCGCATCAGAGGGGGACTGTAGTCATCTAGAGGAGTCCCTGCCAGAAACGCAGACCTCTACGTCATCTGACGACGGCGGTGATGCATCTATGGTTTTGTCTGAAGGAAATGGGGAGTCTGCCTCCTTGTCCACCACACAGCGTTCAGTGCCCACCCTCCCTGCTACTCCCACTTTTGCTGCCCGGGTTCGCACCACGAGGAAGGGAAGAGTGTCCTTCATCCCAGGCACCGCTGCCCCTGCCCCTGTCCCCCCTACTGCTCTCAGTGCGGAGTCTGTGGAGCTTTTGCACCAGCTGTGTGTGGGTCAGACAGCTCTCCTCAATGCCTTCCTGGACCATGATAAAAAATTGGCACAGGTGGTGGCTTTCATGGAGGGCATGCATTCCAATGTGGGTGGGCTACACAGGACTGTACAGTCTCTGGCCTCTGCAGTGACAGCAGCCATTCAACTTGCCCAATCCCATAGTCCAGCTCCAGTCCCTAGGCCCACCACCCTGCCAGTGGCCGCATCTGATGATAGTGACCACACACCACAGACATCAAGGGACAGATACAGCACACGCAGCACACGCAGCAGCAGCCCAAGCAGTCCAGGCCACAGACACCATCCCCACAGAAAGGTAAACCCACACCAGAGCGCAGAGGCAAAAGCACTTCAGGCCACACCCAGGGCAAGGATGGCAAGGAGCAGGCCTCCGGCTCACATGCCTCAGAGGCATCCCCAGCCAAGGACTCACCTGTCCCAAAAGGGTCTCGCAGAGACAAGCACACAGTTTCCGTGCCCAGTGACAAACAGGTGCCTGCTAAGGGTACACGTAAGAAGAGCTCCAAGGCAACTTCACCCACAACATCTACTCCCATCCAGAGCCCTGTGAAGCAGGGGAAGGAGGCCACTGTAGGGGGCACACCGGGTAAACAGGTGATGCAGGGGCAGAGGCAATCCGGGGCCAAGCATCCCAAAGAATCCAGCACGTCCCCAGAGGGGGGACCAGCATCTGCACATGAGCCAGCTTTTGTGATGAGTGTGCCTGTTGTATACACCCTACTTGACATTAATCCCAGGACAGGGAAGCCATATCAAATCCCCAAGAAGCGGAAGGGAACCCCTCCTACTTCTCCCACACACACTGGGTCTCGTGCAAGCATGAGTCCACCTCCACGTGCCACCACCCCACCTGGTCCTAGCAGCCCTCCGGCTTCCCAAACCACTGCTGGCTCTACCGCACCTGGACCTAGCAGCCCTCAGGCTTCCCAGAACACTGAGGGCTCTACCCCAGCTGGGCCCCTCTCTCCCCTAGCCAGTACCCCAACTGGCCCCGACAGACACCCACCTCCCAGTCATACTGCCAGCCAAGTCTGAGTGTTGGTCACCCTCACACACATGTCTCTCCCACAGTGGTACCATGGACTGCCCATTTATGACGCCCTGAGTGTGTTGCTGACCATGGCAGGGTACTGTACCACACATTCCCAGTGCTGGATGTCATGTACTCACTCTGCACTGTGTCCTGGCCACTGGCCTTGCTGTTCACTGCTGTTTGCCCCTTGCTTGTGCAGCTTCTCATGTACCTCACCTGCACTGTGATCTGGCCACTGGCCTTGCTGTTCACTGTTGTTTGCCCCTTGCCTGTGCAGCTTCACATGTACCTCACCTGCACTGTGTCCTGGCCACTGGCCTTGTTGTTCACTGCTGTTTGCCGCTTGCCTGTGCAGGATCTCATGTACCTCACCTGCACTTTGGACTGGCCACTGGCCTTGTTGTTCACTGCTGTTTGCCCCTTGCCTGTGCAGGATCTCATGTACCTCACCTGCACTTTGGACTGGCCACTGGCCTTGTTGTTCACTGCTGTTTGCCCCTTGCCTGTGCAGGATCTCATGTACCTCACCTGCACTTTGGACTGGTCACTGGCCTTGTTGTTCACTGCTGTTTGCCCCTGGCCTGTGCAGCTTCTCATGTACCTCACCTGCACTTTGGACTGGCCACTGGCCTTGTTGTTCACTGCTGTTTGCCCCTGGCCTGTGCAGCTTCTCATGGAATATGTGATGTTACAACGCGATCAAAATGATCGCGGTATGTAACATCGCAGTTTTTACAACGCAAGTCGTTACAACGACTTGCGCTGGAGGGCGCTGGACTTAGGAGTAGTAAGATTTACTATTCCAACACCAGTCTACGTACAGTAGGGAAGGTGTTGGAATAGTAAATCTTACTATTCCTTAGGTTATAGCGCCCTCCAGTGCAAGTCGATGTAACGCTTGCGTTGTAATTGCAGCGTTCTAAATGCATCGCGGTGTAATCACCGCGATGTAAAGGATGTTTCCCCTTCTCATGTACCTCACCTGCACTTTGGACTGGCCACTGGCCTTGTCGTTCACTGCTGTTTGCCCCTTGCCTGTGCAGCTTCTCGTGTACCTCACCTGCACTTTGGAGTGGCCACTGGCCTTGCTGTTCACTGCTGTTTGCCCCTTGCCTGTGCAGCTTCTCATGTACCTCACCTGCACTTTGGACTGGCCACTGGCCTTGTTGTTCACTGCTGTTTGCCCCTTGCCTGTGCAGCTTCTCATGTACTTCACCTGCACTTTGGAGTGGCCACTGGCTTTGCTGTTCACTGCTGTTTGCCTCTTGCCTGTGCAGCTTCTCCTGTACCTCACCTGCACTTTGGACTGGCCACTGGCCTTGTTGTCGACTGATGTCCTAGACTTGCCTGTGCAGCTTCTCATGTACCTCACCTGCACTGTGATCTGGCCACTGGCCTTTGCCCCTGGCCTGTGCAGCTTCTCATGTACCTCACCTGAACTTTGAACTGGCCACTGGCCTTGCTCTTGTCTGACTTTTGCTGCATGACAGTGTGAAATGTTAATAAAAATAAGATATTTACTCCTGTTGTCTGCCTTGTCAGTGTCCTTGCTAAATGAAAGGGTTACTGTGTGGGTATTGTTTACTGTGACACATGCTCTATTTTCCACTTCAACATTGCCAATGTCTTGTTTCCTCTAATCATGTTGTTTCAACTTTTGTGTCCCAGACTTGTGCATCTGTGTGTGTTGGCTTGGAAGTATGTGTGTTTGCTATGGACTGATTGACTTCCTGGGTGTGCTGTTGTGTGTGTGATGTTTAGATTGTTGTTGTGTGTGTTCATGGTGTGTCACTCATCTCTGTTTGTAACTGGTATGTGTGTTGTGCACACACTGCTTTGTGTGCATGCAGTGCTGTAAGTTTATGTTGCCTTGTCCTTGCCTGTTGTGCACCCCCTGATGTTTGGCTGTTGTAGCATATTGATATCTTTGCCTGTGCATGTGTTGTGACTGATGTGGCTGTGTGCAGTATTTGTGTTGTGTTGTGTCATGCAGTTGACAGTTGCTCTGTGTGTGGTGTTCTATTTTCCTGTCAGTGTGTGTGTGTTGTTGTTGTGTTTGATTCAGGTGTGTTACCATTGTGGTGTGCCTTACTTGTGCGTATGTCACATGGACTGAGGTCTATTGTGGTTGCCGTGCTTGTTTTATGTGCGTCCTTGGTGTTTTCTCCTCTCACAATTGATGTGTCTATGGTCATGGTTGTGCATGTGCAGACATGTGGTACACTGTGACACCATTTTGAGTGGATGGGTGTTGTGGTATGTCTGTCTATGTGTCATTGTAGGCCCATTTCTGCCTTTTGTTCTCCATTATTGATTTTAGTGGATGCACTTCTTATATGTGTTGTGGTATGTTGTCTGTGCGTTTTTCATGACTGATGTGGTTGTGTACTCCTGTTGTGTCTGTGATCCCATTGAATTTGCACTATTTAGCTGCACAGGTCTTGTCTGTTGTTGTAGTAGTTCTGTGTGTGTGTTTTGATTGTGTTCAGTGTTTGACTGTTGTTTTTGTGCGTACAGTGGTACTGCCATACCTGTGTGTGTGTGTGTGTGTGATGTTTGTGGATACCACCCAGGGGGTGTGTTTGATTGTCAGTGTCTTGACTAGATGTTATTGGCAAGCTTCTGTGTGTTTGTCACTGGTGTTGTGTGCTGCAGGTGTGATGGGTGTGGGGGTTGTGTGAAGGTTCATACTTGTGTTTGACTGTCATGGAGTGTTGCAATGGGCCCTGTGTGTTATGCTGCTGACATACTCCTGTGATGTATTTTGATTCAGATGTGTGGCTGATCAGGGTTGGACTTTATACCCTTCCTTTCTTCCCTGTGCCTATTCATGGGTTGCCTTGCTGTCTCCCTGAGTTGTTGCAGTGAGGTGACTGTGGTTTGACTTCACTCACTGTGACTGCCATGTGTGGATTGTTTGGCTGGGGTGGATGTAATGTGTTCCTTCCCTTGCATGTGATATACACATTCTTGGTGTTCAGCTCCTTGCCATTCCATTTGTGTGCACCTCACTTTGGGTTTCCTATTGGTTGTCCTCCATTGCTGTTGGCATGTGGTCTGTGTTTGTTGCTGTGTGTCAGTGTGGGGTATGTCTGTGTGACTTGACAGGCTGTGTGTCCATTGGAGTGTTTGCTCATTATCTGTATGTGTTTAATTGGTGCTTGGACTCAGTTTACTTGCCACGAGTGTGGTGTTGTTGTGGTGTGTGTGTTCCCCTGGCCCAGTGCTTGTACGCTGTGTGTTGCTCTGCAGCCACACCTGATGAGGCTGTCTCCCTAGTTGTTTGTTGTGTGGTGCAGTGTGTGTGTTCACCTGGCTGCTTTTTGGCCATGTGGGGGCACAGGGAGATCACATGGCATGTCCCTTCATGGTGTGGGTGGGCCTAGTGTGTGGAGTGGGGAGGTGTTGCCCTGTGTACTTTGGGCACTGCCCCTGCCTTGAGCTGGCCCAGGCTACTACATTGTGTGCATTTTTAGTTGCGGATTCAATGCTGCGGTCACGTGAACTGGGCATTATTTCAGGATCGCGGACATGGTGGCCGGGGTGTGGAGGGGTGGACTAGTGGCAGGTGGGACATGTGTGGCTACACCTGTGGTTGTGTTCCTGTCCCCACAAGGGTGTCTGGTGGGGGCAGGCACCTTACATCGGACATGGATTTGTGGATTGTGTTTGTTAGCGGAGTTGTGTGATGGCGTACCTGCATCGGCGTCCGCAACGGTCCATGACTTGCTGTAGGTGGATCATGTACAGCACCGGGAAGACGTGTAGTGCCAGGTCCATGGCGTTCGGCTCCGGTTCTCAATTTCGCGCTCCACTGTGGTGCTTCCGTATGCTCTGAATGGTCGGTTTCTCCGCTGCGGTGGGCCTGGCTGTTTTGTATGGCGGGAGGGACGTCATTGCCTACGGCGGTGGCTCTGTATTGGTTGTCTCCGCCGCTGGCGCG
Organism: Calotriton arnoldi; assembly: GCA_963921515.1. Lineage (NCBI taxonomy): Eukaryota > Metazoa > Chordata > Amphibia > Caudata > Salamandridae > Calotriton > Calotriton arnoldi. The sequence goes on from CAWUFW010005253.1 coordinate 1,108,038, forward strand.
TTTTGATTGCGGTGGGAGTTGCACCGCGGCGGACGGACAATGGACTGTGTTTGGCCATTGTAATATGGCGGACGGGGGCACCGCTGCTCACGGGCGGCAAACAGCATTTTCTCCCACCGCCAGCATCGCGGAGGTGCATCCGCCAGTCATCGTAATGGACCCCTAAGTATGTGTTTGTTGTTGACGTACTAATTATAAAATTCAAACTAGGAATGTTGATTTGTATTTGAAATCTGAAAAGAAGAATAATGATAAATGGAAATAATTTGCAACTTACTTGGTTGTGGAAGGTCAATTTGAGTTAGGCAGTGATCAACGTATTTGTAAATATTGTTATAACAAATTAGAAGAGAACAAAATGCCCGCTAGAGCAGTACATAATAAGTTAGAATTAGTAGTTATTCCGGAGGAACTGGCAGATTTGAATACATATGAGTCAATTCTAATTCAATCTGTTCATCCATTTCAAACTATAATTCGCATGGAGCCTAAAACAGGTAAACTGCCACCAACAGACTTACAAAGAGGGCTGAAAGGAAGAGTATTGTACTTACCTTTGGATTTTAAGAAAAATATTGAAATTGTTGGTGGAGACAAAGATGAAAATGAAGCAGTAGTCATTCTAGTAAATGGAGTACCAACAAAGAGTCGGAAAATATGGCAAGAATTTGTGGATGTTAAAAAACTTCAAAAGGCTACGTTATATCTTGTGGAGAATAATATTTATTATAAAAGTGTAAATGTGGAACAACAGGTAATAAGTTTGGAAGATGAATCTGAAATTTCAAGTGGTGAAATAGAGAAAGTGGAGAAGTCAAGGAGTGAAGATATTTATGAACATTACACAATATGACCTCTACATTCAAAAGAAGTAATAGGAAACAGTATTGAGTTATTTCAAATGAAAAAAGCAAAGGGAACTCCAATGAGTGTATGGGAGAAAAGCTTAGAAGCTTGTTGTTTTCCACAGCTGTTTCCTACTGGAGAAGGTGGACGATATGATGACCGACCTGTACGTATTCCAGCTTCAGAATATCGCTCAACAAGATTATACTCTGAAGATCCTAGATTTCGGCAGTGTATACCATATATATTTCACCTTTTGTTTGAAAGTGATCTGTCTTCTCTGTCCTATGCAGTGAACCACATACTGAAAACTGGAGTTCATCAATCACTTCTTTCAGCGAAAGAATTTGTGGAGAAAGTTCAAGAAACAGATGAAAATTTAGAAGCACAGTTTAATTAATTTGATGGCATGTCACCGAGGAACAAATGAGTATTGGTATCGTCGTCATGGAGAACTGAAGTGTATGTTACGGAACTTAGGTACACCAACATGGTTTGTGACACTTAGCTGTGCAGAGTATGCATGGGAAGATTTGCTTGAATTTCTACGAGAAGCAAATTCCAATATAAAGAATGTTGAAATGAAGACACCTGGAGAACTGTGTTCTTTGGATCCTGTAAATGTGTGCAGATATTTTAATCATAGGTTTCAAGCTATGATGTCTTTCATCTGCAATAAAAGAATCCACCTCTTGGAGAAGTTACCGATTTCTTTTGGAGAAAGGAGAACCAAGCGAGAGGTGCTCCTCATATACATATGCTATTGTGGATCAAGGATGCACCTAAATTTGGAACTGATTCAGATGAAATAGTATTGTCTTTCATTGAACAGTATGTGACATGTGAGATTCCAAGAGAAGGAGGAGATAGAAGCTTGAGACAGCAAGTTTTACGTTTCCAAAGTCACCCTTGTGGAAAGTACTGCCGACGAAAATACAAGTCTAAAGGAAAATTTTATACCAAGTGTCGGTTTGGATTTCCACGTCCAGTAATTTCTAAAGGAAGAGTAAATTATTTTTTTTCTTCTGTAAGGCACACAATAACTTGCAAGTCTCCAAAGAATACCTACAACTTGAAAAGAACAGAACTGTCAAAGTATATTAATGACTACAATCCGGTTATTTTAAAAATGTGGAATGCAAATATGGACATCCAGTATGTTGCAGACAACTCAATTGCTGTTGCACGCTATGTTACATCAGATATAACGAAATCAGAAAAAACTGAGATGAAACAAATGTGGGAAGAAATTGCACAAGAGAAAAGCCTAAGCAAAAAATTGTACAGCTTTACTTTGAAAATGCTTTCCCACAGAGAAATTGGATGTATGAGTGTTCAGACCGCTTGTCCTCTTCAAGTTTATATTTAATATCACGAGGGATCATTTGGGTAAGTTTAGGTCTTGCCTGCTCACGAAATAGAGTGTTGAAATCATTAGAAGAAATTGAATACTTAGCAGCAAATGAACCAGACAGTACAGAAATTCTTAAAACTAATATGTTGGATACATACTATCCAAAAAGGAGTCAACATCTGGAACAGCTATGTCTGTATGAAGTACTTCAACATTACAGCTTCAAAAGAAATGTTAAACAGAGTTTAAAACAAGGAAAATATGCAGTACTTGGATGTCATGGATGTTTAGTAAAACACACAAAAGGTAACCTTATCAACCACAAGAAACTCAGTTGTGAAACTCCAGACAAGCGAGAATTTTACTATTTAGCACTTCTCCAACTGTTCAAACCATGGCGTAGCAAAAGTGAATTACTTGGCGATTTCGACTGCTACGAAGATTCTTTTAATGCATGTAAAGATAGCATTGCATGTTCAATTTTCCCTACATATTTAAAAATGTTGAATGATGAAGTTGAACAGGAAAAGACTATTACAGCTGAAGTTGCAAATTAAAGTTCTCAAGATAGTCAAAGTTCTGGTCCATGTAGTCAAGATCCACTTGGACAACCAATAGTGGAAAATGAAGCAGTGATTGCTATGCATGAAGTGGAAATTGCAATGCAACAAGCACAAGAGGAGAATATTACATTGGAAAAGTTAGAAGAACAAGTAAATATTGAACAGAAAGAAATATATGTACAAGTGAGAGAACAGATAGAACATGGTTTGTTGCATGAAAAAAAAGAATGTGTATGTTCATCATTTAAACCTATTCTGATGTACATCAGTGGTCAAGCTGGAATGGGTAAAAGTTTTTTAATTAAAGTTTTGACCAGTTATCTTTAAAAAACTACTGGTTCACATTTATCTTGTGTAGTAACAGCTCCAACTGGATTAGCTGCGCACAACGTTAAAGGGATTACTTTGCATAGATTACTAATGTTACCAGTTGAGCATGATAATAAATTAGAATATCATCGTCGGCTCAAACTTGGACTGGAGTGCGCGTGGTGAAGTACTGAGCCTCCTCGGCTGGCCCTAGGAGAGTTTGACGTGCTGCGTGGGACAGCTCAGGGTGAGGTAACGACATTGCTGGTTGTGGATTGCACCCTGACCGGGGAGATTGGATTCCCGAGTTGGATTGAGGGCTGTACTCCTGCGCTGGAGTTAGATTGCGGTAGTGTGCGAGGCGGAGTGACCCCACGCCCTCGCCTTGTCCTGGGAGCTGCTGCCTGCCACGAATGGCGGGAGTGAGGTCCCCATCGGGCGCCCTTGGAGCGGAGTCTGGGTGCGCTGATTCCAGCTGGCGGACCCTGCGACCTGCAAGGATGGGCAAGGTAGGCAAAGCGCAGCCCAAGCTAACTTTTGACAAAAAGCGCTCTAAATCACACGACGCCACCATGGAGGAAGCGGCTGGGAGGCTGGCTCCACACGCTGACGATCCAGACACTGACTTGCGTCACATGTTCCAAGCTATGGAGAAGAACTTGCAAAGCGGTATCGCCTCTCTGGGCACGAAAATGGATGCGCTATCGTATAGGATGGATCGGATGGGAGAGCGCTTTGACAAACACGCTGAAAGGTTAGACATGTCAGAGCGCAGACTCACGGAGGTGGAGGAGGCGCATACCACGTTGGATGCTGAACAGACACAACTCGGGAAGGCCCTGCAGGTACTTCAAGATAAGGCTGAAGACTTAGAGGCACGCTCCCGGTGCTGTAATCTCAGGATCACGGGCCTGCCGGAGACCACGCAGACCGGTAATATGGAGCAATTCATAGAGAAACTGCTGGTTGCGCTGCTGGGAGAGGGGTCTTCTCCCATATGTTTGTGGTAGAGAAAGTGCACCGCTCCCCCCTGCCCGCCCCCGGGGGCACCGCCACGTCCGGTCATCGCCAAATTGCTCAATTACTGGAACAGGGATGTCGCCTTGCGCCTGGCGAGGGAGAAACGGTCTTTGCAATATGAGGGATCCGCGATCTCTCTGTTTCCGGACTTCACTTTACGTGTACAGGAAGCCTGCCACCAATTTGTCCCGATGAAAAAGCAGCTCCGCGAAATGAGCATAGACTACGCAATGTTGTATCCTGCCAAACTTCGGGTCAACAGACAGGGTCGTTCTCACATCTTTACGGACCCAAAGGTCCTCCAGAAAGCCCTGAAGAGTTGGACTGCAGAACAACGGCACAGCCCGAAGAGACACATGTCAGATGAGGTGGAAGGGGGCCCCCTGGAGGAACAAGATTGAACTGAATGCACAGCTGGTGGTCGATAAGTATAATGAGTAAGCCTGGGCGGAAAACTACGCTACGCTCGCGTAGTTTGCGAAGTTCGCGCTACTTCGCACTACACGAATTGCACGTAGCACAGTGCGAACACGCGTAGCATAGTGCAGCGGTCATTTTTTGCTTGCTCGCGGTCCTCAACGTCAAGTTGGCGACCGCGAGCAAGCAAAATGACATCCCGGCGAGACTTTTTCCTCGTTCGCGATCAGCAACATCAAGTTGCCGATCGCGAGCGTGGAAAATAAACCTCCCGGCGAGATTCTCAACGCAGGGAGGTCAGGTTTCTCATTGCGAGTGGTCGCGTATGCTCACGACCGCTCGCGATGAGAAACTACCATTCCGCGTTGAGAAAGCTGCCGCTCGAGTAAAAATCTACTCGAGCGGCAGTAAAAGACCGCTCGCACTGTGCAAGATGCCGTTTTCAATGATTGCACAGTGCGGACAAGCATCCGGCACTGTGCAATCATTGCGAACACGCACTACGCAGTTCGCGTAGTGCTACGCGTAGCTCGCGTAGTGCGAACTGCACTTTGCGTAGCTTTGCGAAGCGTTACTTCGCGAACTACGCCCAGGGTTAATAATGAGTGACTAATGCACAGTAATGTGGGGGTATTTTTGGGGATAGGATTGGACATTGATGTATGAGGCTAACGTGAGCCTCTTCACTTTTGGCGTTGCACGGGGGGCCCTCCTGGCTCCTTCTAAGGCTGTTTTGCGTTTGTGGCATGGCGGGGGGTCCCCCTGACGGGGGATGGAATGCATACCGGGTGCGGAGGGCGGGTGGTCTGAGTGACAGCACAAGCGCTGGTTACGCAGCGTTTCCCAGTGGGTGATTGGCGCGGACTGCAGTTCGTTGTTGGGTGCTGGGGAGGACGCTGCCTGCATTTGCTTCGCGCACTTAGATGTCCATTAGCCTAGCAATTTGCGATGCTGTCTGGTGCAAGGGGAGGAGTGCCGAATGGGACGGCGCGGCGGAGGTGGGGCTGCTATCTGTGTTATTATTGTCCCCCTTGTTGGCTGAGCAACCTCTGCCCGCGTGTGAAACACACAGGGGGAAACTTTTGATTGGGAAAGGGGGGTGGGGGAGGGTTCCTAGGTGCGCATCTTTGGGATGCTTCGCGGCCAAGTTGGGGGTGGTCAGCTGTGGGGGAGTTGGGGGAGGGCGCAGTTTCGAATTTTGGGTGGTTTTTAGATTTCAGAAGACCATTACACGGCGAGCAAGTCACCACCAGTTTGCTAAGGTCAGGACGGTTTACGGGATGTGATAATACCAATGGTGGACCCGGATGACAGTGGCGCGCTGAAGACGGTAGACTCACTCCGTGCACTGACGTGGAACATGCGGGGGCTTAACAACCACCGTAAACTGCGTAAGGTGTTCAATTATCTGGCCAGGCAGAACATTGACGTAGCCATGCTGCAGGAAACTCATTTTCCGCTGCATAGTCCTTTGTTGCGTAGTCGAGGCTTGCTGGGTAACATCAATGTCTCAGGTTTTACCACACATGCCCGGGGGGTGTTGACCTGGGTTAATCCTCGGTCGGCATACACGTTGGCACAGCTGGATGCGGACAAAGATGGTCGCTTTGTGGTATCACGTTGCCGGGGCAGGGGCCTCGAAGTACTCATAGTCAATGTTTACGGACCGAATTATGACTGCCCAGAGTTTTACTTGACATTGGCGGACGCGGTGGGCAGACACCCTGACGTACAGCTCCTCTGGGGTGGGGATTTTAACCTGGTTAGGGATCCCGATCTGGATAGGTCTGGGGGCCCGTGTAGATGTATATCTGCGGCGGCTCGGGCGCTAGAGCGTGCTATGACTTGTATGGATCTCAGCAATGTATGGCAGCAGCGCAACCCGGACAGGGGAGGATACACACACTATTCGGCCTATTATAATTTACATACGCGTATAGATTATTGGTTGGCCTCTTCGTCCCTAGTTGCGCATGTACGGGAGTGTCTGATACTTCCACGCACCCTCTCAGACCACTCGCCGCTGCTGCTGGTTTTGGAGACGGCCAAAAATGTGATTCCTCCTTTCATGTGGCGGTTCCCCCCTTACTCTCTGCTTGATCCTCTCTTCAAGGAGGAATTGGCGGAAGCCATTGAAACCTTTTTCCAGCTTAACGTAGGCTCGGTAGAGAGCTTCCAGATGGTTTGGGAAGCTTTTAAAGTCTACATTCGGGGGGTGACTATGGCCAAACACTCGGGGGTTCTCCGTTCTATCCGTCGGAGGTTGGCTGACCTAGAAAAAAGGCTGGGGACACTGGAGCAGCGGCAACTAGTATGTGGAGACGCGGCTATCACGACAGAAATACGTGACTTGCTAGGGGAATACCAGGAAGCCGCGGATAGTGAGGTTAAGCACTTAGGCAAATATGCCACGGCCAGAGTCTATGGTGAGGGGGACAGGCCGGGATCTGTGCTGGTGAAGATTTTGAAGGCTAAACGCGGTAAAACTCTGATAACGGCACTTAAGTTGGAGGAGGGTGAGACACTCACTGATGAAACGGCCATTGCGGATAGGTTCAAACGATACTATTCAACACTATACTCCTCCCGCTCCTCAAGCTCTGAGGCGGAAATCCTCGACTATTTAGAACATGTTAAGTTGCCGTTCCTTTCTAACGAACACAGGGAGTTTCTGATGAGACCCATAGAAAAGGACGAATTAGTCTTAGCCTTGGCGGGGATGAAGACAGCTAGCGCCCCCGGGGCGGATGGCCTGACAGTGGGTTTTTATAAAACCTTTATGGACTTATTGCTCCCGCATCTCGTTACGCTCTTTGAGGACATGTGCACATCGGGCACAATGCCGCAGTCCATGAGGGAAGCGATTATTGTGGCCATCCCTAAACAAGGTAAGCCGCTGGACGAGTGCGGCTCTTACCGCCCTCTCTCCCTACTCAACGTAAATACGAAGTTATTCGCTGAGATACTGGCAAATCATTTGGCTCCCCTGGCCCCCTCCTTGGTGGCTCCGGAACAGGCCGGATTTATTCCCGATAGGAATCTCACATACAATCTCTGCACTGTGTTTGGCACCATCCAACATGTCAAGCAGGATGTGGAGGCAGTCGCTGTCTTTCTGGACATGGAGAAGGCCTTCGACTCCATCGAGTGGCCCTTCATGCGCCAGGTGCTGTCCAGGATGGGACTGGGACCGTTTTTTTTGCAGCTTCTTGGGGTATTGTACAATGCCCCCATGGCGCGAATACGCATAGGTGACTTGGTCACGGACTCCATCGCCATATCTAGAGGGACGCGCCAGGGCTGTCCACTGTCCCCTATTTTATATGCCCTGGTCGCTGAACCGCTTGCGTGCGCATTGCGGGAATATCACGGCCATCAAGGTATTCGATTCTCAAACTACTAGATTGTTGTGTTCACCTACGCCGATGACACGCTTTTGTACGTCCGCGATCCAGAACACAACCTCTCTCCGGATCTCAGAGAGGTGGTGCACTTTGGGGCGTTGTCGGGCCTGCAAGTTAATTGGTCCAAGTCCGTAGTCTTCCCGCTTACCCCGGTCACGAAGCGCTTTGAGGCGGACTACCCTCTGAGGTGGTCCACAGAGGCAATCCGCTACCTGGGCATACGCCTAAATACGGACCCGGACATTGTGTTCCGTGAGAACTATGGAGTGGCAGTTACCAAGCTGGAGGAGGATGTGAAGGCATGGATCCGGTTACCGCTGTCCTTATTGGGCCGGGTGTCCATAATAAAGATGGTGGTCCTGCCTCGCTTCCTGTTCCTTTTTACAAATATCCCCATTGTATTGCCGAGCTCCTTCTTCCGCAGAGTTAACAAGTCCTTGATAAAGCTGGCATGGGCGGGAGGGCATGCGCGGGTCCAGTGGCGGATCCTCACCCTGCCGTACCATATGGGGGGATTGGGCTTGCCGGATTTGGACTTGTACTATAGGGCGGCACAAAGTGCGCTAGCGTATTACTGGATACACGGTCGGCCAGAAATTCCATTCCTTCAGCTGGAACAGCTTTTTGCGGATACGATTCCGCTCCCAGCCACAATCTTTGATCCAGCGGATCGTAGGACGGGGATATTGGATTCCATTGGTTCGCCTCGCCACGCTTGGCATTACTTGTTACACTTGTGAGCGGGGGCGCTGCTGTACTCCCCTGCTATGCCATTGGAGTGGGCCCGCTGGCTAGCCCCGTGCCGGGACAGAGGGGTTATACGGGCGCTGCACACTTTGAATATAACGTCCGTCGGGGACCTTTTTCAGGAGGGTGTTGCTCAAACATGGGAGGAAGTTCAGGGGGATACTACACCTGGTACTTTGCTGCAACGTTTTCAGTTTCACAGCGTGAGGGGGGCGCTGCGGGACTTACTGGGGGAAGACATGCAAGAACCCCTCGAACTGCCAGAGTTGTCTTATATTGTAACTGCTGACTCGCCGCGGAAGGTGGTCTCACATATCTACAAGTTGGCAATGTCGCATAGGGCGCATTCCTATACCAAGGCCAGATTGGCCTGGCAACACGATTTGCAAATCTCTATAGATGACTCAATGTGGACCTATTGTTGCACTAACACTCGCCGAATTTCGCTGCATGGCAGGCATAGACTAATTAATTTTAAATTTGTGAACAGAGTGTACTATACCCCAGAGCGGCTGCACCGGTATGGTTTGAGGGAGGACTCACTTTGTGTCCGCTGCCATGCTCAAAATGCGGATTTTATGCACTTGGCCTGGTCTTGTGTAGGGATATATAAGTTCTGGGAAGCGGTCTTTTTGGAACTGGGTACTATCACTGAGACGGAGCTTTCTCCGGACCCAACGTTAGCTCTTTTGGGCTACTCTAGGGAGCTCCCTAAGGCAATAGGCAGGATGGCAGACATGGGCCTACTTGTGGCGTGGCGTAGGGTCGCAATGTGCTGGTTGAAGGGCCCTGCGCCTACTATGTCACAGTGGTCCCATGACATGCTGTATTGCAGCACACAGTCCGAGAATTTTAGCAAACTGCTCCCACCGCGGAGCAGACCTAAGAATTTTTGGGGGCTGTACACAACATACTTGCTTGGTAAGACGACGTCGACTGGGGGGTGGTGCCCACGTCTCCTGGGGACGGGCCCTCTGGCTCCGTCACGTAACTGCTTGCAAGAGAGATAAGTTCTGCGGAGCACCCTTGGGCGCGCTGTCGGAGTGCCGTCCGTGGTTGATGAGTGAGCAGCGTGCCTGCAGGAAGGAGGAGGCGTGCCTGATATCTCAAGGCATGAGGGAGGTTGCTATTGTCTGCTGTCTTTTAGTGTTCCACCTGATTTTCATTTGCATTCACAATAATTGCATGTGGCCTCTAGCAGTTTACTTCTTTAGGGACCGAGGTAAATGGTGGTGGTAATCTGTCTTGACCTTTTGGTATATACCAGTATTCTGAAGTTATAATGGCATTGTCTCATTTGGTTTCTGTACGCCGCCTGCCCCAGGGGTTGTTGGCTAAACGGCTGTGTTAAATGTTTGCTAGAGATATGCTGCCGGCCCCAGGGTTGTAGGCACGAAAGCTGTGTTGGTCAGTAGTATCTTTGCAATAAATGAAAGTTAAAAAAAAAAAAATTGGAATATCAGAAGTTGTCTGGACTGGAGAAGCTTCTTATGAAGTGTCAAGAGTGCTGAAGAAGATGAAACTTTTAATTATTGATGAGGTGAGCATGGTCTCAAACTTAATGCTTGCTTTCGTGCATTTAAGAATGCAACAGGTATTAAAAACAGATTATGACGTTCTCTTTGGAGGAAAACATTTAATTGTATTTGGAGATCTGCTACAACTAACTCCTGTAAAAGGAGAACCAGTATTTAAAACTCTTCTACATGAAGACACTAGGAAATCTTTGGGAAGTCTTGGAAATGTGAATCTCTGGTTAAATTTTGAATATAAAGAACTCACTCAGAATATGTGACAAGCAAGTGATGAAGATTATGGAAATATTCTGAAAGATGTAAGAATTGGTTTTCTAAGCAAACATGGTAAACAAGCTTTACAAAGTCGTCTACTAAAGAACTTGTTTACAACTGAAAACACACCAGCAGCAGTACTGTACAAGAACATTGCAGAAAAAAAGTCTATACTTTGCTTAATGCCTACACTGGAAGAGTGTTATACATTTAATCAAGAGCTTCTGAAATTGGAAAATCAAGAAATAGTTCACATTGAAGCTATTGATAAAATCGAGCATCAAGGAATAACAATTCTTCTTTCAAATAAACTACAGACTAAATTGGATTCCTTGGAAAAGTCTGTATCAAAAACTGCTGGCTTAGAAAAAAATGTAGATGTATGTATAAACTGTCGGGTAATTTTGAGGCGTAATTTGAATATAGAACAAGGTTTAGTGAATGGAGCAATAGGGAAAGTTGTTGAATTTGTAAAATATCAAAACAGAAATGCAATTGAATTCTTGAAAATTAAATTTGATCAGATTGCAGAGGTGAAACAAATTGGGCGTTGTGCTGTACGTTTTTTGCTGGTAAAAGACTTGTATGTTCGTAGAAAACAGTTTCCTTTCTGTTTAGCATATGCAATAACCATTCATAAATCTCAAGGTTTAAGTGTAGATAATGCTTTAGTAAATGTTGGAAGAACTGTGTTTAAAGAAGGAATGGCATACGTTGCATTATCTCGAGTTAGAACATTGTCTGGTTTGTATTTAATTGATTTAGATGAAAACAAGGTTAGTGCTGATGTAAATTGTGTAAGAGAATATAATCGTTTAATAAGACTTTATGCACCAACTTTAGGTGAATATCCTATTTATGAAAAACGTGCTGTGTGTTCAAAACGCAAACATGTTGATGAATCAAGTGTGGTTGAAAAGCAGAAAAAAATTCAAGAGAAAAGAAAAGATGCAAAGAAACAGAAAATACAAACAAGTGATGATGTTGTGGGATCCCAATTAGAAAATGCTTCTGGTGTCAACTATTATGGTAATGTTATTCTAAACGTTATATTTTATCTAGAAGATCTGTATGGTGAAATTATGGAAAGTCAGGAAAAAGATTATGTTCTGCACTTTATACTTTATTTGAACAATTGAGAACTGACAGAAGTAAGATCCATACTGCTTCTGGTATTCGACAACTCTTGGATACATGTACTGGATCTTTAACGTTCATTCCTAATATACAACAAGATGCACAAGAGTTTCTGATGGTTATGCTTGGAGTATTAGAAGATGAAGGAATCCAGATTGAGAGTTTATTTGGACTCAGTTACAAATGGGATCACAAATGTAAACAGTGTTCATTAACTTCTAGTACTATAGTTGACAGAGAACGATTTCTATATTTAACAATACCTGACTGCAAATCTGTACCTTTTCCGAAATTAGTAAAAGAAGCAAATCATGATATGAAATGTTCTCGTTGTCAATCAGAAATGTTATCTACATTATGCCTAGAAAGATATGGAAAATATGTAATTTTAATGGTACAACGCTGTAGACCAAATGGAAGAAAAGTGGAAACGAAAATAATTTTTTGGGTTGCTAGTGAAGTATCTATTTCTGGAAGAACTTTCACAACACTGGCTATTGTTTTCCATGCTGGAGGTACTACCACATGTGGACATTATACCGTATATTTGAGATGCAAAAATGGTTGGAGTCACTGCAACGATACACACTTGGAAATTAAACCGAGATTGCCTTATGAATTACCCAACTCATACTTGATATTTCTGACACAAAAATGTTAGATACATTATTCGGCCTAGAGGGAAAATGGGAAGATGCTTTAAGGAATTGATACTGGATGATATAAAAAAAAATTCCACACATTATTTGGCCTTGAGGAAAAATGTCAACAGAAACTACACAGTAAAGGTAAGATTTAAAAATTGGAAATAGTATTGGATGTGTTATTTGTGTTGATTTGTTATTGTGGTTGTAAGAGTTAGTCATTTGTTTTTTTTAACAATCTAGTTGATTGGTTTTTTTCCCAGCTGTGTATGATGATACTACACTGACATCACTGTGAATAGTGAAGTTAAGTAGAATCTGATAACAACAGAAAAAGGGAGAAAAATATGTTTTCAAAATGTTATATTATGTTGCATTATTTGATAAGTAACAGTGTAATTTCTGAAATATATTACATTACACAACAGTTTTACAGTTTATTTTCTTTTCTGCAGTGGAAAAGTCAGAAAAAAAGTACTAATGACAAATAGCAGAAAAGTAGTTTAATATTTAAAAAAAAAAATCAAATTCACTGAAAAAACCATAGGTTTTACAGATGTTATAGTTAGAAATTAGCAATTAAAAAATCTTAGAAATTCACTGAAAAAACCATAGGTTTCAGGGACGTTATAGTTAGCTGGACATTTCACTCGTACAAAACCATAGAAATTCCACCGTTATAGTTAGTTAAGTTAACTATAACTCGCGCCCCCGCAATGCACTGCTCATGACGTCACATATTACATCATTCATGGCATGGTCAGTGACATCACTGATGACATCACTTATGACATCTCAAATGACATCACTGATGACATGCTGAGACATGTGGTCCACATTGGATCAATTATTACCCTCAGTGGGTTCCGTGCTGCAAACAAAGCATGCAACTAATTTGAACTTTTGTGCCATAGATCAAAGATGCCTGTGAAGAAGAGGCTGGAGCCTCGAAACGCGTTGGCAAATAAAGACTTTTAACCTGGAACACAGATGCTGGTTTCCAAATTTGAATTAATACCGGAAGGTGTTCATTGGCTGTCGAGTGCATTCTCAAGCTTTCGTGCGTTTGTTGAATAATTTACCACACGGCTGCCCTGCTGTGGAGAATTGCACCATCCCTGAAGATGAGAGGATGCATGGTTTGGAACTGTGTTGAAACCGATCTAGCAGCACTGCTAATGTGGAACAATGAACCTGCGCTGTATCCTGGGGCCCACTGGGGGTATGTGAAAAGCTATAAAGAGAAAACTATGGAACAGAACTCACTGAGAGTAATAACTGATCCAATGTGGACCACATATCTCAGCATGCTTTAAAAACTAATCTCACTAAGCGTAGCCCACTGGGGGGGGTATATATAAACAAAGCATGCAACTAATTGGAACTTTTGTGCCGTAGATCAAAGCTGCCTGTGGAGAAGAGGCTGGAGCCTTGAAACGGGTTGGCAAATAAAGACTTTTAACCTGTAACACAGATGCTGGTTTCCAAATTTGAATTAATACCGGAAGGTGGTCGTTGGCTGTTTAGTGCACTCTCAAGCTTTCGGGCGTTTGTTGATATATATATATACCTTCCTGTGTTGCTCACTTTTCACGATGGTGTGGAAAATAAAATAATTTTGAACAAATACCCTGCTGTGGTGTCGTGACTTTCGCTGGGGAGAAGACGCGAAGGAATTACAGAAATATATATATATATATATATATATATATATATATATATATATATATATATATATCCTCCAAGCACACTCTCCGAACCTCCACGCTCCTTGCTGGCGAACAGAGAGAGACAGACCCAGATACATATGGCAGGTAAGATCTTTTATTAACTCCCTCTGTGACGCGTTTTGAGCACCCTGTGCCCTTGTTCACACATGGAAACAAACGTTGGCCATTACAATTTTAAATGCTAGGTGTCCAACCCCCTTGAGTCACATGGTTATAGACATTGAAGTAATACTATTAAAACAAGCATGCATATGTCTTCCTTCCAAAATGATCCCACATTGGAGAAATGATTGTTGGAAAATACTCTGTCTAAACAAATCGACATGATATAGTGCTACATATTTGTGTTTGAAAATTTCAAATTACAATTCATCAATTATTACTTTTTAGCTCTGGCTGGATGGCTATTGTATGTAGTAACGTCATCTGTGCAAAAAATCGCGATTTGTGCAAATGAGCAATTGTGTACATATTGGCATAAGTACAACACATATTTTTGGATTTAAAAAAATTGTTTGTTAAAAACCCTTTATGCATTGACTAAAAAACATAGACATCAACATAAAATTGATTATGTAAAAGACGTTATATATTCCGCATAATGTTGTCATTAATGCATCAGTCTGCGTAAAACATAGCCATTCTTAAAAATACTTTCTGCATAAATGCATGAAACAAAAAATTGCCATAATGTTATGATCCTGAGTTTAAGTTAATAAATGTAGCATCTTCCACAGAGTCATTGTTCATTATAATGCAACTGGTTCCTAAAACTAGATTTAAAGTACTTCCGTGTCTAGCAGCATATTATCCTATGTAAACATGTGATATTACATAAAGTGCTAAGTGCTCCTAAAAAAATCAAAAAAATTGTGCTTAGTTCATGTGATAAAAACCCGTGGACTTAAAACACTAATCTAAAATTTAAAAGACACATCTTATCTAGAGTGATGGCGACTAAAAAGCAGTATGATTAGACACTAAAACTACAATGCATAAAGATATCTAAACCTCATGAGACAAAAAATCTATCTAAGTCTAACATCACTATATACACTATATCTTCAGGTTAGAAATACTACATGACTTCTTTGAATGAAAACATAGACAACGATGAATGTTGCTTGTATGTAGTTACTACAGGAAAATTCATATTCATTGATAATCATTACAAAAAATTGTACATATCCTCTGTTGTATTTAATCCATTTGGTGCCTTACTATCTAGATCTAAAATAGTACGTGTTTCTAGCTGACATAATAGTTTTTCCCTATTGCCACCCCTTCTAAGCGGTGCAATGGCATTGATCACGTAATATGTAAGGCAACTCAACTCGTTGTCATGAACAGCCTTAAAATGTCTGGCGACAGGATATGAATTATCATTATTTACAATTGCTCTCAGGTGCTGCAGAATCCTGACATGCACCTGCAACTTAGTACTCCCAACATAACGCAAGCCGCAGGTGCATGTCAGTACATACACAGCATAATCAGTTCTGCAGCTGTAGCTGCCCCTGATGGCCATTTTATCATCTGAAAAAGGAACAGTGTAATGAGTAGTATTAATGCCAAACTTGCAGGCACAACAAGAGGAACATTTATAAAAACCCTGCCTTGGTTTGAGCCAAGTGCCTGCTGTATATATATATAACTGTTCCTCTTTCACCTTTAGCCGGCGCTCTCTCAAACGGGTGCTTCGATCGCGGGGTTGTACCCGCGTTAATAGATTACAGCTCTGCAGTATCAGGGGAAGTCCTTCCCTGAATAAGAAGCACTAGCGGGGGTGAGTTTGAAAGATTTTAATCACTCGTGCAAAAACAAACGCGTTTTGGCAGTCGCCTTCTTTGGTGTCATCAGGCGCGCCGGAATCGGTCCAAAATTATAAGTGCAAATTCATTGGAATTGAAAACGGACTACATAAGATACTCCTTGTTATATACAATTAAAGGCAGCACCATCTTGGCGTGTTATAATACATATATCAAACACCACCGAAATGACAACGAAGAAGGCAACTGCTGAAACGTGTTTGTTTTTGCACGAGTGATTAAAATCTTTCAAACTCATCCCCGCAAGTGCTTCTTATTCAGGGAAGGACTTCCCCTGATACTGCGGAGCTGTAATATATAGGACATGTATGTTCAATATGGTGGCATTGCTGCACCTTTAAGCACTTAGCGCTTTTTTATATAAGGGAGGTAGACAGAGAAACACCGTAGGCATGCCCACTAGGGCTGTACTAAACCATACTATGTGGAATCCGCATAAAAAAGCAAATCATGTTTTGGTAATCAAATGGAGTATAATGTGTTTTCAAAATATTAACACAATATACGATGAGCAGGCAAATAGAAAATGCCATTTTTTATTTTATGTATTTTACACTATGGTGCTGCTCTGACTGACATTGTTATACAAGTTTAAATGATTTTAGTTAATTTAACTGATTGTTTTACTGTGTAAATGTCGGGTCTTACCTATATTGAATTTCAACATGTATTTGTTCCATGACGGACGCTCCAAAGTATTTTGTCTCTGTCTACATTGTTCAGATCACTTGTATATGCACATTGGCACTTTAAATAAGCAAAAAAACTCTGTGAGCACGTCATGTGATCAAGGCCTGTCGAGGCCGAAACACGTCATGGCGGTGTGAGGGCAAAATAAACAAACTGCACAAGAAGTTGGAGTTCGCATTAGTTTTTCCTGTGATGGGGATTGTTTGAAAACGAAGACAAAAGGAGTATATATATATATATATATATATATATATATATATATATATATATATATATATATTCACCAAACTCCTTCTCCACGTGTCAGTTTCCCTGGGCACAAAGAAAGAGCGCGGACCTCGTCAATCTTCAATATGCAATGTTTATTTGTGCTCCCCAAACAATGCTGCTGCCATGACGCGTTTCGTCCCTCTAGGGGACTTGATCACATGTCGCGCTGGTAGTTTAGGCAATTATTTAAATACTGTTTGCAACGTTAACATGTGACACCTTTCTTAAAGTGCACGGTGCTCATAAATAAATTAATAAAGTTTAACATATCCAAACTAACAAAATTGACAATATAATTCCTGCATAAATGCTGTTTGCACCGATTTGTTTCTTAAATACATATATATATATAAATATATAAATACATATAAAATTCGATAAATATATAAATACATAAATGTTACATTGAAAATCGGTTTTAAAACATGTTTTAGTTATGACTCAAAGGTTAATGGAGCCTAGTACTATTTAATAGTATCATCTTCCCCCTCATGTATATGATATAAATTGTCGTTGTCTATGTTTGGTTATTTTAAAAAATAAATAAAACGTGTTTGCTACCCTAACGTGCTATCTGCCTTAAACTATCTATTATAACCTAAGTAAGTGAAAGAGAATAAAAAAGTGAATAAAAAAGTTTAAAACCTGAAATGTACTAAAAATCCTATTTAAGCGGTCTGGACAAGATGTTAAATTAAAATATTAAGGGGAACACTGGTTGATTTAATCTATAGTCCCTTTAAGGTTTTTGACTGATATCCTATATTAGACACATCATAAAAGAAGGGGGTGGGTGGTTTTGGGGGGAGAGAGAACCTGAGTATCAATGTGTGATTCATTTACTCTACAGATGTTCAAAGATGGTTGCTGTATTTAAAAAAATCATTTAGTAATAAACTTTAAATTTGAATTTTTTTACTCTTGAATTTTTTACTCGGAGAAGGTTGGTTAGATCTGACACACTACCTGCCTCATTTGTCTAAGCTTGTGAATTCAGAAAATAAGACTGGCATGAAGTTCCTCAGTGGCGTTCAATCCATTTGGCTGTTTAGTATCGAGATTTAAGATGTATTGCATCTCTAATTTGCGGAGGGCTTTCTCACGATCGCCCCCTCTTTTGTAATTGGAATGCAGTCAATTAAATAATATTTAAGTTCTTTAGGATTGCCTTCATGTTTTTCACTAAAATGGCGTGCCACTGGGTATGTGGTGTCTTTATTTTTAATTGCTCGTATATGCTGGAGTACCCTTTTATGACCCTGTAAAATAGTACTACCAACATATTTTAATTTGCATGGCCACTCCAGCACATACACCACATAGTCAGTTTTGCAATTGAGCACTTTGTCTATCCTCCTCTCAATATCTCCAAAAGGAGCCTTATAGCTCATCATGTTGACCCCATGTTGGCATGCTTTACAGGTTTTACACTTATAAAAGCCAAATCTCTGAGACAACCAAGTATTTTTGTTCACTGGGCCAAATGGATCATTTTTTACTAAGGCATCCTTCATGGATCTGCCCCTACGATAAGTTATGGCAGGCCTTTTCGGGGCTGTGGGGCCAATTATCGGGTCCTGTTTAATTAGGTACCAATTTTTCTTTATGATTTTTCTTACAGCAACCTCTTGCTGATTGTATTTTAAAATGAACCCAAAACTGCTGGTTTCTTTGGTTTTTTCCATCTTTGATTTAGTTTTAAGAAGCATTGCCCTCGATTCTTGATTACTTTTTTTAAGAGCTGCCTCTAGACATTTTTGACTATAGCCCCTCTCTCTGAATCTTTTGATGCACTCATTTTGAGCTAATTGGAGGTCCCAATCATTGCTGCAGATACGTTTAAGCCTCAGTAGTTCACCGTAGGGTATACTTTTTACCAGGTGTCCAGGATGGGCACTACTGGCATGTAATACGGCGTTGCCAGCTGTTGGCTTCCTGTGGAGTCTCGTTTCAATTTTATTATGTTTGACATAAACCTCCATGTCTAAAAAGGTCACCATATTATTACTGATACAGGCAGTAAAATTCAAATTGAGATGATTCTTATTGATTCTTGCTATAAAACTTTCAGCTTGTTCCTGGGTGCCTTGCCACACCAGGAAGAGATCATCTATAAATCTCCACCACTCCCTTACATGTTGAACCATGGAATCTCTGTGTTCAACCATGAGGACCAGCTCCTCCCACCAGCCCATGTGAAGACATGCATAGCTGGGGGAGAAGCTGGCCCCCATGGCGACACCTCTGGCTTGTTGGTAATAGGCATTCTGAAACATGAAAATGTTATTAGTCAAACAACACTCCACCATATTTAATAGCATATTGGTATGATCCGCATATTCAGGCCCTCGGCGTGTTAAATAATATTGAATTGCTCTTAGGCCATCTTTGTGCCTGATCGAAGTATAGAGAGAGGTCACATCAAGAGTGATAAGCAAGTAATCATTATTCCACTTAAAATTCTGCATTTTTTGTAAAAAGTCCCCAGTGTCTCTAATGTATAATGCCAAATTTTGTACATATTCCTGGAGAAAATAGTCAATGTAGATTGATGTTGTTTCAAAGATGCTGTTTCTCGCCGAAATGATTGGCCTACCAGGTGGATTTTTGGCATATATATATATACAGTCACAATCCTGGCCCACCGCTCTCCCAATGAAACCTTTCCGGCACGGACCACCAGACGCCAAATATTATAGTTTTGAAAAGTGCTTTATTCCTTTATCGACACATGGGGGTCGATTCCGATTCGGGCCGGAAATTTCTCCGACCGAGCCGGACCCGGAGAGATTTCCGACCGAATCGGACCCGTGCAGTCCGACCGAACGAGTACGATGCGTCCGTATGTTATCGGACTCGAGTCGGTCGGACTCCCATTGATGTCAATGGGAGCCGGTCGTACAACGCGTACGCGGGCTCCCATTGACTCAATGGGTGCGAAGTCGGACAAGGGCGCCCCTACAGCGGGTACGCGGCGAAGCGACTCGCGCCGTACACGCACAGGTAGGGGGACCCATGGGTCCCCCCTGTGTGCGACTCGCGCGGGTACGCGTACAGGGGTCCGACACGGACCCCCAAAGTACGGCTCCGACAGCTCTTACGAGCCGGAGTGCGCGGCTCGGTCGGACTGCTCGCGGCGCGCATCGTACTTACCCGGCCGGGAAACGTCTCCATTGCGCGGTGCGAGTCGAGTCCGAGCGAGTCGGTCGGAGCGGTTCGAGCCGGGAGCGAGTCGGTCGGAGCGGTCGGGACGCCCGGACGAGTCGGTCGGCGATTTCGCATCGTACTCGCTCGGCCGGACCCGCGTACGGTTCGGTCGGGAAACAGGGCTCCGAATCGGATCCGGTAAAGCCGAATCCGATTCGGAGCCCTACCGGCCGAGATCGGAATCGGCCCCATAGTCTATTCCATTCTAGTGCCTGCCATATATATATATATATATATATATATATATATATACATTACCTACTGGCGGTCGCCAGTGGGTAGTTATAGTTAGGACCTTGTTTCTATTCAAAAAGCATTTTTTCTTTTGCCAATATCTTTGGCGCCGTTTGACAAATCTTCACGAAAATGTCAAAACTAATGGTTCACTCCGGTCAGCTCCAGTCTTGAAAGTTTTGGGATGATTCGTCAATCGGGGGCCGAGAAAAAAGGGGGGTCAAAACGCAAAACGCATTTTCCCCATGTTAATTTCCATAGGAACTTCAGACATGGCTACAGCCTGAACTGCTGAACGGAATTATATCACATTTGGCAAAAAGGTAGCTCTTGGTTCAGTAAGCTACCTTTTTTTTAAATGGTGTAAATCCGTTCAGTAGTTGCTGAGAAATTAAAAAAATAAAAATATCGATATCTGAGGGCAGAGAATGATTTGCGAACCCTCCTCAGCACGAGCTTGATTCTGATTGACTGTCAACACTCCAAACCAGGAAGTGTTGGCAGCCATCTTGTGACTCGATAAAACCGAGTCACAAGACAGTAAAATAAAAGTATAAAAAACAAGAAAAGACCTGCTCAATGGGGTCCAACTAGGACCCCCAGAGCCAAAAAAAACATTTTTAAAAAAATATTTTTGGCCAAATTCATGCTGGGTGCACGAACCGAGCCACAAAAATAAAAAAAAATGAAGCGCAGGATCCCGGGCTCTGTTTCTTTGAGCCCCTGGGTGGGCCAGGTCTCAGGGGCAATGTTTCATTAATGTGTGGGGGCCTCTTGGCCCCCGCAGCCCTAGGGGCCACCACCTCCCCGGGGCTTAGTTTATTATCTGCGGGGGGCATGTGGCCCCCCATAGCCCCTGGGACCGCCATCTCCCCAGGGCTTTCTCATTCAAATGCATGGGGGGCTCCTTCCCCCGAAATAAATGTATAAAGTCTGGCCAGGCCCCAGGGATGGGGTCTCTGTGGCCAATAGCAGCCCCCTCCCTTATACATATATATATTTTTTTTCTAAATAAGGCCAGGCTCCTGGGGATGGGGTCACTGGGGCCAAAATCTATTAAGAGAAGGGGAGCCACACAGCCCCTCTTCAAAAAAAAAAAAGAAAGGACAAGCCAGCATCTCGCAGGAGGCCCCGCCCCCTCCCTGCATCACTCTGCAAATGCACCTCCTGGCGCATTCTGGGTTGGGGAATTAAGTCCCCTTGAATCATGAGGGTCCCTGGGGGCCAACTAGCCCACCAGGTACCTCCAGTAAGCCCCAGTGGGATTGCTGAGAGGTGGTCCAAGGCCACACCCCATTTTACACCTCTCTGCAAACGCGCCTCTGGGCGCATTGCTGGTGGGGCGAAGAGGTCAAAGAGGTCCTCTTGTGTCCTGAGGACCTCAGGACTAAAGTGGACTTCATCCCCTGAGCAGCAGTGCGCCAGGAGGCGCGATTGCAGAGTGGTGTAAAAAGGGGGCGTGGCCTCCGACCACTCTCAGCAATCCAGCTGTATGTGGTTGGAGGCCCAGCACCCTTTCTCCACCACTCTGCAAACGCGACTACCAGTTAAAGAAGCATTTGTAATGTAATAAGTCTTGCATTTGCAAGAGTTAGAGCTATTGGCGTTGTAACTGTAAAAGTTTTTTACTAATGTTTTTTGGAGTGGAGGGAATGTACATTGTGTGTAGTGGAATTATGTGGTATGTTGTGCAGTGAAATTATGTGGATAGGAAGTATGTGGTATTTAGTGTATAGGAATTATGTAGAGTGGGATTATGTGTTATGGAGAGTAATTATGTGGTATGGCAGTCTGTGTTGTGGAGTGGTAACCTCAGGGTTAGTCTTCCTCATTTCCATAGAAGCTAAACTATGAACTCAATGAGACAAAAAAAAGAAGGAATCACTGAGGAGCACTTCTGGACCTAGTCAGAGGTGTGAGCAGGGCCACCGGAATTATGCGACTGTTTGCCTGCACCGAATTTCACACAATTATACATTTTCTGCATTAGCCACATAATCCATAATCTGCTGCCTAATCTGCAGATTTGAATTTTAAAAAACCTTGTTTCTAGCTCAAACGGCTCAAACGTTACCAAAAATGCAGCGACAAGTGTTACAGCGTGGTGGAAGATCCTTTGCAAACTTAGAATGGTCACCTGTTACTTATTGCTAAATGTGGGTGTTAAATTGGTACTAATGGTGTACAAGCCACTCTTGGTTCTTTCTGCGCCTCTCTTTCCTCTTTTTGCATTTCTGTTGCTTCTTTCTCCACCTTTCTTTCATTTTCTGCACTTCTCTTGCCTCTTCCTGCAAATCTCTTCTACTTTCTGCATCTCTTTTGCCTCTTTCTGCACCTCACTTGCTTCTTTTTGCACCCCTGTTGCCTCTTTCTGCACCTTTCTTGCCTCTTTCTGCACCCCTCTTCCCTTTTTCTGGACCTCTCCTGCCTCTTTCTGCACCTCTGTTCCTTGTTTCTGCACTTCTTTTGTTTCTTTCTGCACCGTGATCAAGACCTGCTGGTCGAAACGCTTTGGTGAGGGAAGGAGAAGTTCCATGGCATAAATAAACCGTTTGAAACAACCCCCTCGCAGCGCGCACCAGCTGTGTGAAAGTGCGCCCTTCGTCTGGGACAAAGTTGGTGGATAAATATATATATATATATATTTATACATTGATGTGATCAAGACCGGGGAAACTCAGTCGAAACGCGTCATGCTGCTGACAAATCCACAATAAAGCAGTAATAATATTCAATTTATCTGGTGGTCCGTACCTGATTTCTCGTTCGATGAGGATGCTTCTTCAGGATTGTGGTTCTTGATATATATATATATATATATATATATATATATATATATATATATATATATATATATATATATATATATATATATATATATTACCTACTGGCGGTCGCCAGTAGGTAGTTATAGTTAGAATCTAGTTTCCATAGGAAAAGCATTTTTTGATTTGCTAATAACTTTGGCGATGTTTGACGAATCTTCCCGAAATTGTCCAAAAAATAGTCTATCCAGGTCAGCTCCTATCCTGAAAGTTTGGGGGTGATTCGTCAAGCGGGGGCTGAGAATGTTAATTTTGCGACGAGCTACAGCCCGAACTGCTGAACGGAATTACCCCAAATTTGGGAAAAAGGTAGAGCTTGGTTCAGAAAGTGACCTTTTTTTAAATGGTGTAAATCCGTTCAGTAGTTTTTGAGAGATTCAAAAAATAAGAGTCAAAAAATCAATTTCCCATAGGAAACTTTGTGCAAGGCTACAGACGAAACTACTGAACGGAATTACTCCAAATTTGGCAGAAAGGTAGTGCTTGGGTCAGAAAGTGACCTTTTTTAAAAATGGTGTAAATCCGTTCAGTAGTTGCTGAGAAATTAGAAAAATAAAAGTTTCGATATCTGGGCGGAGCCTAAGTCGCGTGCGCGAACTTCACTATGATTGGCTGCTAGTAGTCCAAACCAGGAAGTGTTGGCAGCCATCTTGTGGCTCGGTAGAAGCGAGTCACCCAAAAACAGAGAAACAAAGGTATAAAACAAGAGAAGGGGGCAGGGTAGAAAACCCTGACCCCCTAGGCCTGCTCAGCGCCCAAAAAATCATTTAAAAAAAATAAATAAAGATCGGCAAAAATTCGCGCTGTGGTCGCGGGTTCTCGCTTTTCATTTTAATGAGGCCCTTGGGTGGGCTATGTTCCGGGGGTATTTCTTAAAAAATAATAGCAGGGGCTTGCAGGTGTTGCGGGGGTGCGCTGGGGTCCCCCTTCTGGAGCCTTCTATGTGCTTGTAACTTTGGCGTCGATTGACGAATCTTTATGAAATTATCCAAAAAGTTTATCTTTTTTTGATTAGCTCTTATATTGAAAGTTTGGGGTGAATGGTGTAGGAGGGGCTGAGAAAAAAGATGGTCCTAAAACGTGTTTTCTGCATGCAATTTCCATACAAAACTTTACAGAAGACTACAGGTGAAACTGCTGAACGGAATTACGCCAAATTTGGCAGGGAGAAAGGTGATGGTCCAGAACGCACGCTTTTGTTTAAATGGTGTAAATCCGTTTAGTAGTTTTTGAGAAATATCAAATTTTACTGATATCGATATTTGAGAATTCTGACATGTGATTGGCTGAGGGGTTACAAGCACCAGCTTGCGGCTTATTGGCTGTGAATGGTTGAAACCAGGAAGTGTTGCCAGCCATTTTGTGATTTACTCCGTCAGCTCGCATCTCTCCGTGTAGAAGCCATCGGGTTCGTAGTTTTACCTCTGCGAGGCAACACTGGCATCTGTGTCTGTGTGAGATATGCCTTTCACGCTGCCTCTCTTCATATCACCAGGTCGCGGCTATGCCTTTAGAAGGCCGTCCGTCGGCTCGGAGCTCTGTGAGTCAGTCTGTCGGTACGCTCCCCTACACTACCCAAAGACTACCCAAACACCATTGCACTGTCGTAAACTCTAAAACACTACCCCCAGCATGATCCCCTACACTACCCAAACACCACTGCACTACCCTGAACCCTAAATCTACCCCCAGCACGACCCCCTACCCAAACGCCACTGCACTACCCTAAACCCTAAAATACTACCCCTAGCACAACCCCCTACACTACCCAAATACCACTGCATTGTCGTATACCCTAAAACACTACTCCCAGCATGACCCCTACACTACCCAAACACCACTGCACTGCTGTAAACCCTAAAACACTACTCCCAGCATGACCCCCTACACTACACAAACACCACTGCACTTCCCTAAACCCCAAAACAGTACTCCCAGCATGACCCCTTACACTACCCAAACATTACTGCATTGTCGTAAACTCTAAAACACTACCTCCAGCACGATTCTTACACTACCCAAACCCCACTGCACTACCTTATACCCTAAAACGCTACCTCCAGCACGAACCCCCTACAGTACACAAACACCACTGTACTACCCTAAAGCATAAAACTGTACCAGTCCGTCAGTTTGCAGGTCTGCGTCTGCGAGCCGGTGTGCCCCTAGCTGTACATGTGCGAGCCAGTCCTTTACGTGATAGGTGTGTCTCTGCTAGCAGGGATGTTGGCCCATTGGTGTCCCCTTGCGGGTTAGACCCGAGCTCTCCCACTGCGAGCCAGCACGCTGGTGTGCGTTTGCGAGCCGACGGCCCGTAGCTCTCCCTGTGCGAGCCGAGCCGACGGGCCCCAGCTCTCCCTCTGCGAGCCTGCCCGACGGCCCGCAGGTCTCCTTGTGCTAGCCGGATCGCAGCTGTCACTCTGCGAACCGATAATGGGAATATAAGGCGGCTCTAAAAAGAGCCCTTGTGTTTATTAGTTGGAGCTACATATAAGTGCGGATGCACAGCTTCAGGTTATTCAGAAAAACTCGATTTCCCTGATGTGTGAAGTGTACTCCATCACTTCTGTAGATATCAGCCATATCAAAACGTATGTTGTTGTTGTAGATCGACCCCATTCTATGGTCGCTGAGGTATGCAGACACAGCTTTGTTGACATTCTTCCTAGATTTTTCAATCTGAGGACAAAATTGGTTTGACCATTTCCACTTCTGTCTTTGGCATATATTGGAATATACAAAGACAGTTTGAGGCAAAAGCAACATCAATTGTCGAAAGGTGTCTTTCATTAGCATTTCCAAACCTACACCAGTCAATGTGCCTAGGTCGTTTCCACCACAGTGCACAATCATGAGGTCAGGGTGTTGGAGATGCAAACAGGTTTTAACCAAAGGCAACAATTGGTGTCACTTCAATCCTCTCTGTCCAAACCATTTAATGTCCACATTTTGTAAACCTAGGTCTAAGTCAATCCGTCTCTGTTCTGCATACCTCTTGCACCAGAAAACATAGCTATGTCCTACGATCCACACTAGCATTTTGAAGGTATGGCTGGGAAGTATGGATAGATGTCTGTAGCTCATGCAGTCCGTTCGTAGAATAAGAATGTTTAAAGGTGGGGAACTACTTTTTTTTCTCATTCAAAACGATAACTGATTGGGAGATGAAAAGCATTGTTTTTAAAAGTAGGGTGCACATTCGTTTTGTGGAAAAGCATCTTTGTGATTGGTTAAGAAAAAGCAGTTTAAACGTGGAGTACATATGATAGGATCAAATTTGGTCAACTCAACCACACCTGCTACTTGCATTTGGAAGGCACTGTTTGAACTTAAAACAATCGTGAACTTTTAACATGCACGTACCGTTAAATGTTGCAAAAAAATATCGTTAGGTTTAAAAAAATTGATGAACTTTTAACCTGCACGTGTTGTAGAATGTTCTAGAAAGTGTGTTGATAGAATACGTTGCACTTCTGACTTCTATGTGTCCTTGAATATTAAAAAAACTGTTTAGATGGAAAATTCAAAAATAACCAATAGAGAGAAGTTTTGCAATCTAAAACAATCAAGGAACTATTCTAATTTGTTCTTTACATGGATTTATGTGTGGAGTAACAAAATTACAGACACAACAGCACCAGGAAGAGGAACAAGCAGGGAGTGGGGGGACGGGGGGAGATGGGCACAATGGCACACATGCACAATTAAGTACAGCACAACTACAGACAAACCATGGATAAAATGATACACACCAACAAGGAGCACGAGTCACACAACCCGCCAACATCACACCACTGATCAAGCACAGAAGTGAAAACCACACTGCCTGAAAGGGAGAAGGGTGAACAATACCTCACATGAAGGGACATCTCACACAGAATGCAGCACACACACATAGGAAGCAGAGCACACCAACATCCAACACAATGTTGTCCAAACACAAACATTCGCACAATCGAACACAGGACACAAATGCACTCGCCTGTGGTGGATAAAGGTCCAAAAGCGTCAGTACGAAACAGGCACATGAGAACGCATAAGTACAAACCCACAGTCCGGATGGGGTAGCAATTCACGTATGGCAGGCAGCCAGAGAGTCCGTGACACACACATTGGCATACAAATGAAGACACAACACATTTGGAGACAAGTGAAAATGTGAAAACTTTATAAAAAAAAGTGCGTGTCAGTACGGCCAAGAGTAGTGCCACGATATGCAGACAAATGCAGCAGCATGCCTGAATAAGGAACGTAGGAAAACGTCCATGTTCACCTCGGGGTAGTCCATCACCAACACACGTCAGTGTCAAGCAGCGTTGGTTGTCCGCGCCTCGGACATGAGTCGACACCAATTCAGCCATGTCCACTGTCGTCTTGGGACATGTGACCAGATGCACAATGTGCAATTATGCGGCGGGACACTTGCAATGTGGCACATCGAGTCGTGGTTGCAGGTACCTTGTCACTCGTCCATGAACGCGAGTGCAGCTGCGTAAGCCACTATCTCTAATGAGTGATGGTTGGCCACAATAGTTGACATGTCGTCGACGTAATCCATCAGCTGACCGGGACAGATGTGCTGACTCCAACCGCTGTACCCAATGTGCACCAAAGCAGAATCGGGAAGTGGGTCAATTTGCTCACTGCATACTACGACACGTGCAATCTCCCAGGCCCAGTTCCCAACATGCATGTCAAACATCCATGCATGCCATAAACGGGCATCACCATGACACTCCTGGTCGTGGGCCAACAGGGGGCGCACACACCCATCGTAATCCATGTCAGCTACGCACACGTTGGAGAGGCACACGTCCATGCACCACTCGGATAGGCACATTCGACATTGCAATACAGGCTGAACGCAGGTGACATCCGCAATGCGGAAGCTCAGCCGGTAAGTGATCCGCAGCACTGCCAAAGGCAGTGCACCCAGGACATGCAGCAGACGTGCAAGGTATAGGTGGACGTGAATGGAGTCGACCATGCGTTCGGGATGCCCTGCCATTGCGTCAGTGGCTCTGCCTGTAGCTGCACTGGCTTGCCGTGAGCCAGTCTTGTGGATGAACTGGCACAGCTTGGTGCAATGAGCCAGGTCTGTGTGCAATGGGTGCAGGGCAGGGGTGTGGTGGGAGTACGTGTGAAGGCCATTTCACGCACACTAACTACGACGAAGGACTTTTGAGTGTGGGATGTGTACTCGTTGTTCTCAGATCGGGCAGTGCGTAGTGTGGGAGACGGATGCAAATATTATCGTATCTGTCAGGGGGGGCTGGCCACTTGCAAGTTCCTTCTCGGAGCAGCCGATGTGTTAGCGCAAGATAGCTCAGACAAAGAACCTTTCATCCCTACAGTAACTTCTCCAGCTGCATTCATACAGGATGTGTACAAAGGCCGGTCGTGGGTGTTGTGGGATGTCTGCGACCCTTGTCATCATGGATGAGATGCCCAGCACGTGGCACATGGGCGGGTTCACTGTTTGTTA
The DNA here is from genome assembly GCA_963921515.1 of Calotriton arnoldi. Taxonomy (NCBI): domain Eukaryota; kingdom Metazoa; phylum Chordata; class Amphibia; order Caudata; family Salamandridae; genus Calotriton; species Calotriton arnoldi. Next base: position 1,136,542 of record CAWUFW010005253.1, read on the forward strand.
CGTTGCCAAACAGCTGCTCCTCCCTCCCATGAGCCCCCACACTTTTGTGCTCTGCGCTGTTGTATTCCATGCACTCCTACGGCACACCATTGTAATGCCTATTCGCGCATGTCCTGCGGCATTCCAATCACACCTTGACACTGCCGTTTGGAGGTGGTGCATGCCACTTTACAACATCGACTGCTGCGGCCCTGGTGGCGGCCACACCAGAGCACAGAGACACACTTACCGTACTTCTTGCACACGGACATGTCCGAGACACCCCGTTCCCCTTCCGGATAGGCACACCCCTGCGCTGACCTGTGTACGCCGGACCAGCACACGCCGCTTGTGCATTCAGGAGGATGCGTGCGTAGCTACATGTCCAGGCTCACTGCCAACGCTGAGGTGACATGGTAACGTCCACTGAAGACAGCACACTGTGATGTTGCAGGGCCCGTGCCCATCATGCTAACACAATGACCACACGGACACACTTGCTCAGATGCCGGTTTGGGGGGCGTTGGCGGTCCTGGGGTTGTTGCGATGAGTGTTGTGACCCTCATGGGTATCCGTGTATCATGCTCATTGACTCTATGGCACCTGTAGGTGTTCCGGTGTGGCTCTTGGCTGTGTTCCCTTTCATGCTGCAGGTAGTCGTCCTGCTTAACACCAGCAGAAAGCAGGTGTAAAATCCCTGGTGCTAACGCGGCTTATCACCGGAATTTGTTTCACATTGCAGTTTTTGCCTTTCGTTGTGAAAGTTGTGATGTGGTTTTTTCGTGTACAGAAAAATAAACGAACTGGGCAGTGTATCCCGTCAAGATTCAGCACCTGACCCACTATTCCCAATCAATATAAATACAATGAGATTTCTTCATTGATTTTGTGTGTACACTGTAAATGCACCCACAACCACAGTGCAATTCAATACAGGATTTTAGTATTTAGAATAAATCGCAAAGGTGCACCTCGTGTGTTTTTGAACGGGAACGCCTACTCTGCATCTCATTATCAGCACTTTCATGCAACTAAAGTTGAGATAAATCTAACACACTATTCAGAAGCTGGTGCAAACTGCAGACATCACCAGTATTCCCGCGATAACTGCCCCAAAATTTAACACCATGGTGGACACCACTAAATAACAGTAATAAGAACGAGAAAGAGTCACACAGCACTTAAGTAACAACCAAAAACTTTATTGAAATTTTTTTTTTTCAAAACTTTATTTTTCCGTACATATAGAGGATACACTAAATTTAACAAACTGAACACAAAACAACAAGGCGGAATACTCCTGTCGGGTCCATTAATGTCGACGACACAGCCTGGAAAATAAAGCACAAAATAAGGACGTGTGTAATGCGCATATCAAAGGAGTGAGACACAGAGAAAGAGAGAAGGAAAAAAAAGCCAGAGGGAAGGAAAGAAAGGGAGTGAGAAAGGGAGAAGGGAGTGAGAGTGAGAGAGATAGAAGGAAAGGAAGGAAGAGAGTGAGAGAAAGAGTGAAGAGAGGGAAGTGAGAGAGAGAGAGAGAGAGAGAGAGAGAGAGAGACACTGCCGCCCCTGCGCATCCATGACCAAATAATTACCTGCTGCCACCGGAGTGTCTACCAGTGGGCACTCCACATGCCTGTGAAAGCTCCAAGGCCCGGTCCCGCCACCATGGCTTGGTGGACATTATGTGGACCCGCTCCGTGGCCCAGCAGATCCCACACATGTTGCTGAGTCCTGAGTCATCAATGGCGGAGACCACATGAGCTTTTGGTGCCGCTAACCCTGTGCAACGCAAGTCAGCGCCACGTGGTGGTAGGCCGCTGACGGCCATACAACTTAGGGTGCGACTAACCCTGTGCAACTCAAGTCCGCGCCACGTGGTGGTAGGCCCCTGACGGCCACATCAGCTTCGGGTGGCACTAACCCTGTGCAACTCAAGTCCACGCCACGTGGTAGTAGGCCCCTGACGGCCACATCATCTTCGGGTGACACTAACCCTGTGCAACTCAAGTCCACGCCACGTGTTGGTAGGCCCCTGACAGCCACATCAGCTTCAGGTGGCAGTAACCCTCTGCAACTCAAGTCCACGCCACGTGGTAGTAGGCCCCTGACGGCCATACAGCTCAGGGTGCGACTAACCTTCTGCGCAAGTTTTCATGGACTCTTTATGATTGAGACCCATGGAGCGTCCGCCATCCAGTCACCACCGGCAATAAAGGATGTGACGTTGGTGATCCATTATATTTGTGTGGTCACATGGCCTGTGACGCATGTGCCGGATGGGTGTGGTGTGTGTGCAAACCTGCCCTCAGGGAGTGGCCGTGACATGTTGACAACTAGACCACTGACCTGCACACCAACAGCGAGTACGCCTGCGACAGGTATCTATGTGGGGGGTGTAAAAACGTGTTTTCTCAATGGATTTTCCATAGGAAACTTTAGACAAGGCTGCAGGTCAAACTGCTGAACGGAATTACACCAAATTTGGTAGGGAGAAAGGTCTTGGTCCAGAAAGCACGCTTTCTCGCATCGAGTGAAAATATAAAATAAAGTTCCCTGGGGCAATTTAATATACCAGAGCTCTGTCTGTGCGAGATAACCCTTTCACGCTCCCTCTGCCCAACATCACCACTTTGCAGCTAAGCCGTTAGAAGCCAGTCCGCCGGCTCGCAGCTCTCTACCTTTGCGAGCTAGTACGCTGCTGTGCCTGTACCTCTGCAAGCCACTACGCTGCTGTTCCTTTGGGAGCGGACGGCTCGTAGTACTGCGTCTGTGAGTCGAGCGGACAGGCCACAGTTTTCCCTCTGTGAGCCTGGGTGCGCACTGTTCATAAGTCACACTACATAAGCATTGAAAAGCCATTTTGTGATTCAGTCCGTCAGCTGGTATCTGTCCGAGGCATTTCTGAAAACATACCGGAGTTCTTTCTGTGAGAGATACCCCTTTCATGCTGCCTCTCCCCACATCAGCAGGTAACGCACCCTCTTCCCACATTAGCAACATACACCCAACAACCTTCTTGGGCCCGGAATTGTCCCTGTGCGGTTGGACAAACAAGAATCTTAGTCATGTCTAGATTTACATATAAAACATTTTATTTAAACAAAACAACAACAAATAAAACTGAAGGGAGTCTGGTGCTGTGGTCGCTGCCATGAAGTTGGGGTCACTGCAATTCAGGGCTCAGGACACAGTTCCACATGTGGGATCGGCTTGTATTGAACAGGGTTAGTGGCACCACGTGTCGCGCCTTGTGTTGTACAGGGTTAATGGCACCACGTGTTGCCGGCCTTGCATATGGAAATATGCCTCACTGATCGAAGGGAGTCTGGTGCTGTGGTCGCTGCCACGGACTTGGGGTCACTGCCATTCAGGACTCAGGGCACAGTTCCAAATGTGGGATCGCTTGTATTGAACAGGGTTATTGGCACCACGTGTCGTGCCTTGTGTTGTACAGGGTTAGTGGCACCACGTGTCGCAGGCCTTGCATATGGAAATATGCCTCACTGATCAAAGGGAGTCTGGTGCTGTGGTCACTGCCACGGACTTGGGGTCACTGCCATTCAGGACTCAGGACACAGTTGCACATGTGGGATCGGCTTTTGTTGAACAGGGTTAGTGGTACCACATGTCGCCGGCTTGTGTTGAACAGGGTTAGTGGCACCACGTGTCGCGGCTTGTGTTGAACAGGGTTAGAGGCACCACATGTCGCCGGCCTTGCATATGGAAATATGCCTCACTGATCAAAGGGAGTCTGGTGCTGTGGTCGCTGCCATGGACTTGGGGTCACTGCCATTCAGGACTCAGGTCACAGTTCCATATGTGGGATCGGCTTGTATTGAACAGGGTTAGTGGCACCACGTGCCGTGCCTTGTGTTGTACAGGGTTAGTGGCACCACCTGTAGCCGGCCTTGAATATGGAAATATGCCTCACTGATCGAAGGGAGTCTGGTGCTGTGGTCGCTGCCACGGACTTGGGGTCACTGCCATTCAAGACTCAGGACACAGTTCCACATGTGTGATCGGCTTGTGTTGAACAGGGTTAGTGGCACCATGTGTCGCCGGCTTGTGTTGAACAGGGTTAGTGGCACCACGTGTCGCGGCTTGTGTTGAACAGGGTTAGTGGCACCACGTGTCCAAAATTCGAATATCGAGCTCTGCTGCCCGCAGTGTAGACTGCTAATGAGTGTTCGTTTGCACTTGAAGATGAATTTGGTGATTGTACTAAAGCTATAACTGATATAAAAAAAGTTCTTGAAGCAAGGATACTAAAAGGATATTATGTAGGTTTTAGGCCTGTGATAGTTACTTGCCTACTGGACTCTGTAATTAATTAATGAAGACTTAATTTTAATTGTGAGCCCTGATGACCGCAGTGTAGGCCAGAGGTAGCGGTCAGCAAGGGCCCATAGCCACGTGGCGTTGAGTTGAGGTGCACAGTTAGTGGCACCAGAAGCATTGAGAATGTATGAGCCTGTGATGCTGCTTGGTGCGGACGGGCAGCACTGGGAGCAACGTCTCTTGCCTACTGGACTCATCATCTGCAATTGCGACTGTATCTGAATTGTGAGCCCTGCTGACCGCAGTGTAGGCCAGAGGTAGCGGTGAGCAAGGGCCCACAGCCATGTGCATAGGCTGGTGGCCCCACCGGCCTGCGTAGTTCAGGTTCAGTGGCACCACGTGTCGCCGGCCTTCCATATACAAATACGCCTCACTAATCGAAGGGAGTCTGGTGCTGTGGTCGCTGCCACGCAGTTGAGGTCACTGCCATTCAGGAGTCAGGACACAGTTCCACATGTGGGATCGGCTTGTGTTGAACAGGGTTAGTGGCACCACATGTCGCCGGCCTTGCATATGGAAATATGCCTAACTGATTGAAGGGAGTCTGGTGCTGTGGTCGCTGCCACGGACTTGGGGTCACTGCCATTAAGGACTCAGGACACAGTTCCACATGTGGGATCGGCTTGTGTTGAACAGGGTTAGTGGCACCACGTGTCGCCGGCTTGTGTTGAACAGGGTTAGTGGCACCACGTGTTGCGGCTTGTGTTGAACAGGGTTAGTGGCACCACGTGTCCAAAATTGGAATTGCGAGCTCTGCTGCCTGCAGTGTAGACTGCTAATGAGTGTTCATTTGCACTTGAAGATGAATTTGGTGATTGTACTAAAGCTATAACTGATATAAAAAAAGTTCTTGAAGCAAGGATACTAAAGGATATTATGTAGGTTTTAGGCCTGTGATAGTTACTTGCCTACTGGACTCAGTAATTAATGAATCAAGACTTAATTTTAATTGTGAGCCCTGATGACCGCAGTGTAGGCCAGAGGTAGCGGTCAGCAAGAGCCCATAGCCACGTGGCGTTGAGTTGAGGTGCACAGTTAGTGGCACCAGATGCATTGAGAATGTATGAGCCTGTGATGCTGCTTGGTGCGGACGGGCCGCACTGGGAGCAACGTCTCTTGCCTACTGGACTGCATCATCTGCAATTGCGACTGTATCTGAATTGTGAGCCCTGCTGACCGCAGTGTAGGCCAGAGGTAGCGGTGAGCAAGGGCCCACAGCCATGTGCATAGGCTGGTGGCCCCACCGGCCTGCGTAGTTCAGGTTCAGTGGCACCACGTGTCGCCGGCCTTCCATATACAAATACGCCTCACTAATCGAAGGGAGTCTGGTGCTGTGGTCGCTGCCACGCAGTTGAGCTCACTGCCATTCAGGAGTCAGGACACAGTTCCACATGTGGGATCGGCTTGTGTTGAACAGGGTTAGTGGCACCACATGTCGCCGGCCTTGCATATGGAAATATGCCTAACTGATCGAAGGGAGTCTGGTGCTGTGGTCGCTGCCACGGACTTGGGGTCACTGCCATTAAGGACTCAGGACACAGTTCCACATGTGGGATCGGCTTGTGTTGAACAGGGTTAGTGGCACCACGTGTCGCCGGCTTGTGTTGAACAGGGTTAGTGGCACCACGTGTTGCGGCTTGTGTTGAACAGGGTTAGTGGCACCACGTGTCCAAAATTGGAATTGCGAGCTCTGCTGCCTGCAGTGTAGACTGCTAATGAGTGTTCGTTTGCACTTGAAGATGAATTTGGTGATTGTACTAAAGCTATAACTGATATAAAAAAAGTTCTTGAAGCAAGGATACTAAAGGATATTATGTAGGTTTTAGGCCTGTGATAGTTACTTGCCTACTGGACTCAGTAATTAATGAATCAAGACTTAATTTTAATTGTGAGCCCTGATGACCGCAGTGTAGGCCAGAGGTAGCAGTCAGCAAGGGCCCACAGCCACGTGACGTTGACTTGAGCTGTAGAGATTGGGAGCATATAGTCTTCTTAACCGATTATACTCTCTTACACAATTTGCATCGGCACTAATCTTGAATTGTTAGCCCTGCTAACCGCATTGGACGCCGGAGGCAGTGGTCATCAAGGCCCACAGCCACGTGGCGTCGACTTGAGCTGCACAGAGTTAGTGGTACTTGAAGCACTTAGCGTGTGCGCAGTCAGCGATGATGCGTGGTCCGGGCTGGCCGCAATGGTAGCAATGTCTGTTGCCTACTGGACTGCATCATCTGCAATCGCGAGTCGCTCTGAATTGTGAGCCCTACTCACCGCAGTGGAGGCAGGAGGCAGCGGTGAGGAAGGGCCCACAGGCACGTGTTGTTGACTTGAGCAATGTCTCTTGCCTACTGGACTGCGTCATCTGCAATCTCGACTCCATCTGAATTGTGAGCCCTACTGACCGCAGTGTAGGCCGGAGGCAGCGGTCAGGAAGGGCCCACAGCCATGTGTTGTTGACTTGAGCAATGTCTCTTGCCTACTGGACTGCGTCATCTGCAATCTCGACTCCATCTGAATTGTGAGCCCTACTGACCGCAGTGTAGGCCGGAGGCAGCGGTCAGGAAGGGCCCACAGCCATGTGTTGTTGACTTGAGCAATGTCTCTTGCCTACTGGACTGCGTCATCTGCAATCGCGACTCGATCTGAATTGTGAGCCTTGCTGTCCGCAGTTTATATCGAAGACAGTAGTTTGTACAGACATAAGTCTGCGGTGCTGTGCCGCTGGGGGCCTGTGTTGGCAGCCTCATGGCAGGGTGAGGGGCGCCACCCTGGCAGATGCTTTGGCCTTCCCACAAGTGAACCACACCCTGAGCTCCGGCCTATTTATTCACACTCCTACGCTGAAGTAGCGTACGTCGGACCAGCCCACTCCGGTTACGCTTATGCTTACAGGGGGGACGACACAGTTACATGACTGAGATCTTCCCTAGTGTTTGACGTAACATGGTTGGGTCCACTGTCCACAACACTACAAGCACCAGTAGTATTTTTGCACATGGAGGGGTGTGTGTTCTGCATACTGAGATGTGTCCAGCACATCACCGCTACACTTTTCATTGTGTGCATTGTTAAACATGGGTGAATTGCTTCCTTCACATATAGTTTGTTCACATCTGTCCCAATATTCAGCTATTGTGTGGCCATGCCGTTTTCGGAAAGTTCGCTGTCTTGTTCTGCGCTGCCTCGGTGGTAGAGGGGGGGTCCTGGGGGTGATGGTGGGTGTTGTGGCGTTCTTGGGTGTCGGAGCTGCTTGATCAGTAGGTCTATGACATGTGTTGGTCTTCAGATGTGGCTCTGGGCTGGGCTCCCTTTCATACTGTATGTAGTTGTTTAATATTTAAAAAACAAGAAGACATTATATAGTTTAAATAACAAATAAAAATATTACAGTCGGGAGAGGGGTGGTACGGGGGGAAGGTCCTGAGGGTTGTGGCAGTGGGTGTTGTGTCCTTCTTGGGTGTCAGAAAAAACTATAAGTTAAATATACATTATAATTAGAAGTTATCATTAAAAAAACATTGAAATTCACTGAAAAAACCATACGTTTCAGGGACGTTATAGATAGAAATTAGTATTTAAAAAACCTTTGAAATTCACTGAAAAAACCATAGGTTTCAGGCACGTTATAGTTAGAAATTGGCATTTAAAAAAACCTTTGAAATTCACTGAAAAAACCATAGGTTTCAGGCACGTTATAGTTAGAAATTGGCATTTAAAAAAACCTTTGAAATTCACTGAAAAAAACATAGGTTTCAGGGACGTTATAGTTAGTTGGACATTTCACTCATACAAAACCATAGAAATTCCACCGTTATAGTTAGTTCAGCTAACTATAACTCGCGCCTCATAAAGCACTGCTGATGACGTCACATATTACATCATTCATGACATGGTCAGTGACATCACTGATGACATCACTGATGACATCTCAAATGACATCACTGATGACATCATCCATGTGACAATTTGATGTACCTCGTCACACACTAATATAACCTTTGATTCACTCACTGTAAAATACAGACTACCATTTTCGATACCATTGACACACTAATACCAGTTACTACATACCCACTCAGTGATTCCTAGGTCTACACACACATCTACCCATTCACCCATACAATCAGTCATACATGCAGTCACTGATCAATAGAACACTATCAAATGCACTCATACACCTATATAGACATTGACACACCAGCACTCATCCTAGTCAGTTATGTACTCATCCTAGTCACTCATGCAAAGAATCAATCACAGTTCCATTTACTCACCTACACAGTTATACACACACCACCTCATTTATTCATACAGATAGTAAAGCATACTTAGTCTCTTATATAATCACTAATACAAGTATACACTGATACATACAGCCACTCTCACAATCACTGACTCTCACATATAGTCATTTCTATACACCAACTCTCACATAGACTGCCTTTTATATATGTACTTAGTTGGACATGTGCACTGAGACATCGATTCACTCACCAAGACGCTCATACACACACTTACCCACCCCTACAACTGTTTTCACATGCGCTCTTAAACTCATACACCCTGTCAATCAACCACTCACACATCTATGCACAGAGTCACACACCCCCCCACCCAACCATACACACACTCAATCTCCTATACAAATACGCAGGCAACTAATCAATAACCTATATAGATATTGATGTAGCTACTGACCAACCGATGCAGCAGTTTACACAACAACAGACAGAGTGATAGAGACATTCACACACTTTAGACACTAACCCATGTATTCAGTAAGATACATTTAATCATTCACTTAAACAGTCAGTCACACACCTACTAAATCCTCCATCCAGACACTTATACATCCATTCATTCTTCAATACAGGTTGGTATATATATAATACATATTTACATTTTAAAGAACGCTACAGTGGAATTTCTATGGTTTTGTATGAGTGAAATGTCCAACTAACTATAACGTCCCTGAAACCTATGTTTTTTTCAGTGAATTTCTAAGGTTTTTGAAATGCTAATTTCTAACTATAACGTGCCTGAAACCTATGGTTTTTTCAGTGAATATATATATATATATATACCCAAGTACTGCCCTATCGTACTTGGGGCAACTGCAATGAAGGGCTAATCTGTTGATAGGTTGGATTCACATGACTCGAATTACGCTCGATGTTTGCACTGGTGGTTGAATTTTTGAAAAAAGTTTTTTAAACTAATATTAGTTGTGACACTGCTTTGATTGAGATACAATTGAAATTTGAATTGTAGGTCGTATACGGATGAATTTAAACTGTATATTAACTTATGCTTTGATGCCTGGTGTAGTAATGGCGCCCATGAGCCTGACCTGTCGCCCGGTAATGATGTATAAATTACTAGGTTCGTGTGCGGAGGCCGCCAAACACTGACGAAGGCGTACCGCTGAAACGCGTTTGTTTTTTATTCTGTGCCATTAAATCCGGAGAAGGATTTAACCCCCCGAGAGTGCTGGTGTTTATTTGTTGGAGCGTTGGGATATATATATATATATATATATATATATATATATATATTCATATATATATAGTGTGCAAAAAACACCTCCTTCTTTGTAAGAAAAAGCGATATTAGCACTCTGTAAGTGTATTTATCTGGCATTTATTCCAAAGAGTGAAACATCAATGCGTTTCAGCCGTTACCTCAATGCCTTGTTCACGATGCCGAGCCACATACAGATTTCAGTTTAAATGCTTAAAAAACTGCAAATGCATAGGCACAGACATAGAAAGAGGACATTCCCTGTTCACAGTTCTACACAATACAAACTCATAGTAAAGAACGTGGCAGCCATCTTGAAGTGTATTCATATTACTTCAAATGCAATTGATTGAATAAGGAAGGTTCCTAATATAATACAACTTTGTCTTGCATTGATTATTTTCTTTCCAATACTCAATTTAAAGTTGTATAATCTATTTAAAGTGCATTCAGTGCATATTTTAAACTTGATGTGTATTCACATTATTTCAAATTCAATTGATTGAATGAGAAAAGTTCCCAATATAATACAACTTTTTCTTGCATTGATTCTTATCTTTTCCAATACTCAATTTCTAGTTGTATAATTTGTTTAAAGTGCATTCAGTGCATATTTTAAACTGTTAGCGGCCACATTTTCTTATGTGCTTTCCTGATCATCATCAACTTTAACACCCCAGATATCGTTTTAGTCACACACTTTCTATAAGTGCTAGGGCTTACAATTAATAAAGTGCTAGTGCTCCAATGTGCAATATTAATACTTATCTAAAGTGCTTTGTCGTTCTTTATAAAATTCCTATCAATACCTGGGATAAATGCCTCATGCCTGATAGAGATAGTTTTAATCCATCTTATCTCTTTACATTAATTCTTTTAGAAAAACTACCATTTTGTCTTAGGGGCTCTGTGCTTATTCCCTAAAGTGCAAGTGCGTATTCTCTTACTTGTAATTCTGTGTTAAAAATAATTAATAATTTTTCTTATTTTGCTCTTGCTGTTGAAAATGCTTTGCGAGAATACATTTTAATACAGGCATGTAAATAACTCCTCGTCCAGATTAAAACCATTTGGTTCCTTAGCAACTAGTTCCAGGATATAAAAGGTTTCTAATTTTCTCAATTCACTCTCCCTGTCCCCTCCTCTTCTTCTCTGTGGCACTTGAGCTAGGCAGCTGTATGTCATGGATGTTGGGTTGCTTTGATGTTCTTTTTCAAAGTGCCTTGCTATTGGGTAGCTTCTATCCTTGTTAATGATGGCCTTCCTGTGCTGCAATATTCTTTTATGGACAGGTGATGTAGTACTCCCTACATATACTTTCCTACATGGGCATCTTAAAATGTAGACCACAAAGCTTGATTTGCACGTTAAAACCCCTTTGATTTTTATGGTTTTCTTAAAAGTAGTCTGCAAAGATGACACGTTCACCCCATGTTGGCAAGCCTTGCACTTCATACATTTATAAAAACCTTCCCGCTTTTTAAGCCAAGTTTGCTGTGGGGCTGTCCCCCCATACTCGCTTCTCCCTAAATAGTCTCTCAGGGACTTAGATTTTCTATAAGTGATTTCTGGTCTCTTTTTCACACCCTGCCCCAGTATCGGGTCTTCTACAATAAAGTGGCAGTGCTTGTTTAAAACCTTTCTTATCTCCCTGTGTCTTACATTATATGTTGTTATAAATCTGTGTGTGCTATTTAGACCTTTGTTTTTCTTCCTTAATGTTGTTCTAGAGGGTTGGAACAGCACCTCCTCTCTATTTAGATTTCTTCCTTTTTTAGATGCTGTTTCTAGACTGTTATTCGAATACCCTCTTTCGATAAATCGATGTTTCATATCCTGCTCTACTTTGTCATATTCTCGAATGGTGCTACATGCTCTTCTAGCTCTGGAAAATTCCCCAAAGGGGATATTCCTGATAAGGGTTGTAGGGCGAGCACTCTCCGCATGTAAAATAGTGTTTCCAGCTGTATGTTTTCTAAAAACCGAACTCTCCAGTTTCTCCCCTTCCACACATATCCTGATGTCTAAGAACTCTATTGATTGTGTAATTTTCTGGCCCACAAAATTTAAGTTCAGGTCATTGTTATTCAGCTCATTGATGAATTGATCCACCTCTGCCTCTGTGCCCTGCCACAGCACGAAGATATCATCAATAAATCTGGACCAAATCAGAATTTTCTCTGACCAGTGTTCAAGTTCTTGGCCCCCGAGCACCTGCTCCTCCCACCAACCCAGATGTAAATTAGCATAATTGGGGGCAAAGCAAGTGCCCATGGCTGTTCCTTGTTCCTGTTGGAACAGTTCCTTCCCAAACAGAAAAATATTCCTGGTTAAAGACCATTCCATCATTTTCATGATCATTCGATTGTGATTGACAAATCTAATGGGTTTCATCCTTAGGAAGTGCTCTGTGGCTTTCAGTCCATCTTTGTGTCTGATGCTTGTGTATAAGGTAGATATATCCAATGTCACAAGCACCATATTGTCCTCCCATTTGATGTCATATATCTTTTTTAGGAAATCGGTTGAATCCCTCAAATATGATGGAAGTGTTCTTACTAGTGGGTTCAAGTAAAAATCAATCTATTTTGATACATTCTCAAACATACTTCCTTGAGTGGATATTATTGGTCTCCCGGGGAGACTGTTCAAATTCTTATGAACCTTTAAGATCATATAAAACACCGGAATTACCAGGTTTTTCTGTTTTAAAACTGATATTCATCCCATGTCAGGATTTCCTGTTCCTTCCAGTAGCTCAGCCTTTCATTAAATTTCTCTTGGACTCCTTCATATTTCTCCATTGTGATCCATCTGTAGCACTCCATGTTATTCAATTGAAGCACGGCTTCCTTTTCATACAAGTCCTTTCCCCAGAGCACTCTATTCCCTCCTTTATCGGAGGGTTTTATGATTGTATTGACATCTTTCTTTAGTTTGTTCAATGTCCGAAATATTTTATTCTCCTGTATTTTCTTTCGATTTCTGAGATCATCTCCTTTTAGATATAATTCTCTCAAGTCCTTGGTGACATTGTCCGAGAAGATATCCACATTATTTCTGATTGTTTGTGGGACAAATCTGGAACGTGGTCGGAAGGAAGTATGATCTTCTTCCAATAGTGTAAAATTCGGCAATTCATTGGCTTGACCAGGGACCTCATTATCCTCATTTTGAAATTCCCACATGTCCTCTAAGATGGGTAGGTCCAAGATGGCTATATCTCTGGAATTTGAGGTATATGGACATTCAATGCATTGTTTCAATTGTTCCCCATAGTTCTTAATTTATGTACTTTTGTCAATTTCAATTTGCAGACAAAGCAATACAAATCCATTCTACTATTTGCATAGTTGAAATCAGATTGATGGCAATATGATAAACCAAGTTCCAGGGTTTCTTAGTCTCCTTCCATTAATGTTGTGGAGCTTAAATTAATGATGATATTATTTTTCATCCTCCCTTGCTCTACTTCTTTGTGTTGGATCGCATTTATCTCCCTGGTTTTTCTCCTGTTAATGCTTCAGTATCCCTCGCCTCCCCTCCTCTGTTGCCTCTTCCTCTTGGTCTTCCTCTCCCTCTCATAGGGCGATTGTCTTTCCTTTGGTCCATATATATATATATATATATATATATATATTATCTACTGGCGGTCGCCAGTAGATAGTTATAGTTAAAACCTATTATCCATAGGAAATCCGCGACATTCTATTTGAAATAACGTTGGCGCCGGTTGACGAATCTTCGCGAAAGTTTCCAACTTGTTGGGGCGCTCCGGTCCGCTCCTATCCTGAAAGTCTCGGGGTGATACTTCAAGCGGGGGCCGAGAAAAAGGGGGGGTCCCAAAACGCGTTTTCCCCATTCATTTTTCCATAGGAACCTTTAGTTGCAGCTACAGCCCGAACTGCTGAACGGAATTACACCAAATTTGGCAAAGAGGTAGCCCTTGGTTCAGTGTCGTGCCTTTTGCTTAAATGGTGTAAATCCGTTCAGTAGTTCCTGAGAAAATCAAAAGTAAAGTCACATATATATCTGGGCGGAGCCTAACCACACATGTCATCGTGAGATCTGATTGGCTGTCAGCACTTCATCCTGGAATTGCTGGCAGCCATCTTGGGACCAATATAAATGATAGTACCTCATTTAAATGCATTGTAGTGAATAGAAGATTTTGAGGGTCACCAAAAGGAGAACTATAAAGGGTGATAACAGGCTTTAGTTACATTAGAATTTATTTGTTGATGGTACCATACTAATTTTAGGAATTGTGGTGTATTCTAAGGTGATTTTACCATGTGAAAAACCTTCTGCTGGGATATCATGAATCATGTTTGAGAGAACACTATTTTCTCATGCTTGTCCCATGGAGGTTTGGAAGGTGCTCCAGAAGCTAAAATGAGAGCATATTTTCTGTAAATTCACATTATCTTTCTCACTCATGTGAGAATGAAGTCTGACATTCTCAGTAAAACATGTACATCCAACAAGGGCAGAGACTGTCAGTTGATTCCTTTGTGTTCTACTGCAGCTTCCCAGAGTGTTCTAAAGAACAACTAGAGTGCTAACAGCCTTACTTATGACAAAAGTATGGCACACCTGAAGCCATCTTGATTGGAATAAACTGGTAACACTTAAACAATTTAATTTAAAAAGGAACAAAATGATGGGGTTCATTTTGTCATAGCAATTATGGTTAGTGCTGTAGAAAGAAAAATTAGGACATGTTTCAAGTGTGATCTCAAATATCTTCCTGTTATATTTAAACAGGAGCAGCCTGCCAGTTGATGCCTTTGTGTTCTACTGCAGCTTCCCAGAGTGTTCTAAAAAACAACTAGAGTGCTAACAGCCTTACTTATGACAAAAGTATGGCACACCTGAAGCCATCTTGATTGGAATAAACTGGTAACACTTAAAACATTTAATTTAAAAAGGAACAAAATGATGGGGTTCATTTTGTCATAGAAATTATGGTTAGTGCTGTAGAAAGAAAAATTAGGACATATTTCAAGTGTGATCTCAAATATCTTCCTGTTATATTTCAACAGGAGCAGCCTGCCAGTTGATGCCTTTGTGTTCTACTGCAGCTTCCCAGAGTGTTCTAAAGAACAACTAGAGCGCTAACAGCCTTACTTATGACAAAAGTATGGCACACCTGAAGCCATCTTGATTGGAATAAACCGGTAACACTTAAAACATTTAATTTAAAAAGGAACAAAATGAGGGGTTCTTTTTGAAATAGAAATTATGGTTAGTGCTGCAGAAAGAAAAATTAGGGCATGTTTTAAGTGAGATCTCAAATCCTCTTCTATTTCATTAGAAAATTCTGACATGCAGACTGAAACAATCACTTTCAATACCAGCAGCAGACTACCAGTTAACTCCCTTGTGAGCAGTAGCTTTACTCCAGTGATCTAATGAGCAACTAGAGTGCTAACATTCTGAATTTATGGCAGATGTGAGACACATCTGAATGCCTTCTTGATGGAATCAAAGTAAAAAACTGAAAGCATTTCCTACTGAGGAGACTGCAGTAAATGAAGAAATTAGGAAACTTCATAACAAAGAAGTCTTCCAAGATGGCCACCAGTGAAAAAAGAGCCCAAATGTAGCACAAATATTACCCAGATGTAGCCCACATATAGCCCAATGACAAAAATGTGCAAAACACTTTTTATTTTTAGTTTTTTTGCAGTTTTATGTAGTGCAGACTGGTCAGGTATTGGAGCATTGCATCTTAAAACATGACCCCCTACACTACAAAAACACCACTGCACTACCTTAAACCCTAAAACACTACCCCCAGCACGACCCCCTACACTACACAAGCACCACTGCACTATCCTAAACCCTAAAACACTACCCCCAGCACAACCCCCTACACTACCCAAACACCACTGCACTAACCTAAAACCTAAAACACTACCACCAGCACGACCCCCTACACTACCCAAACACCACTGCACTACCCTAAAACATGACCCCTACACTACACAAACACCAGTGCACTACCCTAAACCCTAAAACACTACCCCCAGCACGACCCCTAAACTACACAAGCACCACTGCACTATCCTAAACCCTAAAACACTACCCCCAGCACGACCCCCTACACTACACAAACACCACTGCACTACCCTAAACCCTAAAACACTACCCCCAGCACGACCCCCTACACTACCCAAACACCACTGCACTACCCTAAAACATGACCCCTACACTACACAAACACCACTGCACTACCCTAAACCCTAAAACACTACCCCCAGCACGACCCCCTACACTACACAAGCACCACTGCACTACCCTAAACCCTAAAACACTACCCCAGCACGACCCCCTACACTGCCCGAACACCACTGCACTGCCCTAAACCCTGAAACACCAGCCCCTGCATGACCCCCTACACTGCCCGAACACCACTGCACTGCCCTAAACCCTGAAACACCAACCCTAGCACGACCCCCTACACTGCCCGAACACCACTGCACTGCCCTAAACCCTGAAACACCACCCCTTCACGACCCCCTACACTGCCCGAACACCACTGCACTGCCCTAAACCCTGAAACACCACCCCCAGCATGACCCCCTACACTGCCCGAACACCACTGCACTGCCCTAAACCCTGAAACACTACCCCCAGCAAGACCCCCTACACTGCCCGAACACCACTGCACTGCCCTAAACCCTGAAACATCACCCCCAGCAAGACCCCCTACACTGCCCGAACACCACTGACCTAAACCCTGAAACACCACCCCCAGCACGACCCCCTACACTGCCCGAACACCACTGCACTGCCCTAAACCCTGAAACACTACCCCCAGCATGACCGCCTACACTGCCCGAACACCACTGCTCTGCCGAAAACCCTGAAACACCAGCCCCAGCACGACCCCCTACACTGCCCGAACACCACTGCACTGCCCTAAACCTTGAAACACCAGCCCCTGCACGACCCCCTACACTGCCCGAACACCACTGCACTACCCTAAACCCTGAAACATCACCCCCAGCACGACCCCCTACACTGCCCGAGCACCACTGAACTGCCCTAAACCCTGAAACACCAGCCCCAGCACGACCCCCTACACTGCCTGAGCACCACTGCACTGCCCTAAACCCTGAAACACCAGCCCCAGCATGACCGCCTACACTGCCCGAACACCACTGCACTGCCCTAAACCCTGAAACAACAGCCCCAGCACGACCCCCTACACTGCACGAACACCACTGCACTGCCCTAAACCGAGAAACACCAGCCTCAGCAGGACCCCCTACACTGCCTGAACACCACTGCACTGCCCTGAACCCTGAAACACCAGCCCCAGCACGACACCCTACACTGCCCGAACACCACTGCACTGCCCTAAACCCTGAAACACCACCCCGTGCATGACCCCCTACACTCCCGAACACCACTGCACTGCCCTAAACCCTGAAACACCACCCCCAGCGTGACCCCCTACACTGCCTGCACTGCCCTAAACCCAGAAACACCATCCCCAGCACGACCCCCTATACTGCACGAACACCACTGCACTGCCCTAAACCCTGAAACACTACCCCCAGCAAGACCCCCTACACTGCCCGAACACCACTGCACTGCCCTAAACCTTGAAACATCACCCCCAGCAAGACCCCCTACACTGCCCGAACACCACTGCCCTAAACCCTGAAACACCACCCCCAGCAAGACCCCCTACACTGCCCAAACACCACTGCACTGCCCTAAACCCTGAAACACCAGCCCCAGCACGACCCCCTACACTGCCCGAACACCACTGCACTGCCCTAAACCCTGAAACACCACCCCCTGCACGACCCCCTACACTGCCCGAACACCACTGTACTGCCCTAAACCCTGAAACCCCACCCCCAGCATAACCCCCTACACTGCCAGAACACCACTGCACTGCCCTAAACCCTGAAACACCACCCCCTGCACGACCCCTACACTGCCCGAACACTACTGCACTGCCCTAAACCCTGAAACACCACCCCCAGCACGACCCCCTACACTGCACGAACACCACTGCACCGCCCTAAACCCTGAAACACTACCCCCAGCAAGACCCCCTACACTGCCCGAACACCACTGCACTGCCCTAAACCCTGAAACATCACCCCCAGCAAGACCCCCTACACTGCCCGAACACCACTGCCCTAAACCCTGAAACACCACCCCCAGCAAGACCCCCTACACTGCCCGAACACCACTGCACTGCCCTAAACCCTGAAACACCACCCCCAGCAAGACCCCCTACACTGCCCGAACACCACTGCACTGCCCTAAACCCTGAAACACCAGCCCCAGCATGACCCCCTACACTTCCCGAACACCACTGCTCTGCCCAAAACCCTGAAACACCAGCCCCAGCACGACCCCCTACACTGCCCGAACACCACTGCACTGCCCTAAACCCTGAAACACCAACCCCAGCACGACCCCCTACACTGCCCGAACACCACTGCACTGCCCTAAACCCTGAAACACCACCCCCAGCACGACCCCCTACACTTCCCAAACACCACTGCACTGCCCTAAACCCTGAAACACCAGCCCCAGCACAACCCCGTACACTGCCCGCACACCACTGCACTGCCCTAAACCCTGAAACACCAGCCCCAGCACAACCCCGTACACTGCCCGAACACCACTGCACTGCCCTAAACCCTGAAACACCAGCCCCAGCACGACCGCCTGCACTGCCCGAAAACTGCTGCACTGCCCTAAACCCTGAAACACCACCCCCAGCAAGACTACCTACACTGGCCGAACACCACTGCACTGCCCTAAACCCTGAAACACCACCCCCTGCATGACCCCCTACACTGCCCAAACACTACTGCACTGCCCTAAACCCTGAAACACCACCCCTCAGCACGACACCCTACACTGCCCGAACACGACTGCACTGCCCTAAACCCTGAAACACCACCCCAGCACGACCCCCTACACTGCCCAAACACCACTGCACTAAACCCTGAAACACCACCCCCTGCACGACCCCCTACACTGCCGGAACACCACTGCACTGCCCTAAACCCTGAAACACCACCCCCAGCACGACCCCCTACACTGCCCTAACACCACTGCACTGCCCTAAACCCTGAAACATCACCCCCAGCACAACCCCCTACACTGCCTGAGCACTATTGCTCTGCCCTAAACCCTGAAACACTAGCCCCAGCACGACCCACTACACTGCCCGAACACCACTGCACTGCCCTAAACCCTGAAACACCACCCCCAGCACGACCCCCTACACTGCCCGAACACCACTGCACTGCCCTAAACCCTGAAACACCAGCCCCAGCAAGACCCCCTACACTGCCCGAACACCACTGCATTGCCCTAGACTCTGAAACACCAGCCCCAGCAAGACCCCCTACACTGCCCGAACACCACTGCATTGCCCTAGACTCTGAAACACCAGCCCCAGCAAGACCCCCTACACTGCCCGAACACCACTGCACTGCCCTAAACCCTGAAACACCAGCCCCAGCATGACCCCCTACACTGCCCGAACACCACTGCACTGCCCTAAACCCTGAAACACCAGCCCCAGCACGAACCCCTACACTGCCCGAACTCCACTGCACTGCCCTAAACCCTGAAACACCAGCCCCAGCACGACCCCCTACACTGCCCGAACACCACTGCACTGCCCTAAACTCTGAAACACCAGCCCCAGCACCACCCCCTACAATGCCC
This sequence comes from Calotriton arnoldi, assembly GCA_963921515.1. Classification (NCBI taxonomy): domain Eukaryota; kingdom Metazoa; phylum Chordata; class Amphibia; order Caudata; family Salamandridae; genus Calotriton; species Calotriton arnoldi. Next base: position 1,156,099 of record CAWUFW010005253.1, read on the forward strand.
GAACACCACTGTACTGCCCTAAACCCTGAAACACCACCCCTGCACCGCCCCCTACACTGCCCGAACACCACTGCACTGCCCTAAACCCTGAAACACCACCCCCTGCACGACCCCCTACACTGCCCGAACACCACTGCACTGCCCTAAACCCTGAAACACCACCCCCTACACTGCCCAAACACCACTGCACTGCCCTAAACCCTGAAACACCACCCCCTGCACCGCCCCCTACACTGCCCGAACACCACTGCACTGCCCTAAACCCTGAAACACCACCCCCAGCATGACCCCCTTTACTGCTCGAACACCACTGCACTGCCCCAATTCCTGAAACACCACCCCCAGCATGACCCCCTACACTGCCCGAACACCACTGCCCTAAACCCTGAAACACCACCCCTGCATGACCCCCTACACTGCCCGAACACCACTGCACTGCCCTAAACCCTGAAACACCACCCCCTGCACGACCCCCTACACTGCCCGAACACCACTGCACTGCCCTAAACCCTGAAACACCACCCCCAGCACGACCCCCTACACTGCCCGAACACCACTGCACTGCCCTAAACCCTAAAACACCACCCCAGCACGACCCCCTACACTGCCCGAACACCACTGCACTGCCCTAAACCCTAGAACACTACCCCCAGCATGACCCCCTGCACTACCTGAACACCACTGCACTACCCTAAACCCTAAAATACTCCCCCAGCACGACCCCCTACACTACCCGAACACGACTGCACTGCCCTAAACCCTAAAACACTCCCCCAGCATGACCCCCTACACTACCCGAACACCACTGCACTGCCCTAAACCCTAAAACACTCCCCCAGCACGACCCCCTACACTACCTAAACACCACTGCACTGCCCTAACCCCTAAAACACTACCCCCGCATGACCCCCTACACTACCCAAATACCAATGCACTACCCTAATCCCTAAAACACTACCCCCGCACAACCCCCTACACTACGCAAAGACCACTGCACTACCCTAAACTCTAAAACAATACCCCCGCACTACTCCCTACACTACCCAAAGACCACTGCACTACCCTAAACTCTAAAACACGACCTCCTACACTACACAAACACCACTGCACTACCCTAAACCCTAAAATACTACCCCCAGCACGAACCCCTACACTACCCAAACACCACTGCACTACCCTAAACCATAAAACACTACCCCCAGCAGTACCCCCTACGCTACCCAAACACCACTGCACTACCCTAAACCCTAAAACACTACCCCCAGCAGTATCCCCTACACTACCCAAACACCACTGCACTACCCTAAACCCTAAAACCCTAAAACACTAACCCCAGCACGACCCCCTACACTACCCAAACACCACTGTACTACCCTAAACCCTAAAACACTCCCCCAGCATGACTCCCTACACTACCCAAACACCACTGCACTACCCTAAACCCTAAATCTACCCCCAGCATGACCCCCTACACTACACAAACACCACTGCACTACCCTAAACCCTAAAACACTACCCCCAGCACGACCCTCTTCACTACCTAAACACAACTGCACAATTTGTTACAGGCGTTGCAACGCAGGCCTGTGGTGCTTACTGGAAGTACCTGGTGGGCTAGTTGGGCCCCAGGGACTCTCAGGATTCAAGGTGACCTAATCCCCCAACTTAAAAACGCGCCACGGGGCGCGTTTGCACAGTGGTGAAGGGAGGGGAGGGGCCTCAGGTGACATGTGCGCAAACACGCCCTGTGGTGCGTTTTAAGTTGGGGAGTTAATTCCCTTTGAATCCTGGGGGCCAACTAGCCCACCAGGTACCTTCAGTAAGCACAACAGAGTTGCGTTGCAGAGAGGTGAAAAAGGTGCGTGGCCTCGGAACGCCTCTCTGCAACTCAGCTCTGTGGTCCTAACTGTAGGTACCTCGGGGGCTAGTTGGGCCCCAGGGACCCTCAGGATTCAAGGGAACTTAATCCCGCAACTTAAAATGCGCCACGGGGCGCGTTTGCACACATGTCACCTCAGGCCCCCCCTCCCTTCACCACTGTGCAAACCCGCACTGGCTCTGGTTAGTCAGAGTCAGTTACCACCAGTACCCGTCTGAAAAAGTTGTGGGCACAGGATGATTTTGCAACAAGGCCTCTTTCTGCTCCTCTGTTGGTTCTCTCTGCACATCTTTTGCTTCTTTCTGTGTGTTTTTTCTTCTTTCTTCACATGTCCTACCTCTGTTGGCATAGTTAGAAACTAGCATTTAAAAAACCTTTGAAATTCACTTAAAAAATCATAGGTTTCAGGCACGTTATAGTTAGAAATTAGCATTTAAAAACCTCTGAAATTCACTGAAAAAACCATACGTTTCAGGCACGTTATAGTTAGAAATTAGCATTTAAAAAACCTTTGAAATTCACTGAAAAAACCATAGGTTTCAGACACGTTATAGTTATAAATTAGCATTTAAAAAACCTTTGAAATTCACTGAAAAAACCATAGGTTTTAGGGACAGTTATAGTTAGTTGGACATTGCACTCGTACAAAACCCGTGAAATTCCCCTGTTATAGTTAGTTCAGCTAACTATAACTCGCGCCCCGCAATGCACTGCTGATGACGTCACATATTACATCACTCATGACATGGTCAGTGACATCACTGATGACATCACTGATGACATCTCAAATGACATCACTGATGACATCATCCATGTGATAATTTCATGCATCTTCTCACACCCTAATATAACTTTTGATACACCCACTCTAAATTACAGACTGCCATTCTCAAAACCATAGACACTCCAACACCAAAAACTACATACCCACTCACTGATTCTTAGGTCTACACACACATCCACTCACTCACCTGTACAGTCACTCATACTTACAGTCACTCAGTACAGGACTATCATATGCACTCATACACCTATATAAACACTCACACACCGCCACTCATCCATAGAGGTACTCACACACCTAGTCAGTCATGCAAAAATTAATCACACACCCATTTACTCACCTATACAGTTATACACACACCAGCTCACTTACTCATACAAATACTAGCACATTCTTACGCTCTTATACAATAACTGATACAAGCACACACGCATCCATACAGCCACTCTCACAATAACACACTCTCACTTATAGCTATTTAAATACTCTAACACACATATATACTGCCTTTTACATATGTAGTTACTCGCACATGTACCACTGAGATATACATTCACTCACTAACACACCCATACACACACTCACCCACCCAAGCAGTCCATCACAGATGCACTCTTGAAATCATGCACCCAGTGAATCACCCACTCACACATCTATGTATAGAGTCAAACACACCCCACCCACACAAACACTCAGGCAGCCATACAGATACTCAGAGAACCAATCAATAACCCATATAGACACTCATGTAGCTATTCGCAAATCCATGCATCCACTTACACACCAACAAACAGACGGATACAGACATTCACACAGTTTAGTCACTAACCCATGCATTCAGTAAGATACGTTTAATCACTCACTTGTAGAGTCAGTCACTCACGTACTAAATCATCCATTCAGACACTTATACACCCACTCATTCTTCAATACGCCTTTCCCTATATATATTAAACATATTTAAACTTTACAGAAACACACAGTCACTGGATGATGTCATCAGTGATGTCATCAGTGATGTCATCAGTGATGTCACTGACCATGTCATGAGTGATGTAATATGTGACGTCATCAGCAGTGCATTGCGGGGCGCGAGTTATAGTTAGCTGAACTAACTATAACAGGGGAATTTCACGGGTTTTGTACGAGTGCAATGTCCAACTAACTATAACTGTCCCTAAAACCTATGGTTTTTTCAGTGAATATATATATATATATATATATATATATATATATATATATATATATATATATATATATATATATATATATATATATATACACCTAATATAGATATAGAATTTATATATATATATATATATATTCACTGAAAAAACCATAGGTTTCAGGGATGTTATAGTTAGAAATTAGCATTTAAAAAACCTTAGAAATTCACTGAAAAAACCACAGGTTTCAGGGACGGTATAGTTAGTTGTACATTTCACTCGTACAAAACCAGAGAAATTCGGCCGTTATAGTTAGTTCAGCTAACTATAACTCGCGCCCCGCAATGCACTGCTGATGACGTCACATATTACATCATTCATGACATGGTCAGTGACATCACTGATGACATCATCCAGTGACTTTGTGTTTCTGTCAAGTTTAAATATGTTTTATATATATATATATAGGCCAAGGTGTATTGAAGAATGAGTGGGTGTATAAGTGTCTGAATGGAAGATTTAGTAGGTGCGTGACTGACTGTGTAAGTGAGTGATTAAATGTGTCTTACTGAATGCATGGGTTAGTGACTAATACAGAAATTCACACAGTTTAGTTTGTCAGTTGGTGTGCAAGCGGTTGCATGGGTTGGTGAGTAGCTAAATGAGGGTCTATATGGGTTATTGATTGGTTGTCTGAGTATCTGTAAGGGTGCCTGAGTGTCTGTGTGGGTGGGTGGGGGGGTGTGACTCTGTGCATAGATGTGTGAGTGAGTGATTCACTGGGTGTATGGGTTCAAGAGTGCATCTGTGAAGGGCTGTATGGGAGGGTGAGTGTGTGTATGGGTGTGTTGGTAAGTGAATGGATGTCTCAGTGGTACATGTGTGAGTAACTGCATATGTGAAAGTAGGTATATGTGAGTGTTGGAGTATATAAATGACTATATGTGAGAGTGAGTGATTTTGAGAGTGGCTGTATGGATGAGTGTGTGCTTGTATCAGTGATTGTATAAGAGAGTAAGTATGTGTTAGTATCTGTATGAATAAGTAAGGTGGTGTGTGTTTAACTCTATAGGTGAGTAAATGGAGTGTGATTGATTTTTGCATGACTGACTAGGTGTGTGAGTAACTCTATGGATGAGTGGCAGTGTGTGAGTGTCTGTATAGGTGTATGCGTGCATATGATAGTGCTGTATTATTGAGTGACTGCATCTATGAGTGGCTGTATGGGTGAATGAGTGGACATGTGTTTAGACCGAGGAATCAGTGAGTGGGTATGTAGGTACTGGTATTGGTGTGTCTATGGTTTCGAAAATGGTAGTCTGTATTTGAGAGTGGGTCTATCAAATGTTATATTAGGGTGTGAGGAGGTGCATCAGATTATCACGTGGATGATGTCATCAATGATGTCATTTGAGATGTCATCAGTGATGTCATCAGTGATTTCACTGACCATGTCATGAATGATGTAATATGTGACATCATCAGCAGTGCATTGCGGGGGCGCGAGTTATAGTTAGCTGAACAAACTGTAACAGCTGTATTTCTCTGGTTTCGTACAAGTGAAATGTCCAACTAACTATAACGTCCCTGAAACCTGTGGTTTTTTCAGTGAATTTCTAAGGTTTTTTAAATGCTAATTTCTAACTATAACGTCCCTGAAACCTATGGTTTTTTCAGTGAATTTCAAAGGTTTTTAAAATCCTAATTTCTGACTATAACGTCCCTGAAACCTGTGTTTTTTTCAGTGAATTTCAAAGGTTTTTTAAATGCTAATTTCTAACTATGCCTACAAAGGTAGGACATGTGCAGAAAGAAAGGCGCAGAAAGAAGCAAGAGAAATGCAGAAAGAGGCAAGAGAAGTCCAGAAAGTCAAAGAAAGGTGCAGAAAGAAGCAAGAGATGTGCACAAAGAACCAACAGAGGAGCAGAAAGAGTCTGTTGCAAAGTCATCCTGTGCCCCCAACTTTTTGCTGATGGGTACTGGTGGTAACTGACTCTGACTAATCAGGCCCGGAGCCAGTGCTATGGTGAAAGACACTTGGACTACAGTGAAAACACCTACATACACTAGGGTACACTATGGGATGGGGTACCCCTGTGATTGGCATGACCTCCCCTGTATTGCCCTAGGACATAATAGGGCAGGGGGATTAAAACTACCTCTAAGAGGTGCAGAAGGAGGCAAGAGAAGTAAAGAAAGAAGCAACACAGGTGCCGAAAGAGGCAAGAGAGGTGCAGAAAGAAGCAAGAGCAGTGCAGAAAGAACAAACAGAGGTGCAAAAAACTGGCAAAAGGGGTGAAGAAAGGGGTAGGAGAGGTGCACAAAGAGGCAAGAGAGGTACAGAAAGAGGCAGGAGGGGTGCAGAAAGAAGCATGACAGGTGCAGACAGAAGCATGGAAAGTGCAGAATGAACCAACAGGGGTGCAGAAAGAGGCAAGAGAAGTGTAGAAAGGAGCAAGTGAGGTGCAGAAAGAGCCAACAGAGGTGCAAAAAGAGGCAAGAGAGGTGCAGAAACATGCAAGAGAATTGCTGAAAGAAGCAACAGAGGTGTAGAAAGAAGCAAGAAAAGTGCAGAAAGAGGTAAGTGAGATGCAAAAAAAGCCAGGAATGGTACAGAAAGAGGGAAGACGAGTGCAGAAAGAGACAACAGGGGTGCAGAAATAAGCACATGAGGTGCAGAAAGAGGCAACAGACTTGCAGAAAGATTGAAGAGAGGTGCGGAAAAAGCCAAGAAAAGTGCAGAAAGAGGCAAAAGAGGTACATAAAGAGACAACGGGGTGCAGAAAGAAGCAAGACAGCTGCAGAAAGAAGCATGGAAAGTGCAGAATGAAGCAACAGGGGTGCAGAAAGAGGCAAGAGAAGTGCAGAAACAGGCAAGAGAAGTGCACAAAGAGGCAAGAGAATTTCTGAAAGAAGCCACAGAGGTGTAGAAGGAAGCAAGAAAAGTGCAGAAAGCGGCAAGTGAGATGCAAAAACAGGCAGGAAAGGTACAGAAAGAGGGAAGACAAGTGCATAAAGAGACAACAGGGGTGCAGAAAGAAGCAAATGAGGTGCAGAAAGAAGCAACAGACGTGCAGCAAGAGGGAAGAAAGGTGCAGGAAAAGGCAAGAAAAGTGCAGAAAGTGGCAAAAGAAGTACATAAAGAGACAACAGGGGTGCAGAAAGAAGCAAGACAGGTGCAGAAAGAAGCATGGAAAGTTCAGAATGAAGCAAAAGGTGTGCAGAAAGAGGCAAGAGAAGTGCAGAAACAGGCAAGGGAAGTGCACAAAGTGAGATGCAAAAACAGGCAGGAAAGGTACAGAAAGAGGGACGACGAGTGCATAAAGAGACAACAGGGGTGCAGAAAGAAGCAAATGAGGTGCAGAAAGAGGCAACAGACGTGCAGGAAGAGGGAAGAAAGGTGCAGGAAAAGGCAAGAAAAGTGCAGAAAGTGGCAAAAGAAGTACATAAAGAGACAACAGGGGTGCAGAAAGAAGCAAGACAGGTGCAGAAAGAAGCATGGAAAGTGCAGAATGAAGCAACAGGGGTGCAGAAAGAGTCAAGAGAAGTGCAGAAACAGGCAAGGGAAGTGCACAAAGAGGCATGAGAATTGCTGAAAGAAGCAACAGAGGTGTAGAAAGAAGAGGGGTGGCTACACCCCTTTCCCTTTGTCCAGTTCGCGCCAAAGCAGGGGCTGCAAGCCCCTGATCCGGTTTGAACTGGGGTATGCACAGGGACACCAAATGTGCCCCCAGTGCAGGACTTCAAAGCACCCGAAAGTGCTCCAGCCCAGCCCCAATACACATTATCCTGTCTGGGGAGGTGGTCACACCTCCCTGGGACAGGAAACCTATTGTCCAGGCCTCCCCTGCCGGAGTTTTGTCCAGCAGCAGGAGGCCAGACTCGTGTCTGTGGCAGCAGCATCCATTTTGTGATGCTAGGGCTCTGGAAAGAAGTTACCGGACTAGTCAGAGTTAACATGTCTTTCCCTCTAGAAGGGTGGAATGCTACCCCCGCCGCCAGGATTGGCGGGGGGGGTAGTATTCCAAGATGTTTGACACCAAACACGACATGTTTAGGTGCAGCCATTCCAAAGTTAGCATTTTACCGCAAGGATATAATGCGCTTAAGAGTATATGGTCGGGCTGCACTACAAACAGCATCAGAGATGGTCTCCGAACGCTGCAGAGGGGCCATGCTCATGCAGGGGCACCCTCTCACATAGGAACCATGCACTCTGCCTTTAGGATTGATAAGGCCTGCCTTAGGAGTGACTTATAGGTTTACATGTGTGTATGTATTTAGTGATATAGGTAACCTATATCACAGTAAGGGGTGCATGCACCACCTTACCCAGGCTGCAGTAGCAGACCTGTGGTGTCAGTTTGGATGGCCTTCCAGGGGTGGCATAATTCATGCTGCAGCCCCTGGCAGGCCTCTGAGGTACCTATGCCCTTGGTACATAGTATACCATATACTAGGGACTTATAAGGGCACTCCAGATTCCAATCAGTGATGTGCCTAAGGCACATGGAAACCTTTTACAGAGAAAGCAGATAGACTGGGGCCCTGAATAGCAGGATCCCAGTCCAACTAAGTCATAAACCAGCAAAACACCATAAAAGAAGTGGGGGCAACCATATAGTCAGATTCCACCTTCCTACATAACCCCCCCAAACGAAAGGAGATAAGGCTAACCTTGGCCAGTTGAGCCTTCATTGACTAAGTGGTCATATAAGAAAGCACCTGCACTAGCATGGTTGCCCCCTGTCTTATGGTCCACTAAGCAATCCCTCACCCTAAGGGTATGAGAGGGTCTCCACCATGGGGAATCACTACCTGTGGTGTGCTTAGGTAAAGTACAAGGCTGGTGAGGTGTCTGAGTAGAGAAGTGAGGCCCTAGGAATGTTGGCCTCAGCTTCCTCAGATCACTGGTCACCATGTATGCCTGTCTTTCCATGACTGAGTTGCACTTTGCTCTAAGGGTCAACCTTTGGCTGCCTACAGCTGGGGGTTGGGTCCCTTTGGATGGACTACTGGAGGGACATGGCAGGTTTGGAACCTTCTGGTCCCAGGTTTGCCCTTGCCTACCAGAGTCCTTCTGGGGGAGGTCCCTACATAAAGGTATGGGGGATCCCTCAGTGTGTAGAGGAATTTTCACCTGGCTAGGGCTACTAGACTGGGTGCCCCTAATCTGCTGATGGGGGCTTCCTCTGGACAGGGGCCCTGGGGGTCCACTGACCTCCCTGACCTCTGCAGCCCTGGGCTGACTGAGGCAGGGTAGAGAGGGGCAGGTTACCTGCTCCAGACTGGGTACCACCTTGGAAGGGTCCTCTGCCATCAGGGGGTGGCCAGGCCAGGCCTGACTACCTCTGTGGCAGTTCCTTCATTAGGGGTAGGGTCAGCTCCCTGAGGAGGCTGACCCTTACCTACTGTCTGGGGGAAGAAGACTTTTCTTCAACCCTTGTGCTCTCTTTTGGGGGAGAGTGGGCCATTCTTTCAGGCTCCATCTCTCCAAATTCTTGGGCTGGGGCTGTGGCCATCACAGCCCCACTAACCTTTACAGGGACGCCCAACATCCTAAGATGGGTTTGGTGTTCAACTTCAGCCCAGGCTGAAATTTCCAAATCATTGCCCATCAGGCAATCTACAGGTAAGGTGGGGGACACTGCCACTCTCTTTGGGCCTGTGACCCCCTCCCAGCTGAGATTGACTATGGCCATGGGGTGATCTGTTCTGACACCATCAATGTTGGTCACCTGGTACTTAAACTCAGGTAAAAACTGGTGAGGGGGACTAGTTTCCCTGCCACCATGGTGACACTAGCCCCTGTGTCCCTAAATGCCACAGCTTTCTGACCATTAATTATTGGCTCCAATCTGTACCTGCCCAACGCTGTGGGACCCATGGTAAAGGTGGCAAATCCTATACCACCATCAGAGTCAGAGGAGTCTGTTGAGGGGTCCCTGTCTAAACTAGGGCTCACCTCTGTTCCTCTTGCAAAAGCAACTTTTTGGGTGCACTACTCCCAACTGGAGGATTACTACTGGTAGTACCAGGAGGGGTGGTAGTAGTTGTGGGAGGAACATTTTCTTTATTGCCAATCCTGGGGCAACTGGGATCAGTTTTCCAGTGCCCAGGCTTTTTACAGACATGGCAATATGGTTTCTTTTCAGGAGAGGAAGGAGTGTGGGACCCACCCCCAGAAGAGGAATTTTGGGGCCCTGTAGGGGACTTATCCTTAGATTTATCCCCACCTTTCTCTTGGGACTTAGTAGAATCTTTCTTCTGGTCACCACCCTGATTTCTAGTTTTTACTCTGGTTCTGACCCATTTGTCTGCCTTCTTTCCCAATTCTTGGGGAGAGGTCAGATCAGAGTCCACCAGATACTGGTGCAAAAGCTGGTTTTGACAATTATTAAGGATCTGCTCCCTCATAATCAAATTGTACAATCCTAAAAAGTCATGCACTTTGTTGCCATGTATCCAACCTTCCAGAGCCTTTGTAGCACAATCTACAAAATCAACCCAGTCTTGAGTCTGTGCTTTTTGGGTGTCTCTGAACTTCAACCTGTACTGTTCAGTGGTTAGGCCAAACCCATCAATAAGAGCACTCTTCAAGACCTTGTAATTATCAGCATCCTCCTCTCTAACAGTGAGGAGCTTATCTCTACCTTTGTCAGCAAAGGAGAGCCACAAGATTGCTGCCCACTGCTCTTGAGGGACCTTCTATACCTTACAGGCCCTCTCTAATGCAGTTATCCATTTGTGGATATCATCCCCACTCTGGTAGGGAGGCACAAGCTTGCTCAGGTTCCTATGGTCATAGGACCTTTCCCTGTCTCTAGGGACATGGCTGCCACCATGGGACTCTAGTCCCAACTTTCTTCTCTCTCTAAGGAGATCTAGGGATTCCCTATCTAAAGCCAATTGCTTTTTTCTGATCTCCAGCTGAGTTTCCTCATACTGGACCAGTCTGGTTCTCCTCTCATGAGAGGATTCCCTCCTGTGAGAAGAGACAGAGCTCCCTATAGAGGTGCCAGAGTGGTTAGACTCCTGAGAAGGAGATCTAGACTTCCTGGGCACACTCTTAATCCTTCCTGGGGGACAAAGAGGGCATCATCCTGATCATCCTCATCATCGTCCACAGGAGGGATTGGGTTATCCAGGTCAGGGTCATTGTCACCCTCCTGGCCAGTTTCAGAGGGGGGGCTGGGGGTATTGGTACCCCTGGCCTCGTGCTCTTCTTCTGCCCCACCCTCAGCTCCTACCCCTTCAGTCCCTACAGGCTTACTAAGGTCATAAGCCACCAACAACTCCTTGAGGTGTTGGGTGGTGGGGCTTTGGCCTGTCCTTATTTTTCTCAAGTTACATAAAGCTCTCAATTCCAAGAATGGGAGTGTATCATACTTGGAGGGTGGAAGCCGAATGGCTTCCTGCAAGGATTCTTTGGATCCTGCCCTTAAAGACATTACTAGTGTGGTGTGGTGTATGCACTACCTACTCTAGTGTGGCCTACTAAACTCTCTTGAGTTGTAGAAAGGGTTGTGCTATCCCTTAACACACAACTCTAAGTTCAGTAGAACTTACTGTATTCTAAGCTTAAATTATATGTACCTTAGGTACCTTTAGTGGTTTTCAGTTGATCAATTCAATTGAGATTATCTGGTAAAACAATAGCAAGCTGGAATCCCACACGCTGCACACCAATGTGAGAAGTTGGCCTGGCATATGCTGTCCACTAATTATAGTGGGCACCTTGCACCAGTCCAAACAACCCCTTATTGGAGATAGGTTAAAGACAACCTTATTGAAAGCTATCCTAGTGGTAGCTATGGAGAGCAGCCTTCTGGCTAAGTCTTGAAGGAATGTAAAGCAGCTTGTTTTACCAGTCTATAATCTCTTGAGTGACCAAATGAAAGAGCACCACACCAGGTATATGTTCAAAATATATGTATGTAATGCTAAACACACCCCTCTAGTCTCTTTATGAGGCTAGAGTTCGAAGTACATAAGTTATAAGTTATTAAATCACAGTAATAGCACAAATACACGTTTGGGCCCTAGGGGCGTACCAAACCATATACCAATAAAGTGGTATGCGAACCACGACTGAACTAGACACTAGGCCTAGAGCCTCTAGAAGTGCTTGGACCACAAGGAACCACCCAAGGTAGTGACACAGGGGACCTACGGGAGACGCGTGCAGTGTAAATACACAACCGCGATACGCCGTTGACTTCTATGGAGAAAGTCGGGATCGGGAAAATAGAGAAAAGGGACACTTAAAAGAGGACTAGGACAAAACCCTTTGAGATCTAGGACTTTGAAGAGTCTCTACCCACGGGATCACCGGAGTACTCGTGTTACCTCACCCAGGGAAGCCGGGTGCATAGGTGCCTTTCGGGGTCGGGTTTCATCGTCGATTCGAATGGCGATCTGCTGCAAAGTGCTGCTGGCGGCCAAGAGAAAAGTGTCCGGGTGGATCCAAGAGTGGATCGGAGTTCTGAAGAACCTGAAAGCAGAGGGGACAGAGTCTGGGTCACTAGCCAGTGACCAGGAAGGCGATGGACAGATGCCCACCGATGTTGAGTGCTTCAGGTGCATTGACGGTCGTCTTGACTCTTCAGCCACAAGGTCCAGGAGGCGTTGTCGGCAACCAGGAGCAGGATTCGGGCTGGTACATGATGTCTGTCGAGTGCTGAGGTGTCGGCGACCGGATTGGACCCAACAAGCCTTGGCAACGGCAAGTCTCGGAGAAGATGTAGATCGTCGATGGTGCAGACCAGCAAGGTCTGTGGAACTCACCCAGCGAAGGTAAGTGAGGGCAGGCCTGGAACAACCAGGATGCCAAGTAAGAAAAGGATTGCCTTCGTTAAGGGCTACTAGCCAACGGGCTAGCGACTGCGAAGGAGCCTCGTGACGCCGCACGTGGATCTGGCTTACAGGACACTCGTGGAGTGGGGGCCAGTGATCTTCGGTGCGGGTGGTGCTGGAGGCTAGGGATACTCGGAGCCCAAAGCACGACTTCTTGGGAGACCCAGAAGAGGATGCACTTGCAAATGTGCTCGGTGTCCAGGGGTCACGGTCTCAAGTCACCCACGATAGCCACGGGCCTCAGCTTTGCTGGGGACTCAGGGTATCCTCGGGGAAGTCTGAGAATCCACCTCTGGTGATGCGATGACTTCGGCGTCCGACGGGAGCTTCAGAAATGCGAACCGGACAGATGCTTCTTTGGTGCCTGCCAAGCAGGGGAGTCACTCCTTGACCCCAAGGGAGATTCTTCAGTCCTCTAATCGTGAGTAGAGCATCGAAGGTCCAGGATTCAGTTTCAGAGTTTCGTCCAGGTATAATCTAAAGTCCTAAGGACTGGGTTCCTATCTTTATACTAAAGATAGGGGTTGGACTACTCTGTGGCCCCACCTATGGGTGGGTCAGGGCAGAGGGGTGGCTACACCCCTTTCCCTTTGTCCAGTTCGCGCCAAAGCAGGGGCTGCAAGCCCCTGATCCGGTTTGAACTGGGGTATGCACAGGGACACCAAATGTGCCCCCAGTGCAGGACTTCAAAGCACCCGAAAGTGCTCCCGCCCAGCCCCAATACACATTATCCTGTCTGGGGAGGTGGTCACACCTCCCTGGGACAGGAAACCTATTGTCCAGGCCTCCCCTGCCGGAGTTTCATCCAGCAGCCGGAGGCCAGACTCGTGTCTGTGGCAGCAGCATCCATTTTGTGATGCTAGGACTCTGGAAAGAAGTTACCGGACTAGTCAGAGTTAACATGTCTTTCCCTCTAGATGGGTGGAATGCTACCCCCGCTGCCAGGATTGGCGGGGGGGTAGTATTCCAAGATGTTTGACACCAAACACGACATGTTTAGGTGCAGCCATTCCAAAGTTAGCATTTTACCGCGAGGATATAATGCGCTTAAGAGTATATGGTCAGGCTGCACTACAAACAGCATCAGAGATGGTCTCCGAATGCTGCAGAGGGGCCCTGCTCATGCAGGGGCACCCTCTCACATAGGAACCATGCACTCTGCCTTTAGGATTGATAAGGCCTGCCTTAGGAGTGACTTATAGGTTTATATGTGTGTATGTATTTAGTGATATAGGTAACCTATATCACAGTAAGGGGTGCAGTAGCAGACCTGTGGTGTCAGTTTGGATGGCCTTCCAGGGGTGGCATAATTCATGCTGCAGCCCCTGGCAGGCCTCTGAGGTACCTATGCCCTTGGTACATAGTATACCATATACTAGGGACTTATAAGGGCACTCCAGATTCCAATCAGTGATGTGCCTAAGGCACATGGAAACCTTTTTACAGAGAAAGCAGATAGACTGGGGCCCTGAATAGCAGGATCCCAGTCCAACTAAGTCATAAACCAGCAAAACACCATAAAAAAAGTGGGGGCAACCATATAGTCAGATTCCACCTTCCTACAGAAAGGAGCAAGTGAGGTGCAGAAAGAGCCAACAGAGGTGCAAAAAGAGGCAAGAGAGGTGCAGAAACAGGCAAGAGAAGTGCATAAAGCGGCAAGACAATTGCTGAAAGAAGCAACAGAGGTGTAGAAAGAAGCAAGAAAAGTGCAGAAAGAGGCAATTGAGATGCAAAAAGAGGCAGGAAAGGTACAGAAAGAGGGAAGACGAGTGCAGAAAGAGACAACAGGGGTGCAGAAAGAAGCAAATGAGGTGCAGAAAGAGGCAACAGACGTGCAGAAAGAGGGAAAAGAGGTGCAGAAAAAGCCCAGAAAAGTGCAGAAAGAGGCAAAAGAGGTACATAAAGAGACAACAGGGGTGCAGAAAGAAGCAAGACAGGTGCAGAAAGAAGCATGGAATGTGCAGAATGAAGCAACAGGGATACAGAAAGAGGCAAGAGAGGTGCACAAAGAGGCGAGAGAGTTACAGAAAGAGGCAAGTGAAGTGCAGAAGGAGGCAAGAGAACTGCAGAAAGAGGCAATAGAGGTGCAGTAAGAGGCAGGAAAGGTACAGAAAGAGGGAAGACGAGTGCAGAAAGAGACAACAGGGGTGCAGAAAGAAGCAAATGAGGTGCAGAAAGAGGCAACAGATATGCAGAAAGAGGGAAGAGAGGTGCAGAAAGAAGCAAGACAGGTGCAGAAAGAAGCATGGAGAGTGCAGAATGAAGCAACAGGGGTGCAGAAAGAGGCAAGAGAAGTGCAGAACCAGGCAAGAGAAGTGCACAAAGAGGCATGAGAATTGCTGAAAGAAGCAACAAAGGTGTAGAAAGAAGCAAGAAAAGTGCAGAAAGAGGCAGGAGAGGAGCAAAAACAGCGAGGAAAGGTACCGAAAGAGGGAAGACGAGTGCAGAAAGAGACAACAGGGGTGCAGAAAGAAGCAATTGGGGTGCAGAAAGAAGCAACAGACGTGCAGAAAGAGGGAAGAGAGGTGCAGAAAAAGACAAGAAAAGTGCAGAAAGAGGCAAAAGAGGTACATAAAGATACAACAGGGGTGCAGAAAGAAGCAAGACAGGTGCAGAAAGAAGCATGGAAAGTGCAGAAAGAAGCAACAGGGGTGCAGAGAGAGGCAATAGAAGTGTTGAAAGGAGCAAGTGAGGTGCAGAAAGAGCCAACAGAGGTGCAAAAAGAGGCAAGAGAGGTGCAGAAACAGGCAAGGGAAGTGCACAAAGAGGCAAGAGAATTGCTGAAAGAAGCAACAGAGGTGTAGAAAGAAGCAAGAAAAGTGCAGAAAGAGGCAAGTGAGATGCAATAACAGGCAGGAAAGGCACAGAAAGAGGGAAGACGAGTGCAGAAAGAGACAACAGGGGTGCAGAAAGAAGAAAATGAGGTGCAGAAAGAGGCAACAGACGTGCAGAAAGAGGGAAGAGAGGTGCAGAAAAAGCCAAGAAAAGTGCAGAAAGAGGCAAAAGAGGTACATAAAGAGACTACAGGGGTGCAGAAAGAAGCAAGACAGGTGCAGAAAGAAGCATGGAAAGTGCAGAATGAAGCAACAGGGGTGCAGAAAGAGGCAAGAGAAGTGTAGAAAGGAGCAAGTGAGGTGCAGAAAGAGCCAACAGAGGTGCAAAGAGAGGCAAGAGAGGTGCAGAAACAGGCAAGAGAATTGCTGAAAAAAGCAACTGAGCTGTAGAAAGAAGCAAAAAAAGTGCAGATAGAGGCAAGTGAGATTGCAAAACAGTCAGGAAAGGTACAGAAAGAGGGAAGACGATTGTAGGAGAGTAGGATCTGCTTCACATGGGTACCCCCACTTTTTGTGATGTTTCACTGTTTTTCGACCTTAGTCTGGCTGGGGCCCTGCTAATCAGAACCCCAGCCTAGCTGCTTCCTCTCTAGAATGGTTTCCATGTGCCTTAGGCACATCTCTGATTGGAATCTGGAGTGCCCTTATAAGTCCCTAGTATATGGTATACTATGTACCCAGGGCATAGGTACCTCAGAGGCCTGCCAGGGGCTGAAGCATGTATTGTGCCACCCCTGGAAGGCCAGCCAAAAGGACACCACAGGTCTGCTACTGCAGCCTGGGTAAGGTGGTGCATGCACCCCTTACTGTGATATAGGCTACCTATATCACTACATACATATAAACCTATAAGTCACTCCTATGGCAGGCCTTATCAATCCTGAAGGCAGAGTGCGTGGTTCCTATGTGAGAGGGTGCCCCTGCATGAGCAGGGCCCCTCTGCAGCGTTAGGAGACCCTTCTCTGATGCTGTTTGTATTGCAGCCTGACCATATACTCTTAAGCGCATTATAACCTCGCGTTAAATGCTAACTTTGGGATGGCTGCACGGAAACATGTCGTGTTTGGTGTCAAATATCTTGGAATACTACCCCCCCACCAGTTCTGGCGGCGGGGGTAGCATTCCACCCTTCTAGAGGGAGAGACATGTACACACCGGTATACCCGGTACTGACTTTCCAGAGCCCTAGCATCACAAAATGGATGCCGCTGCCACAGACACGAGTCTGGCCTCCTGCTGCTGACCGAAACTCCGGCAGGGGAGGCCTGGACAATAGGTTTCCTGTCCCAGGGAGGTGTAACCACCTCCCCAGACAGGATAGTGTGTATTGGGGCTGGGCGGGAGCACTCTCTGGTGCTTTGAAGTCCTGCACTCGGGGCACATTTGGTGTCCCTGTGCATACCCCAGTTCAAACCAGCTCAGGGGCTTCCAGCCCTGCTCTGGCACGAAACTGGACAAAGGGAAAGGGGTGTAACCACCCCTCTGCCCTGACCCTCCCATAGGTGGGGCCACAGAGTATGTCCAACCCCCTACCTTAGTATAAGTATGGGACCCCAGTCCTTAGTACTTTAGATTTACCTGGACGAAACTCTGATACAGAATCCTGGACCTTCGATGCTCTACTTCAAGATTAGAGGACTGAAGAATCTCCCTTGGGGTCAAGGAGTGACTCCCCTGCTTGGCAGGCACCAAAGAAGCAATTGTCCGGTCTGCATCGCTGAAGCTCCCGCCGGATGCCGAAGTCTTTGCATCACCAGAGGTGGATTTCCAGACTTCCCCGAGGCTGCCCTGAGCCCCAGCAAAGCTGAGGCCCGTAGCTGTCGTGGGTAATGTGGAACCGTGACCCCTGGAGACCGATCACATTTGCAAGTTCATCCTCTTCTGGGTCTCCCACGAAGTCGTGCTTTGGGCTCTGAGTAGCCCCAGCCTCCAGCACCAACTGCACCGAAGATCACTGGCCTCCACTCCACGAGTGTCCTGTGAGCCAGCTCCACATGCATTGACTCGAGGCTCCTTCACAGTCGCTAGTCCATTGGCTAGTAGGCCCTCCCGAAGGCCAATCTTTTTCTGCTTGGGCTCCCTGGTTGCTCCAGGCGTGCCCTGACTAACCCTCGCTGGGTGAGTCCCACAGACCTTGCTGGTCTGCAACATCGTCATTCTTCCATTTCCACAAGACTTGCCGTTGCCAAGGCTTTTTGGGTCCAATCCGGTCGCCGACACTCCTGCAATCGACAGACGTAGTGGGACAGCTCAAATCCATCTCCTGGTCATCGTCGACGCCTCCTGGACCTCGTGGCTGAAGAGTCAAGACGACCATCAACCTACCTGAAGCACTCGACATCGGTGGGCATCTGCTCATCGCCTCCCTGGTCACTGGCTAGTGACCCAGACTCTGTCCCCTCTGCTTTCAGGTTCTTCAGATCTTCGATCCACCTTTGGATCCACCCGAACACTTTCGACTTGGCCGCCAGCAGCTCTTTGCAGCAGATCGCCATTTAAAGCGACGACGAAACCCGACCTCGAAAGACACCTATGCACCCGGCTTCCCTGGGTGAGGTAACTCGAGTACTCCGGTGCTCCCGTGGGTATTGACACTACAACAGCCTAGTTCTCAAAGGGTTTGCTCCAAGTCCTCCTCTAAGTGTCCCTTTTTTTTAAAATTCTAATCGCGACTTTCCCCATAGAAGTTAACGGCGATTCGCGGCTGTGTTCATACACTGCACGCGTCCCCCGTGGGTCCCCTGTGTCACTACCTTGGGTTGTTCCTTGTGGTCCAAGCACTTCTACAGGCTCTAGGCCTTGTGTCTAGCTCAGTCGTGGTTCTTATACCACTTTATTGGTATATAGTTTGGTACGCCCCTAGGGCTCAAACGTGTATTTGTGCTATTACTGTAGATAACTAACTTATAATTTATGTACTTCGAACTCTAGCCTCATAAAGAGACTAGAGGGGTGTGTTTAGTAATAAATACATATATTTTGAATATATACCTGGTGTGGTCCTCTTTCATTTGGTCACTCAAGAGATTATAGACTGGTAAAACAAGCTGCTTTACATTCCTTCAAGACTTAGCCTGAAGGCTGCTCTCCATAGCTACCACTAGGATAGCTTTCAATAAAGGTTGTCTTTAACCTATCTCCAATAAGGGGTTGTTTGGACTGGTGCAAGGTGCCCACTATAATTAGTGGACAGCATATGCCAGGCCAACTTCTCACAACGATTGCAGAAAGAGACAACAGGGGTGCAGAAAGAAGAAAATGAGGTGCAGAAAGAGGCAACAGACGTGCAGAAAGAGGTAAGAGAGGTGCAGAAAAAGCCCAGAAAAGTGCAGAAAGAGACAAAAGAGGTACATAAAGAGACAACAGGGGTGCAGAAAGAAGCAAGACAGGTGCAGAAAGAAGCATGGAATGTGCAGAATGAAGCAACAGGGATACAGAAAGAGGCAAGAGAGGTGCACAAAGAGGCGAGAGAGTTACAGAAAGAGGCAAGTGAAGTGCAGAAGGAGGCAAGAGAACTGCAGAAAGCGACAATAGAGGTGCAGAAAGAGGCAAGTGAGATGCAAAAACAGGCAGGAAAGGTACAGAAAGAGGGAAGACGAGTGCAGAAAGAGACAACAGGGGTGCAGAAAGAAGCAATTGAGGTGCAGAAAGAGGCAACAGATATGAAGAAAGAGGGAAGAGAGGTGCAGAAAAAGGCAAGAAAAGTGCAGAAAGAGGCAAAAGAGGTACATAAAAAGACAACGGGGGTGCAGAAAGAAGCAAGACAGGTGCAGAAAGAAGCATAGAAAGTGCAGAATGAAGCAACAGGGGTGCAGAAAGAAGCAAATGAGGTGCAGAAAGAGGCAACAGACGTGCAGAAAGAGGGAAGAGAGGTGCAGAAAAAGGCAGGAAAAGTGCAGAAAGAGGCAAAAGAGGTACATAAAGAGACAACGGGGTGCAGAAAGAAGCAAGACAGGTGCAGAAAAAAGCATGGAAAGTGCAGAATGAAGCAACAGTGGTGCAGAAAGAGGCAAGAGAAGTGCAGAAACAGGCAAGGGAAGTGCACAAAGAGGCATGAGAATTGCTGAAAGAAGCAACAAAGGTGTAGAAAGAAGAAAGAAAAGTGCAGAAAGAGGCAGGTGAGGAGCAAAAACAGGCAGGAAAGGTACAGAAAGAGGGAAGACGAGTGCAGAAAGAGGCAACAGGGGTGCAGAAAGAAGCAAATGAGGTGCAAAAAGAGGCAACAGACACGCAGAAAGAGGGAAGAGAGGTGCAGAAAAAGGCAAGAAAAGTGCAGAAAGAGGCAAACGAGGTACATAAAGAGACAACAGGAGTGCAGAAAGAAGCAAGATAGGTGCAGAAAGAGCCAACAGAGGTGCAGAAACAGGCAAGAGAAGTGCATAAAGCGGCAAGAGAATTGCTGAAAGAAGCAACAGAGGTGTAGAAAGAAGCAAGAAAAGTGCAGAAAGAGGCAATTGAGATGCAAAAAGAGGCAGGAAAGGTACAGAAAGAGGGAAGACGAGTGCAGAAAGAGACAACAGGGGTGCAGAAAGAAGCAAATGAGGTGCAGAAAGAGGCAACAGATATGCAGAAAGAGGGAAGAAACGTGCAGAAAGAGGCAAAAGAGGTACATAAAGAGACAACGGGGTGCAGAAAGAAGCAAGACAGGTGCAGAAAGAAGCATGGAAAGTGCAGAATGAAGCAACAGGGGTGCAGAAAGAGGCAAGAGAAGTGCAGAACCAGGCAAGAGAAGTGCACAAAGAGGCATGAGAATTGCTGAAAGAAGCAACAAAGGTGTAGAAAGAAGCAAGAAAAGTGCAGAAAGAGGCAGGAGAGGAGCAAAAACAGCGAGGAAAGGTACAGAAAGAGGGAAGACAATGTGAGAAGTTGGCCTGGCATATGCTGTCCACTAATTATAGTGGGCACCTTGCACCAGTCCAAACAACCCCTTATTGGAGATAGGTTAAAGACAACCTTTATTGAAAGCTATCCTAGTGGTAGCTATGGAGAGCAGCCTTCAGGCTAAGTCTTGAAGGAATGTAAAGCAGCTTGTTTTACCAGTCTATAATCTCTTGAGTGACCAAATGAAAGAGGACCACACCAGGTATATATTCAAAATATATGTATTTATTACTAAACACACCCCTCTAGTCTCTTTATGAGGCTAGACTTCGAAGTACATACGTTACGAGTTAGTTATCTACAGTAATAGCACAAATACACGTTTGCGCCCCAGGGGCGTACCAAACCATATACCAATAAAGTGGTATAAGAACCACGACTGAGCTAGACACAAGGCCTAGAGCCTGTAGAAGTGCTTGGACCACAAGGAACCACCCAAGGCAGTGACACAGGGGACCCACGGGGGACGCGTTCAGTGTATGAACACAACCGTGAACCACCGTTAACTTCTATGGGGAAAGCCGCGATTAGAATTTAAAAGAAAAGGGACACTTAGAGGAGGACTTGGAGCAAACCCTTTGAGAACTAGGCTGTTCTAGTGTCTATACCCACGGGAGCACCGGAGTACTCGAGTTACCTCACCCAGGGAAGCCGGGTGCATAGGTGTCTTTCGGGGTCGGGTTTCGTCGTCGCTTTCTATGGCGATCTGCTGCAAAGTGCTGCTGGCGACCAAGTCGAAAGTGTTCGGGTGGATCCAAAGGTGGATCGAAGATCTGAAGAACCTGAAAGCAGAGGGGACAGAGTCTGGGTCCCTAGCCAGTGACCAGGAAGGCGATGAGCAGATGCCCACCGATGTCGAGTGCTTCAGGTAGGTTGACGGTCGTCTTGACTCTTCAGCCACGAGGTCCAGGAGGTGTCGACGACAACCAGGAGCTGGATTCTAGCTGACACACGACGTCTGTCGATTGCAGGGGTGTCGGCGACCAGATTGGACCCAACAAGCCTTGGCAACGGCAAGTCTCGTGGAAAGTGAAGAAGGATGATGTTGCAGACCAGCAAGGTCTGGGGGACTCACCCTGCGAGGATAAGTCAGGGCACACCTGAAGCAACCAGAGAGCCCAAGCAGAAAAAGATTGGCCTTCGGGAGGGCCTACTAGCCAACGGACTAGCGACCGTGAAGGAGCCTCAAGACAGTGCACGTGGAGCTGGCTCACAGGAAACTCGTGGAGTGGAGGCCAGTGATCTTCAGTGCAGTTGGTGCTGGAGGCTGGGGCTACTTGAAGTCTAAAGCACGACTTCGTGGGAGACCCAGAAGAGGATGCACTTGCAAATGCGTTTGGTGTCCAGGGGTCACTGTTCCACATTACCCACGACAGCTACGGGCCTCAGCTTTACTGGAGGCTCAGGGCAGCCTCGGGGAAGTCTGGAAATCTACCTCTGGTGATGCAAAGACTTCGGCGTCCGACGGGAGCTTTGGCGATGCAGACTGGACAATTGCTTCTTTGGTGCCTGCCAAGCAGGGGAGTCACTCCTTGACCCCAAGGAGATTCTTCAGTCCTCTAATCTTAAAGTAGAGCGTCGAATGTCCAGGATTCTGTATCAGAGTTTCGTCCAGGTAAATCTAAAGTCCTAAGGACTGGGTTCCCCTACTTATACTAAGGTAGGGGTTGGACATACTCTGTGACCCCACCTATGGGAGAGTCAGGGCAGAGGGGTGGTTACACCCCTTTCCCTTTGTCCAGTTTCGTGCCAGAGCAGGGGCTGGAAGCCCCTGAGCCGGTTTGAACTGGGGTATGCACAGGGACACCAAGTGTGCCCCCAGTGCAGGACTTCAAAGCACCAGAGAGTGCTCCCGCCCAGCCCCAATACACACTATCCTGTCTGGGGAGGTGGTCACACCTCCCTGGGACAGGAAACCTATTGTCCAGGCCTCCCCTGCCGGAGTTTCGGTCAGCAGCAGGAGGCCAGACTCGTGTCTGTGGCAGCGGCATCCATTTTGTGATGCCAGGGCTCGGAAAGTCAGTACCGGGCAGGGGGGGGTAGTATTCCAAGATGTTTGACACCAAACACGACATGTTTCCGTGCAGCCATCCCAAAGTTAGCATTTAACGCGAGGTTATAATGCGCTTAAGAGTATATGGTCAGGCTGCACTACAAACAGCATCAGAGAAGGGTCTCCGAATGCTGCAGAGGGGCCCTGCTCATGCAGGGGCACCCTCTCACATAGGAACCACGCACTCTGCCTTCAGGATTGATAAGGCCTGCCATAGGAGTGACTTATAGGTTTATATGTGTGTATGTATATAGTGATATAGGTAGCCTATATCACAGTAAGGGGTGCATGCACCACCTTACCCAGGCTGCAGTAGCAGACCTGTGGTGTCAGTTTGGATGGCCTTCCAGGGGTGGCACAATACATGCTGCAGCCCCTGGTAGGCCTCTGAGGTACCTATGCCCTGGGTACATAGTATACCATATACTAGGGACTTATAAGGGCACTCCAGATTCCAATCAGAGATGTGCCTAAGGCACATGGAATCCATTTTAGAGAGGAAGCAGCTAGGCTGGGGTTCTGATTAGCAGGCCCCCAGCCAGACTAAGGTCGAAAAACAGTGAAGCATCAGCAAAAAGTGGGGGTACCCATGTGAAGCAGATTCTACTCTCCTACACAACCCCCCAAACGTAGGGACATTAAACTAACCTTGCCCAGTTAAGTCTTCATGTTCTAAGTGGAAGTACCTAGAGAGTCCATCTGCATTGTCATGGTTACTCCCAGGTCTATGTTCCACTGTGAAGTCCATCCCCTGTAGGGAAATGGACCACCTAAGCAGTTTGGGGTTTTCACCCTTCATTTGTTTTAGCCATAAGAGGGGCTTATGGTCTGTTTGAACAAGGAAGTGAGTACCAAACAAGTATGGCCTCAACTTCTTCAGAGCCCAGACCACAGCAAAGGCCTCCCTCTCAATGGCTGACCAACGTTTCTCTCTAGGGGTCAGCCATCTGCTAATGAAAGCTACTGGCTGATCCTGACCTTCATCATTCAATTGTGACAGTACAGCCCCTACCCCCAATTCAGATGCATCAGTTTGAACAATGAACTTCTTGGAGTAATCAGGACTCTGTAGAATGGGAGCAGTGCACATGGCCTGCTTCAGGTCATCAAATGCCTTTTGACAGCTAACTGTCCACTGAACCTTTTGGGCATTTTCTTGGAAGTTAAGTCATTCAGGGGTGTCACTATTGATCCATACCCCTTGACAAATCTCCTATAGTACCCAGTCAGGCCTAAGAAGGCTCTCACCTGAGTCTGGGTAGTTGGAGCAGTCCAGTCCATGATGGTCTGGATCTTGCTCTGCAGTGGTTGAACCTGGCCTCCACCCACAAGGTGGCCCAGGTACACAACCTGACTCTGCCCTATCTGGCACTTGGTGGCCTTGATAGTCAGGCCTGATTTCTGCAGGGCCTGTAAAACATTTCTGAGGTGGACCAGGTGAACCTCCCAGGTGGAGCTAAAGACAGCAATATCATCTAGATATGCTGCACTATAGGCTTCCAGACCTGTAAGGACTGTATTCACCAACCTCTGAAAAGTGGCAGGTGCATTCTTCAGACCAAAGGGCATCACCACAAATTGATAATGCCCACTAGGGGTTGAGAATGCTGTCTTTGGCTTTGCATCATCATCTAGTCTGATCTGCCAGTAGCCAGCTGTCAGGTCAAATGTGCTTAGATACTTGGCTGAGGCCAAAGTGTCTATTAGCTCATCTGCCCTAGGTATTGGATGGGCATCAGCCCTAGTGACTGCATTGAGACCCCTGTAGTCCACACAAAACCTCATCTCTCTTTTCCCACCATTGGTGTGAGGTTTTGGCACAAGGACCACTGGACTAGCCCAAGGGCTATCTGAGGGTTCAATAACTCCCAAATCCAACATCTTCTGGACTTCTGTCCTGATACAGTCCCTGACATGGTCAGGTTGCCTATAAATCTTATTTTTAATAGGCAGACTGTCCCCAGTGTCCACTTCATGAGTGCACCAGGTAGTCTGACTGGGTGTCAGTGAGAATATGTGTCTGTACTGATTGAGCACCTGTCTGCAATCAGTCTGCTGCTGGGTAGTGAGGCTGCCTGCCAAGGCTACACCATCCACTGACCCATCACCAGGGTTCTGTGAGAGCAGGTCAGGGAGTTGGTCACTCTCTTCCTCCTGTCCCTCATCAGAAGCCATGAGCAAGCCCATGTCTGCCCTGTCCACATATGGTTTTAACCTGTTGACATGGAGAACCCTGTGGGGACTCCTGGGTGTTCCTAGGTCTACTAAGTAGGTAACCTCACCCTTCTGCTCAACAATGGTGGGGGGTCCACTCCATTTGTCTTGGAGAGCTGCTTTGGCCACTGGCTCCAACACCCACACCTTCTGTCCTGGCTGGTAAACAGTCAGTACAGCCTTTTGGTCATGCCAGGCCTTTTGAAGTTCCTGGCTAGCCTCAAGGTTTTTAGTTGCCTTTTTCATATACTCAGCCATCCGGGAGCGGAGACCAAGTACGTAGTCCACTATGTCTTGCTTTGGGGCCTTGAGAGGTAACTCCCATCCTTCCTTCACCAAGCACAGTGGACCCCTGACAGGGTGACCAAACAAAAGTTCAAAAGGGCTGTAGCCAACCCCTTTTGAGGCACCTCCCTGTACGCAAATAAAAGGCAGGGCAAGAGTATGTCCCATCTTCGCCTAAGCTTTTCTGGGAGCCCTTTAATCATGCCCTTCAAGGTTTTGTTGAATCTCTCAACCAAACCATTGCATTGTGGGTGATAGGGTGTGGTGAACTTGTAAGTCACTCCACACTCCTTCCACACTGCTTTTAAGTATCCAGACATAAAGTTTGCACCCCTGTCTGATACAACCTCCTTTGGGAAGCCCACTCTTGAGAAAATTCCCAGGAGGGCCCTTGCCACCACAGGTGCTGTAGTGGTCCTAAGGGGAATAGCCTCTGGGTACCTGGTGGTATGATCCACTACCACCAGGATAAACCTGTGCCCAGATGCTGTTTGGGGATCCATGGGACCAACAATGTCAATCCCCACCCTTTCAAAGGGAACCCCCACCACAGGTAGTGGTATCAGGGGGCCTTTGTAGTGCCACCTGCCTTGCCACTGGCCTGGCAGGTTACACAGGAGCGACAAAACTCCTTGGTGTCTTCAGACATGTGGGGCCAGTGAAAGTGAGGGACAATTCTGTCCCAAGTCTTGTTCTGGCCCAGGTGACCTGCTAAGGGAATATCATGGGCTAGGGTCAATAGGAAGCCCCTGAACTTCAGAGGTATAACCAACCTCCTGGTAGCACCAGGCTTGGGGTCTCTACACTCTGAGTACAAGAGTCCATCATCCCAATACACAGTATGGGGACAACTAGCTTTCCCAGCAGCCTCAGCAGCGCTTGCTGTCTGAGGGGTTCAAGAGAGGGGCAGCTCTTCTGCTCCTGGCTCAGATCTGCCCTGGAAGGTCCCCCTGTCCCCAAGAACTCAACCTGGTCAGGTTCAAGCTCCTCTGGGACAGTTCCTTCCTCAGGACTGAGATCATCCCCCTCAAGGGACTGATCTTCCTTCTGAGCCAAGGGGAAGGCACTGCCTTTACCCTACTACTCCTCTTCTTGGAAGGCACTTGGTCCATTATTCCAGAATCCAAGGCCTGTTCAGTGCTAGACATTTTGGCTTGTGACCTGGTCACAGCAAACACATCTGCAGGGATCCCCAGCATTTCTGCATGGGTCCTGAGCTCCACTTCTGCCCAAGCTGAAGTTTCTAAGTCATTGCCAAGCAAGCATTCAATGGGTAGGTCTGCACTTACCACAACCTTCTTAAGGCCAGTTACCCCTCCCCAGGAGAAGTTAACAACTGCCAGAGTATGGTCTGTTCTGACGTTGCTAGCATTGGTCACTTGGTACATTTCACCAAGTATTATCTGCCCAGGATTCACAAGGTCTTGTGTCACCATGGTGACACTTGCCCCTGTGTCCCTAAATGCCAAAGCCTCTCTTCCATTGATTAAAGGCTGTTGTCTGTACTTGCCCAGATTACTGGGACTCACAGAGGAGGTCATATCCATGCCTCCATCACAGACTAGGACAGCCTGAGTGAGTTCTCTGACTAGGTCAGAGCTCATCTCTTTACCCAGGGTCAACCCTACTAAACCCTTGGCTTGTGTAGTCCCACCACCAACTGTAACTGCACTAGGGGGAGCAGGTGCCTTAGGGGCATTGGTGGGGGCTGGAGTATAGTCTTTGGACTTGGTGCAATCACTGGTCCAGTGGGTCTTTTGCTTACAGACCTTGCACCATGGTTTCCTTTGGCCTTTCCCTTTGGTAGACTGTGAATCCCCACCTGAAGAAGATTTTTGGGGGCCTTGTGAAGACTTTTGATCTTTACCCTTCTCCCCACCCTTATCAGAGGTTTTCGAATCTTGCTTCTTAGGGTCACCACCTTGGTTCTGTACCTTCTGCTTCACCCTGGTTCTGACCCATTTGTCTGCCTTCTTTCCCAATTCTTGGGGAGAGGTCAGATCAGAGTCTACCAGGTGCTGATGCAACAGCTGATTTTGACAGTTATTAAGAATCTGCTCCCTCATTATCAGATTGTACAATCCTGTGAAGTCACATACCTTACTGCCCAATAACCAACCTTCCAGAGCCTTGGCAGAACAATCAACAAAGTCCACCCAGTCTTGAGTCTGTGCTTTTTGGGTATCCCTGAACTTTAACCTGTATTGTTCAGTGGTTAGGCCAAACCCATCAATTAGAGCACTCTTCAAGACTTTGTAATTATCAGCATCCTCCTCTCTAACAGTGAGGAGCTTGTCTCTACCTTTGTCTGCAAAGGAGAGCCACAAGATTGCTGCCCACTGCTCCTGAGGGACCCTCTGTACTTTACAGGCCCTCTCTAGAGCAGTTATCCATTTGTGGATATCATCCCCACTCTGGTAGGGAGGGACAATCTTGCTCAGGTTTCTATGGTCATAAGACCTTTCCCTATCTTTGGGGAAACTGCTGCCACCATGGGACTCTAGTCCCAACTTTTGTCTCTCTCTATAGAGATCTAGGGACTCCCTGTCTATAGCCAATTGCTGTTTCCTGAGTTCAAGCTGAGTTTGCTCATATTGAATCAGTCTCTTTCTCCTCTCATGAGAGGATTCCCTCCTATGAGAGGAGACAGAGGTCCCTATTGAGGTGTCAGAGTGGTTAGACTCCTGAGAAGGAGACCTAGACCTTCTGGGCACACTCAGAACTCTTCCTGGGGGGACAAAGGGGAGGTCAGTCTGATCCTCTCCCTCCTCCTCCTCCACAGGAGGAATTGGGTTTTCCAGGACAAGGTCATTTTCACCTTCCTGGCCAGTTTCAGAGGGGGGGGGCCTGGGTTTCTTCACCCCTGGCCCCTTCCTCATCTTCTGCCCCACCCTCTTTGCCTACCCCTTCAGACCCTAGGGGCCTGCTGAGATCATCAGCTAGTAACACCTCCCTGAGGTGTTGGGTGCTGGCACTTTTGCCTGTCTTCAACTTCCTAGTAGTGCATAATGCTCTCAATTCCAAGAATGGGAGTTTATCATTCTTGGAGGGAAGAAGCCCACTGGCTTCTGGCAAGGACTCACTGGGTCCTGGCTTTGAAGACTTTACTAGTGAGGTGTGGTGTATGCACTACCTACTCTAGTGTGGCCTACTAAACTCTCTTGAGTTGTAGAAAGGGTGTGCTGTCCCTTAACACACAACTCTAAGTTCAGTAGAACTTACTGTATTACTAAGCTTGATTTATATGTACCTTAGGTACCCTTAGTGGTTTTCAGTTGATCAATTCAATTGAGATTATCTGGTAAAACAATAGCAAGCTGGAATCCCACACGCTGCACACCAATGTGAGAAGTTGGCCTGGCATATGCTGTCCACTAATTATAGTGGGCACCTTGCACCAGTCCAAACAACCCCTTATTGGAGATAGGTTAAAGACAACCTTTATTGAAAGCTATCCTAGTGGTAGCTATGGAGAGCAGCCTTCAGGCTAAGTCTTGAAGGAATGTAAAGCAGCTTGTTTTACCAGTCTATAATCTCTTGAGTGACCAAATGAAAGAGGACCACACCAGGTATATATTCAAAATATATGTATTTATTACTAAACACACCCCTCTAGTCTCTTTATGAGGCTAGAGTTCAAAGTACATACGTTACGAGTTAGTTATCTACAGTAATAGCACAAATACACGTTTGAGCCCCAGGGGCGTACCAAACCATATACCAATAAAGTGGTATAAGAACCACGACTGAGCTAGACACAAGGCCTAGAGCCTGTAGAAGTGCTTGGACCACAAGGAACCACCCAAGGCAGTGACACAGGGGACCCACGGGGGACGCGTGCAGTGTATGAACACAGCCGCGAACCACCGTTAACTTCTATGGGGAAAGTCGCGATTAGAATTTAAAAGAAAAGGGACACTTAGAGGAGGACTTGGAGCAAACCCTTTGAGAACTAGGCTGTTCTAGTGTCAATACCCACGGGAGCACCGGAGTACTCGAGTTACCTCACCCAGGGAGCCGGGTGCATAGGTGTCTTTCGGGGTCGGGTTTCGTTGTCGCTTTCAATGGCGATCTGCTGCAAAGTGCTGCTGGCGGCCAAGTCGAAAGTGTTCGGGTGGATCCAAAGGTGGATCGAAGATCTGAAGAACCTGAAAGCAGAGGGGACAGAGTCTGGGTCACTAGCCAGTGACCAGGAATGCGATGAGCAGATGCCCACCGATGTCGAGTGCTTCAGGTAGGTTGACAGTCGTCTTGACTCTTCAGCCACGAGGTCCAGGAGGTGTCGATGACAACCAGGAGCTGGATTCGACCTGTCCCACAAAGTTTGTCGATTGCAGGGGTGTCGGCGACTGGATTGGACCCAACAAGCCTTGGCAACGGCAAGTCTTGTGGAAATAGAAGAAGGACGATGTTGCAGACCAGCAAGGTCTGGGGGACTCACCCAGCAAGGATAAGTCAGGGCACACCTGGAGCAACCAGGGAGCCCAAGCAGAAAAAGATTGGCCTTTGGGAGGGCCTACTAGCCAACGGACTAGCGACCGCGAAGGAGCCTCAAGACGATGCACGTGGAGCTGGCTCACAGCACACTCGTAGAGTGGAGGCCAGTGATCTTCAGTGCAGTTGGTGCAGGAGGCTGGGGCTACTAGGAGCCCAAAGCATGACTTCGTGGGAGATCCAGAAGAGGATGCACTTGCAAATGCGTTTGGTGGCCAGGGGTCATGGTTCCACATTATCCACGACAGCTACGGGCCTCAGCTTTGCTGGGGACTCAGGGCAGTCTCGGAGAAGTCAGGAAATCCACCTCTGGTGATGCAAAGACTTCGGCGTCCGACGTGAGCTTCAGCGATGCAGACAGGACAATTGCTTCTTTGGTGCCTGCCAAGCAGGGGAGTCACTCCTTGACCCCAAGGGAGATTCTTCAGTCCTCTAATCTTAAAGTAGAGCGTCGAAGGTCCAGGATTCTGTATCAGAGTTTCGTCCAGGTAAATCTAAAGTCCTAAGGACTGGGTTCCCCTACTTATACTAAGGTAGGGGGTTGGACATACTCTGTGGCCCCACCTATGGGAGGGCCAGGGCAGAGGGGTGGTTACACCCCTTTCCCTTTGTCCAGTTTCATGCCAGAGCAGGGGCTGGAAGCCCCTGAGCCGGTTTGAACTGGGGTATGCACAGGGACACCAAATGTGCCCCCAGTGCAGGACTTCAAAGCACCAGAGAGTGCTCCCGCCCAGCCTCAATACACACTATCCTGTCTGGGGAGGTGGTCACACCTCCCTGGGACAGGAAACCTATTGTCCAGGCCTCCCCTGCCGGAGTTTCGGTCAGCAGCAGGAGGCCAGACTCGTGTCTGTGGCAGCGGCATCCATTTTGTGATGCCAGGGCTCTGGAAAGTCAGTACCGGGCATACCGGTGTGTACATGTCTTTCCCTCTAGAAGGGTGGAATGCTACCCCCGCTGCCAGAACTGGCGGGGGGTAGTATTCCAAGATGTTTGACACCAAACACGACATGTTTCCGTGCAGCCATCCCAAAGTTAGCATTTAACGCGAGGTTATAATGCGCTTAAGAGTATATGGTCAGGCTGCACTACAAACAGCATCAGAGAAGGGTCTCCGAACGCTGCAGAGGGGCCCTGCTCATGCAGGGGCACCCTCTCACATAGGAACCACGCACTCTGCCTTCAGGATTGATAAGGCCTGCCATAGGAGTGACTTATAGGTTTATATGTGTGTATGTATATAGTGATATAGGTAGCCTATATCACAGTAAGGGGTGCATGCACCACCTTACCCAGGCTGCAGTAGCAGACCTGTGGTGTCAGTTTGGATGGCCTTCCAGGGGTGGCACAATACATGCTGCAGCCCCTGGTAGGCCTCTGAGGTACCTATGCCCTGGGTACATAGTATACCATATACTAGGGACTTATAAGGGCACTCCAGATTCCAATCAGAGATGTGCCTAAGGCACATGGAAACCATTTTAGAGAGGAAGCAGCTAGGCTGGGGTTCTGATTAGCAGGGCCCCAGCCAGACTAAGGTCGAAAAACAGTGAAGCATCAGCAAAAAGTGGGGGTACCCATGTGAAGCAGATCCTACTCTCCTACACAACCCCCCCAAACGTAGGGACATTAAACTAACCTTGCCCAGTTAAGTCTTCATGTTCTAAGTGGAAGTACCTAGAGAGTC
The DNA here is from genome assembly GCA_963921515.1 of Calotriton arnoldi. Lineage (NCBI taxonomy): Eukaryota > Metazoa > Chordata > Amphibia > Caudata > Salamandridae > Calotriton > Calotriton arnoldi. The sequence goes on from CAWUFW010005253.1 coordinate 1,187,232, forward strand.
CATCTGCATTGGCATGGTTACTCCCAGGTCTATGTTCCACTGTGAAGTCCATCCCCTGTAGGGAAATGGACCACCTAAGCAGTTTGGGGTTTTCACCCTTCATTTGTTTTAGCCATAAGAGGGGCTTATGGTCTGTTTGAACAAGGAAGTGAGTACCAAACAAGTATGGCCTCAGCTTCTTCAGAGCCCAGACCACAGCAAAGGCCTCCCTCTCAATGGCTGACCAACGTTTCTCTCTAGGGGTCAGCCTTCTGCTAATGAAAGCTACTGGCTGATCCTGACCTTCATCATTCAATTGTGACAGTACAGCCCCTACCCCCAATTCAGATGCATCAGTTTGAACAATGAACTTCTTGGAGTAATCAGGACTCTGTAGAATGGGAGCAGTGCACATGGCCTGCTTCAGGTCATCAAATGCCTTTTGACAGCTAACTGTCCACTGAACCTTTTTGGGCATTTTCTTGGAAGTTAAGTCATTCAGGGGTGTCACTATTGGTCCATACCCCTTGACAAATCTCCTATAGTACCCAGTCAGGCCTAAGAAGGCTCTCACCTGAGTCTGGGTAGTTGGAGCAGTCCAGTCCATGATGGTCTGGATCTTGCTCTGCAGTGGTTGAACCTGGCCTCCACCCACAAGGTGGCCCAGGTACACAACCTGACTCTGCCCTATCTGGCACTTGGTGGCCTTGATAGTCAGGCCTGCTTTCTGCAGGGCCTGTAAAACATTTCTGAGGTGGACCAGGTGATCCTCCCAGGTGGAGCTAAAGACAGCAATATCATCTAGATATGCTGCACTATAGGCTTCCAGACCTGTAAGGACTGTATTCACCAACCTCTGAAAAGTGGCAGGTGCATTCTTCAGACCAAAGGGCATCACCACAAATTGATAATGCCCACTAGGGGTTGAGAATGCTGTCTTTGGCTTTGCATCATCAGCTAGTCTGATCTGCCAGTAGCCAGCTGTCAGGTCAAATGTGCTTAGATACTTGGCTGAGGCCAAAGTGTCTATTAGCTCATCTGCCCTAGGTATTGGATGGGCATCAGTCCTAGTGACTGCATTGAGACCCCTGTAGTCCACACAAAACCTCATCTCTCTTTTCCCACCATTGGTGTGAGGTTTTGGCACAAGGACCACTGGACTAGCCCAAGGGCTATCTGAGGGTTCAATAACTCCCAAATCCAACATCTTCTGGACTTCTGTCCTGATACAGTCCCTGACATGGTCAGGTTGCCTATAAATCTTATTTTTAATAGGCAGACTGTCCCCAGTGTCCACTTCATGAGTGCACCAGGTAGTCTGACTGGGTGTCAGTGAGAATATGTGTCTGAACTGATTGAGCACCTGTCTGCAATCAGTCTGCTGCTGGGTAGTGAGGCTGCCTGCCAAGGCTACACCATCCACTGACCCATCACCAGGGTTCTGTGAGAGCAGGTCAGGGAGTGGGTCACTCTCTTCCTCCTGTCCCTCATCAGTAGCCATGAGCAAGCCCATGTCTGCCCTGTCCACATATGGTTTTAACCTGTTGACATGGAGAACCCTGTGGGGACTCCTGGGTGTTCCTAGGTCTACTAAGTAGGTAACCTCACCCTTCTGCTCAACAATGGTGTGGGGTCCACTCCATTTGTCTTGGAGAGCTGCTGGGGCCACTGGCTCCAACACCCACACCTTCTGTCCTGGCTGGTAAACAGTCAGTACAGCCTTTTGGTCATGCCAGGCCTTTTGAAGTTCCTGGCTAGCCTCAAGGTTTTTAGTTGCCTTTTTCATATACTCAGCCATCCGGGAGCGGAGACCAAGTACGTAGTCCACTATGTCTTGCTTTGGGGCCTTGAGAGGTAACTCCCATCCTTCCTTCACCAAGCACAGTGGACCCCTGACAGGGTGACCAAACAAAAGTTCAAAAGGGCTGTAGCCAACCCCCTTTTGAGGCACCTCCCTGTACGCAAATAAAAGGCAGGGCAAGAGTATGTCCCATCTTCGCCTAAGCTTTTCTGGGAGCCCTTTAATCATGCCCTTCAAGGTTTTGTTGAATCTCTCAACTAAACCATTGCATTGTGGGTGATAGGGTGTGGTGAACTTGTAAGTCACTCCACACTCCTTCCACATTGCTTTTAAGTATCCAGACATAAAGTTTGCACCCCTGTCTGATACAACCTCCTTAGGGAAGCCCACTCTTGAGAAAATTCCCAGGAGGGCCCTTGCCACCACAGGTGCTGTAGTGGTCCTAAGGGGAATAGCCTCTGGGTACCTGGTGGCATGATCCACTACCACCAGGATAAACCTGTGCCCAGATGCTGTTTGGGGATCCATGGGACCAACAATGTCAATCCCCACCCTTTCAAAGGGAACCCCCACCACAGGTAGTGGTATCAGGGGGCCTTTGTAGTGCCACCTGCCTTGCCACTGGCCTGGCAGGTTACACAGGAGCGACAAAACTCCTTGGTGTCTTCAGACAAGTGGGGCCAGTGAAAGTGAGGGACAATTCTGTCCCAAGTCTTGTTCTGGCCCAGGTGACCTGCTAAGGGAATATCATGGGCTAGGGTCAATAGGAAGCCCCTGAACTTCAGAGGTATAACCAACCTCCTGGTAGCACCAGGCTTGGGGTCTCTACACTCTGAGTACAAGAGTCCATCATCCCAATACACAGTATGGGGACCACTAGCTTTCCCAGCAGCCTCAGCAGCAGCTTGCTGTCTGAGGGGTTCAAGAGAGGGGCAGCTCTGCTGCTCCTGGCTCAGATCTGCCCTGGAAGGTCCCCCTGTCCCCAAGAACTCAACCTGTGTCAGGTTCAAGCTCCTCTGGGACAGTTCCTTCCTCAGGACTGAGATCATCCCCCTCAAGGGACTGATCTTCCTTCTGAGCCAAGGGGGAAGGCACTGCCTTTACCCTACTACTCCTCTTCTTGGAAGGCACTTGGTCCATTATTCCAGAATCCAAGGCCTGTTCAGTGCTAGACATTTTGGCTTGTGACCTGGTCACAGCAAACACATCTGCAGGGATCCCCAGCATTTCTGCATGGGTCCTGAGCTCCACTTCTGCCCAAGCTGAAGTTTCTAAGTCATTGCCAAGCAAGCATTCAACGGGTAGGTCTGCACTTACCACAACCTTCTTAAGGCCAGTTACCCCTCCCCAGGAGAAGTTAACAACTGCCAGAGTATGGTCTGTTCTGACGTTGCTAGCATTGGTCACTTGGTACATTTCACCAAGTATTATCTGCCCAGGATTCACAAGGTCTTGTGTCACCATGGTGACACTTGCCCCTGTGTCCCTAAATGCCAAAGCCTCTCTTCCATTGATTAAAGGCTGTTGTCTGTACTTGCCCAGATTACTGGGACTCACAGAGGAGGTCATATCCATGCCTCCATCACAGACTAGGACAGCCTGAGTGAGTTCTCTGACTAGGTCAGAGCTCATCTCCTTACCCAGGGTCAACCCTACTAAACCCTTGGCTTGTGTAGTCCCATCACCAACTGTAACTGCACTAGGGGGAGCAGGTGCCTTAGGGGCATTGGTGGGGGCTGGAGTATAGTCTTTGGACTTGGTGCAATCACTGGTCCAGTGGGTCTTTTGCTTACAGACCTTGCACCATGGTTTCCTTTGGCCTTTCCCTTTGGTAGACTGTGAATCCCCACCTGAAGAAGATTTTTGGGGGCCTTGTGAAGACTTTTGATCTTTACCCTTCTCCCCACCCTTATCAGAGGTTTTCGAATCTTGCTTCTTAGGGTCACCACCTTGGTTCTGTACCTTCTGCTTCACCCTGGTTCTGACCCATTTGTCTGCCTTCTTTCCCAATTCTTGGGGAGAGGTCAGATCAGAGTCTACCAGGTGCTGATGCAACAGCTGATTTTGACAGTTATTAAGAATCTGCTCCCTCATTATCAGATTGTACAATCCTGTGAAGTCACATACCTTACTGCCCAATAACCAACCTTCCAGAGCCTTGGCAGAACAATCAACAAAGTCCACCCAGTCTTGAGTCTGTGCTTTTTGGGTATCCCTGAACTTTAACCTGTATTGTTCAGTGGTTAGGCCAAACCCATCAATTAGAGCACTCTTCAAGACTTTGTAATTATCAGCATCCTCCTCTCTAACAGTGAGGAGCTTGTCTCTACCTTTGTCTGCAAAGGAGAGCCACAAGATTGCTGCCCACTGCTCCTGAGGGACCCTCTGTACTTTACAGGCCCTCTCTAGAGCAGTTATCCATTTGTGGATATCATCCCCACTCTGGTAGGGAGGGACAATCTTGCTCAGGTTTCTATGGTCATAAGACCTTTCCCTATCTTTGGGGAAACTGCTGCCACCATGGGACTCTAGTCCCAACTTTTGTCTCTCTCTATAGAGATCTAGGGACTCCCTGTCTATAGCCAATTGCTGTTTCCTGAGTTCAAGCTGAGTTTGCTCATATTGAATCAGTCTCTTTCTCCTCTCATGAGAGGATTCCCTCCTATGAGAGGAGACAGAGGTCCCTATTGAGGTGTCAGAGTGGTTAGACTCCTGAGAAGGAGACCTAGACCTTCTGGGCACACTCAAAACTCTTCCTGGGGGGACAAAGGGGAGGTCAGTCTGATCCTCTCCCTCCTCCTCCTCCACAGGAGGAATTGGGTTTTCCAGGACAAGGTCATTTTAACCTTCCTGGCCAGTTTCAGAGGGGGGGGGCTGGGTTTCTTCACCCATGGCCCCTTCCTCATCTTCTGCCCCACCCTCTTTGCCTACCCCTTCAGAGCCTAGGGGCCTGCTGAGATCATCAGCTAGTAACAACTCCCTGAGGTGTTGGGTGCTGGCACTTTTGCCTGTCTTCAACTTCCTAGTAGTGCATAATGCTCTCAATTCCAAGAATGGGAGTTTATCATACTTGGAGGGAAGAAGCCCACTGGCTTCTGGCAAGGACTCACTGGGTCCTGGCTTTGAAGACATTACTAGTGAGGTGTGGTGTATGCACTACCTACTCTAGTGTGGCCTACTAAACTCTCTTGAGTTGTAGAAATGGTGTGCTGTCCCTTAACACACAACTCTAAGTTCAGTAGAACTTACTGTATTACTAAGCTTGATTTATATGTACCTTAGGTACCCTTAGTGGTTTTCAGTTGATCAATTCAATTGAGATTATCTGGTAAAACAATAGCAAGCTGGAATCCCACCGCTGCCACCAATGTGAGAAGTTGGCCTGGCATATGCTGTCCACTAATTATAGTGGGCACCTTGCACCAGTCCAAACAACCCCTTATTGGAGATAGGTTAAAGACAACCTTTATTGAAAGCTATCCTAGTGGTAGCTATGGAGAGCAGCCTTCAGGCTAAGTCTTGAAGGAATGTAAAGCAGCTTGTTTTACCAGTCTATAATCTCTTGAGTGACCAAATGAAAGAGGACCACACCAGGTATATATTCAAAATATATGTATTTATTACTAGACACACCCCTCTAGTCTCTTTATGAGGCTAGAGTTCGAAAGTACATACGTTACGAGTTAGTTATCTACAGTAATAGCACAAATACACGTTTGAGCCCCAGGGGCGTACCAAACCATATACCAATAAAGTGGTATAAGAACCACGACTGAGCTAGACACAAGGCCTAGAGCCTGTAGAAGTGCTTGGACCACAAGGAACCACCCAAGGCAGTGACACAGGGGACCCACGGGGGACGCGTGCAGTGTATGAACACAGCCGCGAACCACCGTTAACTTCTATGGGGAAAGTCACGATTAGAATTTAAAAGAAAAGGGACACTTAGAGGAGGACTTGGAGCAAACCCTTTGAGAACTAGGCTGTTCTAGTGTCAATACCCACGGGAGCACCGGAGTACTCGAGTTACCTCACCCAGGGGAGCCGGGTGCATAGGTGTCTTTCGGGGTCGGGTTTCTTTGTCGCTTTCAATGGCGATCTGCTGCAAAGTGCTGCTGGCGGCCAAGTCGAAAGTGTTCGGGTGGATCCAAAGGTGGATCGAAGATCTGAAGAACCTGAAAGTAGAGGGGACAGAGTCTGGGTCACTAGCCAGTGACCAGGAAGGCGATGAGCAGATGCCCACCGATGTCGAGTGCTTCAGGTAGGTTGACAGTCGTCTTGACTCTTCAGCCACGAGGTCCAGGAGGCGTCGACGACAACCAGGAGCTGGATTCGACCTGTACCACAACGTCTGTCGATTGCAGGGGTGTCGTCGACCGGATTGGACCCAACAAGCCTTGGCAACGGCAAGTCTTGTGGAAATAGAAGAAGGACAATGTTGCAGACCAGCAAGGTCTGGGGGACTCACCCTGCGAGGATAAGTCAGGGCACATCTGGAGCAACCAGGGAGCCCAAGCAGAAAAAGATTGGCCTTCGGGAGGGCTTACTAGCCAACAGACTAGAGACTGCGAAGGAGCCTCGAGACGATGCACGTGGAGCTGGCTCAGAGGACACTCGTGGAGTGGAGGCCAGTGATCTTCAGTGCAGTTGGTGCTGGAGGCGGGGGCTACTCGAAGCCCAAAGCACGACTTCGTGGGAAACCTAGAAGAGGATGCACTTGCAAATGTGTTCGGTGTCCAGGGGTCACGGTTCCACGTTACCCACGACAGCTACGGGCCTCAGCTTTGCTGGGGACTCAGGGCAGCCTCAGGGAAGTCTGAAAATCCACCTCTGGTGATGCAAAGACTTCGGCGTCCGACGGGAGCTTCAGCGATGCAGACCGGACAATTGCTTCTTTGGTGCCTGCCAAGCAGGGGAGTCACTCCTTGACCCCAAGGGAGATTCTTCAGTCCTCTAATCTTAAAGTAGAGTGTCGAAGGCCCAGCCCCAATACACACTATCCTGTCTGGGGAGGTGGTCACACCTCCCTGGGACTTGAAACCTATTGTCCAGGCCTCCCCTGCCGGAGTTTCGGTCAGCAGCAGGAGGCCAGACTCGTGTCTGTGGCAGCGGCATCCATTTTGTGATGCCAGGGCTCTGGAAAGTCAGTACCGGGCATACCGGTGTGTACATGTCTTTTCCTCTAGAAGGGTGGAATGCTACCTCCGCCGCCAGAACTGGCGGGGGGGTAGTATTCCAAGATGTTTGACACCAAACACGACATGTTTCCGTGCAGCCATCCCAAAGTTAGCATTTAACGCGAGGTTATAATGCGCTTAAGAGTATATGGTCAGGCTGCACTACAAACAGCATCAGAGAAGGGTATCCGAACGCTGCAGAGGGGCCCTGCTCATGCAGGGGCACCCTCTCACATAGGAACCACGCACTCTGCCTTCAGGATTGATAAGTCCTGCCATAGGAGTGACTTATGGGTTTATATGTGTGTATGTATATAGTGATATAGGTAGCCTATATCACAGTAAGGGGTGCATGCACCACCTTACCCAGGCTGCAGTAGCAGACCTGTGGTGTCAGTTTGGATGGCCTTCCAGGGGTGGCACAATACGTGCTGCAGCCCCTGGAAGGCCTCTGAGGTACCTATGCCCTGGGTACATAGTATACCATATACTAGGGACTTATAAGGGCACTCCAGATTCCAATCAGAGATGTGCCTAAGGCACATGGAAACCATTTTAGAGAGGAAGCAGCTAGGCTGGGGTTCTGATTAGCAGGGCCCCAGCCAGACTAAGGTCGAAAAACAGTGAAGCATCAGCAAAAAGTGGGGGTACCCATGTGAAGCAGATCCTACTCTCCTACACTCGTCACTCGGGGGGTCCACTTGCCTCAGCTTCGCTGGGGACTCACGATGGCCTTGGAGAAGTCAGGAAATCCTCTTCCTGGGCTGCAGGGACTTCGGGCTCCGGCGGGAGCGGCGTAGTTTGCGACCGTCGTTGCAGTTTTTGGTGCCTGCCAAGCAGGGGAGTCACTCCTTGACTCCAAGGGAGATTCTTCAGTCTTCCAGAGGTAGTGGAACGTCGAAGGTCCAGGATTCTTCTTTAGAGCGTCGTCCAGGGATATCTAGTTTGCAATGGCAAGGGTTCCCTATCTTATACTAAAAGGAAGGGTGGGATTAGGTCTATGACCCTACCTATGGGAGGGATACAAAAGGGGATACAAAAGGGGATGATGGACGGAACGTTTGCGCCAATCAAACACTCACCCCCAGTCAACTGATCTGGGTTTAATCCATCATCATTCTTTAGCTCACTCCACCACCCCAGTTCAGACATGGCCATATGCAAATCAGTCTGACCCTGTGCCTCATGGGAACAGTCCAGCCCGAACTGCCAAGCCATGTCTTCCCTGGACCGGAAACAAGCATCCTAGGACCGGTTTCTGGCATTCCAGCCGTCATCAGCCAGGCTTGCTTGAATCCAGTGGCAAAGTGAGCAAGGGACCCACGTCTGGGCATACCCCCGCCAACTTGGGAGGGTCAGGGGAGTGGGTGGCTTCACCCATTTCCCTTTGTCCAGTTTCGCGCCAGAGCAGGGGCAGGTAGCCCCTGAGTCGTTTTGAACTGGTGTATGCACAGAGGAGCCTTCTGCTCCCCCAGTGCAGGACTTCAAAGCACTCTAGGAGTGCACCCACCCAGCCCCAATACACTAAACCCTGTCTGGGAGGTGGTCACACCTCCCTGTGACAGGATACCTATTGTTGGGCCTCCTCCACTGTGAGTTTCGGTCATCAGCAGGAGGGCAGCCCAGTGTCTGTGACTGGTGGCATCCATTTTGTGATGCCAGGGCTCTTCAGGATGCTACTGCGTTTCCACAGTAGGTACATGTCTATCCCTCTAGAAGGGTGGGATCATACTCCCACACCAGTTACTGGTGTGGGGGTATGATTCCAAGGTGTTTGACACCAAACACGACATGTTTTGATGCAGCCATTCCAAAGTTAGCATTAACTGCGAGGTTATAATGCACTTGAGTATATGGTTTGACCGCATTCACAAAAAGCCCCAGAGAATGGACTCTGAGAGCTGCAGAGGGGCCCTGCTCAGGCAGAGGCACCCTCTCACATAGAAACTAAGCACCCTGCCCTCCGGGTTGATAGGGCCTGCCTTAGGGGTGACTGATAGGTTTAAATGTGTGTGCAGGGGAGATATAGGGAACCTATATCTCAGTGAGGGGTGCTAGCACCTCCTCACCCAGGCTGCAGTAGCAGGCCTGTGGTGTCAGATTTAGTCTGCTTCCCAGGGGTGGCATAATACATGCTTCAGCCCCTGGTAGGCCTGTGAAGTACCTATGCCCTTGGTACCTAAGGTACCATATACTAGGGACTCATAAGGTACCACAGTATCCAATCACTAGTGCACCTAGAGTGCACTCCAAGTCGTTTAGAGAGAACAGAGAGGCTGGGGCCCTGATTGGCAGGGTCCCAGCCAGACTATAGCCAGAAACCAGTGTAAACATCAGAAAAAAAGTGGGGGCAACATAAGAGGCAGATCCTACTCTCCTACACTCGTGGCCTTCCAGAGGCTTTCTCCAGACACAGGTCACAGTTCCTCTCGGTTCTTAGAGGCTCTCTTCTGACACAGGGCCACAGTCCCTCTGGGGGGAAGGGGGGCAGAGACTCTCTCCAGACAGAGGGTCAGAGGCCCTTTTGGCTCTTAGAGTCTCTCTCCAGACACAGGTCAAATCCCTCTGGGGCTTCCAGGGGCTCTCTTTAGACACGGCTACAGTCCCTCTCATGTCTCACAGGCTCTGTCCTGACACAGGGCCACAGTCCCTCTCGGGCTCTCAGTGGCTCTCTCTAGACATAGGTCACAGTCCTTCTAGTTTCTCAGAGGCTCTCTCCTGACACAGGACCACGGGCCCTGTTGGGGTCTCAGAGGCTCTTTCCAGACACAGGGCCACAGTCCCTCTCGGGCTCTTAGAGTGTCTCTCCTGACATAGGGCCACAGTCCCTCTCTGGCTATCAGAGACTCTCTTTAGTCACAGGGCCACGGTCCCAGTCGGGCTCTCAGATGCCGGGTCTCTCCAGACACAGGGTCACAGTCCCTCTCAGGCTCCCAGAGCCTCTCTTCAGACACCGGGCCACGGTCCCTTTCGGGCTCTCAGAGGCTCTCTTCTGACAGAGGGCCACAGCCCCTCCCCAGCTACCCATAGGCTCTCTTCAGTCCCATTCGGGGTCTCCGGGGGCCTCTCCTGACACAGGGCCATTGAGTGCTGCTACTTCCCAGCTGGGGAGAGGCAGGTGTGCATTGGTGCAGCCGCTGGCGGAGTCCATGGGTCCCTGCCAGGGGCGTAACACAGGCCCCCACATTGTGGGGGGCCCTGAGCTTTAGGGGGCCCCCTTGGCGCACAGTACATTAGCTGACAGTAGGGTCCGTCTGGGACGTAGTTTTAAAGCTACGCTTGCTGCTTTGCCACATAAATTAAATGGTGCTTATGTGCTGCTTATAGGCAGAGTGGAGATGCAGGGGATTTAAGAAGGGGTGAAAACACAACAAAGCCTCATTAACAATTAAATGGTCTTTTAAAGACCTGTGAAGTACTCGGGTGCGGCTGTGTGTGCACCCGGGAAGCTGGGTATCCAGAGGCTGGCAGTGTGTTTAAGAAGGAAGGAGGGATCGCCATCTGTCTAAGGAAAGAAGGGGCAGTGGCCTTCGAATATTTAAGGGACGCACAGGGCATGGTCTCCTTTTGAGACTCTAGTGGTTAGTCACTGTGCCTAGTGGTCAGTTACTGTGCAAAGGTAGCATGGGGTAGGGACTGCCTGTTGGCAACTGAGGAGTGTGGTTGAATAAAAGCCAGAGGGACTGACATTGCTGATCCCTGGGCCCTCTTTCAGGAGGTAACTCAGAGTCAGAGGAAAAGCATGTGAACTGTGGGCCTAGGAGAGAGAAGCAGCAGTGAGGAATAAAGTGAGACAAAAGGCAGGAAGTCGCAATATTTTGAATAAAGAAGGGTGGGTGAGGGAAGGGAAGACGAGGCAAGCTGAATGAAGAGGAAATGTGCTTAAGACTAGGCAAGCTGGAGCAGGCAGTAGCGCCTTGAAGGCAGGGCTAGCTATGTTAAAAACATAGAGGGCGGAGCTGAAAAAAGAGGGCAGGAAGGGGTGCTGACAGAACTACCACAGCAAGGCTGGTGGCTGCAAAGATGCAGAGTCTGTCAGAGGTCACTGTGCAAGAGGCCTGGAGGATTAAAGGCCTTGAAAGCTATCTCTTCATGAGACCAGGAAAGCAGGGCCTTCGAGGCTGTAGGATTATGATTTGTGAAGCCAAACCTGGCACTTGCTGTTTTAGCATATTTACCCCCTTTATTCTGGGAACTGTAGTTTTTGGGAACAAGAATAGTAAATGTGATCCTTATAGGCAGGTAGAAACTGTTGTACAGAGATAGTTGAACTGCCGCTTATGGTGAACTTTGTCTGCAGCAGGGTTTAGAAACATGTAATGAACGTTTATAGTTACTTGTTAAGCCTGGGGGAAATGAAATAAGGACTCCTTCCTTGTGTTGAAAATGTATTGTTTCACTGTTTATGCAAATTTCTGTTTATCCCACATGCGCTGTTCTCAAAGCTGGAGTTATTTTAGTGACACTGTTCTCAAAGCTGCTTCCCAGAGGGAGTTTACAGTTGAGTCAAATGCAAAACACTTTGCATCTTGTTTTAAGGCCCCATATATTGAACATTAAATGCCGTTGAATGAGACATGTGAAACATAAATATGAATTATATAAAGTTACTTTTGATGTCTTGCCTTTAATATAAAGTATCTGTCCTAAAGCACAACTTTTAAAAGAAGCGTGTACACGGAGGCCTGTTTGTTTTGCATGTAACCCTGATTTTGGATACATGAAGTATCTTACCCTAGGAGGTAGAAGAAACAGTGTTAATAAAATAGTGTTCCTGGTGTTCGTTAGATAAGCTATGCAGGTCTCCCACACAGCCCCCTCCAGGTGGGCACTCCCGAAAACTCTCACTCATGGGGGTGTGGGCACTCCTTTCCGCTTTGTTTCCCCTCCTCGTGGTTCGGGACCCAGGGCTCCTCTGCTCAATTGCACAGGCCAAGGCTGAGGCCGACCACCACCGTCGAGCGTCAGCTCCGGGTCCAGCAAGGCCCCACGGACAGTGTCTGCACCCGGGGACCTCCTCATTCAGCAGCGCTTCCCGGCGCGTAGTTACGGCCCTTAAACAGTGTCCCACTGGCGGTTGAGCCGCCGGTTCCAGGGGATCTAGGCTAGGGCCCAGGGCTGCACTCCCGATGCCAGGAGGGCCCTCCCGCCCTCCCTCACACTGGCTCAGCAGGGTCCTCCCGCCCTCCCCCACACTAGCTCAGCAGGGTCCTTAAGGGTCACCAGACCTGTTCTCTGTGCTGATTGTGCTAGCGATTGGCTTCCCCGGCCCCGATAGCTCGCTCCGTCCCGATTCCTTATCCGTCCTCGGTCGTTGTTTCGCCGTCTCAGGGTGCTCAAGGCATGTGTACCTCTGCCTTAGGATCTCCGCTCCGGTTGCAGCGCTGCGACCTCAAGCGGACTAGCAAGGCCTCACCTGAATCCCGATTGATACATCTGCAGGGAGGCACCCATCCTCGACGTGGGGCTCAGTAACCTCAGGGCCGTTTGTCTCCTGACCTCCGATATCAGCCCGCCATGTTGGGAGCACTAAGTTTGGGCCGCCGCTCGACGGTCTCCGCCGCTTCAGTATGCCGGGTCTACAGGCATTCCGGAACCACCTGTGTGCCCTCTCGGCATGCACCCAGGTCCCGGCTGCCACTGATTTAATCGGATAATCGGCGGGCCAGCACGGAGCTACGAGCTCACGCATCGGCCATTCCTCAGCACTGTTGAGTTAACCCCTTGAAGTTAACACCCTGCCCTGTGCCCCAGCTCCCCACCACAGAGGCAGACACGCATTCAGAGGTGAGGAAATTGCGCCGTGCCCCAGCTCCCCGCCGCAGGTAGGGCTTTGTGCTTTAAAACGGGCTCCGTGGAAATGCAGGAATACAGAGGCAGACACGCACTGAGATGTTAGGATGGTACTACGTATTGTTCCCATTTTAGGTGCACAAGTATATATATATGTTTCTCTTACCTTTTTATTTCTCCCTCGTCCGAGGCACAAGATGGCTGCCAACACTTCCTGGTTTGAAGTGTTGGCAGCCAATCAGAGGCAAGCTTGTGCTTGTGTGGTTAGGCTCCGCCCAGATATCGAAAGTTATCTTTTCTTTAATTTCTCAGCAACTACTGAACGGATTTACACCATTTAACAAAAAGGACTCTTTCTGAATCAAGGGCTACCTTTTTGCCAAATTTGGTGTAATTCCGTTCAGCAATACGGGCTGTAGCTTTGTCTACAGTTGCCTATGGAAATTAACATGGGGAAAACACGTTTTGGGACCCCCCTTTTTTCTCGGCCCCCGCTTGTCGAATCACCCCGAAACTTTCAAGACAGGAGCTGACCGGAGCGCCCCACTAGTTTTGAAAATGTCTTGAAGATTCGTCAACTGGCACCAAAGTTATTGGGAAAAGAAAAAAAGCTTTTCCTATGGAAACTAGGTCCTAGATATAACTACCTACTGGCGACCGCCAGTAGGTAGTATATATATTATATCTCATGCGGATGTTTTTGTCATTATTATTTGGTACCACGATATTTAAAATTATTTGGTACCACGGTTTTTAAAATTCGCCATTCTGCTCTGGTCACTTCAGAGGGCAGGCCTTTATTACCTAAAAGGCATGTGACAGGTACCTCAGAAAGCAGGACTTGATTACCTAAAAGGCATGTTTCAAGTACCTCAGAGCACACGCCTTGATTATTTAAAGTGCTTTTTTACATACCTCAGAGAGTGGGACTTTATTATGTAGAGGGCATGTGTGAGACACCTCCGAGTGCAAGCCTTGCTTATCTAAATGGAATGTCTCAGGTACCTCAGAGAGCGGGCATTGATTATTTAAAGGGCTTATATCAGGTACCTCAGAGCACGAGCCATAATTATCTAAAAGGCATGTCTCAGGTACCTCAGAGAGCAGGCCTTGATTATCTAAAAGGCATGTTTCAGGTACCTCAAAGAGCAGGCCTTGATTATCTAAAGGGCTTATCTCAGGTACCTCAGAGATCGGGCCCTGATTATCTAAAGGGCTTATCTCAGGTACCTCAGAGAACAGGCCTTTATTATCTAAAGGGCTTATCTCGGGTACCTCGGAGAGCAGGCCTTGATTATCTAAAGGGCTTATCTCAGGTACCTCAGAGAACAGGCCTTGATTATCTAAAGGGCTTATCTCGGGTACCTCAGAGAGCAGGCCTTGATTATCTAAAGGGCTTATCTCGGGTACCTCAGAGAGCAGGCCTCGATTATCTAAAGGGCTTATCTCGGGTACCTCAGAGAGCGGGCCTTGATTATCTAAAGGGCTTATCTCGGGTACCTCAGAGAACAGGCCTTGATTATCTAAAGGGCTTATCTCGGGTACCTCAGAGAGCGGGCCTTGATTATCTAAAGGGCTTATCTCAAGTACCTCAGAGAGCAGGCCTTGATCATCTAAAGGGCTTATCTCGGGTAACTCAGAGAGCGGGGCTTGATTATCTAAAGGGCTTATCTCAGGTACCTCAGAGAGCAGGCCTTGATTATCTAAAGGGCTTATCTCAGGTACCTCAGAGAACAGGCCTTGATTATCTAAAGCGATACCAAAGGGGATGATGGACGGAGCGCTAGAGCAAATCAAACACTCACCCCCAGTCAACTGATCTGGGTTTAATCCATCATCATTCTTTAGCTCACTCCACCACGCCAGTTCAGACATGACCATATGCAAATCAGTCTGACCCTGTGCCTCATGGGAACAGTCCAGCCCGAACTGCCAAGCTATGTCTTCCCTGGACCGGAAACAAGCATCCTGGGACCGGTTTTGGGTTCAAAACCCTCATCAGCCAGGCTATCTTGAATCCACTGGCAAAGTGAGCAAGGGACCCTGCCAACTTAGGGCAAACAATGCGATACCAAAGGGGATGATGGACGGAGCGCTAGAGCAAATCAAACACTCACCCCCAGTCAACTGATCTGGGTTTACTCCATCATCATTCTTTAGCTCACTCCACCACCCCAGTTCAGACATGGCCATATGCAAATCAGTCTGACCCTGTGCCTCATGGGAACAGTCCAGCCCGAACTGCCAAGCTATGTCTTCCCTGGACCGGAAACAAGCATCCTGGGACCGGTTTCGGGTTCAAAACCCTCATCAGCCAGGCGATCTTGAATCCAGTGGCAAAGTGAGCAAGGGACCCACGTCTGGGCATACCCTGCCAACTTAGGGCAAACAAAGTGATACCAAAGGGGATGATGGACGGAGCGCTAGAGCAAATCAAACACTCACCCCCAGTCAACTGATCTGGGTTTAATCCATCATCATTCTTTAGCTCACTCCAACACCCCAGTTCAGACATGGCCATATGCAAATCAGTCTGACCCTGTGCCTCATGGGAACAGTCCAGCCCGAACTGCCAAGCTATGTCTTCCCTGGACCGGAAACAAGCATCCTGGGACCGGTTTCGGGTTCAAAACCCTCATCAGCCAGGCGATCTTGAATCCAGTGGCAAAGTGAGCAAGGGACCCACGTCTGGGCATACCCTGCCAATTTAGGGCAAACAAAGTGATACCAAAGGGGATGATGGACGGAGCGCTAGAGCAAATCAAACACTCACCCCCAGTCAACTGATCTGGGTTTAATCCATCATCATTCTTTAGCTCACTCCACCACCCCAGTTCAGACATGACCATATGCAAATCAGTCTGACCCTGTGCCTCATGGGAACAGTCCAGCCCGAACTGCCAAGCTATGTCTTCCCTGGACCGGAAACAAGCATCCTGGGACCGGTTTTGGGTTCAAAACCCTCATCAGCCAGGCTATCTTGAATCCAGTGGCAAAGTGAGCAAGGGACCCTGTCAACTTAGGGCAAACAAAGCGATACCAAAGGGGATGATGGACGGAGCGCTAGAGCAAATCAAACACTCACCCCCAGTCAACTGATCTGGGTTTAATCCATCATCATTCTTTAGCTCACTCCACCACCCCAGTTCAGACATGGCCATATGCAAATCAGTCTGACCCTGTGCCTCATGGGAACAGTCCAGCCTGAACTGCCAAGCTATGTCTTCCCTGGACCGGAAACAAGCATCCTGGGACCGGTTTCGGTTTCAAAACCCTCATCAGCCAGGCGATCTTGAATCCAGTGGCAAAGTGAGCAAGGGACCCACGTCTGGGCATACCCTGCCAACTTAGGGCAAACAAAGTGATACCAAAGGGGATGATGGACGGAGCGCTAGAGCAAATCAAACACTCACCCCCAATCAACTGATCTGGGTTTAATCCATCATCATTCTTTAGCTCACTCCAACACCCCAGTTCAGACATGGCCATATGCAAATCAGTCTGACCCTGTGCCTCATGGGAACAGTCCAGCCCGAACTGCCAAGCTATGTCTTCCCTGGACCGGAAACAAGCATCCTGGGACCGGTTTCGGGTTCAAAACCCTCATCAGCCAGGCTATCTTGAATCATCATTTGAGGTACCTGAAACATCCCCTTTGGTATTGCTTTGATTATCTAAAGGGCTTATCTCGGGTACCTCAGAGAGCGGGCCTTGATTATCTAAAGGGCTTATCTCAGATACCTCAGAGAGCGGGCCTTGATTATCTAAAGGGCTTATATCAGGTTCCTCAGAACGCGGGCCTTAATTATCTAAAAGGTATGTTTCAGGTACCTCAGAGCAGGCCTTGATTATCTAAAGGGCTTATCGCAGGTACCTCAGAGAGCAGGCCTTGATTATTTAGTGGGCATGTCTCCGGTGTCTCGGAGAGCAGCGGGCCTTGATTATCTAAAGGGCTTGTCTCACCTACCTCAGAGAGCACGCCTTGATTATTTAAAGGGCTTTTTTCAGGTACCTCAGAGAGTGGGCCTTTATTATGTAGAGTATTAAGTATTAAAGGGGTCAACCCTACATACTACCCAACCTGGGTCAATAGTACAGTACAAACCAATGTGGTCGAGGTAGGAACAAAACTTAAAAGTGAAACAATATGTAGTAGCAAACACAAATGGTTCTAAACATAGGTCCTATTTATTTACTTCATTGGACCAAACAAATGCAAATTATATTCAAAGCATTGGTTATTAATAGCAAATGACACTGCTCATTGAATTGCAATATATTTACAGTGCTCCTGGTGCGGGTGTGAAAGAAGAAAGGGAGTGGGTGTTGAAGTGAAGGACAGGGAAAAGGTGTTTGTGACATATATACATCAATGATACATGAACACGAAACTTTTCCAGTCTGAGGTAGGTCAAATGTTCCTAAATGCACACATAGCTTTATGGGACAAGTATATTTTAACCAATGTCGCCAAAGTTTGTGTCTGTAGATTGTTGACGTTTCGACCCCTGATTGTAGGAAAATCGGTGACCTTATGGTGGGGTCTTCATCAGGACTGAACTGTGAAGAGCACCTATGAACAATGATAAAACTGTGTAAGAGCAAAGTAATGTGATCATGTTTGCTACTATCCAAACAAGTAGGTGAGAAGTACCTACTTGTATACCGTGACGGGTTGCCTCCGTCAGATGCTAAGGGTGGGCTTGGTTTGAGCTCCTAAAAGGAAGAGGAGAAACTTAGAAAAATGCTGATGGCATCTGCTCATCTCAATGTCAGGAGGCGAAGGACAAGTACTTACTACGCCTTGTATTCACACATGCAGCGCTTGGTCAATGGCTTGCAGTATGTTGGAAAATCAATCCCCTGAAATCTATTATAAAAAAGAAAAAACGGATTAAGAAGGTGCGCTGTATACAATGGTCAAAAAGACTCATACAGCAAGTCGTGGTAATTGAATGGTGGGTCGAGATCCTAATGGCATTATTAATGGGACCGTAATCTAACAATGTAGGATAATTAAATATCAAAAGGTGAGTCGTAGAATAATGGGAAATCACTGGTCGTCACATCATAATGTGATCATACGTTAAAGAACCCATGGAGATAAGTAGAACTCAAGCTTCAAAAAACGCATAGGGAGATCTAGTAATGCATGCTCGTAAGAATGGACATATGCTCGCGGTGTAACAGTTATCCGACTTGGCGTGCTGGAGGTGTGTGGAGAATACCTCGAGCACTAGCTGTCCGTCTATGCAAAAAATCGTGAAATGATCGTCTAACACGCCCGCCGTAAAGTGAGCCGAAAATAAACTAAAAGCCAACCGTAGGTGTGGAACAAGCACGTATAAATGCCTGTGGCTCAGATGAAGCCCGAGGCACGCTTACCTGTCATTCTTGGCTCGAGCTCCGAATGAAGGCAGAGCG
Source organism: Calotriton arnoldi (assembly GCA_963921515.1). Taxonomy (NCBI): domain Eukaryota; kingdom Metazoa; phylum Chordata; class Amphibia; order Caudata; family Salamandridae; genus Calotriton; species Calotriton arnoldi. Next base: position 1,205,406 of record CAWUFW010005253.1, read on the forward strand.
CTGGGAGGAATCATGTTAATAAGTGAAGTCTAGACGTGATGTACGTGCACGTTCACAGTACGCTTCGAAAGGGAGCTCGTCTAGGACTAACCAATCGTGTACCATTGGGATAAAATCGTCTGGTCATGCTCGCTGGCGACGCGAGAGTATGTGGGAAAGAGGTATCCACAAATTCCCATTTAGTCGTGTACACAAATACTTTGTCTTATGCCGCGTTAAAGAGGCGGTTTGGTAATTAATAAAAACCGGCAATCATGAATAATTAGACTAGAATTGTCGTGGTTGCATTCAACATAATGCAGATAACAATATACAACATAAAACCTTCAAGATCGAAACACGGTCATGAGGGCAAAAAGCTCTGGTCACTTCAGAGGGCAGGCCTTTATTACCTAAAAGGCATGTGTCAGGTACCTCAGAAAGCAGGACTTGATTACCTAAAAGGCATGTTTCAAGTACCTCAGAGCACACGCCTTGATTATTTAAAGTGCTTTTTTTACATACCTCAGAGAGTGGGACTTTATTATGTAGAGGGCATGTGTGAGACACCTCAGAGTGCGGGCCTTGCTTATCTAAATGGAATGTCTCAGGTACCTCAGAGAGTGGGTCTTGATTATTTAAAGGGCTTATATCAGGTACCTCGGAGCGCGGGCCTTAATTATCTAAAAGGCATGTCTCAGGTACCCAGATAGATGGCCAGGGACCACAGAGCCTTGACACTAGGAGAGCAGAGCAGAGGGTCTCATAGAAAGTGCTGGGAGAGAGGGGATCCAGCTCTGAATGTAAGTGATATGCATACACTGTAAGAAAGCTACATGTATATACGTCTCTATGAGCAATTACATTCATTATCCTGTACACAGCACTTACTAATAAATGTTTATTACTACCCAAATGAACCATTTTTAGCTAGCTTAGAATAAGGAAAGATGGAAAGACTGAGAAAAAATCTGTAAGGTTCTAATCTTAAGTCTTCTAGTTTGTACGCAGCTCCTTGAAGCCAGTTCACAACTCACTAACCTTTATTACAAGGACTGTAACTTATAGTCTATAGGCAACACAAAGATCTCCGCAACTCAAGTAGTAACCCACTGAACTACCAACATAAAATACAAACCTATGAGCTGCATCTTATCTGCTGTGCTTTGTAGCAAGCCTGTTAACCCGTGATATGTTTATGATGAGTCAAACCTTTGACTAGACCGCACACAGATCTCTCCAGCAACTGCATTAACCACCAGAGGTGCCTTACCACCATCATACCATGGACATTGCTGGATAAAGAAATATATCTGCGGCAGATGCCCTAATCCCGTAAAATATTTCATAATGGAGCCTGTTTGTTACCAGTTATATAAGAAAGTGCAGTCTATCATCACATTTGTGTTGTTGTCAGTTCCTTTGAGCAGTGCTTTAAATGGAAATACATAAGTGCTGGTACTCACTGTCCACCCTACTTATTTGTGCCTGAGAAGTGCCGGTACTCTCAAATTAAATGTTTTGCAGCATGCTGAGAAGTGCAGGTACTCTGCCCTTTCAAATCGAAAAAGTGCAGGTACTCAGTACCTGAGAGTACCTGCCCATTTAAATCATTCTCTTCGATGCAGAGTTTTTAAACAACAAATATACAAGTTGCCTGTCAAACTCCACTTCTTATGACGGCGCTGATCTTGTCTCTGTCCCCTTTCTTTTGTCATCCCTTGATCCCCAATTTATTGGAGTAAATGTTTCCATTTCCAGCGCTGCTTGTAGAGCAGACCCAAAGTGACCTGGAGTAAAGCCCCAGAGGTCAAACAGTAGAATACCTTAGAAAACATCTCCGGAGAGAACCACAGAGAACAGTTCCAGAATACCAAGTGTGGGCCTAAGGTATCTCAGAGAGCAGGCCCCGAGTACCTCACAGTGAAGCCTCCGGGTACCTCACAGTGTAGACCCAGAGTGCCACACAGTGCAGAATCTGAGTACCTCAAAGTGCAGCCTCCGAGTACCTCACAGTGCAGACTCCGAGTACCTCACAGTGCAGACCCAGAGTGCCTCACAGTGCAGACCCAGATTGAGTCATGGTGCAGGCCCAGAGTGTCTCACAGTGCAGACAGGCCCAGAGTGCCCCACAGTGCAGACCCAAACTGCAGCCTCAAAGTACAGCCCCAGTACCTCAAAGAGCAGAATACATTACAGTACAGCTTCCCCCTCAGCGCCGCAATATCAAGTGTAGGCCGACATTACCTCACAATTCAGGTCCGTGGTACCTCACAGCTCAGGCCGTGCAGACCAGGCTCACAGTGCCTCACAGTGCAGGCCCAGAGTGCCTCACAATGCAGACCCAGAGCACCGCACAGAACAGTACCAGAATACCCCAGAGTGCCGCCGCCCTCAGACTACCTCGCAGTACCAGGTCTGATAGGCATCGGCGTGCAGGCGGCGTGCAGGCCTGCAGTACCCAAAAGCAGCTTGTGCCGGCAGGCCCCGGGCACAGATCGCATCAGCTGACAGCCTGTGCTCGTGCCTCACATATTTGTTTACTCTGTGCTGCTTACTCACCTGTTAACTTTCTTGTTTGTCAGCCCTTTTGAGCTCAACTTGTTATTCCGTTGTGCCCCTCACCGGACGTCTGCTCCCACTTTCATGTTTTTTTTTGTTTTAGTCTGCTGCCTTGTTTGCCTACTACCTCTCCCGTCACTTGCCTCGAGACCTCTCTTATCATTTTCTCCCTAGCTTGTCTCCACTGTGACTACATACCAGTGCCAGTTCTGGGCACTGTCTCACACTGCACCCCACCCACCGCCAGTCTCAAGCTCACTGCACCGCAGTGCGGTATCCAGACAGGACCAAGCCTTGGACACCAAAGTGAGCCATGTCGTACACAACTCATAAATGCTGACTCCTTGCACTGACCAAACGTGTAAGCCTCCTACACAGCCATGAAGTGCCAGCGTACACCACAGTCCAAGAGCAACGCTCACGCCTGGCCTTGCTTCTCCAGGTGTCTGCCTGTCTCCGCTTCTGATGCTGCCAACAAGAACGAACGCGAGCCGAAGTTCCTCACGAGGCTCACAAGAACAAGCGTCCGCTGCCCAAGAGTACCGGCTTCACAGTGCTCACATGTCTCCTCGCCTCTCACACTGTCATCGAGATCCTGCGCCTCACACTGCCCTTGAGGAGCAGACACTCACACCGTCCGAGTCCCAGGCTCAATTGACCACGAGTCCTAACCTCTCAAATGTCCATGAGTCAATGTCAGCGCAGAAAACAGCACTTTGTATATGGCGGGGGAGGCGTTTTAGCGCACAATATAAAATGTCACCAGCGAGGCTTGGGTCACTAGATCTAACCTTGGCCCCGACGCAAGGAAGCACGGGTCAGCATCCTTTGCCATTATTCACCTGCGGCAGCTATAACACTCAAAGATAGCAGCTTGAATCGTTTCCCACCAGCTGCCGGTGTCAGACAGCAGCTCGGCTGCCGGGCTCCTCCGCACTTCCCCAAATCCCCCTTCTCAGTGTTTGCAGAGAGAGGTCTACAAAACAAGGGCTAAAGGTCACCGACGCGGGGGACCCGTGGGCCCCCGCTACATAAATAAAATGCCCCCAGGACTTGGCCTACCCGGGGGCTTTGAAAACGAAGCGCGGGAGACCGCGCTTCGTTTTTTTACATTTTCGGACGGATTCGCGCACCCGGCGCGACCCCGCCCAAATTTTAGTTTTTTAAAAAAATGCTTTTTTTGGGCCTGGGGTCCCTGTGGGACCCCCTGAGCAGGCCTGGGGGGTCAGGGTGTTTCTACCCTGCCCCCTTTTCTTGTTTTTTTTTTTTTTTCACCTTTTTCTTTCTCCCTCCCACCGAGGCACAAGATGGCTGCCAACACTTCCTGGTTTGAAGTGTTGGCAGCCAATCAGAGGCAAGCTCGTGCTCGGGAGGAGATGTGTGGTTAGGCTCCGCCCAGATATCGAAAGATATATATATATATATATATATATATATATATATATATATATATTACCTACTGGCGGTCGCCAGTAGGTAGTTATAGTTAGGACCTAGTTTCCATAGGAAAAGCATTTTTTGATTTGCCTATAACTGGCGCCGGTTGACGAATCTTCGCGAAATTTTCCAAAAAGTTCCTCTTTTCAGGTCAGCTCCTGTTCTGAAAGTTTGGGAGAATTAATCAAGGGGGGGCTAAGAAAAAAGGGGGTCCCAAAACGTGTTTTCTCCATGCAATTTCCATAGGAAATTTTAGACAAGGCTACGGGTCAAACTGCTGAACGAAATTACGCCAAATTTGGCATGGAGAAAGGTCTTGGTCCAGAAAGCATGCTTTTGTTTAAATGGGGTAAATCCGTTCAGTAGTTTTTGAGAAATATCAAATTTTCCAGATATCGATATTTGAGAATTCTGACATCTGATTGGCTGAGGTGTTACAAGCACGAACTGTTGAAACTAGGAAGTGTTGGCAGCCATTTTGTTATTTACAACTCTCCCTCTACAAGGCATCAGGTCCGTAGTTCTACCTCTGCGAGGCAACACTAAAAATATACTGCAGCTCTGTCTGTGCGAGATACCCCTTTCACGGTCCCTCTCCCCACATCACCAGCTCGCGGCTATGCCTTTAGAAGCCAGTCCGTCGGCTCGCAGCTGTGCGACTGCGAGCTGTCAGCCATTTTGTGACTCAGTCCGTCAGCTCGCATCTCTCCCTCTATAAGGCATTGGATCCATAATTGTACCTCTGCGAGGCAATACTGAAAATATCCCGCATGTCTGTCTGTGCAAGATACTCCTTTTACGCTCCCTCCCCCGCTTTACCTCTGTGAGCCACTTCGTTAGCTCATCTTACACTGCCTGTCCCCACATCATCAGCTCGCGGCTATGCCTTTAGAAGCCAGTCCGTCGGGTCGCAGCTCTGTGTCTGCTAGCTGTAGGTCCGTAGTTCTAACTAAAAATATACCGCAGCTCTGTCTGTGCGATATACCGCTTTCATGGTCCCTCTCCCCACATCACCAGCTCGCAGCTATGCCTTTAGAAGCCAGTCCGTCAGCTCACAGCTCTGTGTGTGCGAGCTGTGGGGCCCGCAGCTCTACCTCTCTGACCCTCCTTGTTAGCTCGTAGCTGTGTCTGTGCTAGCAGGCCCGTAGGCCCATTACTCTCCCTCTGCCAGTTAGCCCATCGGGTTGCAGCTCGGAGGGCTCACAGCTGTATCTCTGCGAGCCAGCCCGTTAACTGATAGCTGTGTGTCTGCTAGCAGGCCTGTTGGCCCGTTGGTCTCCCTCTGCAAGTCAGACCACAGCTCTCCCTCTGCGAGCCAGTACAATGCTGTGCTTTTGCGAGCCAACAGCTCGTAGGTCTCCATCTGCGAGCTGAGCCCACGGGCCGCAGCTCTTCCTCTGCGAGCCTGCCCAACGGCCCGCAGGGGTTCCTCTGCTAGCCGAACCGCAGCTGACACTCTGCGAGCCGAAATTGGGAATATAAGGCGGCTCTAAAAAGAGCCTTTGTGTTTATTAGTTGGAGCTACATGTAAGTGCGAATGCACAGCTTCAGGTTAATCAGGAAAACTCAGTTTCCCTCATCTGTGAAGTGTACTCCATCACTTCTGTAGATATCAGCCATATCAAAATGTATGTTGTTGTTGTAGATCGACCCCATTCTATGGTCTCTGAGGTATGCAGACACAGCTTTGTTGACATTCTTCCTAGATTTTTCAATCTTATGACAAAATTGGTTTGACCATTTCCACTTCTGTCTTTGGCATATATTGGAATATATAAAGACAGTTTGAGGTAAAAGTAACATCAATTGTCCAAAGGTGCCCTTCATAAGCATTTCCAAGCCTACCCCAGTCAATGTGCCTAGATCGTTACCACCACAGTGCACAATCATGAGATCAGGGTGTTGGAGATGCAAACAGGTTTTAACCAAAGTGAGCAATTGGTGCCACTTCAATCCTCTCTGTGCAAACCATTTAATGTGCACATTTTGTAAACCTAGGTCTAAGTCAATACGTCTCTGTTCTGCATACCTCTTGCACCAGAAAACATAGCTATGTCCTACAATCCACACTAGCATTTTGAAGGTATGGCTAGAAGATATAGATAAATGTCTGTAGCTCATGCACTGCATTCGTAGAATGAAAGATATGTTTAAACATGGGGAAGAACTTTTTTTTTTACATACAAAACCTTAACCTATTGGGAGATGAATTGTACTGTGTCCTAAAAAGTAGGGTGTATATTAGTTTTGATGAAAAGCATCTTTGTGATTGGTTAATAAAAAAGCAGTTTATACGTGGAGTGCATATTTTAGGATGAAATTTGCTCAGCTCAACCACACCTGCTAATTGTATTTGGAAGGTGCAGTTCAAACTTGAAAGAATGGTGAACTTTTGACCTCCATGTGCCGTTAAATGTTGGAGAAAATGTTGCAAAAAAAATATCAGTTGGTTTAAAAAATGATGAACTTTTAACCTGCACGTGTCGTAGAATGTTCTAGAAAGTGTTGATACAATACGTTGAACTTTTCACCTGTATGTGTCCTTAAAAAAGTGTTTATATGGAAATTTCAAAAATAACCAATAAAGAGAGGTTTTGCAATCGAAAAAAAAAAGGAACTATTCTGATTTGTTCTTTACATGTATTTATGTGTGGAGCAACAGGGAAATTGTGCCATTACTGGTTCCATTCTTGATGAAAGCGGTGCATTACATGTACTGTGTGACAAGAAAAGAATTGCATGCGTTTGTGAGATTTGACGTCTGCATACCAACTACGAAGGTAAATTAGAAATTAAGAAGGTGTGTTATGTGTTTTGTAGTAGTGGTTAAGTATTTGAGACAATATTTAACTTTACAAGTATTTTTATTTCTAAATACCATAGTGTTAGTAAAGTCTGGTGTTTTATTGGTTCTAAAATATGCATAATGTGTAACTAGTTGTTAAACAAGTGCTTTATATATGTTTAGGAGTTTTTGCAAAGAAAAAGTGTAAGTTGTTATCTGTAAAAGACTGTGGGCCATATTCTCAAGACGAGCGATAACATTATCGCCGCTTTAGCGGCAGTTTCCTGCCGCTAAAGCGGCGATAATGTTATCGCCATTCTTGTGAATATAGCCCTGTATGGGTTTGGAAATTCCATGTAGCGTTAATTTCGATTTGTATATCTATTCCGGCGAGATAAACAGAATGTCGCACGTTTGGAAATTATGCTCAGTCTGGAAATAGTGGAGAAGGGGTCACAGTAGAAAATTCATGTGTTATTAAGTTAACAGAGATGGAAAAAAAGAAGAAATGTTATGTGCACAGTTTGTGGTCTCATTTTTACACTGAGAGGTAGATTTCAATGTCAGTCAAGGCTGGTGTGGTACTGCGAGGCTTTGCATTTGGGTGTTCTTAGGAAATCTAAGTTGTTAGGGAGCGTTTCTTCAGAAGTAATTTTTTACATATGTGAGAGATAAAAAATAAATGAAAATGTTCTTTGTATATTTTCTGTACGATTTTGTTCACAGTGGTAAAGTAAATGTGATTCTTAGTGATAGTAATTCTCACGGTGTGTTCCTCTGCTGAATATACGCAGGCATTTAAGTGGTCCGGGTGTTATTAGTAGTAGGCTCCGCCATCCCTTTAAGAGAGCCGCCAATTTTTTCATCCCAGTTAACGGTGTTAATATACGTATAGTAAATGGACGGTACATAAAAAGTTTGAGATTATACCTTCATTTACTCTGTCTACCTTGCAGCACCATTGTGTGCCCCCAGCAGTACTGTTTATAAAAATAATCTAATACAGCTTTTTGTATTATAAAAATAGCACTTTTAGGTTTATTGGCATATTGGTAGAATTTGTACTATATAAAGAATGTTGCAATCAGTTTCAATGGTATAAAAATGCACTGTATTATGTAGGAAATATTACCTTATTGCTTAGGTTGTGATGTCATTTTTTTACTGTAAGGTACATTTGAGTATAAGTGAAAACAGGTGATATACTGCGAACCCGTTCAGAATGCGCACAGATTACATAGAGAGTAAATGGACAAAGTAAACGTGCACGTTGCTTTGTGTATGTATGCATAGTTTGAGTCATTTGATGATACTTTAAGACATAATCTAAACACTATTTCTGCTTTACAATTGGGTACAGTGCACAGTGTTAGTAGTTAGTGACTAGATGCTGGTAAAGGTATTATTTATTGCTCGTGCGTACGAAATAAAATTGGAGAGGGGCGTTTCTTTACAATAGATATTTTATAAATGTGTGAGAGATAAAAAACAATTAAAAATGTTCTTAGTAAATTTTCTATACGATTTTTTCACACTAGTAAACTAACTGTGATTATAAGTGATGACAATTGTTAGGGTGTGTCTCTGTGCTGAATATACGCAGGACTTTAAGTGGACTGGGTGTTATTGGTGCTGAACACTGCTACCCCTTTTAGACACCCGCATTTTTTTTCATCCCACTTAAAACCCTCAATATAGGTATATTAAAGGAACGGTACAATAAAAGTTTAGGGATTACACCTCCGTTTCCTCTCCTCATGTGTCATCCCCATTTTGTGCAACAAAAAGTAGTGTTTAGAAAAATTAAGTAAGAGACCTTTATTTAGTATGAAAATAGCACTTATACCTTTATTAGCATGTTCATGGGATCTGTAGTATAAAGAAAAGGTCGCAATCAGTTTCAATGGTACAAAAGTGACGTAACATGTTTGAAAGATTAAATGGTTTTAGGAGTAAGGTATAGAGGTAACAAATAAGCAGTATAGTTTGTTATGTTTAAACTAGTATGTAGTTTTGTAAATCAGATACGGCGTCGATTTGTGCAGCACACAGTACACCCACAATTACCCTGGAACATGTCCCTGAATGCCTTGGCACACTGCAGCACACATCCAAACACCAAGTAGGCCCCCATCCACAATGTGGACAGAGTGCCCCCTTATCACCAATATCACAACCTACCCTTGCACATATGCTGAATCCAGCAAACCAGCAGATCCGTGACCCACACTTACTATGCAAGTAACACTGCATTTCGGATAGCATAGGAGCTGCGCAAAGAAAATGACATGGCCCACGAAGCGAGATGGACGGAGCCAAGTGCAGATCACATCCTCAAAGGAGCAGCTCACACGCCGACGTGTCCGCGTGCAACCACAACCCATGCCTTATAATACACGAAGCAGACCAACAATGCACCAGGCCACAAAATAAGTCTGCAAGCACACATCACCCAAGTCAAAAGCAAAACAGGCCCCGAAAAGCACACAATCCAAAGGCACCCCGTCTGAAGGGGAGAAGGCTACACGAAATGAGAGGTGCAGGGGCAATTCCCCCACAATGCAGCCCACACACATAGCAATCAGAGAACATCAGCAATCAAGGCAATGTGGTACAAAACTCCCCTCATACGCGTTCTTTGTCCGGTGTGTATGGCGGGGTGATGGCTGCATGGCTGTGTGCCCTTGACACATCAGACTGCGTAGGTGATGGGGCTGCATCAGATGTCGTCCAGCACCTATGCAAAAACAATGTCTGGCTCACAGAGGCGGAGCTTGCCAAAGGGATACACCCCCATTGCACATGCAACAGTCAGTTCTTCCCTGTGTTGGGACGAGGCTCATTGTGGCACACGAGTGGACAATCTTTACAACACACCTAACAGTTAGACACCAGTGGAGTGGCATAGGCTTTATTGGCATGTGCGTGTCAGTACGGACGAGGCAATGGCCACAACAGGCACGGACATGCTTAAGACACTTACACGCAGCATGGGTACATGTTGAGGGGCAGATGATGTTGGGGCTCAAATGGACAATATTGATCACATATGGCAACGCTCACAGCCCACCTTGCCTTGCTGGATGAGTCATGTGTTGTTTGGCGTCTGCACAGTGCCCCGTGTGAGGGGGCACGACTGACTGTGCGTGGGGTCTGCATGGTGCTCTGCCTCCGGGGTGCGGCAATTGTCTGACTGCCGACAGTGATCAGGTGTGAGGGTCCGACAGGTTCGCATGTCGCGCTACATCGCCATGTGTGTGCTCTCACCCAGCAGTGTGTCCCAATTGGCAACGTTGTGTTGCTCGGACCATGGACCTGCGTCGCCTTGGACAGGTGTGTGTGCACACACGTTATTCCACGCACATGCATCCAGAGCCCGACCGACGGGAGACGTGTGCTCTGTTTTGGTGGGATATGTGAGCAATCCCCACTGTGCAACAAGTTGTTGGGCCATGTGCTGTGGGTGGCAATAGGATGTGGCTGCAGGTATGTAGTTACTCGTCCATGAATGCCCGTGCAGCTTCATGTGCAATGTGTTCCAATAGTACGTCGTTGTCGTGTTCAAGGAATACCAGGGTGAGCCAATCCATTAGGTGGTCGGGGCAGGTGTGCTCAGCCCACGCAGTGTCACCGATCCACAATACAGCCCAAAAGGGAAGCGCCTCGATGTGGTCACTGCAGACGAGAAATTGTGCCATCTCCCATGCACAACTACCAATACATATGCAGTATGTCAAGGCATCCCATGCACGGCTGTCTCTGTTACACTCCTGTTTGTGATCCAACAGGGGGCGCAAACACAAGTCATAGTCCAATTCATCAACAGTTGTGTTGGATAGGCAGAGATCCATGGGACACTCGAATGTGCATGTTCGGCAGTGGAACCAGGGCTGGACGCAGGTGACGTGGGCAATGCGGAAGCTGAGCCTGTAACTGATCCACAGCACTGCCAGTGGCAGTGCGCCCAGTAAATGCAGCATACGTGCACGGTACTGTTCCACGTGACGGGTGTTGTGCATGTGCCCGGTATGGCCTGCCATTGCGTTGGTACGTCTTGTGAACAGGCACTCTTCTGAACTGCGGCTGTTGTGTGGAGGATATGCCACAGCTCTGAGCAATAATTTGAATGTGTGTGCAATGTTGTGGGACATGGGTTGCTGTTTCCGTGGGTGTCAAGGCCATCCCATGCGGGGGTACCACAGGCAGGGGCTTCTATGTGTGGGCTGTGGATAAGTCGGATGGTTTATTTGCGGAATGCGTGGTGTGGGAGACGTCCCCATCTGCCATTGTATCTCTATCAGGGTGTTCCAGGCGCGTTCGGGACCAAGGTCAGAGGTGCAGGTGTCCTCCCGGCTTCTGCATTGGGACAATGGTGCTTTCATCCCTGATGTTTGTCTCACTACTACTTTAGTTTTGGGAATGTGATGTGGCTTTGGCCCTGAGATTGGGACACGGCCTTGGGCTCATGGTGTACGGATGGCGATGCACACACATATGTTGGCATGTGGAGCCAGGTGCCCGTGCGTCCTTGTGCTGCTTGTGCTATCTCACTCCATCTCTCTCCCTCGCTCCCGGCACACCATCTTGTCTTGGATTTGGTCTACCAGGCTGTGTGCTACGGATTGTCCAGTGGGAGCAGCTAGGACTCATCCTAGGGGTTGTTTCTGCTTTTGTTTGTGTGGTGTTTTGTGTTGGTGGTTGCATTGCTGTATGACTGATTCTCCATTTTCTGGTCACGCATGTATGCTTATTTTGCTGCTTGTGCGACATGAGGCAATATGTTTGTTTCGGGGTTGGTGGTGTTGGTGTGTAATTTCTTAGTCCGGTGTTGGGGGTGGTGCCGGGGGGTGGGGGTGTTCCGGGTGTGGGATGGGGTCCTGGGGTGTTGGCGGTGGATGTTGTGGCCCTGTTGGGTGTCCAGGCCGCATGATGAGTTGCTCCATGGCATCTGTTGCCCTTCGGATGTGTCCCTGGGCTGTGCTTCCTTTTGTGGTGCTGGCTGCCGTCCAACTTTACACCAGGTCAGAGCAGGTGTAAATTTCCTGGTGCTAACGCACCTTATCGCCCGTTTTGTGTTATTATCGGGGATGTGGCTGGTCGTTGTGAATGTTGAGGTGTGCTGTTGTCTCGGAAACGCCTACTCTGCATCTCATTAGCGATATTTGCGAGGGTCGTCTGTGGCAATGTTTTTTGAGGCTGCTATCGCGGGTATACTGGTGTTGTGGGCTGTTAACACCGGCTTGTGAATGGGGGGGGTAAATTTATCACGAGTTTGGTTGCGATAAAGTGCCGTTAATTCGGCGATGGCTCCTTGTAAATATGTCCCTTAATCTTTCCCCCTCTCCATCTCCATGTCGGTGGTTTTTGTTGCTGTCTAACAGTTGATCTGTACTTGCTTATGTACATCCACAATGAAATGTAAGCCTGTACCATATTTTTGCTAATATGGTGCAGTGTTATGCTTGCTAAGTTGCCGATAGAAGTGTTAAACTAATAAGGGTAACGTTTACATGTGCCATTTAGTTGAGAATATCACTCTTAAGTATACAGATAACAATTTTACAAAATAGTATCTACAAAGTTATCTGTAGTGGGTTGCAGAGGAAGTGGCGTGGGACTGTGTGGTGCATGGGATGGGGGGTGGGGCGTGGAGGGCGAGGGGAGAAGTAAGAGGCGGTGGAGTCACATATAAAATGGGAAGGTGAATCTAAATAATTCAATAAATACGTGCTGTATGTCGTATGACACTACCTGCCAACCTACTGTTCCCTTATTCCGCTCCAGTACCATGCAGCATTTCCTCTGCAAGCCGCCACTGGAACTTATATAAGTGTATGTGATTATTTTGACATATTGAACAGATATAACAAATAATTGAAACTTTTTTTTCATTCGCAGAAAATTATTTTGTTTGGATTAAAAATTGAAAATGCCTAGAAGAACTGAAAAAAAAGGAAAAACAAAAAGGCAATCTACTTAAAGAGAAGTCAAAAATGTGCATTAGAAGAAAATGAGAGTACTACAAAAATAGTTTCTTCTGGTAAAAACACTAGACAATTTCTAAAAAAAGTACTACGAACATTTAATGAAAATAACATCACACAAAGGAAAAATAAAAAATTTCAAGTAAGGAGAAGCAGACTTCGACTTCAAATTGCAAGAAAAAAAACATGATAAGGAAAGAGTATTTGTTACCCGTAGACAAAAACAATTTCAAGAAATTCGATCAAAGAGTTTTTCGAAATAGAGTAATTCAGAATTTAATAAAAGGATGCCGCAAATATAAAAAGAAAGTGCTGCAATTGAAACAGAAACAGCGTGTTGAAAGCATAGTGGATACTGCTTTTAAGTTAAAACAAAAAATATTCATTTTCATTTTGAAGAGGATGAAAGTGTTGGATAAAACAATGAAGATTCTGAAAGACAAAAGTAAAAAAAAAAGCTGTGTGAATAGAAGCAACTTTTGTAAAATCTTCAGTGGAAAATGGAAACATACATCTAATAGTGAACCTTTTTTTAATGAAGAGAGTTACTTCCAAGAAAATAGTTTACCATTTGCAGTTGATACTGGAGGTCGTTGCTACGAAGTTCAGAATGGTTGTTCTGTTGCAAAAGAGGAAATGGTTACTATTAGTGCAGAACAGTTAATAGCTGAAGAAGTGCAAGGGAAACGCACACAAGCTCCTGTGTATAAGTGGGGTTGTAGCAGTATTTGTAGTATTCAACAGGAATCTATTGATATAATGTGAAATTTGTTACGAGAATATACACAGAAAAGTGTAAAACAGAAGATTAGGTTGTTACAAACACTTGATCCTTGTAATGTAAGAAAATATACTGAGAAACATGGGCATTCTCTGGCTTGTCTTTCAAGAAAAGTGTGTAAAAGTGTTTTTCATCACTTAAGGATGTGAGCAGTACACCATTCAGAAATGCGGTAGTTTGTAAGGAAACTGTACTATGTAAAAAGTCCTGCATTATGTTTAGGTGAACTGAATACAGCTCTTTTACACGGTTCTTTATCAGGTGTACAAAAAAAGGGTGATGATATTCAGTTTCGATATTTTGGTTCAGAAGAGCAGTGTATAGAAAGTTTGAGAATTACAGATGTTGAAGAAGATGGGAAAGTGATTATAATTGATCAGTTTGAAGAAGAAATTGGAAAGTTTAACATAGTGTGCTCTCAAGTTCCAAACTTAGGGGCCGATTCCGATTCCGGCCGGAAAACGTACCGACCGACTCGGAGCCGGAATTAATTCCGACCGACACGTACCGGTGCAGCCCGACCCACCAAGTACGATGAGAAGCGAGCAAAACCCGACCAACTCGTACGGAACACAAGCCGAAGGACCGAGCCGTGCGGAAAACAGCAATCCGGCCGTAAAAACACGCGATTCGAACCGACCGACTCGCACCCGGAACAATACCGAACGAGACGTACCCGCGGACTCCCACCCGCCAAGTGCGATGCAAGGCGTGGAAAACACAACCGAGTCGCACGGAGGACAAGCCGTACGACCGACACGCATACAAAACTGCGAGCCGAAGCAACCCAATACACCGCGACCGACGCGGACGCAGCACAGAAAACAGCACAAACACAGCGTGAACGAAACGGACGAGCCCGTACCAGACAACTGCAGGGTCCGACTCGGTCACAAGAACGTCTCCTACATGCACGAAAAGTAAAAAGGGAAAATACACAAAAAAGGCCAAACAAGCAATTACAAAGCCAATAAATACTGGGGGAGGGGCAGGGAACAAAGACACACCCACAACTCCACCCACATAAAGGACACATATCCCTACCATGATCCTTTGCAAATTCAAATTACCTGCCAGCACTCAACAGACAGCAACCACACACCCACAGCTCATCCATCACACAAGCCACACACCATCAGCACCACAACAAATAGAAACCTCACATACACCTAGCAAAACACACACTCACACACCTTCACCTGCACACCAACACACACATCACTCACCATCACCACCCATCACCATGCCCTCAAAGAAGAATCACAAGTTCCTAGATAGTGAATTGGAAGTCCTGGTAGATGAGATCCTCAGGGTAGAGCCACAGCTCTTTGGTACACTGGTCCAACAGACACCCATGTCACAGAAAACAAAGATGTGGGAGAGGATCGTCGACAGGGTGAACGCACAATCACCATGTTTGCGCACAAAGACAGACATCCAGAACAGGTGGTATGACGTGCGCAGGAGGGTCAAGGAGCTGCTGAAGAAGGACTACATCTTGAGCCAATACACCGGCAGTGGCCCTCCTGCCAAGCCAGTATACCTCAGGCCCTGGGAGGAGAAGGTGCGGGCCATCCTACCACCAGTGAGCGTCTATGGACTAGAAAACATCCCAGAGCCTGGTGAGTACACAACAAATGTACACAATATTCTGCGACTACACACACACATCACTGTCAAGGGGAGAGTCAAACCATGCACTCTTAGCAAATACACAGCAACCAGAACAGAATCATCCCAAAATGTGTATGTCACTCAGAGAAACACAACACATGCCATCACAAAGTGACATTTAACTGTGTCATCACATGTACAAACACATCTACAACTACAGCTAGGCAGTGGCACAAATATAACTGACAAACACATCCAGACAAGTAGCCACCACTACAACACCAGCACACAGTGAAGCCCACTGAAAGAAAGGAAATATGTGTATGCTGGGCAAGTCAGTGTAGCCAATAGCATCATGGGAGTTGTAGGCACAGATATTGCTCACCCCCACAACTGTCCCATCAACACCACCCTGAACCATGCGCACATCACAGGGAGAGGAAAATAACTTACAAGATGGCTGACACTGGCTACTGCTGTGGGGAGCACAAGGCCCTGCTGGCAACTGTGCAACAACCAACAGCAGGACACCACTGACTGACATCCTGAAAGACAACTTGCACTCCCTGCAATGGAACCACGTTCCATGGTGGGATATCTGGCTGGGTGGGAAGGAGGACTCACAGCCCTGACCATAGTTACCAGCAGCGTTTCTCACACACACCCCTAACACAAACTCCACAAAACTCACCTGTGAGAATGCATTGCCCCACACTCCAATCAAATATCCCACAAAGAACCACAACCCTGGGTCATGCTGAGTGAAGCACAGGGACACACATGGGACCTGTAGCAAAACTAACCTCAGGATAACACTGTCAGCCATCTTGTCAGCACAGGCACACAACCCCACAGGGAAGCAGAGTCAAAGGGAAGGAAGCATGGGCATGCTGGGAAGGGGGGGTGATGGGAGTGGTAGTCACAGCTCAACATCCCCCACCCACATGGCCCAGTAAGCTCACACTCAAGCAAGCACACCCCACAGAGAGTGGAAAGCCCCATCAAAGATGTCTGACACTGGTGCTCTGTTGTGGGGATCACAAGGCCCTGCTGGGAACTGGCCACCAACCAACAGCAGGACACCACTGTCAGCCATCTTGCCATTGCTCTCACACTCACACACAGTGAAGTCCACCCAAAAGCAAGTAAGTATGGGCATGCTGGGAAGTGGGGTGTAGGCAATAGCATGATGGGAGTGGTAGTCACAGCTCAACATCCCCCACCCACATGGCACAGCAAGCTCACACTCAAGCATGCACACCCCACAGAGAGTGGAAAGCCCCATCAAAGATGTCTGACACTAGTGCTCTGTTGTGGGGAGCACAAGGCCCTGCTGGCAACTGTGCAACAACCAACAGCAGGACACCACTGCCAGCCATCTTGCCATTGCTCTCACACTCACACACACTGAAGTCCACCCAAAAGCAAGTAAGTATGGGCATGCTGTGAAGTGGGGTGGAGGCAATAGCATGATGGGAGTGGTAGGCACAGATATTGGTCACCCCCACAACTGTCCCATCAACACCACCCTGAACCATGCGCAAATCACAGGGAGTGGAAAACAACTGAGAAGATGGCTGACACTGGGCACTGCTGTGGGGAGCACAAGGCCCTGCTGGCAACTGTGCAACAACCAACAGCAGGACACCACTGCCAGCCATCTTGCCATTGCTCTCACACACACTGAAGTCCACCCAAAAGCAAGTAAGTATGGGCATGCTGGGAAGTGGGGTGGAGGCAATAGCATGATGAGAGTGGTAGTCACAGATATTGGTCACCCCCACAACTGTCCCATCAACACCACCCTGAACCATGCGCACATCAGAGGGAGTGGAAAACAACTGACAAGATGTCTGACACTGGGCACTGCTGTGGGGAGCACAAGGCCCTGCTGGCAACTGTGCAACAACCAACAGCAGGACACCACTGCCAGACATCTTGCCATTGCTCTCACACTCACACACACTGAAGTCCACCCAAAAGCAAGTAAGTATGGGCATGCTGGGAAGTGGGGTGGAGGCAATAGCATGATGGGAGTGGTAGTCACAGATATTGGTCACCCCCACAACTGTCCCATCAACACCACCCTGAACCATGCGCACATCACAGGGAGTGGAAAACAACTGACAAGATGGCTGACACTGGGCACTGCTGTGGGGAGCACAAGGCCCTGCTGGCAACTGTGCAACAACCAACAGCAGGACACCACTGCCAGCCATCTTGCCATTGCTCTCACACTCACACACACTGAAGTCCACCCAAAAGCAAGTAAGTATGGGCATACTGGGAAGTGGAGTGGAGGCAATAGCATGATGGGAGTGGTAGTCACAGATATTGGTCACCCCCACAACTGTCCCATCAACACCACCCTGAACCATGCGCACATCACAGGGAGTGGAAAACAACTGACAAGATGGCTGACACTGGGCACTGCTGTGGGGAGCACAAGGCCCTGCTGGCAACTGTGCAACAACCAACAGCAGGACACCACTGCCAGCCATCTTGCCATTGCTCTCACACTCACACACACTGAAGTCCACCCAAAAGCAAGTAAGTATGGGCATGCTGGGAAGTGGGGTGGAGGCAATAGCATGATGGGAGTGGTAGTCACAGATATTGGTCACCCCCACAACTGTCCCATCAACACCACCCTGAACCATGCGCACATCACAGGGAGTGGAAAACAACTGACAAGATGGCTGACACTGGGCACTGCTGTGGGGAGCACAAGGTCCTGCTGGCAACTGTGCAACAACCAACAGCAGGACACCACTGACTGACATCTTGCCATTGCTCTCACACTCACACACACTGAAGTCCACCCAAAAGCAAGTAAGTATGGGCATGCTGGGAAGTGGGGTGGAGGCAATAGCATGATGGGAGTGGTAGTCACAGATATTGGTCACCCCCACAACTGTCCCATCAACACCACCCTGAACCATGCGCACATCACAGGGAGTGGAAAACAACTGACAAGATGGCTGACACTGGCTACTGCTGTGGGGAGCACAAGCCCTGCTGGCAACTGTGCAACAACCAACAGCAGGACACCACTGCCAGCCATCTTGCCATTGCTCTCACACTCACACACACTGAAGTCCACCCAAAAGCAAGTAAGTATGGGCATGCTGGGAAGTGGGGTGGAGGCAATAGCATGATGGGAGTGGTAGTCACAGATATTGGTCACCCCCACAACTGTCCCATCAACACCACCCTGAACCATGCGCACATCACAGGGAGTGGAAAACAACTGACAAGATGTCTGACACTGGGCACTGCTGTGGGAGCACAAGGCCCTGCTGGCAACTGTGCAACAACCAACAGCAGGACACCACTGCCAGCCATCTTGCCATTGCTCTCACACTCACACACACTGAAGTCCACCCAAAAGCAAGTAAGTATGGGCATGCTGGGAAGTGGGGTGGAGGCAATAGCATGATGGGAGTGGTAGTCACAGATATTGGTCACCCCCACAACTGTCCCATCAACACCACCCTGAACCATGCGCACATCACAGGGAGTGGAAAACAACTGACAAGATGGCTGACACTGGGCACTGTTGTGGGGAGCACAAGGCCCTGCTGGCAACTGTGCAACAACCAACAGCAGGACACCACTGCCAGCCATCTTGCCATTGCTCTCACACTCACACACACTGAAGTCCACCCAAAAGCAAGTAAGTATGGGCATGCTGGGAAGTGGGGTGGAGGCAATAGCATGATGGGAGTGGTAGTCACAGATATTGGTCACCCCCACAACTGTCCCATCAACACCACCCTGAACCATGCGCACATCACAGGGAGTGGAAAACAACTGACAAGATGGCTGACACTGGGCACTGCTGTGGGGAGCACAAGGCCCTGCTGGCAACTGTGCAACAACCAACAGCAGGACACCACTGACTGACATCTTGCCATTGCTCTCACACTCACACACACTGAAGTCCACCCAAAAGCAAGTAAGTATGGGCATGCTGGGAAGTGGGGTGGAGGCAATAGCATGATGGGAGTGGTAGTCACAGATATTGGTCACCCCCACAACTGTCCCATCAACACCACCCTGAACCATGCGCACATCACAGGGAGTGGAAAACAACTGACAAGATGGCTGACACTGGCTACTGCTGTGGGGAGCAGAAGGCCCTGCTGGCAACTGTGCAACAACCAACAGCAGGACACCACTGCCAGCCATCTTGCCATTGCTCTCACACTCACACACACTGAAGTCCACCCAAAAGCCAGTAATATGGGCATGCTGGGAAGTGGGGTGGAGGTAATAGCATGATGGGAGTGGTAGTCACAGATATTGGTCACCCCCACAACTGTCCCATCAACACCACCCTGAACCATGCGCACATCACAGGGAGTGGAAAACAACTGACAAGATGTCTGACACTGGGCACTGCTGTGGGGAGCACAAGGCCCTGCTGGCAACTGTGCAACAACCAACAGCAGGACACCACTGCCAGCCATCTTGCCATTGCTCTCACACTCACACACACTGAAGTCCACCCAAAAGCAAGTAAGTATGGGCATGCTGGGAAGTGGGGAGGAAGGCAATAGCATGATGGGAGTGGTAGTCACAGATATTGGTCACCCCCACAACTGTCCCATCAACACCACCCTGAACCATGCGCACATCACAGGGAGTGGAAAACAACTGACAAGATGGCTGACACTGGGCACTGCTGTGGGGAGCACAAGGCCCTGCTGGCAACTGTGCAACAACCAACAGCAGGACACCACTGCCAGCCATCTTGTCATTGCTCTCACACTCACACACACTGAAGTCCACCCAAAAGCAAGTAAGTATGGGCATGCTGGGAAGTGGGGTGGAGGCAATAGCATGATGGGAGTGGTAGTCACAGATATTGGTCACCCCCACAACTGTCCCATCAACACCACCCTGAACCATGCGCACATCACAGGGAGTGGAAAACAACTGACAAGATGGCTGACACTGGGCACTGCTGTGGGGAGCACAAGGCCCTGCTGGCAACTGTGCAACAACCAACAGCAGGACACCACTGCCAGCCATCTTGCCATTGCTCTCACACTCACACACACTGAAGTCCACCCAAAAGCAAGTAAGTATGGGCATGCTGGGAAGTGGGGTGGAGGCAATAGCATGATGGGAGTGGTAGTCACAGATATTGGTCACCCCCACAACTGTCCCATCAATACCACCCTGAACCATGCGCACATCACAGGGAGTGGAAAACAACTGACAAGATGGCTGACACTGGGCACTGCTGTGGGGAGCACAAGGCCCTGCTGGCAACTGTGCAACAACCAACAGCAGGACACCACTGACTGACATCTTGCCATTGCTCTCACACTCACACACACTGAAGTCCACCCAAAAGCAAGTAAGTCTGGGCATGCTGGGAAGTGGGGTGGAGGCAATAGCATGATGGGAGTGGTAGTCAAAGATATTGGTCACCCCCACAACTGTCCCATCAACACCACCCTGAACCATGCGCACATCACAGGGAGTGGAAAACAACTGACAAGATGGCTGACACTGGCTACTGCTGTGGGGAGCACAAGGCCCTGCTGGCAACTGTGCAACAACAAACAGCAGGACACCACTGACTGACATCCTGAAAGACAACTTGCACTCCCTGCAATGGAAGCACGGTCCATGGTGGGATATCTGGCTGGGTGGGAAGGAGGAGCGGATGACAACCAAATACAACCAATGCAGACCATGTACACACCCCAACATTCACATAGAAATGCCCAAATAATGCAGGACAATGTGCTACACCAATATCAACCCCTGACTGTGACAACTTAGGACAATGCATTGTACAGGCCCGCATCCAGAGGCACAGTCACAACTGTCAGATGTGTCAACCATTGATGCCTGCAGAAACATAACATACATTGTGTGTGTCTCCCAAAAACAGGTGATGATGGGGACACAGCAGCAGATGCTGAGGAGTCCTCGTCCCAGGCTCAAGAGGATATGGAGCTCACTGGTGTGGAACAGCCTCTGCCCTCCTCGGATGACGAAGACTTACCTGGCACCTCCGGAGCAAGTCATCATGCAGCACCAGCAGGACCACCAGCTGCACCCCCTGCACCCACCCCTCCAATGACTGTCAACACACATACCACCCCTGCCGACACGGACAGACCAAGGAGCAGCACCACCACCATCACAGGGACCCTGGACCAACGTGGGGCCATGGACACCACCACCACCAACAACCCACAAGGTGGCCCAGGGTCACCTGTGCCTGCCACCTCAGGTACTGCACGTGTCGCCAGGGGTGGGAGACATAGGTCGCTGCTCACAGAGGGGTCTGGACTGCATGATGACCCACAACTGGCACGCATAGCCGATGCGTACCAGTCCAGCACCGGAGAGTTCAGCCAGGTAGTGGGGCTCCTCAGGGACATTAAACAGCAGCAGGCTGCCCATCATGCCCGCTTGGACTCACACATGTCCCGCGTGGAGTCCAAGTGGGACACACTGCAAGAGATGACGGCGGTGCATAGGGACATATTACAATGCCTCCGCCAGATGAGCAGCAACCAGTCAACACCTCCCTGTGTGCCCACAACATCTGCTGCTGAAACAACTGCAACTGCCACAGGGAGGCAGGATGACTCTGGCGGAGAGTCCCCTGCACCGCAGCAGCCTGCACTTGAGGATCCCCCCAAAGAAGAGGGGCCGTCCGAGGAGGGGCAAGTGAGAGGCCGATGGCCATGTGCAACCCCCAGGAAGCCAAAACCTGTTCTGGAGAATAACCTTTGTGCGCAAACTGTTCACCCTGTTGACTGCAACACAACTCTCCCACATGACATGGGGAGCTCAAGTTGGACCAATGTCTCTGATTACTGTGGACTTTACTCTGGACATTTCTGCTACCAGGACTTCCAAATTATCTAGGAACTTTGGATCACAATCACAATGTACAGCACCCAACAACCTGTGCACTATACTCACACATGTATGTCAATAAACTCACTTATACACCATACTTGCCTCTGTTGTGATTCCAATGTTGTCTCAGAAGTTGCGATGATGATCGGGAAATGACACTGTGCATGCTAACTGCTACAGCAAGTACAACATCGGCATGTGAGTCATGGCGACTTCACACATATGGGGGAGGCACACCACCAGGGCTACACAACACATACACACCATGGACATCTGACTCATCGCCTACACTGGTGTTGCCAGGAAATACGTTGCATTGCACAGACCCAACACCTATTCACAGTCTGTGTTAACTAGCCCACTGGTGCAGTAAGAAAATGTCAGTCAGATGTGTGACCACAGACAACGCACATCACAAAGTGAAGCACAGGTTTATTACACATTTGCAACATGTTGAAACCACCACAGATGCAAGGTAATCCCACCTGGCAGCGGGCACATAGTCAACAAGTTTAGTAGGAAGGAAGTCCATGGGTGTGGTGCACATCACCTGTAGGGACACAACAGCTACCACCCGGGAAGTCGAATCACGGTGTTGGGGATCACAGTTGACCAAACGACTCTGAAAGTACCCTGTGAAGGACAGAAATGACACACAGTCAAAAGTACTGAAGAACAGGACAGAACTGCAATACTCATGCACAATACATGTTACAAGATACCCACCCAGAACCAAGTTAGCATGTCAACACTGTTGGGGAGTACAGACTACCTGCAAGGACACATCGCTACACGCATACAGACATGTAGCCCATGGACACACTCAAACAGCACCAGAGCACCACCAACACATATCATGCAAACTTACATCATTGACATGCCATCTCTGGATACTCACATTCAGCTGAAGAAGTTGGTGATGAGCTGTTTGCGGACATCACCCTCAACATCATCATCATCATCACTGGCATCGTGGTCCAGGCCAGGATCCTCCACAGGTGGCGGACGTTGGTCATCGTCATCCAGGATGAGAGGCAACTCCTTCCGCACTGCCAGGTTGTGGAGCATGCAGCAGACGATGATAATCTTGCACACCTTTGCTGGGGCATATGGGAGGGACCCTCCTGTCTTGTCGAGGCAGCGGAAGCGGCTCTTCAGGAGACCAAATGTCCGCTCAATCACTCTCCTGGTCCGACCATGTGCCTCATTGTAGCGCATCTGGGCTGGTGTCACAGGGTTCCTGAGGGGCGTCAGCAACCACGGCATGTTGGGGTATCCAGAGTCACCTACATACAGACAATTGCACATTAGCAGAGTTGGAAAAGAGGGTGGAACACTACATAGCAGAACACACACAATGGTACAAAGTCAGTACACACCTACAAGCCAGGCACGCTGGTTCCGCATCTGTGCCATCATCCTCGGGATGCGACTACTCCTCATCACGTACGCATCGTGTGCAGAACCAGGGAAACGGGCACACACGTGTGTGATGCTCATATCTGCAAGACAGACCACCAGTGCATTGACCGAGTGGTAGTGTTTGTGGTTACGGTAGGCCTGCTCTTGGGCCTGTGGTGGTACCAACGCCACATGTGTCCCATCAATGGAGCCAATGACATGCAGCATCCTCCCCAGGGCATAGAAGTCACTCTTCACGCCAGTGATTCGTTGGAGTCTAGGGAAATAGATGTACTGGTTCAGGTATATCAACATAGCCTCCAAAACATCCCGGAGCACACAGCTGAACATGGTCTGTGACATTCCACCAGCAGTCGCCAGAGTGTGTTGAAAGGTACCAGTGGCAAAGAAGTGTAGGGCTGCCATCACCTTCACATTGGGGGTCAGCGCTGTAGGGTACGGACGGCCAGGTTGCAAATGTGGTGCCAAGCGCACTGCCAAATCCTCAATCAGCTGCCTGGTGAAGCGGTACCGTCGGATGCTGTCCCATTCCACCATCGTTGCCAGGTCAGGGAATGGTCTATGGACAGCTGGTGCCCTGCAGTGCATAGGTGAAGAAAGCAAGATTGTCAGTCACCCCACATATGTGGCATTGAACACACTCAACATCACATGATACATCATAATGAGGCACAAGTACATGATGTGTGCAGTTCCGTACGGATATGTATGGCACATACATGGCCAATATCTAACATCACAGTCCAACAAGTGGCATCAAGAAGTCCCAGGTCATGCCATCGGATACCATGAGGCCGTGTCCCAGTACCCATCTCCTGCTGCCAAATAACAAACACACGCCACAGTGACATGTGAGGACTGATGTGCCCCAGGCATCACAGCTCAACGACACGTAGATTCCCAGGGACCCTGTATTGCCACATGGACACTGGCATGACATGGTGTATCATGTATACACCACAGCAAAACAACCATGAGCCCCACAGGTAGTGGTCCATGTTGCCTCGGCAGGACAGACATGGACGTCTGTGACACACACACGCACAACATCAAAGTCCATGCACAAACAACGTGGATGTGGAGACTGCCTCCCATTGTGCACATGAAATCAGAGACATTGTAATCACAACATGCACACAGACTGTGGAGGACCATCAACATTGTGCCAATGGGTCACCCTGGGTTGAACATAACGTCCCACATGGGACTCAGGGTGTATGTGACATGACATACACATACACCACCGTGAACTGTGACCATGCCACATGCACAGATATGAACAGTTGCACATCACAGTGGTCATGTACACGAAACACCAAGGATTCTGTCCCCATAAACACATGCACAGCCTGGGGGTGGCTGCCCCCAAGTGACACCCACAGAACAACATGTTCACCCCCATACACGGAATAGGTAATGCAGCCTTACATGCCCTAGGATACAGTTTGGACAGGCTGTGGTGTTGTAGGTGTGCCCCTCACTGCCTGGGAAGTATATGTGGCTGGCATATGTTCACCTGTGACAGGCATGGTGACATATGCCAGTGACTTGTACAGGGATGCGTTGGACAGCAAGGGACCGATCAGTGTGCACACATTGGCCATTGCATTCAATGTGCGCTGGTACGTGTTGTATTGGCAATACGCCTTGGACAGCAATGGACCGATCAGTGTGCACACATTGGCCATTGCATTCAATGTGCGCTGGTACGCGTTGCATTGGCAATACGCCTTGGACAGCAATGGACCGATCAGTGCGCACACATTGGCCATTGCATTCAATGTGTGCGGGTACGCGTTGTATGCTATGTACGCGTTGAACAGCAATGGTCCGATCGGTGTGCCCGGCCGGCCCATTGCATTCAATGTGTGCGGGTACGCGTTGTATCCCATGTACGCGTTGAACAGCAATGGTCCGATCGGTGTGCCCGGCCGGCCCATTGCATTCAATGTGTGCGGGTATGCGTTGTATCCTATGTACACGTTGAACAGCAATGGTCCGATCGGTGTGCCCGGCCGGCCCATTGCATTCAATGTGTGCGGGTACGCGTTGTATCCTATGTACGCGTTGAACAGCAATGGTCCGATCGGTGTGCCCGGCTGGCCCATTGCATTCAATGTGTGTGGGTACGCGTTGTATCCCATGTACGCATTGAACAGCAATGGTCCGATCGGTGTGCCCGGCCGGCCCATTGCATTCAATGTGTGCGGGTACAGCGTTGTATCCCATGTACGCGTTGAACAACAATGGTCCGATCGGTGTGCCCGGCCGGCCCATCGCATTCAATGTGTGCGGGTACGCGTTGTATCCCATGTACGCGTTGAACAGCAATGGTCCGATCGGTGTGCCCGGCCGGCCCATTGCATTCAATGTGTGCGGGTACGCATTGTATCCTATGTACGCGTTGAACAGCAATGGTCCGATCGGTGTACCCGGCCGGCCCATTGCATTCAATGTGTGCGGATAAGCGTTGTATCCTATGTACGCGTTGAACAGCAATGGTCCGATCGGTGTGCCCGGCCGGCCCATTGCATTCAATGTGTGCGGGTACGCGTTGTATCCTATGTACGCGTCCAACAGCAATGGTCCGATCGGTGCGCACCCATTGGCTATGGCCTGGCCTGGCAACGGACGCGTTTTCAAAATTTGAACGAGTCTGATGCTGTAAATTCAGTTGGTCACCCACAACAATGTTGCAATTTCATGGGTGTCACGAAGTTGAACATTTGAAGGATGCTGGGGCGTGTGTAAGTGGTGCAATTCCATGGATTGGCCAGATTCAGATGATGCAAACGACTTGGACCTATCACTTTGGACACATGGGACAGTATCTGCCTCTGCAGCACACATATAATGCTGGCTGTTCCCCTGAGAGCTCACTTGCCTGCACTACATGCTCCAGGACGACATCTGCCACTACACTGCTGCTGTATCTGCACCCTCTGGACCCTGCAATGGCACGTACTGTGGAGAGAGCCCCAGCCTTCAGCACTGAGGAGAACCAGGGCCTGCTGGATGGCCTCCTTCCACAGTACAGCAAGCTGTATGGGAAAGCAGGGGAGCAGGTGAGTGTTCTGTCCACTGCCTTTCTAAATGTGCATGTTGTCTGACTAGCAAGGCTAACAGTCTGCACGCCACTGGCTAGCAGGCTCACTGAGTAGTTGTCACCCCCCATAGTGTGTAGTTACATGCACTGGACAGGTATAGTGCAGTGACACTGCATTTAAACTAGGTTTTACTTCCCAGGCAATGATACCATGTAGTAACTGCTGGCATGCTGTCCATAGCCATCGTTGCACTGCCTGTGTACATCATGTGCCCCTGTGATTGAGACATGTATATCCAACTGTGTAATGCATGGATATGTTGCATGTGTAGTAATGGCATTCTCACTTTGTTATCCTCACAGGTTGATGCCCACCAGAAGCAGAAGATATGGCTGACCATCGTCCGGGCAGTGAGATCTGTGGGGGTCTACAAGCGCCGGATCCGCAACTGCCAGAAGAGGTGGCAGGACCTTCGGGGCTGGACCCGGAGGATCGCACGGGTCCAGCTGAAGCTGTCGCCTCCTCGCAGGAGGGCGGACACCGGACCCTGACCCCCCACATGCTGAGGATCCTGGCGGTGGTCTTCCCTGATCTGGATGGGCAGCTGAAGGCCAGAGAGCAGCAAGGAGGGGTGAGTCCATGTCTGCATTGTGAACTATGTCTGCCATGCTATGTGCCCTCCTCTGGCCTGGTTAAACTCCCACAGTACATCAGTCTTGTGGTCCAGGACCCATGTCCCTCTATTGTGCACTGCCCACTCCTCATCTGATACCCAGGTGTGGCCCTTACAGTCAGGGTATTGTGTCACTTGGGTACTGAGTCCTTGCAGTTTGCTTGACTCAAGGTGGGGGACAGCATCTGTTTCCCTGACTCTGTGGTGGGCATCATGGGTGGGTCCATTGCTTACACATTGCCTGTGTTCTGACATGTGTTCTGCGTGTCATTTTGATATGTGGCCCAATTGCTGAGCTGATACATGTGCCTGGGGTATCTGGCACACACCCATGCTGCGGGTGGGAACAATGTTTGTGCCCCAGGAGTGTGTATATAACGTGTGTCACACATACTTAGCCAGCTGCCTACTGTCCAGGGCTCATCCCTCATTCATGTGGGACAGGACAGTCATGCCTACTCCAGGCCATGCAATACACTCTGTACTCACACTGCCGTGTATCAGCTGACACGTTTTGCTCAGTGATTTGTCCCCTCAGGTGTCTGCCTCTGTGTCAGTGTGCTGTGGCTTTGTTGTCAGGTCTGCTGGGGTGTTCCTCGGTTGGGGCTCCGCATGCCACCGGAGATGTGACCATAGGAGATGATACATGTGTGACACATAGGTGTTTGATCACCTGACCGTGCAGACTGGGGTATGCGAATATGAGGTTCAGGCAGCTGTTTCCCATTCACAGCAGATTGTGATGTGCTCAGGTGCAGAGGGTAGTGTTACAGGTCTCCCATATGTACAATGGGTATGACCTGGACAGATGAGGGTACAGATGATGTGGTGTGTGGGGGATGTACATGTGCACTTGTTCAGCTCCAGGACTTGCATTCCCCATGATCTACTATTGTGACACAGTGCAGAGTGTTGTTGTCTGGCTGCCCTGCCCATGTGACTGGAGACAGTGATGTATGACTTAGCAGGCATGGCTGTGCCATGGCATGTGACTTCCTATTAGTGATCCTGCAGGGGAGTGACATGTGCTACATGCACACCATTGTGGCAATGGCTATCAGGACATGGGTGCATCATGGTGTCTGTCGCTGGTATGCATCACATGCATTTCCTATTTGACTCTGGGCATCCCTTTCATCCGGACACCTGCACTGACTCAGTGGCAAGAGTTGTGATGTGTGCATGTCCACATGCTTCACCGGGTTCTCTGCACTGTCCAAATACTGTGTAGGTGGTGCATGTGTCCACACTGTGGTATTGCCATCCCACAGACACCAGACAGATGGGTGCAAGGCCAGGTGGGATGTGAGTGCCATGGTTGACCATCAGACTGACAATTGACTTCTCCTGTTCTGTTTGTGCAGTTTTAGCAATGTTCAACTAAGGATGCCAGGGCTTGCTCTGTAATGTGCTGTACTTACTGTGGTGTGTGCGTTCGGTGCAGGTGACTGATGTCTGTCTGTTTCCCTATTGATTGCAGATACGTCCACGGCCACAGGAGGGGACAGCTCCACGGACCAGGAGGAGCCGCAGAGCCAGACTGGGTCAGCAGCCGAGGAGTGGTCGGAGGGACCCAGTGGCACGGAGGGCGAGGGAGCCACACCGAGGAGTCCTCAGCACCATCCATCTCTGCTGAGGACCAGAGCAACTCGGACGATGACTCCCTTATGGAGGCGGGTGTCAGCAGCCACCACACCCCAGCTGGTGTTGCTGTCCCCGCCACCACCACCACCACCACCGCCCTCCCGTTGGCTCCCATTCCCGAGGTCCGTGGAGGCTCCCATGTTCGGGAGCGTGTCTCCTTCGGGCCAGGCACCGCACCCCCTGCCCCTGTGTCCCCTGCTGCCCTGAGTGAGGAGTCTGTGTACCTCCTCCGCCAGCTCCATGTAGGACAGACAGCGATGCTGAGTGTCCTCCATGCACACACCAGTCTGTTGACTCAGCTGGTGTCATTCATGGAGGGCATCTCATCGGGCATGTCTGACCTACAGAGGGGCAATAGGTCCATGGACTCCTCCCTGACAGCAGCAGTGTCCCTCCTCCGACAGTCCCTCACCCCTCCTGCCTCTGCCCCATCCACACTCCCCAGCACCTTACCCGTCCCAAGCACACACACACTGGCACAGGCACACACCAGCACAGACACATGCAGCACACGGACACACATGCCACAAACAAGACGCACACGCACGCACCGTCAGGGGACTGCAACCACACTCACAGGGGATGGGGCACAGGCACAAACACATGCATCCACAAGCACTGCGCAGTCCTCAGTTGCCTCTCCCTCCAAAGACCCCTCCCTTGCCTCACCTGCAACCCCAAACACACAGCGGCTCTTCCTCTGTGACCTTGGCCTCTTCCCCTCCGACCCAGCTGATCCAGCATTCAGGGGGAAGAGGAAGCCCACCCACACGGAGCCGAGTGCCCCTGGCCCCCGGACACCATCCCCCAGGTGCAGACCGACTGAGGCCCCCACCCGCAAGTCCTCCCGGTCCCGGAAGAGCAAGACCCCGCCACCGCCCTGCAGCTCAGGCACCAAGTCTCCTTCCTCCATCCCTCAGGCCCCCACTCCACAGGTGCCCCTACCACACCCTGCCCCAGGTTCCCCCACCCACAGATACACCATCCCCAGAAGGGTCAGGACTTCTCCCCCTGCCACTTGCTCTTCCGGCCCCACACCCCACGCTGCGCTTGTCTGTACCACTGATGTGGTGAGGGTGTCCTCCCCCTCTGTCCTGCCCACCTTACCTGATCCCCATTCTCCTCCCCTGGAGGTGGGCACTGCAGTGGAGTCCACTATCACCCTGTCTGACTTGGGCGCTGCAGTGGCGGACCTGTCCACTCCATCTGCAGGGTCCACTGCAGTTGTGCTGGCACCCACAACATCTGAGTCATGCCCCCCAGTTGTGCCGGCACACACCATGTCAGACACCTCCACTGCAATTGTCAGTGGCTCTCCAGCACCCACCACCCCTTCCCTGCCTCCTCCTGGTGAGCCCTGATCCTGTCCCTGCGGTGCCTGGCCTGCCCCCCGTATGCCCCTCCTAGGGGATTGTCCCCGGTTGTGATCAGTGCAGGCATGCGTAGGGTGACATCTGCCACTGTCACCCTGTATAGACTTCCTTGATGGACTGGCCATTGGCCTTTGTTGATACCTTGCAGTTCTTCCAAGTTTTGAACCCACATGCTAAATAAAGCAACTTTCTGTTCTCTAGTGGTTTTGCTTCTGATGTACATGATGTTGATGATGCTAACCGTGCCCTTGCTGCAGTGATGGTGATTTTTGGACTCATGAAAATGAAGTGTTACTGTGCATGAACCCATGTGTTCCAGGGGGACAGTGTCCTATCCTGTGGTGAATCCATGTCGTCCTTAGCAGCATCTGAGGGTGTAATGTATTCAATATTTGGCAATGGGATTTCCTACTTACATTAGCAATGTCACATCTGTGGGTTCCACCCATGCACATCTGTTGTGTTTGCCATTGTTCAATTAGTCTAGTTCCCTGACCGTGTGGCCATCACCACTGGACATGCAGGTTTGGGCATCAATGGGGAAGGACTCTTCTGTGTTGTCAGTGCAACTTGCTATACATGTGTGTTGGATCTGTGCTGTTGATTTCGTTGACATTCCCATGACCAGGCTGATGTGACAGAAGCCTTCATTTGGTGCTAATTGTTGACTGTGTGACCAAGTGTTCTGCTGACATGATGGAGCCCTACTGATGCGACATATGGCACAGCTTTCCTCACATAGGAGTGGAGTCCCCTCATGGCAGTGTGTACTCCTGTGACATCTCGTGCGCCCAAGGTGTGTGTTGTATGAGCATGTGTGTGTGTTCACTTCCATGTTGCTGTGCATGCTGGGATCCCTAGTGATGTTCCTGTTTGTGATGCTTGCTGAGTTGAGCTATGTTCCCCCAAAGTCTTCTCCCTGGGTTCTCTGTGATGTGGGTGCATGGCACATTACTGGTCATCAGGGTGTCACCCATTGGTGTGTTTGCTGTCAGGGCTGAGTTTGTGGGCAGACGCTGATGTGTCACAGTCCGGATTCCCCTTTGCACTTGTTGTTTACACCTGTCATGTGATTTCTGGTTTGTGTTAGCTTTCATTGGTTGTGACACGTTGTGTGTGTGACTGCTGGCACTCCTCAGGGCTGCAATGTTGGTAGTTGTCTATGTGTGTTCTTTGTGGGTGACCTTGGCTTCTTCATAGGTGTGTGACTGTGGCTGGGATCCCATTGGTTGGTGTGGTATTGCCGTCATGTCCATGTACAGCGTAGTGTGCAGTGTGTTAGACATTCAGGAGTCTGGTAGAGTGGCCATGTGTGATGTGTTCCTGCACCTTGGTTCCCACCACCCCCCCTGGGATTGTCATGGGTGCATGTGCAATGTCACCAGTGCATGTGAGCTTCACTGCTGCACATTGTTGGAGGTCGAGGTGTGTGGTGTTGAGTGTGTGCAGATGAGAGTTGTTGCCCGGCTAGACCCCTGCCTCCATGTTGGCCTTGGCTGACAGGCCGTGCTGGTTGATTTGTGCTTGTGTAGGTGTGATGGTAGTTTGTGGCTCAGGACACATGACTGTGTTTCACAGTGTGAACGACATCTAGCTTTGTCATCACAGTGGGATTGTAATGCAGCCCAGGGTCACCACATTGTGGGGGCCCTGGGTGTGGTGCTGTGGTGTCTGTGTGTCTTGCTGTGTCAGTTGCTGTTCCTACATGCTTGTGTGACATGTGTGATTTGTGCTCCCTCTCATCTGACAATGCCTGATTGCCCACATAGGGGATTTGGATCCATGAGTTACCTTCGTGTGGCACTGTATGCACGTCTGTGTAATTGGTATTCAGGCCTCCTCATGTGTTGTGTGTTTGCCTGGGACACTGGTACCCCCCCCCCTCAACTGTTGTATTTGATGTGCAGTTTGGGTCTGCCTGTTTGTGTTTGTGCATCTGCACCACTGCATTGGCATATCTTTAGTGTGCCATTGGCTGTATGTTGTTTGGTGTGTTTGCCCTGCTGTCCCTGGGACTCCTAGGTCATCAGTCAGCACAATGATCATTGTGTGTGTGTCCCATTGCTGCCATGGTATGGTATCTGTTCACCTCCCTTCTACAGTCTCCACTGGGTATCTGAATTTGTGTGCCCATTGGTGCAAATATGTGGGTCTGCATTCTGATGGTCACTTCTGTCATTGAGTCATTGATGAATGTTGACAGTGTCAGCCCCCATGGGTGATGCTTGTCTGCACATGGCCAAAGGTATGTCTTGTTTGCACTGCACTGTTTGCCTCCCCCATTCTATGTTGCTATGGGACACAAGCACTACTTTGCCACTGATGTGTGTGTTGTTCTGTGACCAGGAATAATCCATGCAGTTTGGCAGTTGCAGCTTATTCTTTGTCAACACATACATTTTGGTCACTGTGATGATGGGGGTTTGGACCCCATTGACACAATGTTCAATTTGTGCTTCAGCTATGGACCCCACACTCACATTTTGGTCACTGTGATGATGGGGGTTTGGACCCCATTGCCACAATGTTCAATATGTGCTTCAGCTATGGACCCCACACTCACATTTTGGTCACTGTGATGATGGGGGTCTGGACCCCACTGCCACAATGTTCAATATGTGCTTCAGCTATGGACCCCACACTTACATTTTGGGCACTGTGATGATGGGGTTTGGACCCCATTGCCACAATGGTCATGGCCTGCTTGCATTGTGGGTGCCACACACATTTATGTGTGGCACTTGTGATAGGGGGTCACATTGTATGTCCACAGTCCTGTTCAGTGTTGTAGGCATTTGACACAGTCTACACACGCTTGTCATGGTGTTGGGGGGGATGTCTTTGTGTTGCATTCTTTCTGCTGGTGTGTGCTTCTTGTGGCATGTATTTGCCATCCTGTGAGTGGGGGTGGTAGTAGTAGGCATTCAGTCCCCCTGGGTAGAGGTGGTAGTAGTGGTAGGCACCTGGCACCCCTGGGTAGAGGTGGTAGTAGTGGTAGGCACCTGG
Source organism: Calotriton arnoldi (assembly GCA_963921515.1). Lineage (NCBI taxonomy): Eukaryota > Metazoa > Chordata > Amphibia > Caudata > Salamandridae > Calotriton > Calotriton arnoldi. The sequence goes on from CAWUFW010005253.1 coordinate 1,238,607, forward strand.
CACCCCTGGGTAGAGGTGGTAGTAGTGGTAGGCACCTGGCACCCCTGGGTAGAGGTGGCAGTAGTGGTAGGCACCTGGCACCCCCTGGGTAGAGGTGGCAGTAGTGGTAGGCACCTGGCACCCCCTGGGTAGAGGTGGTAGTAGTGACAGGCATCCAGCCCCCCATGGGTAGAGGTGGCAGTAGTGGTAGGCACCTGGCACCCCCTGGGTAGAGGTGGCAGTAGTGGTAGGCACCTGGCACCCCCTGGGTAGAGGTGGTAGTAGTGACAGGCATCCAGCCCCCCATGGGTAGAGGTGGCAGTAGTGGTAGGCACCTGGCACCCCCCTGGGTAGAGGTGGCAGTAGTGGAAGGCACCTGGCACCCCCTGGGTAGAGGTGGCAGTAGTGGTAGGCACCTGGCACCCCCTGGTTAGATGTGGCAGTAGTGGTAGGCACCTGGCACCCCCCTGGTAGAGGTGGTAGTAGTGACAGGCATCCAGCCCCCCATGGGTAGAGGTGGTAGTAGTGGTAGGCACCTGGCACCCCCCTGGGTAGAGGTGGCAGTAGTGGAAGGCACCTGGCACCCCCTGGGTAGAGGTGGCAGTAGTGGTAGGCACCTAGCACCCCCTGGGTAAGGGTGGTAGTAGTGACAGGCATCCGGGCCCCTATGTGTATATGTGGCATTGGTGATGGGCATCCCGCCCCTATGGTGCTGCTGTTTCTGGAGTAAGTAATTTCTGCATCCCTGTGTGTGTGTGTGTGATATGTCGGGTACGTGTAGTTTGTGTTTGTGGTTGGTGTCTGACCTACCTTCTGCGCCGTACGCGTCCGTGCCTGTTCCGGTAGTAGATATAGAATATTGGTAGGATCGGAACGATGGGATTCATTGTTGGTTCGTCTCGTTCGTCTTCGTCGTTGCTTCGCCTCGTCCTCGTCGCTGCCCTGTTCGTCTCGTAGCCGTGGATCGTGTTGTGGCGCGAATCGGAGCTTATGTGCGCCTCTCCCGGATGCTTTGACGTGCCGTGCGTAGCGACGGGTTCGGCGCGTACGGGAAGTGCATCGTACTTGTCCGGCCGGACGGGGCTGCTTTTTGGCTTCCGGGCGACTCGTATCTGCGTTTACGGAAACGGCTTGGTCGGGGATCAGGACCTGGATTGGGTGAGTACGACTCGGTCGGAATCTGTGCTGTTGTGCGCATCGTACTTGTTCGTTCAGATTCATGTGCGAATCGGTCGGGAAACAGGCATTCGCATGGCTTTTTTCCCGACCGAATGGCGTTGGGTGCGTCTCCGACCGAGATCGGAATCGACCCCTATGTTTGTGTTTGTTGTCGACGTACTAATTATAAAATTCAAACTAGGAATGTTGATTTGTATTTGAAATCTGAAAAGAAGAATAATGATAAAGGGAAAGAATTTGCAACTTACTTGTTAGTGGAAGGTCAATTTGAGTTAGGCAGTGATCAACGTATTTGTAAATATTGTTATAACAAATTAGAAGAGAACAAAATGCCAACTAGAGCAGTACATAATAAGTTAGAATTAGTAGCTATTCAGGAGGAACTGGCAGATTTGAATACATATGAGTCAGTTCTAATTCAATCTGTTCATCCATTTCAAACTATAATTTGCATGGAGCCTAAAACAGGTAAACTGCCAACAACAGACTTACAAAGAGGGCTGAAAGGAAGAGTAGTGTACTTACCTTTGGATTTTAAGAAAAATATTGAAATTGTTGGTGGAGACAAAGATGAAAATGAAGCAGTAGTCATTCTAGTAAATGGAGTACCAACAAAGAGTCGGAAAATATGGCAAGAATTTGTGGATGTTAAAAAACTTCAAAAGGCTACGGTATATCTTGTGGAGAATAATATTTATTATAAAAGTGTAAATGTGGAACAACAGGTAATAAGTTTGGAAGATGAATCTGAAATTTCAAGTGGTGAAATAGAGAAAGTGGAGAAGTCAAGGAGTGAAGATATTTATGAACATTACACAATATGTCCTCTACATTCAAAAGAAGTAATAGGAAACAGTATTGAGTATTTCAAATGAAAAAAGCAAAGGGAACTCCAATGAGTGTATGGGAGAAAAGCTTAGAAGCTCGTTGTTTTCTACAGCTGTTTCCTACTGGAGAAGGTGGACGATATGATGACCGACCTGTACGTATTCCAGCTTCAGAATATCGCTCAACAAGATTATACTCTGAAGATCCTAGATTTCGGCAGTGTATACCATATATATTTCACCTTTTGTTTGAAAGTGATCTGTCTTCTCTGTCCTATGCAGTGAACCACATACTGAAAACTGGAGTTCATCAATCACTTCTTTCAGCGAAAGAATTTGTGGAGAAAGTTCAAGAAACAGATGAAAATTTAGAAGCACAGTTAATTAATTTGATGGAATGTCAACGAGGAACAAATGAGTATTGGTATTGTCGTCATGGAGAACTGAAGTGTATGTTACGGAACTTAGGTACACCAACATGGTTTGTGACACTTAGCTGTGCAGAGTATGCATGGGAAGATTTGCTTGAATTTCTACGAGAAGCAAATTCCAATATAAAGAATGTTGAAATGAAGACACCTCGAGAACTGTGTTCTTTGGATCCTGTAAATGTGTGCAGATATTTTAATCATAGGTTTCAAGCTATGATGTCTTTCATCTGCAATAAAAAGAATCCACCTCTTGGAGAAGTTACCGATTTCTTTTGGAGAAAGGAGTACCGAGCGAGAGGTGCTCCTCATACATATGCTATTGTGGATCAAGGATGCACCTAAATTTGGAACAGATTCAGATGAAATAGTATGGTCTTTCATTGAACAGTATGTGACATGTGAGATTCCAAGAGAAGGAGGAGATAGAAGCTTGAGACAGCAAGTTTTACGTTTCCAAAGTCACCGTTGTGGAAAGTACTGCAGACAAAAATACAAGTCTAAAGGAAAATTTTATACCAAGTGTCGGTTTGGATTTCCACGTCCAGTCATTTCTAAAAGAAGAGTAAATTCTTTTTTTTGCTTCTGTAAGGCACACAATAACTCGCAAATCTCCAAAGAATACCTACAACTTGAAAAGAACAGAACTGTCAAAGTATATTAATGACTACAATCCGGTTATTTTAAAAATGTGGAATGCAAATATGGACATCCAGTATGTTGCAGACAACTCAATTGCTGTTGCACGCTACGTTACATCATATATAACGAAATCAGAAAAAACCGAGATGAAACAAATGTGGGAAGAAATTGCACAAGAGAAAAGCCTTAGCAAAAAATTGTACAGCTTTACTTTGAAAATGCTTTCCCACAGAGAAATTGGATCGTATGAATGTTCAGACTGCTTGTCCTCTTCAAGTTTATATTCAAAATCACGAGGGATCATTTGGGTACGTTTAGGTCTTGCCTGCTCACAAATAGAGTTTTGAAATCAGTAGAAGAAATTGAATACTTAGCAGCAAATGAACCAGACAGTACAGAAATTCTTAAAACTAATATGTTGGATACATACTATCCGAAAAGGAGTCGACATCTGGAACAGCTATGGGGTCGATTCCGATTCGGGCCGCAAAAAGCACCGACCGACTCGGAGCCGGAAATAATACCGACCGACACGTACCTGTGGCGCCCGACACGCCAACTACGATGCAAAGCGCGCAAAATCCGACCGACACGTACAGAACCCAAGCCGAACGACCGAGCCGCACGGAAAACAGCAATCCGGCCGGAAAAACGCGCGAATCGAACCGACCGACACGCACCCGGAACAAATCCGACCGAAACGTACACGCGAACTCCAAACCGCAAAGTACGATGCAAGGCGCGAAAACCACGACCGAGTCGGACGGAGGACAAGCCGCACGACCGACACGCATACAAAACCGAGCCGAAGCAACATAAAACACCGCGACCGACGCGTACGCAGCATAGAAAACAGCACAAACACAGCGTGAACGAAACGGAGAACACCGTACGAGACAAATGCAGGGTCCGACTCGGTCAGAACAACGTTTCCAACATGCACAGACAGTACAAAGGAAAAATCACACAAAAAAAGGCCAAACAAGCAATTACAAAGCCAATAAATACTGGGGGAGGGTGGGGACAGAGAACAAAGACACACCCACAACTCCACCCATATAAAGGACACAAATCCCAACCATGATTCTTTGCAAATGCCATTCCACTGCCAGCACCCAAGAGACAGCAACCACACACCCACAGCTCATCCCCCACACAAGCCACACACCATCAGCACACCAACAAATACCTACCTCACATACACCCAGCAAAACACACACTCACACACCCTCACCTGCACACCAACACACACATCACTCACCATCACCACCCATCACCATGCCCCCAAGAAGAATCACAAGTTCCTAGATTGTGAATTGGAAGTCCTGGTAGACGAGATCCTCAGGGTAGAGCCACAGCTGTTTGGCGCACTGGTCCAACAGACCCCCATCTCCCAGAAAACCAAGATGTGGGAGAGGATCATCAACAGGGTGAACGCACAATCACCATGTCTGCGCACAAAGACCGACATCCAGAACAGGTGGTATGACGTGCGCAGGAGGGTCCGGGAGCTGCTCAAGAAAGACTACCTCGTGAGCCAATACACCGGCAGTGGCCATCCTGCCAAGCCAGTATACCTCAGGCCCTGGGAGGAGAAGGTGCGGGCCATCCTTCTGCCAGTGAGCGTATATGGACTAGAGAACATCCCAGAGCCTGGTGAGTACACAACAAATGTACACAATATTCTGCCACAAAACACACACACATCACTGTCAAGGGGAGAGTCAAACCATGCACTCATAGCAATTACACAGCAACCAGAACAGAATCATCCCAAAATGTGTATGTCAGTCAGATAAACACAACACATGCCATCAAAAAAGTTACATCCAACCGTGCCATCACATGTACAAACACAACTACAACTACAGCTAGGCAGTGGCACAAATAGAACTAACAAACACATCCAGACATGTAGCCACCACAACAACACCAACACACAGTGAAGACCACTCAAAGGAAGGAATTCTGTGTATGCTGGCCAAGTCAGTGTAGCCAATAGCATCATGGGAGTCGCAGTCACACATATTGCCCCCCACAACTGTCCCATCAATACCACCATGAACCATGCGCACATCACAGGGAGTGGAGAAGGACTCACAAGATGGCTGACACTGGCAACTGCTGTGGGGACCACAAGGCCCTGCTGGGAACTGTGCACCAACAAACAGCAGGACACCACTGACTGACATCCTGAGAGACAACTTCCACTCCCTGCAATGCAAGCACGTTCCATGGTGGGATATCTGGCTGGCTGGGTGGGAAGGAGGACTTGCAGCACTGACCATAGTCACAAGCACCTCCCCTCACACATACCCTCAACACAAACTCCACAGAACCCACCTGGTAGAATGCAATGCCTCCCATCCTAACTCAAGATCCCACAAAGAACCACCACCCTGGGTTATGTTGTGTGAAGCACAGGGACACTCTTGGGACTTTTAGCCAAACAACTGCCAGGACAACACTCCCAGCCATCCTGTCAGCACAGCCAGCCCACCCCACAGGGAAGCAGAGTCAAAAGGAAGGAAGCATGGGCATGCTGGGAAGGGGGGTGGAGGCAATAGCATGATGGGAGTCGTAGTCACAGCTCTACATCCCCCACCACATGGCCCAGCAAGCTCACACTCACGCATGCACAACCCACAGAGAGTGGAAAGGCCCATCAAAGATGTCTGACACTGTTGCTGTGTCGTGGGGAGCACAAGGGTATGCTGGGAACTGCACACCAACCAACAGCAGGACACCACTGTCAGCCATCTTGCCATTGCTCTCACACCCACACACACTGAACTCCCCACAAAAGCAAGTAAGTATGGGAATGCTGGCAAGTGGGGTGGAGGCAATAGCATGATGGGAGTGGCAGTCACAGATATTGGTCACCCCCACAACTGTCCCATCAACACCACCCTGAACCATGCTCACATCACAGGGAATGGAGAAGGACTCACAAGATGGCTGACACTGGCTACTGCTGCGGGGAGCACAAGGCCCTGCTGGGAACTGTGCACCAACAAACAGCAGGACACCACTGACTGACATCCTGAGAGACAACTTCCACTCCCTGCAATGCAAGCACAGTCCATGGTGGGATAACTGACTGGCTGGGTGGGTGGGAAGGAGGGCCGGCTGTCAACCAAATACAACCAATGCAGACCATGTGCACACCCCAACAAATACATAGAAATGCCCAAATAATGCAGGACAATGTGCCACACCAAAATCAACCCCTGACTGTGACGACTTAGGACAATGCAATGTACAGGCCCGCACCCAGAGGCACAGTCACAACTGTCAGGTGTGTCAACCATTGATGCCTGCAGAAAGATAACATACATTGTGTGTGTCTCCCAAAAACAGGTGATGATGGTGACACAGCAGCAGACGCTGAGGAGTCCCAGTCCCAGGCTCAAGAGGATGCGGAGCTCACTGGTGTCGTACAGCCTCTGCCCTCCTCGGACGAAGAAGACCAACCTGGCACATCCGGTGCAAGTCTACATGCAGCACCAGCAGGACCACCAGCTGCAGCACCAGCAGGACCACCAGCTGCACCCCCTGCACCCACCCCTCCAACGACTGTCACCACAAATACCATCCCTGCCGACATGGACAGAACAAGGAGCAACACCAGCACAGGGACCCTGGACCAACCTGGGCCATGGACACTACCACCACCACCAACTCCCAAGGTGGACCAGGGTCATCTGTGTGTGCCAATGCACGCACTGCACATGTCAGCAGGGGTGGTGGGAGGAGTGGGAGACAGAGGTTGCTGCTTGCAGAGGTTGCTGGTGTGCATGATGACCCACAACTGGTACGCATAGCTGATGCGTACCAGTCCAGCACCGGAGACCTCAGCCAGGTAGTGGGGCTCCTCAGAGACATGAAACAGCAGCAGGCTGCCCATCATGCCCGCTTGGACTCTCACATGTCCCACGTGGAGTCACACATGTCCCGCGTGGACTCACACATGTCCCGCGTGGAGTCCAAGTGGGATGCACTGCATGAGATGACGGCGGTGCACAGGGACATTTTACAATGCCTCCGCCAGATGAACAGCAACCAGTCCACACCTCCCTGTGTGCCAACAACATCTGGTGCTGCCCAAACTGCAACTGCCACAGGGAGGGAGGATGACTCTGGCGGAGAGTCCCCTGCACCGCAGCAGCCTGTACTTGAGGGGCCCCCCCCCCAAAAAAGAAGAGGGGTCGTCCGAAGAGGGGCAAGTGAGAGGCCGATGGCCAAGCGCAACTCCCAGGAAGCCTGAACCTGTTCTGGATGTTCACCTTTGTGCACAGACTGTTCACCCTGTTGACGGCAACACTACTCCCACTCATTGCATGGGGAGTACAAGTTGGACCAATGTCTCAGACAACTGTGGCCCCGATACTGGGGATTTTGTCTACCAAGACTTTCAATTCACCTAGGAACTTCTGATTGAAAGATTTATGTACAGCACTACCCATCCTATGCACTATTCACACAAATGTATCACAATAAACACACTAATACACCATACTTGCCTCTGTTGTGATTCCAACGTGGGTGCTGTTATGGGGATGATGAACTGCAAAATTACACTGTGTATGCGAACTGCAACAGCAAGTACAACACAGGCATGTGAGTAAAGGCAACGTGACACATATGAGTGAGACACACCACCAGGGCTACACAACACATACACACCTAGGCCATCTGACTCATTGCCTACATTGATGTTGCCAGGGAAGACGGTGCAATGCACAGACACCACACCCATTCCCAGTTGTAGTCAAGTAGCCCACAGGTGCAGTAAGCAAATGGCAGTCAAATGTGTGACCACAGACAACGCACATCACAAAGTGAAGCACAGGTTTATTACACAGTTGCAACATGTCGTAACCACTACAGATGCAAGGTAATCCCACCTGGCAGCGGGCACACAGTCAACAACTGTAGACAGAAGGAAGTCCATGGGTGTGGCGCACATCACCTGTAGGGACACAACAGCTACCACCCTGGAAGTGCAATCACGTCGTCGGTGGACACAGTTGACCAAACGAATCTGAAAGTACCCTGTGAAGGACAGAAATGACACACAGTCAAAAGCAATGGAGAACAGGACAGAACAGCAAAACTCATGCACAATACATGTTACAAGATACCCACCCAGAACCAAGTTAGCATGTCAACACTGTTGGGGAGTACAGCCCACCTGTAAGCACACATCGCAACACACATCCAGTCAAGTAGCCCATGGACACACTCCAACAGCACCAGAGCACCACCTACACATATCATGCCAACTCACATCATTGACATGACACCTCAGGATACTCACATTCAGCTAAAGAAGTTGGTGATGAGCTGTGTGCGGACATCACCCTCATCAACATCATCATCATCGTCACTGGCATCGTGGTCCAGGCCAAGATCCTCCACAGGTGGCGGATGTTGGTCATTGTCATCCTGGATGAGAGGCAACTCCTTCCGCACTGCCAGGTTGTGGAGCATGCAGCAGACGATGAGGAAGAGGTGTGGCGCCGCGGCCAGGGCGAGTGATGCTGGAATCTGGGGCTCACGGTTCGATCCCTGGCACCGGCAGCAGGTCAGCCCAGCACCATGTGACTCTGGGCAATAGCTTGCTTAATCTTCCCGACGGCCCCCAGCGCCGGGATGCCTTCGGGTAGCTGTTCGCGCTTTACAAATACTGGATTTACATTTTACGATGATAATCTTGCACACTTTCGCAGGGGCATATGGGAGGGACCCGCCGGTCTTGTCCAGGCAGCGGAAGCAGCTCTTCAGGAGACCAAAGGTCCGCTCAATCACTCTCCTGGTCCGACCATGTGCCTCATTGTAGCGCATCTGGGCTGGTGTCACAGGGTTCCTGAGGGGTGTCAGCAACCACGGCATGTTGGGGTATCCCGAGTCACCTACGGACAGACAAGTGCACATTAGCTGACTTGGAAAAGTGGGCGGAATACTACAGATCAGATCACACACAATGGCACAAAGTCAGTACACACCGACAAGCCAGGCACGCTGGTTCTGCATCTGTGCCATCATCCTGGGGATGCGACTACTCCTCATCACAAAGGCATTGTGTGCTGAACCAGGGAAACGGGCACACACGTGTGTGATGGTCATATCTGCAAGACACACCACCAGTGCATTGACCGAGTGGTAGTGCTTGCGGTTCCTGTAGGCCTGCTCCTGGGCCTGTGGTGGTACCAAAGCCACATGTGTCCCATCAATGGAGCCAATGACATGCGGCATCCTCCCCAGGGCATAAAAGTCACTCTTCACGTCAGTGAGTCGTACGCAGTCTAGGGAAATAGATGTACCGGTTCAGGAATAGCAACATTGCCGCCAAAACATCGCGGAGCACACGGCTCAACATGCTCTGTGACATCCCACCAGCAGTCGCCACAGTATGTTGGAAGGTACCGGTGGCAAAGAAGTGTAGGGCTGCCATCACCTTCACCTTGGGGGTCAGCGCTGTAGGATACGGCCGGCCAGGCTGCAAATGTGGGGCCAACTGCACTGCCAAATCCTCAATCAGCTGCCTGGTGAAGCGGTACCGTCGGATGCTGTCCCGTTCCACCATCGTTGCCAGGTCTGGGAATGGTCGATGGACAGCAGGAGCCCTGCAGTGCAGAGGAGAAGTAAGCAAGTTTGTCAGTCAGCCCACATATGCGTCATTGAACACACTCAATATCCCAACATACATCATTATGAGGCACAACTACATGAAGTGTGCAGTTCCGTAAGGACATGTATGGTACATACATGGCCAACATCTGTCATCACGGTCCAACAAGTGGCATCAATTAGTCCCAGGTTGGGCCATTGGATATCATGAGGCCGTGTCACAGTTCCCATCTCCTGCTGCCGTGTCACAATCACCCCCCACAGTGACATGTGAGGACAGATGTGCCCCAGGCATCACAGCTCAACGACAGGTACATTCCCAGGGACCCTGTATTGCCACATGGACACTGGCATTACATGGAGTATCATGTATACACCACAGCAAAACAACTATGACCCCCACAGGTAGTGGTCCCACTTGCCACTGCAGGACAGACATGGACGTCTGTGACACACACACGCACAACATCAGAGTCCATGCACACACAACGTGGATGTGGAGACTGTCTCCCATTGTGCACATGAAATCAGAGACATTGTAAACACTACATGCACACAGACTGTGGAGGACCATCACTATTGTGCCACTGGGACACCCTGGCTCAAACATACCGTCCCACATGGGACTCACGGGGTATGTGACATGACATACACATACACCACCGTGAAATGTGACCATGGCACATGCACAGATATGAACAGTTGCACATCACAGTGGTCATGTACACGTAACACCCAGGATCCTGTCCCCATGAACACGTGCACAGCCTGGGGGTGGCTGCCCCCAGGTGACACCCACAGGACAACATGCACACCAACATACACACAATAGGAAATGCAGCCTTACATGCCTTATCATACAGTTTGGACAGGCTGTCGTGTTGTAGGTGTGCCCCTCACTCCCTGGGAGCTATCCTTGGCTGGCATATGTCCATCTGAGACAGGCATGGTGACATATGCCAGTCACTTGTACAGGGATGCGTTGAACAGCAATGGACCGATCGGTGCCCCCGGCCGGCCCATTGCATTCAATGTGTGCAGGTACGCATTGTGCCCTGTACGCGTTGGTACGCGTTGTACCCCTGTACGCGTTGTACCGCAATGGACCGACCGGTGCCCCGGCCGGCCCATTGCATTCAATGTGTGCAGGTACGCATTGTGCCCCTGTACGCGTTGGTACGCGTTGTACCCCTATGCGCGTTGTACCGCAATGGACCGACCGGTGCCCCCGGCCGGCCCATTGCATTCAATGTGTCGAGTGCAGCGTTGTGCCCCGTACGCGTTGTACTGCAATGGACCGACCGGTGCCCCGGCCGGCCCGATGCATTCAATGTGTGCGAGTGCAGCGTTGTACCCCTGTACGCGTTGTACCGCAATGGACCGATTGGTGCCCCGGCCGGCCCATTGCATTCAATGTGTCGGGTACGCGTTGTACCCCTGTACGCGTTGTACTGCAATGGACCGATCGGTGCCCCGGCCGGCCCATTGCATTCAATGTGTGCGGGTACGCGTTGTACCCCTGTACGCGTTGTACTGCAATGGACCGATTGGTGCCCTGGCCGGCCCATTGCATTCAATGTGTCGGGTACGCGTTGTACCCCTGTACGCGTTGTACCGCAATGGACCGATCGGTGCCCCGGCCGGCCCATTGCATTCAATGTGTGCGGGTACGCGTTGTACCCCTGTACGCGTTGTACCGCAATGGACCGATCGGTGCCCCGGCCGGCCCATTGCATTCAATGTGTGCGGGTACGCGTTGTACCCCTGTACGCGTTGTACCGCAATGGACCGATCGGTGCCCCGGCCGACCCATTGCATTCAATGTGTGCGGGTACAGCGTTGTACCCCTGTACGCGTTGTACCGCAATGGACCGATCGGTGCCCCGGCCGGCCCATTGCATTCAATGTGTGCGGGTACGCGTTGTACCCCTGTACGCGTTGTACCGCAATGGACCGATCGGTGCCCCGGCCGGCCCATTGCATTCAATGTGTGCGGGTACGCGTTGTACCCTGTACGCGTTGTACCGCAATGGACCGATCGGTGCCCCGGCCGGCCCATTGCATTCAATGTGCGCGGTACGCGTTGTATCCCTGTACGCGTTGTACCGCAATGGACCGATCGGTGCGCACCCATTGACAATGGCCTTGCCTGTCAACGGACGCGTTTCGAATTTCGAACGAGTCGGTTGCTGGAAATTCAGTTGGTCACCCACAACAATGTTGCAAAATCATGTATGTCATGAAGTTGAAGATTTGAAGGATGCTGTGGGCGTGTATTGGTGCTGCTATTCCATGGATTGGCCAGATTCAGAAGATGCAAACGACTTGGACCTATCACTTTGGACACAAGGGACAGTAACTGCCTCTCCAGCACATATATATTGCTGGCTGTTCCCCTGAGAGCTCACTTGCCTGCACTACATGCTCCAGGACGACATCTGCCACTGCACTGCTGCTGTCTCTGCCCCTCTGGACCCTGCAATGGCACGTACTGTGGAGAGAGCCCCAGCCTTCAGCCTTGAGGAGAACCAGTCCCTGCTGGACAGCCTACTTCCACAGTACAGCAAGCTGTATGGGACACCATGGGAGCAGGTGAGTGTTCTGTGCACTGCCTTTCTGAATGTGCATTTTGTCTGACTAGCAAGGCTGGAAGTCTGCACGCCACTGGCTAGCAGGCTCACTGAGTAGTTGTCACCCCCCATAGTGTGTAGTGACATGCACTGGACAGGTGTGGTGCAGTGACAGTGCATTTGAACAAGGTTTTACTTCCCATGCAATGATAACATGTAGTGACGTCTGGCAAACTGTCCATGGGCAGCTTTGCACTGCCTGTGTACATCATGTGCCCCTGTGATTGAGACATGTATATACAACTGTGTCATACACGGATATGTTGCATGTGTAGTAATGGCCTTTTCACTTTGTCATCCTGACAGGTTAATGCCCATCGGAAGCAGGAGATCTGGAAGGACATCGTCCGGGCTGTCCGGGCCGTGAGGGTCTACAAGCGCCGGATCCGCAACTGCCAGAAGAGGTGGCAGGACCTTCGGGGCTGGACCCGGAGGATTGCACGGGTCCAGCTGAAGCTGTCGCCTCCTCGCAGGAGGGGCGGAACACGGACCCTGACCCCCACATGCTCCAGATCCTGGCGGTGGTGTTTCCAGACCTGGATGGGCAGCTGAAGGCCAGACAGCAGCAAGGAGGGGGTGAGTCAAAGACTGCACTGTGAACTCTGTATTACATGCTTTGTGCCCTCCTCTGGCCTGGTTAAACTGCCACAGTGCAACAGTCATGTTGTCCAGGAGCCATGTCCCTCTATTGTGCACTGCCCACTCCTCATCTGATACCCAGGTGTGGCCCTTACATTCAGGGAATTGTGTCACTTGGGACTGTGTCCTTGCAGTTTGCTTCACTAAAGGTGGGGGACAGCATCTGTTTCCCTAACTCTGTTGTGGGCATCATGGGTGGGTCCATTGTTCACACAACGCCTGTGTTCGGACATGTAATCTGCGTGTTGCTTTGATATGCGGTCCACTTGCTGAGCTGAGCCACCACATGTGCCTGGGGTATGTGGCACACGCCCATGCAGCGGGTGGGAACAATGTTTGGGCCCCAGGAGTGTGCAGATTACGTGTGTCACACATACATAGCCAGCTATCCACTGTCCAGGGCTCATCCCTCATTCATGTGGGGCAGGACAGTCATGCCTACTCCAGGCCATGCAATGCACTCTATCAATCAATCACTCAATCACGGCATTTATAGAGCGCGCAACTCACCCGGGAGGGTCTCAAGGCGCTGGGGGAGGGGGTAAGTTACTGCTCGAACAGCCAGGTCTTGAGCTGCTTCCTGAAGGAGAGATGGTCCTGGGTTCGCCGAAGGTGAGTGGGGAGGGAGTTCCAGGTCTTGGCTGCCAGGTAGGAGAAGGATCTTCCTCCGGCGGTGGTTCTGCGGATGCTTGGTACGGTGGCGAGGGCGTGGCTGGTTGATCGTAGCTGGCGTGTGGGCGTGTAGAAGGTCATGCGGTCGTTGAGGTACTTTGGGCCCAGGTCGTGGAGGGCCTTGTGTGCGTGGGTGAGGAGTCTGAACGTGATTCTCTTGCTGACGGGGAGCCAGTGCAGGTCTTTCAGGTGTCCGGTGATGTGGCTGTGTCGGGGGATGTCCAGGATGAGTCGTGCGGAGGCGTTCTGGATGCGCTGGAGTCTTTTTGAACTTTGGCTGTGGTTCCGGCGTAGAGGGTGTTCCCATAGTCCAGTCGGCTGGTGACGAGTGCCTGGGTGACGGTCTTCCTGGTTTCAGTGGGGATCCATCTGAAGATCTTGCGGAGCATGCGCAGGGTGTTGAAGCATGAAGATGAGACGGCGTTGACTTGTCTGGTCATCGACAGGGAGGAGTCCAGGATGAAGCCCAGGTTGCGTGCGTGGTCCGTTGGCTTGGGCGCGGTGCCCAGGGCCGGGGGCCACCAGGAGTCGTCCCAGGCGGAGGGTGATGAGCCCAGGATGAGGACTTCCGTCTTGTCTGAGTTCAGTTTAAGGCGGCTGTTCCTCATCCAGTCGGCGGCGTCTCTCATCCCGTCGTGTAGGTTGGCTCTGGCGGTGGTGGGGTCGTTGGTGAGGGAGAGGATCAGCTGGGTGTCGTCGGCGTAGGAGATGATGTTGAGGTTGTGTCGGCGTGCGATGGCTGCGAGGGGGCTCATGTAGACGTTGAAGAGGGTTGGGCTGAGTGAGGATCCTTGTGGAACGCCGCAGATGACTTCGGTGGCTTCGGATCTGAACGGGGGAGGCGGACTCTCTGGGTTCTTCCGGCGAGGAGCGAGATGATTCATTCCAGTGCTTTCTCTCGGATTCCGATGTTGCTGAGGCGCTTCACTAGGGTGCGGTGGCAGACGGTGTTGAACGCCGCGGAGAGGTCCAAGAGGATGAGGGCAGCTGTTTCCCCGTTGTCGGTTAGGGTTCTGATGTCGTCGGTGGCTGCGATAAGGGCGGTCTCGGTGCTGTGGTTGGCCCGAAATCCGGACTGCGAGGGTCGAGGGATCCATTCGTCTCGAGGAAGGCGGCAAGCTGTCTGTTGACGGTCTTCTCGATGACTTTGGCCGGAAACGGAAGGAGCGAGATGGGACGGTAGTTCTTGAGGTCGGTGGGGTCCGCCGTTGGTTTCTTCAGGAGGGCGGTAAGCTCGGCGTGCTTCCAGCTCTCCGGGAAGGTGGCGGTGTGGAAGGAGGAGTTGATGATGTCCCGGAGATGGGGTGCGATGGTGGCGTCGGCTTTGTTGAAGACGTGGTGTGGGCAGGGGTCGGTTGGTGATCCGGAGTGGATGGAGTTCATCGTGCGGGTGGTGTCTTCGGTGCTGATCGGGGTCCAGTTGCAGAGGGTGGTGGTGGCGGGCGTTGGTTCGGCGGTAGGGTGCGTTGTTTGTGCGTCGAAGCTGTTATGTATGTCGGTGATCTTGCGGTGGAAGAACGCGGAGAGTGAGTTGCAGAGGTCTTGCGAGGGGGTGATGTCGTTGTTTCCGGCGCTGGGGTTGGAGAACTCTTTGACGATGCTGAAAAGTTCCTTGCTGTCATGGGCGTTGTTGTCCAGTCGTTCTTTGAGCGCCGACTTCTTGGTGGCACGGATCAGCTGGTGGTGTTTGCGGGTGGCGTGCTTGAGGGCGGTCCTGTTGTCTGTGGTCTGGTCGAGTCGCCAGGTTTTCTCGAGAGTGCGGCAGTTCTTCTTGGATTCCTTGAGTTCGTTGGTGAACCAAGGGGTTTTCTTGCTTCCGGGTCTGCTGGGAGGGTTTTTAGTGGTGCGAGGTCGTCGGCGCAGGCGGTCAGCCACTTGGCGAGGTTGCTGGCTGCTTCGTTTGGGTCCGTTGTGTTGGTGGGTGTGTTCTGGCTGAGGAGGCGGTGAGCTGCTCGGCGGTGATCTTGCTCCAGCTCCGGCGGGGAGCCTGTTGCGGGTGGTGGTGGGTCGCAGTCTTTCTGAAGCTGAAGTGGACGCAGCTGTGGTCGGTCCAGTGGAGTCCGGTGGCGTGGCTGAAGGAGATGTGCTTGCTGGACGAGAAGACGGGGTCAAGCGTGTGGCCGGCGTAGTGGGTGGGCGTGTTCACCAGTTGCTTGAGTCCGAGGTTGGCGAGGTTGTCCAGCAGGGCGGTGGTGTTTCTGTCGTTGTTGTTCTCCAGGTGGAAGTTGAGGTCCCCTAGGAGGATGTAGTCGGCGGAGGGCATGGCGTGCGGGCTGATGAAGTCTGCGATGTCTTCGCTGAATAGTGTGCGTGGTCCCGGGGTCTGTAGATGAGGGTGCCTCGGAGGGTGGTCTTGGGGTCAGTGTGTATCTGGAAGTGTAGGTGTTCGGCGGCGGTGAAGGTCTCGTCGGAGTTAGTCGAGATGCGGATGGTGTTCTTGTGTACGATGGCGATGCCTCCTCCCGTCTGGTTGACGCGGTCCCTCCGGGTGATCTTGTATCCGTCCGGGATGGCTATGGCGATGTCGGGCGCTGAGGAGGCGTTCATCCAGGTTTCGGTGAGGAAGGCGATGTCCGGTGCTGTTGCGTCGAGCAGGTCCCAGAGTTCCACGGCGTGCCTGTGGACGGAGCGGGTGTTCAGCAGGATGCATTTCAGGTGGTTGCTGCTGGTGCTCGACTTGGCGGAGGTGGTGCACGTCCGGGGGCAGGTGAATCGGCAGGTTTGGCAGGTGAAGGGTCCGTGGGTGCGTCTCGGTGAGGCTCGGTAGCAGGCAGGGTTCCGGCCGGCATTGAGTGCGGTGAGTGTGGCGGCGTCGTAGGTCCGTCGAGTGGTGTTGCATCGGTGGGATCCAGGGGTTCTGGCGCTGGGCGCGGTCCAGTCGCGGACGGGCGCAGACGGGCTTGCCTTAGGCGTGCCTTCGGCGCGCCAGCGGCGCGCCCGCTGCGCATGTCCGCTGCGCGGCCGCGCAGCGGTCCGCCATTTATGGGGAGGTGGGAGGGAGGAGCAGCTGGGAGGCGGGAGGCAGGGGCAGCGAATGGGCAGTCAGGGGCGGGGCCGCAGGGGACGCAGCGGCGGGAATGGCGAGAGGCAGCGGGGGGCACAGAAAGGAAATGGGGGAAAGCAGACAAAATCACGGGCACAACGACAATGGGGCAGCGAGGGGCACAAAAAGGAAAAAGGGGAGAAAGCAGACAAAATCACGGGCACAACGACAATGGGGCAGCGAGGGGCACAAAAAGGAAAAAGGGGAGAGAGCAGACAAAATCACGGGCACAACGACAATGGGGCAGCGAGGGGCACAAAAAGGAAAAAGGGGAGAGAGCAGACAAAATCACGGGCACAACGACAATGGGGCAGCGAGGGGCACAAAAAGGAAAAAGGGGAGAGAGCAGACAAAATCACGGGCACAACGACAATGGGGCAGCGAGGGGCACAAAAAGGAAAAAGGGGAGAGAGCAGACAAAATCACGGGCACAACGACAATGGGGCAGCGAGGGGCACAAAAAGGAAAAAGGGGAGAGAGCAGACAAAATCACGGGCACAACGACAATGGGGCAGCGAGGGGCACAAAAAGGAAAAAGGGGAGAGAGCAGACAAAATCACGGGCACAACGCCAATGGGGCAGCGAGGGGCACAAAAAGGAAAAAGGGGAGAGAGCAGACAAAATCACGGGCACAACGACAATGGGGCAGCGAGGGGCACAAAAGGAAAAAGGGGAGAGAGCAGACAAAATCACGGGCACAACGACAATGGGGCAGCGAGGGGCACAAAAAGGAAAAAGGGGAGAGAGCAGACAAAATCACGGGCACAACGACAATGGGGCAGCGAGGGGCACAAAAAGGAAAAAGGGAGAGAGCAGACAAAATCACGGGCACAACGACAATGGGGCAGCGAGGGGCACAAAAAGGAAAAAGGGGAGAGAGCAGACAAAATCACGGGCACAACGACAATGGGGCAGCGAGGGGCACAAAAAGGAAAAAGGGGAGAGAGCAGACAAAATCACGGGCACAACGACAATGGGGCAGCGAGGGGCACAAAAAGGAGAAAGGGGAGAGAGCAGACAAAATCACGGGCACAACGACAATGGGGCAGCGAGGGGCACAAAAAGGAAAAAGGGGAGAGAGCAGACAAAATCACGGGCACAACGACAATGGGGCAGCGAGGGGCACAAAAGGAGAAAGGGGAGAGAGCAGACAAAATCACGGGCACAACGACAATGGGGCAGCGAGGGGCACAAAAAGGAAAAAGGGGAGAGAGCAGACAAAATCACGGGCACAACGACAATGGGGCAGCGAGGGGCACAAAAGGAAAAAGGGGAGAGAGCAGACAAAATCACGGGCACAACGACAATGGGGCAGCGAGGGGCACAAAAAGGAAAAAGGGGAGAGAGCAGACAAAATCACGGGCACAACGACAATGGGGCAGCGAGGGGCACAAAAAGGAAAAAGGGAGAGAGCAGACAAAATCACGGGCACAACGACAATGGGGCAGCGAGGGGCACAAAAAGGAAAAAGGGGAGAGAGCAGACAAACTCACGGGCACAACGACAATGGGGCAGCGAGGGGCACAAAAAGGAAAAAGGGGAGAGCAGACAAAATCACGGGCACAACGACAATGGGGCAGCGAGGGGCACAAAAGGAAAAAGGGGAGAGAGCAGACAAAATCACGGGCACAACGACAATGGGGCAGCGAGGGGCACAAAAGGAAAAAGGGGAGAGAGCAGACAAGATCACGGGCACAACGACAATGGGGCAGCGAGGGCACAAAAAGGAAAAAGGGGAGAGAGCAGACAAAATCACGGGCACAACGACAATGGGGCAGCGAGGGGCACAAAAAGGAAAAAGGGGAGAGAGCAGACAAAATCACGGGCACAACGACAATGGGGCAGCGAGAGGCACAAAAAGGAAAAGGGGAGACAAGCAGAAAAACGGGCACCGGGGCCACAAGCGGAGGGCGATCTTACCTGCAGAAGCAGCGGGCAGACAACACAGGCGGAGCTGTGTGGTGGGGGAGCGACCTACCTGGCAAGGTCAAGGGTCGCTCTGTACTCCCACTCCCGTGTATCAGCTGACACATTGTGCGCAGTGATTTGACCCCTCAGGTGTCTGCCTCTGTGTCAGTGTGCTGTGGATTAGTTGCCAGGACTGCTGGGGTGTTTCTTGGTAGGGGCTCAGCATGCCACTGGAGATGTGACCATAGGAGACGATACTTGTGTGTCACATAGGTGTTTGATCAGCTGCCCGTGCAGACTGGGGTATGCGAATGTGAAGTTCAGGCAGCTGTTCTCCATTCACAGCAGATTGTGAGGGGCTCAGGTTCAGAGGGTAGTGTCACAGGTCTCCCATATGTCCAATCGGTATGACCTGGACAGATGAGGGTTAAGATGATGTGTTGTGTGGGGGATGTACATGTGCACTTGTGCAGCTCCAGGACTTGCATTCCCCATGACCTACTATTGTGACACAGTGCAGAGTGTTGTTGTCTGGCTGCCAAGTCATACATCACTGAGACAGTGATGTATGACTTAGCAGTCATGCCTCCGCCATGGCATGTGTCTACTTATTGGTGATCCTGCAGGGGAGTGACATGTGCTACATGCACACCATTGTGGCGATGGCTATCAGGACATGGGTGCATCATGGTGTCTGTCGCTGGTATGCATCACATGCATTTCCTATTTGACTCTGGGCATCCCTTTCATCCGGAAACCTGTACTGACTCAGTGGCAAGAGTTGTGATGTGTGCATGTCCACATGCTACACCGTGTCCTCTGCACTGTCCAACTACTGTGTAGTTGGTGCATGTGTCCACACTGGGGTGTTGCAATCCAACAGACACCAGACAGATGGGTGCAAGGCCATGTGGGATGTGAGTGCCATGGTTGGCATCAGAATGACAATTGGCTTCTCCTGTTCAGTTAGGGCACTTTTAGCAATGTACAACTAATGATGCCAGGGCTTGCTCTGTAATGTGCTGTGCTCACAGTGGTGTGTGCGTTTGGTGCAGGTGACTGATGTCTGTCTGTTTCCCCATTGTTTGCAGATACATCCACGGCCACGGAAGGGGACAGCTCCACGGACCAGGAGGAGCCGGAGAGCCAGACTGGGTCAGCAGCCGAGGAGTGGTCAGAGGGACCCAGTGGCACGGAGTGGCACGGAGGGAGCCACACCGAGGAGTCCTCAGCACCATCCACCTCAGCTGAGGACCAGAGCAACTCGGAGGATGACTCCCTTATGGAGGCGGGTGTCAGCAGCCACCACACCCCAGCTAGTGTTGCTGTCCCCGCCACCACCAGCACCACCACCGCCCTCCCATCGGCTCCCATTCCCCAGGTCCGTGGAGGCTCCCATGTTCGGGAGCGTGTCTCCTTTGGGCCAGGCACCGCACCCCCTGCCCCTGTGTCCCCTGCTGCCCTGAGTGAGGAGTCTGTGTACCTCCTTCGCCAGCTCCATGTAGGGCAGACAGCCATGCTGAGTGTCCTCCATGTGCACACCGCTCTGTTGACTCAGCTGGTGTCGTTCATGTAGGGCATCTCATCGGGCATTTCTGACCTACAGAGGGGCAATAGGTCCATGGACTCCTCCCTGAAGGCAGCAGTGTCCCTCCTCAGACAGTCCCTCACCCCTCCTGCCTCTGCTCCATCCACACTCCCCAGCACCTTACCCGTCCCAAGCACACACACACCGGCACAGGCACACACCAGCACACACACATCCAGCACACAGACACAGACGCCACAAACAAAACGCACACGTACGCACAGTCAGGGGACTGAAACCAGACTCACAGGGGATGGGGCCCTGGAACACACACACGCATCCACGAGCACTCGCAGTCCTCAGTTGCCTCTCCCTCCAAAACACACTCCCTTGCCTCACCTGCAACCCCAAAGACCCAGCGCCTCTTCCTCAGTGACCTCGGCCTCTTCCCCTCCGATCCAGCTGCTCCAGCATCCAGGGGGAAGAGGAAGCCCACCCACACGGAGCAGAGTGCCCCTCGCCCCCGGACACCCTCCCCCAGGCGCAGACAGACTGAGGCCCCCACCCGCAAGTCCCCCGGAGTCGTAAGAGCAAGACCCCGCCGCCGCCCTGCAGCTCAGGCACCAGGTCTCCTTCCTCCATCCCTCAGACCCCCACTCCACAGGTGCCCCCACCACACCCAGCCCCAGGTTCCCCCACCCACAGATATACCATCCCCAAGAGGATCCGGCCTTCTCCCCTGCCACTTGCTCTCCCGGCACCACACCCGCCGCTGCGCTTGTCTGTGCCACTGATGTGGTGAGGGTGTCCTCCCCCTCTGTCCAGTCCACCTTGCCTGTTCCCCATTCTCCTCCCCTGGTGGTAGGCACTGCAGTGGAGTCCACTACCACCCTGTCTGACTTGGGCACTGCAGTGGCGGACCTGTCCACTCCATCTGCAGGGTCCACTGCAGTCGTGCCGGCACCCACAACATCTGAGTCATGCCCCCCAGTTGTGCCAGCACACACCATGTCAGACACCTCCACTGCAGTTGTCAGTGGCTCTCCAGCACCCACCACCCCTTCCCTGCTTCCTCCTGGTGAGCCCTGATCCTGTCCCTGCGGTGCCTGGCCTGCCCCCGGTTGCCCCTCCTAGTGGATTGTCCCTGGTTTTGTGCAGGCATGCGTAGGGTGACATCTGCCACTGTCACCAAGTTTGGACTTTGACAATGGACTGGCCATTGGCCTTTGTGTTTTTCCTGGACTTTGTTTTCATTCCACACATATGCTAAATAAAGCAACTTTCTGTTCACTAGTGCTTATGCTTCTGATGTACATGTTGTTGATGATGCTAACCATGCCCTTGCTGCAGTGATGGTGATATTTGGTCTCATGATAATGAAGTGTTACTGTGCAGGAACCCATGTGGTCCAGGGGGAATGTGTCCTATCCTGTGGTGTATCCATGTCATCCATAACAGCATCTGAGGGTGTCATGTGTTCAGTATTTGGCAATGGGATTTCCTACTTAGATTTGCTATTTCACATCTGTGGCTTCCACCCCTGCACATCTGTTGTGCCTGCCATTGTTCAATTCGTCTACTTCCCTGACCGTGTGGCCATCTCCACTGGACATGCAGGTTTGGGCATCAATGGGGAAGGACTCATCCGTGTAGTCAGTGCAACATTGCTATACAAGTGTGTTGGATCTGTGCTGATGATTCCGTTGGCACTTCCATGACCAGGCTGATGTGACGGGAGCCCTCATTTGGTGCTAATTGTTGATTGTGTGACCAAGTGTTCAGCTGACATGATGGGGCCCTACTGAGGCAACATATGGCACAGCTTTCCTCACACAGGAGTGGAGTCCCCTCATGGCAGTGTGTACTCCTGTGACATTGCCTGCGCCCAAGGTGTGTGTTGTATGTGCATGTCTGTGTGTTCACTTCCGTTTAGCTGTGCATGCTGTGTTCCCTAGTGTTGTACCTGTTTGTGATGCTTGCTGAGTTGACCTATGTTCCCCAAAAGTCTTCTCCCTGGGTTCTCTGTGATGTGGGTGCATGGCACATTACTGGTCATCAGGGTGTCACCCATAGGTGTGTTTGCTGTCAGGGCTGAGTTTGTGTGCAGACGCAGATGGGTCACAGTCAGGTTTCCCCTTGGCACTTGTTGTTTGCCCCTGTCATGTGATTTCCAGTTTGTGTTATCTTTCAGTGATTGTGACATGTTGTGTGTGTGACTGCTGGCACTCCTCAGGGTCCGGGCTGCAATGTTGGTTGTTGTCTATGTGTGTTCTTTGTGGGTGACCTTGGCTTCTTCATTAGTGTGTGACTGTGGCTGGGATCCCATTGGTTGGTGTGGTATTGCCGTCATGTCCATGTACAGCGTAGTGTGCAGTGTGTCAGACATTCAGGAGTCTTGTTGAGTGGCCATGTGTGATGTGTTTCTGCACCTTGGTTCCCACCCACCACCCTGGAATAGTCATGGGTGCATGTGCAATGTCACCAGTGCATGTGTGCTTCACTGCTGCACATTGTTGGAGGTCGAGGGGTGTGGTGTTGAGTGTGTGCAGATGAGAGTTGTTGCCCGGCTAGGCCCCTGCCTCCATGTTGGCCTTGGCTTACTGGCCATGCTGATTGATTTGTGCTTGTGTAGGTGTGATGGTAGTTTGTTGCTCAGGACACATGACTGTGGTTCACAGTGTGAACCACATTTAGCTTTGTCATCACAGTGGGATTGTAATGCAGCCCAGGGTCACCACATTGTGGGGGCCCTGGGGGTGGTGCTGTGGTGTGTCTGTGTCTTGCTGTGTCAGTTGCTGTTCCCACGTGCCTGTGTGACATGTGTGATTTGTGCTCCCTCTCATCTGACAATGCCTGCTTGCCCACATAGGGGATTTGGATCCATGAGTTACCTTTGTGTGGCACTGTATGCACATCTGTATGATTGGTATTCAGGTCTCCTCATGTGTTGTGTGGTTGCCTGGGGACACTGGCACCCCCCCCTCACCTGTTGTGTATGATGTGCAGTGTGGGTCTGCCTGTTTGTGTTTGTGCATCTGCACCACTGCATTGGCATATCTTGGGTGTGCCATTGGCTATATGTAGTTTGGTGGGTTTGCTCGTGACTCTCAGGATCCGGCTCAGGGGTAACGACGGAGCAGAGCGTTGCCTCACGCCCTGAGCGGTTGCCAGGAGCGGCAAGTTCCCTCCCGATTTTGATACGGGAGTACCACACCAATGCCTTTAGTGCCAATACATTTACGTACACAGGTATATGGTTGTATTGTTCTTCTTTTTAGTGTTTATATAAATTTGTTTTGAATTTAGTGCAGTAGTTACTATCTGGTCCTGAAGAAAGCCTTGATCGCAGTTAGATCGATGGTGGCTGAAACATGTAGACCTCTTCACTAGCGCGCTTGTATTTATAGTTTAGTTGCGCGCTCACTGCTTTTTAACCATTGACACCACGTGATCCTAATAAATTCATTGTCACTTGGTAGTCAATTTTAATTCACTTTTCCTTTTTACACTGCATCGAACACCTACCATATTGCCTTATGCTTCAGTGATCTTAGGTGATCCAGTCTTGGATTATAGTTGATAAAACATCTGCGAGCTCCTCCTATATACTAGTTAGGAGTTGTAGCTCCTTAGTTGCACTAGTGTGCAGCTGAGAGGAGATCCCCAAATGATGAAGCATGCCACTTCGGTGGGTGATGGGAATCCGTCCTCTTAATTGAGATCCCCTCGTTTTCACTTTTTCTTCTGTTGTGTGTACTGCTGTGTTGTCTGTTTCTTTATATAGATTTTTCCTTGAGACCCGTGGATTATTTTGTTGTTATTATATCTTGGGTGTGCCATTGGCTGTATGTAGTTTGGTGGGTTTCCCCTGCTGTCCCTGGGACTCCTAGGTCATCGGTCAGCACAATGATCATGCTTTGTGTGTCCCATTGCTGCCATGGTATGGTATCTGTTCACCTCACATCTGCAGTCTCCACAGGGTATCTGCATTTGTGTGCCCATTGGTGCGAATATGTGGGTCTGCATTCTGATGGTCACTTCTGTCATTGTGTCATTGATGAATGTTGACAGTGTCAGCCCCCATGGGTGTTGTTTGTCTGCACATGGCCAAAGGTATGTCTTATTTGCACTGCAGTATTTGCCTCCCCCAATCTATGTTGCAATGGGACACATACACTACTTTGCCACTGATGTGTTTTTTGTTCTGTGACCAGGAATCATCCATGCAGTTTGGCAGTTGCAGCTCTTTCTTTGTCAACACTTACCTTTTGGTCACTGTGATGATGGGGGTTTGGACCCCATTGCCACACTGTTCAAAATGTGCTTCAGCTATGGACCCCACACTTACATTTTGGTCACTGTGATGATGGGGGTTTGGACCCCATTGCCACACTGTTCAAAATGTGCTTCAGCTATGGACTCCACACTTACATTTTGGTCACTGTGATGATGGGGGTTTGGACCCCATTGCCACACTGTTCAAAATGTGCTTCAGCTATGGACCCCATCACAGTGGGATTGTAATGCAGCCCAGGGTCACCACATTGTGGGGGCCCTGGGGGTGGTGCTGTGGTGTGTCTGTGTCTTGCTGTGTCAGTTGCTGTTCCCACGTGCCTGTGTGACATGTGTGATTTGTGCTCCCTCTCATCTGACAATGCCTGCTTGCCCACATAGGGGATTTGGATCCATGAGTTACCTTTGTGTGGCACTGTATGCACATCTGTATGATTGGTATTCAGGCATCCAGCCCCCCCTGGCTAAGGGTGGTAGTAGTGGTAGGCATCCAGCCCCCCCTGGGTGAGGGTGGTAGTAGTGGTAGGCATACAGCCCCCCCTGGCTAAGGGTGGTAGTAGTAGTAGGCATCCAGCCCCCTGGGTGAGGGTGGTAGTAGTGGTAGGCATCCAGCCCCCTGGGTAAGGGTGGTGGTAGGCATCCAGCCCCCTGGCTAAGGGTGGTAGTAGTGGTAGGCATCCAGCCCCCCTGGGTGAGGGTGGTAGTAGTGGTAGGCATCCAGCCCCCTGGCTAAGGGTGGTAGTAGTGGTAGGCATTCAGCCCCCCCTGGGTGAGGGTGGTAGTAGTGGTAGGCATCCAGCCCCCCCTGGGTAAGGGTGGTGGTAGGCATCCAGCCCCACCTGGCTAAGGGTGGTAGTAGTGGTAGGCATCCAGCCCCCTGGGTGAGGGTGGTAGTAGTGGTAGGCATCCAGCCCCCCTGGGTGAGGGTGGTAGTAGTGGTAGGCATCCAGCCCCCTGGCTAAGGGTGGTGGTAGTGGTAGGCATCCAGCCCCCCTGGGTGAGGGTGGTAGTAGTGGTAGGCATCCAGCCCCCCTGGGTGAGGGTGGTAGTAGTGGTAGGCATCCAGCCCCCTGGGTGAGGGTGGTGGTAGGCATCCAGCCCCCTGGCTAAGGGTGGTAGTAGTGGTAGGCATCCAGCCCCCCTGGGTGAGGGTGGTAGTAGTGGTAGGCATCCAGCTCCCCCTGGCTAAGGGTGGTGGTAGTGGTAGGCATCCAGCCCCCCCTGGCTAAGGGTGGTGGTAGGCATCCAGCCCCCCCTGGCTAAGGGTGGTAGTAGTGGTAGGCATCCAGCCCCCCCTGGGTGAGGGTGGTAGTAGTGGTAGGCATCCAGCCCCCCCTGGGTAAGGGTGGTGGTAGGCATCCAGCACCCCCTGGCTAAGGGTGGTAGTAGTGGTAGGCATCCAGCCCCCTGGGTGAGGGTGGTAGTAGTGGTAGGCATCCAACCCCCCTGGGTAAGGGTGGTGGTAGGCATCCAGCCCCCTGGCTAAGGGTGGTAGTAGTGGTAGGCATCCAGCCCCCCTGGGTAAGGGTGGTAGTAGTGGTAGGCATCCAGCCCCCGGGTAAGGGTGGTGGTAGGCATCCAGCACCCCCTGGCTAAGGGTGGTAGTAGTGGTAGGCATCCAGCCCCCCTGGGTGAGGGTGGTAGTAGTGGTAGGCATCCAACCCCCTGGGTAAGGGTGGTGGTAGAGCATCCAGCCCCCTGGCTAAGGGTGGTAGTAGTGGTAGGCATCCAGCCCCCCTGGGTAAGGGTGGTAGTAGTGGTAGGCATCCAGCCCCCCTGGGTAAGGGTGGTGGTAGGCATCCAGCCCCCCTGGCTAAGGGTGGTAGTAGTGGTAGGCATCCAGCCCCCTGGGTGAGGGTGGTAGTAGTGGTAGGCATCCAGCCCCCCCTGGGTAAGGGTGGTGGTAGGCATCCAGCCCCCCCTGGCTAAGGGTGGTGGTAGTGGTAGGCATCCAGCCCCCCCTGGCTAAGGGTGGTGGTAGTGGTAGGCATCCAGCCCCCCTGGGTGAGGGTGGTAGTAGTGGTAGGAATCCAGCCCCCCTGGGTGAGGGTGGTAGTAGTGGTAGGCATCCAGCCCCCTGGGTGAGGGTGGTGGTAGGCATCCACCCCCTGGCTAAGGGTGGTAGTAGTGGTAGGCATCCAGCCCCCTGGGTGAGGGTGGTAGTAGTGGTAGGCATCCAGCCCCCTGGCTAAGGGTGGTGGTAGTGGTAGGCATCCAGCCCCCTGGCTAAGGGTGGTGGTAGGCATCCAGCCCCCTGGCTAAGGGTGGTAGTAGTGGTAGGCATCCAGCCCCCCTGGGTGAGTGTGGTAGTAGTGGTAGGCATCCAGCCCCCCTGGGTAAGGGTGGTGGTAGGCATCCAGCACCCCTGGCTAAGGGTGGTAGTAGTGGTAGGCATCCAGCCCCCTGGGTGAGGGTGGTAGTAGTGGTAGGCATCCAACCCCCTGGGTAAGGGTGGTGGTAGGCATCCAGCCCCCTGGCTAAGGGTGGTAGTAGTGGTAGGCATCCAGCCCCCCTGGGTAAGGGTGGTAGTAGTGGTAGGCATCCAGCCCCCTGGGTAAGGGTGGTGGTAGGCATCCAGCCCCCTGGCTAAGGGTGGTAGTAGTGGTAGGCATCCAGCCCCCCTGGGTGAGGGTGGTAGTAGTGGTAGGCATCCAGCCCCCCTGGGTGAGGGTGGTAGTAGTGGTAGGCATCCAGCCCCCCTGGCTAAGGGTGGTGGTAGTGGTAGGCATCCAGCCCCCCTGGCTAAGGGTGGTGGTAGTGGTAGGCATCCAGCCCCCCTGGGTGAGGGTGGTAGTAGTGGTAGGCATCCAGCCCCCTGGGTGAGGGTGGTAGTAGTGGTAGGCATCCAGCCCCCTGGGTGAGGGTGGTGGTAGGCATCCAGCCCCCTGGCTAAGGGTGGTAGTAGTGGTAGGCATCCAGCCCCCCTGGGTGAGGGTGGTAGTAGTGGTAGGCATCCAGCCCCCCTGGCTAAGGGTGGTGGTAGTGGTAGGCATCCAGCCCCCCCTGGCTAAGGGTGGTGGTAGGCATCCAGCCCCCCCTGGCTAAGGGTGGTAGTAGTGGTAGGCATCCAGCCCCCCCTGGGTGAGTGTGGTAGTAGTGGTAGGCATCCAGCCCCCCCTGGGTAAGGGTGGTGGTAGGCATCCAGCACCCCCTGGCTAAGGGTGGTAGTAGTGGTAGGCATCCAGCCCCCCCTGGGTGAGGGTGGTAGTAGTGGTAGGCATCCAACCCCCCCTGGGTAAGGGTGGTGGTAGGCATCCAGCCCCCTGGCTAAGGGTGGTAGTAGTGGTAGGCATCCAGCCCCCTGGGTGAGGGTGGTAGTAGTGGTAGGCATCCAGCCCCCCTGGGTAAGGGTGGTGGTAGGCATCCAGCCCCCTGGCTAAGGGTGGTAGTAGTGGTAGGCATCCAGCCCCCCTGGGTGAGGGTGGTAGTAGTGGTAGGCATCCAGCCCCCCAGGGTGAGGGTGGTAGTAGTGGTAGGCATCCAGCCCCCTGGCTAAGGGTGGTAGTAGTGGTAGGCATCCAGCCCCCTGGGTGAGGGTGGTAGTAGTGGTAGGCATCCAGCCCCCTGGGTGAGGGTGGTAGTAGTGGTAGGCATCCAGCCCCCCAGGGTGAGGGTGGTAGTAGTGGTAGGCATCCAGCCCCCCTGGCTAAGGGTGGTAGTAGTGGCAGGCATCCAGCCCCCCCTGGGTGAGGGTGGTAGTAGTGGTAGGCATCCAGCCCCCCCTGGCTAAGGCTGGTAGTAGTGGTAGGTATCCAGCCCCCCTGGGTGAGGGTGGTAGTAGTGGTAGGCATCCAGCCCCCTGGGTGAGGGTGGTAGTAGTGGTAGGCATCCAGCCCCCCTGGGTGAGGGTGGTAGTAGTGGTAGGCATCCAGCCCCCCTGGGTGGTGGTGGTGGTGCGCATTCAGGCCCCTGTGTGCATATGTGGCATTGGTGATGGGCATCCCGCCCCTATGGTGCTGCTGTTGCTGGTGTAAGTATATTCTGCATCCCTCTGTGTCTGTGTGATGTGTCGTGTACGTGTTGTATGTGTTTTGTGGTTGGTGTCTGACTTACCTTCTGCGCCGTACGCGTCCGTGCCTGTTCCGGTAGTAAATGTAGAATATTGGTATGATCGGGACGAAGGGATTCATGGTTGGTTCGTGTCGTTCGTCCTTCTCGTTGCTTCGCGTCGTCCTCGTCGCTTCGCGTCGTCCTCGTCGCTGGCGTGTTCGCCTCGTAGCCGTGGATTGTGTTGTGGCGCGAATCGGAGCTTATGTGCGCCTCTCCTGGATGCTTTGACGTGCCGTGCGTAGCGATGGGTTCGGCGCGTACGGGAAGCGCATCGTACTTGTTCGGCCGGACGGAGCTGCATTTTCCCTTCCGTGCAACTCGATTCTGCGTTTCCAGATTCGCCTCGGTCGGAGTACAGGACCTGGATTGGGTGAGTACGGCTCGGCCAGATTCTTTGCTGTTGTGCGCATAGTACTTACTCGTTCGGTGTGCTGTACGGATCAGTCGGGAAACAGGCATTCGCATGGCTTTTTTCCCGACCGAATGGTATTGGGTGCGCCTCCGACCGAGATCGGAATCGGCCCCATAGTCTGTATGAAGTACTTCAACATTACAGCTTCAAAAGAAATGTTAAACAGAATTAAAAACAAGGAAAATATGCGGTACTTGGATGTCATGGATGTTTAGTAAAACACACAAAAGGTAACCTTATCAACCACAAGAAACTCAGTTGTGAACCTCCAGACAAGCGAGAATTTTACTATTTAGCACTTCTCCAACTGTTCAAACCATGGCGTAGCGAAAGTGAATTACTTGGAGATTTCGACTGCTACGAAGATTCTTTTAATGCATGTAAAGATAGCATTGCATGTTCAATTTTCCCTACATATTTAAAAATGTTGAATGATGAAGTTGAACAGGAAAAGACTATTACAGCTGACGTTGCAAATGAAAGTTCTCAAGATAGTCAAAGTTCTGGTCCATGTAGTCAAGATCCATTTGGACAACCAATAGTGGAAAATGAAGCAATGATTGCTATGCATGAAGTGGAAATTGCAATGCAACAAGCACAAGAGGAGAATATTACATTGGAAAAGTTAGAAGAACAAGTAAATATTGAACCGAAAGAAAAATATGTACAAGTGAGAGAACAGATAGAACATGGTTTGTTGCATGAAAAAAAAGAATGTGTATGTTCATCATTTAAACCTATTCTGATGTACATCAGTGGTCAAGCTGGAATGGGTAAAAGTTTTTTAATTAAAGATTTGACCAGTTATCTTAAAAAAACTACTGGTTCACATTTATGTTGTGTAGTAACAGCTCCAACTGGATTAGCTGCGCACAATGTTAAAGGAATTACTTTGCATAGATTACTAATGATAATAAATTAGAGTATCAGAAGTTGTCTGGAGAAGCTTCTTATGAAGTGTCAAGAGTGCTGAAGAAGATGAAACTTTTAATTATTGATGAGGTGAGCATGGTCTCAAACTTAATGCTTGCTTTCGTGCATTTAAGAATGCAACAGTATTAAAAACAGATTATGACGTTCTCTTTGGAGGAAAACATTTAATTGTATTTGGAGATCTGCTACAACTAACTCCTGTAAAGGAGAACCAGTCTTTAAAACTCTTCTACATGAAGACACTAGGAAATCTTTGGGAAGTATTGGAAATGTGAATCTCTGGTTACATTTTGAATATAAAGAACTCACTCAGAATATGCGACAAGCAAGTGATGAAGATTATGGAAATATTCTGAAAGATGTAAGAATTGGTTTTCTAAGCAAACATGGTAAACAAGCTTTACAAAGTCGTCTACTAAAGAACTTGTTTACAACTGAAAACACACCAGCAGGAGTACTGTACAAGAACATTGCAGAAAAAAAGTCAATACTTTGCTTAATGCCTACACTGGAAGAGTGTTATACATTTAATCAAGAGCTTCAGAAATTGGAAAATAAAGAAATAGTTCACATTGAAGCTATTGATAAAATCGAGCATCAAGGAATAACAATTCTTCTTTCAAATAAACTACAGACACAGGGGCCGATTCCGATTCGGGCCGGAAATCTCTCCGACCGAGTCGGATTCGGAGAGATATCCGACCGAACCGGACTCTAGCAGTCCGACCGAACGAGTACGATGCGGACGCATGCTATTGGACTCGAGTCGGTCGGACTCCCATTAAAGTCAATGGGAGCCGGTCGTATTACGCGTACACGGGCTCCCATTGACTCAATGGGTGCGTCGTGAACAGGGGCCCCCCCTACAGCGGGTACACGTCGGTGCGCCTCGCGCCGTACATGCATGTGTAGGGGGGACCCATGGGACCCCATGTGTGCGACTCGCGTGGCTACGCGTAAAGGGGGGTCCGACACGGACCCCCGAATTCCGGCTCCAACTGCTCTTTCGAGCCGGACAGCGCGAGTCGGTCGGACTGTTCGAGGCGCGCATCGTACTTGCCCGGTCGGGGAACATCTCCATTGCGTGGTGCGAGTCGAGTCCGTACGAGTCGGTCGGAGCGGTTCGGAGCCGGGAACGAGTCGGTCGGGGATTTCGAGTACGCTCGCATCGTACTTGCTCGCGCGGACGGCTGTTCGAATTGGTCGGAAACAGGGCGTCCGAATCGGATCCGGTAAAGCCGAATCCGATTCGGTGCCCTACCGGCTGAGATCGGAATCGGCCCCACAATTGGATTCTTTGGAAAAGTCTGTATCAAAAACTGCTGGCTTAGAAAAAAATTTAGATGTATGTATAAACTGTCGGGTAATTTTGAGGCGTAATTTGAATATAGAACAAGGTTTAGTGAATGGAGCAATAGGGAAAGTTGTTGAATTTGTAAAATATCAAAACAGAAATGCAATTGAATTCTTGAAAATTAAATTTGATCAGATTGCAGAGGTGAAACAAATTGGGCGTTGTGCTGTACGTTTTTGCTGGTAAAAGACTTGTATGTTCGTAGAAAACAGTTTCCTTTCTGTTTAGCATATGCAATAACCATTCATAAATCTCAAGGTTTAAGTGTAGATAATGCTTTAGTAAATGTTGGAAGAACTGTGTTTAAAGAGGGAATGGCATACGTTGCATTATCTTGAGTTAGAACATTGTCTGGTTTGTATTTAATTGATTTAGATGAAAACAAGGTTAGTGCTGATGTAAATTGTGTAAGAGAATATAATCGTTTAAGAAGACTTTATGCACCAACTTTAGGTGAATATCCTATTTATGAAAAACGTGCTGTGTGTTCAAAACGCAAACATGTTGATGAATCAAGTGTGGTTGAAAAGCAGAAAAAAATTCAAGAGAAAAGAAAAGATGCAAAGAAACAGAAAATACAAACAAGTGATGATGTTGTGGGATACCAATTAGAAAATGCTTCTGGTGTCAACTGCTATGGTAATGTTATTCTAAACGTTATATTTTATCTAGAAGATCTGTATGGTGAAATTATGGAAAGTCAGGAAAAAGATTATGTTCTGCACTTTATACTTTATTTGAACAATTGAGAACTGACAGAAGTAAGATCCATACTGCTTCTGGTATTCGACAACTCTTGGATACATGTAGTGGATCTTTAACGTTCAGTCCTAATATACAACAAGATGCACAAGAGTTTCTGATGGTTATGCTTGGAGTATTAGAAGATGAAGGAATCCAGATTGAGAGTTTATTTGGACTCAGTTACAAATGGGATCACAAATGTGAACAGTGTTCAATAACTTCTAGTACTATAGTTGACAGAGAACGATTTCTATATTTAACAATACCTGACTGCAAATCTGTACCTTTTCCGAAATTAGTAAAAGAAGCAAATCATGATATGAAATGTTCTCGTTGTCAATCAGAAATGTTATCTACATTATGCCTAGAAAGATATGGAAAATATGTAATTTTAATGCTACAACGCTGTAGACCAAATGGAAGAAAAGTGGAAACGAAAATTTAAAATGTTGTTGCTAGTCAAGTATCTATTTCTGGAAGAACATTCGCAACACTGGCTATTGTTTTCCATGCTGGAGCTACTACCACATGTGGACATTATACTGTATATTTAAAATGTAATAATGGTTGGAGTCACTGCAACGATACACACTTGGAAATAAAATCGAGATTGCCTTATGAATTACCCAACTCATACTTGATATTTCTTAAGCAAAAATTTTAGATACATTATTCGGCCTAGAGGGAAAATGGGAAGATGCTTTAAGGAATTTATACTGGATGATTTCGGAAAAAAAATTCTACACATTATTTGGCCTTGGGGAAAATTTGAACAGAAACTACAGAGTAAAGGTAAGATTTAAAAATTGGAAATAGTATTGAATGTGTTATTTGTGTTGATTTCGTATTGTGGTTGCAAGAATTAGTGATTTGTTTTTTTTTAACAATCTAGTTGATTGTTTTTTATTCCAGCTGTTTATGATACTACACTGACATCACTGTGAATAGTGAAGTTAAGTAGAATCTGAAAACAGCAGAAAAAGGGACAAAAATATGTTTTCAAAATGTTAAATTATGTTGTATTATTTGATAAGTAACACTGTAATTTCTGAAATATATTACATTACACAACAGTTTTACAGTTTATTTTCTTTTCTGTAGTGGAAAAGTTAGAATAGTAGTTTAATATTTAAAAAACCTTAGAAATTCACTGAAAAAAACCATAGGTTTTACAGACGTTATAGTTAGAAATTAGCATTTAAAAAACCTTAGAAATTCACTGAAAAAACCATAGGTTTTACAGACGTTATAGTTAGAAATTAGCATTTAAAAAACCTTAGAAATTCACTGAAAAAACCATAGGTTTCAGGGACGTTATAGCTAGTTGGACATTTCACTCATACAAAACCATAGAAATTCCACCGTTATAGTTAGTTCAGCTAACTATAACTCGCGCCCCCGCAATGCACTGCTGATGACGTCACATATTACATCATTCATGACATGGTCAGTGACATCACTGATGACATCACTGATGACATCTCAAATGACATCACTGATGACATCACTGATGACATCATCCACGTGAAAATCTGATGCCCCTCCTCACACCTGAATATAACCTTTGATACACCCACTCTAAAATACAGACTACCAATTTTGAAAAAATAGACACATCAATACCAGTTACTAAATATGCACTGACTGGTTCCTAGGTCTACACAGACACATCCACTCTTTCACCCATACAGTCACTCATACATGTAGTCACACATCAATACAACA
The DNA here is from genome assembly GCA_963921515.1 of Calotriton arnoldi. Lineage (NCBI taxonomy): Eukaryota > Metazoa > Chordata > Amphibia > Caudata > Salamandridae > Calotriton > Calotriton arnoldi. Next base: position 1,272,226 of record CAWUFW010005253.1, read on the forward strand.
CTATCATATGCACTCATACACCTATACAGACACTCACACACTGCCACATATCCAGAGTTACTCACACAGCTAGTCAGTCATGCAAAGAATCAATCATACTTCCATTTACTAACCTATACAGTTATACAGACACCAGCTCATTTATTCATACAGATACTAACACATAATTACTCTGTTATAGAATCACTGATACAAATACACACTCATCCATGCAGCCACTCTCACAATTACTGACTCATACATATAGTTATTTATATACACCATCACTCACATATACTGCCTTTTACATATGTAGTTAATTGCATATGTACCACTGAAACATCCATTCACTCACCAACACACCCATACACACACTCACCCACCCATACAGCTGTTTCCACATGCACTCTTGAAGCCATATGCCCAGTGAATCAACCACTCACACATCTATGCACAGAGTCACACACCTCCCACCCACACACACATACACACTCAGGCAGCCATACAAATACTCAGGCAAGCAATCAATAAGTCATATACACACTCATGCAGCTACTCACCAACCCATGCAGCAGCTTACACAACAACAGACAGACTGATACAGACTTTCACACAGTGTAGTCACTAAACTATGCATTCAGTAAGACACATTTAATCACTCACTTATACAGTCAGTCACGTACCTATTAAATCCTCCATACAGACACTTATACAACCACTCATTCTTCAATACAGCTTGGCATATATATAAAACAAATTTAAATTTTACAGAAACACACAGTCACTGGATGATGTCATCAGTGATGTCATCAGTGATGTCATCAGTGATGTCACTGACCATGTCATGAATGATGTAATATGTGACATCATCAGCAGTGCATTGCGGGGGCGCGAGTTATAGTTAGCTGAACTAACTATAACTGTGGAATTTCTATGGTTTTGTATGAGTGAAACGTCCAACTTACTATAACGTCCCTGAAACCTATGGTTTTTTCAGTGAATTTCAAAGGTTTTTTAAATGCTAATTTCTAACTATAACGTCTGTAAAACCTATGGTTTTTTCTGTGATATATATATATATATATATATATATATATATATATATATATATATATATCTTTTTAATTCTTGCCCCTTCTGGAACTGGGGGACCCATGGGAGGTGGTCCACACGCCGGCAGAGTATACCGGCTAGAAATCCAAAAGCAACAATAGGTAGGCACACTCTCAGGATGTAGCAACAAGTAGTCACAGTTATGCAGAAAGCTGTTTAATTCACACAACGCGTTTCGACTGCCCAGCAGTCTTGGTCGGATGGAGCTAATCTAGGGTTTTCCTGTTTGAACATTTGCTCTGCTGGTTATGTGCAAACCCACCTGTGATCTATCAATCAGTAGCCTCAGATTTAGGGCCAGCTCCTGCCTGACCACGCATTTCTGACTAGGGGTTGATGGAGAGGTCATATTGGGGGAATTCAACAACGGTGTTTTGATTTTGTTGTTGTACATACATGTATCTTTGTATACATCAATATTAACATTTCCCACTCTAGTTGAATTTTCAACTACACCATATACCTCATACTTCAATAGTTCATGACAGTCACATTGTTGGGGGTTTGCTGTGTTTTAATCTTAACTATTACTACTTCCCTTACTTCTTGCTTTCTACCCAATTTGAAGTCTACGTTTTTACAGCAGGAAACCCCTACTTGTAGGAAACCACACAAGAACAGTACAAATATGAGAATAGGCAGCAATGATGTGCACAGTCCTGTCAACCACTGGAGGAGCCAGGAAAACCTGCTGGAGTACCACACCTGCTCAGGGGCACCTCCCTCCTTATGCATGTCAATTTGTAAAAGATGCACTGCTTAGATGGCAAAAGTCCAGCTGTTCATTTTGTTGCCTGAGATGAGCGTGCAATAGGGAACACTGATCTTGGCACACACCGCTCCCTCCATTGAGGTAATCTAGTCCAACACATACCAATGTTACATCTCCATGAGGCAGATGGCTCTTAGTTCTTTCCTAATTACATTAAGGTCCAGCTCAGTACTCTTCATCATCTTCATCAACTCCCATTTGGGTATTTGCAACCAGCAGGCGTTTGCTTTCATCTGCACTGTGAAGAATGGCATTGACCCTCCCTCACTGACTTGTGTGTCCGAAAACAGTCTGAATTCTTCTGGAATGTCCTTGAACTGAGCCCATCCAAAATAATCAGCAATTCTTTTTTTCACGCCTGATGTAATAGAGTTGTTTTCTTCAGTAGCGGATGTTGGTACAACTCTGACAGATCTTCTCCATGAATGACCAGGGTAGGGGTATGTATGGGGAACAGGGAGCATAGGCCTTGCCATACAAGGAGAAGGTTGGTGTAGGCAAATTCACCACACTGCCAGTAGGTATCCGTCAGCATGGAGGTGCCACAGTGCATGTCCGGTAAGTGCAGTGTTGAGCCACAGTTCTCATTAGTGCTGAGTGGAACCGTTCCTTTTCTTCTGAAACACAAGGAATACAGGGTAAGTTTCCGTACTATTAAGGGTAGTCCCTTCTATTCCGAGTATGTATACCCATCCATCTCAGTGCCCCATATTTCCTGACAGGGGTTATCTATGCTGGTATTTAACCCTCCCCTATGAGAATCATTTCCCATCATGTCTTTGAAGTGGATGGCCCTGCATGGAACGTCCATTTGTTATTAAAGAAGGCTGCACTAGACACACTAAGGGCCACCCTGGGACCACAGACAGAAGAAGGAGCAGACGTGTTTGTGCACTGATGTGGTAGCTTTGTTACTCAAGAAACATTTTTCTGGAAGGTCTCAGGGCCAAACAGTATCCTCCCCTATGGTGTCACACCTGCGCATTCTATCTAACTCGGTTTGAATCTCACTAGAATCTGTGAAGAGGTCATGTTCACTTCTACTCTATGGTGTTCTACTCTGTGGGGTGATATCTTAGCCCTAATCTGACATAGGTACAGGTGTAGTGGGCATTTCACTTTTTCAGGGGCTATCTTATGGGACAAGTAAAGCCTGTCTGTGCCTACTGCATGTGGTATCAGCGAACAAACAACGCATGACCCGGCCAATGTTTGTGCATCCACCATGGTCATGTGCTCATTAGGGGTGGGTGGTGAACTGTGCTCCACCAGCGAAGTTTGCAGAGTTTTGCCAACTGCGCACTCCGCTGGGAGTGTGGACTATGGCAAAAAACTCTGATTCCATCATGTGGCAGAGTTTGCCCCCACCACCCACCCCGAATAATAACCAGTGAAGAGCTAGAGCAGCTCACACCTAGTGAATAAGGCTGCAACCGGCACAATTTGTGCCCATGAATTCAGCATCTCACCCTGTGGCATGGCTGAAGGTGCCATCCTGAGAACACGCTTCAGGACCTGCCAGTCTGCCTGAAGTGCAGCAGCCTCTAATCGGAACTGTGGTGCTCCCCCATCGGAAGTTAATGGAGGAGGAGTTATTGGGGCTGAATAAATGCAGATGAGGTGCAGTGGGTGGTGGCACCACGCCTAGTGATACAGGCCCTAATGACAGGCTGTGGGTGTCTGCGGGTGCTGGGAGGCCAGCGCACCCCGACCTACAACAGTGGGTGACCTTTGGACTGCTACCTGGCCATAATTGAATGGGGGCCCAAGATTGCCTTTACAGATAGATGGGAACGTTGCCGGCCACATCCTGAGTAGGGCAGAGCGGAACTCTGTATTTTTTATGCAACTCTATGGAATTACACATAGTGCAACTCCGTGAACTCTGCCCACCCCTAGTGCTGATACCATATGTTTTGTAAGAGTACGCTGTGCAATGCATGTGGAATATTAGTGTTGTGGTCAGTGTAATTATAGGCAACATAGGAGAGGTCCCTACACAAGCACTGTGCAAATCATGGTGGACTTGATTTGACTAGGCAGATCATTGGCAGGTAGATGCATCCACATCCACAGTAAACAGAGGGTATACACTTATGCAACAATACATAACTTGTGGAACATTGCAGATCTTGAGGATGGATCCAGGAAAAGATGTCTGTGGTCCTCCGGTGATTCGGACATTCCTTTACTTTGGAAAAGTTTGAAAGATTGAAGGAGTTTGGTATCCAACATTTTGATAAATTTTGAAGTCTTGGACTTGCATGCTTGGGTCTTTGTTAGGATTGCGGAAGTGGTTGCCGGAGAGATGGTGGGCCTCTGTAAGGGTGGTGTACTTTTGAGGCTTGATTGCAGATCTGTTGAGTTGTTGTTTGCTGGTTACAGTTTAGGAAACATTTGCATCGTTATGTAATATCATCAGTCACTCTTGGGTTTTCCTGAGCCTTTCTTTTTTAGGGGTGTGCTTTTACATTCATACGTTGTATTTTTGATGGGCACCAGAAGCTGACCCAGATCAGGGTGTCTACTTTTTAGAGATGAAGGGTGTTTATTCATGGGTTGCTTTAAATATTGCTTACGTGTCGTCGGTTCTCCCACCTCACTATGATAGGAAAGGATATATGTTACTGCAAGGTGGTTTTTATGTGCCTGTGTATGGTCTGGGTTCTTTAACTGACACTTTATTAGTGTCACAGGATGTCTAATATCCTATCTTCTCTAATGAGGAAGTGCAGGCATGCCTTTTGACCTACACGTGTGTGGGGTGATGTGTAAAGAGGGAATGTGTTGTAATTAGCTGTCGTGGGCAATCAACAAGTCTCAGCATGTGGTGTGCAGTAGGACCCTCCCTAAGGGCACCAGGTGTCTTGACTATGCAGTTTTTCTAGAGGGTTCTTTTTGGGCTAGATTTGTGGACATCGTGGCCAATATCACATGTTCCTGTGATTTGGTTATTTCCATTGTTGTTTACCAGAGGGGTTCAGAGAGCTGTCCAGCAGCCCCCATATATTTCTGATGTGTCTGTGTCTGAGATTGGGCTTATATGCTCCAGTAAGTGGCATGTGTAAGGCCTTGTTTGTTGTCAATTTTTTCCTAGTTCGGATATGGCGGCAAGCCAATTTCTGAGTACATCGTACAGAGCTGTGATTGATTTTTGCAGACTCTCCTATTTCCAGTGCCCTCCTTTTCCTTCAAATACGTCCTACCCAGAATTTTTGGGCCTGCTGTCCACGACTGTGGCCAGAGACGTCTGACTGGTGTCATGTTACCTTCGATGTTTTTGAGGGACATGACCCGACAAGTAAGCTTTTGATGTTTGGAGACCCTTGAGTGAAAGGAGGAGGCTGAATGTTGCTCAATGGAGAGTGCGGTGCGAGGCCAAACATTCGATATGGACAATAGGTCGGGTTGATCGATTGTTCCGTTAAACTCCCCACTGGCTCGGCTCCATGAAGCGGTTTGACAGAGTTTTATGTGTGTCACAGACATTCTGGGGTCTTCATCATCCCATGTGTGCGGGAAATCTGGCTACTGACACTGGAATATTGCCTCGTTTTAGAACTTCAGTCAAACCACTTTATTTGGTTAATAAAAACCATAAAAGTACAGCACATATATCAAAATACACTACACAGTAAAAACATCTAAAATACAAATCATCAATAAACATGGGCGACTTAAAAAAACAGAAAAACAATTTTACAAAGCCAGAATTCATTAAATCACCTAAAAGCCCTGGCTGCCATTAATACATATATAGCAATAAATCACTCCAATAAAAACAGATCAGGATTAAAAACGCCAGCATAAAAACAATAATCATGTAGGCACAATCGATCCACTTTAAATATTTATCATGGGATGCCGTTTTTTTCTTAATTCTAACAGCTGCGACTAAAAATCTTGCAATATTAAAAATCTCCCATGGATCATTCAGCAGCTGAAGATAGATTACGGCGGGTTTTACATGTATAAAGCCTTTTCCCCTTAAAATAGGAATTAAAAACCTCCTACGAATAGCATTGTAATGCTCACAGAACATTATAAAGTGCATAGTGTCTTGATTCGAGAAATTGTCACAAGTGCAGGGACCTAAATCACACACCCTACTCCAGCCTTCCTGATTGCCTAAGAAAAGGTGGATTAAATTAAAGCGAAACCTAGTTAAAAGCAGGCGATGGAAGGGCTTTGTGGCAATTCTTAGGTAAGGTTCATTCTGAGGGGAGGTTTTAAAAGGGGCCTCCATTGACCTGGAGGCTGTTGGTTGTGGTTAGGACCACAAGGCATGAAGGAATTTTGGTCCCCAGCCAGAGGACTGAGAAATGAGTCCTTTTGATCTGGTCATAGGAACCCATCCCAACTGGGCTCGAGTGAGGGGACCTGGGTGCCTGCTTTTTATGTACTGGATGGGGAGCTACCCTGTCCCTCTTCAGACTGCCCTCCACCTAGGGCATGGCCAGTCAACCCCGCCATGGGCGATCAGCAGCAGAGTGGGGTGTGGTATAGGCTCCTTTGGGCAGCCAAATGGTGAACTCTAGTGCGGATTCCCGATCAGAACAACGTACAGAAGCCCTGAGTTTCCTGGATGCAAGCAAAGGCTTGGAATTCCTAATGTTGCCTTACTAGTCTTTATTTTTAAATGTGTGTTAAGGTGTGCGTGAAGTGTATGTTCTGCATTGGGGGTTTGAATCTATTGTGTAGGTGGGTTTTGTGATTGTGTAAAGGCATTTCCTCCCCAGACAGTTATCCCTCCCTGCTGCAGTCCTTGTTGGACTGAGGTACCTGTCTGTTGCTGCTGTTGCCATATGTTTGACCAACTACCTATGTTTGACCTATTCCCTGCTGTGGTGGTGCAGTGGCCATCTGACATACCTGTGTCTGAATATACAGTGCATTCGGATTACCTTGGGCTTGGTTTTGTGGATGGGAATTCTGCGGAGACTGGCACAGATTTATCGATCTCTACTCGTGATAAGCTTTCAAGCAGCATTGGTTGGTCATGTGACCCATTTGATGGCAATAATAACATTCTCCGAGGTCTGGCTGCTGCCAACCTCCATGACCTGTGCCATTATAACCGTCTCAAACCCTCCTGGGGTTTGCAGTGGAGCCTCCTTGAATACTGGTGCCATTTGCATGCTAGCCATCAACACGGCCCCCTTGAGGGCGGTCTTTTTCAATTTGTTTTGGACCAATTTGGCAGTGTCTCTCTGAGCTTGCTCCTGCTTTTCCATGTCCTTTCCCTGTTTCTTTTTATAATAGCATAATAGGTGGGCCTGTATTTCCCACCAGGATTTATTGTCTAATGCTATTCAATCTGCTTTCTTTTTCAGTGGACAGACCCTTTCTTAGGATGTTGTAGAAACATGTGACCTGGGGGCCTGTATCGGCTGTCTTGTCACTTGCCCCATCATTCCCCATCATTCCTCGTTCTGTCTAGAAAGTCTGTTATGGTCTGTGATCAAGCCTCCTATACCTGGCTGATCAGGGAATATTTCCCTCAGGGTCTTCCATAGTCCATATTGCATGTCTGTATGAATTGAATGCATCCTGTCATGCTCAGTGTTTGTCAGCATGACTGCTGGGAAGAAGGCTTGGGTGAACACTGTGTATTAGTCTGCTCTCCAATGAGACTGCTTAGCAGACTTTTGATATTGCCTATTGCTAGGTTTATCCCCTTGGTGTTCTTCTCAATGTTAATGTTAATGTATGGGATCTGTAGAGCGCACTGTTACCAAACGGTGTCCTGGCGCTAACCTAAGATCGAACTGGCAAACAGAAATCATTACCAAAAATTGGATCTGCTAAAAAGCCAGGTTTTCAACTCTTCTCTAAATTCAAGGAGGGAAGTGGCTGAAGGGATAGATAACAGAAGTTTATTCCAAATGGTAATGGTGCCCAAATAGAAACTTCTGCCACCCCATATTGTTCTTTCATATATTGGTACCCTCAAAGTTCTAGAACTGGAAGATCTAAGTTCCCTAATGGGTGAGTACCATCTAAAGTATTGAGCTCAGTCCTGAGGACCCAAATTGTGCAAAGCCTTGTACGCAAAGCAGAAAGCTTTGAATTGTATCCTCTCCTTCACAGGCCACCAATGTAATTGTTTGATTGTATTCCTGACCGAAATATTTTTCTGAGTACGAGTAAGGACTCTCGCAGCTGTATTCTGCAAAACCTGAATTTGCTCAGATGTTGGGCCTGCATACTAAGATAAAGACCATTACAATAATCTAATCTGGCCAATAACAAAGCTGATATGACTAGTTTATGATAGTTTACTGGGATAAAAGGCAGGATATTTAATTTTTTTTAAATGAAAAGGGGGACGAAGTAAGAGCGTTGATCTGTTTAACAAAGGTAAGCCTATTGTCCACAATTACCCCAAGATTTTTGGCCTTTTCAACTGGTTTCGGTAAATCGCCTAAATTTATTGGCCACCACTCCGGGGACCAAAAGGAAGGGTCGTTGCCAAAAAGTACCACTTCCATTTTATTCGAATTCAGTTTTAAACTATTAAAGCTCATCCATAAACCTACGGCTGACATGCACTCACTAAACTGCTTACTAATGGCAGAAGGTTGTTTCATGACTACTACGACGATTTGAGTATCGTCAGCATAAAAAGTTATGGCAAAGCCGAAGGTTATGATAGGGGCCAGGGCTGCTATGTAAACATTAAAAAGAGTGGGGCTAATTGAAGAGCCCTGTGGCACTCTGCAAGGGAGCTGAATGGGATTAGATTGGAATGGGTCCATTGCATCAAATTGCGTTCTAGCTTCTAAAAATGATTTAAGCAGGTAAAGTGCTGATACCTTCACCCCGATACCTGCTAACCTAACCACCAGAATAGAGTGGTGCACAGTGTCAAAGGCCGCCGATAAATCTAATAAAATGAGGTGGGCCCTACCACTGTTATCTAGAGCTTCCCTAATTTTTTTCTACTGATTTAATTAGGGCCGACTCCATGCTATGCCCAGTCCTAAAGCCATGTTGTGTTTCATCTAGGCAGCCATGTATTTTAATATACTCCATTAGTTGTTTATTCATAGCCTTCTACAGGAGTTTAGCAGGAAGGAAGACGTGATATAAGGCAATAGCTGTTAACATCTGCAGCATCAAAATTGGGTTTCTTTAGGTTCAGCAAAATTGATGCCCTTTTCCATAACTTAGGAAACACTCCTGTACTAAAAATTAAATTAAACACTTTTACCAAGTTGTTTGCTACAATATCTTGTGCTAATTTTACAACCGACACCGGGCAAGGGTTAATAGGTGAAGCTGATTTTGAGTTAGCAATAAGGTCCATCACTTGCACCTTATCAAGGTCAGAACATTTCTTAAAACAGGGTTCCCCAGCAGGGCTATCTGCTACTGGTTCAGTAATGGAACTAAAAGAATTCACCTTGGTTCTCCCGCCACCTACTTCATTAAAAATACTTTCCACTTTATTGACAAAGTGCCTGGCAATCTCATCACACAGCGCTTGAGTTGGCACTGTTTCAGGAATGGGTGGTGAGGTAAGGATTAATACGGTGCTGAATAATTCCTTAGAAGAATTTTTTACACTTGTGATTTTTTGTGAAAAATAATAGTTTTTAATAGTTTTTCACTGATAATCATTTCCCTATATTCACTCAGGCTATGTTTGTATTTTTGCCCTTCTACAGGATCCCTGCCCCATCCATAAATGGTGGTAGTTTGGTTCTGAGCCCTTCCTTATCCATCTGAGTCCAAAGCACATAGTTGGTCCCTAACGTGCCCTTCAGCAGTACCACGCATATCTGACTTTGGGCAGTGCTGCAGGTTTTTCTCTAATGTAGCGCTCCCATTTCCTTAGGCATTTCTCCATGTAGGGAAAATTTCACTTGGGATCTCCCTCTCCCTGCCGGATACAGTCTTCAGCAATAGCCATATCGTCTGGGTCGAAGGATATCTCCTTCAGCCAGGGCCTATCATACTGGCCCTCCCTTTTGGTCCAGGCGTGTAGCAGGTGGCAGAAGGGTTGTGTGAAGGTCTCGCCTTCCTCTCTGATCACTAACTCCCTTGGGGTCAGTTTGTCTAGACTACATGTTTGGTAGGAGCAGCAGATGCCTTTGTTGCTGCTTTCCTCATGCACACGTAAAGGTGCCATGTTGCTTCTCCTACATCTTAATTGAGTGTGTGCAAGGCTACCTTGATCCCTTATCACCTGGTCAGCCCCTCTCCTACACTGATGATCTGGCGAGGCTTGGGCTTAATGCAGAAGCCTTCCTTCTGCCTCAGACTTCTCTATGAATGATGCTCTATACCTAACCCTGCCCTCCTCAGGTGGAGGGTGCACTGCTCTGTTCCCTCATCAAGTTCCCAGGATGAGAGCTCTCTCTCCATCCTTAATTCAAGCCTCTCCTCTAACTCCTACGTGGCTTGTCTCCTTGTCTCTGAGCTAGGCGCTGTTTTTCTGGGTAGGAATTTGCCCTCAACCTCATTTTCTGTTGTGCCTTCGTCTACCTGAGTGAAACCTGTGGTCCCCCTTTATCGTCTGATTCCAGAGGACTGGGGCCCCTCTCTTGACTGCCACTGATTGTATGGCTGTCTAATACTGCTATGAATTTCACGGTCACCTTAGTGTCATGTTCTCTGTGTCGATGGGATTCGAAGGTTCGAGCGCAATGGATGGGGGAGGTTGAGCTTTGGAGAGCACTAGCACTGGGATGGAATGATTCTGGGATTGGCTGGGCCTGTTGACCTCCCTCGTCTAGATCTGGTAGTTTGTTGTTCAAGGGATGGCCCCCAGTGGATTTGTATAATCTAATGCAGGGATAGCAGGCATCTGAGAGAACACCACCATTCCTACATACATGGAGGAGGTACGGATGCCTTGCTTGCGGGTTATTGGATAGGATTATCAGACTGGTCCTCCTCAAATATGGCCATTAACTCTAACAGTGCCTCTCTCCTGGTCTTTTTTTGTCTTATATATTTGGTCCAAATGTGTGTTTTGTGTGATCGAAGAATCCCTCCTCTGGCTGGGGGAACACATGTGCCTTAGTACGTGCCTGCCACTTGCGGTAACACTTGCTAAGGTTTTTAAGTTGGTTTGCATGTGTTTTAGCAGCAACTCCATGATAACTAGGATCTTTTAAAGGGACTGATACACTCTGGCTTCTTGGGATCATTTAATATTTGATTCTACTCTGATAGTTTGGAAAATCAATACACAGGGATTACTGATTTCAACTACTTTTATGAGCTCATTACTACTTACACAGCTGCAAAAATGCATATAAAGGATCACAACCTGAAAGAAAGTGCAAAGATTAGTTCAAACCTTGTGAATTCAGCAGAAAACAGCAGATATCGAATACAACTGTCCACATGTGTGGCACCTTCATAAGCACATTAAGTCATTCACAAAACACAACACTCAAGACAAGATGTGAAATTGCAACAATTTACCAGCACCACAACATTGAGAATGCACCAATTGATAACCAAAATGAAGAAAGAGAGAGAAGAGAGACTTTGTGAAAAAATACATTAGCCTACTCCTTAGCACATGCAACCCATCATGAGGGGAGGCTTTGAGCAGTACACGGGACTAAGTGAGCCTGATAGTCTGTCAATATCGGCTCTGAGACAATGATAACAACAATTTACACTGAAACAAGGAACAACTTGACAACCATAGGCCCTCCTTGGTCAAGCACAAGCTACACCTAATCTCCAAGGTCCAAATGTTCTCAATGTCCAAATTACATCCTATATCACACCCAAGGGTCATGCGTACCATCTGCATTATTCCCAGCGGTCCAAGCAAATAAAACCTCTCACTTCTTCAACAAAACAACACTTTTAAGAAGCCGGTAGCACTGAAAAAAACCAATTAGACTCAAAAATAAGATCATGGTGCTGGTCTCATGTCATACCCAGGGCCTCTGTGTACCATCTGTATCACACCCAGCGGTCCAAGCTGTGATGCCTTGCCCATTCTTCATACCCAGGGGCCAAGCGTGAGATCTGTATCACGCCCAGTGGTCCAAGCGACAACCAATATTCACCTGTCCTAGCCTGCTGACTAGAAGGAAGGTAGCCTCCATGGGATTGCCTCTGACATCTCCTTGCAACTACTCAGTTCTGACACATGAAGTGGGCGATATGTCAGATTCTGTCAGTGTCAGGGTGCTCAGGTAAAATTTTTGCACTTCTTCTGTTAGCCCGAAACTGGTCCCAGGATGCTTGTTTCAAGTCCAGTGAAGGCATGGCTTGGCAGTTCGTGCTGGACTGTTCCCATGAGGCACAGGGTCAAGAATGATTTGCATAAAGCTGTGTCTGAACTGGGGTGGCAAAGTGAGCTAAAGAACGATGATGGATTCAACCCAGATCTGTGACTGGGGGGTGAGTGTCTGAAAAGTTTCAGCGCTCCGTCCATCATCTCCTTATGTTTGCTTTGTTAGCCCTAAGTTGGCAGGCTATGCCCAGGCGTGGGTCCCTTGCTCACTTTGCCACTGGATTCAAGCTAGCCTGGCTGATGAGGGCTGTTAGCCCAAAACCGGTCCCAGGATGCTTGTTTCCGGTCCAGTGAAGACATGGCTTGGCAGTTCGGGCTGGACTGTTCCCATGAGGCACAGGGTCAAGACTGATTTGCATAAAGCTGTGTCTGAACTGGGGTGGCAAAGTGAGCTAAAGAACGATGATGGATTCAACTCAGTTCTGTGACTGGGGGTAAGTGTCTGAAAAGTATCAGCGCTCCGTCCATCATCTCCTTGTGTTTGCTTTGTTCGCCCTAAGTTGGCAGGGTATGCCCAGACGTGGGTCCCTTGCTCACTTTGCCACTGGATTCAAGCTAGCCTGGCTGAATCTCTTGAAGCATCATAAAACAATCTGGTTTCAGGAGTGGAATGTGGGTCTTATCATGACAGCATACATTGCTCCGTGGTGCCTAGAAAAATAAAAAACTGTTTTTTGTTGATTATGTTTAAAAAGAGACCAAATTGTTCCCACTCAGAAAAGGCCAATTGTTCATGTGTTCCAAGTGGTAGAGGCAACATTTCTGTTGCCCACATCCGCTGACGTTCCCAGTGACACACCTCGTAGCATGTTTATGGAGCAAAGATGATTCCATCCAGTTCCCACAGCAGCCGCTGAGGGTGGCATCATATCCCACAAGTTTTCGGCAGAGCCGTTGTTTAGATCACTAGTAGCTGAAGCATCCCAGGGTGGCTCTAAGAATGCATTCATCATCAATGGAATACGCTGGGGACGGCAATACGCATTGGCCTTTAAGGGGTCGATCAGTACTTCAATGTCCGGTGGAGCAACCAATTCTGATCCAAGACATAAAACTACGGCACATTTGTGGCTGCAAAGGCCTGAATGACAATAACCAGTGCTCATTTAGTTCTTGAAGCTGAGATGTGCCGAAGCAGTATATCATGAGCTCAATGGAAAGCAGCACTAGCAATGCTGTCTCCATTCCGAGTTGCACTGGGACGTCCATTGCGGAGCAGATAGAATAAAATTTGTATTCCTGCCACGTGTAGCAGGACAAACATAAGTCCTCCAAAAATGCTTCCCAACACGAAGTGTATGAAAGATGGCATAACTCTGAATATCGTCTGAAAGGTGTTAACCATACCAGAGCCAAAACATTTAAAAAAGTGCACGATTCCCTTTGTATCTGACATGTTAAAGATACGATGGACCAGCTCCCCAAAATGCAGCAAGAAGTTAGTATGGAGTAGTGTCTGTATCTCATAAGAGTACCTTGCAACCTGGAGATCAAACGTCTGTTTGGCTGAAGTTAAGGCCACATTTTTTTGCAAAAGCATGGCTTTTAGTTTGCTTAGGGAAATACATTTTATTTTGGAAACATTTATCGAAGGCCAGAGCGCTGCCTTCCCAACTGTGCGGGCAGGTGGAAACAGTACTTGTGTACAACAAGTGACTATGGAAATAACCGTCACTAGATAAGCAGTCCTGGTTCCATTATGCAGCAACCTTGGTCACTCAGCATCTAATAGCTCCCATTAGAGAGCAGTCTGAATACAGGATGAATCACGGCAGCTGGGGAACCCTTCAGATAACAAGACAAGTTTGCCATTGAAGCATTACATGCCCCGTGGAGAGAAATGTCCTTGCAAACTAAAGAGCCACTTAAGGTGTCTTCACAGTCGGAGTCACTAAGAAAAACTTCTGTGTCCCCATTCCTGTGTCTAAATCTGAATGGTAATTCCCAATACTCATGCACATATCCTTCCCCTAGCGCTTCATATCTGCCTACCTGTTGGTATTGGAGACAACATTGGCATTGAAAGGTCGTGACAGGTAGGGTGATGTAACCAAGGATTATCCATTCAGCCACTGTGAAATGTAATTGGTCTAATTTTTCAATGTGCAACATGGCATATTTTGCATCTGTACGTGCCATTGTTATCTTTCTCACCATTAGATTGTATGCTGACATCAGATTTGTACTGTTGATGTAACGCCAGGGCACGTGGCCAGAAAATAACGTTTGTTGTGTCCAGCTCAGAATTACTATTGATTGTAATTGTGACTGGCCATGTTGTAAATAGACACGTCTTGCTGTATTATGTCAATTGCAGAAGACACTATGTTGCCCAGTGAATAAATTCTAGATGCTAATGTGGTCATACCATTGTCAACCACAGCCAAAGCCTTTTCTAAATTAACCCTATCATTCTCACTCAATCTCTCACCAGCTTCCTGTTGAGAAATCTTCCATAGATCATTGTATATTCCATACAAAAGGGCTTTTGACTAAGCCTGGGCGGTGAACTACGCTACGCTCGCGGAACTTGCGTAGTTTCGACAACTTCGCGATTCGCGTAGAACGCGAAGTTACCGTGCACTACGCAATTTGCGGCGTAGCGTAGCTGTTTTCCTTCTTCGCACGCTCAATATACGTTCTCGCGTGCGCGGTAACGACCTACCGTGATTCTGCGTTCGCCGACGCGACTTCCTATCCGTTCGCGGGCGCCACGAGATTTGGAATCCAGCCGCACGATCCCGCGAGAGTGTGCGAACGCGAACACGTCATTCGGACGCGCGATCTGACTTCCGGCGGCAGTGTTGGTAAGATCGCGATCCCGAACACGAAGAAACTACAATCTGGCGAAGAATATCTCTCGAGCATCATAAATCCTTCTCGAAAATGATGATTTTGCTCTAAAAAACTCCTCAGATTGTGATTTGGCTGTAGTTTTTGTGCAAGGAGTCCTTTTCTTTTTTTACTTTTTTTCCAAGAGGAAGGAAGTGCCCCTGATTCTCAAACTTCCTGTTCCTGTCCAGCAGGCTCCTCCCAGTGCTTTGTCCATGTGCAGTTAATTTTCATTTGGATTTGGAGCTGGAAGGATCACTTTTTGTGTCTGTCTGCTGCATCATATCATTGGATTGGATTTGAGGACTTTTGGATTTGAGATTTTACAAGTAAGTTGGAGAATTGGTGTACTTGTTTGTTTGATTGGGGCTTGTTTGTACCTACATTTTTGGGGGGATTTCCATCGTTTTTAAAATTTATTGTTGTGGCCTCTAGTTTCAGTGGGGGCCTAGTTGTTTTTATTTGATTGGAATTTCAGCCAGTAGGCCCAGACTAGAGCCAGAGGTACCCATGGGTGCATGTTTCTGTGGTGTCTGTTGAATTTAAACATCATGTAGGGCATGCATGGATGTCATTGGATTGAATTGTTAAATGTGGTTTTTGGGGTGTATTTCACTTTTTGGGTGTAATATATATACCTTTGTTGGATGTGTGTGTGTGCTTGTTGTGTAACTTTCCAACCTTTTGTAGCCCTGTGGATTTTCGTTTTTGCATTTTTGTATTAAAGCTGTGTTGTTTAGCACTGCAGGCCTCCTTTGTCTGGTCATATTATTATAGGCCTGCTTGAGTTCATTGTTTTCCATGGCCTGTTGTGACTGTGAGTGACAACGTGGCTTGGGGCCATTTTGTGGTGGTAGTTTAGTAGTGTGCTGCTTTTTCCATATAGGCCTGCATGTCTTTTCTTTGTTCCCCTTGGCTTATGCTTGTTGTGAACTTGTGGGTGGCCTGGCCATGTGGTGGCGGCCATTTTGTGGGACCAGCCACTGTGCTTTTGCCATAGGCCTCCAAGCTTGCGGCCTAGTCTGCCAGTAGGCCCAGAGGTAGTCATCCTCATGGGTGCATAAAAACTGTTTCTGTGTTGTCTGTTGGATTGTTGTAAGTGTAACATCATTTTGGCTATGGATGGCATTGGATTGAATTGCAAAATGTGGGTTTTGTCGTGGTATTTCAGTTTTTGGGTGTGTGTTACATCAATAGGCCTTTTCAGCCACTAGGTAACCCTGTGCGTTCAGCTCGCGGACTTTCGGCACCTCCGCCCTGCGCGACAATGCGGACTTACACTTTTTCTCTTCTTCGCGCGCTCAATATACGTTTCCGCGCGCGCGATAACGACTTTTTGTGACGATCGCGATGCCGAACACGCAGAATTGACAATCTGGCGAAGAATATCTCTTGAGCGCATAAAACCTTCTCTAAAATGATGATTTAGTTCATTTTGCACAAAAAACTCCTCAGGTTGTCATTTAGATGTAGTTTGGTGAGCAAGGAGTCACTTTTTTTTTGTTTTACAATTTTTTTCACGAGGAAGGAAGTTGCCCAGAGTCTCCAACTGCCTGGTCCTGTCCTTTGTCTTCACTTTGTTGTTATTTTGGGTGGCCTGGCCATGTGGGTGGCGGCCATTTTGTAAAGCCAGGCATTGTGCTTTTGCCATAGGCCTGCATTGTCTGTCTTGTGTTCCTTTTCTTGTTGTTGTGGCTGGCCTGGCCATGTGGTGGCGGCCATTTTGTGGGACCAGCCACTGTGCTTTTGTCATAGGCCTCCAAGCTTGCGGCCTAGTCTGCCAGTAGGCCCGGAGGTAGTCATCCTCATGGGTGCATACAAACTGCTTCTGTGTTGTCTGTTGAATTTGTAACATCATTTAGGCCATGGATGGCATTGGATTTATTTGCAAAATGTGGGTTTTGGGGTGGTATTTCAGTTTTTGTGTGTGTGTTAAATAAATAGGCCTTTTCAGCCACTAGGTAACCCTGGCCATTCAGCTCGCGGACTTTGGGCAACTCCGCACTGCGCGACAACGCGGACTTACACTTTTTATCTTCTTCGCACGCTCAATATACGTTGTTGCGCGCGCGATAACGACTTTTTGTGACGATCGCGATGCCGAACACGCAGAATTTACAATCTGGCGAAGAATATCTCTCGAGCAGTATAAAACCTTCTTGAAAATGATGATTTAGTTCATTTTGCACCAAAAACTCCTCAGGTTGTCATTTAGATGTAGTTTGGTGAGCAAGGAGTCACTTTGTTTTTGTTTTACAATTTTTTTCACGAGGAAGGAAGTTGTTGGGTGGCCTGGCCATGTGGTGGCGGCCATTTTGTGGGACCAGCCACTGTGCTTTTGCCATAGGCCTCCAAGCTTGCGGCCTAGTCTGCCAGTAAAGTAGGCCCAGAGGTAGTCATCAAGGGTGCATAACAACTGTTTCTGTGTTGTCTGTTGAATTTTGCCATCATTTAGGCCATGGATGGCATTGGATTGAATTGCAAAATGTGGGGGTTTTTGGGAGGGTCTATTTCACTTTTTGGGTGTGTTAAATAAATGCCTTTTTTGCGTGTGTAATTATAATTATGTGTTGTTGTTGTAGTGGCTGTCTAACTTTCCAAACTGTTTTTAGCCATGTGGATTTTAGTTTTTGCATTAAAGCTGTGTGTGTTTTATCAGGCATCCTTTGTCTGCCCATATATAGTAGGCCTGCTTGAGTTCATTGTTTGCCGTGCCTTGTGCCTGTGAGTCACCATGTTGCTGGGGCCCATTTTGTGGTGGTAGTTAGTAGTGTGCTGTTTTTGCCACATAGGCCTGCGTGTCACTCTTTCCATTGTTCCTCTTGTCTTACTGCTTCCAAATCCATCCCCATTGCCAGCTGCAGCTCCCTGATGCTGCATACATCCCACGTGATGCACAAATTTAGGCCAAACATGCTCCACTACATTTTAGTTTTTGTTCTTTACTATTCTTATTCTTCCAGAGTGTACACACTACACAGTAGCCAGGAAAGCCCTGGCCTTGTTGTCAAAGTCTCATAAATGGCTACACTGTGTGTTGTTGTTCACTGAGTTTCTAAAATGTAATAATTGAGGCCACCACCACACACTAAGTTCTATATTATATTTGTTTGATTTGTGCTATCGTCGTTTGACTGATGTTGTTCTGGCTTTTTTGCTTTTAGATGCACAAAGACTGAGGAGGAGGTGTGTCATCATTGCCCTTTGCACTGCCAGACAGACATCCTGCTGCTGTACACAACGTGACGTGTGACCTGACCAGACATCTCTGCAACTGAGTGCTGCTGACATCTGAAGAAGAAGATGGGCCCAAAGAAAGCAGGTACCAGGTCCTCCAGTGCCAAGAAAGTTGCTATTGAGAAGAAGGAACAGAAGAAGGAAGTGACACTTAAGTCTGGTGTGCCGCCCAGTACCTTTTTTGGGAAAAAAAAAAATTACGCCTGCAGCAACGGTGTCCGGGGGGCAAGCTGGGGGCAGCACCTCCGCATCAGTGGGCCCAACCCACCAACCCAGGCCCAAGCACATGAGTGTGGAAGAGGTAGCCAGCCTAATGGTGGAAAGCAGTGATGCTGAGCCTGAGATAAACTTATCGCTATCTCAAAATTGTACCCAATCAACGCAGGAGGAAACACAGCAGATAAGTGGTCAACAACAACAGCCGCAACCACCGCCCGCAATAGTTGTTGTTGTTCCTCCCAAAGTAGGGGCAGTTCAGGAAATTGAGCCTCATGCAGAGGTAGAAGAAGAAGCCAATCATTCAGAAGATCCATTGTCTTCCAAATCTCCAGCAAGGAAAAGGAGGGGTAGTCGATCAAGTTCTTCGCCAAGCCCCCCTTCTGATGATCTAGATGCCATTTGGAAGCCACAAACTGAGTCTGAGAGGGAGCCACGTCCCAAGACCAAGCTAGGGAAAAGGAAGGTTCCAGAAAGCCTTACACTTATGGAGGTCGATGTAGAACAGCAGGATGATGATGATGAGCCAGTCGTCACGAACATCACTCCCGGCCCCGAGGAGATGGAGACCAACATTATTACCCTATCCAAAATCGCTGCGAGGGATGTAGCACGCATACCTCCACAGGTAACACCACCAACACGACCTACAGCTTCCATATTTGCATTAGCAAAGGCCCGGTAGCGACCTACATCCACCAGCACAACCACCACCTCAGTAGAAGTAGGTAGTGGTACAGCAGCAGCACAGAGTCAAATTCAACACACACCCTCCAGTTCATCCGCCATTGGAAGTGGCAGGTCCTCCAGCAAGAGGCCAAAGTTAAGCTCCCCAGTTTGGGACTTCTTTACGGTTAGCGAAAAGGAGGAGAACATTGCTATATGCTCCATTTGTAATACCTCTGTTAGTCGTGGTAAACTTGGTACAAACTATGGTACCGGAGGCCAAATGACCCATCTGAAAAAACACCACTTGATCAGCTGGGAGGACCACCTTCGCGACATAAAAAAACTGCAACCATTGGTGTTGGTGGGGATAAAGGAGTAGAAGATCCGATCACGGTGGAAGAGGAAGGACAGGGAGACATTCTCTCTGGTAGTGGTACACAAGGTGTCCCTGACCCCAGCAGTGCAGTGTTGTTAACGTCGCACACATCTTCAGCAACATCTCAGTGGCACAAGAGTAAGAGTCAGCCTGAGACACCAAGGACAAGGAGTACCGCAATCCAAAAAAGTGCTTTGAGCATAAGAGAAAGGAAAACCATGCAGCCTACCATTATCAGCATGTTTGGTGGGGAGGGGCAGTACGAACGCAACCACCCAATAGCATGTTTGTACAATGCGAAGCTGGCTAAAATGTTAGCACTGGACCTTCTCCCTTTTTCTTTTGTTGAAGGGGTGGGTTTTCTGGAATTTGTGTCAACCATCTGCCCAAAATGGCATGTTCCCAGCCGCTACTATTTTGCCAGAGTTGCTGTTCCAGCACTACATCACGACGTGCTGGAATTGCTTGGAAAAGCCTTGAAGCAGAGTGCTGTTCAGAGTATCCACCTGACAACAGACATGTGGACCAGTTGCCAAGCCACTGATTACATGTGCATCACTGCACACTGGATCTCTTTTGCGGGGGTTAGAGAACAGATATCTGCTGGTGTTGACGCTGCTGAGATTTTTCATGCCACTCGCAAACATGCAACTGTAGCCATGTTTGCCATGGAGAAATCTCATACTGCTGCAAACATTTTGGAAGAGTTTAACAGCAAGGTCTTTGAGTGGCTGCGCCCAAGAGGGCTTAACATTGGTTTTGTTGCCACGGACAATGGCAGTAATGTAGTTAGGGCCATGGAAGATGGTCGCTATTTCAGGGTCCCATGTTTGGCACACTGCATTAACATTGTTGTTCAAGACTTTTTGAAAAATGAATCCAAAGTCAGCAACTTACTGGCCACCTGCAGAAGAATATGCACACATTTCAGCCATTCTTTTAAAGCCCGGAAGCAGCTGAGGGTCATTCAACGTGAGCATAAAATGCCAGTCAAAGCGCTCATCCAGGAGGTGCCAACACGTTGGAACTCAACTTATTATATGCTTGATCGTCTGTTTGAACTGTACATACCACTCAATGCTTATGTCATGCAAAGATTAGGGGAACCTACTGTGAGAGGCATGACCGTTGAGATGGGTCAATGGGATCTCATTAAATGCATGACTGAGATGCTACTTCCTTTTGAGATATTCACACGTGAAGTCAGCAGGGAGGACTGTACTATGGGCCAAGCTATCCCATTGTTGCACATGCTAGAGCAACAGCTGAAGGAGGTGTCTGAAACATACGCAAGTGTGGATAACAAACAAGACGCATATCATTTGGCGGAGACCTTAGCCGCTCGCTTATCTGAAAATACAAGGATTCAAAATAAAATTTTGTCACAACCACATTACATTAGTGCCACAATTTGGATCCACGTTACAAAGTATTTCTGAACAGCAAGGCAGTAATTCCTTTTTCGGAAGTGGATGTTGCCAACTACAAAACTTTGATAGCTAAGGAAGCCACTATTTTTGAAAACGAACGGCTGTTAATTGCAGGCCCCCCACCCCAGGCCATAACAACAAGTACTAGAGGGCATCCAGAGTCAAGTTCTACTTCGGAGCCTGAGGGCAGTGCGTTTGCCTCTCAGCAGTCACCTAAACCAACAATAACATCAACAACAGCAAGAACAGGATCATCCACAGTACAATGTGCAACTGATTGGTTTCTACGGCAGGGGTATGGTAAGTCCAGTGCTGATGCAAAGGCAAAAGAGGCCGAGCACATCGGAGCACCCCTGAACATTGAGCGGACGGTCCAGGCCTATCTGGATGACCCAACAGAGGTCTTCATGGATCGAAACCCATTGGTGTATTGGTATGGGAAAAGAAGCCAATGGACAGTGCTCAGCAGGATGGCGATAAAGTATCTGGCTTCCACTGTCGCAAGTGTCTCTTCAGAGCGTGTTTTCAGTGCTGCTGGTGCCATTGTAACTTCGAAAAGGACCAGTCTCTCGGCCAAAAGCGTGGAGAGGTTAACCATGATCAAAATGAATCAGCACTTTATATCACCGGATTACAAAATACGTGAATCACAGCAGGAAGAGGAGAGCGACTTGGATGACGTAAATAGTGCGTTACAGGACCTACTTCTGTGCGAACCACCAGAGTTTGAGGACGAGCTCCTCTTCCCTGACAACTAGGCTTTCAAATTGTTACTTTCTTCCTTCCTTTATGTGTCTGTGTATCTGTCTTTCTGGTTCAAATCAAATCACAACAAATCCATCACCACCGTCTTCTCTTTTTATTTCCCTATGGGAGTTGCACGTCTGTGCATTTAACTGTCCACTCTTCAGAGTCCTGCTTCATCTTCCTGTCTCGCCCTAGTACATTTCCATCAAGCCAGACATTGGAGTACAAGAAATGTTGCCTTTAACATTAACAGTCCCTCCATAAGAAGTGAAACGTGACTATAGCTATCCTCCGTTTTGTTTCCGAGCCGAAACTCATCATCACTGTCCGAAGGCTACAGCCTCGGCAGGCATCCAAAGCTCCTCACTGTCAGAACTTGGGCAGGCATCCAAAAGTAAACTCATCACTGTCCGAAGGCTACAGCCTCGGAAGACATCCAAAGCTCCTCACTGTCAGGACAGAAGGTACTTGGCAGAGAAAGACAAGACTCTTCGAAGAAACTTGCTGACATTTGTGCAAACTCAATTGACCAGCAATGAGCGCTACCCAGGCCGCGGCCCATCATCACAGCGCTGACCATGTGAAGCAACTTAAACTGTGACAAAGTGCCACAGATGAATAAGACGGAAACCGAAACAGCGACTAACACTCGAAATGAATGTGGACTGGAGTAATGATGAGGCTACTGCCCCGTAAAAAAAAAAACACACACCTGTCAGAACTAGGCATCTGATGATCTGACAGCCAAAGAGAAGAGCAAGACAGGTAATGATGGAATGCATTGGATGTTTGCTGACTCTGAGCGATTGCTGTTGTTTGTTGTGTTGATGTTGTGTTGTGCATGAAGTCGAACTCTACTCTACTAGTTAATCTACAAAGTGACTCAAGTGACACTCAATGTTTCCCTTCTTGTTGTTTAATAACCAGATTGTACTCCTACTACTGCAGGTGCAGGCCAATATCTGTTGCAATTTTTTTATATGGAATATGGACTTAATCGGAGTCACTACAGACTGAGTTGGAGTTGGACAACACGTACCACAACATGATGATGACCATACTATCTTTGCACGCAGTCAGTCAGTTGGATCGGAGATGTTTCAAGGAATAACTGCGTTTCATGAAGTGGCATAAGGTAAACATAAACACAACAATTCAACAAGAAAGTAAACACAGCAGACCTACATGTCCATGTAGTGGTGGAGTCGAGTTAGTGTAGTTATGACTGACAGCGGCGCATTGATTTTGTCACTTAATTTTGAAAATGCTAAGTTGCTGTATATATGCCTTTTGTCTGGCTCTGTCAAAAATTAAGGTAAATGGAGGTTGGGTCACAGGCTGGTGCTGTGGTGGGCCTGTTCTGTCCTGTTGTTGTTGTAGCCTAATGCTGTAAACGGAATATACGTGATATATCCAAGCAGCCTCACTCTGAAAGTGTTCTCTCTTCTCTTCTTGGACTCCACCGTAATTGATGCTTTTTTATATTCATTGATTTTTCAATACCCCTTTTGTTTTTCCATTTAGACGTTACAGGCCGGCCTTTACCCTGTGCTATACTGGGAGACTCAACTCACATTTACCTTACCAATCCGCATCAGGAAGGCAACCAAGATTGATGTGCGGAGCGTCCATGGAAGATAGGACCAAGAGGAAGGACGAGATTCAACTCCACAATTTGACCAGGATAATACAGTAACTTTAGTATCATTCATCTTTTAATTAATTGGAATCCTTTTTTCTCTTCAATCATTACGACTGTGTGTTGTGTGTTGTTGTTTGTTTGCTAATTGATCCCTACAACTATTTTTTACTTTTCTTTGCTATCTTTAAAAGTAAGCCCAGTACAACATGGAATTTGGGTCTCTGTCTGAGGGCATATATTACAGGCAAGGCAAATTGCATAGAATATACTGCTGCCCTGTACTGTCTTGTCTAGTAGGAGTTAGTAAGTACTACTCATTAACCATCAAGTTATCTTCATCATGCATGCATTGCCTTTTTCTCCCTTTATAGATTTTTTGGAGAAGATCATGGTCGTCTGCCAAGATTGCGCTTTGCTTTTGTTGTCCATGCGTACTGTTTTTCTTTCTCAAACCTTTCCCCAAACTCCCCTTCCCATCCATTCATCAAACCCTAACCCTCTTCCCCTGGGCTGTGATTTATATTGAGGTGTGATGTGACTACATAAAATGTACACCAATTGATCACACGCTTGCTGGGGCAGATGTGGTAAAAGCAACACTAATTAAATTTCAAGGCAGGGCGAGGAGCTTCTTCTGCTTGCTCACCCATGCTCAGTCTATGTGCAAGCCGTCACCGGCTAATAGTACATCATAATTAATTGCCAGCATTGATTGGATTCATCATCAAACTCCTACCACACAGCAGTAAAGGTTACGAATTCCGATTGTGTTAAGTTAAGTGACTCACTCGACACAACTACAGTTTGTAACTTCTTGTACTAGGCTGTCCCCGCCAACATTATGTTTTATTTGACTTTAGCAGTTGCAAATGCAATATTGTTTGTTTGGCAGTCTTCTTCTGTACTGTATTTGACTTCGTTCTACTACTCCTCCCACAGTCGCTTTCAGGCAAGTGACTGTCTCTTTTTATTTTTTTAGCAAATGCTGCTGGCAGTGTCTACTCTACTACTACCACCACAACCATGGCATCTTCTCCATTCTCTTGGGAAACCATGCAGCCATCGCTTTGCCGACCGTAATCATCATCAATCACAGGTAAGATAAGTTTGGTGGGAGGTATAATGGACTAGGAGGAGAGACTGACAGTACTAGTAGGACAAATCACTCAGTGAGGGGTACCGCATCTATCTGTTTGTGTTACATCATCGGCAGATTATTTAAATCAAACACTGGCTGCGGCCCTGCAGCAGCAATGAAAGAAACCATGTGACGTTAATTTGTAAAACAGTAACCCCCACAAAACATTAACATTGTATGTTGAAGTATAAATATAATTTATTACCCTAACAAAAATAAACTATCCCACACCTGACCCACCCCACTCCCTAACCCCAACCAATGTCCAAAACGAAAAAAAATCCAAAGAATGTCCAAAGTCCAAACCCCAACGCCCAATTCCCACCCACCAACAAAACGAATAAAAAAGGGGCAATGCAACAGGGTCCTATTATATTCGGCGGGCTTTAAGGTGTTTGTCCACCAGAATTTTAACCCGCTCCTCGAGTTGCTCCTCTAGCCGTGCCACCCGGAGGAGAATCTTGCATCGAAATGCCCTGCAGTGGCATCCAGGGTGGGGGACAGCAGTGCTGGTTGCAATCGATTTGCGGCGGGCGGCTGCCAGACTGTGGCGCCGTACCACTGGAGGTCTGGCCTGGCTGGGGCCCGGGGCATCGGACGAGGCTGCTGCTGCTGCCGCCTCCTCCTCCTCCTCCTCCGCCTGAGCCACCAGCCGCCGGTACTCGGCACAAATGGCCTCCAGTTTCCGGTGCCGGGCCCTGGCTGCCAACTCCTTCCGGGATGGTTTGCCTTGGGAAGGAGTACTATCTATATCAAGAAAGAAAAAGAATATTGTTGTAACCAGTACTCTTAGCAAAACAGTAACACAAAATTAATTCAACACATAATGGCACAGTAGCACTAGCAAGAAGCACAGTACATAACATTTCTGGTATAATAATCTATCTATCCTCCCACTTCCTCGGCCTGTAACATTTGTGGGAGTTTCAGGCATTATACTAGCACTATGGACTCCAGTACACCAGTCTTCTTCTTATCTCTACTAGTTTAGCGAAATGACATAACCTGGTTGTAGCCGGCATGCCAGCTCGGTCATCTATGCTTGCACCCAAGACAAACATACGAGTCATCATGACGCAGACTCACGTTAGTTTGATTTACTACTGTATGCAGGTGGGGAAGCTCGTATTTATTTTTCTATTACGGGTGGCACTGGCCATACTCTCTCTGTTACATGAAGCAGGGCAATTGGTCAATTTCACTTTAACAGTGCCCTGGCTACTACAAAAAGGCAGATTATATATCTGATCCAATGATCATTGCTTTTATGGGACGACGAAATAAGGTCAGTAGCGGTCGGTGGTGGGACTCGGGGAGTGCTGCCGGGCGGTGATGTAGGGAGGGGCAGGGTGGGGGTAGTAAACTATGGATTACGGCCAATTACAGGTAAGTAAACATATAAAGAAATAAAAGTAATTTTGTTGCGCCCACTGCATCGCTTTTGGCGGTGCAGTGCGCACAATGAAATTCGCTTTATTTATTTTTATGTTTACAGTAAACTTACCTGTATTTGGCCGCGTAATACATTGTTTACTGCTACCCCCCACCCTGCCCCTACCCACATCGGCTTTGCTACTGTGGCGCGGTTTCTTTTACATTCCCTTAAAACTAAAACTGTGCATCCCGTGACAGTCTCCACCTATGCTGTCTATGATGAATACATACATGCATCCATCCATTCTAAGTAAATATCAATCATTCTTCTTAATCTCTCCACAAACCTTACTTTGTTTCGCCAACAACAACCCATGCGTCCACTCACTCCGTTGCTTGCCTTGGCTTAGAGTTTCACCCAAACACCGCTGATGATTCTTGCTATCCACAGTATCCACCCATACTGTGTCGCCCACCCAGGCAGGCATCCGTTCTTCTTTCACCTTCCACCCATCCTTCAACAACACATGCATCTGATTCCTATCAGCCACCTATATCCATGCTTCCAACGTATCCTTCTCTGCCAGTCATCAATCATATTAAATCTCGCCCGTCCTTCCTCCTTCCACCCTTCTTTCCCTTTTTATTCAACACATCCATCAAGGTCATCTGATCTGACTTTTAGTCTCCTCCATAAAACTTTCACAGCTGAGTTGGAGTCAGATAGAAGAGGCCATTGGTTAATCAAGTCACGCTGGTAATGCTATTGCTACTGCATTGCTAATGCTAAGTAAAGGGTGTCTTCTCTTCTTCAACCGTTGTATAATGTTCACTACAACTTCATACCTAATAAGTCTCAACAACAGTACAGTGAGTGAAGTCACTCAACACCCTTCCAGCTAGTGCAATGTCAATACGTAATGACTATAACTTACCATCGCCCGCCACTGCTGCTGGCTCACCCCCTGTAGCTCCTGCAGGTGCCGCATCTCCTTCCCCCTCCGGAATGGCCGAATCGCCGCTGGCCCCGCCGGCACTGGTGGTCGCTACTACGCCTAGATAAAAACATGACACATTTTTAGATGCCTGTGTACACCTCCCCCTATTTATATTTCTTCTTTTTCACTAGCAAGATTGAAAAAAAAAGTTAATACATACATATTATTATACATCACATTCAGTAGTCCAAATCGGGTACTAGAGTCAGTAGACACTAGTAGTGTTATGGTCCCTAGGGTCATTATTTATTATACTATACTCTACTCTTTGCAAAGTTAGCCTGAGCCATGCAACCATTTTTCACTTCATGTCTTTTGCGCATGTTACCTCGCAGCTTGTTGTGCAGTAACAGTAAGACGCCTTTTTAGCCCACATGAGCACATACAGCTACTGTCTGAGCGTTGCGTACAAGAGGTCGAAAAACAAGCCACTTTGTTATGGAGTTCGGTTAGTCCGTATTGCTTAGCCATAAGTAACATGTTACACTTTTTTGGCAGGACTGACAAATGCTTGCAATATACTATCTAACGTGCACCATTTTTCTCAGGCAGAAGATTTCCTTCTACGAACCAGAGATTTGCAGAGCTTATGAATGATGCATGTAACCAGTAATTCTACGTTCTACGGTGAGGAGTCTCACAGAATTCTCACAGATCTTTTGTCTTCTAAGTTATATCATCAATCATAATGCACTTGTTGTAACAATGTTTATTGTTTTAATCTTATGCATTTAGCTGTTGGAGCTGGCTGGAGTACACTGAATTTTATAGAACAACATACAGAGCTTGTTAGTTGAAAATAAACCTTTTAAACTTAAACATAGACTCTTTGGTATTTGGTGTGGTGGTGGTGGAGGTGGTGGACTTACACGAGTAAGTGAGCGAAAGGGTGTTATATTATGTTCTGGGTTGTGTAATCTCATTGAGTATCTTCGGGTGGGGGTTCGGGGAGCTAATGAGAGTGAGACACTACACTATAGCTAGTCGTTCAAGGGATTGTGGGTTCACTTCTGACTGAGGTGTGAGGAACGTCCAAGTTCCAAACTCCCATCACCAACATCCTATTTCCTTGTGCATAGTTCTGCATGGGGCTGTACAGAATCCACACATCAGTAGTAGTATGTACTATATCCTATCAAAAATAGTCAAATATCTGGTTGGGCATTTTGTTTGTGGTAATTGTCAAAGCCTCAAGATTAAGAAGCCTAGAAGAGGACAACCGAAAGGACTGGACTCAGCTATTGGTAAATCGGACTTTTATTCAAAACCGTACAATAAAGAGTGGCAATGCAAACTGGGCCAGCTTAGCGACAGACTAATAGTAGTAGTACAGACATTCATAGCAGAGGCAGTTAGAACTTAGAGGCAGGGATAACCAGAATTTAGAAACAGATAGTCAAGTCAAGATCAAAGAATCTTTTGTAAAAAATAGAATTAGGGAGTGGAACCATAATTAATAGTTCTGGAAAAATAAGGTGCAGTAAAAGTTAGGGCAATATAAATGTTAATATTAACCACTGGAGGACTTACTGGGACCAGCAGCAGGGCCCTCGGTAGAGGAGCGGTCCTCTGGTGGTTGTCCCGCCGACTCGGACCCCGTTTTCTTGCCCCTGGGTGCTGCAGATCAGTGATCATGTAAGATATAATAAAGAAAGACTCAAACATTAATGATTGCTGTGAAACAAATAAATTATCTAAAAAAACGCTCAAAACGTTTTAGGAACCAAAAATTGCAATAAAATTGACCTATCTAATCCGATCGACTACTGGCTTGCGGGATTCACGGTCACGGACAGTCTACTTATTTGGGAACACTAATTCAGTGTTTCATTCGGATTGATTCAAATAAAATCCAGAACACTAACTAAGCCTAAGTACCACCTGACCTAGCCCACCTATTCCAGGCGGGCCAATTGTTCATTAAGTCTGCATTTCCATTTTTTATTGCCCTCATAAATGCAAATATGAGAAGGAGGACACATGCATAAATTGGTGCATAATGCATACACCAAATTGTTGGTTGGTTAAGTCTGATGTTCTGCAGCTGACTGACACTGCTAAGCTTACCACTCACTAAACAAACTACAAAAGGTTTTACTAGTAAGGACTGGGGTAAGCAGCACTCAGTGACAGAGGATGCGTCACGCAGAGCGCTCAAAAATTATCAACTAATAACTAAACCTACTAACAAATTATCAATCAATCCACCACTATTTGACAGGAGGACAAAGGAAGGACTAGAGTCTCTCTAGAAATAGCATTACCTAACTGAAGTTCTCTAAAGTAAACTCTTACATAATAATAAGGACAAGCGAGCGCAAAGTTGCAAACAAGTAAGAGTAGCGCCCAGCACCTTTGTGTCCTACAATCACAGAAGATTTTGAAACGTAATTTACCTGCAATGTAAGCAGCAGTATTCTTGTTATTTGTAAAAAATGTATACACAAATCACAATACTTATACTACTATATATATTAGCTACTCACCAAGCCCCACGACCTCGACACCTAGCAGGTCCAACAGGTCCTGCTCCCGGTCGAGGATGTCCTGACCACCGGTGGGCCAGCTGGTTATGGGTGCGCCGGACCCCTGAGCAGCGAAACACTGCCCGGCGCACCTTCGCCCACCGGCGGTGACGCTCCTGGGTCGGGTACCCGGAGCCTGGCCTGCCGCCTGCTGCCAAGGTCAAGGGGAGGTGGCGCTGAAGAAAAAAAACAAGGGCGGCCAACTCCGCCTCAGTAAAAAGCTGGCGGGCTTGCACCCCTGCAGGGCGCAGTCTGCCGCAAGGCAGGCGGCGGCTCTTGGGCGCACGCACCTTGCCCTTCGAGCCGTCACTGCTGCCCTTCGCCATGGTTCTGGGGTGGGACTGGAAGAAGGCGGAAAAGAAAAGTTGGAAGGGAAAAATAAAGTTAGGGGAAGAAGTAGGAGCTTAAAGAAGAAAGTTATATAAAACAGTCGAAAAGTTAAAAAAACACAGTAAAAAGTAGAAAAAAATGCAAAATATAGACTTAGGCAGAGAGAGAGATAGATAAGAAATAAAGAAAAATTGAAAAACAGTGTAAAAAACTAAGGATTGCAAAGATTGAGGGAGGATAGAAAAGCAGGCCTAGAACCATAGCATAGAGTGAAAAACAAGATGGCCGCGCCTATCGCGACCGCGTGGGTAAGTTTGCGCGATATTTCTCCCCGAGCACGCAAAAAGCGTCGCGAACACGTACGACGCGTTCCCGAACATGAAATGCGCATCGCGAGCACGCTATACGCGACCCGGAACAGGAAATAAGGCATCGCGAACGGGCGGGACAAGTGAAAAACAAGATGGCCGCGCCCATAGGCGACAGCATGGGTAAGTTCGCGCCCCCGAGCATGCAAACAGCGTCCCGAACACGCACAACGCGTTCCCGAGGAAGAAAAACGCATCGCGAACGGGCACGACAAGCAGCTACGCACGCTCGCGAAGCTATGCGTAGCGCTCCGACGTCTTCACGTAGCTTCGCGTAGCGCGACTACGCGAACTATGCTCAGGGTTACTTTTGACGTGGTTTCCGGGGACCTCGTAAAAAAATCCCTGAGATCCATGTCATCAGAAAGAAGGGACAAGTGTTGTTTCACATGGGAAAGTGTTGAGGTTTTTAGCCAATCTAGGCATATCTTCCCAACACTATATGATATCATCACCCGAGTGTTCTGCTTGTACATATCGTTGCTCAGGCCTATTAATCCTAAACCCTTTGGTGTTACCCAGGAATCTAGATTGACACCCGTTTGTGTCCACAGGCCAAACCAACCATCCCTCCCAATTGGAGTCTGATGAATTGAAAGAACCAATACGTATCATAGTATCTAGTGTATCCTCACTAAAGTGTGGAAAGTACTGCCAATTTTCAAAACGTGAGAATGCGGGAATACGTGGTGCGTTCAAATCTATTGTTTTTGCTATATCCAGACATGACGTTTGTCACACTGTCTTGTTCAGGAAAATCAATGGTATGAGGTGTGCTCTAAATAAGGCCTCTGTCCCCTGAACCTGCCAATATTTTTGTCCCCAGATAGATTTTGGCTCTATTGTGTCTTTCCACAAGTCGAAACCCTGTACAGACAGCTGGGAAATAAAGTAAGCAGAATATATCAGCTTGGTGCTTGTTAGTATATTTTTCTTTGCAGGTGTAGGTGCCAGCCTATAGTAATACGAGGCTGGGTCTGATGTTTCAAAACTTGAAAAATAAGCACACTTCTGTGCAAAAATCTATGAACTTTGTTTCAATGGTGTTGGGCAGTGTTCCCATTCTGTGAAATTATAAACAGCACATGGGAAACTATCTTTATGTTAAAAATGGTGAACAAACTGCTGGTAACAGAACATGTCCCCAAAATTACTTGTACCATCATACAATTCATCATTAGAAAATGCAACTGATTGCTCATAATCTGAAAGCAAATTATGCACAGTTTCAATGTCCCAATCATCAGAAAAAGTACTAGAGGTGATGTTATCATTTAAAGAAATTTTAAACAAATGCAGAATTTTCGAAAGTTCAGTAGCACCATATACATCATACTATACCCTTTCTCATACTTTTAGAAACTGGAACCGCTGTAATGTACATCAAGGACAAGTCTCCTATTTACGATGTGATGATGGATGTGGTTAAAGAACCAAGTTCACGAGTTGCACTGCAGAGCGTTCTGGGAGAAAGTGTCCATTCAGAAGTAGGAAAAAGAGTGTTACTATACTAATCCAAAGTACCAGGAAAAGTAATCCAATTGTAATCAATATATGTATCCAGGGAACAATTAAGTAATTCTCTTTCAGCCAAAGATAGAAAACTTAAACTTGAAGTTTAAAAGGGAGTGGCATTGTTGGTAGCTCAGGTTCACTGGGATCTGATGAGAAATCATCATAATGCACGAAGTAGCCAAACGCCATCCGGCAGCTCAGCAGGATTTGTAGAACTGGTAGATGACTCGATCTGTGGCATGTGGTCATAGACATCATCAATTTTTTTAATTGAAATTTCTGTTGATTGTACAGTTGTAGTTGTTTCAACAGGAAGAAGCATCAACTCATTGTCGTTCACAGTCTCTCTTTGGAAAGTCCAGTTTTAAGTCATTATTAAAGCTTCCATCTGAACTTCCTGTACGGTAAGGAGCAGAGTGAATCAGCTACCCAGGAGCCCATGTGGCCTACTGTTGAGAATCGGCCACATAGTGTGGTTTGATCAGATCAATTGAGACACACCTTTTGTCTCAGCGGCCAGCAAGGGACAGAAGAAGGACAGTTCTGGTTCCTTCAACAGTTATGATGGGTGCAGGCCCTCTGTAAGATGACCCAAATTCTTTCTTCACAACAATTTTCTCTCTCACCAGATGCCCAATCTCCTGGACCCAGGCAGGTCTTGCCGTTACCATTTTCACTTCCTCAACAGCAGTGCGCCTTAATTGGACATTGCTTTGTAAAGTTCGCTATTCTTTTAGGTCATGTAAAACATTCAAACGATCGTTGAGGTCAAATGGGGTTACAGCCACCACCATGCTGACACTATCGAGGTTGGGTACCCACATCCTTACCCCAAACAGGAGCTCATAAGGTGTATGACCCCCCAGGGATTTTCTTTGCATGTTCTTAAGTGCTCTTCGGACACCATATCGGTGATTGACCCAACTGCCACCCGAACTAATACACTTGCTGTTAAGGATTGCTTTACATCACAGTTTTTCCTCTTGACTACCGAATTTCCCTCAGAATGATAGGGGGAGGAGTACTGCAAGGCCACACCCAAACTTCCTATAGCTTCTGTGTAAGCCCGAGAGCTGAACGCTGGACCCTGATGCGAATGTAATGTGCCAATTGGGTATGTGCCGATAAAGTCGAACCAGTTTGAGCATCCTGGGGCCAAACCTACAGGAATCTAGAGCATAAATCTACTTCCACCAAGATGTACTTTTAAGCCCGGTCAGAGGGTGAGGGGCCGCAATGATCCAAATAGACGCATGTGAAACATTTGTCTGAGATCAATAAAGGTATTTGTGGTGGATGTGCTATGGTGGAGCCTTTCATCTGCTGGCAGGTGTGGCATTTGAGGAAAAAGTCCTTGGTCTGCTTAGTAAGACCTGGCCACCAATAGGTAAAGAGTCAGAAAATTGAGTTGGAAATGTCGACTTGCACTAATATCGAGTGCAGAATATCGAAATACAGAAATATCGACTGCAAGAATATCGTAGTCAAGAATATCGAGTTTAAGGTAAGAAATATCGTATTTAAAAATATTGAAGTCAATAATATCGTTCGCAAAAATATAGTTGTTAAAAATATCATTTTTTTAGTTAGTGTTATGTATTTTAGTATGTATTTTAAATGTATGTGCTCTATTTTTTTGTCTAAGTATTGCATTTGTTTTTAATATATGTGTTACATTTTTAGAAGTTATTAATTTTATTTTAATTAAATGTTGTGTTTTAGTTCTGTTGCGGGTTATGGGTTTATACGGGAATAGGGTGGGAAGTAATTTAATTATAATAAATTGAATATTAACTTGTATTTATTAGTATTTATTTAATTTTAATTTTATAGTGTTAGTTGTGGGAATTAATTTATTATTAATTAATTAATAATTGGCTGTTAATTTTTATTGATTAATTAATTGGTAAATATGTTAATTGTGTCATTTTTTTAGGAGCGGGTTGTGGGTTTATAGGGGAATAGGGTGAGAAGTAATTTAATTATAATTACATTATTAATATTTTTTATTAAATAATATTTGTTTATTTAATATTTAATATTGTTAATTGTGGGCATTAATGTATTATTAAATATGTATTAATTGGTTGTTAAATATTATAAATTAATTGGTAATAATGTTAATTTTGTTATTTTTTTAGGAGCAGGTTGTGAGTTGATAGGGGAGTAGGGTGGGAAGTAATTAAAATGTAATACATTTATTAATATTTTTAATATAATATTTATTAAAAAACAATTTATAGCGTTAATTGTGTGAATTAGTTTATTAATAATTATTTATATTTTGCTTGTTAATTGTTATTAATTAATTAATTAATTGTTAATTAATTATGTCAATTGTTTCAAGTTTTAAGAAATTGGTGGTGGCATTTATAGGGGAATATGGTGGGAGGTAATTTATTTATAAATAATTAATTATTTGTTAATTACTGGTAATTAATTAATTACAATTTAAATATGGCAATTGTGTAATTATGTTGATGTGTGAGTTGTGGGGTTTATAGTGGTAAATGGTGGGAAGTAATTTTTTTTAATTAATTAATGATTTGTTGTTAATTGATAATAATTTATTAATGTAAAATTAGTTATGGAAATTGTGTAAATATTTTTAGGTCTGTGTTTTGATCTTTATTGGGGTAGAGGGTGAAAAGTAATATAGTTTGAATTAATTAATAATTACTTGATCATTAATATTTATTTATTAATTGATAAATATTTTTGGTAATTGTTTATTTTTATTTTGTTTGGGGGTTAAGGTTCTATAGCTGTAACGTTTGGTTAGTACATTAATGTTTACCTTTTTAAATGTGATTTTTAATTATTAATATTTCTTTAATTGATAATTTATTGTGTTATTTATGGAGGTACACTTTTTTAATGTAGATGTGTGTTGTAAATTGTGTGGTGTTATAGGGTAGGAAAAAAATATTCCATTTATGTATTTTTTTTAATTAAAATTAATTTTTATTACAAAATTATTATTTGTTTGTTCATTTTTTGTTAAAGATTAATCTTTTGATGTAAATTTTAGATTTGTTCTACATTATAATATGTTTCTATGTTTTGTCAATTTTTATATTTTTATATAAGTTTTTTTATTTATTTTTATTATACTTTGTATTGTAGTTGATATTTTGTTTTTTTTTAAATTTGAATTTTCTTTAGTTGGGAATAGTAATTTTTACCCCTCCGCTATCCAACACTTTCCCTATTGCTGCATTCGCATTAGTGGGAATAGTAATTTATACCCCTCCACTATCCAACAGTTTCCCTACTGTTGAACTTGCTGGAGTGGGAATAGTAATTTTTACCCCTCCGCTATCCAACACTTTCCCTACTGTTGCACTCACAGGAGTGGGAATAGTAATTTTATCCCCTCTGCTATCCAACACTTTCCCTACAGTTGCACTCATTGGAGTGGGAATAGTAAATTATGCCCCTCCGCTAACCAACACTTTCCCTACTGTAGCACTCATTGGAGTGGGAATAGTAAATTATTCCCCTCCGCTATCCAACACTTTCCCTACTGTTGCATTCGCTGGAGTGTGAATAATAATTTTTACCCCTCCGCTATCCAACACTTTCCCTACTGTTGCACTCATAGGAGTGGGAATTGTAATTTTATCCCCTCTGCTATCCAACACTTTCCCTACTGTTGCACTCATTGAAGTGGGAATAGTAATTTTCACCCCTCCCCTATCCAACACTTTCCCTACTGTTGCACTCACTGGAGTGGAAATACTAATTTTATCCCCTCCGCTATCCAATACTTTCCCTACTGTTGCACTCATTGGAGTGGGAATAGTAAATTATTCCCCTCCGCTATCCAACACTTTCCCTACTGTTGCACTCACTGGAGTGGGAATAGTAATTTTTACCCCTCCGCTATCCAACTCTTTCCCTACTGTTGCACTCATTGGAGTGGGAATAGTAAATTTTTCCCCTCCGCTATCCAACACTTTCCCTACTGTTGCACTCACTGGAGTGGGAATAGTAATATTTACCCCTACGCTATCCAACACTTTCCCTAATGTTGCACTTGCTGTAGTGTGAATAGTAATTTTTATCCCTCCGCTATCCAACAATTTCCCTACTGTTGCTCTTGCTGGAGTGGGAATAGTAATTTTTTTCCCTCTACTATCCAACATTTTCACTACTGTTCCACTCATTGGAGTGGGCATAGTAAATTATTCCCCTCCGCTATCCAACACTTTCTCTACTGTTGCACTCCTTGGAGTGGGAATAGTAAATTATTCCCCTCCGCTGTCCAACACTTTTCCTACTGTTGCACTCGCTGGAGTGGGAATAGTAATTTTTTCCCCTACGATATCCGACACTTTCCCTACTCTTGCACTCAATGTAGTGTAAAATGTAGGTTTAAAAAATATTAAGTATTTTAGCGGGACATTACGATACCCGGCGTAAAAAAATCCGCCAGGCATGGAAGCGGCAAAAATCCGCCCGCACACACCGCCCGAACACCGACCACGCCATTACGATTACACAAACCGAAAACCGCCATCGGCGAAAAATCACACAAAATACCGCCCGCCAACGTCCGAGTCGGAGTCAAACCGCCCGCCACGGACGGAAACACGCACGACAACACAAAACCGCCCGCCCTCACGGCCGACACACCGCACGTGAAATTACGATCGCACCGACATGAGCGCGGAAAAACCACAAATAT
The DNA here is from genome assembly GCA_963921515.1 of Calotriton arnoldi. NCBI lineage: Eukaryota > Metazoa > Chordata > Amphibia > Caudata > Salamandridae > Calotriton > Calotriton arnoldi. The sequence continues at coordinate 1,308,447 of CAWUFW010005253.1, forward strand.
ACCGCCCGCCAGCGCTAACAACGCCGATGAGAATCGACACGGCAGAAGCCATGGCGCCCACGTACCTGCACAGAAACCATCCGCACACAAAACCAATAGCACACAACATGGCCAACAAGTCCACACAGCAAGGCACGCACAAATACACAAGCACAGTACACATCCCGAAAACACCCCCCGGACAAACAAAAAATACAAAGGCCAGAACCCCAGACACAACACACCTGAAAACAACAGACCATGAGGACACACCCACATAGGTGAGTACAAAAGCAGCACTCCCACAGACCACAACCCCTTGCTACATTGCAAACCAGAGAGGAGAGGAGAGGACACAGTGACACAGCAAGGACAGCAGCACACCACAGAAACGCACACATCACAACCACCACCACCACCACCACCACCAAACACCACCACCACCACCACCACCACCAAACACCGGCACCACAAACCCCCTGCACATTACACAACACACACCGCACCAGCACCACAAACACCATGGCACCACAAAGAATGCCCAAGTACACGCCCATTGAGCTGACGGTCATGGTCGACGAGATCATCAAGGTGTACCCACAAATCTATGGGAACATGGTCCAGCACACACCACTAGCCACCAGAAACAGAATGTGGAACCGGATCGTAGACCAGGTCAATGCAGTCGGGACCCTGCCCAGGAACAGAGGTGAAATAAACAAACGTTGGAATGACGTAAAGAGCCTGGTCAAGAAGAAGGAGGGCAAAAACAGAGAGCTGGCTGCCGTCACTGGCGGAGGGAATCCCGCGCTCTTTAAGACCTTCAAAGCGTGGGAGGAGAAGGTGCGAGTCGTAATACATCCGGAGATCCTCGCCGGATTAGCAGGGGAGTGGAGGCTGGTAAGTACAAACTAATGTATACCAGCACACCGCTATGTACTCACATGCGCAACTACCATGCCACAGCTCCCAGGGACAAACACCCCCATGTCCAGCACACAATACACAACACATCACACACACATGCAACAGACACCACCACACACAGCCCAAACCGAACAACTGTAACATACGTGGGGACATGTGTACACTCAGCCAGCCACGTAACCACCAACAGGTCCCCAAATATGCCAGAAGCGCCACAACGAGCACCCACCACACCCATGTGTCCGCCACAGCTGCACTAACCGACAAGTAACAGGTAAGTGGCAGGAACACAAAGTGCAGTGGGTGGGAGGGTGGACAGCCCAAGTACAACACACACCAGGCCCCAGTCCCACAGCACAGCAAGGAGGAGCATCCCCCACACCCCACAGCCACGTGTCAGCCACCGCAGTGCACAACGACAGCCGAAAGGCAGACATCACGGTCCACAGCAATCGGTGTTAGTGGGTGTACAGCCACCCCCACGACCCACAACACCCCCCCACCCCCACAGACCTGCAACATGGAGCACCCCCGCTTAGAGCCATGTGGCATCCAGTACAGTGCACGCACGAACAACTTGCAGGTGGGAAACTGGACAGGGCTGGATTACTGGAGGCATGAGGACCATAACACGACCAACACATGGGACATGTCACGTAGCAGACGAACACGCAGCACCGCCCACCGTCACGAACAAGTGAACAATGTGCACACGGACATGAACAACAGACTCACACCCCACATGACCCATCACAGACATAGCAACACCCAAGGAGCCACGTCTGCATGCACAAGCCACACTGAATATAGTCCCACACGGCAGCCACTGTGCAACTCATCACACACAACCGAAACACCATTGAAGTCCTGTCCATGTAGCCCCTACTGCCTGTCAACCACACACCCCACAACTACGCCTATGTAAGACAAACAACACTAGACGCAACAGAGCGGAACAACATAAATGCACACGAACACCACTGAACCCACCAAACACACAGACACACCATGCACATACAACATACCATCCATCCCATCCGTCAGCCCCAGTCTCATGAAAGGCATGTCATCCGCACAGCTGCCACACATACAGCAGTCACGCTAAGATGCATGCCCATGACCAACCATGTGCCAGAAGTCAATGAAGCGCACGATACACTGTGAGCAACAACACACAACATGGGCCACACCCCCGAGCACTGCAGTGATGCACATGGCACAGGGCAGCACGCACACCAAGGAGATGGGACAACTGCAATACGTTGGCTGGCACACAACCATCACTCACTCATAACGATGCGTCCAATGCCATGTCCAGTAATCACAACAGACAGCAAATATGCAGGCCATGTCAAGCATGCACACACCTCAAACCATGCACTGTCATGCTGCCACAACACATGTCACGTTCGGCACCCATGGCTCACAGCATGTACCCCAAAAGCATATCCCTCCCAAATGCGAATCTGGGGCATGGCCCCCATGTTGCCATATGCGTTCCTAAGCGTTCCATTTGAACCCCAAAAGCATATTCCCTCCCAAATGCGAATCTGGGGCATGGCCCCCATGTTGCCATATGCGTTCCTAAGCATTCCATTTGAACCCCAAAAGCATATTCCCTCCCAAATGCGAATCTGGGGCATGGCCCCCATGTTGCCATATGCGTTCCTAAGCGTTCCATTTGAACCCCAAAAGCATATTCCCTCCCAAATGCGAATCTGGGGCATGGCCCCCATGTTGCCATATGCGTTCCTAAGCGTTCCATTTGAACCCCAAAAGCATATTCCCTCCCAAATGCGAATCTGGGGCATGGCCCCCATGTTGCCATATGCGTTCCTAAGCGTCCCATCTGAACACCAAAAGCAAAGTACAAACCAGACCCAGGATGGGCCAGGAGCCCGCATACACCAGAGTCACAATAAGTAGGGGCACAGCAACACACCCATCGGCATGGCCAATCCGTCCCATGCCACATGTGCACAGCACACAGTCCCATTGCCAAGCACACACAACTACAGATGCTACAGCCACACACACGCCTCCGGGAAACCCATGTACGAGATTGCACGAACTGTTAATGTCAGACGACAAATACATACTTCGCCAGGTGCAACACAATAACAAATCTCATTCTCTCCACAGGTGACGAACTGCTGGATGCTGGGGATGGAGCCAGCAGCCAGCACAGCCAGCCTACAAGCCCCCAACGAGGACACACGGATGTGGAGGATCTGTCCTCCTCTTCGGACACGGACCACCAAGCAGGCCCATCTGGTGTGGCAGGGCCCAGCCGCTCCCCAGGACCCCTCCTACCCACCAACCCATCATCCAGGGCTGCTGAACATTCCCAGCCCCCTGCTGCCACTGTCGTTGCGGCCACACCCACGGTCATTGTGGCCACTACCACTGCCGCAACCGCCACCATCGCCGCACCGACCACCACCGCCGCCACCACCACCACGTCTTCGCTGGCACCAGCCCCAGCGCAGGTGGTGGCCCGGCCGACTGGATCCACCCTGGGAGCCACAGCGAGGACCGTGGTGAGCAATGTGGCTAGTGGGCAGGGCCGGTGGCAGCAGGACTGGTAGGAGGAGCAGGGTCAGGGAAACGCCAGCCTCCCTGGGAGCCATGCCCTGCCTCAAATGGCCAGAGTCCATGGGGCCTATGAAGAGGCCCAAGGACAATGGGTCCGGTCGGCTTCAGACACGCGTGAGGTGCTGGGGGTGCTGAGGTCCATGGACGCCCGTATGGGCCAAATCGTGGACCTCATGGGCCAGCTGGTGGTGGCGGTGAGGTCACAGCCAGGGACAGCAGCTCCCCTCCGCCACCACCTGCCGGGGCGCAGGGTGGAGCAGCAGTGTCCAGTTCCCCTGCGTCCACAGCCAGTGAGCACACCTCAACCACCAGCATGTCGCAAGCAGGCACCCCCCTCGCAAACGTGGAAGGGGCCGTCCGAAGTGGAAACAGATCTCCCGGGAGGACTTCGCACGCTCCAAACGCAAGTGAGGCAGCCAGCCAGCCTTCCGCCAGCCTTCCTTGACCAGCCACTGCATTGACTTGGACTACGATCCCACTCCACACAGCCATCTGGATGGCATGTGTGTGTTGGACTATGGACATAGAACCAGTGGGTACACCCTGATCATCACGCAGCCATGACCGACAGCTCATTGTCACTGCACGCACCACTTTTGTCATCACCTTACACACAATCACATGTCACAGTTTGTAATAAATGCACCTTTTTCACTAACTGCTGTTTGTGCCCTGTGTTTTATTTGTACGGAATACAACGGCCACCTTGGGCGGAAAGGCACCTGATGCGTGGCATGGCAATTGAATCCGGAGGGCCTGTAGGGACCTAGGGGTGGGAGACAGAACAGGAGCACATTCAATGAGTGTGTCACACACCCATCACACAGTACATGTCAACAACTACAAGCAATGTACACACATCGCACAGAGCAATAGGGCACAATGCCACAGCCACCAACAGTGGCATACTACCCTGGCCATGGAGCGTTGACACACAGCACGCAGTGAACAAACGGCCACCCTGACACAGCACACACACACCTGCACAGATACAGCCACATCAGCCGTCGTACATGGACACTCACCGTCAAGTGAAGTAGCGGGCGATGAGCTGCTGCCGCACATTACCAGCTTCCTCCTCTCCGCTGTCCTCCTCACTCGAGCTGTCCTGGTCTGCGGGCTGGGGCCCTGGTTGATCTCCGTCATCCACGATGAGGGGATCTGCTTCCGAATGGCCAGATTGTGCAGCATGCAGCACGCCACCACTATCTGGCACACCTTCTGTGGGGAGTACGCCAGCGCACCCTCGGTGCGGTCCAGGCACCTGAACCTGGACTTGAGGAGGCCAAAGGTACGCTCGACCACACGTCTGGTCCTCCCATGTGCCTCATTGTAGCGATCGTCTGCTGGGGTGCAAGGATTCCTCAATGGACTGAGCAGCCATGCCCCATTCGGGTACGCAGAGTCACCTGGGTGTGAGGGACACAGAGAACCGTTGCTATTCCAACTGGACAGGGGACAGCATCGCACAACCAGCACGCTACACCACTCCACATACTCACCGACAATACAGGCACGATCCTGTTGCATATTGGACATCAGTCGTGGCAAGATGCTGTTGCGCATTATGTGTGTGTCATGGGCCGAGCCTGGGAACTTTGCACACACGTGGGTGATCACCATGTCCGCAAGGCACACCACTTGCACATTCGGGAGTGCGTGTGCTTCCTGTTGCGGTACAGGAGCTCAGTGGCCTGTGGTGGAACAAGGCCGACATGTGTGCAGTCAATGGCTCCAACGACGTGTGGGATTCTGCCAAGGGCATAGAATGCACCCTTCACTGCCGCCAATTCACGAGCCCTGGGGAAGCGGATGTACCTGTTTCGGTACAGCATCATGGCTGCCAGTACATCCCTCAGCACCTTGCTGAACATGGGCTGGGACATCCCTCCTCCAATGCCCACTGTGTGCTGGAATGACCCAGTGGCGAAGAAATGCATGGCGGCCATCACCTTAGCCGTGGGGGTGACAGCAGTCGGATACACCCTGCGGGGACGGAGATGGGGTTCTAACATGGCACACAGTCGATGCAGGGTTGGCCTGTCCAGCCGAAACTTCCTAATAACCTCTGTATCGTCCATGTCCGCCAGCAATTGGTATGGGCGGTCAATGTTCGGTCTCCGCCTAGGGACAATGGCAGAGGACACATGTCAAAGCAACACGACACATAGCAATTTCACATACACATCACTGACATGACTGAGCAAGCACATGAGCCACAGCCCAGATGTCAAGCTGGGACGGCACGGCCACAATACACTTACACAGGTCTCCCAACAATGGCAATGGCTAGTGATACAAACCACTGCCATGTGCATGCACATGGGGATCTAGGCCCCAATGACTTGCGGGGCGTGCTGATGGGGACTGACTGCATATCCGTCAAGCGGCAACGCCACGGCAACATGAATGTCTGCTGAGCATGGAACTGCTTCCGCGGCTGGATGAGTATGGCACACGACGACGACGATGTGGGCACAGGCTGAGCGGCCAAAACAAGTGGGACCTGTGGCACGAGGGGATATGAGACAGTAGTAGGTGTCAGCACTGCACCCTATGTACAGCACTGTACGGATCACACCTCCCGAAACATTGACAGGTGTCCACATTGACAGCCCCATGCCAAGACGGCTGTGTGCTTGCAGTCACACGTCACAGGTGAGAGGTTACATTGCACATGCCAGGTGGCAGACGTACATAGTGGGAGCTGGCATGTGTGTGCATGTGTCTCCTGTTCAGGATCCACCAGATGGGCGCTGACTCTGTACTGACCATTGGACACAGCATGTTCCGTGGAAGGCTTGTGTGTGGGATGGTGGCACTGGATGTGCCTCCGTTGGGTGGGGGGCCATGCACAGGGCGGGTACGTCGATGATTGCGCATTGTTGGTCACGGTGGGTGCACCAACTGAGATGTGTTGCCCTGTGTTCAATTCCTATGTCCGCATGATGATGGACTGTAGATGTGGGCAGACTACACATTGGTCGATGTGCTGTCTATATGCATGTGCCTTCACACCAGGCACAGCTGCCCCTGCACATGTGACCCCTGCTGGACTCGCTGCTGGGTCTGTGGAGCTGATGCACCTTCTGCGCGTGGGGCGGACAGCTCTCCTCACTTCCCTCATTGCGCATGTCATGACTTTGCCGCAGGTGACATGGATCATGGAGGGCCCACATGTACGCGTGGGTAGGCTACACATGATTGTACACTGGTCGCCACCCCCAGTCAGTGTTTCGAATGGGAAGGTTGTCGTGCTGGTGGTATGTTCGATGTGGCGGATGGGCGGGCCTAGGTGCGGGCTTACATTCCGGACATGGGGGGGTAGTTGGATTGGCGACTAGTTGCAGTACACACGGGACACGTCTCTTCCTTTCCACATCTGGGTCATCCCTTGTACTAACTGACAGTGATACAGTCATCTTCGCCCCAGCCCTCATGTCCTCCCCTCGCTCCCCCAATATGCATGCTCACCTGCGAGGCTAGCGCTTGCACAGGCAGCCCCAAGCTCGCACCAGAGAGGGCAAGGAGTGTATGTGTGGGTCCAGTTGCACGAGTGGGCTGTCTCAGGGTATGATGTGTTGCGGGACGCCGTCCACCTGCGTGGTGCCCCAAATGGAGACCCGGCCTGCATGGACTATGCATCACAGTCTTCGCCTTCCGGATCCGCCACCTGCGACACCCAGTGGCTGTGGCTGCCCTTGAGGCCAGGCCGCGTCCGTCTGTGGCTGATGGCCCACACATTCACTCTTTGGCCTCTCTGGGGAGGGCTCGGGGGTGGTGGCGCACGCGCTTGCACTTAGTCGCAATGGCATGTGGCGTGGTTGGTATGATGGGCAATGGATGGGATGGTGCGAGCCACCTCCCGTGACGTCAGTGCTGCTCGTGCTGTGGTGCGTCCCCCTACACTTCCATGTGACTTGTGCCATGCTAGATGTTGAGGTTCTATTGCCTGCGTGATATGACCAGGAGGAGCGCGAGGAGACCTCTCACACACCATGCTCCACTGCCATCCCGTGCCCTGTATCGCCTGTGCGGATTGACTATGTTGGGGTTACACCTGGTCGACTGGGGCTGTGTGTGCCTTGTCAAGGGGCATGGCGGGCGCACAACAGGATCCAGCTTGTCCACAGAGGGTGGGCTGAGGTGCGCCTGGTACCGCTTTGTACGTGTGCCCGGCTGCTGTGCACACATGTGTTCACTCCCCCGACAGGTGTCCTCTCACAATGCCCAGGGAAGCGGTGGTGTACTGTTCATGACCCCTCCCAACACGGCGTGCTCCAACTTGGCATGTGCGCATCTACCCGTCGCACCCACCCACCTGAGCACTGCGTCCATACGACTTCACACGACACATGTGTGTCTTCCACAGTAGTGCTACTCATTTGCGTTGACATCCAATACCAGTGGACTACATGGTCATGTCACGACTGCCGTGTACTTCACATACTCTCATCCTCTCTCATTCGTACTTGTGAAATGAGTCAGCGGAGACAGTTTTGGTTTCAAACATTATATTGAGTCTTCTGTCCTCTGTGATGCAGTATAGTGGACACTACTGGCAGCGGAATACATGTTGAGGATATACTGAGCATGATTGCAAATGGGATAGGGTGTGGGGTTACATGTGATTGGCTGTTGCATGTGGGATGTGGGCTTCAGAGTGACATCTGCTTGGCCAAGGCTGTGCTAATGTACATTTACGTATAGCTGCGGAGCTGCGGACTTTGACACAGACGGTATACATGTAGCCTACCAGACCGCTTGGCATCATGGGCACAGTCCATCTCAGTTCCATGTGACAGGTTTGCTGCGGTTGTTCCTCATGCACGCGTGCATGTGAGATGACATCAGGGCATGTGCTTGCGTGCATGCAGCGGCGTGCCACTTGTTGTTGCAATGTGGTGGTTACTGGACATGTCACAGTCACTGGGGTCGTGTTGTTGTTGTATGCACTTGTTGTCCATGCAAAGGTCCTGGTATGGGATTCCCGGGGCGGGGGTGGGAGGGGTGCAGCACCCACAGACTCCAGGCGACCTATTCATGTCCACTGAGCGGTGTGTGTGTCCATGGGCGCTGGATCCATGTCGTGTCCTGGTTGTTCGTGCAGTTCCGTCCATGTGGGTGCGATACACAGAGCCCATGCCACTGCCTCCCACGATGCATGCGGTGTTCCTGGATGTGATGGGGAACAGTGTGCATGTCCCGGTCATATCCGATGTCATGGCGATGTCGTTGATGGTGTGGTTACAGTTGCCGGTCGTTTGGTATGGCTGTTGTGGTGGTGACTGGCCAGTCCATGCGGAAGCTAAGCATGGGTGCGGGGTTGGACATCATAGGTCACTCGGGGAACCTGCGTTGTGGTCCGACGAATTGACAGGTTGTCAGGTATGCGATGCCGTCCAGCAGGGCTTCCATGTCATTGGTGGTGTACATGTTTGCCAGCCAATGTAGCGGATGGTGGCTGTCAAGGTGTTGTTCGTAAGTTGTCCCTTGGAGGACCATGATGGGGCATGCTGGGTGACATTCGATGTAGCTGTTCTCGATGATCCGTCGTGTGGAGGCACAGTGGTCCCATTTCAGTGCAGGTGCGATGTTGGCCACATACGCCATGCCCCCATAGGCAGAGCAGGCCCTGTCGTGTGCGTCCAGAGGGAGGAGTAGTGGTAGCAGGTCCGCCTTCAGACATGCCGGGTTGGAGAGGCATATCTCGACGGGATGCTGGTATGGACACCTCCGACAGTAGAAGACGGGCATGACGCAGCTGAACAATGTGATGCGGTAAGTCAGTCGGTAACTTACGTTCAGCAGGGACAGGAGATCGCATCCCAATGTATGGAACACGTTGGTTTTGTACAGCTTGAGCTGTTCGGCGTAGTTGGGTAGGTGTGTTGCGGTTGCCATTTCCCAGCGGTGCGTTGTGGTGGCGTGCTCCAGCTGTGTGTGCAGTCTGCAATGTGCACGCTCCGAGGTTGCTGTGAGCTCTGTGTAGTCGTAGGGAGACAGGACTTGTGTTCTGTTTGCTTGTTTGGAGGACACGGGCCCTCTTCCCACATGCTTCTCAGACAGTTCAAGGTCAGTGATGTGTGACTCCTTCCAATTAACTTGCATGTGGCCGACATGGGGGAGTGTTTTCTTCTTTCTTCCCCGTCCGTTGTGTGCTTCTGTGATATGCGCTATCTGCCCTGTGGTCGGTCTCCTCGGCATGCCTGTGTTGGTCTATTCTTGGACAATGGCTGTATTCACCGGCTTCTGTCGTAGGGCTGTGGTTTCGGAGTTGGAATGGAAGGTCATTCAGTGCTGTCTGCTCTCCCTTGTGTGGGTGGCAGGCTGCCTTTCCGCTCTGCGTTGGGCCTTGTGTGTGAATGTTATTCTTGGGCCACCTGTTGTCGGTCCCCGGGCTCTTTGGTGTTCCGTTTGTATGTCTTGTTCATATGTGCAGGGTGGTATGGGTGTTTCAGTGTGGTACTGGCGTTCCTCTTCCCGAAGGGGCCCTGCTTCTCCTAGTTGGTGTTGCTGCCGCTGTGTGCTACGCCATGTTTGTTACACTGGGGTGTGTCCTGCTGTTGCGTGTCTTCACTGACATGTGTGCGTCGGTTGTGTGGCGTTGGGTGTTGTCCGTGAATTGGGCGTTGGGGACATGTCTGTGGCAGGCCTGTCACGTGTCATGTGCGTTCGGGGTGGGGCTGATGTGTGTGCTGCTTGGTTGTGTCCCTGTGTCTGTGTGCGACGCATGCATGGCGCTGCGGTTGGCCTCTGCGTTGTGCGCATGTGTGGCGGCGTCATCGGCGCTTTGGGGCCGTGACGGGGTGGTTGGTTCCTAGTCCCAGGTGGTGTGTACACATGTGTTCCGCGATGTTACGATTTGGCCTGTGTGTCATATGTGGATGCAATGGTGGATGTGTTGTGTACACGCGCTGGTGGGGGTTGTCCGCTTTTTCCGCCCTTGCACTGTGTGCGCTGTTTGCGTGCACTTGTTGTGTGTGTGCCTACCTGCGTCTCCGCGGTACGTTGCGTCCTTGGTGGTGCATCAGCAGGAGCATGGGGAGGGCCTGCAGTGCTGGATTCATGCTCGGGGAGCCGCTTCTTCGTTGTCCGTGCTCGGCATCCGTGTTACCGCTTCGGTTTGTCGTACGGTATCTCTTGGCCGTGGGAGCCGTTTGTTTGCGGCATCGTAATTTATGCGCCGGGCGGGACGTGTTTCGTCGGACGGTGTGTGTCAGTTAGCTGCGCCGCTACGTGTACGGGCGCACTTTGATGGCGGACGGTGTTGCTGGCTTGCCGGCGGTGTTTGGCCTACTTTTCGCATCGTAATTGGACGGGCGTGTGGACTGCTGCGTGCCGGCGGTAACTGGTGCTTTTTGCATCCGCCAGCACGGCGGTGGTGCTTCCGCCCGCCATCGTAATGAGCCCCTTAATATTTTAATTTATAATATACTTTTTTTATTTTATTTTTGTTACAGGTGTATGTATATATATATATATTTATTTATAATTTTTAATATATTTCTAACATTTTATAATTAATTAAAATTATTATTTATTAATTATTTTTAAGTAAATATATATATATTACATTTTATATATGTAATTTTAATTGATTTTTAAATTCAATTTATTACTTATAATTGTTCAAATTTACAAATAAATCAAAATATTTTTTTAATGTAAATATATTATTTAATTTATTTTACATTATTTTTTATACATATAAAAAAAACGATATTTTGTACTTTGATATTTTTACTAAGGGTGGGCGGAATTTGCGGAGTTGCGTTCCGCGAAATTCCGCGAAACGGCAAGAAATCTCCGCGAGGACGCGGAATTTCGCGTGCTCGCGGAGATTTTGCTGCGCCCGTTTAATCCTGCCCTGCATATTTATCCACGAAGATGCCACCGTTTTGTGCAATACCTCTACTCAACTGGAGTACTTTCTACTGGCTAATCAGTAAGTGCTACCTCGTTGGGTAAATGTATAGTGCCTTCCCTACACTACAGCTGCGTAAAGGACCAGAAGAATTGTCCCCAGTGACCTGGGTGTCTGTAACTTTGCCACCGCGCCGAAAGCGCCGGGGTCCTTTGATTAAGCTGTCCATCATTCTACACGGGGATTGCGCTCGAGAAAATCAAGGATGCAAAGACCTCCATCGGGGATTACAGCTAACTTTTCACGTTGGAAATGGAGAGAAGGCAAACCTGCTTAACCACGCTCACGAATTCTACACAAGGATTGAGCTCGGAAAATCAAGGATGCAAAGACCTCTATCAAGGATTACAGCTAACTTTTCACGTTGGTAATGGAGAGAAGGCACACCTGCTTAACCACGCTCACGAATTCTGCACGAGGAGTGCGCTCGGGAAAATCAAGGATGCAAAGACCTCCTTTGAGGATAACAGCTAACTTTTCACGTTGGAAATGGAGAGAAGGCACATCTGCTTAACCACGCTCACGAATTCTACACGAGGATTGCGCTCGAGAAAAGCAAGATGCAAAGACCTCCATCGGGGATTACAGCTAACTTTTCACGTTGGAAATGGAGAGAAGGCACATCTGCTTAACCACGCTCACGAATTCTGCACACCTGCCTTGCATATTTATCCACGAAGATGCCACCGTTTTGTGCAATACCTCTACTCAACTGGAGTACTTTCTACTGGCTAATCAGTAAGTGCTACCTCGTTGGGTAAATGTATAGTGCCTTTCCTACACTACAGCTGCGTAAAGGTCCAGAAGAATTGACCCCAGTGACCTGTGTGTCTGTAACTTTGCCACAGCGCCGAAAGCGCCGGGGTCTTTTGATTAAGCTGTCCATCATTCTACACGGGGATTGCGCTCGAGAAAATCAAGGATGCAAAGACCTCCATCGGGGATTACAGCTAACTTTTCACGTTGGAAATGGAGAGAAGGCACACCTGCTTAACCACGCTCACGAATTCTACACGAGGATTGAGCTCGGAAAATCAAGGATGCAAAGACCTCTATCAAGGATTACAGCTAACTTTTCACGTTGGAAATGGAGAGAAGGCACACCTGCTTAACCACGCTCACGAATTCTGCACGAGGATTGCGCTCGGGAAAATCAAGGATGCAAAGACCTCCTTCGAGGATAACAGCTAACTTTTCACGTTGGTAATGGAGAGAAGGCACATCTGCTTAACAACGCTCACGAATTCTACACGAGGATTGCGCTCGAGAAAAGCAAGGATGCAAAGACCTCCATCGGGGATTACAGCTAACTTTTCACGTTGGAAATGGAGAGAAGGCACATCTGCTTAACCACGCTCACGAATTCTGCACACCTGCCCTGCATATTTATCAACTCGGGCACCTGCTTCAGTGATTTTTTGCACCCAAATTAAGTTCCGCCGCGGATCGCGGAAGTTCCGACATTTCCGCGTTCCGCGCGGAACGCGGAAATGCCGAAATTTCGCAAGTTCCGCGAGCGGAACGGAATTTGCCGCCCACCCTTAATTTTTACCAACGATATTTTTTTCCCCGATATTGTTGTACTTACCATTATGAAGATAGGAGGTCGATATTTTTGACAACGATATTTATGTCCCGATATTTGTATAACTCGATATTCTGGTACTTGATATTCTGTCAGTGATCCCCACCAATAGAGCTACTTTAGTAGTAAAACTGTAGTAGTAATCCCTGCATGTGCTACACTTAGACCCTCATGTGTAGCCAGTATCAATCCAAATCTGTGATCAGTGTTAGCCCTACTGCTGGAATTTGAGCATGCAGAATGTTTTGTGCATCTGCCTTATAGGCGTACTTGAGTGGAAAGCCTTTCAGCAGGGATGAGCTGTTGCGCTTGGCATTGGCAGCTATCATAGTTGATCCGTCTATCCTCGTACTATAGCGAGTTGTTGCAGCAATGGCAGCAGTACATACTGTTGCCTTGGTAGCTTAATCTGCCATTGAATTCCTTTCAACGTGAACACCAGCACGTTGATGACTCAATGTATGAATAGCATGAGCCCGTGGCAGGCCTTCTTTCAGCTTTGCTACTTGTTCCCAAAGCATCTTGACCTTTCCCATACAACCATTGGAATACCTAAATCCATTCTTGCCCCATTAATGTAAATATTTGTTATAGGACTAAACACAGTAAAATGAATCGCACACTATGGGGCCGATTCCGATTCGGGCCGGAAGCGCACTTAACAGTATTCGTCCGGAAAAACTACCAGCCGAACGCGTGTTTCCCGACCGACTCGAACACTCTACCGAACGAACAAGTACGATGCGCATAACAGCCCAGATTCCGAGAGAGCCGAACTTACCCAATCCAGCTCCTTTTCTCCGCCCGAGCCGGATCCGTAAACGCCGAATCGAGTCGCACGGAACCAAATACACAGCACCTTCCGGCCGGACTAGTACGATGCGTCTTCCGTACGCGCCGAACCCGTCGCTACGTCCGGCACGTTTCAGCATCCGGGAGAGCCGCACATAAGCTCCGTTTCGCGTCACTAAACGATCCACGGCTACGAGACGAACAAGCCAGCGACGAGTACGAGTTGAAGACACGCGAAACCTGAACGAGACGAACCAACCATGAATCCCATCGCGCAGGTCCTACCAATACTCTACATCTATTACCGGGACCGATTCGGACGCGTACGGCGCAGACGGTAAGTCAAACACCAACAATACAAACTAACTACACGTACCTAAAATATGTCACACACACATAGGGATGCACAAATGACGTACACTAGCAACTGCACAATCATAGGGGTGGGATGGGCATCACCAATGCCATACACACCCATAGGGGCCTGGATTCCTGCCACCACCACCACCCCTACTCAGGGGTGCTGGATGCCGATCACTACTACCACCCCTACTCAGGGGGGGGCTGGATGCCTATCACTACCACCCCCCCTACTCATGGGGGGCTGGATGCCTATCACTACTACCACCCCCACCCATAGGGGGCTGGATGCCTATCACTACCACCACCCCTACTCAGGGGTGCTGGATGCCCATCACTACTACCACCCCTACTCAGGGGGGCTGGATGCCTATCACTACCACCCCCTACTCATGGGGGCTGGATGCCTATCACTACTACCACCCCTACTCATGGGGGGCTGGATGCCTATCACTACTACCACCCCTACTCAGGGGGGGGCTGGATGCCTATCACTACCACCCCCCCTACTCATGGGGGGCTGGATGGCTGCCACTACTACCATCCCCACCCATAGGGGGCTGGATGGCTGCCACTACTACCATCCCCACCCATAGGGGGCTGGATGCCTATCACTACTACCACCCCTACTCAGGGGGGGCTGGATGCCCATCACTACCACCACCCCTACTCAGGGGTGCTGGATGCCCATCACTACTACCACCCCTACTCAGGGGGGGCTGGATGCCTATCACTACCACCCCCCCTACTCAGGGGGGGCTGGATGCCTATGACTACCACCCCCCCTACTCATGGGGGGCTGGATGCCCATCACTACCACCACCCCTACTCAGGGGTGCTGGATGCCCATCACTACTACCACCCCTACTCAGGGGGGGGGCTGGATGCCTATCACTACAACCCTCCCACTCATGGGGGCTGGATGCCTATCACTACTACCATCCCCACCCATGGGGGCTGGATGCCTATCACTACCACCACCCCTACTCAGGGGTGCTGGATGCCCATCACTACTACCACCCCTACTCAGGGGGGCTGGATGCCTATCACTACCACCCCCTACTCATGGGGGCTGGATGCCTATCACTACTACCACCCCTACTCATGGGGGGCTGGATGCCTATCACTACTACCACCCCTACTCAGGGGGGCTGGATGCCTATCACTACCACCCCTCCTACTCATGGGGGGCTGGATGGCTGCCACTATTACCATCCCCACCCATAGGGGGCTGGA
This sequence comes from Calotriton arnoldi, assembly GCA_963921515.1. Lineage (NCBI taxonomy): Eukaryota > Metazoa > Chordata > Amphibia > Caudata > Salamandridae > Calotriton > Calotriton arnoldi. Next base: position 1,323,848 of record CAWUFW010005253.1, read on the forward strand.
TGGCTGCCACTACTACCATCCCCACCCATAGGGGGCTGGATGCCTATCACTACCACCACCCCTACTCAGGGGTGCTGGATGCCCATCACTACTACCACCCCTACTCATGGGGGGCTGGATGCCTATCACTACCACCCCCTACTCATGGGGGCTGGATGCCTATCACTACCACCAACCCTACTCATAGGACGGGTAATGCATGACACAACCAGCATACTCCCACATAAGGAATAACAGAAAATTACATCCACCCAAACAACATGACAAGCGTGTGTAGTCCATGTCAAATGCCTACAACACTAAACATGACAATGAACATACAATGTGACCCACTAACACATGTGTCACACATAAAAGTGTGTGGCCTCCACAATACAAGCCGACCATGGCCACTGTGGCAATGGTGCCTAAAGGCCCATCACCACAGTCACCAAAAGGTAAGTGTGGGGTCCAAGGTTGATGGTCCTTTTGATCAGTGTGGCAATGGTGCCTAAAGCCCCATCACCACAGTCACCAAAAGGTAAGTGTGGGGTCCAAGGCTGATGGACCTTTTGATCAGTGTGGCAATGGTGCCTAAAGCCCCATCACCACAGTCACCAAAAGGTAAGTGTGGGGTCCAAGGCTGATGGACCTTTTGATCAGTGTGGCAATGGTGCCTAAAGCCCCATCACCACAGTCACCAAAAGGCAAGTGTGGGGTCCAAGGCTGATGGACCTTTTGATCAGTGTGGCAATGGTGCCTAAAGGCCCATCACCACAGTCACCAAAAGGTAAGTGTGGGGTCCAAGGCTGATGGACCTTTTGATCAGTGTGGCAATGGTGCCTAAAGCCCCATCACCACAGTCACCAAAAGGTAAGTGTGGGGTCCAAGGCTGATGGACCTTTTGATCAGTGTGGCAATGGTGCCTAAAGCCCCATCACCACAGTCACCAAAAGGCAAGTGTGGGGTCCAAGGCTGATGGACCTTTTGATCAGTGTGGCAATGGTGCCTAAAGCCCCATCACCACAGTCACCAAAAGGTAAGTGTGGGGTCCAAGGCTGATGGACCCTTTGATCAGTGTGGCAATGGTGCCTAAAGCCCCATCACCACGGTGATCATAAGGTAAGTGTAGGCATGGTAAAAGCTGCCAAAGACAAACTGAATGGATGAATCCTGGTCACACAACAACCAAAACATCTGTGGCATAGTACTGCTTGTGTCCCATTGCAACATATATTGGGGGAGGCTAACAGTGCAGTGTCACAGAAACATCGCTTTATGTCCATGTGCATACAAACATCACACATGGGGGACCACATTGCCAACAATCAGCCGATTCCACAATGACAGAAGTGACCATCATGATGCTGACCCACATATCTGCACCTATGGACACACAAATGTATATAATCTGTGGAGACTGTGGATGTCAGGTGAGCAAATACCATACCATGGCAGCAATGGGACATACAAACCATGATCATTGTGCTGACTGATGACCCAGGAGTACCAGGGAGAGCAGGGGAAAATCACCAAACCACATACAGCCAATGGCACATTACAGAAATGCCAATGCAGTGATGCAAATGCACTGACACAAACAGGCAGACTCACACATCCTATCAAAGACAACAGGTGATGGGGGTGTGTGCCAGTGTCCCCAGGCAACCACACAACACATGAGGAGGCCTGAATCCCAATTACACAGATGTGTATACAGTGCCACACACAAGTAACTCATGGATTGGATTCCCCTATGTGGGAAATCTGGCATTGTCAGATGAGAGGGAGCCCAAATTACACATGTCACACAAGCTTGTAGGAACAGCAACTAACACAGCAAGAGACACACCCACCACAGCACTACCCCCAGGGACCCCACATTGTGCAGACACTAGCCTGCATGACAATTCCACTGTGATGACAAAGGTAGATGTTGATCACACTGTGAACCACAGCCATGTGTCCTCAGCTACAAACTACCATCACACCTACACAAGCTCCAATCAATCAGCACGGCCTGCCAGCCAAGGACAATATGGAGGTAGTGGTCTAGCCGTGCAACAACTCACATTTGCACACTCAACACCACACACCCTCATCTGCAACAATGTGCAGCAGTGAAGCTCACATGGACTGGTGACATTGCACATGCACCCATGACAATCCCAGGGGTGGTGGGGGGAACTAAGGTGCAGAAACCCATCACACATGCCCACTCAACATGACTCGTCTATGCATGACACACTGCACAGTACGCCGTACATGCGCATGATGTGAAATCCACCACAAACAATGGGATCCTGGCCATAGTCACACACCAACGAAGAAGCCAAGGTGAGACACAAAGAACACACGTACACAACTTCCGACATTGCAGCTCTGACCCTGAGGAGTGGCAGCAGTCACACACACAACGCGTCACAATCACTGAAAGCTAACACAAACTCAAAATCACATTACTTGTGTAAACAACAAGTGCCAAGGGGAATCCTGAATGTGTCCCATCTGCGTTTGCCCACATCCCCAGCCCTGACAACAAAGACAACCTGGGATGACAACCTCATGAACATCAGTTTGCCATGCAACCACATCACGGAGAAACCAGGTCCAAGATGCTGGATGAACACATACCAACTCTGCAACCATCAGAAACAGGAACATCCCTAGGGACACAGCCTGTGTAGGAAAAGGGAAGGGAACATGCACAGACATGCTCACACAACACACAACACGGGCACACGCAATGTCACCAGATTACACACAGCCATGAGGGCACTCCACTCCTGTGGAAGCTCCGCTGTGCCAAACCTTGTCTGTGCACGACTCAAACATATCAGCAGGACACTCCGTCAGTGAGTCAACAACTACAACACACAGAAGCCTCTGCTCACATCAGCCTGGGTACGGGAGTGTCACGTCAGTCATCTGCATACACCCAAAACACGTGGCAATCCAGTTGTACTGTATACACAGATGAGTCCTCCAAAATTGATGTGCAAAACTGCATGTCCAGTGGAGACGGGCACACAGTCAGGGTACTAGGAACATTGGACAGTGGTAAGCCCAACAGATGTGCAACAGTGTAGGACAAAGATGGTAATATACAAATGCTAAACGTACATCCCTGTGTCAAATGCTGAACATTACACCCTCAGACTGCAGCAAGGGATGCTATAGATCCAGACTATATTAGGACACATATCCCATGGGCCACATGGAGCCCATCACAGCAAAACTTCATTTACCTGATCTGAACACAATTACAACAGCAAATGCATGATACTACACATCTACATCATGTACCACCAAAGATTAACCACAAGTAAACAAAAAGAGGCTTTATTCAGCAAGTGTGCAACTCAAATCAAAAGTCCAAAATTAACAACGGCCAATGTCCAGTCCAAATACACAGTCCCAACAGGGTGATGTGTGACTACTTGTCACAACTTGCTTGCCTGCACAGGTACCAACAGGGGACATCCCCCTTGGAGGGGCATACGAGGGGCAGGCCAGGCACCGCAGGGACAGGATCAGGGGATGCCAGAAGGAGGCAGGGAAGGTGAGGTGGGTGCAGGAGTGTCACCGGCAACTGCAGTGGAGGTGTCTGACTCAGGGGGGCCGGCACCACCGCAGGGCTCAAGTCCGATGGTGTTGGTGCTGCAACCACTGCAGTGGGCTGGGCAGATGGAGTGGGCTGGGTCCCCAATGCAGTGCCCGAGTCAGATGGGGTTGTTGTGGACTCCACCGCAGTGCATGACTCCAAGGGAGTGGAAGGGGGGCAGAAGAGCTGGGCAGGACAGAGGGGGGGACACGGTCTCCACACCAGTGGCACATACAGGCAGAGCGTCTGGTTTGGGGGTGGAAGAGCAAGTGGCAGGGGGGAGGGCCTGAGCACTTTGGGGATGCGGTATCGGTGTGTGGGGGAACCTGGGGCAGGGTGTGGCGGTGGAACCTGTGGAGTGGTGGCCTGGGGGATGGAGGTGAGAGACTGGGTGGGTGACTTGCAGGGCGGTGGCGGGGTCTTGCTCTTCCGGGTCCGGGGGGACTTGCGGGTGGGGGCTCACTCTGCCTGCGCCTGGGGGAGGGTGTCCGGGGGCGAGGGGCACTCTCCTCTCTGTGTGTGGACTTCCTCTTCCCCCGGTATGCTGGATCAGCGGTATTGGAGGGGAAGAGGCCGAGGTCAGAGAGGAAGAGCTGCTGTGTATGTGGGGTTGCAGGTGAGGCAAGGGAAGGGGTCTTGGAGGGAGAGGATCTTGAGGATTGCGGAGTGACTGTGGTTGCCTGTGTGTGTGTCAGTTCCCCATCCCCTGTGTGTGTGGAATCAGTCCCCTGAGGATGCTTGTGTGCACGTCTTGCCTTGGTTTTGGGTGGGTGTGTGCTGCTCGTGTCTGTGTGTTGGTGTGATTGTGCAGGTGTGCATGTGCTTTGGACAGGTAGGGTGGTAGGAAGTGTGGATGGGGCAGAGGTGGGAGGGGTGAGGGACTGTTGGAGGAGGGACACTGCTGCCGTCAGGGAGGAGTCCATGGACCTATTGCTCCTCTGTAGGGCAGACATACCCGTTGAGATGCCCTCCATGAACGACACCAGCTGTGTCAACAGTGTGGTGTGTGCATGGAGGACAGTCAGCATTGCTGTCTGCCCTACATGGAGCTGCCGAAGGAGGTACACAGACTCCTCACTCAGGGCAGCAGGGGACACAGGGGCAGGGGGTGCGGTGCCTGGCTTGAAGGAGACACGCTCCCGAGCACGGGAGCCTCCACGGACCTCAGGAATGGGAGCCAATGGGAGGGCGGTGGTGGTGGTGGTGGTGGCGGGATCAGACAGAGTAGCTGGGGTGTGGTGGCTGCTGACACCCGCCTCCACAAGGGAGTCATCCTCCGAGCTGCTGTGGTCCTCAGCTGAGGTGGATGGTGCTGAGGACTCCTCGGTGTGGCTCCCCTCGCCCTCCGTGCCACTGGGTCCCTCTGACCACTCGTCGGACGCTGACCCAGTCTGGCTCCGCTGCTCCTCCTGGTCCGTGGAGCTGTCCCCTCCTGTGGCTGTGGATGTATCTGCAAACAATTAGGGAAACAGACAAACATCAGTCACCTGCACTGACCGCACACACCACAGTAAGTACAGCACATCACAGAGCAAGCCCTGGCATCACTAGTAGAACATTGCCAAAAGTCATCACACAGATTAGGAGAAGCCAATTGTCAGTCTGATGGTCAGCCATGGAACAGACACCCCTCCTGCCCTTGCACCCATCTGTCTGGTGCCCGTCTGATGGTAAGACCCCAGTGTGGACACATGCACCACCTACACAGTAGTTGGACATTGCTGAGAACACGGTGAAGTATGTGAACATGCCCACCTCACATCACTTGCCACTGAGTCAGTGCAGGTGTCTGGATAAATGGACGGCCTGAGCCTAAACAGAAATGCATGTGATGCATACCAGCACCAGACCCCATGAAGCACCCATGTCCGGATAGTCAATGCCACAATGGGGTGCCTGTTGCACATGTCACCACCCTGCAGGATCACCCTTAGGAAGTTTAATGCCATGACACAGGCATGCCTGCAAAGTCATACATCACTGTCTCAAGTCACATGGCCATGTTAGCCAGCAAACAACAGTCTGCACTGTGTCACTATCCTAGGACATGGGGAAGGCAAGTAATGTAACTGACAAGTGCACATGTTCATCCCCCACTAACCACATCCTCTGAACCAGTATTTGTACACTGCACACCATTTGGACAAATGGGAGACATGAAACACTACTCCCTGAACCAGAGCACCTCACAGTGTGCTGTGAATGATGAACAGCTGCCTGAAAGTCACAGTCTCATACACCTGTCTGCACAGTCAAGTGATCAAACACCTATGAGTCACAGAAGTCTTGTCTCACATGGTCCAATAGCAGATGGCATGCTGACCCCTAACCGAAGGACATCACAGGAGTCACGACAACGTAGTCACAGCACAACAACACAGAGGCAGACACCTGAGGCAACATTTCACTGAGCACAGCATGTCAGATGATACACGGGAGTGGGAGTACAGAGTGTATTGTATGCCCTGTAGTAGGCATGACTGTCCGGCTCCACCTGCAAGAGGGATGAGCCCTGGTCAGTGGGCAGGTGGCTAAGCATGTGTGACACACTTGACATACATACTCCTGAGGCCCAGACAATTTACCCACCCGCAGAATGGGGGTGTGGCAAATACCCCAGGGACATGTGGTGAATTAGATGTGCAAGTGGATCACATATCAAAGTTACACCCAGACTACATAGCACGACTCAGGCATTGTGTGAGCAACTGACCCACCCATGAAGGCAAACACAATGTCACGGGAACAAAATCTGTCACCACCTTGAGCAAAGCAAAATGCTAGGACCCTGTACCCAAGTGACACAATTATCCTGAGCGTAAGGAGCACACTGGCGCATCAGATGGGTAGTGGCCAGGTTACAATAGAGGGACATGGGTACTGGACAACAAGACTGATGTACTGGGGAAGTTTAACCAGGCCAGAGGAGGGCACATAGCATGTTAGACAGAGTTCACAGTGCAGTCTTAGACTCACCCCCTCCTTGCTGCTGTCTGCCCTTCAGCTGCCCATCCAGCTCCGGGAACACCACCGGCAGGATCTGGAGCATGTGGGGGGTCAGGGTCCGGTGTCCGCCCCTCCTGCGAGGAGGCGACAGCTTCAGCTGGACCCTTGCGATCCTCCGGGTCCAGCCACGAAGGTCCTGCCACCTCTTCTGGCAGTTGCGGATCCGGCGCTTGTAGACCCCCACGGATCGGACTGCCCGGACGATGTCCAGCCAGATGTTCTGCTTCCGATGGGCATCAACCTGTGAGGATGAGAAAGTGAAAAGGCCATTACTACACATGCAACATATCCGTGCATCACACAGTTGGAAATACATGTCTCAATCACAGGGGCATATGATGTACACAGGCAGTGCAACGAGGGCTATGGACAGTTTGCCAGCAGTTACTACATGGTATCATTGCATGGGTAGTGAACCTTGTTTGAATGCACTGTCACTCCACTGTACCTGTTCAGTGCAAGTGACTACACACTTTGGGGGTGCGAACTACTCAGTGGGCATGCTAGCCAGTGGTGTGCACACTGTAAATCCTGCTAGTCAGGCAACATGCACAATTAGTGAGGCAGTGGACAGCACACTCACCTGCTCCCCTGGTGTCCCATACAGCTTGCTGTACTGTGGAAGGAGGCTGTCCAGCAGGGCCTGGTTCTCCTCATGGGTGAAGGCTGGGGCTCTCTCCACAGTACGTGCCATTGCAGCAGCCAGAGGATGCAGAGACAGCAGCAGTGTAGTGGCAGATGTCGTCCAGGAGCATGTAGTGCAGGCAAGTGAGCTCTCAGGGGAACAGCCAGCATTATATGTGTGCTGCAGAGGCAGATACTGTCCCATGTGTCCAAAGTGATAGGTCCAAGTCGGTAGCATCTTCTGAATCTGGCCAATCCATGGAATAGCAGCTCCAATACACGCCCACAGCATCCTTCAAATATTCAACTTCATGACACCCATGAATTTGCAACATTGTTGTGGCTGGCCAACTGAATTCACTGCATCAGACTCGTTGTAAATTCAAAAACCGCATCCGTTGCCATGCCAGGCCCCAGCCAATGCGTGCACACCGATCGGACCATTGCTGTACAACCCGTACCCGCTCACATGCAATGCAATGGTCCGAGCGGGCACACCGATCGGACCATTGCTGTACAACGCGTACCCGCGATACAACGCGTACCCGCTCACATGCAATGCAATGGTCCGAGCGGGCACACCGATCGGACCATTGCTGTACAACGTGTACCCGCGATACAACGCGTACCCGCTCACATGCAATGCAATGGTCCGAGCGGGCACACCGATCGGACCATTGCTGTACAACGCGTACCCGCGATACAACGCGTACCCGCTCACATGCAATGCAATGGTCCGAGCGGGCACACCGATCGGACCATTGCTGTACAACGCGTACCCGCGATACAACGCGTACCCGCTCACATGCAATGCAATGGTCCGAGCGGGCACACCGATCGGACCATTGCTGTACAACGCGTACCCGCGATACAACGCGTACCCGCTCACATGCAATGCAATGGTCCGAGCGGGCACACCGATCGGGCCATTGCTGTACAATGCGTACCCGCAATACAATGCGTACCCGCTCACATGCAATGCAATGGTCCGAGCGGGCACACCGATCGGATCATTGCTGTACAACGCGTCCCTGTACAGGTCACACGCATGTGTCACCATGCTGGTCAATGGTGAACCTATGCCAGCCACATATACTTTCCAGGGACTCTGGGGCACACCTACTACACCACACCCAGTCCACACTGTATCTAAGGCATGTGTGGCAGCATGACCTTATCTGTGTATGGGTGTGTACATGTTGTTTTTGGGCTGGCACTTGGGGGCAGACACACCCAGGCTGTGCACATGTTAATGGGGACAGGGTCCTTTGTGTGTCGTGCACATGACCACTGGGATGTGCAACTGTTCATTTTTGGAGCATGTTGCATGGTCACATTTCCAGGTTGTGTATATGTATGACATGTCACATACCCCAAGGCTCATGTGGGAAAGCATGTACATCACAGGGTGGCCCATTGCCACAATAGTCATGTCCCTCCGCAGTCTGTGTGCATGTTGTGTTTCACATGTCTGACTCCATGTGCACAATGGGAGACAGTCTCCACATCCACGTTGTTTGTGCATGGACTTAGATGTTGTGTGTGTGTGTCACTGACGTCCATGTCTGTCCTGCAGAGGCTACAGGGGGCACTACCTGTGGGAGTCATGTTTGATTTTTCTGACGTGTACATGATACGCCATGTCATGCCAGTGTCCATGTGGCAAGACAGGCTCCCTGGGAATCTACCTGTCAATGAGTTGAGATGCCTGTGGCGCATCTGTCCAGACGTCACTGTGGTATGTGTGTGGAATGTGAGTGCAGTAAATGGGTACTGTGACACAGCCAAATGGTTTCACATAGCACACCCTGGGACCTGTTGTCCACACATGTTGAACAGAGATGTTACATGATGTCCATGTGGGTGCCATATGTGTCCAAACAGAACGAGACACACATCAAGTACTAGTGTTTGCTGATGATGTAGCATGTGAACTACAGTATGGTGAATGGCACATATGTGGGGTGACTGACAATCTTGACTTCTTCACCTCTGCACTGCAGGGCTCCTGCTGTCCATCGACCATTCCCAGACCTGGCAACGATGGTGGAACGTGACAGCATCCGACGGTACCGCTTCACCAGGCAGCTGATTGAGGATTTGGCAGTGCGGTTGGACCCACATTTGCAGCCTGGCCGGCCGTATCCGACAGCGCTGACCCCCAAGGTGAAGGTGATGGCAGCCCTACACTTCTTTGCCACCGGTACCTTTCAACACACTGTGGCATCTACTGGTGGTATGTCACAGACTATGTTCAGCCGTGTGCTACGCAATGTTTTGGTGGCGATGTTGAGATGCCTTAACCAGTTCATCTATTTCCCACAACGTCACCGACTCACTGACGTCAAGAGTGACTTCTATGCCCTGGGGAGGATGCCACATGTCATTGGCTCCATTGATGGGACACATGTGGCTTTGGTACCACCACAGGCACATGAGCAGGCATACAGGAACAGGAAACATTACCATTCTGTCAATGCTCTGGTGGTATGTCTTGCAAACATGACCATCACACATGTTTGTGCCCGTTTCCCCGGTTCTGCACACGATGCCTACGTGATGAGGAGTAGTCGCATCCCGAGGATGATGTCACAGATGCCGAACCAGCGTGCTTGGCTTGTCGGTGTGTACTGACTTTGTACCATTGTGTGTGTTGTGCTATGTTGCTTTCCGCACACTTTTCAATGTTGGCTAATGTGCAATTGTCTGTCTGTAGGTGACTCGGGATACCCCAACATGCCGTGGTTGCTGACACCCCTCAGGAACCCTGTGACACCAGCCCAGATGCGCTACAATGAGGCACATGGTCGGACCAGGAGGGTGATTGAGCGGACCTTTGGTCTCCTGAAGAGCCGCTTCCGCTGCCTGGACAAGACAGGAGGCGCCCTCCCATATGCCCCAGCAAAGGTGTGCAAGATTATCATCGTCTGCTGCATGCTCCACAACCTGGCAGTGCTGAAGGAGTTGCCTCTCATCCTGGATGACGATGACCAACATCCGCCACCTGTGGAGGATCCAGGCCTGGGCCACGATGCCAGTGATGATAATGATGATGGTGATGGTGATGTCCGCACACAGCTCATCACCAACTTCTTCAGCTGAATGTGAGTATCCAGAGTGTTGTACTATCAATTAATTTGATTTGCATGATATGTGTGTGTGGTGCTCTGGTGCTGTTTGAGTGTGGCCATGTGCAACTTGACTGGATGCATGCGGAGATGTGTCCTTGCAGGTGGTCTGTACTTGCCAACAGTGTAGACATGCTAACTTGCTTTTGTGTATTTAACTTGTGACAGGTATTAGACATGAGTATTGCCATTCTGTGCTGTTCTTCTGTGCTTTTGAGTGTGTGTCATGTCTGTCCTTCACAGGGTGCTGCTGGAGTTGTTAGAACAACTTGGATCCCCCGAATCAATGATTCAACTTCCAAGGTGGCAGCAGTTGTTCCCCTACAGGTGATGTGCCACACACCCCTGGACTTTCTATCTTCTGCATTGTTTGACTTTGTGGCCACAGCCAGGTGGGATTAGCTTGCATTTGTAGTGGAAACAACATGTAGCAAATGTGTAATAAACCTGTTCTACATTTTGGGGTGTGCGTTGTCCGTAGTCACACATCTGAGTGACATTTGCTTACTGCACCTGTGTTGTAGTTGACACAGACTGTGAATATGTGTGGTGTCTGTGCATTGCACTGTATTTCCAGGCAACATCAGTGTAGGGGATGAGTCATATGGCCCTGGTGTGTATGTGTTGTGTGGCCCTAGTGGTGTGTCTCCCTCATATGTGTCACGTCGCCATGACTGCCATGACGGTGTTGGACTTGCTGTAGCAGTCAGCATGCACAGTGTCATATTTCTGATCACCATCTCCATGACAGAGACCACGTTGGAATCACAACAGAGGCAGATATGGTTATATGGTGAGTTTATTTACAAAAGGTGTGGGGATGGTGCACAGGATGGTGGGTGCTGTACATAGCAATTGGAATCCAAAGTTCCCATGTGAATTGGAAGTCCTGGTAGATGGAATGTCCAGGGTATAGTCCACAGTCATCTGATGAATTTGTACAACTAGAGCTCCCCATGTCATGTGGGCGAGTTGGGTTGCCATCGACAGGGCGTGCAGTTTGCACACAGAGGAAAAGTTCCAGAACAGGTGTTGGCTTCCTGGGCGATGTAGCTGGCCATCGGCCTCTCAGTTTGGCCTCCTCGGACGGCCCCTCTTCTTGGGGGGGATCCTCAGGTGCAGGCTGCCGCGGTGCAGGGTACTCTCCGCCAGAGTCCTCCTCCCTCCCTGTGGCTGTTGCGGATGTAGTGGCAACAGATGTTGTGGGCGCACAGGGAGGTGAGGCCATGTTGGTGCTGATCTGGCGGAGGCATGTCAGTATGTCCCTATGCACCGCTGTGAGTTCTTGCAATGTGTCCCACTTGGACTCCATGCGAGACATGTGTGTCTCGACACGGGACATGTGGGAGTCCAAGCGGGCATGATGGGCAGCCTGCTGCTGTTGTATGTCCTTGAGGATCCCCACTACCTGGGTGACCTCTCCGGTGCTGGTCTGGTACGCATCTGCAATGCGTGCCAGTTGTGGGTCATCACGCAGTCCTGACCCCTCTGCAAATAGCGACCTGTGTCTACCACCCCTTCCCACCACCCCTGGCAACACGTGCAGGGCCTGCGGTGCCATGCACAGGTGACCGTGTGCCCACTTGGGTGTTGTTAGTGGGCTCGATGGCAGCGGCTCCAGTTTGGTCCTGGGTCCCTGCGCTGTTGTCACCTGTGGTCCTTGGTGTGTCCGTGTTGGCAGGGGTGGCCTGTGTGTTGGCAGTTGTTGGAGGGGTGGGTGCAGGGGGTGCAGATGTTGGTCCTGCTGGTGCTGCATGATGACTGGCACCGGAGGGTCCAGCTTGTTTTTCGCCATCCGAGGAGTGCAGAGGCTGATCCACACAAGTGAGCTCTGTGTCCCCCGGAGCCTGGGACAGGGACTCCTCCTCATCTGCTGCTGAGTCCCCATCTTCACCTGTTTTGGGGAGAGACACAGATTGTATGGTATGTTTCTACAGGCATCAATTGTTAAAACACCGGACAGTTGTGACTGTACCTCTGGATGCGGCCCTGGACATTGCATTCTACTCAGTTATGACAGTCAGTGAGTGATATTGGTGTAGCACATTGTCCTGCCAACCTCTGGCATGTCAATGTGAATGTTGAGGTGTGTGCCTGACCAGCATTGGTGGTATTTGGTTGCCATCTGGGCCGACTTCTCCCCCCAGCCCAAATATCCCACCATGGAACATGCTTCCATTCCAGGGAGTGCAAGTTGTCTTTCAGGATGTCAGTCAGTGGTGTCCTGCTGTTGGTTGTTGCACAGTTGCCTGCAGGGCCTTGTGCTCCCCCCATCAGTACCCAGTGTCAGCCATCTTGTGAGTCCTTTTCCACTCCCTGTGATGTGAGCATGGTTCAGGGTGGTGTTGATGGGCCAATTGTGAGGCTGAGCAACATCTGTGACTACCACTCCCATCATGCTATTGCCTCCACCCCCCTTCCCAGCATGCCCATCCTTCCTTCCTTTTGAGTGGACTTCAGTGTGGTTGAGTGAGAGAGCAATGGCAAGATGGCTGACAATGTGGTCGTGTTGTTTGTTGGTGCACATTTGCCTGCAGGGCCTTGTGTTCCCCCAGCAGTGCCCTGTGTCAGCCATCTTGTGAGTCCTTTTCCACTCCCTGTGATGTGAGCATGGTTCAGGGTGGTGTTGATGGGCCAATTGTGAGTCTGAGCAACATCTGTGACTACCACACCCATCATGCTATTGCTTCCACCCCCTTCCCAGCATGCCCATCCTTCCTTCCTTTTGACTCTGCTTCCCTGTGGGGTGGGGTGCCTGTGCTGACAGGTTGGCTGAGAGTGTTCTCCTTGCGGTTGTTTGGCTACCAGTCCCAAGAGTGTCCCTGTGCTTCACACAGTATGAGCCCGGCTGGTTGGTCTTTGTGGGATCTTGAGTTAGAATGTGAGGCATTGCATTCTCCCAGGTGGGTTCTGTGGAGTTAGTGTTGGGATGTGTGTGAGGGGAGGTGCTTGTGACTATGGTCAGTGCTGTGAGTCCTCCTTCCCACCCAGCCAGATATCCCACCATGGAACATGCTTCCATTGCAGGGAGTGCAAGTTGTCTTTCAGGATGTCAGTCAGTGGTGTCCTGCTGTTGGTTGTTGCACAGTTGCCTGCAGGGCCTTGTGCTCCCCCCAGCAGTATCCAGTGTCAGCCATCTTGTGAGTCCTATTACACTCCCTGTGATGTAAGCATGGTTCAGGGTGGTGTTGATGGGCCAATTGTGAGGCTGAGCAACATCTGTGACTACCACTCCCATCATGCTATTGCCTCCACCCCCCTTCCCAGCATGCCCATCCTTCCTTCCTTTTGAGTGGACTTCAGTGTGTGTGAGTGTGAGAGCAATGGCAAGATGGCTGACAATGTGGTCGTGTTGTTTGTTGGTGCACAGTTGCCTGCAGGGCCTTGTGTTCCCCCAGCAGTGCCCTGTGTCAGCCATCTTGTGAGTCCTTTTCCACTCCCTGTGATGTGAGCATGGTTCAGGGTGGTGTTGATGGGCCAATTGTGAGGCTGAGCAACATCTGTGACTACCACTCCCATCATGCTATTGCCTCCACCCCCCTTCCCAGCATGCCCATCCTTCCTTCCTTTTGACTCTGCTTCCCTGTGGGGTGGGGGTGCCTGTGCTGACAGGTTGGCTGAGAGTGTTCTCCTTGCGGTTGTTTGGCTGCCAGTCCCAAGAGTGTCCCTGTGCTTCACACAGTATGAGCCCGGCTGGTTGGTCTTTGTGGGATCTTGAGTTAGAATGTGAGGCATTGCATTCTCCCAGGAGGGTTCTGTGGAGTTAGTGTTGGGGTGTGTGTGAGGGGAGGTGCTTGTGACTATGGTCAGTGCTGTGAGTCCTCCTTCCCACCCAGCCAGATATCCCACCATGGAACATGCTTCCATTGCAGGGAGTGCAAGTTGTCTTTCAGGATGACAGTCAGTGGTGTCCTGCTGTTGGTTGTTGCACAGTTGCCTGCAGGGCCTTGTGCTCCCCCCAGCAGTACCCAGTGTCAGCCATCTTGTGAGTCCTTTTACACTCCCTGTGATGTAAGCATTGTTCAGGGTGGTGTTGATGGGCCAATTGTGAGGCTGAGCAATATCTATGACTCCAACTCCCATGATGCTATTGGCTACACTGACTTTACCAGCATACACAGAATTCCTTCCTTTCAGTGATCTTCCCTGTGAGGTGGTGTTCTAGTGATGTCAATATATCTGTGAGTGTTTGTTGGTTCTATTTGTGCCACTGCCTTGCTGTATTTGTTGTTAGGTTTGTAGATGTCATGACACAGTTAGATGTCACCATGAGATGGCAGGTATTGTGTTTGTCTGACTGGCATTCACATCTTGGGATGAGTATGTTTTGTTTGCTGTGTATTTGGTGAGGGTGCATGGTTTGCCTATCCCTTTGAGGGTGCTGTGTGTGTATTGTCACACCATATTGTGTATATAAGTTGTGTACTCACCAGGCTCTGGGATGTCTGTTAGTCCATATACGCTCACTGGTGGTAGGATGGCCTGCACCTTCTCCTCCCAGGGCCTGAGGTATATTGGTTTTGCAGGAGGGCCACTGCCGGTGCGCTGGCTGATGATGTAGTCCTTTTGAGTAGGTCCCGGACCCTCCTGCGCACATCATACCACCTGTTCTGGATGTCTTCCTTTGTGCGCAAACATGGTGATTGTGCATTCACCCTGTCGACAATCCTCGCCCACATCTTGGTTTTCTGCGACATGGGGGTCTGTTGTACCAATGTACCAAACAACTGTGGCTCTACCCTGAGTATCTCGTCTACCAGGACTTCCAATTCACAATCTAGGAACTTGTGGTTCTTCTTTGGGGGCATGGTGATGGGTGGTGGTGGTGATTGATGTGTGTGTGTGTGTGTGTGTGCAAGTGGGGGGGTGTGAGTGTAGGTTTAGCTGGGTGTGTGTGAGGGTGCTATTTGTAAGTGTGGTAATGGTGTGTGGCTTGTGTGATGCATGAGCTGTGAGTGTGTCTGTGGTTGCTGTGTGATGGTGTTGTATGCTGGCAGGTCTGTGGAATTTGCAAAGGCTCATGGTAGGGATTTGTGGCCTTTATGTAGGTGGGGTTGGGGATGTGTCCTTGTTCCATTTTTCCCCCCACCCCCAGTATTTATTGGCTTTGTGGTAGCTTGTTTGGCCTTTTTTTTGGCCTTTTTTCCCTTGGTGCTTTGGGTGCATGTAGGAGTCGTTCTTGTGTCCGAGTCGGACGCTGCTGTTGTCTGATGCGATGTTGTCCGACTCGTTCCCGCTGTGTTTCAGGTTGGTTTCAAGTGCGGCGTATGAGTCGGTCGCGGAGTATTGGGTTGATTCGGCTGGGTTTTGTGTGCGTGTGGTCATACGGCTTGTGCTCCGTGCGAGTCGGTCGTGTTTCGCACGCATAGCATCGTACTACGCGGGTCGGAGTTCGTGGGTACGTTTCGTTCGGTCGCTATCCGGGTGCGTATCGGTCGGTTAGTTTCAAGTGTTTTTCCGGCCAGATGGCTTGTTTCCGTCCGGCTCGGTCGTTCGTTTTGTGTTCCGTCCGAGTCGGTCGGGTTTCACATGCATTTCATCGTACTACCCGGGTCGGACGGCGCCGGTTCGTGTCGGTCGGAATAAATTCCCGCACCGAGTCGGTCGGTACGTTTTCCGGCCCGAATCGGAGTCGACCCCTATGAGTGTGGGGAATTCATGATCCATATTTTGTAGTGCCAGTATCAGGGCTTTTAGTTCCGCCAGCTGTGTCGTACAGTGTTCTAGAGTCTGTATGTGAGTTTTTCCAGGAAGAAACTTTCCGTCCTGCATGCACCCTTTTACAATTGTGCATGCTGTTGAATATTGTTGTTTCGTACATATGAGCGGCTGGCAGATCCATCAGTATAAATGATCCATTCATATCAATCTAGAGGTATTATTTAACTCGGCAGGGGATGTTCTTGTTTGTACTGCAGGAATGCTTGTGTTTGTAATGTAGAATCAAATCTGTAATCTACGTCTGTTGCAGTGAGAGATTTAGCCCATTGAATCCAGCGTGCATGCAATGCTTTAGCATTTGGGATGCTTGCCTTCGTAACGGGCTCTAGGATACCGGGTCACGGCAAATATGTGTTTCTCCTGTCCTAGCACACTCTCTCTCTCACTACAGCAGTCTGTACTGCTGGAAGTATTTTTTCTGTTGGTGCAAAACGCATTTCAGCGTTTGTGTACACATGATTTTTAAGCAATAGGTACTGAATTTCCTTCATTGAAAGTGATGTAGGTGTACTCGGTTGGTCCAGCGACCATGCAGATCACCAGATTAGTTGTTTTGACACGTGTGTGTAAAAGTTTGGAGGCTATCATGTCAGCTTTTATGGAACGTAGGATATCCTGTGTCCAATGATGCACTGAAAAATCAGGTCTAATTAAGTCATAGAAAGGTTTCACCCTTTCTGCATAATCCAAAATATATGTCAAAATTCAAGAATCCTAATCTGGATTGTAGTCTTTTCATAGGTGTCAGAGGTTGGAGCAATGCACATTTTTCTAAAAATTGGACACTGAGGTGGGCAATATTTAATTTTTTTTAAATTAAA
The DNA here is from genome assembly GCA_963921515.1 of Calotriton arnoldi. Taxonomy (NCBI): domain Eukaryota; kingdom Metazoa; phylum Chordata; class Amphibia; order Caudata; family Salamandridae; genus Calotriton; species Calotriton arnoldi. The sequence goes on from CAWUFW010005253.1 coordinate 1,340,731, forward strand.
TTTGTATCAAATGAGAGAACCCAAGAATTATGTGGTTCACCCTAGACAACTGTTCTATTAATTCATCATCTGTAAGATAGATATCATCTACATAGGAAAATGCCTCCTCATCAAAATTTTGAAGTAACTCTGTTACCTTGGCTGAAAACAACCCTGGGCTATGATTATACCCCTGGAGTAATTGACAAAATTGACATTGGGAGCCTAGCACCGATAATGATGTCAAGTATCTGCTTCCAGACACTATGGGGCCTATTACGATGGCGGGCGGACATAGTCCGCTCGCCACCGTAACTGAGCGCGGGACCGCCCGCCGATGCTGCGGCGGTCCCGCCATGCACATTAGGATGTGCCCGCCACACTGGCGGGCGCATCCTGTGCCTGTTCCATTGCGGGTGGATCTGCTGGCTGCAGACCCACCCGCAACGGAAAAGGACTGTGCACGGCACTGCCATGCACTACAGGCCTGCCACGTAGTGCATGGCAATGAGGGGGGGTACCATAGGTACCCCCCATGTGCACCTCCCACACCCCTTCACCCTGGGGGCCCGCAACGGGCCCCCAAAAGCAAGGACCGTATGCCTTTCCATGGCAGCAACGCCACCGTGGAAAGGCCATTAACCGCCAGCATCCTGATATGGATGTCGGTGTCTAGCAGACACCGCCACCATATGTAGGCACTTTTTCCGCCGGTCGGCGAGTCGACTGGCGGAAAAGCAGCAGACAGTCTTCCCGTCCGCCGCGGACCCCCCAGCCATCATAATATGGTGGGGGGTCATTCTAGTGAGGATGGCGGGCGGATCGCTCACCGCCGGCCCGGCGGGGGCGATCAGCCCGCCATCCTAATGGGCCCCTTTATTTTGGCAAAAAAATCCATTTGAGATGTCTAGTGTTGTTTTGTATTTTTTTCTCAATGATGTTATTCATTACTGTGGCACTGTGTACATTCTGTACTGCAAATGTGAAAGTGGAAATGTTTAAATGTCTGTAATCTAAGACCAGACGATATGAATTATCGGGTTTCATTACAGGAAACAAGGGATTATTCATAGGTGAGGTGCAATGTTTGCCTCATTTTTAATCGGGTATTGTCTCTGGGATTTTGTGATGAGGTGACTCATCATCCCACCCAACATGATTGCGGTAAAGTGCAGGAGCTAACGCTAACTCCCACTCCTGCGCGTATGAATTTTTGACTGATTCTGGTACAAGGTCGGACAAAGCAGGGGAAATAACTTCTTCTTCCATTGGGCAATCCATTACGATCTCAGGTGGCCAATCCTTTTTGGCACAAAGAATGTTGCAACCATAGATTAGATTCTCCCAAAAGAGACCCTTTACTTGCCTGGGTATGTCCCCCTCCATTTCAAGCTTTATTTTGTATAAACGATGTGGGACACTTAATATTGTATCAGGTGTTTTCACCGTGATATGCTCATTTGACCCCAAGATAATCCATCAGGTTCTGGCGAGCTATTGTGACTTCTGCCATGCCGTTCAGCATCATCACTGTCCATTCCCTGTTCAGAAGCTCAGTAGCCTTGGCATTTCTAATTTTATTCCCTACTACCTTTTTATTTTTAATTTGAGGTTTTCAAGTCTTTTGTTTGTCTTCTTGTTTAATGATGTAGTCTGAAGTGCGATGTGTCTCCCTTTTCGGCTTGACTCACTCTTGCGATTTGTTTTCTGACCATCTGTCTCTTTCTGAATGCTTTTCGGATGTCTCCTGAAAAGAACGAGATGAACATGTATCAGTATCCTGATACCTGTCAGGTTTTTAAATATTGTCACGGTTTCTCAGATTCTATTTTTTTTGGTGTGTTCCTGTTGAGAAGACTCATCCCGTGACTGTGTTTTGATGTGTTTTTTTTTGTTTATTATCCCACTTCTTCTTTGAAGAATCGGATGCTTACTTACAGTTATCCTTTTCAGAATTGCTCTTAACTTATGTTTTACAAGGTCTGGCTCCCAGATTATCTCTGCCAAGTGAGGCATGTGTATCTGCGATAACCTTAGGCAATTCCTTCTTTTGTAGTGCAGAAGTGAATTTCCTCCTGCGTTGCCGTATACCACTGCTGCTGCCTCCCATTTTATGTTTCTCAACAAAATGGCTGATACCTGGACAAAATTGCCCATCAGTTTCTTATCTAGTTCTAAGGCAGGCTCTGCCCCGTACTCATTCTGAATCTGATTATGTACATCTGGTATGACTGCTATTGAATGGAACCATGCGTTCTGGTATATAAGGCAGCGAAGATTGTACCCCAAGTGACACATCTTCTATCGGGAGAGCCATTCCCATTGGCAAGCAGATTGTCAGTATTCTGTGTTTTTTTCCTGCGGGCCTGTATGGGGAAAATCGACTCAAGTGGTGCTGTTTTTTGTGCTATCCAGAACAGGATTTGCTCCTGGCTGGTGGAAACCTTTCCCATGATGGCATTTAGTGTTTGTGGGCTACCTGTAGTAGGCATGTATTGTTGTGTAGCTCAAGCAACCCCTGCATTTTGAACTGTAATGTTCTCATTACATATTGTGTAAGATTTCTGTAAATTTTTACTAGATCTCTGTAAAGTTTACGCATTCCTGCTGCTATTAAGGCAGCAATGTCTGGACGCGGTGCATATGACTTTCAGACTGGCCAAGTAGCTCCTTCTCTGCAGAGCGGACCGAGTCTCACATCTTCTGCAGTATCGGGTAGGGTGCCGTTAAACTAATGAATGTGCTCTTGGTATGTTAACAGGACTTCTAAGTCCACGTATTGGAAATACTCATCAGGTGGTTAATCTTCAATGCAGTCATGAAATAACCATGTGTGTGCATCTGCAGGCAGGGATTTAACCCAAGAATAAAATACCTCTGTTCTGAATGCTTTGAGTGCCTCAACGAAGAAGGTAACCTCTCCACCCGTTGCCGGGAGGCCATGTTGTAATAATTTAATGGTAACTGCCTACCTGCAATTTCCTGAAATATTCAGTCCAACTAACTGTTCTTCAATGTCCTCAGTTTGTTTGGTCATTGTTAGAGCAGTAGTATTTAAGCCAAGCATATTATGACTTTGCTCACCGCCAGCCATCTCATGGAGGTTCTTATTCCAGGTAACTGCTGGTGGTGAGGAAAGAAAGGGGCCCTACAGACCCCCCTCTTGCACCTGTACATGGGGGTGCTTGCAGGGGGGCACATGTTATGCCCCCTTGCATTCATGCATTCACCCCAGTTCCTGCACAGTATGGAATGCAGAGTCCATGCCATGCAGAAACTGCCTTTGGCGCTTCTATTGTAGTGCCCATTTTCAGAGGCATCACCATGTGGCTGCCAAAGAAACGCCCAGACACGAGGAAACTCATAATATGGCAGGCGGTGCTCATGCGGTTTTGGCAGTGTGAATGGGGTGGCAGCATGCCGCTCGCTCCACACTGCCAAAACACATAATTGGGCCCTTAGCATTCAATAACTTCCATCTGAAAGGACAGTGATAGTGGGAGTATTGCAGGGACTCGCATTCCTTTTAGATAGCAGGCCAAATTGGCTACTGAAGCATTACATGTGCTGTGCATAGTCACATGTTTGGAAACAAGTGAATGTCCAATAGAAGAGTCACATTCTTCTCCAGTACAGAAGACTTCCTTATTGGCAAGTTCACAACAAAAGGAACATGGGAGTGACCATAATTCATGAATGAAGCTGCCTCTTAGGGGTGCATATCTACCAAATGGAATATGTTTCATGCAAGATGTGAATTAAAATATTGAAACAAGGTCAGTAAATCAGTAAAGATGATACACCGTACATTAACCAGACAGCTGAAGTTTCAACTATGGTAAATGGGAGCTGTTCTAACATCCCTAAGTGCAACATTGTATAGGTGGCATCTTTCTTACTCATGAGTTGTTGTTTATGTGTCAAATTAAAGGGCAAGAAGAGGTTACTGGCATTTACATAGCAACAGGGTATGTGCAATGTTGACAATGATACAATGATAATGGCAATGATACAATATTGACATGCCACTTTGCATATTATTAATAACGGATGACACAATGTTATTCAGATTATAAATACAAGGAGACAGAGTATTAAGCAAGTACTTTATTCAAATTATCTTGATCAATTTTTCTTAAACATGTGGCAGCTTCCATTTGGGGTAATTTCCACATTTCAATATATGTTGCATAAGTAAGACTTTTAGAGCATGGAGATTTACGGCCTAATAAAAAAAAACTAATACATCCATATCTTTGCAAAGTAGAGAAAGATGTTGCTTCAATGCAGATGGTGTGGAACTTCCCCAACAAACAGATCATAACAATAGTTGAAGGTTGTGAGTGGTAATATCGCGGGTCGCGTCAGCTTGCCCTGAATCCTGGTGTGGAATTAAAAAAACTAGCATGGCAATTATTCGTTTCCATTGGCCACCTTAACCACCCCTGAGGACGTGAAAGTATGGAATTAAATGTAGCATTCTGCAACATACTAATGAGTTGTTCTTCAGTGTAATTTGTCGAATGGTGCCAATTTTCAAAGCAGGCAATTGAGGGAATAATTGGGCCATTCCTTGGGTGGATTTTAGCCAGTCCCATACATGAAGTCTGCTGGATGTTGTCATTCAGGGAGATCATTTGTGTTGGGATTAAACATCCTCGAAACGAAGTTTCTGTCCCCTGAATTTACCAATGTTTGGGACACTAAATACATTTTATTTCAATTGTGTCCTTCCAATAGTCATAGCCTTTAACGACCGATTCAGTAACAAACAAAGCTGTATATATTAACTTAGTTTGTTTAAGCATATATTTTTTTTGAGTGGTGGAGGGGCTAATTTGAAATAATATGATGCTCGGTCTGCATGTATCATATTCTGAAAAATATGTGTATTTTTCTTTATGTGGTTGCAGGTGAGTCGGGCAGTGTCCCCATTGTATATAATTAAAATAGTGCGTTGGACAGTGGTTCAGTGTAGAAAATGATGTCTGAAATGATGGTAACAGAACATTTCATGTGCAGGTCCTCTGACTCAAAAATAGTATAATACTCCAGCTCTGAGAGCATGGAGTTCACAGTTTCAACATCCCAATCATTTGAATGTAACCCAGGTACTATTACATCACCCATAGAAACACAAAACACATATGGTATCTGCAGGATCTCTGTAGGACCTAATATACCAAAAGGAACTTTAGCCCAAAAATTCCAGCAGTTACTGGAGTAGCAGAAATGTTCACGAGGGACACATCTCTTTTTAACTTATGTGAAGAAGAGTGGGGGGCTAACACCCCAAGTTCTGTAGCATAGTGTTAGGGAAGTTGGTGGCAATTAAACACCAAGAAGAAAACTGTCACAAATCCAATCCACAGGAATAAAAAAACAAGGAAAGCGTAACCCAAACATATATCCAAGGTCTTTAATGGAGGAGTGTAAATAAAGCAGAAGAACTGTCAGAGAAAAAAAACATTTTGATTCACATAATAGCCAGAAGCAGTTAGTTGAGAAAACTGGTGGTTCTGGTACTGCAATGGGACTCATAAAATACAAAAGAGGTGGATTCACTGATGGTAGATCTATATAAACGTCATCAGTCTCAGGATATGCTATAGGAACAGCAGTACTCACTTCAGTTCTGTTGCTGGTTGCGGATGAAGGGATTAGTTGTAGTGCAGTTTCTCCAACCCACCAAGCTGGGGAGAAACAGCTTTAGTGGTGCCCACCAGCTGCAGAGGGATTTACTTTACAGTAGCGAGGGGACTTAGTGAACTACCAAGGATTCCTCATGGCGTACTTTTTAAAATCAGCTACATGGTGTAATTTGACATAATCAATGCAGACAAAAGGATTGTCTTTAGTACCAGGAATCAGAGGCAAGACAACCAAAGTCTGGCAATGGTACTCGGTACGATGGCCCGAACTCCTTTTTCTCTGCTACTGTACATAGCAATACAAATCACACACTATAAGTATGTGGAATTAAGGATCTTTATGTTGGAGTGCAAGAGGTAAATCCGTCAGTTCAGCCAACTATGTAGTACAGTCACCCAGGGACTGTGGGTGAGTTTTTTGTGGTTCATACTCCTTGTCCAACATCACACAACAGTTACACATGCAGCTGAATAATATTGTTTAGAATCTATAGCAGGTTGGGCTGAACCATCAGCGTAAACAATGTATTTATACTGATTAAGTGATAAGACAGTAGTTGGCATGGGATATACATGCTCATACTGCAATAAGTCTTGTACCTGAAAAAACAGGTCAAAGAAGAAGTCTACAACAACAGCTGATAAGGATGTTGCCCAATGTGTCCATCTAGGATGGAGGGCTTTAGTGTTAGGAACACTTGCCTTTGCAACAGCCTCCAAGGCCAGCACGGGGTGACAACAATGATGTGTTTCCCTTGTGCAAGTGGCTTTTCTTTAAGGTTGGTCATCTGCACTGCGTTCAGAATTTTTTAAGTGGAAGCAAAACTCATTCCTGCATCGGAATATAAATGCAATTTATATGCAATCAGCACTGTTTCCCCTTCATTAAAAGTGATGTAGATAAATCAAATTGCACCCAGTATAACCCCGATGACCAGGTTTGTAGTATTGACATGTGTATGTAGGTGTTGTGAGGCAAGTAAATAAGATTGTAGCGATTTGAGTATATCTCTGTTAACCGATGTCCAAAGTGTCACATATAAATCCAGTTGAATTAATTCATAAAGAAGTTTAATGCATTGTGCATAATCAGGTATGTATGTTCTGCCAAAATTAAGAAACCCTAGCAGGAATTGTAATTTCTTCAAAGTATTTGGAGGTTGCAACTGTGCACACTTCTCCAAAAAATTAGGCACAAGACTCTTTCCCTCATGGGTAAGTTTACATCCTTAGATTAGGAAACTCAGAAAAGCTATATTAGATTTCTTAAAGTTACAATTGTAGCCAAGTTCATCAAATCTTAATGTTATGCTATCTACTCTTGCTAGGTTTATGTTTAGTTCATTATCCATAAGGTAGATATCATCTACATAGGACATGTCTATGTCAGTATTGTGTAGAACTGACATAATGGGGTCGATTCCGATCTCGGCCGGTAGGGCACCGAATCGGATTTGGCTTAACCGGATCCGATTCAGAGCCCCCTTTCCCGACTGATTCAAACATGCGTCCGGGCGAGCGAGTACGATGCGAGCGCTCGCGAAATCACCGACCGACTCGTTCGCGGGTCCGAACCGCTCCAACCGACTCGCACGGACACGACTCGCAGCGCGCAATGGAGACATTCCCCGGCCGGGCAAGTACGATGCGCGCCTCGAGCAGTCCGACCGACTCGCGCCGTCCGGCTCCAAAGGGCAGTCGGAGCCGGACTTTGGGGGTCTGTGTCAGACCCCCCTGTACGCGTAGCCGCGCATGTCTCACACAGGGGGGATTCGCATTCGCATCGACGCGTACCCACTGTAGGGGGCGCCCTTGTTCGCCTCGCACCCATAGAGTCAATGGGAGCCCGCGTACGCATTGTACGACCGGCTCCCATTGACTTCAATAGGAGTCCGACCGAATCGAGTCCGATTGCATGCGTACGCATCGTACTCGTTCGGTCGGGCTGCTAGAGTCCGATTCGGTCGGAAATCTCTCCGGGTCCGGCTCGGTTGGAGTGATTTCCAGCCTGAATCGGAATCGGCCCCAATGTGTGCTGCAAAAAGTCCTGGGCTGTTCTTATTGTCCATTGAGATTGTTGTGTATTTCATTGAAAACCAAGAGAGGAAACATTATGTCTAATCTCTGCTTTCAAGCGCTAGATTGTGGATTAAAAAAGCGTTAGATTTATCCATGGTTGTTTTGTATTTTGTGCAGACTATATTGTTTATAAGTGCTGTACTGTGTATTGCAGAAGTATGAGTATGAGTGTTTAGATTTCTATAGTATAAGACTATACAATAGGAATGATCCAGTTTCAAAACAGGAAAAAGTGGATTATTCATCTGAGAAGACACAAAATTCAATTACTCCCTGGTACTCCAATTGGGAGAGTATTTCTTTAACAGGTGCTTTAGTATTGTGGTTGCACTTGCGGGCTGGACCTTATAGGTATTAAATGATAAGGAGAGTCCTTATCCTAGCCAACATGATTGGCATATAATACAGGGGCTAGTGAAACAGCCCATTCTGCTGTGTATGCTTGAATAACTTGGTCAGGGACCAGGGCAGAAAAAGAAGTATTACATCCTCAGCCTGTGGGGATGTTTATACAAACTGTGGGGGCCAATCAATCTCCGATAGAAGAATGCCATAACACAAAGTTACATTTTCCCAGAATATTGCTTTAATAGTGCGCTGTCTGTCTCCCTCATCTGGATTTCTAGATCATAGAGGGGCTACGCGGCCATCTGAGGTCTCAATTGTAATAAAAGTATCAGTTGCTCTAGCTACCAGAAACTCCTGGAGATTCTGGCATATTACGGTGACTTCTTCCGAGCTGTCAAGGAGAGTCATCGCCCCAACCCCTGTCAAGGAGGAGGGTTCCCTGTGTCTCTGGCGTATTTAGTGGTTAGAGCCTCTACTTTCTTTTTCTGAAAAGGGGCTTTATATTGAGAAGATTTTTCCACCTTTTCTATCCTTACATCAGACAAGTGTTCTTTCTACTTTTCGGTTTCACATACTCTTCTTGTCTGCGTTCAGATCACCCTCCTCTGTCATACTGTTTGTCTACTGATTCCTGAAAGGAATGAGGAGAACATGTATCAGGAACCTGATACCTGTCTGCAGTCTTGATTTCAGTCAATCAAACCACCTCTCAAAGGTATCCAGGGGTGGGAAACCTCCGCCAGATTTACCTTTCTGTGGTTGTTTAGATTTATCCCATGGTTTTTTAACAGACTCATGGGAGGGCTTGGTTTCCTTGTCAGTGCTAGGCTTGCCAAGAGGTGCTTTAGTAGGTCTGGATCCCAAAATATTGCATCCTAAGGATGTATAAAAATCAGCAATAATTAAGGCAACTCATGTTCATGGTTGACTACTACAACTGCTGTAAACCACTGGAGCATAGCCAGAGATGCCTATTCACCTTTAAAATTTGGTATAATTTTTTAAGGCACTTTGGGAAAATTTCCAATTAGTTTCATCCCCAAATCCAGGGTAGCAGATGCCCCCTGTTTATTCTGTATTTGTTTTCAAACGTCTGGTAAGACGGACGTTAAGGGAGTGCTGTGACTGATTGTATAGACAGCTGCGAACACTGACCCCCAGGTGCTACAGTCTCCACTAATGGGAACCATTCTTTGGGGTAAGAACATGGTCAAAATTCTATGCTTATCTTGTGGTCCGATAGGGGAAAAACACAGCTTCAAGCTGATCTACTTTTTGGGTGATTCAAAATGGAATTTCCTCACAATTTATTTATTTATAGAGTTTTATATAGCACAAAAATGACCGAAGAGGGTATCAAAGTGCTTTGCAAACATTCATGGACAAAAGAGAGGAAGACAAGTACGGTAGAACAAGAACAAGAATATGCAAGACACAGTAGTTCACAGGAGGACAGATATATCGCAACGTTGAAAAGTCTATATACAAGAACATATATAATCAATAAACAATAAGGGTACTGAAAACAAAAATATGTTCAAAAAGAAACAGTATGTAGCAGTGTCAATCTGGGAGAGGAAGCCCACTAAAAGAAGAAAAACAAATGTGAAGAAGAAACATCATAACATGGTCCCAGGGCGGAGTAGGTACATTTCTAATTCAGAAAGTATTCATCAGTAGTGCTTTCACTTCTTTTTTAAAAGACGCCATTGAGGGATTCAGTCTGGTTTCCGTAGGCAAGGAGTGCCGGACTCTCGGGGCAATACCAGAGACAGATCGTTATAAGTTTTTTATCTTTTGAATTTTTGTGGTTTCAGCAGAAAGGTGCTGGAGCTCCTAGAAGATCTGCAACTGCCTGTGAGTTCTAGATTAGGGTGAGGTACAAAGGGGTGTTATGGTGAAGGGCTTAGGATCCCCAAGAGACAAAATGCATCGGCGCCATGGTTTAATGAGACACTGATGAGTGCCAAAAAAAAGTGTAAGAAGCACGAACGAGCATGGCGGAAAGAATATTGTAGCAGGGCCAAAGAAAACTATAAAAAGGAATTAAAACAACACCATGCATTAATCAAGAAAACAAGATGTGAATATTGGGCCTGATTCACAGAACTAACTTACGTCAAAAACGTAAAGTTAGTACTTTTTGGTATTCACAGAATACACTTACTCATTTTGGTATTCACAGAATGAACTTACTCATTTTGGTATTCACAGAATGAACTTACTCATTTTGGTATTCACAGAATGAACTTACTCATCCTAACTTTATGTCCGCACTCGGGCCGGACATTCCGGGCCGGAGGCGGAGATTCCGTGCCGGAATCGGAGTTTCCGGGCCGGAGGCGGAATCTCCGCCTCCGGACCGGAATCTCCGCCTCCGGCCTGGAAACTCTGATTCCGGTCCAGAAAAACAGCTTTTTGGCCATCTGTGTATTTCAAGTGCCTACCATCCCCCACCATGCTCCAGCTGAAGTCAATTAAGACTAACTGCAAAACCAGCACCACATAAAAGCAGCACACATTCAAAGACCAGGTTTGGCCACAGAGAGTTCCTGTTTGCTTTGCTGTTCATCGCTACTGCAAAATGTACACACTGAGGAGGAAGAAGAACTTCACAACTGAGGAGACCACCATGATTGTGGAGTTCATTGTGAGGCACCACAACGCCTACATGGTCTCCCACCTTACTGCACCAGTGGCAGACAGAAGGCAGCTCTCTGGCAGCAGTTAGCCACTGCTGTCACAGCATTGGGGGAGGATGTGCGCACAGTCCGTGAAATAAAGAGGAAGTGGCAGGATGAAAAGAAGAGTGCGAAGGAGAAGTACTTCAGGATCGAGTTAAACAGAGTTCTCCCTGCCTCACAATCTGGACCCCGCCTCCATCTCACACCACTAGAGGAGGATATCATCACTACAATCCACCCCCACATGCTCCATGGGCTGCCTGTGAGTGTTGTCCGCAATGTGGCACCAGGTAAATGGGATGACAAGAACAAGTATACAAAATGTATGTCTGTGTCGCACTGCCATTGTGAGTAAGGAAGTTGTCCAAAGTTCATATACAAATATAGTCAGTCAGAGGCTCATGTGTTTCCCTCTGTATGTTGCACCACAAGTCCCAGAATCCTTTGTATGTGAAATGGCAAATCCCTTTCACACTATTAAATACAAAGGCCCAGTACTGATGCCGTATGTATATACCTAACACCGTTAAGTAGCAATTGTCAAAGCGCCCCTTCCACTTATCCAGATGCGGCTGGGTCAGTCAAGAACGTAAGGGGTGGGGGTGCGGTGCAGAGGCAAATCAACAGACAACAGAATAGAGAAAATAACTATAAAATATCCTACAAAAAACTCACCTTGGGCCTACCAAAATCACATAACTGAAGGTGAGAGAATCCTCATTTCAAAATATTTCATTGCCATATCCCATCGTTAAATTCCCACCCTGCCACGCCATCACATCACCAACACACCACTGCTCCTACCTGCACCGGCTGTGGCAGTACTTCACAATACTGTTAGCATGCAGAAGAGATGAGGAAATGTCTGACAAGTTCCACATGTACATTGTCCATGTGTTGATTTTTCTCTCTTCTCACCCATTGACACATTCAGCCAGAGTACAGACAACCACAGTAGCAGAGGTCCCTGCATCTTCTGGGAGGAAACATCATCCAGAGCAACGTAGAGCACACTCACCAACTGGTAAGTCAAACTTGTCAGGAGATGGTCAAAATGCACACATAGGCAGCAGACAACAGAGGGAGATACATAGTGTCTGCATCTCAAAGCAACTGGAGAGGAAAAACTAGCCTTACAACTATTCGAATTCTCAAAGGACATTTACCTTTACCAAACTATATCTGTGAATAGCAAAAGACAAAACATAACATATCTAGGCTCATCATATCATTGTGTTTACAGAACATTACATGTAGTCCACCAACAGTTCCAGGCCTGGGAACTCGATCGTGGAATTGAGTGCCAGTGCAAGTCTAAATGTATCCACCTCTAGATTGCAATTATTTTTGTAGCCTAAATCAAAAAACCTATGAGAACAAATATGACAATGATGAACAAGAAGTGAGATTCAAATATCAGGATTGAGAATGCGTCCACTGTCCAACTTAGAATGTTTCTTTTCCATACATGAATTTGTCAAGTCCAACCAGCTGGTCATAGATGTCATAATTGTATGGTATGTCTATTGGTCCATTAATATGAAAGTGGACCTTACTTCAGGAAGAGTTGTTGTGTCAATTTGATAGACGTTGTTACTAGGCAGTGGGGCCATAATAAGTTGGATGTGGGATCACTCATGATAATTTGTGGTAGATACTGCTGCAACGGTAGAGCCCACACTCCTTGTGCTCATCCTTCCTGCCCCATACTGAGTGCATCACATGTGGCAGCCGAAATGTAAAGTTGCAAACACACTTATCATTGTAGGTCCAATGATGTCCTCCCAGAGTCCAAGACACACATTGATTTCTGCTACAAGGTTGGCTGTGACATCTGGTCGGGGACCACACACTGTGCCGGTGCAGGGCCATGGTAAGTAAACCCAGGAACAATGAACCTGAATGCTCATGCTCATGAAATGTGCCTTTAATCTCCGCTGTATGTTGTATGTGTTTCACATAACTGTTGTCCTGCATCACAATATGCCTACATATGGCATTGAACCATATACCAGATCACACCATGGTGGCTAGTGAAAGGATGTCACAAAACATATGACAAGTGAGTGTAGAATGGACATAAAAATAGTATAAAGTGTCACATGAAGTGTGCTAGACACAACTGGATCGTAATTCAATGATATGAAAACTCCCTAGCAGAATTCCAAGGGACAAAACAATTTGAAATTGGTGTGGATGATGCTCGCACTGATGCCAGTTCTGTACGTTTGTGATGGATGTATGGGCTGCCAAGGTGAATCTTCAGGAAGTCACATTTCAAAATCCCTTGGCTGAAAGACCCAAACAAAATCCAGTGTAGGCGTCAACCATTGAAGATTCACAACTTACCCACAATGTGGTATCCTAGTCAAATGTTGCACTCTGCTTGCCTCCTCTTCTACTGTATCCACCTATATAAGTGAGTGTATGATATCTGAGGGAAGGATGTCTGCTGTACAAGACCTCATCCGTTGTCAGCTTAGTTCTACCATGATGTAGGAAATGGATAATGGGAACAGAGGACACTCCAAGGATGAACATAACAAATGTGTGATCTCTCAATCCAAAATGAGCTTTGTGACTCCATTGTTAGGGAAGCACAAATGACACACAAAAGGTACCTGACTATTGCACATCTCATATATGAACTCTGCAATGCAATGTTTGAACTGATGTGCAAATGTGAAACTGGTCAACAGACAACATCATACTCATGAGACATATTAGTCTTAACGGTGAAGGTGTAAGCAATGTAATGCGGTGGCGTCCTGATCATTTCTCCCCTTCCTTCCTATATCAGTAACCTTCTCATATATGTTTGTCTGTTAATGTGCCATCTCATTGATGTCAGTGCTGTGTGGAGGTACAGCTGCCAATTGCTGCATGTGAGCAGGGGCCCACATGTAAAGTCCATGAGGTAAACATGCTGCACATTGTCCAGGAATATCCTATCAATGGTCATTGAGAATGACATGTACATGTTAGCTCATAGCTACCATCTGGTGTACTGAAATATGGATATGTATGTCTCATCACAGCTGCTGACAGGATGAGACCAGTGCAGCGTAGAACACCATCCCGGGGAATGCAAGACATCCTGGCTGCAGCAGTGAAACCCTCTCGCACATGTACATCAGGTAAATGTGGTGTGAAGTGTTTCCCTATCAAAACCATGACAAACATCAAAATCCCCTTCTGCATAGAACCTGCAGTTGTTGTTGACAAAGTTTCATCCATATCATAAGTGTCACATGTGCCTGTTTGTAAATTTGTAATGCAGATGATTGACATTGGTGTCACTTCCCTCTACAGCTGCTGGATTGGGAACGCTTCGTCAACAGTACCTATGAGGAGCATGGTTCAGCAGTTGACATCAGGGAGGATTGCAGAAGGACACAAAGCTGTGGATGGAGTTGGTAAGTTTGCTTTATCAGTGTACATCTCCGTTTCACCCCTCAGTGCTATTGTGTGAGCTGTCACCTGTAGGGGTACCCAAACCAGGTCACATGTGCGTCATCTGTTGATGCAAAGTACAGTAGAACCAACCCTTGTGTTGCACCACATCTCATACTAGGTCAATTACTTATCCTGTTGCAACCTCTGTGTTCCAGGTGATGATGACGATGAGGAGGATGGACCTTCCACCAGTTTTATGCGGCGGGCAATCAGAGGTGAAAATCCACTGCTCCTACAGGCAGTGATGTCAGCTGCAAGTACTGTGCAAGAGGAGGAGGAGGAGGAAGTACCTGGGGAGGATGAAGTATCGGACGATAGTGACTGTCTGTTCATCCCCTCAGAGGACGAAGAATCTGATGCCATGGACAGTAATTTTCCCACATCGCCGACATTTAGCAAGGCCTCACACCCTCCGCCCAGCAAAGTGTGTCAGCCTCCTCCAATGAAAAAGATTGCCTGTCCACAGCATAGAGATAACCAGCCACAGCTCACCCACACACCAACACAGACCTCACTCCCTCACAGCCCTCATATCCGGGACAGACATGGTGGTTCCCCTACACACTCCTCCCCGTACAGTGTATCCCAGGCATCACCTTCACCATCTGAGGGAAGTACCAACCCTGTTGTGGTGCAGGTATCCCCTGGGCACCATTCTCCTGTCCACAGGCTTCCACATGCCAACACCCCCTGCTGTTGGACCTGGCGGTCTCATCCATGGCCGACCCCTGCAGAGAGGGCCTGCACATGGCCGTGGTGGCCAGTGGGAGCAGGACTTCTTCAAACAGCAGACAGATGTGAGGCAGGACATTCGTGCCATAGGGGCCACCCTGTCAGACATGTCTGAGGCCCTGCGCCAATTCCCTCAGGTGGTGGACAGACAGACCCATGTTTTGGATAGGTTGGATAGAACTTGGCAAGACATGTCCAAGAATATCAGAGACATGATATCTTTCCAAAGGGAAGAGAGTTTAAGACACCATGCCTTGGCCATGAAGATGATGGACGGCATGATGAAAGTGATCCAAAGTCTCCCTTCACGGTCAACGCTGGGAGGGGAGCTATCACATCTGCCTACAGCACATCACACCCACACACCTGTACCACAAACTGCACAGGACCACAACAAGGATACACACCCACCACCGCCCCCCATCCAGGCACTCCCCCACCTGCACATCCACCCCCACCCCCTGAACAGGCACTAACACCACCTGCACAACATCCCCCTGTCCATGCACATACACCAAGTGTACAGACACAATCCGCCCCTGCACATGAACTTCACCCTGTACAGGCACATGCACGAGACCAACCTGCACCTCGCCGTCAACCCAGACTTAATCCCTCACAGCGGTCATCACCCCCGAAATTGCGAAGTCACAAGCACGATCCCCAGTGATCACATCCCAGGAACTGTTTTGACCAGTGTGAATATGTGTCACTAAAACAATAAATCTGTTCCCAAGTCAAAACTCTGTGGCGTATCATGTCCTGATAGGCTAATGATCACCAAGTTAGTTGGCGTAGAGATGAGAGGATGTATGTGTGTGTGTGACACATGTACAAGTGTAAACCCGTCATTGCAGCAAGCCGTCATGTGCTGGAGCAGATGACTACCAAAATACATGGGTATATTTTGTAAAAGACATTCACAATGAAGCCAAACAAGATAGGGAAAGTATGAATTAAAATAAGTTTTTATGTAAAAAATATGTGGGGTTAGAAAAACAACAACAGTCCGTCTGGAAGGGAGAATGGAAAACAAATGATGTCCTTACTGCAGAAGGAGAAGGGAACTTGGATTGGGGTGGGGCAACATAAATATAACACGTCAGGGAGCGTCAGGGAAACCAGTCTATTTACAAGGGGAAAAGTAAATCATTGTCCACAAAGAAAAATCTGTCCAACTGTTCAAGTGTCCTTCGGGTCATCCTCTAGGACCACAATGTCCAGATCCTCTGGGTCCCATGCATGCTCCTGGCTGGCCGGTGCATGGACAGGCACCACACGGGGTCGGGACACACGAGGAGTAGGGGGAAAGAGTGTGGGGCAACGGACAGGGGGAGACATTGACGGTGGTGTGGGAGGGAAGTTGGGACACAACAGACGACATGGCTGCACTCAGGGAATTGAAACTGGCAGTGAGGGTGGCCAGAGCTCTTAACATTTCCTCTAGTATCATGCGCACTTCTAGACACAATTGCAGCAAGATGCGAGAGGACATGTCTGGCTGACCCTCACATGCCCACATCAAGTCATCTGGTACAGCCACAGACGGAACAACACAGGGAGGGTTTTGGGTCGCACGTGGAGGGTGTGGTGCCTCAGGTTTGGAGCCAATGTCGGAGTCGACCTGGCAGCTATGATGAGGGGGACAGATTGCAGGGGTTGCAGCTGGATGCCCTGATGGAATGGGGGCCTCTGGAGTTAGGGAGGGGCTGAAGGCAGGCCCAGGTTGATTAGTGGCCTGCCCCGGGGACACCTCGGCAATACTCCTAGGTGAATGGTCCGTGGGAGAGTGGCTCTCCACCTCCCCCTGGCCAGAGGTGTCCAGTTCATCACCCCCCCTTCAATGTCCTCAGCCTACACCCGGTCTGTAGCACCAAAGTTGTCATCCTGGTCAGTCCGGGTGGGCGCAATCCCCATGCCTCCTGATGTTGAGGGTTCCGCCTCATCGTCCTCTTCCTCAGTACTGGAAAGAGGTCGTAGCCGCCGGCGCACCACAGATGTCCTGCTCCGACACCGGTCCTCTTGGCCATCGGAGTCCACTGAAATGTGAGACAAATCATTATGTAGTTGGTGTACACGTCAGGAAAAGACTCATCTCAAGATGAGCCAAGGTCAGACTTTGTTCTCCTCTGATCACACTATAGAGTTGTCAGTGTTTATGAGCTTAAATTACGTGCATGTTCAATGTCATCTCCTGATTTGAGTCTGACATGGACATCTCACAAGTTTATTGTTGGTTTGCACGTCTGTACTGCCAACCCTCAGCTATGGCATTCTTGTGACCTGTGTGTCCTGTCACTGCTACATGGGCAGGTTCCACAACCCAGTCCACAAAAGGAGATCAGAGAGAGTCCAGATGAAATTGGAAAGGGCCTGTGATATGGAGTGTCTGCACTTTCACGTCTGGACAAATGTTATCTGCTGTGTAGCATTGGATGGGACAACACAAAGGCCGAATGGGGGTAACACATCCATATAGGGTCTGGCCAATTAGGTTTGCTAAGTTGTGAGTCTCAGCTTTTGATATCCTCTCACAAAAGCTGACAATCCAGTGCCACATATTGGCTTTGGAGGCTGAGCAGGTAGTGGTGTGCACTGGTGTACAGTAGTGGCTCGTTGTTACAGCTACCTGTACATGAAAAATGGCATACAAGCTACTGGGGGTAAGACGTGTGTCTGTGGACACACTTGGCAACATTTGAAACACTTATGAGTGTGGCAAGGGTCTCAAAGTCTGTCTTGACTCCATGGCACATGATGATCTGTCTCAATCAGAACCCAAACTCTCCGAAAGCAATGTAAGTCACAGCATCCAATTCCCATTGGCCTCACATACACACACTGGACAGTGTCTGTACCATTCCTCATCCAATGCACACATCAGTTATGATTCCCTTGGTTCACTGTTAGTGGTGCTGGCAGTGCATATTCCATTAGTAATGCAACTGTGTGTCACAAATCCCCAGTTTTCATGATGACACTACGACTCCCAGAATGCACTCTGCCCTGTACAGATAATGTGCAAAAGTGAGCTTTTTGCTTCATGATGACTGCTGCATAGCCACAGAATAGGTGACTGGAGGCATGGGACACAGAATGGTACAGCTCTGTCTGCACTCGCATCATACTTCAAGACACATTTTGCCTATAATGCACTTACCAGGGCTCTGCTGCTCTTGCTCCTCCAGCTGAGCATGGAGGGTCGGAAGAGCTGCACGCAGGACCCTCCTGTACAGTGGCGAGAGGCGAGGACGATGCACATGGTGCTGGGAAGACTGGCCCAGTAGCTCTTCAGCCTTGATCCGGGCCCAGCGTTTCAGGTCCTCCCAGCGCTTGCGGCATGCCCTCGCGTTCCTGGTGTGAACGCCCACTGTACTGCAGCGCTCACCAATTCTGGCCCATAATCTGGCACGCGCTGCATTGCTCAGCTGTTCCTCTGGCCCCCATATAGCTGAGGATATTTCAGTATCACCCCCTCAGCTAGGATGTCTAATTCCCTTTCACTGAAAGGGGGTGCTTTCTCTTCATAACCCTCAGCCATTTTGGGGGAAATAAGGTTGATGAGAGCAGCAGGATGTCAGAGGATCTGATCTGTGAGAGAGGATGACTCAGAATGAACACAAAATGGCTGTGAACAACTTCCTGTGATGTATTTCCTGCTTCCCACTTCCTGTATGTCATTTCCTGTCTGAAATTATGGGTTCCGGTTACATTTCGGAGTTTACGGCCTGAAAACTTACTTTCCGCATACGGAGAGTACTCTGCGCATGCGCGGAGTATGTTCCGCATACGGAGAGTACTCTGCGCATGCGCAGAGTACGCTACGCATGTGGAACGTACTCCGCGCATGCGCAGAGTACACTACTGTGCCGGAATGTGCAAAATCGACCAGGAACACATTTTTTCATACAAGAAGTGACAGACAGGTAGTGGGAGACAGGAAATACATCACAGGAAGTAGTTGTCAGCCATTTTGTGTTCATTCTGATTCATCCACAATCACAGAACAAATCCACTGCCATCCTGTTATTCTGTAGGAGAGAAACCTAAAATGACAGTGTAATATAAATTCATAGACATGAAACAAAAGGGGGAACAGACCATGTTATGAGATTTGGACTGGGACAAGGGGCGGGGGGGGGACTGGCACAACATCACCCCCCAGTTTACTTTTCACCTGCATTGCATTGTGGTACATGTAGTCCATATTTAGTGATCAACACAAGAGTTGGCTGTTGTGTTACAGTGTATTAGGGGTTAGCAGTGCTGTGCATCCCAGACACATAGTGGCAGATTCAGCCACAACATCATCACTCACGTAGTGGGCCCAACATTATTGGTGTATGTAACTCATTTGGGGCCCAAATATCAAAAATGCTACAGTTATGCACTTGTTAGCCACAGACACCCATTGTCAAAAGGTACGGGAGGGTCTCTCAGAACATGTACATCTCATCCTCAGATTCAATAAAATCCTTGGGAAATCCACTACACTGATTGCTGACATTGGCACATGACCTGATGCACGGTCAATATTTTGACTCATGTCAACAGTTGTGGTTGACATACAGTTACTGTGGTTTGCAAACTAGTCTCAGGATGGAGTTTTTGGACAGAGTCGTAAATATCCATTTTTTATAATTGACAACAGACAGCAAACCACATTTTGTCCATGACCCAACAGGTTGCTCACGTGAAAAATGTGGCAACCAGCTGATCACGGACTTGCATACCCTGACCTCAGTTATGTGCAATGGCCCGGTTGCCCGGATTCAGAGCTAGCCGAGGTTCAAGAGGTATGTGTAAGCCATGCGTTAAAGCGATATTGTGCAAGACACAACAGGCCATAATGATCTTGCACACAACTTCAGGGGAGTACGTCAGCACACCCCCTGTACGGCTGAGACATCTGAAACGCGACTTCAACAGGCCAAAAGTGCGCTCTATGATGGCTCGAGTCCGTATGTGTGCCCGATTGTACCTACGCTGAGGTACAGTGGTTGGATGTCTGTAAGGTGTACGGAGTTGAGGGGAGAGTGCATACCCAGCATCGCCTGAGGAGGGAAGATAGGGCAATAGGTTACATTTCCAGCTCAAATTTGAACAGAACGTGATATTTACTCAGTACATGCAGTGTCTGTTGTGACCGTGTATGTGTCTTGGTGTTTCTTATTGTAGTATGGTTGTTGATATAAGGTGGCATTCATTCATTACTGGGCTGCTTGACAGGCCCCTTGCGCCACCAGTGCGTCACTTATCATATGTGAGAAAGTGACGTACCGGCAGCGCAAGGGGCATGTAAATTGGCCCTTTCATAAGCACACATCACTCTTTTCAGTGCTTGGTACTTACCCAGTAACCACATGTTGCCAAATTCTCCCGCAGCCATACGCCGGGCAAGAGGTGACATGCGGAATACGAAGCTGTCATGGGTACTGCCTGGAAACGCTGCATGCACATCTATGAATCTCCCACTGGCATCACAGACAGCCTGCACATTGATGGAATACCATTGGTGTCTGTTGCAGTATATGTGTGCAATGCGGCGGGGTGGCTGAAGGGCCACATGGGTACAGTCAATTGCACCCAGCACATGTGGGAAGCCGGAGATGGGGAAAAAAGTCCCAAGCTGCCCTTTGTCTGCTGGCCAGTGTGTGGGGCATTCCTATGTGAAGGTGGGCTCTAGAATTGATGCAGCTCAGTACCTGATGCAAGCACCGTGACTGGCTAGCCTGGGAGAGGCCCACGACATCACTGGTGACCCTTTGGAATGACCCCGTCGCAAAAAAATGATGAGCAGAAAGGACCTTCAGATAGGCTGGAATGGCATGGGGGCAGCAGGTAGCAGAGTCAAGTTCCTCCTCCCAGTCACATACCATCTCCAAGATGACTTCTGGAGGGAAGCGGTATCTGGCCCTTACATCTTGGGTGGACATCCCAAATATGTTGATCCTCTGTCTGAAGATCCTCTCTCTTCTCCACCTCCTCTTCCTCAAGTCTTCTTGCCGCATGGCAAGGGGCAGAGCAACAAATACATTCAGCGACATGTTGAAAGTGTTTCTGTGTGTCTGCTCTGCTTTCATATGTGCTGCATGGCTGGGATTGGCTGCAGTGTGTCAGCTGATGCATCATGGGGGATGGTAGAGACTTGGACAGGTGTTTAGCATTGAGGTAATGCTCAAACGGGCAGAATGCGGATATTCCGGCCCGGGAGCGGATATTCTGGCCCCGTAGATTCCGCGCCGGAGGTGGAGATTCCGGTCCGGAGGCGGAGAGTCCGCCTCCGGCCCGGAAACTCCGATTCTGGCCCGGAAACTCCGCCTCCGGCCCGGAATGTCCGGCCCGAGTGCGGACATAAAGTTAGGATGAGTAAGTTCATTCTGTGAATACCAAAATGAATAAGTTCATTCTGTGAATACCAAAATGAGTAAGTTCATTCTGTGAATACCAAAATGAGTAAGTTCATTCTGTGAATACCAAAATGAGTAAGTGTATTCTGCGAATACCAAAAAGTACTAACTTTACGTTTTTGACGTAAGTTAGTTCTGTGAATCAGGCCCATTATACGGAAATGATTGAAAGGGCCAGTAACTCCTCCAAAGAAATGTTCTCCATACTGAAGTCTCTCAAAATACGCGAAAACACAAATAATGATGCAACCACTTCTGTAGAGAGCTGTAATAAAGTGGCAGAATTCTTCGCTGACAAAGTGACAAAAATCTATGACACATTCCCGGTAGAAGTGCGGCAAGGGATTAGCTCAACATGCCGAAATAAGACTACATTTGCAGGGGAGACCCTGGACGAATTTAAGATTCAGGAGTTAGAAGAACTCATATTTACAGCAAAAGGGATAAAGTCTGGCTCCCCACTAGACCCTGCCCGGCCGGAGATAGTAATGAAGGGAGCGGACCTTATCATGCCATACATCTCTGAGCTCATCACATGCTCCTTTCAGAAAGGTGAGGTCCCCATTAAATGGAAACAAGCAATTGTTCGTCCACTCAAAAAGAAACCGTCAGTAGAGCAAGCGGTACTAGAAAATTTACGCCCCATCTCATTGCTACCATTTCTGGCAAGGATCGCTGAGAAAGTAACCAATAAACAACTGGTAGACCACATCAACAGCAATGACCTATTGCACCCCTCTCAATTAGGTTTTAGAGCAGCTCACTCCACAGAGTTGGCACTACTCCTGGCAACGGAAACATTAAGAAAATATGCTGACGAAGGGCAGACGGACACGCTGATCCTGTTGGACCTCAGCACGGCGTTTGACACCGTCTCCCACAAGCTGCTCCTCCAGAGATTAGAGGCATGTGGTATCAGGTGAAGCGCACTGCGCTGGATGACATCCATTCTATCCGCGCGGAGCTTCCAAGTTGCACAACAGACATACCTATCTGCGAGGATCCCCCTGCCCCAGAGCGTCCCACAGGGATCGATCCTGAGCCCTACTCTATTCAATCTGTACGTGGGACCGCTGGCTGAGCGAGTGGAAGAGCATAAGGTGTCCATTGTGTCCTACGCAGATGACACTCAGCTAATTGTGATGCTGTCTCAAGACAGGAACCAGGCAGCAATCCGATTCTCCAAATGTCTGGAAGAGGTGGCAGCTTGGATGTCGAACCACTGCCTTAAGCTAAACGGGAGTAAAACGGAGGTAATGATTGTGGGCAAGGCCCCAACCATATGGTCATCAGCTTGGTGGCCTGAATCTCTGGGCCAACTACCCACCCCGAAATCAGAAGTTAAAAACCTCGGAATATGGTTCGACTCCGAACTGGCATTCAATAGCCAGATTCGGAAAGTAGCGGGCAAATGCTACGGGGCCATGAAAATCCTGAGAAAAATCCTTGACCTCCTGCCATCCAATGTTAGGAAAACCATAATACATGCTGTGATAACCTCCCAAATGGACTACGGTAATGTACTATATCTTGGCTCTACAAAAGAAGAACTATCCAAACTACAGACGGTGCAAAATGCAGCGGCTCGATTGGTACTTAGTCTTCCGAGAAGAGCCTCAGCGAAGAAAACCCTAGTAGAATTACACTGGCTTCCAGTGGAAAAGAGAAGTGTGTTCAAGGCAATGTGCCATTGTCACCGTATTCTATCAAAAAGAGGTCCACGGTACCTTCAACCACTACTAACCCAGTACACACCAGGTCGGAACCTAAGATCCAAGGGTAAGGCACTGGTGACAGTACCAAGAATATTTAAAGCGAGAATGGGGGCACGCTCCTTCAGATACCTCGCAGCAAAAACGTGGAACACTTTACCGATGGCCCTAAGAACAGAACCATGCGAAACTAGATTCCGCAAACAATTGAGGACCTGTTTGTTCATAACAACATAACAAAGGTAGCACGCTGGCTAGTGTGTGCAACTCGGTGGGACATGCAGATTGCTTGTCACATCCTTTCAGAGTGTCTGTTTCAGCGCAGGGACACACCGGTGGTATAGCCATGCGCTCTACAAATGATTAAATACATAAATAAATACATTTGTGGGTCATGCAGGCAATATTTAGATGTATCCTAGCCTCAAATAGAAACCAGTTTAGGGATTTCACAACCAGTCTGATGTGGTTATTTCTTTTGGATCCTGTGATGAGCCTTGGCACTGAGTTCAGAGAGGCCCTAAGCAGTGCCAACTTGTAGCTAGGTAGACCACAAAGAGTTGCACTACTATACTCCAATCTTGAAGGGCCTGATTCACAGAACTAACTTACGACAAAATCCTAAACTTACTACCATTTTGGTATTCACAGAATGAACTTACTCATTTTGGCATTCACAGAAGGCACTTACTCATTTTGGTATTCACAGAAGGCACTTACTCATCAATGAGTAAGTGCCTTCTGTGAATACTAAAATGTGTAAGTTACACAAAATGAGTAAGTTACACAAAAGGTGTAAGTTACACAAAATGAGTAAGTTACACAAAATGTGTAAGTTCACACAAAATGTGTAAGTGCCTTCTGTGAATACCAAAATGAGTAAGTTCATTCTGTGAATACCAAAATGGTAGTAAGTTTAGGATTTTGTCGTAAGTTAGTTCTGTGAATCGGGCCCCTGATGACTAACGCTTGAACAGCAGACTTGAAGTCATCTGAGGCAGGAAGGGTTTTATCTTTCTTAGGATGCTCAATTGGATGATTGCTCCTTTGGTGGCTGAGCTGATATGCTCCTGCATGTTCAAGGTCTTATCAAGTAATATCCCCAGAGATATCATAGAGTCAATGGTGTGTGGTATACAGTTTAGAGTCATTAGGTGTTTCATATATTTGACAATAATGGGAGACTATTTAGGTGGCGAGATAAGGAGGAATTCTGTTTTGATGGAATTTAGCTTGAGATGGTTGGAAGTCAGCCAGTGTTGGGTTTTGAGTAGGGTTATGTTGAGGTATCTGAAATCTTCAGGGGAGGAGATTTTCAGGTACAATTGGGTGTCGTCCGCATACATGTGATAGTAGTTGTTAGATGATTTAAGAATTTCCTTTAGAGGCTCCATGAACAAGTTGAAGAGCATGGGTGAGAGCTCAGATGGCTGTGGGACCCCAAGTGTGATCGGAGTGAAGTTGGAGAGGGATTGATTGACTTTAATTATTTGCATTCTGTTGTGAAGAAAAGAGGTGAACCAGTTTGATACTGAACATGATAGTCCCAACCTGCGTCCCAGTAGGACAAGGAGGTTGCCAAGTTTGAACGTATCAAAAGCTGACAAGAGGGCAAGGAGGATTAGAAGGCAAGATTAGTTCGATCCAGCATTTTTTAGAGCATCATCAACTACGTTTCTATGCTGTGACCCTCACAAAACCAGACTGGAATTGATCTAGCAGCTAGAATTGATCAATGTAGTTACATAGTTGGACATGGACACATTTCTCTAGGAGCTTCAACAGAGTTGTAATGTTAGTGATTGGACGGATGTTATTATGGTCATCGTGATCCTCAGTGGTTTTTTTAAGAATAGATGCAAACTGCCCTGATTTTAGACAATCCGGAAACACACCTTCCAGTAGGGAGGCATTTACTCTATTGGTCCAGGGTTTGACTAAGGAGCTCTTCATCTCAACGAAGAAACTTGAATGTAAAGGGTCATTGAAGTTGTTTGAGGGTTCAGTGTTGTAAGTATGTTGAGTATGAAGATTTTGTCTAAATTTGTGAATTGTGAGGGGTTGATTCAGGACAGGACTGTCAGTTGGCTCATCGCTGTCCGGAGATCAGCTTCAATCTTATTCATCTTTTCAAGGAAGAAGGAGGCGAAATCATCACAAATTGGCTGTGTACTGGAAACCATTGGTGAAAGAATGTGAAGATTGTTGGGTTGGAGTTTGATTAATTAAAAAAAAATTGGGCCTATTTCTGGATTTATCTAGTTGCTACTGAAAAGTTCACTTTTGCACTTCTGATGTGTTTATTGTGCATGCTCCTCCTAGTTCTCAGCAGCATAAGGTGTTCAAGGGGCGGAGAGCCTCTCCAAGATCGTTCGGCTAGTCTCAGATTGCGTCTATCTGTATTTAAACTATCATTGAACCATGGTTTGGAGTGTTTGATGGACATTTTATTTTCGGCAGTTCGGTCTGGACTGTTCCCATGAGGCACAGGGTCAGACTGATTTGCATATGGCCATGTCTGAACTGGGGTGGTGGAGTGAGCTAAAGAATGATGATGGATTAAACCCAGATCAGTTGACTGGGGGTGAGTGTTTGATTTGCTCTAACCAGACCCTCCAGGATTTCGCGATTTCGCGATTTGCCGCGAAATCGGCACTTTTGTAAAAATGCCGCGATTTTTACAAAAGTGCCCGCGAAATTGAAGGAATGCGGAGACAAACTAAAACGGCACTAGACTAGTGCCGTTTTAGTTTGTCTCTGCATTCCTTCCTAGATGCAACTGTGCAACTGCAACAGGCCTCAGACATTCTCCCCTGAGATGCAGGCAGGAGCACTAAAAATGCTTGCAAGACAACGCCTTGAATACAGCCTACTCTGAACAAAGCTGAGAGGCCATTCTTTTGAATGGTCTGGCACTATGAAGTGACTTATTGTCAGAATCCAGTGATATACAAATCAAAAATAAAATAAAAATAAGTCAAATAAATACTGTAGGAATTGGGAGGCAAACATATTGAAAACGAGCTCAGGGAGAATCTCTGAAATTCTAGTTGCTGCCAGGACAGTGAACTCAGGACTGGGGGGATAGCCCATTTTATCCCTTCTGCTGATCATCAGATGCAGTCAAGCTTCCTTATGTTGGGATAAAAGCCTGGTTTTAGTCAAATGGCTAATGCACATGGAGAGGCCCACGGGTTTTGTAAAGGGTAGCAGTTCAGTATATTCTTGAGAGAGCACACATTTTGTGACAGGTCAGAGAACCACGCGTTATGGTACCGTTCAGGCCTACACATATTCTAAAATAGGTCAAAAGTCGGAAATTCTGGGAGAACTCTGATTACACTGGGTACACTGATTATGAAACAAATTATGAAATCACAGTCTACAACCAAGGTCCATGTTTTTCCAAGACAACTCTGGGGCAACACTTTCTGAAAAAAAGGCTACGAGGGACAGATTCTGCTTTTGGCAGCAGTATACAGGTCATGGCACAGTTTATTGTATGCACATATCCCAGGCAGGCAGTGGCCACACGTGCTGTCACTTATTCTAGGACAAGTTGAGAGCCCAAAGATTATGGGACAGACCAGGAGGCATGAACTGTGAAACACGTTGGTGGCCTAGACTATAGGTCTTTTCCATCGCACCAAGGAAGAGCAGATTAAATGAAATGAGGGGCTCAGACTGTTATCTAAGCTTAGGTGCCATTGGCATGCATTGGCATGCAGATAAAAAGAGGACCCTGATAAGCTAAAAACTGGAGTGCAGGTAGGGGTGAAAAATCAGGGGAGACAGGAAAGCTTCCTTCGAACATCCATGAGGGAACCATACACAGAGGTGAAAAGTGGCACTGGGATGCCCAGCTTCCTAACAAAAATGAAGTAAGCCTGCTCAAAGCGTGCCCTAAACAGGGGTGCCCAGAAGTGCTTCCGTGATCCTGTGTGTCAATTGGCAATAGATCCTATAAACAAAGAGGCCGATTCACAAAGGTTCCTGTGCTAACATTTTGCAGTGGTGCAAATATTTCATCTGCTGTAATGGCATAATTCGGGAATTTCACGTAGCAATTGTCACGTAAGTTCTGATTTGCAACGGCCAAATAGCCTAAATTCACAAAGAAAAGTACAAGCAGAGTTCTAAGACTCCGTCTGAATGTATTTTTACACTTTTCCCCAGTTCACAAAACAGATGTGACATCTGGAAAGCCATGCCAGCTGCATGATTCCACCCGTAGTATTGCATCTCTCACGTGTCTTTTTTTTTTTTGGATGCCTATTTTCCCCTGTGCTAAATTTTACAATTTGGTACAGTGTGTTTTTCTTCTCGGGTAAAACATTTTTCCCCATGAAGAAAACCCTTCCACCTACCAGCAAAAACACACAAAAGCATGGTGCTGTCTGGCTAATGTAGAGGCAACCAGAACAGCAGTTGATTATTAATTCAATATACATTAAAAATGACTATTACCTGCCGCCCAAGCCTTTCTTAATGCTTTGAGGGCCTGAAATAGTCGGAATTGCCACACTTGTAGGAGTGTGATGGTTAGTAGTTGTGTTGGTACTGTCATTGGCAGCATGGCAGGGGCAATGTGTGGTGCAAGCTGTAGTGGGCTCCTGATGAGAGTCCTGACACTTATTTTTTTTTTTACAAATTAAACACTGCGTACTAAGGAGATACAAATCAATTTATGTAACAATGGCACAGTGCTCAAGCTGAAAGTAATGCGAACATAAATACTGCATGATACATACAGTAGATAAACCTGGCAACCTTAATACTGTACACAGTGCTTTGGTGTAAACTTTCATGTTGTAAAATACCTCCCAAAAATAAGATCTCTGCGTTTGGTGTTGAATAAATTGCAAAATAAAGTGCCGCAAAATGCCGCTAAATTCCCATATTTGTGCCGCTAAATTTCCATATTTGTGCCGCTAAATTTGCTAATCCATGCCGCAATATCCTGGGGGGTCTGTCTAACGCTCCGTCCATCATCCCCTTTGGTATCGCTTTGTTCGCCCTAAGTTGGCAGGGTATGCCCAGACGTGGGTCCCTTGCTCACTTTGCCACTGGATTCAAGATAGCCTGGCTGATGAGGGTTATGAACCCGAAACCGGTCCCATGATGCTTGTTTCCGGTCCAGGGAAGACATGGCTTGGCAGTTCGGGCTGGACTGTTCCCATGAGGCACAGGGTCAGACTGATTTGCATATGGCCATGTCTGAACTGGGGTGGTAGGAGTGAGCTAAAGAATGATGATGAATTAAACCCAGATCAGTTGACTGGGGGTGAGTGTTTGATTTGCTCTAACGCTCCGTCCATCATCCCCTTTGGTATCGCTTTGTTCGCCCCTAAGTTGGCAGGGTATGCCCAGACGTGGGTCCCTTGCTCACTTTGCCACTGGATTCAAGATAGCCTGGCTGATGAGGGTTATGAACCCGAAACCGGTCCCATGATGCTTGTTTCCGGTCCAGGGAAGACATGGCTTGGCAGTTCGGGCTGAACTGTTCCCATGAGGCACAGGGTCAGACTGATTTGCATATGGCCATGTCTGAACTGGGGTGGTGGAGTGAGCTAAAGAATGATGATGGATTAAACCCAGATCAGTTGACTGGGGGTGAGTGTTTGATTTGCTCTAACGCTCTGTCCATCATCCCCTTTGTTATCGCTTTGTTCGCCCCTAAGCTGGCAGGGTATGCCCAGACGTGGGTCCCTTGCTCACTTTGCCACTGGATTCAAGATAGCCTGGCTGATGAGGGTTATGAACCCGAAACCGGTTCCATGATGCTTGTTTCCGGTCCAGGGAAGACATGGCTTGGCAGTTCGGGCTGGACTGTTCCCATGAGGCACAGGGTCAGACTGATTTGCATATGGCCATGTCTGAACTGGGGTGGTGGAGTGAGCTAAAGAATGATGATGGATTAAACCCAGATCAGTTGACTGGTGGTGAGTGTTTGATTTGCTCTAACGCTCCGTCCATCATCCCCTTTGGTATCGCTTTGTTCCTCCTAGTATCATTGAACCATGGTTTGGAGTATTTGATGGACATTTTATTTTCAGTTTTGATGGGACAATTGCATCTAGAATGTTCAACATGGAATTTTTGTAATGCTCAGTGAGGTCATGTACCTCAGACATGTCAATAGGTGGTAGCAAAGTCTTATTACTAAGGAATATCATTTCATTCAGGTTTGCATTTCAGATGGTTTGTTTCCAATGCCTGGGTTTCTTTTGTTGAGATAATTTTTAAGTCCAATGTTCAATGAAGCGGAAGGATATGTAGTGATGATCAGTCCAGTCACATGGGACAATTGATTCCAGTTGAAGGAATTCGGTTTAGCAATGATTTTGTCAGAGGACGAACACAAGATGTGATTGGGGCTGTCGCATATTTGAATCAGATTAATGTCAGCTATGAAGGTGTTGAGGATATTTACTACAGGATCATTCACTTAATTCCAGTGTGGATTAAAGTTTTCTGAGGAAGATCTGGGGACAGTGATGTCCCACATTAGAAGCAATGGTCTCCATAATTTGTTCCATGAAAGAAAAGTTATTTCCAAGCAGATGGTAAAACAAGTGCAATTTGCATAGAGGCCTGTGGTTGCCTATGATGTCTATGCACAGGTATTTGCAGGAGGGGAGAACAGCAGTGTGTGAAAGTTTCATTATAAGACTATTCTGGTATATACAGGCGATGCCTCCACTAGGTCTATTAGATCTGTCAAGTCTGATGATGTAATGGCTAGGAGGGACTAGAATGTCTAGGACAAGGTCAGACAAATCCTCTAGCCAGGTTTCTGGAAGTATTAGGAGGTCAAGATCCTGTGCTAGCATGAGGTCAGCGATATCCTTGGTGTGTTTCACTGCTGATCTACAATTGATTAGCATGCATTTCAAGTGAGGAATGGAGTCAGTGGAAGTGTGATGAGAACTTGTTTGAGGTTGAAATGTTTATAGAATTTGGGTTGTGTCTGGGTCTTCTGTCAGGGTTCAGGAGTATTGATTGAATATGGCCCTGGCTATCTATATTGCATATGTGTGGAAATGAATGTCACTGTCTGTTAAGGAATTCCTGAATCCAAAGGGTCTAGAGGCGGCTTTCGGGCAGTGTGTGGTTCTCCAACTCAGGAGGGGGGGCGCAGAGTTTCGAGATAAGCCCTTAACTGAAGGGGGTGACCACTTAGTATAATAGTTAGTAGCTGGTACTTGATTGTGTTTCTTCTTCCCTAGCTACCTGTTAGCCCAGCAGACATTTGCCAATTCTGAGGTGATGTTCATAAGCTTTTGTAGGTCGGCCTTATATTTTTGAAGATCCTGAGAGAACTCATCTAGACTGGATGAAGGCAAGGGGTGGTGATAACGCACCGTGGAGTGGATCTGGGAGCCAGGAGGTGACAAGCAAGTCCTGGTAATGGAGTTCCGTTGCTGCTGGCCTGAATGGTCCAGAGGAGGGGAGGTTGAGTTGGAAAGGTAGTTAAGCTTGACAAGGAGCGTAGGAGAACCCATGAGCTGATTACTTAGAAACGCTGGGGTCGCATGAGGTCTGATGATGTTTGTTATTGGGGGTTCAGACTTCAGGGTAGTCACCTTATGAGCCATGGGATGTATTGTAGAGATGTTACGAGTGGGTAAGCAGGGGCTATCGAAGGATGTGTGTAAGTATGGAATGGCTGAGAGATATCCATTACTATGTATGCCTGCATTAGGGGTGTGAGTAGGGTGCTGACTACAATGTTGGATCACTGTGGGAAAAAGACATACCACTAGAAGATGTGTAGAGTTGAAGAAATGTGCGCTGCTTGGAGTGGTGTTATATCCCGCATAGAGGCCCTAATGTAGACCCGTTCATACATGCCCTAAAATGGACGTATTCATATTTACCCTAATATGGTCATATTCGTACTTGCCCAATTATGGTCATGGCCGCATATGCCCAATTATGGTCACAACTGTACATGTCCTATTATAGTCATGATTCCTTATATAGGCATGATCTTTCACCTACATTGGTCCCAGCTAGTACACAACGAGCTCCGAGGGCTGAACTGTTATCTATTCTGTGGTTTTGAATACAGCAGGGTTTTTCCAAACACAGGCCCACACTGTACTCATTAATTATGCATGGCTTTCTAAGAGTACACCACTGGCATAATATGTATGTACAAAGTTCACCCCTGCCGTCTTCCTCATGTCCAATACAAACCATACTGAGGACCGAGACTCTTTAGGGTATAAATACACCACATCTTGCCCCGGTAAGACAGAGGTGTAGGAGAGTAGGATCTGCTTCACATGGGTACCCCCACTTTTTGCTGATGCTTCACTGTTTAGTGTTAGTCTGGCTGGGGCCCTGCTAATCAGAACCCCAGCCTAGCTGCTTCCTCTCTAAAATGGTTTCCATGTGCCCTAGGCACATCTCTGATTGGAATCTGGAGTGCCCTTGTAAGTCCCTAGTATATGGTATACTATGTACCCAGGGCATAGGTACCTCAGAGGCCTGCCAGGGGCTGAAGCATGTATTATGCCACCCCTGGAAGGCCAGCCAAAATGACACCACAGGCCTGCTACTGCAGCCTGAGTAAGGTGGTGCATGCACCCCTTACAGTGGTATAGGCTACCTATATCACTACCATTGCACACACCTATAAACCTATAAGTCACTCCTATGGCAGGCCTTGACAATCCTGAAGGCAGAGTGCTTGGTTTTTATGTGAGAGGGTG